>OZ017741.1:233321899-234699399 GCA_963969285.1 Odontomyia ornata | reverse complement strand
GGAGGGATTTCAATTTTGTTCCGATACATTTTAGATCAATATGTTGTCCTTGATTTGAAACCTCTATAATCAAAATCCTTACACGCGTCGATCAGTTATACTAAAAAATCGGGTTGAAAGTCGGAATTTTTTTAGTTTTAAGGATAAAAGTCCTTTACCGTTACTTGAATTTCTTATCCTTTAAACGGGACCTAACTGGATAAAAGACGTATCATTTGCCAAAAACAGGACTCTTTTATCTATCTCCGTTTAGAAGTTATGCGTGAACATACAAAAAAAAAGCAAAAAAAAAAATATACGCAATGAATTGATAACCTTCTTTCTTTTGGAAGTCGGTTAAAAAGGTAAACAAGCCAGAGTGATTATATTGACTCATACCTTAATTATTCTGCCGCAAATTAAAAAAACTCAACAAAACTTTCATAACACTTTAACCTACCTCTTCATTGTTAGTATTCTGTAATGAGCTTTCATCTGAAGAGCGACTAAAAAATTAACTGTGGCATTTAAGACAAAACAGCATTTTTCTTTTTCGACCTTTCCTTTTGACACCTCCTTTTTTTATGCCTCGAAGAAAAACTCCTTGGGTTTATATGACGATCTACAAATGGATCACTCATAGCGTTTATAAATCAGCGAAAAACACCAATTAACACTAATCAAGTTTTTTTATCTGTTTTTGCGTTCAGATTTGAATTCAATTATATAAACTCTGAAAGGAAGAACATTTCAGTCGTTTTGAGTGAATTTTCTTCACGCCGCACCGGTAAAGCACAAAGTGATGCACAAGCGTTGCATAAGCATATCATTCACAGATGAGCATATAATGTATGTGCGGTTTCGACGGACTCGCAAAATGACGCCAAATGTTGCCCACGCATTGTTTAACGTTGTTTCATTGTGTCGCAGTGGCACGGCAACGTGAATATGTTTACGGATTGCTTACAAGCATCGGCATTTTCCACTTAGGCAAACAATTTTCGGCAGGCCAAAGATTTACACAGGAAAAAGAGTTGCTTTAAATAGTCTTAGGTAAAATTGCGTAGAATGTAAAATGGAATATAAATTTCGAAGGATTTCTATCAGCTACGAGAAATTTTATATAAATGGGTTAAACACCCAAAAATATACACAAGAAATTTTTTTTTGTTAGAAAAAAAATTCGCAAATGCTTTCAAAACTCACGAAAACAGATCAAGGTAATGTTTCTCAGAGTCGAAAGCGACTCTGCTTCCGAAATCATTGAATGTTTTTTTTTTGAAATTATAATTTGGTGGAGGCCCCTAAGCGACCGCTTACTTCGCTTACCCTGTTGATCCGGCGCTGACTACAACAATAGCCACAAGCATCGTTATCATCAGTAACAAACACGAAGCGCGAATAGTACTGGAACAAGACATCTCAACAGCAAGCCTCGACCCCGGTGGCTCAACAACATCTGAGTTCCAGATATCGACTTGAATCGAACAGCAATGCTACCAAAAGTGCTATGCAAACGGTTGGCTCCGCAACGAGCATCACGTCCAAAACAACTCTCCACAACGGTCCAGATGCTGCAATGTCCCTAAAACTATGTCCCGTGTCGTCCGGCTACACCGGGCCGGAATATTATGAATGCTATGAAAAATTAAAGTTAAGACAGAATGCGCTGAAGAAAGAGTAAGCCGGTGAGCTCCTGAAGACGAAGAAGCTACTAGGGAACTGAAGCGAACATTGAACGAGGATCAGTCACGATTTAACAATCACCCTGTGCTGAATGATCGGCTTTTTACTAAAATACAAAGCCCTGTTGAAATCACGATCTATGTCCGTCTGTCCATCCGCCACAGCAGTTCTTCTCTAACAATAGAAGCAACAGCCATGAAACTTTGTGGGCAGGCCAGAAATGGCGCCTTTTGAAAGTTCAAGGGTGAAAATTTTTTCAAAGGGTTTAATGGGGAACATAGATATAGAGAGTACTGGATCCGCAACCGGTCGTGAGAGCCGAAGCAATTAGCAACCTTCGCTAAAGTTGTGTGAAGTTGAGGTTTGAAGTGATATGCTTTTGTTTTGGCACTTTATTCACTCTGAAACACATTCACGTTTAAACAGTTTATAATTTTGAAGATCGCGTGTACGACATCGGCACTTTAGTTCACTGTTTTTATTAAAAATTTACGAATTTTCCATCGGCTTTGACACTTGAGTTTTCTTCCGTGTTTCGCGCCTCTTTCCTTTTCTTTTGCGTTGACGTTCGAGTTTTCTGTGAGAGTCGTTTGTCGTGTTGTACTCAAACTGTTTTACGAATGACGACGAAGGCGCAATCTTGTGCACGTGAAATGAAACTTCGTTGGTGTGCGCGGGTGTCAGTGGGGGAAGTGATTCTTCTGAAGAGAGGAAAGAAAAACCTGTATGGAAACAAAGGGGAAGGAGAAGCAGAGGGAATCATATAGTTTCGAGAGCGTAAGTTATTTATAACTTATTTATGTGGCAAATTTGCTTCTCACATTGACGAGTATACAGATTCTCGTTGGTCGTCCATTTATTTATGTCTTTGATGGGGGATCTCCCCATTGGTAGTTAAATAGGGTGTCATTGGAAAGGTCTCAATGAGATCTTTTCAAAATAACTCTTAAATTTGCCTCATCGGTACCTTAGGGGGCAGGAGAAGGGAATATGTAAGAATTTTTCGCGTACCCCCCGCGCAATTGGACACATTTCATCCAATAAATCTGAAAGAATCATGAATGTAGGCCTTCATGTGCACAACAACAACAAAAACGTGAGAAGTCAAAATTCACTAAGCTTTGTTGGTAATATCATGATTTATCAATTTTACATTTTCTTGAATAAAATCTTAACGGTACCTTTAAATTCAATAAAATTTAATTCACAAATAGCTATTTATAAGATTGACCTGTTCTGAAACTTTCACAAATAAGTACTTACAAGAGAAATTTACCTTGAATATAACTTGCAGATACAAAAACATATTGAGGTTGCATAAGTAGAAAAATTAAAAATTAACTCCCTCACCTCTGAGCATGGTGGTCGCCATCACCGGTGTGTATCTAAAGTGTGATGGCCTGAGGAGAATTAGTGCACACGTCGAAACCACCTTCTTCTAACATTTTTCTTCTCTAATAATTTTTCAGAAAAATTATTATTCAAAATATGCAACTCATTTATATGTAGCTGCAAACAATTCCATAAAAAGTAATTTAAAAAGCTATCGGAGCCATCCGAAAGAGTGATCGATATCCGCGCGACGTTAGATAAAGCTTCAAATGTAGAGCAAATTTGTCGTATAGATTTACATTAAATTGATGTGAAAAGGGTGAAATGATCCAATTAAAAAGTTTAGCTAATACAAGTACTTACAAGAGAAATTTACCTTGAATATAACTTGCAGATACAAAAACATATTGAGGTTGCATAAGTAGAAAAATTAAAAATTAACTCCCTCACCTCTGAGCATGGTGGTCGCCATCACCGGTGTGTATCTAAAGTGTGATGGCCTGAGGAGAATTAGTGCACACGTCGAAACCACCTTCTTCTAACATTTTTCTTCTCTAATAATTTTTCAGAAAAATTATTATTCAAAATATGCAACTCATTTATATGTAGCTGCAAACAATTCCATAAAAAGTAATTTAAAAAGCTATCGGAGCCATCCGAAAGAGTGATCGATATCCGCGCGACGTTAGATAAAGCTTCAAATGTAGAGCAAATTTGTCGTATAGATTTACATTAAATTGATGTGAAAAGGGTGAAATGATCCAATTAAAAAAGTTTAGCTAATACAAGTACTTACAAGAGAAATTTACCTTGAATATAACTTGCAGATACAAAAACATATTGAGGTTGCATAAGTAGAAAAATTAAAAATTAACTCCCTCACCTCTGAGCATGGTGGTCGCCATCACCGGTGTGTATCTAAAGTGTGATGGCCTGAGGAGAATTAGTGCACACGTCGAAACCACCTTCTTCTAACATTTTTCTTCTCTAATAATTTTTCAGAAAAATTATTATTCAAAATATGCAACTCATTTATATGTAGCTGCAAACAATTCCATAAAAAGTAATTTAAAAAGCTATCGGAGCCATCCGAAAGAGTGATCGATATCCGCGCGACGTTAGATAAAGCTTCAAATGTAGAGCAAATTTGTCGTATAGATTTACATTAAATTGATGTGAAAAGGGTGAAATGATCCAATTAAAAAGTTTAGCTAATACAAGTACTTACAAGAGAAATTTACCTTGAATATAACTTGCAGATACAAAAACATATTGAGGTTGCATAAGTAGAAAAATTAAAAATTAACTCCCTCACCTCTGAGCATGGTGGTCGCCATCACCGGTGTGTATCTAAAGTGTGATGGCCTGAGGAGAATTAGTGCACACGTCGAAACCACCTTCTTCTAACATTTTTCTTCTCTAATAATTTTTCAGAAAAATTATTATTCAAAATATGC
This sequence comes from Odontomyia ornata, assembly GCA_963969285.1. Taxonomy (NCBI): domain Eukaryota; kingdom Metazoa; phylum Arthropoda; class Insecta; order Diptera; family Stratiomyidae; genus Odontomyia; species Odontomyia ornata. The sequence continues at coordinate 234,694,945 of OZ017741.1, read as the reverse complement.
AACTCATTTATATGTAGCTGCAAACAATTCCATAAAAAGTAATTTAAAAAGCTATCGGAGCCATCCGAAAGAGTGATCGATATCCGCGCGACGTTAGATAAAGCTTCAAATGTAGAGCAAATTTGTCGTATAGATTTACATTAAATTGATGTGAAAAGGGTGAAATGATCCAATTAAAAAGTTTAGCTAATACAAGTACTTACAAGAGAAATTTACCTTGAATATAACTTGCAGATACAAAAACATATTGAGGTTGCATAAGTAGAAAAATTAAAAATTAACTCCCTCACCTCTGAGCATGGTGGTCGCCATCACCGGTGTGTATCTAAAGTGTGATGGCCTGAGGAGAATTAGTGCACACGTCGAAACCACCTTCTTCTAACATTTTTCTTCTCTAATAATTTTTCAGAAAAATTATTATTCAAAATATGCAACTCATTTATATGTAGCTGCAAACAATTCCATAAAAAGTAATTTAAAAAGCTATCGGAGCCATCCGAAAGAGTGATCGATATCCGCGCGACGTTAGATAAAGCTTCAAATGTAGAGCAAATTTGTCGTATAGATTTACATTAAATTGATGTGAAAAGGGTGAAATGATCCAATTAAAAAGTTTAGCTAATACAAGTACTTACAAGAGAAATTTACCTTGAATATAACTTGCAGATACAAAAACATATTGAGGTTGCATAAGTAGAAAAATTAAAAATTAACTCCCTCACCTCTGAGCATGGTGGTCGCCATCACCGGTGTGTATCTAAAGTGTGATGGCCTGAGGAGAATTAGTGCACACGTCGAAACCACCTTCTTCTAACATTTTTCTTCTCTAATAATTTTTCAGAAAAATTATTATTCAAAATATGCAACTCATTTATATGTAGCTGCAAACAATTCCATAAAAAGTAATTTAAAAAGCTATCGGAGCCATCCGAAAGAGTGATCGATATCCGCGCGACGTTAGATAAAGCTTCAAATGTAGAGCAAATTTGTCGTATAGATTTACATTAAATTGATGTGAAAAGGGTGAAATGATCCAATTAAAAAGTTTAGCTAATCAAATGGTATTTAAAGAAGTTAGAGCGGTTTAAATTTTCCTGTATTACTATGGAACAATATGCACTGTATTACTATGGAACCATATGCGCTTTTTGCTGACTCAGACACTACAGGTTTGCTGGGATTTATATGAAAGTTTCAGGAATCATAGGTATCATAAATATATTTGAGAATTGGTTCAGCTAGTAGTATCAGTAATCGTAAAAAAAATTAAAATGATAAAATCTATATTGCCGGAAAAATTAATTAAAGAGGAAAAAAAACATATAAATTAATATTTATTACTATTTGTAAGTCAGTTTGGGTTAGGTTTATTATATTTCTGTTATCAGTGTTTGTTAGAATTAAGATTAAAACTGAACTCCGCCATAAACAGTCCCAAGCCCGTTTGAGAAAGGAGAAGAGATCCCCTTCTTTCTCCAGCATACAGCTTCCATAATTTCTCATCCCAAATCCCACGACCAAATTGTAGCAAATCATCTCGGGTTCACACATTGGGTTTACTGGTTCCTCAATGATGGAACATAAAATGCCAGGAAATGCCAACAACTGTAAATGCATCTACAGCGCTGCTACTAAGTCTTCCGCACTTGATAACGGGATTGAGAGTAATAAATATGCAACCGGAATGGAGGTTAGGCCACGGGAAAACTCCCCGTTCCTGAAAAACCCTACACTGTTTCGAAACCTGCATCCGAGCCTCGGAATGAATTGGACTTACGGCAATGACCTCACAGCTGAAAAAAGGCTATGGCATTGGAATCTGGAATGCCAGATGACCTACCAACCCTGGCATTGTTAAGGGCGATTTACAACTGGCCAATTAATATAAATTAAACATAGTGGCATCTAGGAAATGAACTGGACTGGATGTGATATTCGAGATATGAGATCGTAAATAATATTGAAAAGTGGGAAGCCTACTGAAAAAAGAAAATTCAGAGTGGCCTTTATTGTGGATAGGAAGCTTAAAATACACGTTGTTGATTTTAAAGCAGTCAGTGAACGAATATGTGTGATCCGTACAAAGCAAAATTTGGGTGATAAGCGTGCACGCTCCGACTGAAGAAAGGGAAGAAGAAATGAAGGAACCGTTCTAAAATCACCTGAAAGACTAGTCAACTCATTACCTACAAACGACACAAAACTGATTCTGGGTGATTTCAATGCTAAGGTAGGCAATGAGGTATCTCATCGAGGACATATTGAAGGATATACCCTGCATGATGAAACAAATGACAACGGCTAGCGCCTGATTGGCTTTGCATGTAGGAGAAATCTAGTCATACTTTCAACTTACTCCCTACATCGATCCATACATAAAATAACCTGGGTATCACCGGATGGCAAAACGCAAAATTGGATCGACCATGTTCTAGTTCCACAACGTTGGGCCTCCAGTATACTAGACGTTCGTACATACCAAGCAGCCGATTGTAACTCAGATCATTAGTTGATCAAATTGATCTATTGATTTTGTATGTTAAAGGCGTATTCGGTGAGGGCCAGACCTCTATAAAAATTTGAGATCAAAAGACTCCAAACTGCGTCTATGGCAAAACATTTTATTTTACAACACCCTTCTGGCAAGAGCACCCTCCTGCTACTTTAACTTGTTCTAGCTTGTTTTAGCTTTTATATTGTTCTTCTTTGGCCCGAGTTGGTCTCTGGATGATTCTTTGTGCGCCTGGTTCCTTTTTTTAATCGCATTTTTCGTCGTACCAGTCGTTCCTATTTTTTTAGCTATTGCGCCAAAACCCCTTCGGACACTTCTGTTACTACATTTCTTATTGTCTTCCACATGCTTTTGATGTCATAATTACTTTCTCTTGCTTGCAATGATTTATTGATGTGATTTTCCAGCGCTGATATGTATGTGGACGTTACTGAGCTATAATTTAGCTTGTGTATCCAGTATCTTGGAGTAACTGATGTTCCTTGTTTACAGCTCTTGTAGATGCGGCATTGGAACTTGACTCTTATAAGGAAGTGGTCCGAATCACAGATAGTGTTGCGGAACGAACGGAATGCTGGTGGTGGCTCGTTTTTGCATGAGAACATGGTTGATCTGGTTGAATGTGTGATCGCCTGGGGATGCCCACGTTCTTTTATGGATGTCTCGATGCGGAAATTGTGTGGAGCTTACTATGAACTAAACTTTTTAATTGGATCATTTCACCCTTTTCACATCAACTTAATGTAAATCTATACGACAAATTTGCTCTACATTTGAAGCTTATCTAACGTCGCGCGGGTATCGATCACTCTTTCGGATGGCTCCGATAGCTTTTTAAATTACTTTTTATGGAAATGTTTGCAGCTACATATAAATGAGTTGCATATTTTGAATAATAATTTTTCTGAAAAATTATTAGAGAAGAAAAATGTTAGAAGAAGCCTATACTTGTAGCGAAGTCCATAAAATTCGTCATTGATTGCCTCTTCCTTCTTTTCGGTAGGCACGTGACAGTTGACCAGCCAGATATTAAAGAATTTGGTCTTGATACGAATCGCACATATCCTTTCGCTGAGGGGCTTGGAGTCGGGGATAATTTGTTTAAATGTGCTGTCAACAATGAAACCCACTCTGAACTCATAGCACCCATATTTCAAGAACCTTCTTAACCTTCCGCATAGCTCCAGAGCATCGGAGCCTATAGATATTCCCGGTGAGTTTCCATTGGCCCCATCGACACTAGACGAAGTATGTTCCATCATTAAAGCCCAAAAGAATAATAAAGTGCCGAGCATCGATGAGATTGGAGCGGAGCCCATTAAATATGGTGGCAGTGGTGTTCAGAAAGCTATCCAGCATATTTGGCAACAAGAATAAATGCCGAACAAGTGAAGCCAATCAATTATGTTTTCTATCTAAAAAAAGGTAAAAAGCTACAGGTTCGAAATCCATCTTACCAAAATGACAATGACGTCGATGACCTCCCAAGTCCGCATCAATAATCAGCTCACTGATACCTTTGACATACATATCGGACTAAAGCAGGGAGATGGGCTGGCCCTGTTGCTATTCAATTTGGCTCTAGAATATGTCATCAGAAAGCTACTTGTCGATATAAGAGATACGTTACTATACAAGTCAAGCCAAGTGGTAGCCTATGCGGGCGACATCAACATTTTGTCACGGTGGTTTACAACGATCAAAGAAATTTTCCTGAAACTCGGCAGCGAAGCAGTACTAGCAGGGCTACAAATCAATGAGAGTAAAGCAAAGCTTATGACGCAGTCGAGGAAAAATACCTCAAATACACAAAATATCACTCTTTGCGAATACAATATTGAAAATGTGGGCAAATTTTTATATTTAGGTGCCAAAATAACTAGAAAACTAGTAATGAAAGAGACAAAATACGCCGAAGTATACAGCCTGCAAATAAAAATTTTTATTTAGTTTTGACGATCTCGTAAACCAGCTGCATACACAGGAAAACAAAGCTACAAGTATACAATTCTGTAATAAGACCTGTGCTATGCTATATGGAACGTAGGCACTAACCCAAGCATCCGAAAACATATTGAACGCCTCCGAGAGATGGATCCTGAAGCGAATAATTGGCGCGAAGCTAGACGGGGATCAATGATGGATTCGATACAACCATGAGCTATGCAAGGCTGCAGCTGCTGCGATGGGCTGGCCACGTGAATCGTATGGACGAACAACAGATACCCAAAAAGGTATTCGTTGGGAGAATGGAAGAGCGAAGACCAGTAGGGAAACCGAGGAAATGCTGGTCTGACTCGGTTGACGAAGACAGTTTGTCGCTGCTTGAAATTCGAAATTAGAGGATGTGGTCAATGGACAGAGATAGTTTGGGGCACTTGCTGCAGGCAACGAAGGCACGGGGAGACTGTAGGGCTACGAAGAAGAAGAAGAACACAATTCTTTTAGAGAATTAGGCAAGTCAAAAAGTTATTGGTTAAAGTAGCTAGTTCACTATGATTGCGATTTAAAGTCATATATCCGGACCTGCATCATCAAACTTACCTGAACTGAATTCAATGGTTTACGAACATTCTGGCTATTTTTATGCAATTTTTTTTAGCTTTAAATGATTAGTATGGACAAGTGCCTTAAATAAAAATATTGACCACAAGTGTCTTCATTTAGGGATAAAAAAAACGAGTACCATTTTCGAATTGTAACTCACTTAAAATTAAAGACTTCTAAAATTCAAATTTCAAATCAATTTTTGACTTATAGTTTATACAAGTTCATCACAATTTGTCTTGCTTATAACTAGGACGATACGGCTTTTCATCTATGAATAAAAAGATATCCAGAATATAGACTTTGTACTATACTGATGAAAATCTACAAAATGTGGACTATTATCTAGAGAATTTTTCACTTTTTCTGTTACAAACAACTTGTTGTGATACCAATGTCTGTTTTATATTCACTGTTAATCTTTGTTGTAGACAAAAGTTTCACCTCTATTGGATACTTTTGGAAGACATCATACATATTTGAGGATATCATTAACGGAGCGTTGTAACCTGCGATGTAAAGAAAAAATAGTTTGAAAAAAACGTTTTCTTATAAAAATCATATTTCTAGGTAAATATTGTATGCCGGCGGAAGGTGTACAATTAACACAAAAATCTAAACTCTTAACCACGGAGGAAGTCTTACAAATCGCAAACCTCTTCGTTCAAGAAGGAGTACGTAAAATTAGATTGACTGGCGGGGAGCCCACAATACGAAAGGATATTGTAGAAATTATAGGTAATTATTTTGCGATGACTTTTTTGTTGAGACTTGAAGTATGTAATTCACGTTCAAATTTTTCTGCTTATTCATATTGCATTTGTTTGATTTTCTAGATAAACTCAAACAAATCCCCAAACTTGAAAGCTTAGGAATAACAACAAACGGAATTATGCTAACTCGATTGCTTGTGCCGATGCAACGAGCTGGGCTCGATGCAATTAACATTAGCTTAGATACTCTAAAAGTTAGCAAATATGAACAGATTACAAGGAGAAAAGGTTGGGAGCGAGTTATCGCTGGGATCGATTTAGCTATTCAATTGGGCTACAAACCGAAAGTCAATTGTGTCCTTATGAAGAATTTTAATGATGATGAAATATGTGATTTTGTGGAATTCACAAAGGATCGAAATGTTGATCTACGTTTTATTGAATATATGCCCTTCACTGGAAATAAATGGCAAACTGATAAGATGGTGTCGTTTAAGTATGTCTGCTTGTCAAATAAAAAAAGAGTTGTTAAAAACCTTTGATTATATACTTTACAGAGATATGTTGGATACAATTAGGAAAACTTGGCCCGATTTTCAGGCACTTCCAAATGGACCCAATGACACGTCAAAAGCCTATGCAGTTCCTGGTTACAAAGGTCAAGTAGGATTTATTACTTCAATGACTGAACATTTTTGCGGAACATGTAATCGACTTAGAATTACAGCTGATGGCAATTTGAAGGTAATTCAGTTTTAAGGATTAAGTTCCTGAGTTGTGATAATGGTCTTTAATACTTTTAAAAATATGTAAAAATTGCAATTTACGTTAATGTTCCTTTGAAGAATTAGTTTTCATTTTGGGAAGCATGTTGATTTTTTCTATATAATTAATTCATCAACTTTGGCGCGATAGCCCAAGCCGGGCCTTGAATTCCAAGATTAATCTCCTCCAATCATCACGGTTCTATGAGCTAGTCCAGTGGTTGATCATTCCAGACAAGGATCTGCTGTCAGCTTCTATCGTGTCTTTCCATTGAATCCTCGATCTTCCCGTTGGGTGTCTACTTTGTGTTCTATCCTTTAATGGTCTTTTGGGTAGGCGGTTTTCTTCCATTCTTTCTACATGACCCACGTATTGCAATTTACGTAACTTAACGCATGCGGATACAGGTGTATCGTCAAATAATTCATAAAACTCATCGCCGTAACGTAGCCTCTACTCTGTTCCTTGTTTCACTGGGCTGCCGATTTTCCGGAGCACTTTGCATTCAAATACATCCACGGTCTTTTCGAGTTCGCTCGTCAAGGTCCATGTTTCTTTTCCATATAATAGCGCAGGTTCGACTAGTGATATGTAAATACGGAGCTTATTTTGTCTGTGCATAACTCTGCGGCGTTTATGTTGCATCTAATCTTGACTTTTTCAGCGCCTCTTCTATTCAGGTTGGCTTCAAGATAAACAAAATTATCCAGTTTCAAGGTTATAGTCGCCTTTGGTCAGGTTTTGTCGACCTGGAGGTTTCTTCATCGTTTGCGTCATGAATTTAGTTTTGGTTCATTTACTTTAGATTCTAGGCTCAGAAATGCTCCTTTGGCATCTGAGATGGCATACGCTACCAACTGGGCCGACTAGAACATTAATTTACCAGAGGTTTCAGCTGATTTCTTCCTGATGACATGTTCCAGCGCAATATTAAAGAGCATTAGAGTCTATCCATCTCCTTGTTTTCAGCCCGAATCTGTTATGAAACTGTCCGTTAGTTCACCATTTACCTTTGGCCTGGGACTCTATATTTAGCATGATGACTTTGACCACGCGGACCAGTTTTGTTGGAACGCCAAAGTCAAGCATAATTTTGTACAGCGCATACAATTAATTAAGGGATAAAGATATGAACTAGATGCCTAAAAGTCATTCGTTTCAGATATAGCTATCTCTTAGATTGAGTTTATTTTCCGCAAAAACCTGACAAATAAATGTCTTATGTCCTGAAGTGCTAATTTTTTCGTCTCGGCTTTATGATGCCAAAATTTTGTTATTTCAACGAGGTCCTATTATGCCCGTAGTCCGCATAAGCACGCGCAATACCTGTTAGCTCTCGTCATATTCATACCCATACTGCTTGACTTCGGTGAAATCTATTGAACCAGCATCTCATGTTGCCTAAAACTAGATGAGAGAAAATGTGATACAGTTGAACGAACATTAACATATTTTGTTTCTTTTCAAAGATATAAGCCCACGAAATTGTGAAATTTGGGAGGTTTAACGCTGTCTTTCTTCCATTTTTGTCGCAAATTTTGAAAACAGCATAACATTCTGAAAATTTTACAGCAATCAAAATTAAAGCCAATCAAGTTTCCTCTAAGTATTGTATTCACATTTATATTTTTGCCATCTCACGAAAATGCAATTAGTTAGACTTCATCATCATCATCCATAGCATAGCTTCAATTTGGGCAGTCGTCTCCAGTAATAGTAGTCTTCAATTGTGCTTATTGGCAAACCAACAAATGAAAAGCGAAAAGAAGAAGAATACATCATGAAGACAGCTAAAATCAATGGCTACAATAGTAATATAATCAAAAACATTATTGCTCGACCATTTTCGGTAAAATACACAAAATGAAAACATAACAAGAGCAGCGATCAGATAGACAACTCCTGTGTGGTTGTCTAATTCTCTTTTGAGCGTTGCATCATCTCTGGCGGTAAGTCCATAACATCGAAACCTTACAGCGGCGAGCTGCTGCGTCCCCACAGACTCCAGCAATAGGTACACTCAAAAAACGATTGAAGACAGCACAAATACAGTTGATACCGATGAGCAGAAAATAGTAGACAAGAAGCCGACTCAAATCTGCAAAGGACCCGTTACGCCGAGAAGAATAAAGTAGGATGTATGAAATCTCCTGCCCCGAATACAACAAATGTTACATTGGATAAACTCGACGTCCAGCCCTTACACATTACAAAGAGCACCTCAGCGAAGCAGATAATGCCTTAAAAAAGCGTAGAAGCGTACGTGAGATCAAATCTTCAGTGGCAAGTCATATTACTGAAACGGGTCAAAAGACACGACGGCAGATCTAAAAGTAGTCAAGCAAGTAAAGCAATGTCAAAAATTAGACGTCATCGAAAGTATGGATATTTTCAAAATACCCGAAGTAAACAGGATGAACCAGGATAAAGGAAACGCCCATTCAACACTCTTCAAGTTGTTACAACAATAATTTCAACAACGAAATTTATATAGCCTGCTTTCGTGATTGATCCTTTTTGTTAATTAGGTTAAGTAGATGAATGGTTACTGAAAAGTTGTCTATTGAAGTATTTTATCGCCTTCGTGTGTGTGGTTAGCTCATCCTACACCTATATAAAGTCATTTCCTTCTACACATCCTTTAGACACTGAATATGACTCAAAGGAATTGAAATGCGTCTGTAAAAAAGCAAGGCTCAGCAGCTTTTTAAGAGTAAAGACTACTTATTTATTTCCTTATTTGAAGTACTTATTTACGTCCTTTTTTTCAATAATTGTATGGGGGTATAACCTGGTGACGGACGACTAGCATTTTTCTGCTTTAATAATATAAAATTTTTCTTTTAAACTTTAATTATGCGAGCGATAGTTACATCAGGTGATTTGTTTAAAAAAAAGGTTTTGTCGATGACAAATTGAGTGCTGATGCGCACGGAGAATTTAAATGAAGAGAACACAATTTCAATACTTTCACGTATTCGAATAATTTAGGAACGAAAAATTGAAAAAAAGCCGAATGAACATAACCAAAATTAAACACAATTAAGGTTTAAGTTTTAATGCAAAAACAATATCTGAGTTTGAAACACATGTTTAGTAAACAAATCTTGTAATTAAAATTCATTCACATTATAGCTTCAATACGGTCGCGAATGAAAAACAAGTTGGGTAGACAGACCTATGCTCATGTCAGAAGGGTTTTGTACTCAACTTACAAAATGCAGTAACCAGCAACGAATAAAATCAAGAAACATGTCAAAGACGATTTAATTGGAGAAAATGTGAAATTCGAGGATCATACTATTATTAACAAAGTTGAACGAATTTTGACTTCTGAGGTATTTGTTATAGTTATACCCATAAATATCTCCTTTGATATTTTTTTCAGATTTTTTAGATCACTGGTGTCCATTCGCGAGGGAGGAAACACATTTTTCATGTATTTCCCCCCCTGTGCTCCCACTGAAGCAAAAACTGTCAGTTTAAGAACTGTTTTGAAAAGCTCTCATAGAGAACTTTCAGTTGATACTCATATCGGCTACCTTTCATGAAATTTTTTTCAGGGGCCACTCCTCTGTACTGTAATCATCGATTCATGGCCTATTTTTTCGAATCCTAGAATGGTTACAAAGCCCTTTTGCTAGGAGCTCTCTCCTGCCTCTTCGACTTGTTTCAATTGTATGTACTCATCTTCATGATACCTATCACTCCTGAAATTTTCATGCAAATTCAAGCAAAGCTGTAGTGTCTAAGTCGGTAAAAAGCGCATATGGCTCCATAGCAATATGTTTCCATAGTAATACAGGGCATATTGCTCCATAGTAATACACGAAAATTCAAATCGCTATAACTTCGGTAAATACTATTCGATCTTTATGAAACTTTCCGAAAAGATCAATCTTATAAATAGTCATCTCTTTGCTAAATTTTATTGAGTTTAAGGGTACCGTTTAGATTTTATTCAAGAAAACACAAAATCGATAAATCATACTATTACTAACAAAGTTGAGTGAATTTCGACTTCTCATGTATTTGTTGTTGTTGTACTCATTAAGGCCTACATTCATGATTTTTTTCAGATTTTTCGAATGGAAGGTGTCCAATCGCGAGGGGGGCGTACGCGAAAAGTTCGTACATTTCCCCTTTCCCTGCTCCCCTCGGTACTTATAAGACAATTGTAAGACTTGTTTTGAAAAGATCTCATTGAGACCTTTCCAATGACACCCTACTCGACTAACAATGGTGAACATTTTTTTTTGAGGGGTCACCCCCTTATATGGGGAGACCCCCCTTAAACGCCTTTGAAAAATTTTTCCACCCTTGAACTTTCAAGAGGTCACCACTTCTGACCTTTCTACTAAGTTTCATGGCTGTAGCCTCTATAGTTTCGGAGAAAAAGTGCTGTGACATACAGACGGACGGACGGACGGACGGACGGACAGACGGACACAGGTCGTGATTGCAATAGGGTTTTGTATTTTAGTACAAAACCCTAAAAAGGTTGCTCCGAATATGCTTTGATCTTGAATGAAATTTGGAATTTTCTGAGAGACTTATTGCAGCCTCGTAGTCCAGAAGAAGAACTGGCACCGATATTAAACCTGGTTCATTTAGAAGCTTCTAATTCAACTTTGCAAGTAGAATCGGCTACTAGCCTCTGACACTGGCTGAACCAACTTACAGCTGCGTCCGCGAACCTTATTACATCATCACTTGTAGACCAGAAGGTAGAATGGCAACCGGCAAAATTCACCTCACTGCAATCAAGTATACGAGTATCTGGTTTACAGCGATATACCACCTTCAGATCCCTGGTATCTAGGATATATCAGGGAATCATTCTGACTCGTCTCACGTCCTCGATTGTGGGGTTTTCCAATGATCTGGACAAAATACTAACGGCGAATGCTATGGAAAAACGATTACCTCTAGTTATGTATAAGAGCGCACTCATAGCTAATCGATAGGTAAAATTTACAGGCGATTTCCCTGAACCTGAACTCCCTAGCTTGTCGATGGTTATTTTGACCGGATGGCATTATACTAAATTGAACCATTTCAAAACATTATTGATTAAGGCGGACTGGCCAACAGCTATATCACCGTTGACTTGTGATAGTAGAAGAGCTCATTGGTGACGATTTTGAATTTTAATCTAGGCTTTTGTGGACGAAAATTTTCATTTGCTGTTCGGATAGCAAGACAGTAATCTACGTACAATGCGACAATGATTTACCTGAATTCTGCCGATAGGTATAAACGCAGGGATCCTCTTGGCTTTGCTTGAATTTTAGACTAACCACAAAGTTATCAAATTTTCGATTCCAAAGATGTGAAGCTTGCTTCAGACCGTACAAGCATAACTTTAAACGATAAGCACAATTCGTCCATACAAGTAGCCGATTGGTTGCTTCATGTAGATTTCCTCATCCATATCACCATACATAAAAGCAGTGGAGACGTTGAACTGCATCATCTGCATCCTTTCCATGGCTGCAACCATCAAAATTGTCCAAATTGTGCCCAAATGCGTAACTGGACTAAAGGTGTCTTCGTAGTCGATGCCATGTCTTTGAGCACACCCTTGTATCACCATTCTCGCTCGATATTTATCGATGGTACCATCTGGGTGGCTTTTCATATGAAAGACCCATTCACTTTTTATGGAATTGTTTGCAGCTACATATAAATGAGTTGCATATTTTGAATAATAATTTTTCTGAAAAATTATTAGAGAAGAAAAATGTTAGATGCTTCAAATGTAGAGCAAATTTGTCGTATAGATTTACATTAAATTGATGTGAAAAGGGTGAAATGATCCAATTAAAAAAAAGTTTAGCTAACCCATTCACTGTTAATTGAAAACTTTCTAAGAGGAAGCTCGACTAGGTCCCATGCATTGTTCGAATACATAGAGTCCATTTTCACGTTCATGGACTCCTTCCATTCTTCTTATCTTCACGCTCCATAGCTTCTAGGAAGGACTTAGGAACATATTAAATGCCTCTAAAATTATGATGTAGTCATTCAAGCGTGAGGGTTTTTTATGCTTCCACGAGCTCTTTCGTATGCTTGGAGCAACATAATCCTCTTCTTCTGCTTCGTACGATGAAGACGATTCCGGTGGAACGGCCTTCTTTGGTTTTTCAGTCGTTTCTTCTGTTAATTTTTCAAAAGTGGTTTTATCTTTCTTTTGGCTAACTGTGTCATCATTTTCTATAGGCAAGGATACGCGCTCCTCATAGTTACCAATTTTTTCGTGAAAGATGGCGTCTTTGGATACTACGATATCACGTTTCTCAGGTATATATATTGTATTTTGTATCATTCCTTGCCATCATATCCAACAAGATACACGACTACCGCTTTTGAATCCATCTTTTTTCTCTTCTGTGCTAGAATATTGACGTATAACTTAGAGTTGACCACTCGCAAGTGCTTTAGTCATGGTTTTTGACCAAATAAAACTTCATGAGGACTCTTTCTTTGATCGAAGATTTTCCTGATCGACTGAGACGTAGCTGGCGGTGGTCACGAGTTTTACCCAGATGGCTCCAGCAAAGTCGACTTCCGGGCTCGAATATTTAAAGGTTCAAGCCATTTCGACAATGGCTTGATTCTCCCCGTTCAACTGCTTCATTTTGCTGAGGAGTTTATGCCACGGTTAGTCGTTGGATTACTCTAAATTCATGAAGTACCGCTCAAACTTCTTCATTGTCAGACCCTCCTCCGTTATCACTGAAAAATTCTCTCACTTGATGGCCAACAAGTCAAGCCTTTGTCAATAATTCTCGTATAGCTTCTTGCATAGCCGATTTTTCACTTACGATGAAATAAAAATGAAAATGCGAAAAGTGGCCTACGCCCATTGCATGATTCATCAAAAGGACCGCAGATGTCACCTGACCGGAGCCCACTTGGTTTTTCGAACTCTGGTTCCAAATGGCTGACGGTATGTCTTCCCAATTTGACAAGGACCATAGAGCTCTTTGCTAGGTTTTACCGCAATACAAACATACTGCTTGTATAAGTGTCCCTATTGAACGTGGTAGAGCTGTAAAGTATTCATACCTTCAACCAGATTCATTGATTCGAATTTACTGGGAGGGTTTTTATTGGACACTGCCAGTACCGAGACGAGGTTCCGAGAATACTCTGGAACATACCAGATTTTCTTGAGATCAAACTTTTCAATCGACTGTTACGATATCGTCTTTCCCTTAGGGAAACTCCTCCTACCACAAGCACGATGAGTAAACAAAAAAAAATGAGCCTGTTTTAAGAAGAAAAGAATTTAATTGAAAGACACCATAACCAGGCGAGCTATGATGAAAATTAGTAGTTGCAGGTTTCTTTAAATTCAAACAACTTTGTGATTAAATTAAGGAATTAGGTTAAGAGTTCAAACAGAGAGTTTCATGTAATAAGTGAAGGACCGTCAGAAGTAAGGAGGAATGAATCATCCTGCTGATCGTTAGCGGAAACTTCAACTAGCACGGCGAAACATGTACAACCTACCAACCTACTATCTTGCACAGGGAGGCCAAAAAATGTTTAAACTAAGTAGTTGGATAATATTTGGAAATTATGCCATCACTTCGACAAAAAGTAACAACGTATTTCCGTCAACTCAGCTTCGTTGGGGATTCAAAAGATGGAGGGAAACATTCAGCCGTCCTTAGTCCATGAAAAGTAGACGATGGCACATTCATTACAAAGTATTTGGAAGGGCGAATGGATAGTTTGTTCTCCCTAGGGCCAGAAATTTACCATGGAAAGGATGTCAATGAGCTTCCGGATTGTGAAATATCTGGCTATCCAACAGGAACACTCACCATAACAGCAGCCTGTACGGGCCCAGGTGAGGGTCTTACAGGTGTTCGCCGATCAAAATTACTTTTAAGCGCTGAGTCTGATATTGATTTCATTGATACGAACTATGACCAGCACTTGGAAGTTTGCAAAAGCTCAGTAAATGGTCATAAGATTAAATCCTACATCATTAAGTATCACTCTGATCAAAATTCCAATAAAACATTAACACGATAAAGAAAGAATTCTCGTCCTGCTGATAGCTCAGTGGGTAGCGTGGACTGGATAGGAGAAAAAGCCACTTCAATTAGTGTTGTTGTGGGTATAGTAAGAGCAAAACGTAACTGGGATATTGAATTGGAAATGATTTGGCCGAGATAAAAACACTAAAATGAAATTGAACCAATTTCGCCGAAAGGACAACATCAATGCATTACCTTAGGAGATATCAAGATCCTACGATACAATTTTTCCGGGCACAACTGCTTCCCACATCGCCGCATTACGGCAAATCCAAACTACTAATTAACTGTACTAGAATGCACTCACTGGGCTTGGTTTTTCAAAAACTTCAACTTGGACCGCGAAATAAAAACACTCCGTGGAGTGAATAAATGACCAACTGTCATTTGGACGTCGTACTTCCCACTGATAAGACAATGACCATAAGATGGCGGATCATGGCCAAGTGCATTAACTGCCATCCATTTAACCTCACATTAACCGCCGTCAATTTAACCGCGAAATTTAACCGGTGCTCCGTTAAGGAGAATTTATTTAAGGATGGTTGGTCAGTGGACCGGTCTCTTTTTCATCAACGTGAATCCTGGGAGGAAGCAGAAGGCGACTAGAGCAGCGATACCGAAGAGGCAATTTTTAAGTGAAACGTTGGAAACGGAGTTAGAGTGTCTGAAGATTGGAGCATGGTGGACATTTCAGCGGAGTGGAGGTGAAATGGAGATTATACTTTTGGTGGAAGCAACGTGCAAAGGAAAGGGGGCCCCCGAACTTCGAGAAAAAATTTAAGCTAAGTAGTTTTCTTGATTCTGCTTAATTGTACTATTTCATTTTATCGATAAGTGTTAAGTAAGGGGAAGTGAAATTTTCGTGAAAAATACCAATATTATGTTTTTTAGTGAAATGGATTAGAAAATTCGTATTTGCTATATTTGGCTCCATGAAGTCTGCGTGTGGCTCGAGTGGTTACAGATGTATCAATTTTATGTTTTTCTTTTCGTGAAATGAATTAGAAAATTGTATTTGCTTGATTTGGCTCCAAAAGGTGTGCGCGTGGCTCGAGTGGTTACAGATGATCCTTTTTGCAAATTGAAGCGACACACTCGGGTGCGCTGCATGGAAGTTGCCTCAGACGTCTAGGCCTTCTCGCGAGTTGCAGACGTTGAGGTGGTGTGGTTATTCACCAAGCTGGTACTTTTTTTCAGTCAGTACAGGTCTTCCGTAGGGTTGCTCAGCAGTTAGTGCGCTAAAAGTTGGTGGAAGCGAGAAAATTTCCTTTTCAGGTGGTGAATTTTAGTTCTCAGAAGTGCCGTGTAGGTTTTGGCGTAGAAATCATACTCCGTCGTGCCACAGTCTCGCTCTGCAGCCATACGGGGGAAGTGGGAGCAAGTGGCACTCACGCCCGTCCTTTGACAAGTGACCCCGGGACCGGAACCCCCAATCGGAGTTATCTCAGTGAATAGGGGGTAGTACGACCATTAGATAAATTTGTTTCCGTGAGAGCTTCGCTACCGAGTGCTTTCAACTTTTTGTTGTCTGCTGCGGTTACCAAACAATCTCCCAAGAATGGATCATATTTCGTAAACCAATTGAAATTACAAGTTACAGGCTTAGTTTAACGTTGTCGATTCACCAGCTGTGGTCAGTAGATACTGCCAAGATGTCGCTACGACGGATACTACTGTCAGTTTATTTCAGTCCCTCTTAAATAAAGAGAAAACAATTCCAACAAATACATAAGTATACAAGATCTGTATATAAAGTTTCACGACATTTAATAGCCAAATTAAATACGTTGCTCGCTCTCCATTTATAGCCAAGGCAGAGAAAAAATGGTTTAGCACTGTCTCTATAACTTTTATTTTTTCATTTATTTCTATATTTATTTATAGGTAATGAGGTTTGTGCAGTAGCCGGGTTTTCTCCCGGTGGTAGCGTCTCTTCGTTGGCATTTTTACTCTGTTCTTGCTGGTTCTCTTCGTTTGATTCATTTTTGATTGGTGTGATTTCATTAGAACCAGTTTCGTCGGGCTTTAAGAATCATGAGTTTCGTCTGTATTTCACACCATCTTTTGTTTGGATTATGACTGACCTTGGTGCTTCTGCTGGTTCGATTACTTTAGCTGGAGCTCATTCTTTGTGCTTTGCTCTATATAGCACATTTTTACCCGGGTTAATTTGATGTTGCCCAGTTTACTGGATGTAGCTTCTTGAATTTCTGGTTGAAGTAATTTGTTGTTGACTGACAGGAGGTTTGTGTTCGTCAATTTAATAGACATTGGGCTGATGAACCTAAATTTCCCCTGGGTGTTCCTGTGGTGAAGCAGTACCAATTTGATATCTGAGTTGTCCTGAAGGTGGTGATTAGGTTCTTTGCTTCCTGACCATATCTTTCTGCGAGCCCATTTGATCTTGCGAAGTGCTAGTTCTCACTGGTAATTAAATTGCCAATTTAATCTGAGCTTTTTGAATTTTTCACTACAGTACCTCATCCCATTGCCTGTTCTCTGTACATCTGGAATCCCAAATAACTGTTGATGTGGAGTTATTTTTTCAATTCCAAAAAGTCAAAGTAACCCGAGTATGCGTCCGCTTTTACTAGATAGTTGTGACCACTAATATGAAACAGATCTGACGCTACTACTTGCCAAGCTTGTACGGACGCTTCTTGGATCTAGATGAATTCCTGGGGACTATTCTTTTGATTTGCTGTACAAATTTGACAACTTTTGACAAACTCAATGACATACTTGGTCATATTTGGCCAGAACATGCCTCTTGCCAGTTGCAATGTTCCTCGAACTCCTTTGTGACTCAAGTGATAACATTTTAATACTGATTTTTTTAACCAATCTGGTAAACCCTGTCACTTATAAATATGATGTCTTCATGTACTGCTAGCTTTTCTTTAGAATTCCAATATTTGTGACAGATTTATGGGACATCCCTGATAATTTCTGGCCCATCTGTCCATTATCAATGATTTCAGCTATGATAATTCGCTGTTGAACCGAGTTTCCTCAAACTTTTGCTTGATATTTGTCAGCGTATTCTGGTCTGGTGTGAGATTGAATGTGTTGTAAATGATTGCCGCCTGTTGGCTCATAACTGTCATGAGATTTGTTGTTGTGGCATAGCACTCGAATTGCTAACGCCATCGTTTCCAACTTGTTGACATGTTAACATCACTATAGATCACAAAACCCTTCAGTAGTTTGTTTAGTATGTTCGGCTCTAATATTGCTTACACCGCGTCCACCATTTTGATTACAAATTTAACTATTGGGTACAAAAACTAGCACAAACAAATTCACTTCCGATTACGCTTGCGTCCATCGTTTCGGAACCATATAGTGTTTCTTTAATAAATGAAATACTACTTGATAATCACTTAACGATGTATGTATGTATATATTTCTTAATGCGAACACGATATATGAAAAGTTGGTTTCGTGTGTCTGTTCAGATGACTGACTGACTGTTGTGAGCTTGTGGTTGAGTGGTGTGTGTTTATGTACTGTTTTTAACGCCATCCCATGTCATGGTTATCCCCATAAATAAATTTTTAAGATCTTCAATAGTGTTATTGTATTGAATTTTAATTTAAGTTCAAATGCATTATTATAGACAATTTATGTAATTTTCAATTTTATTTACTTTAAGGTTTGTCTTTTTGGCAATAAGGAAATATCGTTGCGTGATGCAATCCGTAGTGGAAGTTCAGAGGATGACCTTATTGCCTTGATTTCAAGTGCTGTGAAGCGCAAGAAGAAACAACATGCTGGTAAATATACTTTCTGAAATTACTTCAAAACCAAAACAGAAATAAGTAGAATCATCTAATATTGTGCTGTCCATCCGCCGAGAAAATTCATTCAAATTCCAAATATGATACATGTGATTAAATTTATTGTTTACTTGTAGGCATGCTGAATCTATCACAAATGGAAAACCGACCGATGATTCTCATCGGAGGATAAAAATTTGAAGCAATTAAATTGTGCATTTCTTTAAATTAAAAAACAACTCCAATGATTTTTATGCGTAAGGTTAGTGTTTAGTCAGTGGGAATTGGGCATAAAATTCCCAATATTTTGTATAAACTTGCATATTCACATAATTAACCTTCCAATCAACATAAAACAGTCACATGGATCGTATTCATCTTTCAAGTAGATTTTGATTAGATAAAACTCATCCATTCATAATCCAGGGAAAATAGTCTTCAACAGGCCAAAAGTATATACACTGAATAAAGCACATTAAAGCTGCAGATAATATTGCAAATTTCTCTATTAACCGGAACAATGCGCTACTAATTACGTCAGATTAAAGGTCGTACTTTAAAAATGTTGAATACTTTCAAATACTTTTATTAAAGTTTGTAATGTTTTAATTTCGCACACGAACGTCGAGATATCCCGAAGGAAATCTGAACCAACCTCTTATCAGTTCTAGACGTGAAGTCTATGTCGTGCCAACGAATGGTACCCAACCGGTCAACCAATCTGTGCACTCGCAATCCATTTCACGGTGGGTGCTTGTCGGCCAGTTAATTCGGAGAGGATTTCGGTCGCAGGTCTTTTAAATAGATTATGCTCGGCTACATTAATTCAGCCACCATTACGTGCCCGTTTTAAACGCGTCTGAAACACAACCACACGGAAAAGAAACTTATCTCTACTTTATTCCGTATTTACCTTCAATTCAGTCAAACAACAACAAAAAAACTTGGTTTAATTCCGCGTCCCCGAAGTTTCTTATTTTTCCTCCGAAGCGATACTGAAAAATATACCACTCTAATGCAAAGTACAAAATATCCTACTCTAATGAAAAAAAAACCGGCCGCAACGCGAAACCGGTCATTTGCGGATTACACGAACCCTATCCTCTTCCCGGCATACTCACCCTTCGCAAACATTCTCCCGCGCAAACCTGACGTCAGCCCTTCTTCCTTTTGACACCTGTCAAATCGTAGTTCAGTGGCAGCGAGTAGTTAAAAGGTCGCTCCCGAACCGTCGACGTAAATAGCGTAGGATACATGGATTGGCTGATCGGCGTCAGTTGCGGAGGGCTAAGTTGTTAAAAGTTTTATTTTTGAAAAAAAAGGCAAAACAGTTGACTTACGTTATTTATTCAATTCTCATAGTGATTTGGACTGTTCTTGCTATATTTCTCTAGAGTAACAGCCTGTATCCAACTTTTAAGCTTTGAAGATGCTTGTATTTTTTTGAGATATTTTCTATGTTCACTTTTTAATCCATAAGACACAATTTTACTTAAATGAATGTCTGAATCATCTTCACCATAGAAAAATAATAACTTCCAATTTGCCGCACTAAAAATTCCTCTTTTGTTTTGTATCTCAATTAGGTTTCACTACTTTTACAGAAGAATTACGTCAAGCAAATAACCCACCGCTATTTCGAATGCCAACAATTTCATCACTAGCTCCCTTGTTACTACAAATGCAAAATACTCTCCAGCGTCAGCAACAAATTCGTTTGATTCACAAGACATCCTTTCATCATAGTTTGAAGCTAACGCATGTGGACTCTTACGGGAAAGCTAAAATGGTGGATATTTCATCAAAGGATGTAACAGTTCGTTTGGCTGTGGCACAAGCAATTGTTTTTGTAGGCCCTATAATAACTAAACTTATTCACGACAATAATATTGCCAAAGGAGACGTTTTATCAATTGCTCAATTAGCTGGGATTATGGGTGCTAAACGTACATCCGATCTTATTCCACTTTGCCACAATATCCCTTTATCATCGGTAGATGTTAAAGCGGAACTCGTTTCCAAGGAGGAGAGTGTTATAGTTATAGCTGCAGTACGTTGCCAAGGAAAAACGGGGGTTGAAATGGAAGCTTTAACAGCGGCTTGTGTCGGTGCTCTTACGGTTTATGATATGTGTAAAGCAGTTTCACATGACATTATTATACGTGATATTATGCTGATGGAGAAAACTGGCGGTAAAACTAAATTCAAAAGAAAATTTGATAATGGTTTTGTATTGAATTATGATAAGGAGCCAATGGATCTGAAAGAACCATTTTATCCTCTTCATCATTGAAGCTTTTTAAATATTTTCACAAATGGAGAAATGTATACTTAAATTTAAGACTTATATTTTTATATTGTATTTTACTACTGTATAGAAATTAATAATTTTTTTCATCATTTTCATCAAATCGCACAAAATACTAGCTTCAAGCATGTATGTGGAAAAATTGTTACTCAATTATGTATATTAATGTTATTTTTATCAAATATATCAATTATTATTCTTCATGATACAAGAATTCAAGTTTGATTTTTGTTTAGTATTTAGGCGGATTGTAATTACATCAAGAAGATGCCAAAGGATTATTACTTCTTTCTGCATTGTGCTGCATAAAAAGTAAACAGCAGAAACATGTCCAAGCTACATACATATATCATGAATAATTTTAGATGCTGCTGTTACTTTTGTGTGGACATTATTGTTTTTATGTAATAGAAACGCGTTTTGTTAAAAGACAGCCTTAAAGGCCAATTCTCGACAAACACTCAAGCAAGATTTTTATAACTTGACATTACAGAGTGTGCTTAATGACTATGTGATATTTGACAGTATTTAGGTGTCAAATAACCTTTGATGGTTAGAATATATACTTATATTAAATTAGTGTTTTTGGATGTATAGACTTTGTCATTTGCTCTTATGGCTTATAACTTAAACAGTTTGACAAATAAATTCGGTCAAACTTAAACTAAAACTGATCCGAACATAAATTAAATCTTTTCCTACATCTAACCTAAAACTAGAAGCTGTTTAGTACAGCACTCGATGTTATATTTATTCTTGAGTACATTTTGGTTTTATGATACTTATGAACTAACCATATTTAATATGTTTTATTTAACTTCGGTATGTGATTGGCTCGAGCGAAACGTAAAACGCCAATTTTTTGAGTGGTTACGGAATTATTGGGATCGTGGTGGTATTTTCAAGGATTTCAAAGGGACATAAGCAGTAGGGATTATACTGTGCGACAATTTCAGGGTCGTTTTCTGGGGTGGTCAATCATTCCACTTCAGAGTGAAAGTGCTCGACCAGTATAGTAAAACTCCCAAGGGGTTTGACGTTGTCAGGTCAAATTTTTTTTTTATCGCCTTTTAAAGTTTTTTCACATCAGCCGAGCTCTTGGATTTTCATTTCATCAGTTTTAGGGCCATAACTCATGCAATATTGATTATCTGGTATCACAGTCTTCAACGATATTTTAGAAGAGACTTAGATAAAGAATTTTTATTCAGATATCATTGCGGAAAAATTAAGTTGGGCGTGTCTAATTAGATGGAATATTAGAAAAATTGCCTATTTTCTCCATTTTGTCAACATTTTCCAACAATAACTCTTGAATAACTAAATTTTTGGTTATTCAAGTTATCGAGAGCTTTCCTGTTGTGAAAGCCACTCTTCTATGTATCCAAGTGTTTCCATTAATGAGATGCTGGGGAAGAGAGCTTTTGCGTCAAACGATACTATTATTTCATCTTCTGTTGGTGGGCCAAACTGTAGGAGCTTTTCAGAGAATTGCTTGCTGACCGAATTACTTGCTAGCTGCTTCATAATCTTGCATTCATTTGTGAGCCATCTCGCAAATTTCTCCGTTGGTGCATTGATGGAATCAAGTGGCAGGAATCAACTTTAAAATATTCTAGGGTCAACAAAGGACAAATGCCAACAACAAGAGAAATTAGGCATTTACCGTATCGAATGTTCAAATGCAAAGACGTATACATAGGGGGAACAAGAATATGCATACGTACACGAAAAAAAGAGCACATTGGAGACGCAACAGAAGCAAAAAAGAAAGGTAAAAGCTCAAACTTCAAATTAACAGTAGTGGAGCACATCGTGGTGAAAGGACATGAGATAACGATCGAAGAAGTAAACCCAATCAAAGAACCAAGAGACATGCGAGGGTTGGATCCTATGGAGAGCCTGGCCATATACCGAGAGATGGTAAGATGTTTTTTGTCAGTTTCACACTAGGAAGGTGTCTACATGATATTATACTATATTCTATAAGAAATTGAAAGGAAGCGTTTTTTTAAGTTTAATTAATTGTTTAAAAAAAAGAGTTTCGTTTTTAAAAAGTTATTTTCTAAATTTTTCAAACACGGATATTTGTAAACCCGGATTGAATAGCTTTTGTTATGCTTGTGGTAAATTTGTGCCGAAAAGTGAAGAAAAGGAAATATTAGTAGAGGCCTACATATGAGTTATATTTGAACCAAAGTGTTATAGTGAACGAGAGTTGGATACCAAATATTGTGTGTAAAAGTTGCTATACCCGTTTGATGGATTGGAGGAGTGGAACACGCAAGTCCATGCCATTTGGCAGTCCAATGATATGGGCTAATCGTGGTGGCGACCACGATCCAGTGAATTGCTACTCTTGTATAAACAAAACTTCCGCGTTGAGAAAAAGGGAAAGAGTATCATTTAAATATGTTTTTTTTCTTAGCACCCAAACACCGTTGCCACATTCTTTGAAGATTCCGGTGCCAAAATTTCCCAGTCCTGACTTTTTATCTGAAACGACTGCTCCAACGGTTGCCCAATCAGATGATACCGGTGTAGAGTGTGATAATACACACTATCTAAAAATAAACACAATTAGAATTAACGACTCACTCATTCATATTCTAAAACAAATTACCCATTATCATTGTCATTCAAAACCAAAACATGTGACGGTAATTCATTTCTGTACACAAACGCCTTGACATTGAATTCAGAGCATGTATACATATCTCAGATCACAAGAAATGTTCTCTACAGTACATTACCATCATAAAATGTTTTTCCTTTTGCATTGTACTAAGCTTTATATTGCACCAATGCAAGGAGCACGGCTAAAGATATTGTATTACATTACACTACTGAATTTTCATTCATAGATTTGGCGATTGGGTCATTATAATGTTTTGTAAATGATAGTTGGAGTATGAATATGTAAAATGAGGATTTGTGAGTTAGCAATTTAGTAAATCATATCGATGACACATTGGTCACGTGAAGGAGTCTTGTTCACAAATTAGTCATTAAGGAATTTAGAAGTAACTAATTTAGGTCATAGAATTTGTATTTAAGGCAATGTTAAAAGTGATTGGAAAATACAGTCGATCTCTGATCGTTCTTGAAGCACACTGCTACAATTGGCGTGTCTTTTATTTCTTTAGCAATATCGGCTCTTCGGATGCCATCAGCGTAGCACTCGCACTACACAGGTATTTACTTGAAGTCCTTTTGAAGCAAAGTCCCTAAACCTACAACACCGGTAATAAGCCACGTTTGCAACTGTATTATCATCAAATCAGCCAATTTTAGTTGATCAAAGTCAACTTGAAATTATTGTGGCCAAATTGGAATTATCATAACGTAAGTCATAAGAACTAGCCACATTTTTGAAAGGAAGAAATCTTTTGGCACCCGGTACAAAAGTCTCAGCTTACAAAAGTCGCTAATCAAAAATGCAATCCCTTTTCCTTGTGAATGATGAAAAAAGCGCAGCTTATTGCAATGATGTTGAAAAATTGATGAATGCGATGGAAATTAGTTATGATGCCAATGACTGGAGATTGTTTATTGACAGCTCAAAATATAGTTTGAAAGCCGTATTGTTGCATAAGATCAATACCAAGCCATCTGTTCCAATCGCATACAGCATATGAGGGACTAAAAACTACTCTTATTTTGAATATGGTTGACTACTCCAAACATAAGTGGCGCATTTGTTGTGACCTAAAAGTGGTGGCAATGTTATCTGGCCTTCAGAGTGGTTATGTCAAACACATGTGCTTTATGTCCGATTGGGATAGTCGTTACACTGGAGACCAATAATCGTTCCACAATTGGAGAAACAGAGAACGTAACCAACTTCAAATGGCCAGCATAATCCGTCAACCTTTGGTGTCAAAAGAAAAGATTCTACTCCCACCACTTTACATTAAACTTGGAATTGTAAGAGTTTTGTCAAAATCGTTGCCAAAAGGGATGTTTTCTCTTTTCTGAGCTTGATTTTCCCGAAACATAGCAATCCCAAACTTAAAATGGTAAATCGATTTACAACATGGCAAATAAAACTTTTAGACTCATGTTGATCATATTTCAAAGCAATAGTAAATTTTTTTCATTCAAGTGATGCATTCAACACAACTTTAACTAGTGTTGAATCAGAGGTTTGGAACACTATCAAAGAAGTCATTGGGGGCTTATTAGGGAAACATCGTTCCAGCAGCTAAGCAGTTTCAGTCAGCAAAATGTTATCAGCTTTCTCTAAAATCGAAGTGCATATGTCTTTTAAAATTCACTATTTACATCATCATTTGGACTCTTTTAGCAGACAATTTGCCACTGAATCAGATGAAAAAGGTGAACGTTATCACCAAATCGCTATTCCATTTGAAATAAGGTAATTTTTTGACTCATTTTTCACCGTATATTTTATTAAAATAAAAATTTACAGGTACAGAAGAAAAAGTTTTCTGGCTGCAATTCTTGCAGAAATATGCTGGTGGAGTAAGCATGTTTTTGAGGACAAAAACGATGTTGACGAAGAAGAAGATTCGGACAGTAATTATGATGATGCTGATATTGACGATGATGTATTCGGACCATCAACATCAAAAAACCTAAGATTCTGTGTAAATAGACATATTTTTTAATTATTAAAATTTGATCAAGTTGAATAAAATACAATGAAAAAATATAAAACCTCAATGAAAAGTAGAAATTTTACATATGAAAGTATTAAGTTACCATTAATTTTTGATAAAAAAACATTATGACTTGCTTTTTTTTTTTATCTTTTTACTGTAGAAATTTGTAGTTATTAAAGAGTTATTGCTAGAAAATGTTGACCAAATAGAGAAAAAAGGCAATTTTTCCAATATTTCATCTGATTAAACACGCTCACGCTGTGTGGCCTAGTGGTTAGAGCATGAACACATAAGCCGAAGGTCCCATGTTCAAATCTCGTTGGGAGCAACGTGATTTAGTTTAGGGGATTTTTCCGGATAGACTATGAGTGTTCACTCAGTGGTAATATGTACTAATTTAATCAGATCATATCATAGCTGAGTAGGTAGACGGGAGGCATGGTACTGACCAAATCAACTTCCGAAAAAATCAATACGGTCATGAAAGTGAGATACTCTAACTATCTCTAAGCGAAGACCCGAGAGGGGCTGTAGTGCTACAAAGAAGAAGAAGAAGAAGAAACACGTTCAACATAATGTTGCTGCATTTATATCTTTATAAAAATTCTTTATCTAAATCTCTTTTAAAATATTGTTGGAGACTGTGATACCAGATAATCAATATTGCAAGAGTTATGACCCTAAAACTGATGAAATAAAAATCCAAAACCTCGACTGATGAGTAAAAAGTTTAAAAAGTGATAAAAAAAAAGTTTGACCTGACAACGCCAAACACTTTCGGGATTTTACTATACTGGTCTAGTTCTTTCACTCTGAAGTGGAATTATTGGCCCCCCAAATTCACTGTCGCACAGTGGTATTTGCAGTGGTATGTTCGAAAAATGCGCGAATACATCAAAGAGGCTGCTCCCGCGACTTCTCTAAGCATTTTTAGTCGTTGCTAGCATGAAGTGGAGAATCGGTTCTATCCCCGTATCTTTATAAAGGATAGAGTTTCTGTAGTACTTCTTATTAGGCCGTCTGCATTTGGACAGGCATTTCCTAAGAACTTTCCTCTCAAAGTTTCGGATTTCTTCAGCAGCAGTGGGCAAGATTGTTTGTCATGCTGGAAATGCGTAAGAGTTTTATACATTAAGACCTTAACTTTTGGACAGACTGATTTCGAGGAAAAGAGGGACGAAATAATTGCGGACGCTGCTTTAGCTTTATTGAGGGTTTTTCTGGCGTGACTATTAACCTTAAGTCAAGGTAGTTGATACTTTCCTTGAGAGGAATGATTTCACCAGTAATATGTGCTTGCACATTCGTACTTTGAGACACAGCCCCCAATCTTATAGATATTGAGCAATGTTGTGGACAGGGCGTGAAGCTTTCTTTGGGCCATTACTGGGAGGCTATGGGTGGCAGTGAGGAGGATATTGTCTGCATACATTACTATTTCGATGGTCAAACAGTTTGAGCGTGGGATATAGTGAAGGAAAAATTTGAACAGAGCGGGACCAAGGATAGAGGCTTGTGGGACTCCCGAGTTGATAGGGATAGGATTTGAAGTCAGATTTTCCAATTTAATTTGGGATGTTCTATCCGAAAGGAAGCTATATAGAATTCTCAGGATTGTGAAGGGACAGGATGACATTTTCAATTTGTACTTGAGACCGTTGATCCAAGCTGGGTTGAAGGCTTATTTCAGATCTAGAGCACAGGCCACTGTGCACTCTTTCTGCCGAAGATTGCGGGTGACTCTATTGTAGATCGGTTGCGTTCAAACCGAAACTAAAAATCGGGGTTCAGGAGGAAAAAAATTAATGAAATTTCGCAGAACAATCTTTTCAAGGTTTTTACCCATGTTAGGCAAAAGTGAAATTGGCCTAACATTATTGTTGCTTTTGCAGCTTGGTTTTGGTATTGGGATTAGCTGATTAACTTTCCAAAGTTTTGGAAAATATCCATTATTAATACAATTATTGTATAATATTGCAAAGAAGGAGGAAATGGTCTTCCTGCACTTCTTTCCTTCGTCCACAACCTCTCATGACAGGACCTAGTCAACGAAGCAATCATACTGCAGAATTAGTAGCAGCTGGGCAAGTAGACACGGAGCCGACACATATCCCGAGGAGCGGAGTCTCTCTGAATCGTGAGTCTGAACTAGTAACTGACCGACCTTTCGTAGAAGAAGTTGCAAGCCCTACGATCTGTTGAAGCTGCCGACAACTGGGATACCGGTTCTCTGCATGTCCAGCCGAACCAACGGTCTTCTGTTACCGCTGCAGAAAAGCGGACACTTATGCCCCGGATTGCGCAGGTAGCAAGTTATGAAATAACTTGACAGTAAGTGCCGCAAACACCCATCGGCACTCCTGAAATTCGAACGAAAAGACACTAAACTCACTACTACGGATAACCAAGCCCCGAATATGATCCACCGCCAACGTCACGTGATACCGAGCCGGACATTTAGGGGAATGGTTATGAGGCGAGTACCCCCTAGCATGTTAAGCACTTCCATGTTAGACTGCGGGGCTATCTAGCTGCTCGTCAGTGCATCTTCAATAAGGAGATGGTTTTCACCACTTCTTTGAGAAGGAAGCCGGCCACTCGTTGGATGCGGAGCTTCTGGAGAAGAGTGAGGCATTCGAGGAAGACGTTGCGGGCGATCCAATTAGACGAATTATTGAAGGACGACGTTCACCCATACGCGTCAGTAAAGATCCTGCAAAATTGACTGGTAGGCTTGATTGACACTGGGGCCAGTGTCAGCTGCTTAGCAGCCAATTTTGCAGGAGAAGTCCTGACGAACCACTTGGATCAAATCAAGCATTTTACTACCTGGTTAAGCACAACGAATGGAACTCGATACTCTGTAGTGGGGAAACTTACGACAAATGTCATTTATAAAGGTACGACCAAGACCCTGGATTTCTATATTATACTCCAACTGACATAGAACCTTTACCTAGGGGTTTGACTTCGTCCAAAAATCTAATCTGGCCCCGGTGTTATTCGCTGGCATGATACCTGGCTCTGTTGCCACCGTCCATGATGCGACACTAACTTCTCACTCCCTTTGAAATATACTAGATACCAATCAACAGCTACGACTGGCCTCGGCTATATCGGCTTTTCCATCGCATGAGAAGGAAGGTCTCGCAGAGCGCATGGGCCTCACTGGTCACATTAGTTGTTAAGCCGAATAAGGTCCGACTATGCTTAGATGCCCGACGTTTGCATTCCGTCACTGTTAAGGACGCATATTCCCTACCGTTGATTGAGGGTATCTTGAGTCGATTACCTAAAGCCTATTTCATTACGAGCTTGGACCTCAAAGACTGGCAAATCCCATTAGATCATAGCTCAAAAGAGAAGACAGCCTTCATGGTTTCAGGTCGCCCACTGTACCAATTTGTGACCATGCCATGCGGACTGTGTAACGCTCCCCATACAATGACGCGCCTTATGGATAAAATGATACCACCGTATTTGCGGCACCTAGTTTTCGTATACTTGGACGACTCATTGTTCAATTTGAATTGGTGCTCGTATTACAAAAAGACAGTTTTCTTTGGTTGACCAGCGATAAGTTCGGAGGAGGGTTGAATATATTAAAGCATTCGAATTCACGTTTGAATGTATTCGAAACGTGAAACTAGGATTGCCACGAAACCAACTGTATCCATAACACCAAGTAAAAGTGAAAATCTCCCATTTCCTTCAGTGAAACGCAAAAAGATGCGATAGAATGTGGGGGACTTTTAACAACACAGGATTACTGAATGGGTGTCATTCCTTGGTGCAAATCATAGGTTAGGTTAGAGGGTCGACATCGAAGACCACACGTGTCCCATTGAATCCAGTGATGGGATGCTAGATGTTTTTATAATACCGGGGGAAATCCAGCGAAATTATTAACAAAACAAGTTGGGTAAACAGACCCATGCTCATGTCAGAAGGGTTTTGTACCCAATTTCTCAGAAATGCAGTCACCAGCAATGAATAACGTCAAGAAATATGTCAAAGAGATGTGCACGTTCAAAGGAAAATCCATTGTTTCTCTACTTTCAACGGTCGCCATTTTCTTGCAAACCGACAAAAATCACTCAAATCATGAATTCTCAAAATTATTAATATTATTGACCTTATTGAAAAATTTCAAGAAGATCAAGTCAAAACTGCAGTGACTGATTCGATGGAAAGTCCATAAAATACCAAAATCATGTGTTATTGTTGTTGTAATTGGAGAAATTTCAAACGGCTATAACTTCCCTGTATATCATTCGATTTTCATCAAACTCACAAAGTTTAAGAACCCTGAGTAGGACTACTTAAATGTCAAATTTCATTCAGTTTAAGGGTTCCAATACGAATTTATTGGGGAAAATGTGAAATTCGAATATAATACTATTATTAACAAAGTTGAGCGAATTTCAACTTCTGAGGTATTTGTTGTTGTTGTACTCATAAACACCTACCACCAGATTCGGATCACAGGTGTCCAATCGCGAGGGGGGGGGGGGACACAAATTTTCCTGTATTTCCCCTCCCTGCGCGTCCCTCGAAGCAAGTATCAAATTAAGACCTGTTTTGAAAAGCTCAAATCACGACCTTTCATTGGTACACATATCGGCTACCTTTGATGAATTTTTTTGTTCGGGGGCCACTCCCCTATATGGGGAGACCCCCCCTTAAATACCTTATAAAATTTTTTGGTGTTGAACTTTGAAGAGAGAACTACTTTACACCTGCATACAAAATTTGATGTTTCTAGCTTAAGTAGTTTGCGAGAAAAACTGCTGTGACACACGAACGGACGGACGGACGGACAGACTGGTCGCGAAACTAGTAGGGTTTTGTAAAATTATTATACAAAGCCCTAAAAATCGAAGGCAACAGCAGGGCTTTCCTTCCGTTAAAGTTGGAGGAGATCGCGTCTGATCAGCAGCTGATAACAGGAGTCAGTGGACAGTTCATGGAAAGACAAGTACAACTACTGTTTCTTTTTATCAATTGCATTTTTTGAATAGATCGGACTCTGTACTCTCCCGAATCAATATAGATATTTCCACGAGAGTACTATGTATGGAAAGTTTATTTTTCTATCTCAAATTAATAATGATAAGAATAGTTAAGTTTCTAATGATCTGTTGCTATCCCGTGTATGATTGTAGTAGAAGTGGAGAGAAAATTTGTAATAGGTTGAGTTTTTAAGAGTATATTTTACTTAAAATATATATATATATATATATATATATATATATATATATATATATATATATATATATATATATATATATATATATATACAGTAAAATACTGAGGATAATATTGATGGTGCTCTACGTTTATATGGAAACGTTACGGTTTCTTTACTGACTTGTACTCTTGAGATTAAATTCAGCAAAGGCAGAGGATGTACATACGAGGTCTGTTCAAAAAGTACCCGGAATTTTAGTATTTCAAAAAAATATTTATTTATTCGTCTACATCAATGTGGTCCACTTCAAAGTAGTCTCCCCCAGATATAATACACTTATGCCAGCGTTTTTTCCAATCTTCGAAGCACTTTTGATATTCACTTTTTGGTATGTCCTTGAGCACTCTCAGCGATTAGGCCTTTATTTCTTCAATCGAGGAAAAACGCCGACCTCTCATGGGTCTCTTCAACTTTGGGAACTTGATGCACTATGCAATTATAATAGAAGAAAACAGTAAGCGAAACCTTCACATTTGATCGAACTTGACGTGCCTTTTTCGCTCTTGGTGGCGTTGAATGCTTCCAGGTGGACGATTGTGCTTTGGTTTTGACATCATAACCATACACTCATGTTTCATCACCAGTTATGACCCTTTCAAGCAAACTTGGATCGTCGTTGACGTCATTTAATAGCTCCTGAGCGATGTTCATGCGATTGTTTTTTTGGTCAAATTCAGCAGTTTTGGAATGAATTTTGCTGCCACTCGTTTCACGCCCAAAACTTTTGAAAAAATGTTATGACATGAGCCAATTGATGTGCCAACTTCATCAGCAACTTCTCTAATTGTTATTCGGCGATCATTTAAAACCAGTTTTTCCACTTTTCCACACTTTCATCGATTATTGACGTGCTGGGTCGACCGGAGCGTTCGTCATCTTCAACGTCTTCGCGGCCATCTTTAAAGCGCTTATACCACTCGTAAACACTTGTTTTTTTCATAACAAACTCACCATAGGCTTTTTGTAACAGTTCACACACTTTGTTACACTTTATTTCATTTTTTACGCAAAATTTAATACAAATTCTTTGACTCTTCAATTCTTCCATTGTTTAAATAAGTTAAAATCGCCAAGCTCCTAAAAACACGTCGAACCTTAGCGACTACCACAGACAAAGTAAACAGTGAATATGGCTGAAAATTTTATCATACTTTAGGGGCATGTATACCAACACAAATTTTGACAATCGGACTCTCCAGACCCGCGATATTCAAAAATTCCAGGTACTTATTGAACAGACCTCGGATATCGCAAATATAATTAATAACATATGCCGTTTATTGAAAATTTTCAACTATAGCAAAGATTACATGATAGGGAACTAGCTTAATGGTAATACGATTACTGGATGCCTCAGAATGGAACATCAGCGTCATAATCGGGTCGCAAAACTGTGAGATTTCGAAAAGAAAGTCGACGATTTTGTTATGAGATACTAGTCCTTGTAGTCCTTGCGCGGAAACACTTTTGTATCAGTCAATTAACTTCAAGGAAATCGCTGAAACCTGCTATGTACATACTCTTTTTATTTCAATCTCCTTAATTAAATATGTATGTAACTTGTAAAGATAATCTATTCAAAAAAAAATCAAAGCTCTCATCGAAAAATTTGCAAAATATGAATATTTTGAATAATTTATGCAACAGCATTAGGCTCGGCTATGAATCTAGGATTTTTTAAATGTTGTTTTTGAAAATAGGATGATTGTATATACACAGTACAAGTACATTTTTTTGACATAAAGAAATAAGATTGATTAAATTAACATAATAGGTCGGGTATTTCATTTAGTTCAATACCGTCGCTTCACCCTTTTTGTACGAGTTTATCGATGTTTTTATAATTGTTGTTAACTTTTTTTATTTTTGATAATAAATCGTTTAGAAATTCGGGTAGATTTATCGTGCTGCTTTGTTGTTACTTCTTCTATTTCGAACTTCGATCACTAAGGATTGTTCACAAAATGTACATAATTATAAAGTTGCATGAAGAAGTTACAATCGACCAACATGTTTATATTTTTCTATTCACTGAATATTTTTAGAGTTTGTATGCATGCAATAAAATAAAAAAATATATAGATTTGGTAAGAAATCTACGTAGAAATTGTAAGCGACACAATTTCAATATTTGTGATTTTTATCAAGTCTAGAGTGAACCAGAATTTTATTAAAACTTGCGAATAAAAAATAGGGGAAAAAATTGTTTATAAAATAAATTTAATGTAATGCTAATGAAAATATCTGAGAATGGCTTTTCCAAATTCAAAACAAAAAAGTACATCGACTGAATTTTAGATGTAAATTTCTTAAGGAAGCTTTTGGTAATGATTAAAAATCATTTACACAAGCGGATATTGAAACATAAATGAATACAATTTAAACGTTTGTCACAAGTAAAGCCCACTACCGGACTTTAGATACTTATTGTAATTATAAATACAAATATTTTAACGAATACAAATAAAAATAATAATGAATTGCTAGGCTAACTAAGTCTTTCCTTTCCAGCTAAACTGTTTCTTTTCCAGCAGGAGAACGTCTGTGAACCGTGAGTATGCCGGTAAGAGGGTAGGGTTCGTGTAATCCGCGAATGGCCGGTTTTGCGTCGCGGTCGGTACGTGATCCATAGTTTATTTTGATGTTTTTTTTATTAGAGTAGGATATTTTGAAGTTTGCATTAGAGAAGTATATTTTTCGGTACCGCGTCGGAAAAAAAGGGAATTTCGGGAACGCGGAATTAGATCAAGTTTTTTTTTTGCTGTTGTTTGACTGAATCGAAGATAAATTCGGAATAAAGTAGATTACTGTAATCGAGCGTAATCCATTTGAAAGACTGAAATCCTCTTCGAACTAGCTGGCCGACGAGCTGGCACCGCGAAATGGAATACGAGTACACGGACTGGTTGACTGATTGGGTACCATTCGTTGGCACGACTCAGACTTAACGTCTAGAACCGATGAGAGGTCGGTTCAGATTTCCTTCGAGAAATCTCGACATTCGTATGCGAAGTAAAATCATTACAACGGCTGTAGAGCAGGACGCTTCACCATTGATGCGATTGCAGAAGTGGTGAGTGTGGTCGAAAAGGGAGAGGTATTTAGCCGCACCAAGTGACGGGTCGTCCTGTAAGTGAAACTCAACGTTGGGAACGCCTTGGACTCCGCTAGATGGGTGGATATTCTGTAAAATTCTTTTCAAATTTCAGAATATCTAACGTGGCTTTTGAGGGACTACCTTAAGGATCTAAGCCTGCTTTATGGCACGATACAGGGCCAACGAAGGATGGAAGTTACATCAGGTGTTGCCCAGGGACCGGACCTGTGGAACGTGTCTCACGACGAGCTAGTGAGACTAGAGTTGCCCGATGAGTCACGTTTGATCGGCTTTGTGGATGATGTTGTGGCTCTGGTCACTGGATGCCCCGTTGAAAAAGCGCAGGTAAGGCTAGGTATGCTAATGCGCCGACTGGGAGACTGGATGACTGATCGCGGGTTCAGTTTAGCACTGAAGAAAACCGATTTGGTCATCTTGACAAAAAAGAGAATCCCTAGAGTAAGGATGATCAATATTGGAGACATACTATGTAATAACCGAGGAGCTATGGCTCTAAAAGCCAGCGCTGCCACAGGCACACAGCACTAACTCAATTTAACAAGGGTCGCCATTCAGTCACCTTCCCCATCGCAACACTCGCTCTGTTTTCGCATGAAAAATAAGTCATCGAGCTCAAACAAAAATCCACATTCCATATCAGGCTCATCGAAAAAAACACTGAAATTGTCGCTCCAACAAGAAGAGAGTTAAACGAATTCAATGACTATTTATTATCGGTAGCTGAATCATCTACGACAAATGCGACTACATCAAAGCGATCTAACAGCAACGAGCAGCCGCATACAGAACAGCTGGATACCACGAGCTATGAATTAGATAATTTAAACTTACACGAGAATCAAAGATACTGTTGGCTGGTGAGACCATTACCGCGGCGCAGCTCTCCAAACAGAGATTACAACGGCGATATTCAAACAACCATTACATCCTCCAACATAAGCAACATACATCCTATAAACTATTCAAGTAATAGTGCATCAGGTTTAAGTTCCCAAGCTATCTGTGTTGTGATTCCTACAACGCCTAATTCAACCCTGCATGAAGACAATTATGCGCCAATAAATCCACGATCCCAACATTATCAACTAAACGCGGCAAATTTTAACTCAATAGCTAGCCATAATCAACTACACGATCAGCATCATCAGTCTGATACCAATCAGACTTTAGCCAATCTCGATAGTGAGCTCACGTGGGAGCAACAATTGAATTTCATTCAATATTTTCTTTCACTTACTTCAAAAAACCTTAACAAGGCAAATGATACACGAGCGCATTGAGTTACAAGTATTCATTCGGCAAGCATACCAAACACTCCAACATACGAAGAGCTTCAAGCCAAATTAGAAGCATCAAATCGAAATATTCAGAGTATTAAAGAGCAACAGCAACAATTACTTCGTCTTCAACAAGCAGCTATAGATCAGGGGAGTCGAGTTTGAGAGGTCGAGCGGGTCGGATCGATTACAGACGCGGCGACGAAAAGTGCACCGGCCGGCAAGGAGTACGAAACGAACAGCCACTGCTTTTGAGCGTGGTGTCTGCGGGATTTTAATTCTATGGTCGCGTTTTGTTTTTACTGCGGTTTAGAAGACTTTCCGTTCTAGTTTGTTTCGAAAGTTTATTCACATTTATCATTAAAGGGCTTTCGCTAATAGGTTTTAATTAGTGTGTTCATTCTCAGTATACCAACGGGAGTGACGAGAGTTCTGCTGTCGGGAGCTATCGACACACTCCGCGGAGTCCGAGTGAATAATATAATGTTTTTGCAATTTCCACACTTTCGCGTATCGATCTACGTAAATTTTATTTCAAGCCGTGAAAAATAATGTTCCTGTTCTTCGTATTGTCCGACATTAGAATACCTGAACTGTCACGTACGTACGGTACACACTAGGCGAAAGCAAAATAGTCACGGACACACGGTCGCTGGTATGGTGCCGATGCGAGTAGTTAAGTGTTCTACGCAGTGTACGGGACGCAAGACGAAGGGAAAGAAGAAAGGTGAATTGGAATTTTCCATGGCGTGAGGAAGCGATTGACTTTTCCGTCGCGACTGAAAAAGAAAAATTGCGGGGAGTTAAGTGGAGTGTGCCGGGGCAATCAGACTTGCGTGGATCGATCATTTATATTGGATTTATTATAAGAAGAGTCGAAAATTCCATAAGTGGTGTGGTGTGACTCTGTCCAACGACGAAATCCCGTCCGTTGTTGCGCGAAAGGTTAATACCATATTTGCAAGTGAGTGTGCGTGCGGATGACAGTTATGGTGGCTA
This sequence comes from Odontomyia ornata, assembly GCA_963969285.1. Classification (NCBI taxonomy): domain Eukaryota; kingdom Metazoa; phylum Arthropoda; class Insecta; order Diptera; family Stratiomyidae; genus Odontomyia; species Odontomyia ornata. Next base: position 234,658,994 of record OZ017741.1, on the reverse strand, counting down.
ATTTGCTGTGAACGAAATGATTTCCATGGTTTCGGACATTCCACGGTGCTTTGTTTAACAGTGATGGTGTTGTGTATGCTGGTGGAAACGGATAGTCACAGCTATTGTCACCTGTTGTTACGCCGCATGTCTCTGGGCGTCAAGCTAATGACAAATGGATATTAAATGTGAGTATTTCGAAATGATACGTTGTTAAGAGCAGTGAAGAGCGATGGAATACTGGTGGAGATCGTAATGAGAAAGATTATGTATAAGCTAAAGCAAAATTTAAAAGGATAAAAAGATCAAATGGAAACACACAAATGAGACAAAAAAATGATAATGTACACACGCTCAGCAGCCAAACATTTATGCATTATTACACAAATTTACTATATTTGATTGAAGATCAAAAACCACAAAATGGAAATTACAAGAAATCTGAAGGAGAGAGAATTGCAACGATCACAAATAAATCTTTACGAACTTATATTGAGAAATACAAGCAGCAAACAACATATCGAATAATTCAACGTCCCTTCACAACCATCTCTTGTTAAAATAACAGCAAATGTCAATGCAATCTATTCCATTCTTCATACAATAAGTAACGATTATAATGTTCATCTTCAATTTTTGTTTCATTTTGTATAACGAATTATATGATTGTTTATATTTTTGTTCGTTAAAGGACGTTACTTTATTCACGTATTAGCATTAAAAACCGTTCAATTATTTGGAATTTATGAGAAATTCATGCTGATATCCCTTTGAATCAAAAATTTGGCGCTTTATATAAAATCAAAAGACAATAATACCTTCCTTATCCCTATCATTGCCATGAGTAATCCTTTTCAACCTTCCATAGTGAATCCATGGAAACACTACTCAATTATCCTTATTTAGTTAATTAAAAAAAAAAATAATGAACGGTGTATTATATTAATTGAAGGAAAAAGAATAAATAAAAAATGAATTATTAAACCTTAACCGTCGGTCTTTCCATTCCGTTTTATCTAACCGGGTATAGGACCCGATACGGTGGCAGGCTTCCACCTCAAAACATGAGCCAGCCACCGGGTACAAATTAATCCTTTTTGTTTCAGGTGACTTTTATGGGTTGAGTGGCCCAAGCAGAGTGCCTTTTTATGGCATAGATTTATGCAATCCCATTGTATAATTCTATGACATAAATTGGTCACCGGGGTACTCCCCTTCTGATGGGAAGGTTCATACAATTCAAGTTGTATGAGTTTTCCACTCAGAAGAGGAATACCTGGCCACTTCAACAAGCTATCAATGGATTTATTCCGGTTGGGTTGGTATGAAGGGGCTCCACCACCACCCGGTTGCCCTTCTTTCATTTGTGGGCCATGAACTTCGTTGGGTAACGACGAGGTCACCCCAAGTTCGCCTTCCTTCTCAGGTTTCACTTGTTCTAGTAACAAGTACATCTCCTTCGGTGAGGTTATCTACAATTTTGCGACTTCGGTCGCCTTTTTGATCTGAAAGCAATTCGTGAATGCGAAATGTTTTGTAGTGAGTCCTCGTGCCGGGGAAACGAACCCGCCCCACGGCACCGCAATGCTAGCCTGCCAGCGCATTCACGCGTCTCCGGACGAGGGCATTCTCGGCAGATACCTCCATCTTCCTCTGCCGAGGCAGCAGACCATCGCTGCAGTCCTTCACGGACTTTATTGAAACTCTTAATTCACTACAACTATTCGAATCGAAGCCAGTGATGAAATACCTGGGGCTACTAATCGACTCGAAGATGAGTTTCTCTGACCAAGTCAGGGCAACGGCTGAGAAAGCTGCTTCGGGAGTATCGGCTCTCAGTCGACTTATGGCTAACCTCGGGCGACCCAACCCATTAAGAAGACGACTCTTGATGAGTGCTGTAGGGTCAGCGCTACTGTGCGGAGCAGAAATATGGGGCGACGCTCTCAGGAAGGAAGAATGCCGAAAATGCTTGGCACAGGTACAGAGAAGAGGAGCACTGCGGATTGCATGTTCGTATCCGACAGTCTCTGATTCGGCGGTGAGAGTATATTTGGGAAATACAAAAGTTTATTTTAATATTAAGCTTGCCGTTGTTCCAATTGAAAATTTATTAGCATTACTGATTTTGTTTTCTTTTTGGAAACTATTCAAAACAATCTGGAATGTCCCTCTTAAGTGTATAATTTTTTTACCAATACAAATGATTTAGATAGTTAATATCATTGGCTATAAAAGATATAATTAATGAAAACATAATGGTTGAGATATTTTCAAAATGTTCATGGGATATTGCCTTTTCCGAGTTTTCTAGTTTATTTCAATTTTAATATTAATTTCAAATTCACTGAAAACAATTTAATGCGGACCAAAAGATAGTAATATCTATTTTATCAAATAAGCGGTACATTGAGTATCTATTCAAAACTAGGAAATGTCCCAATAAACAAGTCAAGTAGGCAGGAGAGTTCTCCTATCAGACGGCTTTGTTAACATCCTAAGTTTCGAGACAACTTTTCGGGTGACATGAACCAAGGACTCGAATAATGTGTCCAAAAGTAATGGATGCACCATTAGTTAATTCATAATTGTCTTAGAGATGCGTCCAGATTTCTATAATTGATAAACTAATACTTCTACCAGATTGGATTTTTAATTACGAAATAAACGAAATACTATTGTCTCAAGTTCAATTTTATGAGTCTTTGTTTTCCTCAATGCAATCATGATATTAGAATTCAACATAAGGATTTCAATCGACTAATCAAAATCAAATATTTCACTTTAAACCATGTATTGACATTCAAAACGATCGAAATCAAAACGAATTCCATGAAATACATCACTGAGTTGAATTTATGATCTTTCCATTCTCTCGTAACAATCCAATGGAGAATTATCCGAAAAATACCAGCAACATCAACGCTGGTGGTCCATTGAAGAAAGTGACAGGACTAAATTATTTTGTATCTTTAATTGCCGCCAAATAAAAGTAAACATATCCTCCAGGGGGTGACGATGATAAATCACTACAAGTTAACGCTTACCAGTAAATTCTGATAAAAACCCAGCAGGAGTGTCCATTTCGGACCCCTTCTTAGCATGTGTGTTTGCTGATGACCACCGCCAAAGACGCGCCAGGATTTCCTTTGAACGGCATCTTTAGCGTTATGAGATCTTCCTCTTGGGGCAGAACCGATGTGGTGTGCATTGTTGTGACACTGTGTCGCACGGATCTTTAGATCTTTTTGACCTCCTAGCTAGTCAAGGAGTTTCCGAAAGCCATATAAATCCACTCGAGAGGATAATGTCTCTTTTATTTGAGGATTTGTGAACAATTGTAACAGCTGAATTTTGTCGTTGACATTGAAATATGTATACGAGTATATTTGAGGCCGACAAAAGGTACTATTTCTGATAATTCAATTGAAAACAGTTAAAGTCTTTCAATGCGTGGTAGAATTATTCTAAGGCATTTGAATTTCTTAGAAAACGAAGGTAATATATTAATAGTTAGCTGAATATTTGCTTCTCTTTTCAAAGCCGAAAAATTTCAATAATTTAGGGTATAAAATCATTTTACTGCACTATCACAATGATCACTGATGAATCAATGAAGTGAATTATAGCCAGCGTGGGAACATTAAACCACTTACAAGCGGCGCGACAGTTTTCTTTGAATAACAAATTGGTTTGCAGCCATTAAATTAATAGAGAGGTGTCTAACCGCACGATTATTACCAAGTTAGTTCCTCGTTGCGGTTTACCACCCATCATGTATGTACATATTATCTTACTCTCTATGATATGACTAATGCATATGTAGCTTGAGTAGCATCTTATTCAAGAAAGAATTTGTGTTACCACGAATATTTTGTCCTTTTAAAGTAATACGTTATGATTTCTTTTGGTTTTATAAGCAAAAATTTACTGATCTTTAGTCATGTGGTATATTATATATATTTTTCGTTGAAAAAACTATATGAAATAATTCTTTATTGAAGTACCATCTTCTTTATTAATAAGAATTCTAAAATGGGCTTATAGACAAAAAGGGCATCGAAAAATTGTTCCTTGCATATATTTATTGATTCATTTGAGCCGGCCATGAAATTTTTACGCTCTATATGGTTTTAAATGTTAAGTGCAATCTCATCTTAAAAATATTTTTGGGCAGAGTTCACTGGCATTATACGAGTGGAGCAACAATTCTTACCAAGGTAACAAGCTTGCTCATTGCAAGCGAGAGACAATAGCGCCATAGAATCTAGAGCAAAGTGGCATAGCTGAATGCGACAATCGGACGATTGTCGATAGCGGTCGGGCAATGCTAATCGCGAAGAAACTTCCACTATGTAACAAATCGGCCCTACGCCACTGGCGGCCAATACATATGCACATTGCTACCATATGGCTTCTCATCTCACGTCAGTTGTGACGACTTCCCATCCCCCGTCAATTTTGTCAGGGAATGTCAAAGTCAATCCGACGTGGCCATATGGAGATTTAGGGGGGTTGCAGTTTTGTTGTCTCGGGAAGTTAAGGCAAGTTTTAAAAGTTGATTAACGAATAAAATAAATAAATTAAACTATCAACAGTTGTAACTGGGTAGTGGAAGAAAAGCATTTCTCGAAACCGCTCGTGGAGTCTGCCAGGAACGTGTTCAGTAGATAGATTGTCTTCGGGGCTGAATCTTCATACATATGTGACATCGTCATTCGTGTTGGTGGGAGTTAAAAGAGTCACATCTAACACTTCATCGGTGGAGTCTCTAATAGTTCAAGCAAAGTCAGGTGCGTACTGAAAAACAAAAATGATATATCTAAATCCTGCAATCCTTCTGGAAGTATGTGAAAGTTACAGTCGTCTAGGCAAGCGCATAAACGTATTTATGTTCTCTTTCATGGGAAACATTCTACAATAGCAAGTAAATATTGACATAAATTGAAAATATCATTGATAATATAAACACACTTATCGACGATGGCATCGGTGAGGTCAGCCATGTTTCACGATCACTGCACACTTTCAATGCTTCTAACATAACCTAAACTCATAAATGAACAAAGCAAGTGAATGTTATAGCCAGGGGCATCCCATTTTTTTTGCCACAAACAATTCTGTCCTATTATGAGGAAAGCAGAACTATTGTATTTTAAAATAGTTCACATCGTCACCATCTTTCAAATCGTTCCAGAAGGATCATAGGGCTATCTAGGTTAAACAACAGGAGAATTCAGTTGAACAGAACGCTTTGAGGAATTTCGGACTCGTCATCGTTGCATCTCTGCAGCCCCGAACAGGCCTTAGTTTCTTACCGACGGCGCCTCCAGTGGTTTCGACCCATTAACTACATCCTCCAATCGTACGTGTACGATACACCCTCCAATAGTACGAGTACTATACGCCCCTTTCAAAGCCGTTAAGCATGTTTGCAAGGGCATTCGTGGCAAGTTCTCGAGAAAAAAAGGATTTTTTTACGAGGTGTAAGGTCGCTGTGACATGATAAAGCGCGCACGTGATAAGTTCGTTGTCGTTACCATTTAATAAATTTGCGTGCCATTTGAATCGGATAGAAAAATTAAATAGAGTGTTGTAGGTAGGCCAAAAGCTGACGAAAAGCAGGTGACAAAAAAAACAAACATTTCAAGACCTTATAGTGCCAGTGCGTCGAGAAGAAAGTAACGTATCACGTCGTTCTCTATCTAAATTTAAGGCCGTTTTGTGAAAAAAAGAAAAGCCGAAAGCAGCTATACCTGCTCCACAGCCTCAATCTACTGCTACACTTGTTCTAGTACACATCAAGTTAAAAGAAGAGATTTTAGCACATCATCGTCACCACTCGAAGAAGTGGAAAATATTGACGCAGGGGACTCGAAAAACCCATTGCTGGTTTCAGATTATGCAAACGATATATGTTATACTCTTACCTATTTCCAGTGGAAATCGATTTATCGGTTGGCAAAGGGCACTTGGATAAGCCGACAGAGGTGATCCCAAAAATGGGAGCTGTACTTTTGGACTGGATAAATGAAGTGTCTTTTCAGTTTCGATTACTGCCTGAGACATCATTTAACTGTTAGCATAATTTACAGATACTTGCAGAAAGTACAGACAACAGAGCGACAATACTTGTAACTAGTAGGCGTTGGGGCACTTTTCCTGGCCTCAAAGTACGGAGAGCTCTATCCACCAGAAATTGGGGATTTTGAATATATGGCGGACGATTCTTACACAAAGCGACAGATCCTAAGCATTGAACAGAGGATCATCAGACATATTGATTTTAATTTGGGACAACCGTCCAGTATTCACATCCCGCGACGTTTCTCCAAAGCAGCAAGCACAGCTGAAGAAAATCATATGCTAGCCAAATATTTCCTAGAACTTGCAACAATTGAGTATACCAGAGCACATTATCGGCCCTCAGACGTAGCTGCCGCGTCACTGTTGCTGTCCTTGAAACTTTTGAATAAGGATCGCAGCACGACCTATGATCGCCTGTGGACAAAAACATTGAAATTTTATACAACATATACTGTAGATTCTTTACGGCCATTGGTTAAGAAATTAGCGACATTAGTGAAAAATACACCCTCCTCCTCGTTGAAAGCCGTTTATAGCAAATATCAATCAGCAAAGTTCGACAGGATCGCTTTGAAGACTGAACTGCATGGCCCGCCATTAGATAAGATAATTTCGGAGTAAGTTTGGTTTCTCATTATTTAATGACGAATGTTAACATTCGATTGCAATTTAGGTCACATTTTCAAAATGCATGTTTCTTTGATAATTTTGAAGTAAATATTTTTCATTCGCATTACGTGTAAGAACTGGTAGTGTTAAATTTTTTTCTATGAAGCTACAGAAGAAATGAACTATTTTGTTGCGATGCAACTATTAATTTTGTGTTCGAATCTATTTAAGAATAATAACAAGGCACTAACATAATATAAAGAAAAAAAGTAGATATAAATAATGACCTGTAAAGATTATTGTAATTTTAATGTGTCTCACAGAAAAATTAGAGGTGGATTTAATTTAAAACCCTTTAACATAATGAAATTAAATAACATGAATTGCTAAGTAGTAAGACGACTTTCCATTCCAGCCTGCCCTTCTTTTTCAGCGAGAGTGAGAACGAACGGTAAGTATGCCGTGACGGGGGGTAGGTTTGTAAAAATCCGTGGATGGCCGGTTTTGCGTCGCGAGTGGGACGCAGTACCTTCGTTCGCTTTGCTTTTTTCTTAGAGTAGGGTTCTTCGGGGTTGAATTAATCTAGCATATTTTTCGGTACCACGTCGGTGAACTTCAGGAACGTGGAATATAAACTAGTTTTCTTGTTGTTGACTGACAGAATGAAAGAAATTCGGAATGACGTAGAGATATGTTTCACTTCCGTATGTTTGAATTTTAGACACGTTTGAAACGGGCACTTAATGGTGGCTGAAACATGTAATTGAGCGTAATCCATTTTAAAGACCTGCGACCGACATCCCTTCCGAGCAAGCTGACCAACAAGCAGCTACCGCGAAATGGATTACGGGTACATGGACCGGTAGACTGGTTGGTACCATTCGTTGACACGACTCAGACTTCACGTCCAGAACCGATGAGAGGTCGATTCTGATTTCGTTCCAGTGGACGTAAACGAAAATCATTACAACTAACTGGGTGGAAGCAGTGAATTGTGCGATGTATGTTCTTAATTGAACTGTGTGGTCGAGCGGAGCAGTAACCTAGTTGAAAGCGTGGGCTAGGAATAACCCTTAAAATGAAATTAAACAAGAAACCAAAAACGATGCCTTAGAATATCTGGCTTCCTTATCTAGAGAATAGAGACAGGATGAGCCATTCGATGGGCATGCTTTGCTGGGCCAGGTGTTTTAGACATTAATAATAAACGCAACCTTGAAAACCGTAAAAACTGAAAAAAAGCTTCCCTAAAAAGGCAAATTGGATGCAGAGAGCAAGAAACAAGACATAGTGTAGATCACTTAAGAAACTCAGGGATGGCAGATCATACGCATATATACTGCGTGACGTCAGGGGAGCTTCAAAATCAGACAAAATTCAAACTGCCATTACATCAGTAGAGCCTACCTTGTCAGTGACTAGCTCGTGGAACTTGGGGCTGAAGCCATTTATAAAGAATTATTCCGTGATGTCGTTAAGAAAGTTCTGGGCGGGAAAGCCACTGCAACCTCACTTAAGCCTATGGCAATACCAAAATCAGGAGCATTATGCAGTGGTTTTCCAGGGATGTTATAAGTCCGTAAAGGACTGTAGTGCTGGAATGCTGCCTCAGTGAGCTAAAAGTTGCCAAAGTCTAGGGACACATACATTTGCTGGCAGGCTGGCTGTCTACGGTGTTGTAGAGTGGGTTATTTTTCCCTAGCACCAAGTCAATTAAAGCAAGCTGAATTCAGTATTTTGAAGTGAAAATTGGTTGGATAAATGTCCGTTCAGGACTACAGCGATTGTCTGCCGCCTCGGCGAAAGAGGATGGTAGGATCCACCAAGACTGACCTTGGCTGAGCACGCGTGAATGCGCTGGATGGCTAGCATTACGGTGTTGCGGGGTAGGCTCTTTTCCCCAGCGCAAGATCCGCTACAAAAGAAATTTTGCATTCACGAATTTCACGGTTCAAATAACTATTAACCGAAGTCGAGAAGGAGGTAACCTACTAAGGGTCACAAACTGCTGACATAGCGGACAAACCGGACCTGGAGAAAACAGACGGACTTGAGAAGGACTTCGTCATTACCGACGATACTTATGCATCGTTCCAACCGGATCAAGATCCAATGGAGACGTGGCCATATATTGGATATTCTAAAAAGTATTGGGCCTTTTTTGTCACTAGATGGTGTTCGTTGTCATATATCGAGCAATACTAATCAGATTGAGTCAAACTGACATGCATTTGAAAGGTGATATTCTAGTCTACAATTTTCATACGGACAGTTTTATATTTCGTCATTCATGTCAAAAGTTGTATTCATTTAAAAATGAGTGAAATTTCTGAAAAAATTCGTTATATTTTACAATACCACTACCCTCAGGGGGAGAATGCATCGAAGGGTCATGAAAAAATTTGTGGTGTCTACGATTAAGATACTTTATCAAAAGCCACAGTCAAGAAATGATTCGATTGCTTTTGTTCTGGAAATTTTGATGTCAAAGATGCACCTCACCCTGGTCAACCAATCTCTGAAAAAGTCGATGAAAACTTACAAAAAATTGAAGAAGATTGACACGTAAGCAGCTATGACATTGCTAAGGAACTAAATATTTATCACCAAACAGTTTTGAACCATTTGCGTAAGGCTGGATAAACAAAGAAGCTCGACGTTTGGGTGCCCCATGAATTAACACAAAAAAATTTGATCGACCGAATTTCCATTTGGAAGTGCTAATAAAATGCAAATCATTACGAGCGATGAAAAATGGGTAATGCACGAGAATGTCGGTCGAAAAAGATCCTGAACAAAAAAAGGTGAATCATCACAAACGACTTCAAATAATGTTATGAGGTGCTAGAACCTGGCCAAACACTCAATTTGGCTCTGTACTGTCAGCAATTAACCAGACTGTAACAAGCAATTCAAAAACCGGCCAGAATTGATCAATAGAAAGCGCTTTGTCTTCCATCATGAAAATGCCAGACCACACACATTTTTGATGACCCGGAAAAAATTGACAGAGCTTGGCCGGGAAGTTTTGATGCATCCACTGTATAGCCCAGACCTTGCATCATCAGACTAGCATTTGTTTCGGTGTCTACGAAACTTAATTAATGAAAAGAAATTCACTTGAAAAAAGGACTGTGAAAATCACTTAGCCAAGTTTTTCGCCGATAAACCATGGAAGTTCTAAACAGATGGAATAATGGCTCTACCCAAAAAATGACAAAAGGTCATAGAGAATAATGGACAATATGTACTTAAATAAAATCCATTTTAAATAAAAGAAATATTCAATCCAAGAATAACAAAAAAAAAAGGCTCAACACTTTTTAGAATATCCAATATTTCCCATTTAAGTGAAAAACTCATACCAACGTAATTTGTATGTATTTTTCCACTAAAAATAAAAAAATAAACGTGGCCAATTTATGTTATAGTATTATGTGAATGAATCATATAACACTATACCATAAAAGGGCATGCGAGTGGAAGGCCACTCTGTCCGGGCAAGAGCACCTGAAACGCAAGAAAGGGGTGAGCTCACTCGATGGCTAGCTCATCATAGTGGAGGGGCCGGCCAACGTGGCAGGTCCCATACTCGGTCAGGCTTACCAAAGGAAAGACCGAGGGTACCATTTAATTCAACATTTCTTTATTTTTCGGTTCTGTGCAAGTGTTCTCGTAAATTTACGTTTTAGGCCAATATATTTAAAAAGATAAATAGTAAAGATAAGCTTCTTCTCAATTCTTCCTTGTGCTTGGCATTATAAATTGGCATGTTCTTTTCAGTTCAATACAAATGTAACATTAATATTCTTTTGTTTGTTACAATTTTTCACGTTTCTCTAGTCATTTAGTATTGTTTTATTCAAATAAGAATAGTTATATTGGAAGACACACATATCATTTTTGGAATACCATTATAGAATTTATATGTAAATTCTCATGTAAAAATAAAAGAAACCAAAAGGGTACTCACCAACATCCTCGTCGGGCGCCCACTGGTGATGTGGTGATGCTTGTAAACTCCTTAAAGTATATTAATGGACTTGAACAAAATTAGCACGTTTTGCATTTAATTGAAATGGGGAGGAAAATTCCAAATCACACTTTTGCATTGTATATAAATAAACTTCCTTAGTCATGCATGATGTTGAACAAGGCTGCTTTGGGTCAATTACGTTAACATTTGGTTTAGTTATAGCTACTTTTCGAATACAATCCATATCAAAGCACAAAGAACATCGCTTCACCAATTAACTTTTCTCCTCCTTATCCTGGCGATCTTTAATTGCAGTTATGAACAAAGTTTCGCGATCTAGAAACATCATGTCGCTTCCCTTTAGCCACTTATCTCTTGCGAACCCGAAGTATCCAACATTGATTCGAAAAATAAACAGTATCCCATTCACTCAGATAGTATATCATCTTTTCAATCCCATCCATCTGATTGGTTCTTAGGTGCCAAAGCAATTCAAGTTACCCGAACACAACCTTCCACTGGCACTAGCGCTGGCAACAGTACTCGGTCAGGGTTTCCCTGTACTTCACTGAGGCACTCGGCTGTACACTCACGCTCGGCGACACACCGGAAATATTTTCACACCTTTCCACCAATTTCGTACAAATTCCCACTTCTCCCTGCTTTTCCAGCGCACACACTTCAGCAGCAACGCACCACCAAGTTTTTTGCAATCACCAACACTTCGCAGAAACAGCAAGACGAACGCGCAAAGAGATCTCTCAATTTTCACAGCAAAATCATCAATTTCGGATTTTTCTTTTTCACTTGGCTACAATTCGAACTATACTACTGGAAAACTCTTCCTTTGAGCTCTATTCAGCGATTCATTGTTGTTTTGAACGTTTTACTCTTATCTTATTGCACATGCGCTTTTGACGCCGTCTCTTTCTCTACTACGACCAAAACTGAATTGGGTCACCCCGCTGGTTTTACAAAGCAACTCTTCCTTTTTCTCTTATATATTTTTATATGATCATTTTTTCATTAATGTAATCGTTTTATAATTGTTCTTTGTATTTAAATTTTTCGTCGTTTCTCGCTCAGTTTAAACTATTAGATGATGTCTGTAAATTATTTTCGGCAGTGATTGATGACTCGGACGGCTTTTTCATTTTTTCGCAATAATCAGTTAAGAAATCACGGAACCTTGTCCAGCACTTTTCCGGAATGGTTATCGCTGTACGGAAATTATTTTTCACCTCACTGACATGGATGTAAACGCCTCTATTATTTTGTCCAATACCGAAATAGAAATTTCTATTATCGACTTTCATATGACGGCCTTCAGATAGCTCGCCTTTAAATCCGCCTTCACTTGTTCCGAATTCTTCTAAAAAAATCCGTTAGAGCGTCCCGGAATTCTATCATACCCTCAGCTGGTATGGCAATTTGTGATCTAGGTCCACCTGATGTGATTGTTTGAGATACTCTTAAAAATCTTCCCCGTGCATCCTCTTTCAAATCTAGTTAATATCTTCGATTATCCTTCTTCATTGACTCCAACTTCAGTTTACCGTCTTCGGGAACATTCTCGGAATTTGGTGGACGTGCACAATGGCGTGCTTTAGCTCATGTAATCTGTACGGATTCTCATCACACCCCACAAAAGCTCCAAATGAAAAATCGAGAAATTTTATTCTAGTTCCAACGAATTGTCATTTTCTCACTTAGAACTTTCTGCCAGCCCACGAACGAGTAATTTCACGGAAAATTTAGGTAAGATAAAGATGTTCGCGACTATGGAAATTTAAATGAAACTAATGTCAGGAAGGTGATTCTAGCACCAATTCATAATATCAAAACTAGCTTGGATCATCTTAGATTTTATTCATTTCTTAAACTCCTAAATCTCGATCCTGGTAGCGGTTTCGACAAGTAGTAGGAACGTCGGATACTATTTGGGGGTCGTGACGTGTTTGCTGTGACGATTAACCATAGACTCCGCCTGTTACCAGTTTCACCTTGCGGGCCCACTTGCAACGGCAGTTGACGAGCCTTCCATCCACTCTCAATTGCATTGGGGAAGTGCAATTCGTGAATAAGCACCGTTGTAAAGGGGTTGCACATTTGAATTTTTAAATTAATAGAAGTTAATAATGGAAAAATTATTAAATAATAAAAAAATCAATATCATAAAGAGTATAATCATAAAGAAAAATTTAAATTTATTGCAGAGAAAAAAGACAATTTAGAATTTATATTTAATTATAAAGAAGAATTTAAATTAAATATAGAGAAAAAAGATAATGTAAAATTTAGATTTATAATAAAAAACAATATTTTATTATTTATAAACTATAAATTGAAATGATTTAATTTTCAAATCATCAATTAAAATTCGGATCATGTTATGCCGGTTCTCGAGTAGTTTGCTCGATTACTACAAGTTTTTTGTCAGCGAGTGTACAGACGCACCTTTCACTAACTGTAAAGGATCGAGAGCAACTTGGTTATCTTAAGTGGTGTTCGTGCATCAAAGCGACCATGATAATTTCTTACTCTCGAATCAATGCGATCGATGATAAGCACACTCGTAAACAATTTATATTTTGCATACATATACGGTTAAACAAAGAAACACGACTAGTTATTCACGTTATGGACCTAGTTAACTATTAACTATGGAAATAGGGAGAACACGAATGAAATTATTTGCTAAGTTGTTACCCTCAAATCGCAGGCACTCCAGTTGAAGGTTATGTGGGCCCCGGTTTTGCTTGCCTGAGACGGCCGTGGACGGTACGCTCTGGATGAAAACTGCTACTTTTTACCGATTTTTCAACCCAAAAAATCCTCTAGTTAAAATTTCCTGAAAATATCGTAACTACCATTTTTACAAATTTGCATTATTTAGTGAGCTAGAGCAGTTAAAATCAGAAAAAAAAATGAAAATAAGAGCTCTCCCACTTTCACGCAGGCCATTGTGGTTATTTTGACTCTGGTTCACTCTAGGCAAAACTGATACAACTAACATATTTTTCAAACCACAAAATATTTGGATAATATTTTTTAAAACCAACACCGTTTATCCGAAGTTAGAACAAAATGTGAAAATAGAAGATCTCCTAATTCTACACACGTTGTTGTGGCTGTCTTAGCTTTGAAGCATGCTAGACAAAATCTAATGCTTTTAAAAGATTGACGGACTACCAAAACATTTCTCTGATTCACATTTCTATAGTAGCTAGAGTGATTCAAAATTAGAAAACAACTTAAAAGGCCCCGTGTAAAATTCATAACTTATATTATTATTAAGATGGAGAGTGGGACACAATCCGTTCGTGTTTTTTCCTTTCACGTGCCATACCTCTTCCCCCGTGAACTAAATTAAAGCTTTAAGACTTGACTTCCAGCTTGAAGGCGCCCCACGACGTAACAAAACGAGACCTGGCCCGAAGTAATTTGTCAAACGGTTCCAGGCTGGGTTCTCAGGTTGACAGGGAGGTGTTTAGTGGGTAGTCCAGTCACGCATGGGAGTCCCACACTCTGTGCATAAATAGCATTCACCTCCCTACCACAAAAAAAAGACGACTTCATAAGATCTCACCAAGATCTGTCATTTCAGAACCACCTCGACAATCTTCAAAGAAAATTAAAAGTTTAGGGTTCATATCCTTAGATCGGAAGGCCTCCTAAGATTCTTTGAAATTTTTTCGGCTATAAGTTTTAAAAAACGATAGATTTGTCACCTTTGCACGAATTTTGGTGACTCTAATTTCTATAGTTCCCAAAAAATAGGGGACAGCTTTTTAGGTCGGTTTTTATGTGATTGTTTTATTTCGTTTTTAATATCGTTTTTTCGTTTACTTCGTTTACGAGAAGATTCTATAAGAAGTTTAGCTTCAATAATGGGCTTTGTTCCATGAATGTTTTGTATAGTCACCGTTCATGCAGAAAGCTCCGAAAAATTACAATGCAAACCCAAAATACTATATTATTGAAAATGATGCTGTCATCAAAGGTTGCAAAGTTGAAATGATACCACAGTGGCGCTAACAAAAGCACTAGTAACGTTATTGAACGCTATGATGATCAAAAATATATATGTTGGATATTCCTTCCCCGGAATCTCTTTAATGAAAACACCTTGGGGTTCACTTTAACTTATTTCATTTACTTAAGGCTTTTAACTATTACAACAACACTTCGCTTCTTAACTTTAACTTAATACTGAACTTGTAGTATCTGAATTTGATATTCAACTTAACTTGAACACTCCACTTAGTATCTTGTTTCAACTCGAACTTGATTATGACTTCAACTCAGCTCGATAGCACTCAATACTCAACTAACTTCAACTCAACTTGATTATGACTTCAACTCAACTAAGTATTTTGAATCCACTAACTTACTAGTTCTTGGAGGGCTGCTTTTATAAGCATGAAGCATGAAGTATTCTCTTTGTCTTTTTGATTCAAACTAAGAATTGGACTGATCTCAGCAATGGAAGTAAGCGAAATTGGAATAAAATGATATTACCTGTAAATCACTGAAAGTTGTTATACCACTAATATTTCCAATTTTATGAACAAAGTTTTACCCAGAATTATATCTCCGCCATCTTCGACATATAGTTCATTGCAAGGTAAATCTGTTATTGCAGGTAAGGTCGTATTGCAATATTAATTACGTGCCACAAAAAATGCCTAATTTAGGGTCGAACGAAACCTCAAATGCCTCCAAATTAAGTGAATCACTCACCACGATGGAGAAGTCTTCTCAAACACCATCGAAATAGAAAAATTTTATCTGCGACGAGGTTCAAGTACCATCTGCTTCAGGCTCAATATACCTTCCACAGTTTCTGTCCACTACGATAATAATCAAACCCTTTTAGATCTGCTTTGCCCACAACCCATAAGGTTACTTTTAAATCTCAAGCTGCTTTTGAAATTAGGTATCTCTTGTCGAGATTCGCAGACCACAAAATAGATGAGCGTGTATGACTATTTTTGGTATATGTCACATACATAAGGCGCCCAGTATAATATGTTTAGAAGGAAAAGCAAAAACCAGCTTCAAAATGATAGCACAAAAAGGTCTTCCTATAGATTTTGATTCATTTCGGGGTATGTATTTTTGTTTTCATGAAGAGCTAAGAGCGGAAAAAGATCTTCGAACGCATGCGCTACATGGAAGATCCAACTATATTTTCTCGCTTCAAAGGGCTAGTGAAGAACAAATCAAATTTTTTCGTCCGTAGTAAGAGGCCCTTCAGCAATGTCTTCAATTATTTTACCATAATAGGAGTGATATTCTATATACAATAAAATAAATGAGTTATTTCTTGACGCAAAATCTTGCCATTTTAAATTTTTACCTTTAACTGAAACTTGATTAACTGATTCACATCAAAATGAAAAGATTTTGGACAGTAATTGGACTATTTTCAGAAACGATAGAGACCATCCCAGAATGAAGAGGAGGTGGGGTGCTTATTTCGGTTTACAACTAAGTAAGCTTGTAAGAACCTCATCATATGGCACAGAGTACTTCATAGAAAAAAAACAAGCTTACCATATATAATGGCGTGTACTTACCCGGTCAAATTCTCCCAAAATTGTCTACAATGAAGTTATCTGAGCCATGACATAATAATTACTCCTGGGAATTTTAATCAGCTAAATCTGCAGTTTGTAACTGATGAAGTCAATAATCGTCTTCTCCCAATCAATCTTCGTAACAGTCAGGATTTTACTTTGACAAGAACACCTTATCGCAACGATTTACAGTAAATGGCTCCGACGCCCAAACAAAATGGAAATTGATTAGACCTTATCTTTACTAATGCATACGATTGGTCATGTTATGCTATATAGGAACGTCGTCAATCGTCTAAGCGTTCACACTACGCCAAGTGTATACGGTCAAGCGCATACGCCCATTGTCATCAAAACATGTACTTGTCGACCAACGGCAAGCGAAAAGTCTTCATAATTCATAACATTAGCGACGACAACGACCATGTACATGAGAAGCTTCGAGCGGAGTGACACTGTGTAGAGAACAGAAAAGCTAAACAAAAGCTTTTCCTCGCCTGATTTCTCCCTGCCTTCAAACCATTTCTCCGATTCGCCGCAAAGTTTCACCATGCGAGCAAGTGAGACGGAGCGCGGAGGAAGAAGCTTTCGTGGAACGAGAACGCACGTTTCAACTACTCAGCGAATTTAGGGCGAATTGAGGCCGCATGTATCGTTTGAAAAGCAATTGATCGAGCGAGAAACGGCAAGTAGTGATAACAGCAGTTACGGAATTGTACGCGTAGTGTATTTCGCCGCGAAGTCAACAGCAAAGCCAGTGTTCGAGTCAGACAGTGCAATTCGTCCATATAGTTCCGGTGCAATTGCAGGAAATCTTCACATCGGTTAGATCGTGAGGTGTAGGCTTGAGCCGCGAACCTCATTCGGCTTGGATGCGTTTTACGCTGTGTAGCCACCATCAACTTACTTTACTTTCTTCTGGGCATCCTCCGTCCGTGTAGACGCCGTATGGATAGATGATAAAAAATAAATAAAGAGATGTAAATGTAATCAATTTAAAATATCAACATAAATAAAACTTAATCCTCTCAACATGTAACTCTCGTCTTTTTGTTGATTTAGTGGAAATGGACAGAGTAGCAGGTAAGTGGTGTTACAGCGGGCTCATTCCCCGGGAGCCTTGATGTTGTATATAGAATACGCATCAAGTTGAGCTCCCAGTTCTTACCAGTATACATAGGGTATACTGGTTCGCAACAGTCAATCCAATCAATGACAAAGAGCACCTTTTTTCTAATAGCCTTCATCACAACGTACTTACTATTGAGAAATCCACTCCTAATATTTCTAACCCTACTTTCTTCCTTCTTCGTAGCACTATAGCCTCTCTCGGGCCTTCGCTTCCTACAAATAGAGCCTCCAACTGTCTCGATGAACTGTCTTCGTCGACCGAGTTGGACTAGCGTTTCCTGGGTTTCCCCACTGGTCTCCGGCCTCCAATTCTTACAAAGAATACCTTCTTGGGTATCCGCTTTTCGTCCATACGATCCTTGTATCCGGCCCATTGCAGCTTCCGCAGTCTTACAATCGTCGAGATCTCCAGCTCCTCAAAAATTTCATATAGCTTATAGTTGTAACGAATTCACCATTGGTCTCCATCTAGCTTCACTCCGATCATTCGCCTCAGGAGCCGCCGCTCAAAGGCGTTCAATATATTTGCGGATGTTTAGGTTATGGTCCATGTTTCACATCCATAGCATAACACAGGTCTTATCACAGATTTGTATACTTCAAGCTTTGTTTTCCTGTGGTCTTCAAGTTTTGTTTTAATGGCCTCATTCATCAGGAGCTGCCACATGCCATCATCCACTGGGCAGCTCGACCGCATGGTCCCAAGGTGAACATTGGACCCTTGAACATTGGACCCCTGACGAAACTGCAGTTTTAATGGCACCAGCCCTCTTATGCTGGAAACGCTGGTCTCCATCGGGCCAAGAAAATGTGCTATCATGTTGATAGCCAAGATGGCCCGGGTGAAAATTAAGTGGTTCTTTCACTTAGGGGACCGGCACTATTGTAAACATTTTTGATCTGAAAAAATTATTTATTTGCAAGCTGTATTCTTGGGAGTATTTCTTCTCTTTCATTACCGGTTCGCGTTGTTCTAGCACCTAACTTTACTACTACTACTTTATGCGATTAAATTTTTCATCATTAAAAAATGTTATTACATAAAGTAAACAATTTATGTATAAATTAAAAATCTGTATTTTTGGCAAATACTATAGGCTCTGATAAGCCCCGGGATTTTTCAATAGATGGTAGCACTGGAAAATGAGCATGACTTATTTCGTGACACTCGTCCATCACTAGTTTGGTTATGAAATCTCATGACATTTTGTCCATTCATTTATAAGGTGCGGTCGTTAGAATGACCCAATGTCTCCCTTCGTAATAAATGGAAAAACTCGAATACCGCATTTTATTTTTTTTGGGAAAAACTTCTGAACAATCATTGTAATGTATGGAGAAATGTTAATTCACGTCTACTCCTTTAAGGACAACAGTTCATGGGTTGTTTAGTGAAATCCAAATCGCTCATACAACCACCGAAGATGCACCTTACTCTGGAAGACCAAAAGAGGCTACGAATGCGGAAATAGTAAAGCAAGTGGATCGAATCGTATTGAGTGATCTTTCAATGAAGTTGCGCGAATTAGCTGAGATCGTAAACTTCTCAAAGGAACAGGCGGGATACATTATGAACAATATTTTGAAGATAAAAAACCTATCGGCGTGATGCGTGATGTCTATGTCGACCGTCGACCAAAAGAAGCAGCGCGTTGATGATTCAGCAGCCTCAGTGCAATTGAGCGTACTTTTTTCGAGATTTTGTGACAATGAATGAAACTTGGTTCCACTAACATACATCTGAGCTCAATAGCCAATCTTCAAAGTGGCTGAAAAGCGACGAAAGCCGACCAAAGTAGCCAAAAGTCCGAAGCTCAGCCAGGAAGGTGATGGCTTTCGTTTTTTGGGATGTGCGTGAAATAATCTTCAACGGTTGCCTTCAGAAAGGAAGAACAGCCACAGAAGAGTATTATACCTGTATAGCGTTATTGGACAAACTGAATGACAAATCGGCCCCATATGCCGCAGAAAAAAGTTATGTATCATCACGATAACGCATTGTCATAAACATTCTTGTAAGCAATGGCCAAATTGGACGAACTGCGATTCAAATTGTTTGCTCATCCACTGGATTATCCAGACTTAGCCCCAGTGCCAGGTTTGGATGTTTTGTACTACAGAAAGGGCATCCAAACGCTAGGGCATCGCTATACCAATTGTATCGTCCTCGGAGGCAGTTATGTTGAGGAGTAAATGTAACTCTGCCCAGAAAAAAAAACACTTCATTTCATTCAAAGTCCCGGGACTTGTCAGCCAATGTAATACATATAATGCATTGATGTTAAGCACTTCTTTTATAATTTATTTACAGTTTTTTGTGTACGTAAATGATATGACAAGATAATTTGCATACATATATGTATACATATAAATCTCACAGTTACAGATTTAATGGCAAAAAATGTTTATTTCCTGTAGTTTTGAGCAAATTCCACGATAAGGCGGTTAAATTTGATTGTATATACAACCACCACAATTATCTCGAATGCTGTGAAACATAATATAATCTACAGTGAAAGATGTTGAAAATATAGAATTGTCATCATCATCATCTTATTCTAAGCTTGATTGCATTATGAAATTGTCCGTTAGTTCACCGTTTACCTCGACCTGGGACTCTGTGTTTAGCGCCGTGACTTGGATCATGCGGACTAGTTTTGTTGGGACGCCAAAGTCAAGCATTATTTTGTACAGTGCATTTCTATCGACACTGTCGTATGCTTGCTTGAAGTCCACAAAGAGTTGGTGCACATCAATGTTATATTCGCGGCACTTTTCGAGCACCTGCTTTACTGAGAATATTTGGTGTATTGTAGGCCGTCTACTTCGAAAGCCTCCCTGGTACTCTCCTATAATACTTTCATAGTAGGACTTCAATTTCCTTTCTATGATTTTGGAGAACACTTTTTAAGACGTGCACAGTAGAGGGATGTCTCGATAATTGTCACACCTTAATTTGCCCCCCTTCTTGTGTACAGGGCATATTATACTTTTTCGCTAGTCCTCTGATAACAGCTTCCCTGACTTTATTCTGCACATTAGTCTATGCAGAAGGTTATTTAGATGGGGACCCCCTCTGGAGCAGTTCAGCTTGTATTCCATCTATTCCAGGAACCTGATTTTTTTAGGTCCCGTACTGCTGCCTGCAGTTTGTCTCTGGACGGTACCAAGGCTGGAACCTGTAATGAATCTTGTGACGCCGCTGGCGACTCACTAACACACCTTGCCGCCGAGTGGCTTGGCATCTCATGTCGGTTGTGACGGTTGCACATCCCACGTCAATTTTGTCGTGGGATGTCAACCGGAAAAATTGACAGCCACATGGCGGAAAGTGTACTCGCATGGTGAAAATCGTGGTACGATAAATTATTAAAACAGAAAGACTTAAAATTACCTTTCGCAGGAGAACGTAAAACACGACGTTACGTACATTAACCTTTCTTGTAGAGATTCCTTTGTGCACACTTCTTCATTCATCAGAGTAGGTATTGCGCGCGTATCATCTTCAATTTCATCCAATTCTTTCATTTTAGCACACGACCAAATTAGTTGAAAATGATTCGATACATCCTTTCTTGTTTCAATGATAATTCCGTTCAGCAAGAAGATTTAAGACATTTTCTGTACATTTTACCCTAAATTATAAGAAAATACAGTAAAAACGACATATTTAGTGCCAGTGCAATTAACTCGTATCGTATCGTGAAAAAGCACACATCAAAACATAACATGCATATGCATAACACCAATTAAAAAGTGGATGTGAGGTGGTGGCCGCCACCCAGGAGGATATCCCGGTTGAGCCCCGAAAGGCAGCGACACCTGCTAGAAGGTACCAAGTGAACCCCAAGTGCTTCGTTCGAAATGTTTGGAACAATGCTAATGGATCACTCGTTACAGAGGCATGTTCAAGTCGAACAACACCAAAACCAAGGCCCCCTCCAACAACTACACCACGACCAAATATAACATTCCACACGTATAAATGCCCGCCAGCATATGCAGCTTGGTATTGTTTAAATGAGGCAACTTGTTTTACTGTGAAAATTGGTGACGAAATTTTATATAATTGCGAGTGTGCTGATGGTTACATGGGACCACGGTGTGAATACAACGATCTTGATGGATCATATTTGCCCACTCGACCACGTGTCATGT
Organism: Odontomyia ornata; assembly: GCA_963969285.1. Taxonomy (NCBI): domain Eukaryota; kingdom Metazoa; phylum Arthropoda; class Insecta; order Diptera; family Stratiomyidae; genus Odontomyia; species Odontomyia ornata. Next base: position 234,637,472 of record OZ017741.1, on the reverse strand, counting down.
TAGAAACAGCAAGTATAGCCAGTGGTGCAACGTTAGCTCTCATACTTGTCGTAATTCTATGCCTAGTGATATACACAAAATGTCAACAACGTCGAAAATTAGAACGATTGGCTGGAGACGGTGAAATAGATATTGACAGTGTCGACAGTCAAGTGCAAATTACAAGAAGTGAATCGGAAAAGTTGACACCATACGAAACACCTCATCATCATGGCACAATAGCAATGTCGGCGACATTGAAACGATAGGAGAATTCTTTCTTTCTATAACTAAACGAAAATATTTTAAGTTACCTAATAGATACGATTACGACTATAATACTATACATTACGACTACGCTATTACTATAATAGTTATTGTTTAGATTCCTTTGGGTGTGGGTGTTATTAATTTTATAAATGAAATGAAGAGAAGAGATGATTATGTATAACTTAGTCCTTCTATATATGCTATTCTCCTGTATACCAAGTTTTTTTCGGCTATCATATCTCATCGTTATCATTTTTTTTTTGTATTTGTTGATAACAGTAGGCTTTACTTTGATTTAGACATTGAAAATTTGATATAAGTATATATTTATATGAATATTTAACTCTAATAAGAGAATAATACAAATAGTATTAACAACTCTGCGCAGCATTGTCATAAACCCATTTAAAATCAAAGTTGGAATGGTTCCTCTACATGACTACTACTCGTAATTTGTCATTAGTTTTGTCGTCTAGCTACTAATTCCCATAGCCCTCTGTTTTCACTAACCATGTGGCAACAAACTTGTATGTAATAATATTAGCAAATTTCCATGTAGATAAGTAAATTAACACAAGCCGGAAGAGGCCGGTCTTCTCAATGATATTGAAACTAACCCTGATCTCGAGCATGAATGAACCTAAAGAAGAAGAAATTGTTGCCCTATAAATACGGATCCGTTTCTAAAGACAAACTAGTCACAATATTACTAACGATACACGCTTCTACTCAAAATATTTTATCTATTCAAGCCTTAGACGAAATCATCCTTAACATTTTTGTACATTATTTCACAACAATTATAAATATTTTATTGAATACAGAAATGAACGTAAATATAACATTGAATTATATAAGGAGTCACAGTTAGACATTAAATTTTGTTTCTATTGTCGTGGAAACCAAAATATTACTAACTTTAGAATTGTTTTAAATTGGTAGTATTATTTTCTGTTGAGAAAAATATTTGACTACTCCTTTTTAAGTTTTATGTCATTGAAATAATTAAAATAAACAACATGAATTGCTAATTAAACACGACTTTCCTTTCCAGTAGCTCTGCTTTTCAGCGGAAAATGAGGTGCAGGGTAAGTATGCCGTCGCGAGGGTAGGGTTTGAGAAAATCCGCTGAAGTCGGTTTCGCGTTGCGCGCGGTACGCGGTACCTTAGTTGACTTTGAGTTTTCTTTAACGTAGTTTCCGTCGGGTTGAGTTAGCGTAGCATACTTTTCGGTACCGCGTCGGAAATTCGGGAACGCGAAATAAAAATCAGATTTTGTACTTTTGACTTGTTGATGAAGAAATACGGAGTAACGTAGAATAGGTTTCCTCTCCGTATAGTTTTGTTTTTGTAACGCGTTTTGAAAACGGGCGTGTACAGGTGGCTGAATATTGTAAATGAGCGTAACCCATTCGGAGACCCGCGACCGAAATCCTCTCCGATCTAGCTGGCCGACAAGCAGCCACCGCGTGAATGAGTTTCGGTGCACGGATTGGTTGACCGGTTGGTACCATCTGTTGGCACTACTCAGACTTAACGTCTAGAACCGATGAGAGGTCGGTTCCGCGATCGCAAAGAAATTTAAAAAATCATTACAAACCTCTCAGTATGCTTCTGAAATGTTCACAGCTCCAGCCGTTGTTGCAGACGTTGTGAATAGCTCCTGAAAATGTTGCTACCATCTGTTCATAGAATCGACTGATTTGCCTATGGCTGTTCCTTATACACTTTTGCATCTCTTACTGTTCTCCACATAATTAAGTCATCACTACTTTTTCCCGCCTTCGGGGATATGCTACTGCGACTTTCCAATGCTGACATGTATGTGGACGGTACTGAGCCAACATTCAGCTTGTGTAGCTGGTACCTTGGGGTAACTGATCCTCCTTGTTTACAGCTCTTGGAGATCGCATCGGAGCTTGACTCTTATAAGCTAATGGTCCGAATTACAGACAGCGCTGTGGAACGCGCACATGTCGAGAATGCTGGTGGTGGCTCGTTTTTGTATGAGAACATGGTTGATCTGGTTGAATGGGCGACCGTCTGGGGATGCCCACGTTCTCTTATGGATGTCTTGATGTGGAAAACATGTGAAGCTTACTGTGAAGCCTCTACTAGTCGCGAAGTGTAGCAGGCGTTACCTGTTGTCGTTGGTCTCTGCATGGGCACTGTATCCTCTGGTTGTTCCTCTATGTGCCGTTTTTCGACTGATTTTTGCATTGGAGTCACCCAGAACAATTTTAATGTGGTTTGACGGCGATGCATCAACGGTGCGTTCTATGTTGCTGTAAAATTCGTCGTTGTATATTGAACTGTACTTCTGAAGAAATGATTGCCATTGAAATGAAAGCGGATGCTCCGGGGTCGATTCCGAATGCTTAAAATAGTCAAAGCAAAAGAGGGACAATTTTATTAGTTTTGTTTTTGAGTGTGAAAATGAGCCGCCGCTATGGGTCAAGTTAGAAGTGAAAGTTCTAATGTAGAGATTGTGTCGACGAGAAAACAAAGATTTTCACACGGAAAGAAAAATTCCGGTGAGGATAGCTTGAGGCTTTGCGGTAGTGAGGTTAATTAGTTTGGTCTGAGCTCTTGCAGTGAGATTGAACCCAAATTACCTCGGAACGTGAAGAAAACCTAGAATCCTCACTTCTAATTTGTTGTGGGTGGATGACTCATTACCATTTCTGATCAGATGATAATCTGGGTTTCTTAATATCAAGATGGCTTTGGAACAACGAAGGTAGGAAATGTCAGGGGTTTTCAGTCTTAAGGTTTGTATGCTGGCATATTTATTGTACTCATCGTAACTAACCTTTAAAACCACATTCCCGATCAAATGAATGACTTCCGTGAAATAATAGTTCCAACATATTCCAAACCCTACCTAACTTAACAAATGAAGACCAAATCGATTTGAATATTTAAAAAATTCCAACCCTTTTTAACTTCAACAGATTTTTATCAGTACTCGTAGCATGAAGTTTCCTTCTGCAAGAATCACAGGTTATAAATTTTGCTGTCTTATTCAACCTTGCGGATGTTGAACATGCAAAGGATTTGATTTTTGTTTGTATTGAAATATTTCAAGAAATGCCACATTGTCCAAATCAAAGAGTTTCTCTGCACGAGACAAATTAAGAATTTCATTTGATTTATAACGGAAATCACTGGAACCAAAATTTATATTGAACATAAAACGAACTGCGACAACAACGTTTCATGTTCTGTAAAACTGATAGTATCTTCCGACTTGAATACGGATTACAATCTTTGTTTTTTCCGCCCAACTTTCGGCATCTTTTGTAGATTCTTAAACCGTATCGGTTAATAGTTACACGCAGTTCCACGAAATAAGATCAATGTCAGTAGCCAACCATCAAATGGCTGATTCATATGGAATGAGCTCTGATTAATTGATAGTCGGATTTTTGTGTTGCTTGATTATTGGGAAATCCATAAAATTAATTACAGTGAAACTTTATGAGATTCGTTTCATTTAGGGAGCGTATAATGAATTTCGCTGATAAATTTTTAGCATCTTCACTTTCGATGAAATTTTTTTTGCCCCTTCATTCTTAATAAATTGAAAATCAATTCTTTCACTTACTTTGAAAATTGATTGACCCCTTTCATTGTTACAATCATATGAATATAATAATAATGACCACTTATCTACGAAATAACCATTCATTATTTCATTCTTTATATTATTCATACATGACATTAATAAAATTTTATTATTGATTTGGGTTCACTCAGGAATATCAAAACGACGATATTTTTATTAGGTTTATACTGTGAATCAAAAAAAAGTTTACATACACCATATAGAAATTACTTTGAAAGGAGCTTGCACCTTGAATAATGGAATTGCTTTAAAGACATCGAATAAAATTTGTTTCTATTTCTGCCGGCAACACATTTCGGACAGGCTTTCAGTTCTAGTAGTAACATAACGGTCTTTTTCCTATTAGGGAATGGTCTAATTGCTAATTTCACATGAAAAAAATTTAAATACAGTTCATAGCATTGTTTTTATTTTCTAAAGGCGTCCGCGATATTTTTGTCTGATTTCGTTAGAGGCAGCAAATTTTTAATTCGTTTTTATTTTTAGTGGTTATTCAGTGGCTTGTAGTAATTGAGCAGTCACACAAGCCAACTACCCGAAAACTGCATAACACTGTTCGGAAATTTCAACTGCAGATTTGAAATCTTTAGCTACCCAAATTTAACTTTTTGGTAAATTATAGAATTTTAATTATTATTATAAGCATAAATTTATATTGTTCCTTTTTTTTATTCCATTACACGTAAATGGGAGCACTGATTTAGTGCATCACATTCAAGTATTGCATTGGCGAATGCAATCTAACGTGTCTGAGTTAGAAGCTTGGAAATTTACTGTTGCGACACGGAGAAGTCTGTTAGGTGGTAAAACTATCCCGAGAAGATGATCCAACCATACCTGCCGAGTCTGGCGGGGGCATTTTGGGTCCCGGGTGGCTTCATCGGAGACAGGCGTGGGCGTCACTCGTCTATCCGTAAATTTGTCCCCCAGGCCTCGAGACGAGCTTGGCTCGCGCCGAAGTCTTCACTTTTAGGGGAAACGATCACAGCCTTTATCTGCGTACGAACCTAGAAGAGGAGGTCAACCCACCGAACTAACTACCGCGACAATTCCGCAATCTAACTACCCTAAATCCTAATTCACGAGAAATTACCTTCACAGGGAGCTGGGACTCGAAACCAAACAAAGGAATAAATATACCCCAGCACTTGCGGAATATTGGCGCAGAAAATGGGCGCCTTAAAATTTTCGCATTGACACCCGAACCAAGCTTCACACTTCACTTCTAGCGGTTTTTTTGATTGGAAGAAAAGAAATAAAAGTAAATCCGATTCACTGAAAGTCCAAGTATAGTTATTATTCATAAGTTATGATACTCATTTCAAACAATCACAATGAATTCCTTCTTTAACTCTATCATAAGTTATGTTACTCATTTCAAACAACTTCAATGCAATTCTTCCTTAACTCTATCATTATATTTACCTTAACTCAATTAACTCGACGATGGAGGCCCCCGGTAAATCTTCCGCTTCGATTGTGTCCCGTTGCATGACTCCCGCTAGCCGCGTGTATTCCGATGAAATTCACCACAAATTCCTCCTTTTCGGCCCGATGGTTTTTTCCTTCCTGGAAGAATTTCTGAAGTAATCGTTTCGGTGACAGCTACGTTCTTCCCTTGCACTTGGGCAGCCAGCTCGAGAATTGCTATCAGCGACTACTTCCCTCGTTCGACGGTGCGACCTTCCCACATGGGTTCCAAAACAAGAAAAAGAGCTCCTCGCTCAAGATTCGGTCCGTCCTCACCTTGGATGGGATTTGAAAAAACCCTTCGGTGAAGTTGGCCGCGACTTCTTGGACTCGTGGATTCTAGTACCACCATTGACCCTTAGGATCTCCAGATATCCGTGGCTGCAACCTTCTTTGCTGCAAGCTTTTTCCCTGTGTTTTTTTATTTAGTTGTTCTTATTTTTTATGTTGGTGGCCGTGCCTGATTAAGACGTCAAGTGTCTTCTGGTTGTTTATGTTTATTTTTTCCAGCACTTGATGATATCGATTGAATGATTCTATCAATGTCAGAGCCTGTGTAGTAGATGTTCCCAAAACAACGAACGACGGATACTTGAGCATGAAAAATTTACCAATTGTCCTTCAGCCAACAAGATGATTCGTTTACCATCCGGCCAACCAATTTGGTCTAGTTGCGATCCAACTGGAGTCCGTAAACTATCCACATCGATTTCGGTATTCGAGTGCCCCATGTTGCGGACTATACACCCATTCTCGATTTGTCCGCATGATCACGAATTACAACATTTATATTACCGGTGGTGGTTACAACATTGTCTTCATTTCGAATAACTTCATTAAGTTTCGCCGCACGCAATCCGTCCCTGCTGGTCTGAAGAGCGCAGACAGGGTCAATTCCAGTAATATACACAGTGCATCCCAATCCTTCCAATGCTTGTGCGCATTCTTTGCCAACTTCACCATATCCGCAAATGACTACTTGCTTCCCGCCAAACATAACGTCTGTTGAACGCTTCCACCTATCAATAAAAGACTCTTTGCAGCTATACAAATTATCAAATTTTGCTTTAGTGACGGAGTCCAATACATTCATTACTGGGACTGTCAACTTCTCAGATTCTGATAGCACAGTCGATGTATCCCAGTGACACTTTCGTCTACCATACCCTTAACCATTTTAAACACAGCTGGATATTTCTTCAACATTAACTGTGTTGCATCGGCTCCATCATCCAAAATCATATTTCGTGGCCAATTTTCAGCATTCAATGTTGCACCACCAAAAATCTCCTTCGGTCTCACCACGCCATGTGAATATCGGATAATCTGCTTCAGCCAATGCCGCAGCAACTTCAGTCTGTGTCGAGTATATATTATAGGCCGCCCATCAAATCGTTGCACCTAATTCAACCAAAGTCTCGATTAAGACTGCAGTATGTGCATTGATATGTGTACCACCAACGATTCGTGCAGTTTTCAACGGTTTGCCTTCGGAGGCGCGCTTTTGCAGAGCCATTATTCTGGGCATTTCTTGTTCAACTATCATCCTACCGTACATACTATGTTTACTATTAATGTTATTAATGATTACAACATATTTCTATTTGAAAGTTACCAATAGTAACTTGGTTCCGGTGATTCTATCATTTTTTTCCTGTACAACTTGTGAGCTTATTGCAGAGGCAAGTGCTGAGTTTTGGTAGAAATTTGTCCGTGACAAATGGACGACGGACAGAAAAGACGGGGAGTCTGTTATCAATCTTCACGGGGGACATGTCGTGACGTCCAAGCAAGTACATATATACGGATTAAACCTAAAGAAAACATCTCATTGAATTCTTACGCCAAACGTTTCCCGCCATGTTTGCTCGTAATCTTCCCGCCGTGTCTGCTCATAATCTAACCTGTCGCGCAACAAGTCTAGCAAATTGATATCATTTCCGTCATTTATTAAGCGCATTTACTCCATTGTTGCTTGTTATGTGTTCCTACTGAGGCATTATCTAATTTGTGTGTGAAAGAAAAATTTCCCGAGGCTGCCACGTGAAGCAGATTCTGCTCAGGGACGGATGGACCGCCGCTGTAACAACTTCATTTGTTTCGCTGATTGTGCATTATTTTCGCATTCGACTGCAGTTATTTGTTGTGTGTTGTCAAGCCAAAACTCTTCAGGTTTTCATGTGACCGCCACTGCCGAGTGAGTAGTGATCTGGTGCGAAATTTGGCGCCCCTGTGTGGAAATGAACGATTAGCGCATTAGAATATTCGAGTTGTCAAGAAACGGATTAGTGGGTCTGCTCGAGATTGTACACCAGCGTGGGCGCCGCGGGATTCTAGACGTGATGTGAGGATGGGAATACATGGATTCGGGAGTATGCGATTCAGCAACACAGAGCGCAATTTTTCGTGTTTTATGTTCTCTAAGCTACCAAAAACATAATTTTCACGGTGAAAATCGATTCCAAAAGCTATTCGACAAACTTGAACGTGAAATTTACAAGCAAATTTTTAGATTAAGTGCAGACTGGACGATTTTTCGCGGGTGCTTTCACCTGGCAAGTTCCAGTGGATGGAGTAAGAGCCCCCGTTTTTGGCATATGACGCACACCAATGCATGCATGCGAAGGTTCTGTATGAAATTTGCCTATAGCCATTGTTGAAGAATACACTGAATGTGCGACTTGTTTACTCACTCAAACACGCCAACGGCAAATTGATGTTGCCATGAAATCCCCGAAATATTTTTCCAGGACGGAGTAACTCGATTATGAATATTATTGAGGCAATAACTTTATTGAAAGTTATCATATAGTCATATCTGAAGATATTGCGCGACGCAAAAGGGAAGCTGACCAATTGTTTTAGAACTAGATTTCAAATATTGCATCGTTAATCAACAGGAAATCAATACCATTAATTGTAACTTGAAACTCAATCAGACTTGTACAACTTAGCATTTTCAAATTAATTAAAGTTTTTTAAAAGCAAAAGTTTCTGTAACTTGATATTTTGAAAAACAATTGAAATTCTAATATGCCAGCGAACGGAAATAATAATAATAAAATCAAATACAAAAGATTGTATTTCTGCAATCCCTGCCGTTCAGAAAACCATAATGAAAACAAATGCCCATATCTAGATAAGATTAAAAAATAAAAGATTGATCCAATTCAGAAGTTTAATCTAATGTAAACAAAAGGGTTTGGATCTGGATTTGATTGTTGAAGTTTAGCAGTTGCGATTGAGATTCAACTCGGTTCGGGAGAAATATTGTAAAGAGTAAAAATTTGTCATTTTATATTGTAAAAAGTTGAAAATTAGTAAAATCAAAAGTGATGTTTAAATTTGTTATAAAGGAAAGAAAAGTGTTTTACTTAAATTTAATAATAAAGAATTAGTAACATTATAATTCGAATACGTAGTACTATATGGTGATTAACGGAAAATAAGCAATAGTAGCACAAATATATCAAGTGCCAGAGTGCGGGTCCGACGGCGTCTTGTCGCAAAAGGTAGTACGTCGATATTACATTGAATAGTGCTCAGTGAAGTCGCACGTAGTCAAGGACGTGGAAATGCCAGATAGGATTGGCTAAAAGGAAATGTGATAATGTCTCCAGATAGTGGAATTTAATGATGAGGAAAAAACATTAATTGATAGAGCGATGTTTATGCGTTTGATATGAACTTTATTCGAAAAGTAGCTATAAATAAACAATGATGTAGTTGACCCAAAGCCGCTTGTTTCAATATCTTATTTGACTAAGGAAGTTTATGTATACACAGTGCAAACGTGTGATTTGGAAATTTTCCTCCCCATTTCAATTAAGTTTCCAGGAACCACTCCCATCAGCAACGGGCGCCCGGCGAGGATGAGGAGGGTGAGCACGTGTTGGTTTTTAATCAACTTATTTTTTTAGATTAACGTACAAATTTTATTAAATATATTATAATTTTAACCGTTTGTAAAAATTTTGATTTTTAAAATATTATAGAAAAAAAGCTATCGCATCTTACATTTAAAAAAAAGAAGGGATGAAAACCTTTTAATTCCATTACAACAAGACGCAAAGAAGTGGGAATCGTTTCGATCGGTAGTAGATTTTACTTTATAGCTCGTGGTAAAACGCACCTTCGTGCATACAACAAAAATTGTCATTCATTTGAAGTAGTAATGCAATTATATTTTTTCTTCTTTAGAAATTTCTGACTTGAAAATATTTCTTATGGTAGTGTTAGTAATATGAAACTTTCTTTTGACCCAAAACTGAGTTTACTTAGGATTCGAATGTTGTTAAATAAGGCAGGCAGCAAAAATTATTTCCACATTGATTAGTTTTCTTCTACGTTATTTTGGAATAAATATAATTTTAATATGATGCGAGAAATAAATATGGAAGGCTAAATTTGAAACTAGGTCTTTGCTTTCACCTTTGGAGCCTGACCGGGTATGGGACCCGCAACGATGGCAAGCCCCACCACTAATGTGAGTTAGCCATCGAGCGAGCTCTCCCCTCTTGAAGCGTTATAGGGGCTCTTGCTCGGGTAGAGTGGCCTTCCGCTTACGTGCCCTTTTATGGTATTGTGTTATGTGATTCCATCACATAATACTATAACATAAATTGGCTATGTTTATATTTCTCATTTGATGGAAAAATTAATGCAAATTCAATTTGTATGGGTTTTTCAATCAAATGGGAAATGCATGGCCACGTCTACATTTGGATCTTGATACGGTTGGGAGGGTGCGAGGGGGCACCGCTTTCACCTGGATGTCCCACTCTTATTTGTGAGCCATAAATATCGTCGGTAACGACAAAATCTGGGCTCAAGTCCGCCTGCTTTCTGCTGGCCCCGTTTGTTACTGGCTATAGAAAAATTCAACGCTTAGTAAGTTATCTCGGAGTCGATCGGCATTCGACCTTTTTTAATTCGTGAATCCGAAATTTTTTCATAGTGAGCCCTTGTGCTGGGGAAAAGAACCCACCCCACGACACCACAACGCTAGTCTGCCAGCGCATTCACGTGTCCCTAGACAAGGCCAATCTTGGCGGATCCTACCATCCTCTCTCGCTGAGTCAGCAGACCATCGCTGCAGTCGTTTAGGGAAATTTTTATCTACCTATTTGACTACAGGCTCAGAGTTCAAAATAGACGCACACTATATTTTCGTTGACTTGAAGCCAGTATAAGACAGTATTGGTCGTGGCATCCTGTACCAAATAATACTATGCTTTGGTATTTTGTAGTAATCGAGCAGTCCGCATAGGCAAACTGTTCGGGGGACCTTCATGAAAAGGACAACAAAAGTAGAGGGGAAATTATGGGAATCTAGTAACAAAGACGATATGTAGGAGTTTTGCTATATTTTCTGAACAATCTATAATTATTCTAATTGATAGCTTATATCTTAAAGGAAATAAAAAAAATTTTATCGAAAATTTCAACTCAATAAACGGCATAAATAGCGGTGTTCCAACCCTAACAAAATCAATTCTATGTAATACTGAACGCGATTACATTGAATTAACCTCTCAACCGCTTATATCAATGCCATATTTTGCTGGTTTCGTACCACCAATTGTGCCAAGTAATTTTCAAGATAGCCATGATAGTAATAGTATAGGATCATTGAAATTATTATCACAATTATCAAAGCATGCACTATTATCAAATAAAGAAAATTCAACAGCTATAACAGATAACTCTAGCGCAAAATCAATTGTAGCTAGCTTTACAACAGTATTTCCTGTCGACTTGGCTACGGATGCTCCGAGTATTGTTCCATTTTCATATTTTTCTATTTGTTAATAGTAATAAAAATAATTCAATAAGGGGAAAAAATTGTCGGTGCTGTTCGTGAAGAAGAAATTGTTCAAATTCAAGAAGAGACGGGATTTACTACTGCTAAAAAATAAGGTGACATTTGAATTTAAACTGCGCATGTCGAAAGATTTGGAGAATTATTTTTTTTAGGTTGGTAGTACTGTCAGTGACATCTATGTCAAATTTACGTGTCGTTTGCGTAACGCTATCCTCCTAAAAAAGCCGAAATTGTGGAAAGACAACTCTTGGTTTTTACACCACGATAACGCACCGTCCCATACTGCACTTGTAATTCCTGATCATTTCGACAAAAAACCGTATTAGCCTGACCTGGCACCGTGCAACTTCTGGCTGTTCAGCAAGGTCAAAAGACGCCGTTTTGATACGATAGAGGAGATTCAAGCCACAGCGAAGACGGAACTGAAGGCCATCTTCAGTGTTTGAAGATTGGAAAATCCGTTGGCATAAGTGCATTGCATCGGGAGGGGATTACTTTGAAGGGGAAGAAATTGATTTGGAAGAATAAATAAAGAATTTTCAAAATAAATACTATGTCACCTTATTTTTTGGGCACAGTAGTACTCCTAGCCAAATCGAATGACTTTGATTCACGTGTAACGATTGTGGCACTTTGGAGAGATGATTCACTTCGAGCTCCTGAATTAGCCATACATCCATTATGTTATCGCATTGCATATGCGTTTTTCGCTGATAATAACGATAAGCATGTTAACTTCAGGCAAGTCATGCGCGTCTTGGCTCATTTCCGACCAATTAAAAAGAATAAGCAAAATAAATTGAACAACTGAGAAGAGAAATTGCATTTCGCATTCAAGATGTATGGTCTTGATAACGATTGCGTTATTAGTCGTGCTGAATCACTAAACATTTTACACATGATGGTTGGTGTCAATATTGAGCAAGATTTACTTTTTAGTATAGCTGAGCGTACTCTTCTGGAAAGGATCCGTTCCGGTGAGCGACGAGAATATGGGTTGAGCGAGCAACCGTAGATAAGAAAGAAAAACGTGAAATCGGGGAGTTGCTGTTAAGTCGTGAGCGGCGACGGTTGCTCCGGGGGAGCACAGACGGTCTAGAACACGTTGTGGGATGATAATACTAGAAGGAAATTTATTTTGATTAGCGCGAAAAGTTTGTTTTTTGGTAGCTTAAAAACTTATTGTAGCGAGTTTATAGTATCAAATAAACATTGACTTCGTGCATGAATGGGAAATATTTACGGGATCGTCTTGAGTTTTATGGTGTAGAAACCAGTGTGATTGTAAGAAGATGTTGTACCGTTGTCCCTTGGGAAGTGAAGTGCACTAAAATGTAAAACAATCTGTCTAGAATATTCTTATCTTTATTTTTGAAAGGGGCAAGAAAGGTTTTATATATTCAAAAAAAAAAAAAGAATAACTCAGTGAAATTCAGGTTAGTTTATCGGTGCAATTTGACCGAGCAAAGTGACCGCGGCGGAAGAGTTAAAGGGGAATAAAGTCGAGGCTGGAAAAGTATCGTGTGCGTTTTTGTGATGAACGAAAAAAAGATTTTTCTCCTTGCGTTTTTTTTCAAGACTGGGTTTTTTGTGAAATGGAAAGCGAAAATCGTGGCGTTAAAAAGTTCCGGTCGAAAATTTTAGGGTGTGGAAATGCACAGTTAGCGGCGTAGGATATTACAGATACTAGCCGCACTTCAAACTTGCGCTCAAAATTATCGGCTCTCCCTTTCTAAATCGTATCCACGCCACCAAATAGATTGCTGTAGTGACAATTCGGGGTGCTAAGCTTACAAATTTTGTAGAGTCTCATAACTTTAAAATCGTCTATCGTCGTTACGCCGGTTTCTACTTCTGCATATGTGTCGATGTGAACGGAAATTATCTCTGTTACTTGGAAGTTATTCATAATTTGGTTAAAGTCCTCAACGAATACTTCCACAATGCATGTGAATTAGATCCTATGTTCAGCTTTATAAAGTCTATACCGTTGTTGATGAGATGTTTTTGGGGGACAAAATACGAGAGTCATCGCAAATAAAAGTTTCGCAACAATTGTTAACACTCAACTCATTAATTAAATTCATTCAGACCCGAATAATTTGTTAAAATTGTTTTCATTTGTACGGAAAAATGTGTGAGATTACATACTTACTCCATTATCTTAGATACACATAGTGTGCCATCCATTACGCTGTAATTTCCAAGGATGGTAACTATGTTGAGCACAATATTCACAGTGGAAACATGGATAAAAACAAATTATAAAATACATGGAGTACTCATCTCTACCTTGTTGCTGTCTCATCTTTTAATTGTAAATGGTAAACCAAATTTAACTATAGAACAAATACACGAACAAAAATTTTTGCGGAAATTGATATTATACGCATTCCTACGAACCATTACATAGCTCACATAGTAAAATTGAAGGATATTTAAAATACTATAAGCATTATTGATCATAATATTCATGAACTTTGTAATGATTTTCTACTTTCAGATCGAACGCGGAACCGACCTCTCATCGGTTCTAGACGTTAAGTCTGAGAAGTGCCAATGGATGGTACCAACAGGTCAACCAATCCGTGCACCGTAACCCATTCACGCGGTGACTGCTTGTCGGCCAGCTAGTTCGGAGAGGATTTCGGTCGCGGGTCTCCGAATGGATTACGCTCAATTACAATATTTCAGTCACCTGAACTTGCCCATTTTCCAAACGCGTCAACAATTACTCATCCAGAACGAGAAACCTACATTACGTTAATTCTGGAGGTGATCTATCCACAGATCTCAAATCAAAAACGCTACAAAATCCCATAGGCGCGTTACCGAATCACCGACGCGGTACCGAAAAATATGCTACTCGAACTTAAACCGACGAAAACTACTCTAATGAAATGACGAAACAATCAAAGGTACCGCGTACCGCGCGCGACGCGAAACCGACTTCAGCGGATTTGTCGAAACCCTACCCTCGCGACGGCATACTTACCCTACACTCTCGGTTCCCACTGAAAAAAGAACGAGTCACTGAAAAGGAAAGTCGTGTGTTATCTAGCAATTCATTTTTAATAATTATAAATATTGAACAATTTTAGATTTGCTATTTTTAGTATTTTTCAAAAAAAAACAATATTCCGTGCGTAACCTAAATTGGAAAAATAACATTTCTTCCACTAAAACCTTATACTAATTTTATTTCATTTATAAGGGTGACGCATCCTAAGGAATGAAACTAAACGTTAAACTAGAGCGATAAACACTAAAATAAAGTCAAAGTAGAGAAAGCTATGACAAATATGCTTGATTTAAAATTGTTTTCTCAAAACCTAAGCAGGAAGTAAATTTAATAACTAAGAACGCTTTGCAAAAACATTTGTGGTACATTTTCACCAAACAATTTATGCATCATACAAAATCATTCAAGGAACGAGTTATTTTCGAAAACAAACTTGCTAAAATAATTGCCCTTGATTGTGATTTTACAATATTTGTTTTTTTGAAACAAGTTGAAATTATTAATTGTTTCATTCACGCTGGCTGACAAAATAACCGAATTTAGCGTAAACCGTCTCATTCAAATAGTTTATCTACGAATGCTCAGCTTAGTTTATTCCAATTGATGGCATTCTAAAGCAAACACTACGAGACCACAATCATCTAATGGTTCCTTATAACTGGAATGTACGCATTATGCAAATGTTTAAATAAAGGTATATTTTAAAGATGCGACCATTGTATATCATTCTTTTCTTATCTAATCTTACAGGGAATGCAGGAATTGATACTGGAATATATTAGCAAAAAAATTAACTTGACGTCTATTTTACGTTTGAAAGGAGCATTTATCGTGGATGATTTTGAAGGATGTTAAGGAAGCTTTAATGAGAAAAGAAACAGCGAGAAAGTTTAATTTTCGAAAAAAAACCATCAATCATTTAGTAAAAAGTATTCCAAAAATTTCAACAACTATAATTAATTAAAAATTTAAATATCTTTCATTTCCTTTCTCCCATTGGCCGCTGACGGTTTAAATTTTCCAAAATCAAATTTCGCATTGCAAAAACAACAACCATATCAATATACAAAACACTTTTGGAATTGCACAAACTACTTCTCCCTCTACAACTTTTCTTCAACCTCTAACCACCCATTTCCTAATCAACTAATCAACTAGTAAGGTCTATCAAATTAAATTAGTAACAACAATATTCTATCGGTTATTGACTCTGTGGGATTTTTCCTTGCTGTACAATTAAAAATCGATCTTTAAAGATCATCATTTATCATTACAAACATTATTTCTAAATTTAACAAAAATTAGTTTCTAACTTTCTCTTTGAATTCTCAGCACAATATATGTCCGCGTTCCATACACCAAATACCTCAAAATACTTTTAACATTCCAACAATATTTAAGTAACAATTTTTTTAAAATGTTCTATCTCCTAAATTTTTCATTATTTTAGAATTATTCAAATATCCATTTGCGAATGTAACTTAAAATTAAATTAATGTGCATATATGTGTATGCATCAAGCATTGTACATGATAAAACAAGAAAAACAAAAAATACCTCATTATTCCAGGTGATATTAAATTATATGTACTACATTTAACTTTGTATATATTATCAATATGTAGTAGTATGGTAATCAAGGTTATGTTTTATTGTGTTGTGTTAAATCGCAAATTTTTGTAAATACCTTGTTACACTCGTCGCAACGAATTTCGCCAGTCGATGTTGTTTTTCATTTTCATCGTTTCCTTTCGGCTTTCTCTTGAGTGAAATGATTTTACTTTCTGTAACTATGATTGGTTTGAGTTTTGTTGGAGGCTCATCGGCAGTTGTTTTTTCCTCCTTTTGCTTTTCTTCGGCTGCTTTTCGTCTCCGCATTTCCTTTTGTTTTTCTATTTCTAAACGATAAGCCCTTGTTTCTTCATCTTCTACCTCCAATAGTTCCTTTTCTTTCAGACACCACACTAACTTTCTTATTGCTGTTACTGAACGAAGATATTGTCGATGACTGTTGATATCCCATGCCGCTGCTAAGCGCAGGTGCGTTTGGATTTAAATTTGATTTACTGATGTTTGAGTAAATGTTTCCACTGCCACCCATCCAACTCTCCAGTCCTTTCCAGGGCTGTACGTTTTTCTTGACCTTCAGGGGATCTGTGTCAATCGGAAAATAGGTTAGCTGCTTCTTACATTTCTGAATTCGGTTTCTTCTAATGGCCTTACTCCAACTGCCACAACGTACAGTATCAATATCCGACATCGCCAAACACTTCGTTTGTCACTGCACTTCAAACCCGGCTTCAATTAATAACTAAAGCACACAATTATGACATGCCGGTCGTTTTTCAGTTTTCTCCTTGACCCACACCCGCCATGTGGCTGTCAAAATTCCCGGTTGTCACCTCGGACAAAACATCTGTGTGTGGAATGGCACGCCATATGGCGGCAATGTGCCTCTCCAGTTGTCGCCAGTGGCATAGTTTTCTCGATGGCCACGGTGGAGGGGCATTTCCAGATGGCTATGTCTCGAAATGTGCCGGTGTTTGGATTAATTCTATATTTCGAATATTTATATCCACGGATCTAAATATTTGGACAGAAAAAAAAAATATTTTCTGCACAATGATATTCGCACGACAGATGAAGTCCGCTGGCACTTCGAGGACATATCCATCTGGCCGGTTGCAAGGGTTCGGGATCGGAATCACTTCGATTCCCGGGCGTAGGCGTCACATTACACATTCCCCCCCCCAAAATCGAAGTAATTACGATCCCGTCTCCTATATAAAAGGTCTTGGTTAAGGCCGTGGCGGGTCGAAGGTCGGTTTCGAAGGATAGGCTACAACCATGTTCGTGAAGACTCGACAGTGACTATATAGTAGGGAGTCGGGTGTTATTCGGAGGTCTTCGTCTAGGCAAAGATTGGGGTGCCCAAGGTTTTTCGTGGGAAATAGTTGCACTTCATCGTCTAAGGTCTTTTGCATGGTAAATTCCCAGGGTTTTACCAGTCATGTCCGCGATGAGGTATCGGGTGGGGCTTATCACTTGTAGGACTCGACACTTCACGAATTTCTTGTCTAGTTTGGCATTGTAATGGCGGGTGGCATCGCTCTGTCGGAAGTTTCGACGATATATCTCGTCGCCTACCTTAAAGCCAGAAGGATGAGATCGCAAGTTGTACCGCTCCTCTCCCATCCGTCTACTTTCTTCAATCTTCTCCCGCAGTTGATCTCGCAGAAGTTGGAGCTTTTCGTGCGGTTCCAGAACCACGATTGGGTCCTCTAGCGATTTCAGTTGCCGCAATAGCCGGTAAGCGCTCCCATGACAGATCATGTACTGGCCGAACACTGCGAAATGCGGCGAAATGCCGGTAGTGGCGTGGTACGACGAGCGCAGCGCACTAGTGATGGCGGACAATTTGCGATCCCAGTCCTTCTGATTCGGGTGGACATAGGCGCGGATGGCCGCTATGAGCGTACGATTCAGTCGTTCGGATGCGTTGGCTTGTGGTGAATAGACGGCAGTTCGTTGGTGGATGATGCCGTATTTGGACATTAGGTCTCGGAACTTGCTGGAGGTGAACTGGACCCCATTGTCGGAGACAAGTTTCTCCGGAACTCCAAACATGTGAAAGACTCGGTTCTCCAAAAAGCTGATTATAGGTCCAGTGTGCATGTTACGTAGGGGTTCTATGATGGGAAATTTAGAGAGCTGGTCTAGGACCACGACAGCTCCCGTGTGACCAGAAGCAGATCGAGGATAAGGACCGATAAGATCAATGTACAAGCGCTGGAACACGCGTTCGGGGACCTCAACCTTACCCATGGGTGGCCGAAGAATGGTGTTGGGCGCTTTAGTGCACTTGCATAGCTCACAAGAGGCTACGTACGCTTTTATCTGTTGTGCCATCTTAGGCCAAAAGAAACAGGTTTTCAACCGCCTAAGTGTACGACCGTATCCGCCGTGCGCACTTGATGGGTGGTCATGAGCCCGTCTGATAAGATCAGTGGTTAATTCTTCGGGCACCCACAACTTCCACTGTTCTTCTTCTTGCATGGGGTCTCCGGATGCGTGTCCCATCCGCTTATAAATAAATCCATCCGTCAACCGCAGTTCAGGCAGCTGGGGCTGTTGATTCTGGATAGTGTGAATCAGTTGTGTGTAGGTTGCTGACTTGAAGGCAGGATGGTCCAAATCGATCAATTGGGGGCTGTCGTCCTCTTGGACCAACTCGGCTCCTTCAGGGGCGAACATTCTGGATAGGGTGTCGGGGACTACATGCTGGCTACCTTTTCGGTGGCGAATTGTGAAGTCAAATGCCTGTAGTTTCAGTGCCCACCTTGCCAATCTGCTGTTGAGATCAGTCTGGCTCATTAGCCATTTCAGAGAAGCGTGATCCGTAACGATTTCAAAGGCGTGTCCCTCCACATAGGCTCGGAAGCGTTTCACTGCCAACACCGCAGCTAAACATTCCTGCTCGGAGACCGTGTAATTTCGCTGGGCTGGGTTCAGCTTGTGAGACATGAAGGCTACAGGTCTCTCTTCGCCATCCTGTGCAACCTGGACTAAGACTGCTCCCACCCCATGTTGACTCGCGTCACAATGGATTGAGAACAGTTTGTCAAAGTCCGGGCTGTGCAGTACGGGGGCTGTAGTCAGACTCTTCTTTAGCTCTTCAAAGGCTCGCAAGCTGGACCCTTCCCAGACAAATTTACGTCCCTTACGCAGCATGTCGGTCAAAGGAGTGGTTATGGTGGCATAGTCACGTACAAAACGCTGGTACCATCCGCATAAACCTAAGAATCGGCGTAACTGTTTGGTGGTCTTGGGTAGTGGAAAAACGTCAATCGCTTGAGTCTTTTCCGGATCGGTCTTGATATGGCCATGCCCAATGATGTGACCTAAATACTTCACCTCCGTCATCACAAACTGGCTCTTCCGTATGTTGATGGTTAATCTTGCCCTCCGGATGTGTAGAGCCACCTCCTGAAGCAGGTCGATGTGTTCATCAAAGGTCTCGGTTATAAGCAACAGATCGTCCAAGTAAACGAAAACTTGGTGCCGCAAATGAGGCGGTATCACCTTATCCATAAGGCGCGTCATTGTTTGGGGGGCATTACACAATCCGAATGGCATGGTCACGAATTGATATAGGGGCCGACCTGGGACTGTGAAGGCTGTTTTCTCCTTTGAACCGGGGTCTAAAGGAATTTGCCAGAAGGCGTCCTTGAGGTCTAAGCTCGTGATGAAGTGGGCTTTAGGCAACCGACTCAAAATGCCTTCGATCAATGGTAGAGGATATGCGTCCTTGACTGTGACGGCGTTCAAGCGTCTGGCATCTAGGCATAACCGGACCTTGTTCGGCTTGACCACTAAGGTGACTGGGGAAGCCCACGCGCTCTGTGATTCTTCGATTACGCCTAATGCTAGCATTCGATCCACTTCGGCGTATAACGATTTTTCCTTCGCCGGAGATATGGCGAAATGTCTCTGTTTTATGGGTTTAGCATCCTCCACATCTATAGTGTGGAACACCAGGGCAGTCCGCCCGAGACCTTCCTTCTCGTGCGATGGAAAAGCCGATATAGCCGAGTCGAGACGCAGTTGCTGAGTTACATCCAGTGTATGCCGTAATAAGTTAGTGGGTTGAGATTGGTCCGGAACGGTGGTGACGGACTCCAGGGTCGAACCGGAAAATAGTGCCGGGGCCAAGTTAAATTTTCGAACGAAATCCACTCCTAAATAAAGATTCTGGGTTAACTGAGGTATGATGAAAAATTCCATAGGTTTAGTTACTCCTTTAAAGGTGACATCCGTCCTAATTTTTCCCACTACAGAGTGACGAGTTCCGTCCGCCGTGCTTAACCAGGAGGTGAAATGACGGATTTGGTCCGCGTGCTTTGCAAGTACCTCCCCTGCAAACTCGTCAGATATGCAATTCACACTGGCTCCCGTATCGGCTAAGCCTGATACTCGTTTTTGCAGGAGGTGTACTGACGCATATGGCCGGACATCATCCCTCAATAATTCGTCTAAGTATATGTCCTTCAACACTTTCCTCGACTGCCTGACTTTTCTCCAGAAGCTCCGCATCCGGCGCGTGGCTCGCTTGCTTCGCGGTGGAACATTTGTGGCCAACTCCTCATGGAAGATGCGCTGTCGAGTAGCCAAGTAATTCCGCAGCCTGACATGAAAAGGTTTTACATGCCAAGGAACTTTCGTCTCGCTATCATTTCCCTGCGCATTGGCCTCGGCGAAGGAAGGCGTCGGTTGTGGAACTTCGGGAGAACTGTGTTTAGCGGTGCAAGTCAGCAGAGTTGGAGTCCTGTTGGGAGCTGGGTCATAGCTAGGGATAGTGTCCAAATTGGTTCGTCCGGGGTTTAGGAGTGCCTACGGGTGGTCGCGGCACTCGGTGGCAAGTTTTTTCGCCCTTTGCAATTTGCACAGTCAGGTGCGTATGTGTCGGCCTTCCCGCATCGGTAGCAGAAAAGCGTTGGCTCCGCTGGACATGCATAGAACCGATGTCCCGGTTGTCGGCAGTTCCAACAGACCGTCGGGCTTGTAATTGCTTCAAGGGAGGGTCGATCAATCAATGCTGGGTCCTCAAGCTCCGGTGGTGCTCCGCTCCTCGGTACTGGTACTGGATCAGCAAGCAGGTGGTCAGCTGCCATCAACTCCGCGGTGTGATGATTTCGGGGCTTTGGTCCCGTTATGCGAGGTTGTGGACGGAAGGTACCTCGTCGCTCATCCAAGTGTTCTTGTCTACGGGCATGGAGGCGCAATCCCTGTATGGTGTTGATGGGAAAATGTAGAAGGCTGTTCTGGAGATCCCAGCGCATGTTCTCTCTGATAATTTCTACCAGTTCGTCCTCGGGCATGGTATTTCGCAAGCGAGTGCTCAATCTCACTATACTGGTGTAGTACTGGTCGAACGGTTCGTGAGCGCCTTGTTTCCGTTTCTTTATTTGCTCTCTTAGCTCTCTCTCAGTGAAGCCATCCTCAAATCGATTGCGGAAGGCTGCACTGAAAGAGTGCCAAGTAGGACGTGGCGTTGATTCTTTAAAGCTCCAGTACCAGTCGGCAGCGTCGCCGCTGAACAAAAGATGTGCATGCCGGAGGAAGGCCGAAGAATCACCTCCCAGGGTGCTGGATACCAACGCCTGAATCCGGAAAAGGAACCGGTCCGCCGATATCATATCGTTGAACCCTGTAAAGTTCAGGCGCCAACTCTCCATGATACGAGGCGTCGGGTCTCGAAAAAGTGCCAATGCGTTCCCGGGGGGAATCACATCCTCGATTGACCTGTTGTACTGTACTGCCTCGGGGGCTGGAGGTACCAACGGAGGTCCGGTACTGTGTCGTGGTCTATATTCGGGAGCTCTGGGATCCATTCCCGAGTTCCTTGGAGGTGGAACCCATTGCTCGGATTGTCGGGAGTGGGGCATAGCCACACTGGGATTTGGCTCCCATCCAAGCGGAGTTCTCACGCGACTGGGTGGTTGGCTCATAGGGAGATTCTGGAGCTTTCCCTCCAGGTTGCCAATCCTCTCCGACATATCCCTCATCAACGCCACGAGGGTGTCAATGGAGTGGGCGGAAGGCATGGTTGTCACCTCGGACACGACACTTGCAGCCGGAACTTCACCGCCTACTGCTCCTTGCAGGTCTAAGAGTGGTTGTGACGGTTCGGCTTCTGGAGCTCCTTTCGCCACTGCTCCACGCGCTGGTAGGGGCGTTTCGATGGGGACGTCTAGGGCAGACCGCTCGATGGGTCGCCGACATAATGGGCAACTCTCTGACGTGAGGAGGAGCTGTTGTACACAGGCACGATGGAATAGATGTCCACAATCCAACCGCACGCTGTGTACCCCCTCCACTAAGTCTTCGAAGCAGATCCCGCAGTTCGCTGGTTGGACCGTTTTAGATCGGGTCCACCGCTTATCTGGGGTCCGCTTCGTGGCCATGTTCGTTTTGCTTCTAAAAAAAAGAGAAAAAAAAAATATATAAACTAGACTTATTCCTATTATAACCCTAATATATAAATGGACAAAACTTACTACTAATTAGTGGCCGATAGTGGCGAGCTATTGATAAGTGGGAAGAGAAAAAAAAATTTATTTAAATTATACTTTCCTTTTCAGTGGTCGACTCCTCCAACGGGAAAAGAGAGTGCGTGGTAATCTGCCGAAGAAAGGGTGCTTTTGGTCGATTTACGAAAATTACCCCATAACCCACATACATTACAAAAAAAACCGTCTCTAAACTACGTTAAAGTGACTCGACGAGACAAGTGGTAGAGCTACCGTAACGATTTTAGTACGCGGTCAAAATTCCCGACGCGTGGAAGCATTCCGGGCTTCGCAACTCCAGCATACGCCACCGAACGTTGAACCGATACCACTCGTCTAACACGCATAAGAAATAGTTAGAATCCTTCCGCGACATAAAGGCAAGGTAGCCTTCTATTTTCTTGAGAGTCCATGCTGATAGGTAAACCCATCAGACTGGCAGTTCCATCAAGAAAATAGAAGGTCCTTACAGGGGTTAACCTGGGACAACACATCGGAAGGATTCTGTCGCGAAAAAAAAATCAATCAAAGGAGAGCGGAAGCTACAACTCACGTGAAGCGACTTCTAATGTGTATCACACAACTCCACTGCTCCTGATAGTGGGACTCGGGTACCAAAGTACCTTACATCCTCCGTAAAGGACCAACTCGTCAGAAGACGCGAAGTTCTTTCCCCCTTAGGATGTTTTAGGCCCCACGTTGGGCGCCATTTGTAATGATTTTCTACTTTCAGATCGAACGCGGAACCGACCTCTCATCGGTTCTAGACGTTAAGTCTGAGAAGTGCCAACGGATGGTACCAACAGGTCAACCAATCCGTGCACCGTAACCCATTCACGCGGTGACTGCTTGTCGGCCAGCTAGTTCGGAGAGGATTTCGGTCGCGGGTCTCCGAATGGATTACGCTCAATTACAATATTTCAGTCACCTGAACTTGCCCGTTTTCCAAACGCGTCAACAATTACTCATCCAGAACGAGAAACCTACATTACGTTAATTCTGGAGGTGATCTATCCACAGATCTCAAATCAAAAACGCTACAAAATCCCATAGGCGCGTTACCGAATCACCGACGCGGTACCGAAAAATATGCTACTCGAACTTAAACCGACGAAAACTACTCTAATGAAATGACGAAACAATCAAAGGTACCGCGTACCGCGCGCGACGCGAAACCGACTTCAGCGGATTTGTCGAGACCCTACCCTCGCGACGGCATACTTACCCTACACTCTCGGTTCCCACTGAAAAAAGAACGAGTCACTGAAAAGGAAAGTCGTGTGTTATCTAGCAATTCATTTTTAATAATTATAAATATTGAACAATTTTAGATTTGCTATTTTTAGTATTTTTCAAAAAAAAACAATATTCCGTGCGTAACCTAAATTGGAAAAATAACATTTCTTCCACTAAAACCTTATACTAATTTTATTTCATTTATAAGGGTGACGCATCCTAAGGAATGAAACTAAACGTTAAACTAGAGCGATAAACACTAAAATAAAGTCAAAGTAGAGAAAGCTATGACAAATATGCTTGATTTAAAATTGTTTTCTCAAAACCTAAGCAGGAAGTAAATTTAATAACTAAGAACGCTTTGCAAAAACATTTGTGGTACATTTTCACCAAACAATTTATGCATCATACAAAATCATTCAAGGAACGAGTTATTTTCGAAAACAAACTTGCTAAAATAATTGCCCTTGATTGTGATTTTACAATATTTGTTTTTTTGAAACAAGTTGAAATTATTAATTGTTTCATTCACGCTGGCTGACAAAATAACCGAATTTAGCGTAAACCGTCTCATTCAAATAGTTTATCTACGAATGCTCAGCTTAGTTTATTCCAATTGATGGCATTCTAAAGCAAACACTACGAGACCACAATCATCTAATGGTTCCTTATAACTGGAATGTACGCATTATGCAAATGTTTAAATAAAGGTATATTTTAAAGATGCGACCATTGTATATCATTCTTTTCTTATCTAATCTTACAGGGAATGCAGGAATTGATACTGGAATATATTAGCAAAAAAATTAACTTGACGTCTATTTTACGTTTGAAAGGAGCATTTATCGTGGATGATTTTGAAGGATGTTAAGGAAGCTTTAATGAGAAAAGAAACAGCGAGAAAGTTTAATTTTCGAAAAAAAACCATCAATCATTTAGTAAAAAGTATTCCAAAAATTTCAACAACTATAATTAATTAAAAATTTAAATATCTTTCATTTCCTTTCTCCCATTGGCCGCTGACGGTTTAAATTTTCCAAAATCAAATTTCGCATTGCAAAAACAACAACCATATCAATATACAAAACACTTTTGGAATTGCACAAACTACTTCTCCCTCTACAACTTTTCTTCAACCTCTAACCACCCATTTCCTAATCAACTAATCAACTAGTAAGGTCTATCAAATTAAATTAGTAACAACAATATTCTTTCGGTTATTGACTCTGTGGGATTTTTCCTTGCTGTACAATTAAAAATCGATCTTTAAAGATCATCATTTATCATTACAAACATTATTTCTAAATTTAACAAAAATTAGTTTCTAACTTTCTCTTTGAATTCTCAGCACAATATATGTCCGCGTTCCATACACCAAATACCTCAAAATACTTTTAACATTCCAACAATATTTAAGTAACAATTTTTTTAAAATGTTCTATCTCCTAAATTTTTCATTATTTTAGAATTATTCAAATATCCATTTGCGAATGTAACTTAAAATTAAATTAATGTGCATATATGTGTATGCATCAAGCATTGTACATGATAAAACAAGAAAAACAAAAAATACCTCATTATTCCAGGTGATATTAAATTATATGTACTACATTTAACTTTGTATATATTATCAATATGTAGTAGTATGGTAATCAAGGTTATGTTTTATTGTGTTGTGTTAAATCGCAAATTTTTGTAAATACCTTGTTACACTCGTCGCAACGAATTTCGCCAGTCGATGTTGTTTTTCATTTTCATCGTTTCCTTTCGGCTTTCTCTTGAGTGAAATGATTTTACTTTCTGTAACTATGATTGGTTTGAGTTTTGTTGGAGGCTCATCGGCAGTTGTTTTTTCCTCCTTTTGCTTTTCTTCGGCTGCTTTTCGTCTCCGCATTTCCTTTTGTTTTTCTATTTCTAAACGATAAGCCCTTGTTTCTTCATCTTCTACCTCCAATAGTTCCTTTTCTTTCAGACACCACACTAACTTTCTTATTGCTGTTACTGAACGAAGATATTGTCGATGACTGTTGATATCCCATGCCGCTGCTAAGCGCAGGTGCGTTTGGATTTAAATTTGATTTACTGATGTTTGAGTAAATGTTTCCACTGCCACCCATCCAACTCTCCAGTCCTTTCCAGGGCTGTACGTTTTTCTTGACCTTCAGGGGATCTGTGTCAATCGGAAAATAGGTTAGCTGCTTCTTACATTTCTGAATTCGGTTTCTTCTAATGGCCTTACTCCAACTGCCACACGTACAGTATCAATATCCGACATCGCCAAACACTTCGTTTGTCACTGCACTTCAAACCCGGCTTCAATTAATAACTAAAGCACACAATTATGACATGCCGGTCGTTTTTCAGTTTTCTCCTTGACCCACACCCGCCATGTGGCTGTCAAAATTCCCGGTTGTCACCTCGGACAAAACATCTGTGTGTGGAATGGCACGCCATATGGCGGCAATGTGCCTCTCCAGTTGTCGCCAGTGGCATAGTTTTCTCGATGGCCACGGTGGAGGGGCATTTCCAGATGGCTATGTCTCGAAATGTGCCGGTGTTTGGATTAATTCTATATTTCGAATATTTATATCCACGGATCTAAATATTTGGACAGAAAAAAAAAATATTTTCTGCACAATGATATCCGCACGACAGATGAAGTCCGCTGGCACTTCGAGGACATATCCATCTGGCCGGTTGCAAGGGTTCGGGATCGGAATCACTTCGATTCCCGGGCGTAGGCGTCACATTACAACTTATGCAAGAAATGGAACCTGAACTCTGAGAATGTCTAATTTTTCAATATCACTTTTTTCAACATCAGCAGACATTTTTAAGCACAATTCGCTAATGAATGCAACTCGAATAAAATAAAACCTACTTCCAAGAACCAAGTAGCTGAACACATTTTCGGTAAAATTAAACCACAGCTGTCACCCTCTGTTGTCAATACAATTGAAAATTGTAAAGCTAGCCACTTTATCTATGATAAATCAATACGTTACGAGAAGGCTATATTTTAGCCTCACCGTTTTACCCTTCGGCGTATCTCGTAGCACTCGAGCGCAGCCTCACTCGAGCCGATGGCAACGATCGAAATAAGAGACATTGCTTGCGTCACAGATCTAGTCGAGGTAGAAGAGCCCATCAAAAGGGAGTTCCCTAGCGTGGGCAGGATCAAAGCGAGGCTGACACCCGGAAATCGTAGGGGACAACGCATGGCCATGATTGACTTGCCCGAAAAGGATGCCGAACAATTTCTGAACAAGGGCAAAGTACGAATAGGGTGGGCTGTCTGTAGGATACTGCGAAGAGCAACGCCTCTTCAATGTTTCAAATGCCTTGGCATTTTCTATGTTCTCTATGTTACAAATGCGGTGAAATGGGACATAAAAGAAAAGAGTATACGAAAGAGGCACATTGTATTCTTTGCAAGGATGCTGATCCAAGACCTGATTTTAGACTCATCTTGGGATCAGGAAAATGCCCGGTTTTCCAGGAAGCCCTAGCCAAGGCAAAATCAGTTCAATTCAACTGCCCAAAATCTGCTTGAACAGTTTGCGAGGGATTTGAAAGCTGACTGTCTGCTGCTGAGTGGCAACACCATGATGAAAGTTCAGCATCATGGTATCCTGATGAAACTGGTACTACCGATATCTGGGTTCGAAATAGTGATATCCAGGTGGAGAGCTGTGGACGGGGAGATGGTTTTGTGTGAGTCCGGTGCTCAGGGACCACCTTCTTTAGTGTGCACCCAACGCCGAACGAATCGATATCATCTTTCCATGCCAAGCTTCAGAATTTGGAGGATGCTGTCTTGAACGCTTTCTGTAATAGGGTGGAACATCAGGAAGATGGTCATCAAGAGGTTCGTCGAGATGCTCACAGTAGGTGCACCGCTGTACGGAGGTCCGGAGGGGACGGAAGAGCTGGCAGCTCAAGACGTGGTGAGCACAACTATGAGCATTATTATGACTGCTTGCTGCACCTAAATGCCCCGTCGAAAACCCCGGCACGGCAAGCTCCCAGTGTACTGCTCATTAACTCGCTTCGGGGTGATGCTCAACGGGCACAGAACCGTGACGAGGCAAGCAATCGAGTAGCAGCATATAAGTCGGCCAGGAAATGCCTTCGCAAATTGATCAACAACAGCAAGGCTCGCTGCTGGCAAGATCTATTGGACAATTTGAACGAGGATCCGTGGGGCTTTGGCTACAAGCTAGTTATGCGGAAGCTTGGTACCCTACGGAAGCCTTGTATACATGATGCGGAAAAGATAGACAAGATAGTGCGGGCGCTCTTCCTCGCCCATCCCGTCCGTGTTGACGCTGTCCATAGTGAAACGGCTGTCGAGTGTCCACTCTTCACACAGCTGGAACTGGAAGAGGTAGTCCTTTTACTGAAAGCGAGGAAGGGTCCAGGTCCAGATTGTGTTCCAGCTAAGGTGCTGCATGATAAGACGGACTTCTATCTGACTCAGCTTTTTAGCGGGCATCGGTGTTTTCAGTCTTACCTGCACAAGATTGGTAAGTCACGGTCCCCCGATTGTCAGTATTGCCCAGGAGAGGAGGAAAATGCCTGCCACACATTTTTTTGCGTGTACAAAATGGGTCAGGCTGCAAAAGGACCTCTACAGGGAGACGAGAGAGTTCACCCTGGATAATATAGTTGCGGTGAGGCTCGAATCGGTTGACAAATGGACTCACAACAGCCGGGGGTGTTGAGGCTTGGGGATCGTCGTCACGAACTTCCTCTTCCTTCTCCCCTCCTGCTAGAAGAGGAGTCCCCCCGCTTGAAGATGCCTCACAGCGTAACAAAACGAGACCTGGCCTGAAGTAATGTGTCAAACGGTCCCGGCTAGGTTCTCAGGTTGACAAGGGAGGTGTTTAGTGGGTAGTCCAGTCACTTTCTCCCGAGTATGAGAGTTCCACACTCTGCGCATAAATGGTATTCACCTCCCTACCACAAAAAAAGAACTCTTCCTGAAACTCGACAGCGAAGCAAAACTAGTAGGGCTATAAATCAATGAAAATGAAAACAAAGCTCATGACGCAATCGAGGAAAAATATCTCAAGTACACAAAATATTACACTTGGTGAATACAATCTCGAAAATGTGAGCAAATTTGTGAAATTGGGCGCCAAAATAACGAGAATCAGTAATGAAAGATACGTAATACGAAGAATACAGCTCGCACATAAAATGTTTTATTGAGTTCTGACGATCTTGAAGACCAGCTGCATACACAGGAAAACAAAGCTCCAAGTATACAAATTTGTGATAGGACCTGTGTTATGCTATGGGTGTGAAGCATGGACCCTAACCCAAGCAGCCGCAAATATATTGAACGCCCTAGAGTGACGGGTTCTGAGGCGAATAATCGGAGCGAAGCTAGACGGGGACCAATGGTGAGTTCGGTACAGTCACGACCTGTATGAAATTTTTGATGAGCCGGAGATCTCAATGATTGTAAGAGTGCGGTAGCTGCAATGATCTGGACACATGAATCGTATGGATAAACAACGGATACCCAAAAAGGTATTCGTTGGGAGAACTGAAGACGGGAAACCAGTGGAGAAACCGAGGAAACGCTGGTCTAACTCGGTCGATGAAGACGGTTCATCGCTGCTCGGATTTCGAAATTGGAGGACACGGTCAATGGACCGAGACAGTTGGAGGCGCTGTTTGCAGGAAGTGAAGGTCCAAGAGGGGCTGTAGTGCTACGAAGAAGATGTGTATTTTGTGGTCAGTTCGCGACAAGTCTTCAATAAAAAGGCATCGAAATTGAAAATCGTTTTTTTAAATCGCCAAATTCATAATTGTAGACCCCACACAGTTGCCCATATTCTTCCTTGGGCTTAGGGGCTATCACAACAAGGAATGATAGGTCCCGGAAGGTGGACCTTGTCATCTGAATTTTGGTCCGGTTGGGCGGGCGTAGGGGGCACCAAATCCCCTTGGTTGCAAAATTTTGAAGTATTAACTAGCTTCGCTGTTGAAAACGGAACGATGACTTGTGGCATTAGTAGGGTATGTAGGATAGTAAAAGGCCCCCTTTGGTTTCCGTCAGGCCAAGTCGTATATCCTATTGTACGCGTTAAAATATTTTTGTAATGTGGTTCTTGCGTTTGGCGAGAAGAGCCCACCCCATGACACCGCAGAAAACTAGCTGCCAGCACGCGTACGCGTCATCAAGCAAGGGCAACTCAGCTGAGCTCAGTTGTTTCTACAGCTTGCTGCAGGAGCAGACCGTCGCTGCTGTCCTTCACATATTTACAAACGCACTTAACCACTACACAGCTTATATAAAATACTTGGTATTTCTCTCTCTTTGCGAAATCTAGCAATAACCCTCATGCCGCCTTAAAACTTTCTTTATCTTAGTTATCTCATTTATATATTTATGAGCATTAAATGATTATGTGAAAATGCATCAAAACAAATCGTTTTATAAATTCATTGAATAGATATGATATCAACGATTCCATGTGGTAGGGAACATTCCAATTAAACAAATTAACATTTTGCCAATATTTCAAATTTATTCTAGCCACTGAATTACTCAATGGCAAAGTTTCCAAATTTGCATAAATTATTTAATTTTCGAAGATATTCAATTCGGGTTATACCTACGTTTAAGTTGCATATTTATTATATCAACAAGTTTTCAGATAAAGTCGGCGAGTATACCATCGTCGCTCGTAATTCTTTTTCAGTTGCAACAAAGTAACCGGTAACCAGTTCGCCGAAGACAAAAACCAACTCTTCCTCAAGATTCTTCTGCCCAAACAAATTTACGATCCCGCCGCATGACCACGCTAGTCTGGGATCTTGACTTTATTAGATTTCGATAAATCTACAATGGTAATCTGTTATCGGGGCCTCGACCACTGCATGAATATGCCGCAATTTTTTCCACACGTGTTTGTATCAATTGTCATATTATTCATCCCATCAGAATTATTATCGACATGATTTTCTACTTGTATCTGGTTCCCGGGTCGAGTGGCGGTTTCGTTTGAATTTCGCTCCAAAAATTTATCGCACCGGCAAATCCGTTCATTCAAAATGATCCACAAAGACGAGGACGAGCGCACAGGGAAACATGGACAGCATCCGAAATGCATCATAAATTAGTGCAAATCCGAAAGGCCATGAATGTGACTGAAATATTTTCATTATCGACAGACACGATCCGTAATTGATGATTGCATTCATTTGTTTCGGGAATAAAGGAGAGATCGTGCGCCGGGATTAAATCAGCGCGCGCAGCCGTAGCTTCCGAACCCTGCCCCATGGCTTTCTGCTGGATGTTAACAAGGGGCACACAAGGGATCTGGTGCGCGAAGCTGGCAGACAGGGTTTGTGGGTGGGGTTTGAATTCAAGACGGTCTCCTTTTGACTGACCGCCGATTGAAATTTATGATATTTGCTGAATTAGTTATGGAAATTAATTAAGATATTGACTTGGTAATTTCGCTGAGATATTTCGCCGATCTGAATATTAATGATGGTTTTACAAGACATTATGCGAATCTGCTTCTGGGTAGAATTTGCCATCAATAAATAAAATTCGAAGCAGTTTGTTTACTCTCCGAATCAGTTTAGATGCTAATCAAGGCACGTAACGGCTTTTCTAGTTTTCAATTGATATTTTGTCTCTTAATTTTTGCAGAATAGATAGTACGAACAAGCCAAATAAAATCGAAACATGAATCTTTGACGTGGGTTTCGATAAAAATATTCAAAGTAACAAACTAAGCTTCCGTGAACAGCATTTTAATTGGTAAGTTATTTTTTAAATTTGTGATTTGCGATTCAAACTAGTCTATGTATAATGGAAGTCAATATATGTATAATGGAAAAGATTCGAGGGTTCAGTCAAAAAACAAAATAAAATATCACAATAACTTTTACACCATATATACTGTTTTAGTGCACGTTCTATAATTTATATTTTTCAGCGAGTATAGCTTTTTCGTAAGTTTTAAAACAGCTTGGTTAGACTAAGGTGGCATATGCATATGATCCTTCGTGCATTTCCTTAATTACGTCCTGGGCTTTTACGTAGAACAATTAACGTCTTGTAGGAGGCACTGCTCGCCGTTTCCCATATTCGTTTGAGAACCCCCACTCTCCACCTGAAGGGGGTTCCATGGGGCCAACAGCTTTATAAGACAGTGTCTTACGCCCGCATGCCCAATGGTCTCTTCCATATAGCAATGTTCTGATATCCCCATCAGTTACATAGCTCCTATATTTGGTGTTACAAAGCTAAGCAAAGATAATTTACCGAACAAAATCATTGCATCTTTTAAAATTTCTGTTCCTGCTGATCTTCGTTTGATACTTGATCCAGACTTCTGGCCCAAAGGAACATTAGTCAAAAAGTTTTTTCCAAAGCAACGCCCTAAATCAAATCTCTCCATAGAACAATCTCTGTTGTCTAACCAAACAAAACCTTTTTGGTCTTTCATTCGTTATTTGAACACTTCCTCTGGTATTCCAGATTCAGCACATTGTAACAGCTTGGAGGCTAATGGGCCTTCTGCTATTTCAGATATTTTTGCGAAATTTTTCTCTGAATCTTTTAGTGCCTCGTCCTCACCTACAAACTATTGCCCTCCATTCTCTTATTCGACATAAGCTATTGATTTCGAAACCACTCCCTATGACATTGAGCTACTCATCAGCAAGTTAGATGGAAGCATTGGACCGGGTCCCGATGGCATTCCCGCTATATTTGTTAAGTCACTCATTACTTCTATATCTACTCCTCTTTCAATTCTGTTTAATATAAGTTTAGCCAATGGAACTTTCCCTCAAATATGGAAACTTGCACATATTGTTCCAATTCTGAAGAATGGTGACCCTTGTAATATTTCCAACTACCGTCCTATATCCATCCTCTCCTGCTTCTCTAAATTGTTGGAGCGCCACGTTCACAATAAATTAGCATCATCTCTATCGCAAGCTTTTGCTGCCGAGCAACATGGATTTCTTCCTAATCGCTCTACTACTACTAATTTACTCGAAATATCTCATTCGATTTCTTGTGCTCTAGATAACCATATGCACATGGATGTCATTTATACTGATTTTCGCAAAGCATTTGATCGAGTTGATCATTCTATTTTACTACTAAAGTTGCAGCACTATGGATTTCCTGCTCCGATGTTGGCTTGGATAAATTCTTATCTAACATATCGTTCTTGTTGTGTTCGTGTAGTCAGTTCATTATCTTCAACCTTTTACCCTACGTCAGGCGTCCCACAAGGTTTAATCCTTGGCCCTCTCCTATTTATACTTTTTATCAATGATTTACCTGCTGCTTTAAACTCAAAATCCCTTCTATTCGCAGCTGATTTGAAACTATTTAGGGCTATTGGTTAAGTAGAGGATTGTTCTCAATTGCAGAATGATTTGTCTATCCTGGAAAATTGGTGTAGCATTAACAATCTTGAACTGAACATATCTAAATGTCATGTTATGTCGTATTCCCTTAAACCAGTGTAAATCAAATTTATCTATTCAATTGGAAGCGAATCTCTTTCAACTGCTCTAAAAATTAAGGATCTCGGTGTAATTTTTGATCCCAAACTCAAATTTGATATGCACATTTCAAGCACTAAAACCAGAGCTTCTCGAGTCTCAGGTTTTGTACTGCGGTATACTTTTATTTTGCAAGATATATTCTCCGCTGTTCAGCTTTATAATACTCTGGTTAGAAGTATTTTAGAGTATAGCTCTCAAGTTTGGCCCCCACACTTTGAATACCTTATTGCTGACATAGAATATGTCCAAAGAAACTTCACCCGCTGTCTTTTTTATAAGTACAAGATTCCGTATGTTCCCTATGAAGACCGACTCACTTATTTACATCTTCCTTCATTAAAAGCACGTAGGACTTTCCTTGATGAATATCTTTTATTCAAACTCCACCACTGCCTGATTGATTGCCCTAACTTGGTAAATCAAATAAGTTGGAGGAGCCCCGGCAGGCCTCTGCGCTCTTCCAATCTTCACATCCAATTTGCGCGTACTGAAACCCATTTTCATTCTGCCATGATTCGTTTGCCTCGCGTGCACAATCAATTAGAACTTGGTACTTTCCCTCAATCTTTAATAGCATTTAAGCATTTACTTAGAAACAAACTACATTAATTGTTATAATTTATGATCAATTGCTTAATTATCTTAAATATTTTTGTCTGTTTTATCTATATTGTCTTTTCTATTTTTGTAATTGGGCATTTTGCCTGTTAAAATGGATTCGAAATAAATAAATAAATAAATAGCTAGGTATCTCAAGTTTCCTCCGTTGATCAACTTTTGCCGAATTCAGTCATTAATACTCGTAAAGTAAAAGGCCCCTAAGGAGGCGCTGTTTATGAAACTAACAGACAGATGTAGATGTGCTACGGAAATCAGGAGAGCTGTTAAGCCAAAATACACTAAAACAGCCAAACTGGCCTGGTAGACTGCTGGTAGGCTTTGGAGTAGAGGCTTCAAACAAGGGAGCCTTTCGTAACGTAGTCAGGAAAATCCGTGGGGAGAAGATAATGGTAACCTCTGTTATAGTTGGCGGCTTGGTCACGGAGAGGGATCTGCCATCTGTCAGCCGGTTGACAAGTGTCAGATGACAGATCCCTGCTAAAGAACCACAGCGAGACTTGGCGACTTCGTTTTTCGGGGCTTTCGTCTGCTAGCCGAGTTCATTGTCTGTCGTCGGCAAGTCCAGTAATTTTTATTAGCGCGAAATCATTTCCGCGGGAAACTAATAAAATAAAGGGAGCTTGTTAAAACGCTAGTTCAGTTTCATTTGCACCCTAGGTTGTATCGTGTCTCACAAAGCGGCTGGCATCAACGCTTGAGCTAGAAACCTCGTCCCAAGAGCTAGCGATTGATGGTATGTGTCAAGGGAGGCAAGTAACGAATACCAAAATCAGCATTGAAATAAAATCCAGAACATCTGGACGTGATGCCAAGTTGGAGGCCTTCGTCTTGCCTCATATCATAAACAATCAGTCCAGCAAAGAAATCAATGTTTGGCTGTGGACGATCCCTAAGAACGTATAGTTAGTGGATCCCAAATTTAACGAGCCTGGATAGATTGACCTGCTGATCGGAGCTAGAAATTTCTTCGATTCGCTTTCAGTTGGCCAGATCTGGCTAGGCGAGGACATGCCCACGCTACAAAACACGGTATTTGGCTGGGTAATTTGCGGAAGAGTTGTGGAAATTGCCAATAGCCTACCAGCAACATCTGGCATCTGCGGAACGTGCCCTGACGAAGTTCAACAGCTCGAGAAGCACGTGAGTAGTTTCTGGCAACTAGATGACGTCACTCCACAGTCTGACCAACCATTTAAAGAGATGTGAGGAAGTTTGCTCGAACGACCAGAGTGGATGCAGACGGCCGTTTCATCGTACGCCTTTCTCACGAGATCAATTCTGGGCGAAACAAAGGACATGACTGTACAGAGATTCTTTTCCTTGGAGCGCAAGTTGGCAAAGAATCATTCCCTCATGCGTCAGTTTACAGAATTCATGCATGAATACTTGCAACTTGGACACATTTGACCAGTACTGGAAGCAAAAATACGATTACCGTACTAATTCTTACCACATCACTGTGTCATCACGCCAGAAAGCAATACCACCAAGCTTCAGGTATTTTTCGATGCGTCAGCAAAATCCTCTACTAATGTGTCATTAAGTCAAGTGCTTCACATCAATCCTGCGTTCCCAGAGAATGTTTTTACTATCTTGCTACGCTTTCGAATGACAAAGTTTGTTTTCACGGCGGACATCAAGAAGATGTATCACCAGTTCAAAGTAGACAAACTGGATCAACCGTACCGAACTATTATTTGGAGGGACTCTGTAGAACACACTCTGAGTTATTTCCAACTCACAACTGTCACCTACGGTATGACTACTGCACCATACTTAGCACACAAATGCCTTCAGAAACTAGCCGAGGAGGCGCAAGGTTCCAGTCCCCTGGGAGCATCTGCACTTATGCGCAACATATGCGTAGATGACATAATCGCCAATTCTCACAGCCTGAGAGATGCAGAGTCGATGAAGAGTCAGCTGACCACGATTCTCAGATCGGGTGGATTTCATTTGCGAAAGTGGTGTTCAAACGAGCCACTATTGCTGCGAGACTTCTTGCAATAGATTGAGCACTAATTTTCGAGATACAGGATCAAAACAATTGTCAAATCAAGACGTTGGGACTAACCTGGCTTCCTAGTACCGACGAGTTCTCCATCAATATCCTAGAGGACATCCATCGAGCTGTCACCAAACGAACCGTCTCCTACAAAATCACTCATCTCTTGGATCTACTCGGATTCCTGTGCCCTGTGACCATCCAAGCTAAGATCTTGCTTCAGTCTCTGTGGAATTTATAGCTCGACTGGGACGCAGCAGCACTAATTGAATTCCACACCCGTTGGTTTAAGTTTCGAGAGGAGATGAAAGCACTTAGGTGAATTAAATTTCCTCGACATCTTTTCGCTGGACGTCTGCCAAAGGACCTACAGATCCATGCCTTGGAGAAGGCGTATGGATCCACTAACTACGTCAAATCGCAACAAACAGGTGACTCAACTATCATGCGGCTGTTTTACCCAAAGTCTAAAGTCCGAACGGATCTCAATTGGCAGGACGTTCCTTGCTACTTTTGGTGCAAATCCGAAATCGTCTTGGCATGGTTGAGGTCAGAATCATCCTCGTGGTGCACCTTTGTAGCCAATCGGGTAGCGACAATCCAAAACCTAACATCAACTGATCAATGGCGCTACGTCTCATCTAAGCTGAATGCCGCAGACATAATTAGCCGAGAATTGTCACCCGCGCAGCTTCAACAAGCTACCACCTGGTTCTACGGGCCCATCTTCCTCCCCGGTTGCCAAGATACCTGGCCTAAGCAGCCTGCTAAGTTTGAAACCGAGCTTGAACGAAAAACCAGGTAAGCAGTATTCCTTGCCACAGACTCCACGCTCGACGTCATTACCTCGATTGACCATCGAAACTCTATCAAGCATCTTCAAAGAGTACTAGCTTACGTCCTTCGCTTTCTTAACACGACATGTAAAATCAGTCAGCCAACATCCGTTCACCTCACTGTAACGGAGTTTGATACTGCTCTAATCGCTATCCTAAAACATTGCTAGGCTGAATCATTTAAGAAGGATCTACGGCAACTTCAGCGTCACGGTCAAGTTGATCGTAAAAGTCATTTATCTTTCTTGTGCCCATTTCTGGACGACAAGGGCATAATACGAATCGGTGGACGCCTCGAGGAAGCTCACATCAGCTAAGAAGCAAAGCAGCCCGTCATGCTACCATACTCGCGCTACACCACAAAGCTAATTATGATACAAATCCATTCCTCCTCCTTTAGCACTGCACGCTATAACCCGTCAGAGATTCTGGCCTATTAAAGTTAAGACTATCGCCTGAAATATTGTCCTCGATTACGATAGCTGCAAGCTAAACCAAGGCTGAATTCACAAATCTTCCGAAATTTACCTCCAGCGTCGACTTTTGTGAGTCTTTCTGGACTCATTTTAAAATTCGAGGCAAAAAAACCACAAAATACAAATCTCGCTATATTTGTCTGCTTCACTACCAGTGCCGTTCACCTGGCAGTGATGGCAAATCTTACAACAGACGCTTTCATAGGAGTTTTAAAGCATTTGATTAGCTGGAGAGGTAATTGCAGAGCCACGTACTGCGACAATGCCACGAACTTTGAAGGGGCGTACAATCAGCTTCGTGAACTACACGATACTCTATATTCCGGTCCGGGCATCGAATCCATCGCTCGATTCCTGTTCAGCAAAGGGCATTGACTTCAACTTCATTCCTCCAAGATCCCCACACTTCGGCATATTGTGAGAGGCTGCCGTTAAATCTGCGAAGCAACTTCTGCCGAAGACCTTACACAAAATCCCCCTAACTAGCGACCAGCTGTCTACCGCAGCAGCTGAATCAGAAGCAATATTGAATTCCCAGCCATTGACTTCACTACCATCTGACCCAAATGATTTGACGCCTCTAAATCGTGGGCATTACCTCGTAGGAGAGCCACCAACCAACAGCGCTGACCCTATAGCACCACCAGAACAATCCAATCTGCATCAACAATGGAAGCGGTTGTTCCACATCAAAAATCATTTCTGGCAGTGCTGGACAACGGAATACCTTTCGCAACTGCAACATCGGTTTAAGTGGCAACAACCAACGCATAATCTGCAGATTGGGATCATGGTTGTGCTTAAGCAGGCTAATACACCAGTCTTGCCATGGCCACTCGGGGGCATCGTAAACGTCATCTATGGCAACGATGGCACAGTTCAAGTCGTTGACGTGAAAACAAGTGCCGGAGTATTACGCCACTCTATAATTAACATAGCCCCTCTGCCCATCCAAACAGTACAAGACGAGAACCCATCTCTCGACAGCGACCAACAGCATCATCCAACTAGACGCCCACCCGAGGAAAAGGCTTACCATCAGTATTCCGGACAATAATATAACTGATCAAGCAGGGCCCTCCCTGGCCTCGTAAGACAATGGCGGCCACAATACTCAATGTATTGTTGGTGCCCCTCATTAGAGTCGTTCCAATGAAGGCTTCACCGTTTGTGACACTGTCTCGCTCGAGGCACACTGAGGTTTATATTTTGAGAAGATAGGTGATGGTCATCTCAGCTCCAATGAATATAACCTTGTCATTTATTTCAATCTTTCCGCCTATTGGAGAGAGCCTAGCATCATAACGCACGGCATCAGCCAACTGAGTAACATCTGTGGCACAATAAAGACCATCCGAGTGTGCCCCTCTACAGTATCACAATTGTTTGATGTTCGATTGCTAGTGCCAACATTAGTGTTTTGAGGGAAAGGTACAAAAGCCGATCGAGTGCTGTGCAAACTGGGAGCTAAGTATTTATCTATTGATCGGGGCGGTGTGCGTGTAAGTTGTAGTCGTTGCTGAGGAGGAGGCGATTGCTGCGTATGAGGATGCTGTTGGCGCGATTAATATTGAGGCGCAGGCTGCACTATTTGTTGAGACATTAATCCACTATTTATAAACTGTGCATCGATGCCATTTTATTGAGTTATTTAAGCTATGAACATTTTACTGTGCCCTGTGCAAAACGAAAAGGAATCTATTCGTGAACGGTCAAACTAGAAACTATACCCACTGTCTCTTGGCGGGCATACAACTGATAAAAGCGAATGATACGCCTGACGTCACCGCTCCAATGTACGATTACTGTGGGAATTTCACGCGTAAATTTATTGGACTGTCAAGTTTTCGAATGCCACTTAATCACGATATTGGGATACGCGCCGATTTTAATTCCATGTGACACTATGGGAAACAAAATAAAATTTTAAATAAACTACGATGCAATTCTTAGGCATATCTAATAAATGGATAATTATTAAACAAATTTGCAAACAGCTTAACTTCGGCGGGGCTAAGATATCTTTTTTTCTTTCGAATGAGCAAGTTGATGTTGCTGAGGGTAAATGTTAACGCAAATACTTTTCCACATTTATCATAAATAATTTTTTTTTATCTTTGTTCAAATGTGTGATCTCGTGATTCGTAGGTTGAGATATTAGCACAAATCTATGTCTGCATGTTGGCCATTGAAGATGCCATTTTTCGCTTGGCAAGTGTTGTTTCATATGAATTTGTAATAAAACTCGACTTTGACTGTTGTGGCCGTAAACTGGACGTTCGGGGAAAATCATAGTATCGTAATAACTTTTACCGAATCGTCTTAAACTACATAATTGAACTTCTATGTAGGTTTATTTTTAGTTTGCATTTTCAACACTCTTATCGGACAAAATGGACTGAAATCGCAACATCCAATTTGGAAATTTCGATTTCCTTTGCTCCTTTTCCAGAAGATCCTTCGAAAAGTTTGCTTAGGCAGACTGCTCGATTACTACAAGTTGTTGATGCGGACTTGGAAGGTTGTCGATGTCATTGCCATTTTGGT
This sequence comes from Odontomyia ornata, assembly GCA_963969285.1. Lineage (NCBI taxonomy): Eukaryota > Metazoa > Arthropoda > Insecta > Diptera > Stratiomyidae > Odontomyia > Odontomyia ornata. The sequence continues at coordinate 234,597,934 of OZ017741.1, read as the reverse complement.
TAGAAGGATTTTGGCAAATTCACCTTATATACAAATTCACCAGGAGATACAGTTTTATGATATTAAAACAAAATCTTTTTCAGGAATGTATTATTAATAGATAAAAACGAAGCAATAACTCTATTCAATAGTTAATAAAATAATCACTTGATTTGATTCGATTCTCGCGCCTTTAACTTTCAGCCGTCGTTATTAAAATTTACGTCTTTCGTTTTTAAGCGTCTTTGTGTAAGTTTACATCATTCGGCCGCCCTGCACGTCGTTCACTTCAGATGACCCTTCATGATGATCTGCAGAATAACTGCTGTCACTATCATCGCCCTCGTTCACCCATGGCTTCATATACTCAGCATAAGGGCTGGTGTGCAATGGACCTTCAAAAAAGCCCTGCTTCTCTATATCGTACATATCGCCTGGTCTTACTTTGGTAACAGTATAGGGTCCCAGAAACTGTCGTCTTAGTTTAAGACCCGGTCCTCCTTGTGTTTGTTTAACTGCCAAGAGTCTACCTATTTGATAACTTTTAGCTGGTCTTCGTCGTAAATTGTACATTTTGCGATTCACATTCTGAATTTTCAAAATATTATGCTTGGCCGTCTTCCTCAGCTCCTCTCGCTTGTACATAAAACTTTTCCTGATCTCATCCTCTAGCAATTTCTACAGTTCAACATCAGCTTCATCTCTTAGTTTTATCCCAAACATTAGTTCAAATGGCGTCATGTTGATACTTTTTTGATACGAGGAATTCATTAGTCATTGCAGTCGATCTACATACTTATACCATTTGGCGAGGTCATCAGTTGTCATTTTAGTTAACACTGCTCCAATTATCGCATTTATGCATCCCATCTGACCGTTAGCTCATGGTAGTGTTGCGAGCGAACAAATACCACCTATATACTCACGCTTCGCTAATGAAATTATACAAGCAAGCACATACACCCATTATTATCAAAGCATATAGTTGTCGTCCAATGGGCATACGCAAAGATCAATCCGCAATTTACTTCATACGAGCCATCATATTGTGAACGATGTACATGATAAGCTCCACTACGATCAAGCCCACACGCTTTGGGGTGTGCTTCCAGCGAAGTAAAGCCGAAGAGGAAGAGAGAGAGAGAGAGTGAGAGAGAGAGAGAGAGAGAGAGAGCGAAAAGATGAAACAAAAGCTTTCCCTTGCTCAATTTCCCCAATTTTGTCGTAAAAATTTCCAAACGAGACGGGGAGTAAGAGCTTCCATGGAATGGGAGCTCACTTGTTGCATATTCTTCAAATTTCGGAAAAATATATGATATTCGGCAAATTTCGGCAAAATGTGGAACAAAAGCTCGTTTCGCGACCATATATAAACACTTGATGGAGTACTGAAGAGTAGTCTTGTTCGAGTATTGTTTGAGTCTACAAGGGAGCTGCTACTACCTATAGAAATAGTGTTCAACGAAATGGTGAGGGGTGAGGTGTAAGCTTTCGCCGCGACCCTCAATCGGCCATTTGGAGTTCCACGCCGTATGGCCACCCGATCCATTAGCTCGTCTAGTTCATTCCCTCTACAGGCTGGCGCTCACCTGTGAACCGAGACAAGTCTAGATAAAAGTCAAAAGTGGTTCACTCAATACTGATATATTATTGTAGTTAGAGGTTTTCGATAATAAATTAAGTGAAAATGTAATTAATGAATTCGGCTGTAATCTAGATGTTTTAAAAAAATGAACCACACAATAAAAATAATTAATAAAGTTAAATCCTTTAAAATAAATTCTCACCTTTGGTGTTCTAGTTTAGATGCAAAGAGTAGCAGGTAAGTGTAATACAGAGAGATCTCTCCTCGGAAGCCTTGATGATGTATATAGGATACACATCAAATCGAGCTCCCAGTTCATACCAGTATACATAGGGTATACGGGTTATGTAACAGTAGTCCTGTTGTCATTTTTAATTGCTTGATCTTCTGCTCAGTACAATACTTCTCAAAATCATAAGAGGTAAGAGATGATCCTCTGTGGCTTATAATGATACTTGGGTTTCCAAAAACTTTCCTCTGTTGTTCCAGCTGCTCTAACACTTCTTTGCTTCCAGCCGTCTTTGTAGGGTATATCCACACATATTTTGTAAATGAGTCTATAATTACGAACGCGTACTGATAATTTAGTTTTCAGCGGGCCTTGTAGACCATATGAAATGTATGAAGGGGAATTTCTTCTTTTGGTAATGTGCGCAAATACCCTTCCTGTTTTCCCCATTTACGGTTTGTGAAAATAAAGATAATGCAGCTTTTTATTGTTCTATCGACTTTCTTCTTCAGTGCTGGGATGTGGAAGTCTTTGTTAATGATATCTTCAACTCTCTTTGTGGATAAGTGCCCATTTTCATGAATTTTTCTAATCAATTCAAAGTCCATTCCTTTTGGAACAACAAGAAGCTCTGCATCATTTTGAAGCCGATACACTAAATAATTTTTAAGGAAATAGTCGTCGTAAGGTTTGGTTTCTAGTACTTGTCATATTACTTTAATGAAAGCATCATTTTCTTGAGCCCTTATAATTTTGTCGCTCATAGCGTCAACTATCATTGTTACCACTGCTGCAGGAAAACGGCTAAGAGCATCAGCGTGTTTCAATCTTAATTCAGATCGGTGTTCTATGGTGTAGTTATATTCTTGAGTATACATTGCCCAACGGCTAATTCTGTCAATAATATTATCTTTTTTGTAGTTTTTTCGAAGGCAGCACATTCCGCTAGAATCTTGAATGCAATACCCTTCAAGTAGAATCAAAACTTTTCGAGTGCCGTGAAAAAAGCAGGCACTTCTAGTTCGTATGAACTATATTTCTTCTGCGCATCGTTTGTAGTCTTGCTTACGTAGAATATAGAATGTAGCATAACGTCTTCTATTAATCGTTGCAGCAGTACAGCGCCGAGTCCGTCTTTGGATGCGTCCGTGTGCAATTCAAGCGCCGCGCCTTGCTTGTATATGTTTAGAACTGGTCGTTTGCCAAGAGTTTCCTTTAACTCATTGTACGCATGTTAAGCCTGTTTATGGAATTCATATTTTGCATTCTTTTTCAATAGGTTGCTTAGCGGACGAGCGATTCTGGCTTACTGACAAATGAACTTTGTAGACTTTTGACAGTTGTTGGTTCTGGAAACTTCACCACTGCTTCTGTTTTTAGTGTCGATGGAAAAATTCTTCCGTTTTCAATAACATGTCCAAGAGACTCTATTTTCGAGTAGAGAAAATGATATTTCTTTTTGTTTATTTCTAGCCTGCAGTCCTTACACGTTTGCAAAACCATTCAAATTTTTTGTAAGCCATCTTCTGCGTCTTTAGAGAGGATATTCAGATCATCCATATATGGCAATACTTTGTCCTGCCTTTTCAGCTCTAGAAATACTGTATTAGTAAATTTCTAAAAGACAGCTGGGGAATTACATAGTCCAAAAGGAGCACGCTGAAACTGGTATTGACCATCTCGCACGACGAAAGAGCTGAACTTCCTACTCTCCTCTTCAACCCCAACGTGAAAAGATCCGTTGCGTAGATCCAATATTGTGAACGTCTTGGCCTTCTGTAACTTGTCCAAAATATCATCAATTAATGGCATCAGATATTTATCTTCTACAATCACTCGATTTATCTGCCTATGACCTATGCAAAGTCGGTGCGATCCATCTTTCTTTATGGTGACTATAACTGGTCTAGCAAAATTGGACGAGCTTGGTTCAATTATATCGTTCTAAATCCATTTCTCTTCTTGTTTTGAGACTACATTACGGTCATGCATAGTAAGTCTGTTGTACTTGCTGTGAATCATCCTTCATTACAATTTTCAGCTGAATATTAGTTGGCTTGATCTTCTGGGGTGTGTTCTCCTTAACCATAGTCAAAATTTCCTGCCTGATTCTAGGATGAATATTTTTTGCCCATTTACGCACAGAGTGTGGGACTCCCCCATGCTTGCAAGGAGGCGACTGGACTACCCACTAAACACCTCCCCTATCGACCTGAGAACCTAGCCTGAGAACGTTTGACTCATTACTTCGGGCCAGGTCTCGTTTTGTTACGCCGTGGGGCCTGGAGGACCCCCTTCTAGCGGGAGGGGAGAAGGGAAAAGGAAGTGCTAGACAAGCAGGATGAATGTTGGGACACACATCTGGGTCAGCATCATCGCTTCTATTTGAATTTATCTGCATGAGAGAAAGAATCTCGGAAGTTGGTTTTTCGATTCGGATACAGTCCCTGCTAATGACTACTTCTGCGATGTTAACCAGCTTGGCACCTACTATCGCATCATACGTTGAATGATGATTTTTGACTACTTTCACTTTTGTTGTAAACTCAGTTCCATCTATTATTATTTGGCACCGAAACAACCAATCGCCTTGATGTTAGAATTCCCATATCCATTCAGCGTTATCTCTGCGCTCTACAACAATGGTGGTGATAGGTATCGGCATTAATAAGGTTAATCTGACTTCCGGTATCAATTAACACGTCAACTCTTCAACCGTTTATGTCAACCATCTTTTTCATCTTATTCGCAGCGCTTATAGTTGTTATCAGTGTCTATTTCCGAACCTCAAATGTGATTTGGTCTTCGGTTGTTGGCTGGATTTTGAGACAAGTTATATGATCGATGGCAAAAATCGTTGCACTTGAAACATTTGGGGCCATGACTCTTCGATACAGTATTACCAATTCCCTTGCCAACACTCCGATGTATTGGGGCTACTCCAGCTGAGGCTCCACCGACCCAACTAACTCACCCAAAGACGGGCATAGGCGCCACTCATTCGATGCACCGAGCCTCTAAAAGTTCAACCAAACGAGAAAACGACCATCTGGAACGAAATAATCACTTGAAAAAGTTTTGGCACTCGCCACCACCTATCCGCGGAGATCACTTTTCAACACCCTACCACACAGTACGACTTAAAATACAGGGTTTTCCAATAAGAGGTGTTATTTTGATATTAAAAGAAAAATGCCATTTTTTATATAAATGATCAGATGTTTATTTTATTATAAAGAAGTTAATAGTGAAAAACAACATCAGGCAAATGACCACCACGACCACGCTTACAGGACCATATCCTTTTCATGAAATTTCCATCTTTGAGGTCTTGAATCGACGCTGGTCTGTTGGCGTAGACCTTTTATTTCACGTGGTCCCAAAGGAAGAAGTCGCAAGGTGTTAAATCACAAGATCACGGTGGCCAATTGTGATCACCTTTTCGAAAGATAACACGGTCCGGAAACTTTTTCCGTAAAAGATCAAGGGTTTCGTTGCTTGTGTGGCACGTAGCGCCGTCTTGTTGAAAGTAAACGTTGTCCAGATCAATACCATGCAATTTCGGCCATAAAAAATCATTGATCATCTCTCGATAGCGAAACCCATTAACTGTAACTGTTGCTCCAGCCTCATTTTCGAAAAACTAAGGTCCAATGACTCCGCCGAACTGTAAACCGCCCCAAACAGTCACACGTTGAGGATAGAGAAGCTTTTCAACCAAAATTCTTGGGTTTTCCGAGCCCCAGATGCGACAATTTTGCTTGTTGACGAAGCCACCGAGGTGGAAACGGGCCTCATCAATCAAGATGATTTTTCGATGGGATTCCGGATCGTTTTCACGCATTTCAAGGACCCAATCAGCAAAGACACGACGTTGTTAATGATTGACCGGCTTGAGTTCTTGTGTTAACTGAACTTTGTAATCCTTAAGATCCAAATCTTTTTGCAAAATACAGTGTAATGACGCTTGTGGAAGGCCTCATTCCAAAGAAGGACAAGGAATGGACAAACCTGGGTTTTCTTCAACACTTTTGGCTACAGCAGCAATATTCTCGGCTGTTCTTGAGTGACATGCACGAGTTTTATTCTTCACATCACTAAGTTATCCCAACAGCTCGAATTTTTGCACCAATTACTGTATTGCGCTCCGACAAGGTGCTTCACGACGACCCAAAAATGTTCGAGTTCTACGAACCGTCTCTGCCAAATTTCCACCATTTTTATAGTGAATTATAATAATTTTAGTGCATTGTTGAAGCGTGTATTGTTCAATTTTTATTAATGGCGAAGGTTTTACTTGTCAAATCTCAAAAAATGACAGCTTCGAAAGTGACATCTATCGGAATACCGAGCTAATCAAAATAACACCTCTTATTGGAAAACCCTTTATTACGCCGCCACCGCAATTTACGCCCTCCTTATTTCCTAACTCCGACACCCCAAGATAGGACTGAAACCACACTTTCGTACACTGCACCCAGCGAACGCTACTACCCCAATTAATTTGCCCAGGTCTTTCTGCCTGGTCATCGTCTCGGGAAAAGTATCCCCTAACCACACTTTTCACAGCTGAAAATGAATGTAATTATGTGATAAAAAAGAAAGACAATCTAATGTTAAATTTACTCGTATTCTGAGTAATGTCTTGCACTTTACAACAAACTCTTCCAATATAAATTTTCCTCTGATAAAACAAATTCAAGCCTCTTACATATGTTTTTTCCCTAATCTAGCAAGGGGCCCTTTGTTTCCACTGTTTAATATAGCCACCGCCGGGTCTAGATTGTCTCGTCCTAATTCCTTCCTCGAAAATTCAGGTTTCGTTTCCAATTCGAAGAAAATATTCTCACCAAATACCGCTCCATTTACTCCTCTGCTAGTTCATGGAAAACTACCAAAAAGAGAAAGCACGCCAACCTTCCCGGGCTTAAATTACCTCCCGGATAACGCTTTCCGCCCGTCCACCGGGAAAATCATGTTTCAGGAGCAGTTTTTTCCATTCGTAAGAGTAGTTCCCCTCGCTCCGATTTCACTCACAACGAGTCCCACTCGATGGCGATCCTCGTGGGAATTAAGAGCATTACGCGCTGAATGTATTTGACTAACAGTTCGAACTGTCAGTAATGTTTATTTACTTAATGACGCGAGATGAAGATTTCCTCAATAATCCTCGCATTTCCTTTTTTGAGCCAGGCGCTCGTATTTCTCAGTTTTCCTCAGCCCCGCCGGTAGTTTTATCGCCATACTAACGCGTGGAGTGTCATGCGTTTATATATCCACCAGTTCCACGTAATTTTGGCCGTCGAATCTCTCATCGGGAATGCCGCGATTTTGTTCATTTATATTTCCGTGGTGGATATTAGTGAATTCGTGCGAAGAAATCAAATGGCCCGCATGATGTCGTTAGCCAGTCAGGAGAGGAGATAAGGCAATCAAAAGTTGTATCCGTGCTTTGTCACGATAGAAAATCGTTTCATCCTCGCCGAATGATTGACGACAAAGTCCTCACTTATGGACACTTAATTAAGAGATATTCATCATCGCAAATTATTCCTGCCTTAATAAAATTCCGTCACTGATTGGCAGACAATGAAAATGTATGCCTTGATATGCTAGGTGTTTATTTTCTGATGGATCGGGCTCATTAGGTTCAACGTTTCTTGCTGCGACTTCTTTTAATTTACGTTGTGCCTCAAGTTTACGCTTTGCTTGTGCTTGGATTGCTGCCAATGAAGATTTAAATTCGCGAGTGTCTTCCTCTTGTATGTGTGCCATTGTGGCCTTGATTTCGTGCTTTACTTGTGCTTCAATTGCTGCCAATGAAGTATTAAATTCACGAGTGTCCTTTTTCTGTATGCGTGCTATTGTAGCCTCAGCAGTATCTCTGGCTTCGTTACTCAGCTCGTTCCTCTTTCCTGGCTTGTATGCATCTCTGCCGGATCTGCGTGTGTGTGAAGATGTTTGCGGCGGTGGAGCATCAAGTTTGTGTCCTTGGCCCGAAAGATCGGTCGCTGCACATCTGATAGGAATGTCGGCTTTAACGACAGCCTTACGCTTAGATCCACACTCAAAATCGTTTCCCTGTAAATTTCGACAGCACTCTGGCTCGAATGTAAAATCAAAATTCATTGGGAGTCTATGTCAGAAGGTAGAATCAATGAAAACACAGGCAGCATGAAACCTTGATTTGGAAAAAGATGTAAATGCCTGCAAATTGTCGCGCCTATCACGAACGCCTCTTGTCGCATGGCGGGCATAGCGACTCAAATTTCGGATTTCCTCCCATCGTTGCATGTTATTTTGTTTGGGAAGCGGTTTCGATTGCTTCGAGGGGTTATATATTTTGTGCTGCCACATATCTTGCATGAATGTCGAAAGTTTCCGCTCCCGTGGGATCTAGTCGTAGTGCCGGTAATTTTGCGTATCATATCGAGCTAGTGTTGGTCCTTGATGCTTTTGGCGCTTACTACTGTTCGTGTTATACATAATGTGGCGTGTAAATCGGAAGCGGCCTAGCTGCTGAAGTTTAATTACATGGCGTTAAAAGGGCAAAAATATGATGTGGCTTGCTTTACGTAATCTAACAAGTTGTCATTTTATGAAAGAAAATTTAAATTTCTTACTGTTCGTTACATTATTAGATTGGTATTGCGTAGGTTTAAATCTTACAAAATCGCGTATGCTAGTGTTCGGGGTGAGCAAAACTATTAAACATTAGTGTTCACCCGTAACAGCACACTCTTTGGATCGGTGACCGGTCTGGCCGCAATTAAAACATCGGCTGACGCTTGAACTAATTTGCGATCCTCTAACCACGTTGCCAAAATCTGTATTTGTACTTTGCTGCCGAACATAATTCGTTTCATTGATTGTCTCACCAGCGCCTTAATTTCATCGTATACTTTGAGTTTCTCATTGGATTCCTTCAAAGTTGTGATGCCGCATAAAACCCCTTGTTTATTAATTCGTCACTGATTCCATCAACAATGTATTTAACTAACGCAATGTCTTTAATTTTAACGCGACGGGCAAGTTCTTTCATGTGGAGGAAATACTCACAATTACTTTGATCATTTTTTGTTTTAGTGTCCACTAACTGAGCACTGTTTAATTTGGCATCATATTCTTCACTAAGTGCTTTTTTTAAAGCTTTCCATGAATTTAAACGCCTTTCACTTTGCACAAACAGTTTCGCCAGTCCCCTTGAACTTTTTTTCGCGGATATAAATAGCATTAAATTATCCCATCCAAAAAACACTGCCGTTTCTTCTAAATTGTCAATCCAGTCAATCCAATTATCAATTACATAATTGTCGATGCCATCAAATGGCCTTATTGAGTCTTCGATATCTCTTAAGCTCATAGAAAACATTCGTTTCTTTTTGGCTGGACTTTTATTGACTTCGTATTGGGAACCAGTTTGCCGATCCCCGTCTCGCTTGTGATTTACGTCTTCAGCGTCATTTTCGTTCTGATCTTCAGCTCTTGATGGAAAACTCATCACTGGGTTCGTTCGTATCCCATTCAGTCAATTGCTCGACATCAATTTCCACTTTGCTTTTGTACTCGTCTGAATCGCGCTTGAAACTGAAACCGCAAAAGTCTTTTAATCTTTCCCGGTTTTTCCGATCGCCCTCATTTCGAAACACAACTAAAGGGAGTTTTTTAATTGCCTTCATTTCATTTTAGTTTCGTTTTCATACACTTTCCAGCTAAACGTCGTTTCACCGCCGGCACTAATACACTGCACTCTTAAACCATCAAATTGTTTGGTTTCTTCCCGATGTAATGATTGCTGTGGCGTATGTTATGCGGCGATTCCGGACGAGCCCCCACGTTGTAGGAAATTCACCTTACACACAGTTTTATGATATTAAAACACAATCTTTTTCAGGAATGTATTATTAATAGATAAAAACAAAACAATAACTCTACTCAGTAGTTAATAAAATAATCACTTGATTCGATTCAATTCTCGCGTCTTTAACCTCCAGCCGTCGTTATTAAAATTTACGTGTTTCGTATTTTGGCATCGTTGTGTAACTTCACATCATTCGTCTGCGGGCGTCATTGTTCAACTCTGTTTTTCGTTCAGTGTACGATCGGTATATTTAGGGTTGCCAATCCAACATGATTAATTTGGCTAAGATGCCAAATCATTATTTGGTACAGTACGTTACGATCAATACTGCCGTATACTTTCTTAAAGTCTCACAAAGTCATACTATGATCTTTGAATATCATGAAATAAAAAACTTTCACTAAAAATATAAAATAAATTTCAAGATGCCCTAAAAAAGATGAAATAAATTTTATGAAATCGGCGCCGAATCAGTTTTCCCGTTATGAGTAATTGTGTGGCAATTATTTATGAGCCGATTTTAAGCAAAACGGGGAAAATGGTTGGGCTGCGATTTCGTAAATTTGTTTATCCTTTTTACATTTCGAAGTAGCTTTTCTTTATTTTTTTGCAGACGATTTTTGTTAACTTCCAATTCATACGAACGCATTTAAGTTTCTTTATCTATAAAATGTAAGAGGTTTCGGTTCCGTTAATGAGGAAACCATTCAAACTCTGCCAAAAAATTTCATATATCCATTCCATCTCTTGTTACATAGAAGATTGAAGAAGAGGCTAAACTGATCTAGGAAAAGTTTAATGTTTGGAAAATGATATTCAACGTGAAAAGAAAAATATTTTTTTTTATTTATTTCTTACTTCATTTTATCAACATGGGCATGCCCATAAATAGTAAATACTGTATTCTCGTGTATTTCCCATAAAATTGTTGGCTAAAATTAATCGCAATGAAATTGTACAATAAGTTATCCATACCAGAATATTCTAAATTTTTTTTTGTCCTGTAAATTCTCTTGGAGAGGAAAGAGAGGACATCGCGTAGTAAAAGGCGTAGTCAATCCTCATCTTGAAATTGAATACTTTAACATATGAATAGAACAATGACTTTATAACTAAGCGTCCTTTCAAAACCTTCTTTCTATTGAAACCTGAGGGTCACAAATCCGATAAACTTTTGACTATTATATCCTTTTAATCCCATCACCACCATCCCCTGAACAAGCCCTTTTTTATTTATTTCCGTGGTAACAAACCACTCATCTTTTACATCTGATACTCATACAACTTGATAGCAGGAAGGCTCAAAGATGCCGACAATGTAATAAACCAATTAGGAGTTCAAACGTACCGACCTCTTTGAATTGTTCCTCAGATTCGCTTCGGCCTGTTGTGAATTCTCATATTGAAAAAAGTTCCCTCCTCCGTGCAGCAATTGCTACGGGTAGAAATAGGATAATAATTCCATAATATGATGTTTTCCTTTTGAGACAAAGTGGTGAAAAAGGTAAATACGTAGTTTTCTCTGAAGATCGATGATCCCTCTCTAAAGGAACCTGATTGCTTTGGTAAGGAAGAAATTTCTAAGTGCTTGCCAGGCAAATGTGAACCGAAATGCATTGAGCACTTGGCGATCTGAAACAGAATAATTTGAACCGTGTGCGTATCAAATGTTAAATATTTGATTTACGACCATCCGACAGGGTTAATTATTATTACGGGCTCCTGTACCGCGGGCGATTTCAAGGCGAAATAATTTGATGGATGGTCCAGAAAATAATCCCAAAATTTGAGTAAGGTGGAACGAATCGCTCACAGTTACCTGAAAATGAACCCTTGAATACATTTGAACCTTGCCGGCATTTAGTAATGCTCCTTTGCTGGTAATTAGGCGCGAAAAAAAGCAAAGCCCATTCTACTGGAAAAATGTATTTTTACAGGGCGATTATGAATAATTTAATAAAACTAGCTAATTTTTCTAAAAAAAACAATATATCGAATGTTTTGGTTTGTTAGCCGAAAGTGACGGGAGTGGAACAGAAGTCACACCGACCACAACCGGAAATCTTATTTAATTTATTCCTAATAGTCACTAATCTCTCCTTTAGCCATAGAAAATCGTGTCTTAATGTTATCATACCATAAAAGTCCACAAAACCACTAATAAAAACTTCTCTCACTACTGGATTAAGGTTGCTGGTTATAAAGCTATCAACGTTGTTGACTTATATCCGCGGAATGTCTCGGATGTGGCGGTAACTTCAAAAGGTTACCAGCAAGACGACCGCGTAAACAGGAAGAGCCCAATCGAAAGGTATTTGTGCATTTTCATTCGTCGATTATCTTCCTGACGACCTTTGAGCCTACCGTGGTGGTTATCTTTTAACCATCCTCGATCCTTGTTTCGGCCGTTCGGCTAAACGGTCGAGGATACTTTGAGCGGAGCATTAAAATTATGTACACAAGGAGAGTTCTGTTGTGACGGTGTCGCCGCCTAATTAATGGGTCGCCATTTAACAAGGAGAAATTAGGGATACACTGTATACTTTGTAAATCGCCGACGTTAAAATCCAAAATCCGAAGTAATATATTAGCATGGTATCATTGCGTGCCTTCCGTGCAAAAGAGTGAATCTTGAAAAAAAAACAGAAGCCGGTAGTTTGCATATTAAATGGACTTCTGTTATTTATGTAAAAAAGTACTCTCATTTGAAAATATGTATAAAAATTACTTCGAACTGTTCTAAAATAAAAATATGAAAATGACACTAGTAGAAATTTTTTACGTAAATGACTCCTCCATAAGCACAAATGCATGCAGCAGTCGAAACAAATTAAATGTTAAATGCCATCAATAACGAAACGATTAATTGCGGAGAAGAAATATGGCAACTGCCATGCTAAGAAGCGTTATACTCGTAAGACGTTCAAACCAGTACAAATCATCCAATATGGAGGAAGTGATTTTCAATTTATATGAAACTATTCACACCAAGTTAGCGCGATTTCTTCTCAACATTGTTTCAATTCTTAATGAAAGCATAAGCTTGGCATAGCTGAAAATTTAATGCAAATTACTTGACCTGAGATCATTTGCGAAGTGTCAATTTGCACGGAAATTTATATAACTTTAGTAATGATTTCAATTTCCACACGTCTCGAACGTTCGGTTCTAGACGTGAAACATCGGTTCTAGACGTGAAACCTTGGAACGTGACCACGGACTGTACCCATCAGGTCAACAAGTCCAGACACTCTTAGTCTACTCCGAGGCGGCTGCTGGCTAGCTAGCTAGTTCGGAGAGGAGTTTCGATCGCGGGTCCCACGCGAGCAGACCAAGTCCGAAATACAAAAATTCAGCCACCGGTTGACGTGCCTGATTTAAACGCGTCGAACAAATTCCATCGACTCTACTCTAAAATGCATCTTTCCATCGCTGAGGAAATGAATGAAAACAACCGCTAAAAATGCGAGCTCCCGAGCATCACCGCCGCGATGCCCGAAATATAATACTCGAAGACAAAACCGAAAAAATCTACGCTAATGAAATCACACAAACACGAACTATGGCAACGCGTACCGACCACAACGCAAAACCGACCAGTCGTGGATTACATCAACCCTACCCTCGTGGTGGCATACTCACCGTTCGCCGACATTCTCCGGCTGGAAAAGAACGGTTTTGCTGGAAGGATAGACTTGGTTAGCCTAGCAATTCATTTTATTAATTTTTTTCCTACAATACCATAACTTGATTTCATTTTAAATTTACATTAAATTTCTTCTCTGCACTTTTTGAACTTAATCTTAAATACTCGTTTTGCAATTACACTTTATAGCTTTTCAATTTCATTTTTTTGTTGTTTTAAATAATTACAAGAAAGATCACATCATAATTTGCTTGACATCTCTAAGAATTTGGTGTGACTTGATTATTTGTTTTCTTTTTTTTATAATAATCATTTTTCATTTGTTTGAATTTAGTTAATAAATAACAACAATATTAAAATGAGATATAATATATATCTATATATATATATATATATATATATATATATATATATATTTATATATATATATATATAATAAAAATATGAATGACGATAAATTCCTTTGCTAATTATAACGTAAAAAGAGGAGCCAGGGCAGGAATGCTTGTAATTTTAGGAAGGAGAGTGGGGAAAGGGAGTTCTCATCGGATTAACTACAAGAGAAAGATTTACTAATTTCAAATAAGAACGGAAATATTTTGTTACTTTTCTATGAAAAGCAATGGTTACTATCCCTGGTGTCATAATAGCGCAATATGCAAAAAACAGCATTAAAAATAAAAACAAGTTGGGCAAACAGACCTACGCTCATGTCAGAAGGGTTTTGTACCCAACTTCTCAGAAATGCAGTCACCAGCAATGAATAACGTCAAGAAATATGTCAAAGATATGTGCACGTTCAAAAGAAAATCCATTGTTCTTCTACTTTCAACAGTCGCTAGTTTTTTTGCATACCGACAAAAATCACTCAAATCATGAACTCTCAAAAATATTAATATTATTGACCTTATTGGAAAATTTCAAGAAGATCAAGTTAAAACTGCAGTTACTGATTGGATGGAAAGTCCATAAAATACCAAATCATGTGTTATTGTTGTTGTAATTGGAGAAACTTCAAACGGCTTTAACTTCCGTGTGTATCATTCGATTTTCATCAAACTTACAAAGTTTAAGAACCCTTAGTAGGACTACGTAAATATCGAATTTTGTTGAGTTGAAGAGTACCGATGCGGTTTTAGTGGGGAAAATGTGAAATTCGAATATCATACTATTATTAACAAAGTTGAGCGAATTTCGACTTCTTAGGTATTTGTTGTTGTTGTACTCATAAACACCACCCACCATAATTTTTTTCAGATTTTTCGGATCACAGGTGTCCAATCGCGAGGGGGGGGGGACACAAATTTTTCGTATATTTCCCCTCCCTGCGTGTCCCTCGAAGCAAAAAGTATCAAATTAAGACCTGTTTTGAAAAGTCCTCATCAAGACCTTTCATTTGATTGATACCCATATCGGCTGCCTTTGATGAATTGTTTTTTCGGGTGCTACTCCCCTGGAAGGGCTAGACCTCCCTTAAATACCTTATAAAATTTTCTGGTGTTGAACTTTGAAGAGAGCACAACTTTACACTTGCATACAAAATTTGATGTTTCTAGCTTAAGTAGTTTGCGAGAAAAAGTGCTGTGACACAGGGACAGACGGACAAACGACAGACGGACAAACGGACAGACAGGTCGCGATTTTGGTAGGGTTTTGTAAAATTATTTTACAAAACGAAAAATTTTGGTGTTCAAGCTACACATTAACAATAAATTCTGATTGCATTCATATTTGTGCGTTTTTTGTTTTGATTATAACTTAGTCTGTAAGAAAAAAAATCTTACTTTTAGCAAAATAAATTAATATAGGGTTATTCATTTTACGCTTGGGAAAGTAAAGCTATAGAAAACACAACATAATTCAAATGTCCTCCACGGGACCTCTTACAGACCTCAATCCTTGTGAGGTAATTTTCAATGACTTTTCGGCACATTTCCGGCAATATCTCGGCCATAACTTCACGAATATTGGTTTTCAATTGCTCAAGATTTTGAAGATTGTTCGCGTAAACACGATCTTTCGCATAGCCCCATAAAAAGAAATCCAAAGGTGTTAAGTCGCAGGATCTTGCGGGCCAATTGACATCACTCAATCTCGAAATTACGCGTCCTGGAAATTTCTCTTGCAAAAGTGCTCGATTAGCCTGTGTTGTGTGGCTTGTGGCTCCGTCCTGTTGGAACTACATGTTCTCCAGATCATAATCTTCAATTTCTCTCCAAAAATAATCGGCTAACATTCGTCCATAGTGGTCAGAATTGACTGTGATGGCTCTTCCTTGATCGTTTTCAAAAAAATACGGGCCAATAACAGGCCAATGCACACGAAACGGTCACTTTTTCCGGATGCAAAGGACTTTCTGCGATCACCTGAGGATTTTGAGAGCCCCATTTGTGGCCATTCTGTTTATTTACGTAACCACTGAGCGAAAAATGAGCCTCATCACTGAAGAAAATTTTGTTCGAAAAATCGTTATCAATGGCTTGTTGTTCAATCACCCAATTCGCATACATTCTGCGTTGTGTATGGTCTTGAGGCTTAAGTTCTTGAGTGAGTTGGATTCTGTACGGATGGAGATGCAAATCCAAATGCAAAATCCGCCACAATGAGTCGTAAGACAAGCCCAAATGTTGAGCACGTCAAGGAATCGACAGATTCGGGTCTTCCTCCACACTTTGAGCAACGACAGCAATATTTTCAGCAGAACGAATGTTGCGATGATGCACAAGCCTTGCAATATCTATAACCGATTCAGTCTCTTCAAATTGTCTCACTGTGTTCGAAATTGTTTGCTGTGTAGGTCGATTATGTCGACCGTAATTGGCTCGTAAGGCCCTAAACGTTGAAACAGCAGAATCACCATTTTTATAATAAAATTTAATAATTTTAACGCGTTATTCGACTGCTAAACGATCCATATTTCTAAATGGCAAACCTTCAACTAAAAAAACATGCTTTAGATGACATTTAATTTTCACAGATGTCAAATGGCAGGGTTATACTTTCCTAACCACGAAATGGATAACCCTGTATCTAGTACATTATCAGTTTTCATTTCGAAGCTACTGTCACAGATACGAGTGTTTCTAGCGCCATTTTAGCGAGTGCGATATTTTTTCCTTCGCGACAGATTCCATCCGATGTGTCGTCCTAGAGTAAAACCTGTAAGGACGTTCTATTTTCTTGATGGGAACTTTGAGCCAGATGGGTTCCTCCTATCTGCCTGGACTCTCAAGAAAATAGAAGGTTGCTTTGCATTTATGTTGCAAAAAGATTCTACCCATCTTGTTATGCGTGATAGATGAGTGATTTTGGTTCAACTTTCGGTGGCGTATGCTGGATTTGCGAAGCCCGGAATGGTTCCACGCTTCGGGATTTTTGACCGCGTATAAAGCTTGTTATGGCGACGCTATCACTCATCTCGTCGAGCCAATTAACGTAGATTAGAGACGGTTTTTGTAGTGTCATGGGAATCGGAGGACAAATTTTAAAATCGACCAGGAGCACCCTCTTTTCGGCAGGCCACGATTCGCTCTCATTTCCTTATGGAGGAGTTGGCGCTGCTAGAAAAGAAAGAGTCCACTCAATGATTTTTTTTTAAGATTACGTTAGCTCGCCAGTTATCGGCCACTTAAGTATACAAATTAATTTTTTTGTAGTTAGGAGCAGTTTTTTTTTTTTGTATATTTTATATTACCATTAAAGAACCATTGATGACAACTATGCGTGGAGCAGTGGCGAAGGAACCCCGGACTAATGACCAGACACAACCACTGTCAAATAACCAGGGAGCCGTCGGTGGGAAGTTCCAGTTACAGGAGCACCAGCAGACACCCCAACAGTGCCCTCAAATACAACTGGCAATGAACAATTCTCACCTTATTGCAAGGGTTGGCCAACAGCGTGGGACAATTGGAGAGGTTTTTCCAAGACCTCAGGCTGGGAACCGAATCCAAGTGCGGCTTTGCCCCCCTCGAGACTGGTTGAGGATTGGAGCCTCCCCCGAAGGAGCTCGAGAATGGACCCCAGAGCCCCAGAGTATCGACCTCGATACAATACCACTCTCCCACCGATACCGGCAACGCACAACTCAGTTCCGTACGGCGGGCTGACCAACGAAGCGAATCGCTCCACGATCTTCGCGAAGCAACCCTGAGACCCAACACCGGGCATAATGGAGAGTTGGTGACTGGGCTTCACTGGCTTTAATTCGGCAACACCAGTGGACAGGTTCCTGTTCCGAATTCAGGCACTAGTAGCCAGCATGCTGGGAGAAGACTTCTCGACCTTTCTTCGACATGCGCACCTCTTATTCAGCGGGGATGCTGCCGAATGGTACTGGAGTTTTAAAGAATTCGTAACACGTCCTCATTGGAATTCTTTCGTGCAGCCTTTCGCAACTACTTTGATGACGGCGTCAGTGAATGGGAGTTGCGCGAACAAATATGGTAGCACAAACAAGGCTCCCAGGAACTATTTGACCAGTTTTATACCAGTACACTACGCCTAAGCACTCGGCTACGAACACATATGCCCGAGGACGAGCTGATGGAAATCATCAGGGAGAATATAGGATGGGAGCTTCAAAACAGCTTTCTTCGTGTGCCAGTATACACCGTGCAAGCCTTACGCCTCCATGCCCATAGACAAGAACGACTAGATGAACGGCGAGGAACTTTTCGTCCACAACCTCGCATGACGGGACCTAGTCAACGAAGCAATCATACTGCAGAATTAGTAGCAGCTGATCACGTAGACACGGAGCCGACACATATTCCTTGGAGCGGACTTCCCCTGGCTCGCGGGTCCGAAATAGCAACCGACCAACCTTTCGTAGAGGTAGTTGCAAGCCCTACGGTCTGTTGGAACTGCTGACAGCCGGGACACCGGTTCTTTGCATGTCCATCGGAACCGACGGTCTTCTGTTACCGCTGCGGAAAAGTGGACACGTACGCCAAGTAGTAGCCCCTGCGGAGACATCAACATTTTATGTCGGCCATTAAAAATTTCCAAAGAACTCTTCCTGAAACTCGACAGCGAAGCAAAACTAGTAGGGCTACAAATCAATGAAAATAAAACAAAGCTCATGATGCAGTCACGGAAAAATGACTCAAGTATGCAAAATATCTCACTTGGAGAAGACAGTATCGAAAATTTGAGCAAATTTGTGTATTTAGGCACCAAAAAAATGAAAATGGGTAATGAAAGAGACGAAATACGCCAAAGAATACAGAAAGGAAATAAAATACTTTATTCTGTTTCGACAATCTTAAATACAAGCGGCATACACAGGAAAACAAAGCTCCAAGTATACAAATCTGTGATAAAACCTGCGTTATGCTTTGGGTGTGAAACTTGGACGCTAACCAAAGCACCCGCAAATATATTGAACGCCTTTGGGCGACGCGACGTGTCCTGAGGCGAATAATCGGAGCAAAGCTAGACGGAGACCAATAACGAATTCGATGCAACCATGAGTTGTAAGAAATTTTTGACGATCAACAATTGTACGGCTGCGGAAGCTGCAATGGGCTGGTTATATGAATCATATGGACCAACAAATGATACCCAAGAAGGTATTCATAGGGAGAACTGAAGGCCGGAGACCAGTGGGGAAACCGAGGAAACGCTGGTCTGACTCGGTCGACGAAGACAGTTCATCACTGCTCAGATTTTGAAATTGGAGGACGCGGTCAATGGACCGAGGCAGTTGAAGGCGCTTTTTGCAGAAAGTGAAGGCCCGAAAGGAGCTATAGTGCTACGAAGAAAAAGATTGGCAGCCGAACATAGATCGATAATTTCGAAGATAAGAGATTGGCCACTGATAAACTCACAATGAAAATGAAAACAATTTCCGTTGGCAGAACCAGCCGGAAAGGTAAATTTCTCGTGCATAGCGTAAGATTTTGAAAAAGGATTTGGCTTGCCTACTACTAGACTTTCTACTGCAATTTGTGTAGCATCACATGGGTATTTATTAATATAAAGAGAATCTGCCGGCATTCGTATTTAGAGACCCCTCATAGAGGCGCAAATATTTTGCTACTTAAATTGAGTTGCACACTTATGGATCACATATTGAAAATCGGCGGATAATAAATTTTTATAAGCATATTAATACGGATTTCGTCCTTCTCACATTTGCTGTTTACACGTTTCACAGTGGTTACCACACAAAGGTGGTAACTTGTCGGCTTAAAATTCTCAAATAGTTAATTTCAAAATATTTCCATAAAAGTTTAATCAGCACTTGGGTTGCCATTAATATATACATTTTCAATTCTTTTTCTGAACCATCAGGGACCACCATTTTGAATTTTTATTCTAAACGGCTGCGAAAAATACTAAGCTTTTTCATTTGTCATCCGATTTGCATAATTTTTACAGGTTAAGTTAAGTTGCCTTAATAACTTATAATTTCAAGTTTCTTCGGAGTCTGTTGAGAAACTTGGCTGCTAGAGGGCTACAGAAATAAAAAAAATTTTTAAGTCACCCCCCTGTATGGGGGACCCCCCTTAAACATCTTCCAATATTTTCTTGCACTACAAATTTCAAGAGGCACCATTTTTAACCTACGTAGAAAATTTCCTCATTCTAGCTCATGTGGTTTGCGAGAAAACTTGTTGTGATGCACGAATAAACGGACGGAGAGACACACAAGTTGCGATTTTATAATATTATAAGGGTATTGTCAAAAATATTTTAACAATATCCTTAAAATGGTCTGCTTTATAAATACTTCTAAGTTAAGTCATTTAAAACGTTTCCATGAAAAATATTCATTATTTCAGTTGCTACAAGCGAATTGCGCTTACCTTCTGATCTTTGGGGTTCGCCATTTTGAATGCATGCATTTGATTTTGGATTATTTTAAATCTTTGTGTGCTAGAACCTCATCAATCAATGTGCCAAATCTCGTTCAAATCGGAGTTTCACTCTAGACAGGACAAAAGTATTAAATTTTTAGTGAAAATGATGGTGCTGATCAGGACTGCTTAGTTTGTTATTTTACTAGTGTAAAGTAAACTACATCCGTCAAGTTTCCATCATTTACGCAGAGATGAGTGGTTCACTTCAGCCACTTCAACATCTTTAGGTTTGACATTCCTCTTGTAATGCAACGACCTTCTTCGGAG
The DNA here is from genome assembly GCA_963969285.1 of Odontomyia ornata. Lineage (NCBI taxonomy): Eukaryota > Metazoa > Arthropoda > Insecta > Diptera > Stratiomyidae > Odontomyia > Odontomyia ornata. The sequence continues at coordinate 234,577,501 of OZ017741.1, read as the reverse complement.
AAAGTAACGGTTGCTTTTTGTGTAATGTTTGCGTTTGTCTCAAGCCTCCGTGTCCGCTAACTTTAACGAGGCAAAAAAATATTGAATTACTGTAGAGTAGCTTAATTAACACCTAATAGAACATTTCTAAAGATAATAAAAATTGATCGGTACGTCTTATAGAGTAGAGTACGCATGATAAGTATTTTGTAGTGTAGCTTCGTGGCTCGACAAGAACCCGCCTCATATAATCCCGCAAATGCTAGTCATCAAGCACGCGTACGCGGTCGTTAAGCGAAGCTAGTTAGCTAGCTCGCTGTTGTTTTAGCTCGCTGACACTTGTTCCAGACCATCGGCACCCGTGTCCTACACGGACATTTCGAAAAACATTACAATGTTACAAATGGCGCCCAACGTGGGGCCCAAACATCCTGAGGGGATAAAATATGCGCGTCTTCTGACGAGTTGGTCCTTTATGGAGGATGGAAGGTACCTTAGTTGATTTTGGTTTTTCTTTAGCGTAGTTTTTTTGGATTTACGTTAACGTTATATATTTTTCGGTACCGCATCGGTAAAATTCGGGAACGCGAAATGGAGATTAGATTTTTGTACTTTGACTGGATGGATGAAGAAATATGGAGTAACGTAAAGTAGGTTTCTTCTCCTTATAATTGTGTTTTTGACGCGTTTGAAACGGGCGTTTAATGGTGGCTGAAAAATTGTAGATGAGCGTAATCCATTTGAAGACCTGCGACCGAAATCCTCTCCGATCTAGCTGGCCGACAAGCAGCCACCGCGAAAATGGATTACGGTGCATGGATTGGTTGACCGGTTGGTACCATCCGTTGGAATTACTCAGACTTAACGTCTAGAACCGATGAGAGGTCGGTTCCTCGTTCGGACAATAGACACTAAAATCATTACAAATGGCGCCCAACGTGGGGCCCGAAGGGGAAACAACACCACTCTCCTTCGAGTTCTCACATTTTTAATTTTGCTATCGGCAGATGAACCGATTCAATTTTTATTGTCGCCCTCACCATTTGATATTAACGTAGCATACTTTGGAGGGTTCCGTAAAGTAAAGATCGAGTCACCGATAAACTTTCTATTGGTGTTGTTTGTCTGGTCTTCGGTATAATAAGGTCTATAGCATCTTCTGGAGTTCTTCGTTCGTGGTGGCTCTGTCGCCTGAACATGCCGATGATGTTATAGAGTAGTGCGTCCCTTAATATTACCAAAAGAGAGGTTTGCACATTTTTATACAGTTTGAAGTCGGACAAACTGATGGTGCCAGGGGTTTTCAAATACATTGCTTTGAATTGCGTCAGTTTTTGCTGGGAGCTAATCTGATGACCGGCAGTGATAAAATCCGCATCATCAATTAGTCCTGACCGACACCCGATTTGTTTTTATGATTGGTTAGCGGTTTTTATTAGCATACTTTCGTAGAAGACAGGGACTTGTATTCAAGGAGAGGGCCCTAAAATTATAACAACCATCTCTCCACTGCGGAAACAATTGTTTCTTCACTAGTGTAGAGCGAAATCCTTCAGTCTCTCCATGCCTTGGCCGGCATCGAAGAGACTGCCCTGTAATAAACATAAGCAGTCGAGCAGCCCCGTGGTGATCAGAAGAGATAAGGTGGTCACCCCGTCGAAACTGCTTAGTTTGTTGTTTTACTAGTGTAAAGTAAACTACATCCGTCAAGTTTCCATCATTTACGCAGAGATGAGTGGTTCACTTAAGCCACTTCAACATCTTTAGGTTTGACATTCCCCTTGTAATGCAACGATCTTCTTTGGAGAAAGTAACGGTTGCTTTTTGTGTAATGTTTGCGTTTGTCTCAAGCCTCCGTGTCCGCTAACTTTAACGAGGCAAAAAAATATTGAATTACTGTAGAGTAGCTTAATTAACACCTAATAGAACATTTCTAAAGATAACAAAAATTGATTTCGACTATTTTAGCTTTCATTCGATTTTAATAATTTTTGTATAGTACAAGAACTTAGTACTGAGCTCCAAAACCTCAAGTTTCATCAAAATCGGTTGGAAAATGTGACCACTAGAGTGTCACAAAACGCTGAAAAAATGCATATTTACACCGTTGCGATATTGAAATTTGCGCATGCATGATCCCCAAAATGTGAAGGTCTCTAGACCTAAACAATTTCTATCTTAAAACAAAGTTTCATATACATCGGATCAAAATTGCGACTTTTAGAAGCCTTTGAAGTTTTGAGCTTCAACTGGCCGCCATTTTATTTTTGCGACCTGACCTCCAGTTTTTTACATCATTCTTTACATACTTATATTTTTTATCAAACTACCGAATTTCATTAACATCGGTGGAAAGCTTTGGCCTCAACTACAACAACAAAATTTTGTACGTTTTTCGACCTTTGAACGGCTGCCATTTTGTTTCAGACGAGCCGACTTTCGATTTTTTATTGTGAGATTTATCACATACAGCAGTGAACCTTTGTACCAAATTTCATCCAAATCGAAGCTATGCTTTGGTCAGAACAGAAATCACGATTTTTCGTCTCGTCTAAAATGGCCGCCATGGGGGGAAAACAAACCTACTGAGTGATTTGTATTTTGAGTAGCGAAATCGCGCTTTTATGTGAAATTTTCACTCATTTCAGGATTGGAAACAACACTTAAATTGCAAAATCACACAATAATCTTAGAAACAAAGCACAGAAAAGGGATTTCAAAGCTTTTAAATTATGATTAGCATTCATTGGAGTGTTTTCCCTCTCAATGCGTGAAATTCGCGTTATTTTGTGAGGGAATTCACTACTTTCAGCGATGTAAATTTCACGCAATCTTATTGAGCAGTCGTCATTGGAAAAGAAAAATATATACATATATATGCATAGTGAATTCGAAGATCACAAGATGACAGTACTGGCCATATTTATTAATTTCATATGTTTTCATCGAAAAGAACTCAGCAAATCCCTAACCCTCATTTATGTTTTGTGACTAAAATGATTCGAATTTCAGTTCTGCAAACGCTCGGATGATAATCAATGATCAAAGTCCCAATCTCCGCGCATCTATTTTGGGAAAATATTTATCTTTATTATCGTTTGAAAGAAAAAGGTATCGTGATTAGACCGAATTAGAATTTTTATTAGAGGATGCTTTCTGGCGGATCATGCGGAGGTAATAAACGAAATTTAAAAGCGGCATGTTAATTTGTAAAACATTTACGTACGTGCTTGGAATTTCGTTTGGCTTTGCCTCAAATTTTTTTCCATTATGTTTTACGACTCCTATTAAACACTTGTTTACGAGGGCCATTAAAGGAGTTATCTTGACCAGCAATTACTGGCCTAATAGATACTCGTACTCGTTGCTTCTAAACTAATCGCGGCATCTCTCTCCATAGTCTCACCTACTTTCGCATAATCGGATCGCTCGCATCCGGACTACATTGTAGACGTCCGGGTATCAGCTACCAGCATCGGTGGCAAAGCGCAACTCGTGCCTCCATTTCTTTGGTTGGACCAGGGAGGTTCCAGCCGTGGTAGAAGCAACGCGCTAGCGGCACAAGGAGCCAAGATCAAAAAGATCAATCCGCGCGCGTATCACAGTAGCCCCATTGCAAGGTAAATTGCTTTTGACATGGGTTTTATTTTTCAGGCGGTGTCCGCATCTTTTTTGCTGGACACGATCAATTTTTCTTCTTTCGTCGCAGCGTTACAGTCGGCGTCTTCGTCAGCATCTTGATGCCTGATGGTGAGTTATTTCTTTTTTTGTACTCGGACAACGCTGGCACCTCCTTTTCTGCCTTCCGTATCCAATTTATTAATGAACCTGAGCCGAAACGTGCTGAGCGAGTGGCGGTAGCGATTGCCGTTAGAGCGAACAATTACAAATCAGTCTTAGCGTAACTGAATGGAGTTTGCCTCATTTTAAAGTGGTTGCCGGCGTTATTGAGTCGATCATGACTTGACCATCTCTGAATCAGATAATGGATAAAATGGAAATTTAAGATTCTGGTTTCTGATGCATATTCCCATGATACAATAGAGTCGGGAAAGCAAATACTTGATTTTTAATTAAAAGAACCAGTGGCTTTCCTTTTCCAGCAAACAGTTAAAGTTTACCCAAAGGACGTACGCTATACTTTTAAACAACATTTATTTTGTTGGAGAAAATTTGATCCTAAAATGTCCACAAGGTTATGCTCATGAATAGCTTTGAAGAAAAATAGTGTGAAGTGTACGAGGTGTGTTCAAAAAGTATCGCGAATTTTGAATTGGCGTTATGTTGGTACTCATGTCTGTCACTTATGCCGACAAGCTCGGCCATTTTGAATGTTCACTTAATTGATGATAGCTGCTTTACTTGCACGTGTTTTCAATCGTCTTCGATTTTTACTTATTCAAAAAAATGGATCAAAGAACGTGTATCAAATTTTGTGTGAAAAACGAAATTAAGTGCGCGGATGCATTCCGAATGTTGACTGTGGCATACGGAGAAGCTACCTTGGACCGAAGCAACGTTTATCGGTGGTACAAAATGTTTTTAGAAGGCCGAGAAGATGTGAACGACGAAGAGCGTGCCGGACGCCCGAGCACTTCAACAACAGACGAAAAAATTAATGAAGTGGAGAAAATGGTATTGGCCAATCGTCTAGAGAAGTTGCTGAGGACCTAACATATCGATTGGCTCGTGCCATTCGATTTTTATCAACGATTTGGGCATGAGACGGGTCGCCGCGAAATTCGTACCAAAATTGCTCAATTGCGACCAAAAACAGCAACGCATGAACATTGCTAATGAGATGTTAAACTCTGTCCGCGACGAACCAAATTTGCTCCAGAGGGTCATAACTGGTGACGAATCGTGGGTTTATGGTTATGACGTGGAAACCAAAGCTCAATCATCTCAATGGAACCAAGACCGAAAAAAGCGCGCCAAGTTCGGTCGAATGTGAAAGTTTTGCTGACAGTTTTCTTCGATTGCAGGGGCGTGGTGCATCATGAGTTCTTGCCACAGGGAAGAACGGTCAATAAGGAATATTACCTGCAAGTTATGCGCAATTTGCGCGAAGCAATCCGCCAGAAACGCCCGGATTTGTGGGAGAACAAAAATTGGCTTTTGCACCAAGATAACGCCCCTGCTCACACATCGTTGCTTGTGCGCGACTTTTTGGCCAAAAACAACACACTAATGATGCCGCAGCCACCGTATTCCCCAGATCTGGCCCCTTGTGACTTTTTCTTGTTTCCTAAGCTGAAGAGGCCCATGAAAGGACGACGTTACGCTACGCTTGACGAGATAAAGACGGCATCGAAGGAGGAGCTGAACAAGATTAAAAAAATGATTTTTTGAAGTGCTTCGAAGATTGGAAAAACCGTTGGCACAAGTGTATAATATCTAATGGGGATTACTTTGAAGGGAACAAAATAGATATTCATGAATAAATAAATAATTTTTGAAAAAAAACAAAATTCGCGATATTTTTTGAACACCCTCGTATGGTAGTCCTGCAATACTGTTCCGACTATTTCGTTTCCAAGGCATACTTAAGTTGCTTTTATAAATGTTTTAAATTCAGCCAATAATATTCATTTTCTAATTTTATTATTAGGTACATGCACCGTAATGTGAAATATATATATATATATATATATATATATATATATATATATATATATATATATATATATATATATATATATATATATATATATATATATATGTAGATATATATATATATATATATATATATATATATATATATATATATGTGTAGATATATATATATATATATATATATATATATATATATATATATATATATATATATATATATATATATATATATATATATATATATATGAATGTATATAAAGTCTAATTTCTTCACAAAACCCTATTGGTTTTACGACCTGTCTTTCTGTAAATTTTTCTCAGGAACTACATCATCAACAGCTCTGAAACTTTGTACATCGATCAAAAATGGCATCATCATCTATAGTGCGACAGCCCAACCCGAGCCTTGGTCTCCAGGATTAATCTGCTCGAATCATCACAGTTCTGTGACCTTAAAAGTGGCAGCCTCTCTAAAAATCAGGTATCAAAAAATTTATAAAGCCAATATGCCGCTGAGAAGCTTCAGCATGCATATGAGCGAGGAAAGCTTTTCGCCCCCATACTCGCCGCAGCTCTCAGTCGGCTGGCGAAAGCTTTTACATGATCGCTATTCCAATAGCTTGCTCATACATGGACCTTCTCGCTTGTGGTTACTCACTGCCGTGTGCGCGTCATCCATATGTTGAAGCTTCACAGCGGCATATTGGCCGCAACGTACATGGTTATCCTGGTGTTGTTTATCTGCCGTTATGTACATTGGTGTAATTGGCTGACACTCTTAGCGCTAAACGGTGGACGGGAGTTCCACTCTCTTGTTCGTAGCAAGGGCACGCGAGCGGAAGGCCACTCTGCCTGGCAAGAGCCCCTATTAAGCAAAAAAAGGAAAGAGTGCGCCGGATGGGTAGCCCATTTTAGCGGAGGAGCCTACCATCGATGCGGGTCCTATACTCGGTCAGGTTGAACGAAAGGGAAAGACCGAGTTTTACATTGTAACAATTCATTTCTTCTCAATATTCCGACGTTAAATAATAAACATAATTGTATGTTTTAAAACATAGGTTAATAGGAAATTTCGCGTAAAAGCTTTATTTTTGACGAATTGCAATTAGTCTTCAAGAAGCAAAGTTTGCTTGTATGTGTAAAACTCGGAAAAAAAGTCTAGCAATGAAATATTATGGTAATGTAAATTGATTTCTATATAATTTAGCATTTAACTCCTTCGATCCTCTCATGACGTGATAGATAAACTGAAAGCAAAAATACAATTTGAATTATTGATTAGCCATTCACTGCCTGAGAGTTAACTTTAACCAATTTGGAATATAAATGTTCGCAATTCATGCTCTTTACGCTACTAAATTTCATTTCAAAATAAATCTATTCAAGCACCGTCGCATATACGCAACAACACGCTTCCGATATCTGACGACTGAGCAACCACACATTACCGAAATCACAAGGGGTTTTGTAATAAAAATTGAAGGGTAGTTATAGTTATGAACTCCAGCAAATGCTTCGCTCTAAAACATGCACTTGGTAAGGTTATACAAGTATGGTTGACCACTCCCTTCTCGCTAGTTGCGTTGTTGTACCATGCTTGATTTTGAGAAGATCCCATCCTCAGCCAAAACTACAATATCAACCATTCATCGCAATGCAAGAAACTGAAGCGAGTTTGGGCTACGGACATAAAAAATCCACAAGACGATGATATCGATTTAATTCTTTAGTCGAGCGCGCCAATCCAATCACGTTGATAGTAATAAAATTCACTTCGGCGTCCGAATTGACAATTTTGAATATGAACGTTTTTGGCCAAGGACTTCTTTCAATGATATCCTACGGCAAAATCGAATTAAAAGCGATCACTCACCACTTCTCATTGATTCGGAACAAACACTTAGATTTCAAGCTGTTCTCGCCGGGACAAAGCTTTAAATCTTTGAAAATTTAAAATCAAACAAGCACTGCCATGTCACAGCTCTTTAGGTTTTATTGCAATTTCGAATTGCTTAATATTGTCAATTTAAAAAAATATATATAGCCATTTCACTCAGAGCGTATGTACTTATATTGATTGCAATTTAAATACTTCTTCAATCACACAATTGAAATTTCCTCTCCAAATACAAACACTCGCGACGGCTGGATGACTGTGTCGGCTGTAGTGGTCGGCGGTAGCAAAGGGGCAACGCGAATTCTAAAGGCCCCATTGCAGCTGGCTGCGTTTGCTGGTCGAGTCTCTGGTCCGAGTTTCCAACGAACTGCAATCTGTCAGGATGTCCTGGTCGCGGTACAGGTGGCCTTTGCGTGCAAACCTGCTTGCCAGCCTGACGTCCAGGTTAACCGTCTGCCGTATCATTCGTTGTCACTGATAATCCACAGAGAAATAACCAACGATCATCATCACTGTACATCTGATTCGATTATCATCGCACAACCAATACAAGACTTCACTGGGAAACGATTTTCATGGCGATCGCGGCACGTCATGCACCTTCCCGCTGTCACAATGCCTTTTACCACGAATGCCATGCAAACTCTTTCCCGAATTAATTCCAAATAGAAGTAACAGCGTTGCAAATGGCCAACGAATAAGACGAAACAACTTTTGAGATGAACGGCAGACAGACACGGTCACCGTCAAAGATGTTGTTCCCATACTACGCAAATGTAATTTTCCTTGGAAGTAATGTATTGGAGTTAAAAGGATGCAAATTGTCTTTAATTAAAACTTTTGAATTTACTTCCCGATTTTAAATGATTTTGTCGGCACTTTTACCAAAACTTTTCATACCGTAAATATTTTGCTCGGCGGCCATGTTCTCCTTCTTTTCCCGGTCGCGGTCGTAAGTCGACTTCCCGATCCGTTCCGATTTGTTCTTTTTCTTTCCTCGTGTCGCTACGGTAAATCGAATTAGTTGAGTTGAATTGCATTCGGTAGTGCAATACTCCATTGGAATGCACTAAATCAGTGCTCCCATGTCCGAAATTTTAATTTGCGGATTTAAAATTTTTCAAAAATTTACGGAAGTAAAGAAAAATGACAAAAACTTTAAATAAGAAAAGTTAATTATTATGGTGAATATAATTAAGGGGTAGCGTTTAAATTTAATACAAAGACAAATGATATAAAATTACATTTAATAATAAGAAAGAAAAGAAAATGGAGGCGATGAAATCTTTTTTCTAAATCTTCAATTAGAATTTCGGATAGGGTTAAGAAGGTTTTCGAGCAGTTTACTTGCGTGATTGCTCGATTACTACATGATGATGTAGATTCGGTTGAGACGGACTCCCGATTAGCTTTGGTCTGGCTCTGAGCACTCGTGCCCACAAAGCCTTGTGCCAGTCTTCGCATGGCCTCCCTGCTGTGCAGATAACCATGGGAACAAAAAGGTGGCTACACACAAGAATGGAGAAAGCGGCTCCGAGAGGGTCCAATAAAGTTAGAGAAACTTAAAACCAATTCAAAAATAAGTTGGGTAGACAGAACTACGTTCATGTCAAAAGGGTTTTGTACTTAACTTAAAATATGTGGATAAACGGAACAATTTAATTCAAGAGAAACTTTTATGACATGCACAACAAATATGTTCTTGCTTTAAAAGAACTCCACTTTAACCAGCCAACATTTTGTTCCAATATTACTAAAATCATGGACTAATCTGATCTTAAATATATTTTTGTTATTCATCTTATCTAAAAATTTGGAGAAGATTCAATCAAAAGTGTAGTGTCTGGTTCGATGGAAAGCCCATGCAGTAAAAAAATCGTATATGATTGTTGTAACCGGAGGAAATTCAAATGGCTATAACGTCGGTAAATTTTATTGAAACTTATAGAATAAAATGATTTTTTGAAGAACTACTTAAATGGCTGATTTCATCTAATTTAATGGTACTGATACATTTTTAACTGACAAAAATATTACATCTTACTACTATTAGCAAAGTTCAACGAATTTCAGCCTCTAAGTTATTTGTTGTTAGAAATAGCTCCATAATTTTAAGGGCTATCTGAAAGAATTTTTGCAAAAACCTACTATCTGCCCGTCTGTCCGCTCATCCGTCTGTCTGTACATCTGTCCGTTGGTCTGTCCATCTATCCGTGCGTCATAAGAAATTTCTTCCGAAACTTTAGAAGTTACAAAGCTCAAACTTTGTGAAAAGGTCAGAAGGTCTTATCAATTATATCAAAATCTTTTAAGGGGGTCCCGCCTCATAACGAAGTGGCCCTTAACAAATTTTCCCATGAAATGTAAAGGGTGGTCCAACCAAAACGCACGATGTTAATTGTAAATAAAACAAAAAATTTTCAGAGAATTATGTTAATATTTTTTATTATAATAGAAAGATCTATGACAATCATGTTTGAAATAAAACATTGCCCAAATGCTTGCCACGGCTACAGTGGCATACTTCTATCTGATGGTCCATATTTTCAATTACTCTGAGACATTTTTGAGGGTTAATGTCGTTAATGTGCTGAATTATCTCATCCTTTGGCTCTTGAATTGTTTTTGGCTTATTGACGTACACCCTTTCTTTTAAATATCCCCAGAGGAAGATGTCCAATGGTGTCAAATCAAATGATCGTGGTGGCCAATTAGCATCAGCGCAACGTGAGATAACACGGCGATTGAATTTCTCGTGCAAAAAGAGCCATTGTTTCGTTGGCTGTGTGGCAAGTGGCACCATCCTGTTGGAACCACATATTGTCCAGGTCCATAACCTCAATTTCTGGCCACAAGAAGTCCGTTATCATCTCACAATAGCGAACACCATTCACGGTAACTGCTTGGCCGTCCTCTTTTTCGAAGAAGTACGGCCCGATGACACCACCAGCCCAAAAAAGGCACCAAACAGTCAGTTAACAATCACTCGTGGATTCATATTCGCCCAAATGCGGCAATTCCGCTTCTTAACGAATCCACTGAGGTGAGAGTGTGCCTCGTCGCTGAAGATGATTTTCTTTGTAAAGTCACTATTTCCTTCCTTCTGTTCAACAAACCATTCGGCGTATTGCCGACGCTTGAAATGGTCAATAGGCTTCAGCTCTTGAGTCTGTTGAACCTTGTAAGCGTGCAAATTCAAATCTTTATTCAAAATTCGCATCAGTAATGTTCGAGAGGTGTTCAATTGTTGGCCACGACGACAAGTGAAGGTTGAAGGCTCGTCTGTAAAATTAAGTTGGGCGAAAGACTTGACGTTAAGGTGTGACTCACAATTAACATCGTGCATTATGGTTAGACCACCCTCTACTTGAGTAGGGTATCAAACGAAAGGTTTCAGCGTTTTCAGAATCTATAAAGTATGCCATTTTTTGCATGAGGAGTTCAGGCAGAAGCAAAGTTCACGAACAATATTTGTGTCACCTCCCCTCACGATTGGATACCTTTGAGCCGAAAATCCGAAAAAATCCACGAAAGTAGGTCTTTATGAGTCCAAGGGCAACTTATACCTCAGAAATCAAAATTCACTCAACTCTGGTAATAATGGTGTGATTTGTAAATTTTTCATTTGCCTTCAAAAATCGAGACGGTGCCTTTAAACTCCTTAAGGTTTTACATTTATATAAGTTGATATAAAGCCCTTATGCCCATAAAATTTCATGGAAATCAAATCATAACTAAGTGAGTTATCGCCATTTCAATTGTATGGAATAACAAAAACAATGACACATGTTCGTAGTCAAGATATATTTCAAATCGACCAAGTCAATCTTATTTTCTTCGGATTTTCGTGAAGACTTAAGGAATACCGGTTTACTTCAATATGTTCAATGAGCCGAGCGAAAAGTTCGTACATTTCCTCTTCCCCTGGCCCTATAGTACTGAAGGCAATTTTAAGACTTGTTTTGAAAAGACCTTATTATGACCTACTCGACTACCAAAGTTAAAATTATTTTTTGAAGGGTCACCTCCCTATATGGAGAGACCCCCTTAAAACCCATTGAAAAATTTTTCCACCCTTGAACTTTCAATAAGTCACCACTTCTGACTTTTCACAAAGTTTACGAGTAATGGCTGTAGCTTCTATAGTTTCGGAGGAAGACTGTTGTGACATACAGACGGACGGACTGGCGAACACAAGTCGTGATTGCAATAGGGTTTTATATTTTAGTACAAAACTCTAAAAAGAAATCAAAAATAACAACAGCGGCGCAACCAGAGGCTGCAGCCACGATGTTAACAACACATCGGGACTGGTACTAACGATGACAAAAAGTCGATGAATACAATTACATTATATAAATAACATCGAGAATTCGATGGTCACTGCTTCGATCGCTACTGAGGCGACCAAAGCAAGGATCATAAATCCTGAATGATAATGAACCATCCTGAAGTCCACAAGGAGATCACGGCCGAAAGAAAAAGGAGTTTACAGGCAAATAAAGCGACGTTGTGTGATTTCATCGCCAACGTCGAAAATGTGGCGGAAGTACTGCACTTGGAAATGGAAGCTGATAACCTCTCCCAAGAAAGATGGTCACAAAATACAATTGTCGTCCAGTGACATGAAGAAGAAATGCTAATCCAGAAACCGGGAGATTTTCTAAAAAGAATAAAATCTGCATTTGGCTCGATCAAATAAAGCAAAGGAGTAAAGATTGGGCTTCTTGAACTAGAGGAGCTCCTAGATCGCATAGGGTATTACTGGAGGAGCTGGTTAAAGGTCGAAGAGGACTGGAAGGCCAAAGAAGAGCAGACACCAAACATCAGTAAAAGAATGACGTCTAAGCCAAACGAAAGAGATCGGGAGATATTCGATGGGCGTGGAACGCCATATCAGGGATTCCAGTCAGTGCTGACAAAAGGAGCGAAGAAAGTCACAAAGAAACTTTTTCAAAAAGTGCCAGAAAATAAAGTTCATGCGAAAGCCCAACAAGAAAAAAGACCTGAAGCGAAGCAGGAGAAAAAGAAGCGCCGACAAAGATCCCGGCAGAAGGCACTGCTCATAAAACCTGAAGATGGCCGATCTTAAGCAAAAGTGCCGCGGGATACCAGGGGAAATTTAAGGCTCAAATACACCAAAACTACCATTAAAGGAGTACGAGCAACCCAGTCAGGCCACATGCTGGTCGAGTTTGGAGTAGAGGCTGACAATAAAGAAGCATTCTGCGACGCAGTAATGAAAGTCCTATTACCCTTTTACCAAGGGGTGCTCCGGGCAGGCTCTTCTCGGCGGGGATAGCTCCGTCGGGGACGGCGCAGGCACCACTCGTCCGCCCTTGGAGCCCAATTGGAGCCACCACACGAGGTTACGGTTCCCCGGAGAACAAAGAATAAAATTCCACCTATCTCAGAACCTATTCTGACAAATCTTAATCCCCTACAACACCTGGAAAAAAGAAACCTTGGAAAAGTCTGGAAATAACTTTAATCGCGAGCTGACCACGACGGGTGCTTGGCAACCCCGCGACCCCAAAACGACACCAGTAAATTCCTTTCTTGGGAAACAAAGACATCTTCCCGCTAACAAGCAGAAAGTTCACAATTCGGGAAAATAAACTAGTAAAACTAAAAGAAACAACCGAAATACATTCACTATAATTATTCTTTAACGTTAAAATTTACCAAGAAAATTTACTGAAATGTCACAAGAAAATCTAATAAAACTTTGCACAAAAATAAAACTTTAGAATCACACCAGAAAATGTATCTATTATAAAATGAAAAATGGTTGGCCAACACTTACGACGGTTATTCCGCTGCCACTGATGTGGGGATCCCCAAATAGTTGGTTTTTGCTGTTTATTTGATGATACTTCCAATTCTCCACCGCCAATCTCGTTGTTTACTTTTTAGATCAAATTTTCAGCCAGCCAATTTCCTTGATTGAATCACCAGATCTCCACTGCCAATCTCCCTGATATCTTTTCTCCGCTAGCTCCGTGGATCCACTCGCAACTCTTCACCTGATGATTCTTTTGCCAACAAGAAAAACGGGGCACCGTTCCAGCCCTCTTTTACTAGATTCTCGGCCAGAAGTAGAGGTTGCTGTGTTTGAGCGCAGTTGCCCATAGATCTCTGGAGCTAAACTAAATGCAAAACGTTCATTGAAATCTTCGTGAGAAAGTATCTCCGATTCTTCAGGAGTTAGTTCTTCTTCTTTTGTGGACTTCTCTTCGTCTTTATTGATGCAAATGATGCGGTGGGCATCCACAAATGTCTCCGTCAATAATCCAGCGAGTCTTTGTCTGAATCCGGTTCTCACCGAAGGCAAAAACACTCCTGATATACATCAATGATCACCAGGCTGAGCTTGTCGAGTGACTTCTACACGGCACATGATTGTGAGTGAACGGGGTATATGTCCAACTGGTACTTGATCGCTTTATTCCTGTATTTTTAAATCCTGGAATTTCACGAATTTATATCCTCTACTTTGTAGGTAAAGTCTTCCACCAACTTTATTGATTCGGCAGTTGTCTGAAGGACACTCTTGAATAGGCATAAAATTAATTGCACTCACAGGTCGATAAGTTTCAGTGCCACAACGATCACATGTAAATGTTGCTTCCACCATCATAGGCTTCACTTCAGGGGAGCGGGTTATGATGCCTCGTATTGTTACAAATTTGCCAATATGTCATCTCTTCATCAATTCCGGCGGGAAACGATTTCATTAGTCCCGCTGTTCCATTTGGTTGCGAGTGCGCGACTCCATCATGAGACGATGTTCAATGTAAACGTCCACGGAATCTTTGGCAACGACCTCTCGTTTCTTATATGTTGGAAGTAATTCAAATATAACAGCAGGGAAAGTAGAAACATAACGCTTTATGTTTCCAACAATAGCTTTGACCAAACCTTCATTGACCTTGTTCACATTGTCCAACTCAATAACAACTTCCCCCTGCTCCCTATTAGCTAATTTCACCAGATGATGAGCATATTTAGATATTTTTGTACCATCTTCATTTGTTGTGCAGAACTCGGCCATGAACGCGCGGATGGATTCATCGTCTTGGGCGTAATCGCATCAAGCCATTTTTTTTTAAAGATGAATGAATGATTGTTTGGGTTTGTAAAACTGTCTACATGCAAATCAAGTTGAACGTTTCCCAGTCTGTTTATTATTCAATTGTCGAGTCTATTTGCTGTTGTTAGGTTTCTTTTCTTTTACTTATTATTGGCTGCTTTCTTTCGTAGTTTATGCTGATATTATGTGGCCAAAGTTTATTATTTGGCGTGTGATGACTGAGAGAAATGGTCGCGCGAAAATTAATCGAAAATTCGACTCGCTATCAAAAAGCGATTTTATCATAATCTCTGAAATTGTTGAACTTGATGAATTTGTTGATTTAACCTAGTACCAATTCATAATACCAAAGACAGTTTTGGTGTACGCTACTTTACGCTTTCTACTCGTGGAGTTCGCGTTTATTCGTGGCTGATTGCGTAAAGTCGTGCCAAGATCCCTTCGTGGTCGACGCGAATGTAACCTACATGGCGTTATCCCGTAACAGTCCTCGGCAACAGCGCAACCATAGCCTCGCCCGAGCCGATGGCGACGATTGAAATAAGAGACATTGGCTGCGTCACGGCCCTGGCTGAGGTAGAAGAGGCCATCAAAAGGGAATTCCCTAGCGTGGCAAAGATTAAAGCAAGGCTGACACTATGAAACCATGGGGGCCATCGCATGGCCATTATTGACCTGACCGAAAAGGACGCTGAACAAATTCTGAATCAGGACAAAGCAAGAATAGAGCGGTTTATCTGCAGGATACGGTGAAGACCAGCACCCCTTCAATGTTTCAAATGCTTTGGCTATGGTCACAGCACACAAGTATGCAAAGAACCCAATAAGAGTTCCCTATGTTACAAATACGGTGAAATGGGCATAAAAGAAAAGAGTTTACAACGGAGGCACACTGTATTGTTTGCAAGGATGCTGATCCGAGACCGGATCTTGGCACGTCTTGGGATCAGCGAAATGTTGCGTTTTCTAGGAAGCCCTAGCCAAGGCAAAATAACAACTTCGATGGTTCGCATTTTGCAACTAAACCTACACCGCAGTTCAACCACCCAAAACCTGCATGTTTGGGAGGGACATGAAAGTCAACATTTTGCTGTTGGGTGAGCAACACTGCAATAAAATTTCTGTATCATGGTATCCTGATGAAACTGGTACTGCCGCCATCTGGGCTCGGAGCAGTGACCTCTGGGCGAAGAGTTGTGGACGGCAAGATGGTTTCGAGTGGGCTCGCTGCTGAGGGACCACCTTTTTTAGTAAGTATCCGATGCCGAATGAATCGATATCATCTTTCCAAGTCATGCTTAATGCATTGGCGGGTGCTGTTTCGAGCGCAGATGGCAACGTGCTTGTTGGGGCGGACTTCAACGCTAAAGGAATCGAGTGGGGTATGGCTCAAATAGGCCCACGGGGAAAACGAATCCTCAAAATGGCAGCTAGGATAGCGCTTGTAGTAAGAAAGATACACAATTGGAGAGTATTAAAGGACTACTCATCCAGTGATCATCAGTGCATTCTGCTTGAGATCAGTGATGTTGTCTCCCAACATCGGTGATCTCGACTTTCTACAATTAGGTGGAACATCGGAAGGATGGGCGTCAAGAGGATCTCAAGGCAGGTGCCCCGCTGGAGGTAGATTTGTAGGGGACGGAAGAACTGGCAGCTCAAAACATGGTGAACTCAACTATGACCATCATCATGACTGCTTGCAACGCTTTGATGCCCCGTCAAAAGTCCCGGCATGGATAGCCCCCAGTGAACTCGTGGTCAACTGCAATCGCTGAAAGGCAAAGGGAGTATCACAAGCTTCGACGTGAGGTTCAACGGGCACGGAATCGTGGCAGGGCATACCGGATAGTAGCATATAAGTCTGCCAGGAAATGCCTTTGCAAATTGATTGACAACAGCAAGGCTCGCTGCTGACAAGATCTAGTGGACAATAAGAACAAGGATCCAAGAGGCCTTGGCTACAAGCTAGTTATACGGAAGCTTGGTGCCCTACGGAAACCTTGCATACATAATGCGGAAAAGATGGACGAGATAGTGCGGGGACTCTTCCATGGTGAAACAGCGATCGAGTGTCCACTCTTCACATAGCCGGAACCGGAAGGAGCAGTCCTTTCACTGAAAGCGAGGAAGGCTCCAGGTCCAGATGGTGTTCCAGATGAGGTGTTGCGGCTTGTCTATCACCATTGTTGAACACTTGCCTAGGGGATGGAATTTTCATCTTACGACAGAAGGTGGCAAGGCTCATGCTGCTCAGCAAGGGCAGGAGAAATCTCGGGCCAGCATCTGCATATCCTCCGTAATGCATGCTAGACATGGTTGGGGAAGTGCTAGAGAACGTCCTGAAGGGAAGACTCACTGACGCGATTCGTGCTGCAAGGGAACTTTGTTCTCGGCAGTCCAGCATTAGAGCAGGATATTTCACCATTGATGCGATTGCAGAGGTGGTGAGCGCGATCCAAAAGTCAGCGGCATATAGCCACACCTAGTGGCGGATCGTCCTTTTGATGACACTCGACGTTAAGAACGCCTCCAACTCCGCTAGATGGGTAGATATTTTGGATACACTGGAAACTCCTTTTCAAGTTGCAGAGTATATAATCTAGCTTCTGAGGGACTCCTCCAAGGACCGAAGCCGGCTTTACGACACAACACGGGGCCAACAAAGGTTGAAAGTTACATCGGGTGTAGCCCAGAGATCTATCCTTGGTGCAGACCTGTGGAACGTGTCTTACGACGGGCTACTGAGACTGGAAATTTACGTTTGATCAGTTTTGTGGATGGTGCTGGTCGCGTGCCGCACCGTTCAACAAGTTTAACTTAGGCTAGGAATGCTAATGCGCCAAGTGAGAGACTGGATGACTGGTCGTTGGTTCAGTTTAGCACTGGAGAAAACCGGAGTGGTCGTCTTGACAAAAAAGAGAATCCGTAGACTGAGGATGATCAGTATTGGAGACATACTAATCGAATCGAACCCAGCGGTGAAGCACCTGGGGCTACGGATCGACTCAGGGTTAAGAAGGCTGCTTCGGGAGTATCGGCTCTCAGTTGACTTGTAGCCAACGTAGGGGGACCCAGCCCGTCAAGAGACGCCTCTTAATGAGCGCTGTAAGGTCAATGCAACTGCATGGAGGAGAACTATGGGGTGACGCTCTAAGTAAGGAAGTATATCGAAAACACTTGGCACAGGTTCAGAGATGAGAAGCACTGAGGAGTGCATTTTCATATTCGACAGTCTCTGATTCAGCAGTGAGAGTTACTGCAGGCGTGATATCTGTTACCTTCCTTGCTAGAGAGCGCCGCGCTATTTAGCTGCATCAAAATAAGGATGCAAGATATGCGATTGTCTCCGAGGAGAGACAGCGCTCGCTCAACGATTGGCAGAAGTCTTGGGTGAAATGCACGAGGGGAAGGTGAGCTGCGCGTCTCATCTCGGATATGAAACCGCGGATAAATCAAAAGTATGGTGAGACTGACTTCTATTTGGCCCAGTTTTTAAGCGGGTATGTGTGTTTTCAGTCTTACCTGCATAAGATTGGTAAGTCACAGTTGTCCGATTGTCAATCTTACCCAGAATGGGAAGTCGATGCCTGCCGCATATTTTTTGGTGCACAAAATGGAACAGGCTGTGATGAGACTTCTACAGGGAGACGGAAGAGCTCACCGCAGATAATATGGTCGCGGTGATGCTCAAATCAGTTGACAAATGGAACCACGTGGCAGATTATGTGTGGGCAGTCCTAAAAGATACAAAGGACTCACAATAGCCGGGAGTGTCGGGGCTGGGGGATCGCTCGCCTGGCAATTTCTCTTCCCCTCTCTCTTCCAGGGATCGTGTCTCACGGCGAAGTACAAGGAGACTTGGCCCCTAGTAATGTGTCAAATGGTTCCAGGCTGGGTTCTTGAGTTAACAGGGGAGGTGTTTAGTGCATAAATGGCATTCACCTCCCATTCACAAAAAAATGAGAACATGGGCAACAAAATTTGGTAAACTTTGTGGCTACTAGTATATCTAAAGGAGACCCTTGAATTTGTCAAAAACTCATATACGGTCCTGTTGTTTGTTATACCCTATGATGGAACCGAGTATACTTGTCCAGTAACAGGCGTGGGAGTGTGATGACTTTGCTTCGTCCGTCTTGTTCGTTCGAGATTTCCCGAAGGAAATCTAAACCGACCTCTCATCGGTTTGCAGACGTGAGATCTTGGAATGTGCCAACAGACTGTATCCAATAATTCAGCAAATCCGGAAAAAAAACAACAAGAGTCATCTTCAGTTAAAAACCACGTGTTTCCGATTATTCACCGGCGTGGCATCAGAAATAAACTACTCGAACTCAATCTACTCTGACTGGAAATGCAAAGCCAAACTACAGCACTGTGTACCGAACCGGATTATTAATACAATACCCCTTCGGCGGCGTACTCACCTTCCATCTTCACCACCTCCTGAAGAAGATCGACTTTCTACTGAAAAGGAAAGATTAGATTAAAGTCGACTACTAATTCATGACAATTCAATTCTCGTGGCTGAGTGGTTAAGAATGCAGATCCCGATTCGAGTATTATCACTCAAAAACAGAAATGGTGTCGCACAAAAATTTGAAAATGCAACAATTCGAGAGTCTCCTCGCGACACTGTTGCTTTCGCCTTAGTAACTGTCTCCCCATTATTCTTGAAGTACGAGTATAATAATGTCGAAAAAAACGAAGTAAACGGACATTATTATTCAAGACTTGAAATTAAATTTTTTAATTTCCTTAGAGTCTGTCGGTAGCTTATGACGGTGCATCTTTAGTCGCTCATTTTATTGAGGCCTACATTCCAAGTAGACCGGCATGATATGATAGCAAAAATCGCTAAGCTGTCCTTACAGTTTTGCCACTAGAACCTTAGTTTTTCTCTCTCTCTTCTCCCCAGCCCACGTCCTCTATCAAAACAGCCACATCCGACTCAAAAAGACGAGCAGGAGGAGTCCCCAATTCTATCTGCAGCCAAGCCCACCATTCCACCGTCCCTCCAAGCCTATGACTGCCAGCTACAGCTTACTTGGTAAAAACAAAAGCTATAACGTGTGCCCAGTTACGAGTACTACAAGTGAGAGTTTGGAACATGTCCATCGATACGAATAAACGCGGAAAACTAATTGAGCACCGATTCCATAAAATTTATTTAACCCTTTCAAAGGTATTTTGAAGTCGGTTTATCTTTTTTTATAGTCTTTTATTCTCGTATGGTTAGCCCAAAGCTTAGAAAATCAATTGCAAATCCTTCACAGCTTGAGCTGACCATTTTCATGAAGCGTATCCCTTCAACTTTTTGCTAAATTTAGTGAGCCGCACTCCCACAGCTTCAGAGAATCTTCCGCTGAAAGAAGGTAATACAGAGGCAAAAAGTTCACAGGAGCAGGCAAGTTTAGAATCATTTTCATGTTCATGTACTGTAGAAATAAGGAAAATCGAGCATCCTCATATTATAGATTTAATTCTCCCTAAACTCATATTTATTAATGGAAAACACACCCTGCAAGCATCAAGGCTACATAAAAAAAAGATCGAATTCGAATACTCTTAAAAACTTCGCTTAATAAAACATTTAACGCATCTTTTTTCCCCGTCTGAATAGAACGCGAACCCGCTTCAAATCGGATGTAATACCCCGTCAAAGACTGATCATCTTTCAAAGCGGTACCCGAACAATTCCAATTGCATAACAATCTCAAAGCCATTTCATAAATTCTGATGGACAGATTAAATGAAATTTGTCTCGGAGGTTTCATGTAATAGCATTTTCTCATTTTAATTTCGAATTCGATATTGCGGAGAAGATCAGAGATCTGAGACTTGCACCGCCAATCCGTCGCATGGGCCTCAATATTGAGCCGAGATGATGATGATGGTGATGATGCCCACCTGCTCTACTAGGCCAGGCCGCGTTCACAATCAGTTCAGCTTCAAATTTCAGAGTACCTTCGGCGGAAAATCTACACCAGCATCAGATCCATTTCAAAGATTGTGGGCTAAAATCTTTGGGAAGAAGATCTCTGGGGGCCTTCCAACTTCGTGCCTGTATTTGCGTTGTACACCTCCGTCGCACACGTGAGCTGTACAAATCCGTGAGAGTTGTTACGTTGGGTTCATCTATTTCTTGTGTTGGTCGACGTCGCACTTCAAAAGGCCGCCTCCTCTTTAGCTAAGCCCAAAAAACTGTCATTGTCGGCGGAGATCAAAGCATTCAAAATCACTTTTCGTTGCTGCGCACTATTATCGCAATAGCCAAAGAAAAAATAGATTAAGCTACGATGTGGAAGTAGTTTTGTGCGCTGTCCCAGAAAATATAATAATTTTGGGAACATTACTATTTCCCTTAAGGGGCGAAGGTTTTTGGTAATTAAAATTTGATGAAGGCTTTTATTTTTCTCAATTGATTGTTACTGATACTAATTTCGGATCTGAGACTATCCCTGCACAATACATCGGTATGTACTCGTACATAATTTAAAGGAGGAACAGGTGGGCATTCAAAATTTGCGTGTAAGTCGGATATGGAACTCTGCACTTATTTATTGCTAGATATGCTGAAATCAGATATGAAATTTTAGAATTCGGAAATCGCAAACGATTTATATTAAAAACTAATGGTTATTGTAATAAGTTCCAGTGAAGTGATTACCAAACTAGATCTGAATTTATAACATGATATTAGAAAAGATCTGAGCGGTATTCAAAACTCGAATCCTTATTGCAATTTTAATATAGGGTTTTCCAATAAGAGGTGTTATTTTGATATTATAAGAAAAATCCCATATTTGAATATGAAGGATCGGATGCTTATTTCATTATAAAGAGGAAGGTATGCCGTTAATAGTGCAAAATAACATCAGGCAAATGACCACCATGACCACGCTTGTATCCTTTTCATGAAATTTTCCATAACCAAATCGCAAAGTGGCTGCCCTTTGTCCTCGATAGCCTCACGAATTCCTTCTTTGAGGTATTAAATCGACGCTGGGCTGTTGGCGTAGACCTTCTCCTTCATGTGGCTCCATAGATAGAGTTCGCAAGGAGTTAAATCACAAGAACTATTCAAAATAACACCTCTTATTGGAAAACCCTATATTTTAGCTATATAGGTACCATATCTCGTTGTCAGTCAACGGAGCTTATAAATTTCTTGTAAGTTTCTTACAAATGCTCATAAAATTCATTATTGCATGTGATGTACATGTAATAAGGCTGAATGCTGAATGAGTCCACTGTGATATATGTACGTTTCCTGAAATTTGGATGATGCTTTCACTTTACGAGCCCTCTTATGAACTACAACTTTTAAAAATTAAATTTTTTCCCCATATGTCACGTATGATCTGAATCCTTATTTTTATTCCTATGCAAGCGTAGTAACTTCATCGCAGTCGGAATGCACGCTGTCATATGCTGCCACGTTATCACTGGAGCTTGACTCCTGGTCCAGCTTGTATAGAAATCACTCAGAACATCAGAAGGCAAGCCGAATTTTAAATTTATTTATTTATTTCAAAATCAACAAAATAAATAAATACAAAATTATACAAATTCAAAATAGGGGAGAAATTAAAGAAAAAAGGTTACGATTCAATGATATCAAAAACGAAGAATTATAGGAGTGTATGTAAACTTGATTTTTAATGAAACTTTTAAATACGCCAAAAGACTGTGGTAGAGGACCAAGGCTCTATACGAAGGACTCTGTTCCATACTGCGGACTGAACATTGAAGCTTACCGCTCAGTGAACTGTGCGACGCAAGCACAAGACCCTACACCACACATGATGGAGATTTGGCGCATCAGCTTCACCGGCTTTAATTCCACCACACCAGTTGATAGGCTCTTGTTCAGAGTACAGTCATTAGTAGCCAGTACCCGGCAGGATATTTTTCGGCCTTTCTTCGACACGCGCACCTCTTATTTAGCAGGAATGCCGCCGAATGGTACTGGAGTGTCAAGGAATCCGCAGCACGCCACGATTGAAATTCGTTTTGTGCGGCTCTTCTCAACTACTTCAATGACGTCCTCACTGAACGGGAGTTGCGTGAACAAATAAGAAAGCGCAAACAAGGCTCTCATGAAACATTTGATCAACTTTATACCAGTTTACTACGACTGACGACTCGGCTACGAATGCCTATGACCGAAGAAGAACTGGTGGAAACAATCAGGGAGAACTTGCGGTCGGAGCTTCAAAACAGCCTTCTTCATGTGCCAATACACACCGTGCAAGCATTACGCTCCCATGCCCACAGGCAAGAACGACTAGATGAACGGCGTGAAACTTTCCGTGCATAACCTCGGATAACGGGACCTAGTCAGCGAAGCAGTCATACTGCAAAATCAGCAGCAGCTGGTCACATAGACACTGAGCCGACCCATGTCCCAAGAAGTGGTAACCCTCTGGATCGCGAGTCCGAACGATTAACTGACCCACCTTTCGTAAAGGTAGTTGCAAGTCCTACGGTCTATTGGAACTACCAACAACCGGCACACCGGTTTCCCGCATGTCCAGCCGAGCCGTTGGTCCTCTGTTAACGCATCAGGAAGGCGAGCACCTATGCCCCGGATTGTGTAGACTATAAGCCTATAACTTAATAACGAGTACCACAAACGCTCGTCGGCATTCGTAGAGACCAACCGAAAGGAAACAACCCCAACCTTACTGATTCGCACCGCCAAATACAGTTCTCCCGAAGCTCCCCAGCTGACGTCAGACGCTACCAAACCGGACCCTCAGGGAAATAGTGATGAACCAAGTGACCCTTGGCATGTTAAGCTCTGTCATGTTAGACTACGAGATTATCTAGCTGCTCTTCGACGCATTTTCAATGAGGAGATTGCTTCTACTACTTCTCCGAGAAGAAAGCGAGCAACGGTCACTCCATAGTTGGGAAACTCACGATAGATATCATCTTTAATGGTGCGATCAAATTCCTGGATTTTTACATTATACCCCAACTGACACAGAATCTATACTTAGGGGTTGACTTCGTCCGACGATTTAACTTGGCTCCGGCATTATTTTCCAGTACTGCATTTGACTCTGTGACGATAAATTCTCACTCACTTCGACATGCACTAGATGCTTATCAACAGCTACGGTTAAACGCAGCTATAGCGGTTTTTCCTTCGCATGAAAAGGAAGGTTTCAGCCGGACATTCTTGGTATCGCATACTATAGATGTGGGAGATGCTAGATTCATGAAGCAAAGACAATTCGCCATATCTTTTGCGAAGGACAAGTTGCTTTACGCCGAAGTTGATCGGATGTTCGCACTAGACGTGATTGAAGAATCGCAAAGTGCACGGGTGTCACCAGTCACCTCACTGGTTAAGGTCCGACTATTCTTAGAGGCCAGGTGCTTAAATGCCATCACTATTAAAACGCATACTCCTCGATAGCCTCACGAATTCCTTCTTTGAGGTATTAAATCGACGCTGGGCTGTTGGCGTAGACCTTCTCCTTCATGTGGCTCCATAGATAGAGTTCGCAAGGAGTTAAATCACAAGAACTATTCAAAATAACACCTCTTATTGGAAAACCCTATATTTTAGCTATATAGGTACCATATCTCGTTGTCAGTCAACGGAGCTTATAAATTTCTTGTAAGTTTCTTACAAATGCTCATAAAATTCATTATTGCATGTGATGTACATGTAATAAGGCTGAATGCTGAATGAGTCCACTGTGATATATGTACGTTTCCTGAAATTTGGATGATGCTTTCACTTTACGAGCCCTCTTATGAACTACAACTTTTAAAAATTAAATTTTTTCCCCATATGTCACGTATGATCTGAATCCTTATTTTTATTCCTATGCAAGCGTAGTAACTTCATCGCAGTCGGAATGCACGCTGTCATATGCTGCCACGTTATCACTGGAGCTTGACTCCTGGTCCAGCTTGTATAGAAATCACTCAGAACATCAGAAGGCAAGCCGAATTTTAAATTTATTTATTTATTTCAAAATCAACAAAATAAATAAATACAAAATTATACAAATTCAAAATAGGGGAGAAATTAAAGAAAAAAGGTTACGATTCAATGATATCAAAAACGAAGAATTATAGGAGTGTATGTAAACTTGATTTTTAATGAAACTTTTAAATACGCCAAAAGACTGTGGTAGAGGACCAAGGCTCTATACGAAGGACTCTGTTCCATACTGCGGACTGAACATTGAAGCTTACCGCTCAGTGAACTGTGCGACGCAAGCACAAGACCCTACACCACACATGATGGAGATTTGGCGCATCAGCTTCACCGGCTTTAATTCCACCACACCAGTTGATAGGCTCTTGTTCAGAGTACAGTCATTAGTAGCCAGTACCCGGCAGGATATTTTTCGGCCTTTCTTCGACACGCGCACCTCTTATTTAGCAGGAATGCCGCCGAATGGTACTGGAGTGTCAAGGAATCCGCAGCACGCCACGATTGAAATTCGTTTTGTGCGGCTCTTCTCAACTACTTCAATGACGTCCTCACTGAACGGGAGTTGCGTGAACAAATAAGAAAGCGCAAACAAGGCTCTCATGAAACATTTGATCAACTTTATACCAGTTTACTACGACTGACGACTCGGCTACGAATGCCTATGACCGAAGAAGAACTGGTGGAAACAATCAGGGAGAACTTGCGGTCGGAGCTTCAAAACAGCCTTCTTCATGTGCCAATACACACCGTGCAAGCATTACGCTCCCATGCCCACAGGCAAGAACGACTAGATGAACGGCGTGAAACTTTCCGTGCATAACCTCGGATAACGGGACCTAGTCAGCGAAGCAGTCATACTGCAAAATCAGCAGCAGCTGGTCACATAGACACTGAGCCGACCCATGTCCCAAGAAGTGGTAACCCTCTGGATCGCGAGTCCGAACGATTAACTGACCCACCTTTCGTAAAGGTAGTTGCAAGTCCTACGGTCTATTGGAACTACCAACAACCGGCACACCGGTTTCCCGCATGTCCAGCCGAGCCGTTGGTCCTCTGTTAACGCATCAGGAAGGCGAGCACCTATGCCCCGGATTGTGTAGACTATAAGCCTATAACTTAATAACGAGTACCACAAACGCTCGTCGGCATTCGTAGAGACCAACCGAAAGGAAACAACCCCAACCTTACTGATTCGCACCGCCAAATACAGTTCTCCCGAAGCTCCCCAGCTGACGTCAGACGCTACCAAACCGGACCCTCAGGGAAATAGTGATGAACCAAGTGACCCTTGGCATGTTAAGCTCTGTCATGTTAGACTACGAGATTATCTAGCTGCTCTTCGACGCATTTTCAATGAGGAGATTGCTTCTACTACTTCTCCGAGAAGAAAGCGAGCAACGGTCACTCCATAGTTGGGAAACTCACGATAGATATCATCTTTAATGGTGCGATCAAATTCCTGGATTTTTACATTATACCCCAACTGACACAGAATCTATACTTAGGGGTTGACTTCGTCCGACGATTTAACTTGGCTCCGGCATTATTTTCCAGTACTGCATTTGACTCTGTGACGATAAATTCTCACTCACTTCGACATGCACTAGATGCTTATCAACAGCTACGGTTAAACGCAGCTATAGCGGTTTTTCCTTCGCATGAAAAGGAAGGTTTCAGCCGGACATTCTTGGTATCGCATACTATAGATGTGGGAGATGCTAGATTCATGAAGCAAAGACAATTCGCCATATCTTTTGCGAAGGACAAGTTGCTTTACGCCGAAGTTGATCGGATGTTCGCACTAGACGTGATTGAAGAATCGCAAAGTGCACGGGTGTCACCAGTCACCTCACTGGTTAAGGTCCGACTATTCTTAGAGGCCAGGTGCTTAAATGCCATCACTATTAAAACGCATACTCCTGCCATTGATCGAGAGTATCTTAAGTCGATTACCCAAGCACATTTTACTACCGGCTTAAATCTCAAAGACGCTTTCTGGTAGATCCCATTAGATCCTAGTTCAAAGGAACGGTCCCAGGTTACCCATTGTACTGATTTGTGACCATGACTTTTGGACTGTGTAATGCCCCACAGACCATGACATGCCTTAAGGACAAGGTAATACCACCACATCTACGACACCAAGTCTTCGTATACCTGACGATTTATTACTAATAACGAGACCTTTGACGAACATATCGTCCTGCTTTAGGAAGTGGCTTTGCGTATCTGGAAGGCAGGATTAACCATTAATATCCAGAAGAGCCAGTTCATAATAACGGAGGTTAAGTATTTGGGCTACATTATTTACCGCGGTATAATCAAAACCGACCCGGATACGCCTTTCCTCTGCCTAGGACCACCAAGAAGTTACGCCATTTTCTAGGTTTATGCGGCTGGCACCAACGATTCGTACTTGATTATGCAACCATCACCACACCCTTGATGGGCATGCTGCGTAAGGGACGAAATTTTCCCTGGGAAGATCCCGGCTTGCGGGCCTTTGAAGAACTAAAGAAGGGCCTGACAGCAGCTCCCAAACTACAAACCACACTCAATCCATCGCAATTCGAGTTATCATGGAGTAGGAGCAGTCATAGTCCAGGTTACGGAAGATGATGAGGAAATGCCTATAGGCTTTATGTCCCACGGCTGATGAGCCTAACTAACCTTCATGGCCGCTTGGCAAAATAGGCCTTAAAATTGCAGTCGTTTGACTTTACAATTTGACATCGGAAAGGAAGCCAACATGTGGTACCGAATACCTTATCGAGGATGTTCGGCCTTGAAGGAGCAGAGTTCGCCCAGGAGGACGACAGCTCTCTATTGATCAACCTGGACTACCCCACCTTCAATTTGCCACGTTACACCCAGCTGGTACACATTATCCAGAGCCAGCTGCCACAGCTGCTAGACCTGTGGGTAATGGAAGGATTTGAATATAAGTGGATGGGACACGTATCCGGAGACCCAATACAAGAAGAGGAACAGGGGAAGCTACGGGTGCCTGAGGAATTGACGACCAATCTTATCAGATGGGCTCATGATCACCCACTGCGTGCACATGGCGGATTCGGTCGGAGGCTAAGATAGCTGAAAGCTTACTTCTTTTGCCCAAAAATGGTACAACAAATGAAAATTTATGTAGCCACGTGTGAAACGTGTAAGTGTGCCAAAATGCCAAACGCTGCCCTTCGGCTTCCAATGGGTAAATTTGAATTACCCGAGCGTGTGTTCCATTCAACTTTTGGTCACATCGGAGCTTTCGTGGTCCTGGATCAACGGTTAAAGTTCCCAATCATTAAGCCAATTTGGAACATGCATAAAGCCTCAATCCATCTTCCATGTATTTGGAGTACTGGAGTATGTCGTCTCTGACTACAGAGCTCAGTTCACATCTATTAAATTTTGTGAACTGATTTATAAGTATAGATACCAGAGAACCGCAGTCTACTCTCCTCAAGCCAATGATTTTGAGCGGCAAAGCCATATACTCCTTGCCGCTATATGCACCTATATCAATCCGAATCAGAAGGATTGGGACTATAGGATTTCCGCCATCACCTGTGCTCTGCGTTCTTCATACCACACATGATTTGTACATGATTTGTCACAGTAAATCATACCGATTGTTGCGGTAATTAAATTATTTGGGAGACCCAGGAGTGGCTTTGAAGCCTCACGAGAAACTCTGAGTGTTAAGAGACCAACTCCGAGATAAGATTGAAGATAGTAGACGATAGAAGCGCTACAACCTGTGAGCTCACTCATCTGGTTTTAAGGCAGGTGATGAGATATATAGACGCAATTTTAGACATAACGACGTCACCCAGCACTACAATACTAGATTGGATAAGAAATTTGTAAAATGCTGGGTTGTGCAGGTGTTAAGTGCTACATGTTATCTCATTTCTGACATGTTCGGAAAAGAACTGGGAGTCTATCATACAAAAGACTTATGGCGTTGAACCAAGCTATCTCTAAGAAACGTTCTTTTTGGTTATCGTCCAATTGCCATTGCTTACAACGACATGAACCTGTAAACCACCAGCAGCGAGATACTACCCCAGAACTTACCTTTGGACTGTTATTCATCAGTCCACCATACACTCAAGATGGGTGGCCCTCAACTAAGTACTCGAACCACCTGTCCTTCTGTCTCCCCATGTCTGTCTGGCATCGTGGACACTGCCCTGATTACGGGTATTAACCTGTCGATTTCATGGAGTGATACCCCGCAGAGACCTGTCATCCCGATACAATTTCCCAATCAGCTGATAAGGTTGGATGACAGATCTCTGCGACTGAACGGCCACTGACGTCAAGAAGTGGTGAGTTAATTGAAATTCATTACACTATAAGCCAGCCATCAGGCGAAGTTTCCTCTCCTTTTGATGTTTCAAGGGGTCTTGCTAGGGACGATTGGCCTTAAGCTACTAACATGGTCAAGTCATCATTTTTTATCTTTAATCCCATTGGGAAGGGTGCAAAGAGTTCATCACTACCACCCGGATGCCTCATTCTTTTTATAGGCTGTAAGTATCCGTGTCAATGATAGACTCGTGTCCAGCCTCCCGCGTGGCTACGTTGGAAAAGTCGTCGCGTCTCATTATTATTATACCCTTCGACAAATGTCGAATATGTCCCTGACCTACTTTTGAAAGAAAATCGTAAGCGTGAAATTTTTTGTAGTGGATCCTTGCGGTTTTGGAAAGAACTCGCCTCACGACACCGAGACGTTAGCTGCGAGCACGCTTACGCGCCGCCAGACAAGGCCGACCCAGCTGAGTATAGATCTTTCACTCGCTCATGCAGCAGTCCTAAATGTACATTTTCTGTCCTTTCAAAGACTACATTTACAGAAATGGAAGATTAGCGTGCGCTGCTATTTTTGGTGTCTCAAAGAACACCAAGTCCTGACTCAGAAAAGACAGAATCTGCTCGAACTCTGTCTCGTACTTCAATTCAGAAGAAGTAGGAGCAATACTAAAACCACGAAGATATGCAAAAGCGCTCTTCACAATAAAGTGAGTAGAAATGTCACCACCCAACCGGAAGCGTATAGTACAGATAAGACTGACTCTGTTTTTTTTCAAAAATGTGGAGAAGGTAGGGTTCAATTAAATAAGAACAACCAATTCAATGAAAATTCCATTAGACCCGTATCAAAATGCATCCGGGGTGGAAGGAACTGAAATCAGCTGATCGAGAAGAACGAATCCTCTTTGAAATGTAAAAAAAACTGCACTAGGTGCGTCTCTTCATGCCGAAGGAACATTTTATACCATATACCTTGAGGCTGTCAAGGGAGCACTGGCTTAAAGTGGAACCATTGGTAGCTCGCTGGTTTATTCCAACCCTCGTGGAGTGCTTTGTAGCATGCGAGTATAAGGTGAGAGCTAACGCCATCAATGTACAAACTTGTCGTGGATGCCTACAAGGGGCTGGGGGGTGAGTTCCTTCACTCTTTTTGTGGGCTCTTATGGTGAATTTTAAAGTTCAAGTATCATTAGATCATATGCTTAAATGAAACGGAGATTGAGTTTAATAAAGAAAGAAATAAACCATATAGGAATACCAATGGATAGCAAGTTAACGGGCAACAGAAATACAAAAGCGACAGCCACAATGTGCGCTAAATATCTGATGGTATGCAGAAACATGGAAGACAAATCATGGGCATGTATACTCAGAATCTTGCAGTGGATGTACTATACAATGGTGAGATCAATCATCACCAACAGGCCAATCTCCTGGGCAGACAAAGATATGGAACGCAGATTCAGACAAACATTCAAAATACATCAAACTTTTTACGATTCAAGGCTTAAAATTCTTGTAAGAATGATCTAAGACCTCAGAGGAAACAGGAATTGAAGTTTTGACCCTGACACTATATATTTACACGTATAGGGAGTATACCGAGTATCTATTTGGGAGAAGTCCATGCTATTGTATAAGTCTGTAGCCTAGCACTGACAGAAGGAACAAGGATAATACTACAGCCATCCTTTCCAATATTCAAGCAGTTAATAATACATAGAATCGCTGATGATAAAATCGAAGATGGTTCGGGACTATTCTGCCGGAGTTCACAGGAATTAAGGATAATAAGCAAGCTAATATGTTAGCAGCACGAGGACAAAAAGAAGAACGGTGATTTCCCACACTGAATTGATACAAACTTCAACCAAAGGCTTGAAAGAAATAAACGACAAGGAATGAGACAGGCTTGAAGGAGTAATCTATGGTTTCGATCATCTTAGTTATTTCTTGACGCTTTCGAAGAGAAAAAGTGTAAAGTTTATATCGGATCGCGTAATAAGCACTTAAGGGCCGTTGCAGTAATCCTCAAGGGGCATTACATACTGGATAGACACCTTAAAAATGTGGGTCTAAAGCCAGAAGTCGTACGGCGCCAGATCAGGTGAATACGGTGGTTGCGGAACGATATTGGTTGAGTTTTTGGCGAAATGACCACGAATTGCGAGTGCAGTATAGGATGGTGCATCATCGTGGTGTAAAAACCAAGAATTGTCCTTCCACAATCCCGGCCTTTTTAGGCGGAAAGCGTTACGGAAATGACACGTAACGTTCAAATAATATTCCTTGTTGACTGTTTGGCCCGGGGAAAGGAATTCATAATCCACAACATCATGAGAATCAAAGAAGAAAAGAGGTTGATGGTCGCTCATGACGCTCTTCGTCTTCGACACGTTCACGGCCAGCTTGGAACTCACTATACCACTAGTAAACATTTTTTTTAGACATAGCCTCATCACCAAAGGCTTTCTGCACCATCCTCAACGTATCCGCAGCAGAAAATTAATTCCGCAAACAAAATTTAATGCAAATAAAACAAATTTCGGCATCGCAAAAAACGAAAAACTCACAACCTAAAAAAAATAATTCTCCAAATCCTTCGACGAGCGCAAATGTTACCTTATTTTTTGAGCACAGTAGTACTCGTATATACTAAATCTTTAATTGCATTGAGGGAGTATTTCCTAAAGAGGGTAATTAAAATTTCTTTACTAAAACGCAACTAGTTGATATTTTCAAAGTGAAAGAGCTTCCTGGACTAGTGGTCATTAAATCAACGGTGACATTCAATGAAGATGAAATGCCACTACTAAACATGGGCCACAACTATATGATAAAGTCATCAGGGGTCCCGAAGGAGGACATAATTGTGGAGATGGAAGTAGCCATTAACAAATTGCCGCAAGCAAGTAAAACGTCAACGAGGAACGAGATAGCAAAAGCGATATCGAGAACCTATAAGCAGCCATAGCCTTTGAGTTGAAGAAAAACCGGTCTATTTTATCAAAGCGGATGAAGGAAACACAGTTGTCATTATGAGCAAAGACAAATACGAGCAAGTGGTTACCGAAAAACTCAACAATAGCACGTTTTTGAACTTCGCAGAGAACTCTCTGGAGGATTCTATCAAACGATTTGAAAGGACGATCAAAAGCTGCTAGCCACTTATCGGTGAACTGACAAAAGTGAGAGTAATGAGCCTGACATTACCAAGGACCAACTGTCTGCCGAAGATTCATAAGGACGGAAACGAAACGCGAGAAAACATATCCGCTGTGAACGCTCCAACACAGAAATTGGCAAGATGGCTGGTAGAGGAATTAGTACAGATTCAGTGAGAAATCATATCCGCTGTGAACGAGCAACTCCGTCAAAAACATCAAGGAATTCACGGAAAAGCTATTAATACACGCTCGCCAGCAGAAGATTGGTTACTCAAGCAAGACGATTCTAAGGCATGGAAGGTGAAAACGAGACAATATCTCCACTTATCAAA
Organism: Odontomyia ornata; assembly: GCA_963969285.1. Classification (NCBI taxonomy): domain Eukaryota; kingdom Metazoa; phylum Arthropoda; class Insecta; order Diptera; family Stratiomyidae; genus Odontomyia; species Odontomyia ornata. The sequence continues at coordinate 234,545,130 of OZ017741.1, read as the reverse complement.
GTTACGTATGACAGAGAACTATTTCACGTTCATGGGAAAATTCTACAAAACTAAAGGAGAAGCAGCAATGGGAAATCCACTATCGCTATTTTTTAGTAAAATGTTTATGACACGTCTGGATCAAGTACTTAAAGCAATGGAACAATTACCGCGATGTTGGATTGGGTATGTGGATGATGTTTTCACTTATGTCAAGAAAGGAAACCTACAACGAATTCTGATAGAACTGAACAATCCACACAATAATATCAATTTCACAGTGGAGGAAGAAAAGGATGAAAAATTAGCTTTGCTGGATACGTTGGTATCCGAAACGGGTGGTGGCATCAGTTTTGAAATCTAGAGGAAAACAACACATACGCAATGGACGGTTCCCGAACACATCGAACCACACACAACAAGTGAGAGTTTCAGCTTACTGAGCCGTGATCTTCAGAATGTGTTATATGCAACTAAATATGGCAGCCAGGGAGAAAAAAATGCAATATATTCTTGATATTGTAAAGCTGAATAAAGTTGTCCTCAACGATCAAGAGAATTGCGGTTAAAATCAGAAGAACTCGGCAAATGAAAGAACGGTTAACATTACTCAATCCGGATTCCGAAAAGGCGTAGTATAAGGCAGTCGCTTACTGCGAAGGTGTCACTGACCTATTGAAACGGAGGCTAAAACATCATGAGTCCATACGAATTATCGAATCAAATAGCAAACATTGGCTGAAAAACATCTTCGGATCAACTAAGGACAAACGGCAACCACAAGAAAGATTGGGCATTTACCAGACCGTGTGTCCTGATTGTCACGAAGCATACACTTGGCAAACAAGAACAATAACTAACACCAGAGTGCGAGAACATTTAGGTGAAGCAAGTGTGGTGTATAAAAAAGGAAGGAAAAAGAAATTTAGGCCAGCAGTAGTGGAACATATCACAGCCAAAAGATACGAAATCACAATGGAAGTCGTAGTGCCAATACAAGAAGCAAGAGATACGAGAATTGGATGCAATGGAAAGCCTTACCATATTGTCGCATGTACAGTTCGCGGCCGATAAATTTAGTGTTCCGGGAAAGTGAAAACGCACTGTCTTTTAAATTAAGCTAAAAGAGTTTATTTACTAAGAACGCACAATAATTGATTTCACTATTTTACAACTCGCACTTTAATTTACTTTTCATTTGTCGATCAATTTATGTTTCAACTGTCTTCAAATATATCACGAAAAATTTTTTCTTCACTATCAATCAATATCGCCCTTTAATTTGCGCTCTACTCTTATCGCAATTTTACTATATCCCGCATACATTCAGCTTGGCTTTATATAGGGTCTCTAGTCATTCAATGCATTTCTCGTATATTGGCGAATGTTCTGACGAGAACTACCTGGAATATTCAAGCAATTCTGAATACCCGCAGTGACATCACTTACAGATATTGATCATGGATCTACTTGGTCCATTCTTGTGCTTTCGAATGCATGGGTTTGACATCATTCATTTATTTTTCTTAGTTGCTTCTTTTCAATGAATATTGATCATGATATTAATAGCTGCGACAACAATTGTGTGGACATGTAACAATATTAAGAGAAAAAATCGTGCCAATGAACAACGATGTAGGTAACTGTAAATCCTGGCTCTTCAAGTAAATCACTTAAGTAACCCCTTCAACAGTAATGAGTGCTATTTAACAATATTTAAGAAATTTTAATCACCTCTTTAGGAAATATTTATCCCTCAATGTAATTAAGGATTAAGTATATAAGTACAATTTCTAGGTTAAGTAGTCCCTCCATATGTAATTAGTCGCATTTCATTAAAGAAATTTTAATTAACCTCCTTAAGAAATATCCCTCAATGTAATTAAGAACTTAGTATATAAGTTCGATTCCTAGTTTAATTACAATAATCGCTGAAGAAGGCCAAACGATAAAGGTCGAAAATCAATTTCGAAGAATAAAAAAAATACGCTAAATTAAAAGGAAGGTTTCCTTTTTCTTTTTCCAGAAATATTTTGCATAAATGAAGTCTATTACAAACATCTATAAAAGCCTCTTCCCAGGACAAGTTTCAAATGCACCGGACAGCAGTCACAACACCAGAACCATTTATAGTACCAGAGTTAGGATACCAGCTTGTCTCGTCAGTCATCATCCTCTACACTGTTTGGGTGCATACCTCGTTCTGACCTATTGAATGTTTTGTATTAACTGAGCAGTCACACAATCAAACTGCACGAAAATCTTCCTATCTCCTTCTCGGAATTTTGTGGCAGATTTGAAAAAAATGTGTTATTGATTTTATTTGCAAACATATTTTTGTAGAATGCTTTTTCGTTTTATTCATCTTATCAAATGTTTTATTTTTGTCAGCTTTCCTTTATATTGAAATTTAAATGTCTCCCTTTAGTTTTATTCGTCATGAGATTTCACTATTATAGCTATTTAATATTTTAGTTAGTTAAAATTTCTTTACCTCATTTAAATTTCTTTCCTACATTGCAAATTTCCTTACTTCATTTTAATTTTCTCTACTTTAATTAAATATTGTTTCAAAAATTTCAAATCTGCATGTGAAATTCCTGGCTTGAGGAATGCTGGTGTAATACTCCTCAACGGTGTATTATATCACGGTAGAGAAGGGAACAGAGCTGTTGGAATCAGCTGAGGCGAATCACCGTATGCACGGGATAAAAAGAAAGACAAGTTTTGGACGGATCCAAAAGTGAAAACGGGGAGTCCGCTTCAAATCGCCAAGTAGGACGGTACGGTTGAATCTTGGGAGTGAAAAATTTGAAATTCAAGTTAGAAGAATTAACTACACGAAAAGATTAACAATGTCATAAGAATGCTAGCTAATACTAAACAAGTGTATGTGGACTAGTGGGAAAAAGGTTTTCAAAGAGTGTTGGTTCGGCGAGTTGCCGCTGTTTGACTCTTTTGCCTATTGGTGAGCTTGCTCACTCACATAGCTGATGTAACTTGAGAGAATCCCAGAACGATATGATATGATAGTGATTAGTGCACCCGCGCATGCAATTGATGACAAACTCTGCCGCATCTATGTATTCATGCAAAGGCAATATAAACAAAATCGGAAGATTATTGGTGCAGGATTGAGAATACGCGTCTTGTTGACGGAATTGAGATTCCACCGAAATGTAATTGAGTTAGTTCTTCCGAGGTATCTTAGAACGAGAGGAAATACGAGTATCAACAATAAAACGTCTTGCCGTCATTCAGTCGTTAAAATAGAAGAAAAATAAACTAATAGTTTCGTAAAGGAAAATTTCTCAATGGCAACGTTTTAAATTTTTCAGGATATACCTTTAGGTACATGTATGGAATGCTCATAAAACATACTCAAACGTAAAATTCGTCATGGATTGTGGAATAGTGATGATAAATGTATGCTCATGCACGTGACGTTAATAAAACACACTTGATATAAAAGAATTATTAAGGATATATCATCAATAGATGAATTCTGTGTTAATTTTGATGAAACCAACCAAATGTGAATTATTTGTGACAATCTCTTCAAAATTCAATTCAAGTTGGAAAGCGTTCAGTGTGAACACTCAAAGAATTATTTGAGTAAATTTAGAGTACTATCGTGGTTATGGATTTGAAGTGAATTGTATCCTGATTGAACTTATTAGCATATCAAGAATCGCTTTTAATCCCAAATAACGTGACGAGTTATATTGTCAGCATGGTGGACGTTGTTTTATTTCCACCGTAGCTAATTGGTTGTAGATCCGCATTATTACTACAATGAGTATGTCTTGGAAAAATTGACTGCGATAGTAACGGCGTTACGTACCTGCAACAAACCGTATCTGGATACGGATATCACGCATAAGAGCTAACTGCTGTTATCCCTTAGGAAACGAATCGGTGGAGGAGCTTAGTTTTAGTTTCTGGGGAACTTTAGAAAACCACGTGTTTACATAATTGACCCAAAGTAGCTTTTCTCGATGCCATGCTGGATAAGGAATTCAATTTATATACAGTGTAACTTGTAATTTGGAATTTTCTCACCCTTTTATTAATGCACCATCACATCACCAGCGGGCGTCCGGCGTGGATGATGGTGAGTACTCGATTGTTTTCTTTTAAGTTTTATTGAATGCATTTATATTTATTTTTGGGTCATTTTCTATATTTTTTTACCTTGTTTTAACATGGATTTTCCTTTCCTATTGTTAATTAGTTTTCAGTAAAGAATTACAAATCTTTGTACGGATTACCATAAAAAAATCATGTGTTATTGATTCCCATCGGTATAAAAAAAATTAAACAAAAAGAAAATATAATAATGCATTGTTAAACTGAACCGTCGGTCTTTCCATTCCGTCAAATCTGATCGGGTATAAGACCCGCAACGATGGAAGGCTTTCCGGATGACATGGGCTAGCCATCGGGCGCGCTCCTCCATTTTGTTGTGTCTAGAGGCTCTTGCCGGTTAGAGTGGCCTTCCGCTTGCGTGCCCTTTTATGGTATAGGGTTATGTGATTCGATCACATAACTCTATAACATAAATCGGTCACGTCTATATTTCTCTTTTGATGGGAAAGTTCATGCAAATTATGTTTCTATGAGTTTTCCACTCAAAAGTGAAATATGTGGCCACGTCTACGTTTGGATCTTGATCCGGTTGCGAGGGTGCGAGGGGCACCACCTCCATCTGGGTGCCCCACTCTTATTTAAGAATCGTCAGGTAACGACGAAGTCTCCGCAAGTCCGTCCGTTTTCGCTCGTCCCAACTTGTGGTCTGAACAAACAATTTCAACCCTTAGCTGGTTACCTCCTTTTTTGTTTGACTTCGGTCGGCTTTTTCTGTGACCCAAGAATTCGTGAATGCGAAATTCTTATGTAGTGGGCCCTTGTGCTGGGGGAAGAACCCGCCCCCAGGACACCGCAACGCTAGCCTGCCAGCGCATTCACGCGTCCCCAGACAAGGCCAATCTCGGCGGATCTTAAGATCCTCTTCTGCCGAGGCAGCAGACCTGTACGGACATTTTTATACCTATTTTCACTACACTTTGCCTTCACTTTTGAGCTCGTGAAATAATCATATCTTTTCAGTAAGACCGCTGACAGATCATGTTCAATAGACATGCCTGATTGGAGTCATTGCTAAAGCGTAGAAGAGAAAAGATCTGGTTCACGCGAATACTCACCTGTATAAGACCTAACCAGAGCATATATATTAACTAGCACCTGCAATCGAGGAGCTGTCAAAATGAAAAGAGAGGCAAATAAACGTGTAAAAGATGGATTAAAGTTTACCTTTTGTTGGTGAAATTGCAAGCAAATTCAAGTTTTTGTTTACCATACATACACACTTTTAGTCTAATTCTCTCTACTCCATAAGTACCGTAGGAAATAAAATTTGTTCTAATTGCAGCTGCTATTTAGTAGATATGCTCTGACCTAACTTCACGATCACGAACAAATAGGATCTGGTCTATAATACACCAAATAGCCTCTCACCCATGGCATGGGGTCCCAGTCCAACCCCGTTCAGGACAACCGTAAAACAGCTGGTGTGTGTCAAAAAACGTTTCAATCATGACAACCACAGCCACCACGTTTCAGCCAGGATAGGCTACTGTACCGTGGTACAGATCAAAGGTCTGCTCAGCTCTTAAAGACACTCTGCCTGACTATCACTTCTTACTTATGTAACTCATATAACGCAGTAGGGTGCATGGGGCGGTCATCCTCAAAGACTACTTCAAGTACTTCCGAGTATTTCTCCCGTGTTTTAGCAGTTCCTCCTGCGCTTTGAATACCGTGATTCAACCGTTCTGCACTAAAATTCATATAAGGTCGAGAAAAGTAGTTGCAGTTCTCCAAGATTAGGCCGTAATTGGATAGAATTGTTTGCTGGTTAAATAGAGCGTCAAACAAAGTCCCTCACCTCAAAAATGTAATCTCAGTTTCAGTACAACAACAAAATAAATGAGTATATAAAATCAACAAACAAATTAGTATATTTTCTTACCAGAAACATTAATGTGCTTCACCCGTGAAGCAGTGTGCAGCATAATGCAAAAAGCTCCTTCAATATTTCTCACATTTGCAACCTTAATTTTGAAATATTTTTTAGACTAACATTAGTTCACCTCACCATACGAGAAGAATCATTAAGAATTTCGTGTAAAAGTCGAAAGCTCAATATCAATACCAAAAAATCATGCTAGCCCGGCCAACTCCAAGCAAACATACAACATAAGGTAACTCCAATCCAAATTGAAATTGACAACTACTGTACAGCGATCCAACTTTTCCTACAAATAATTCTAACCATTATGTACAATTTCAGACAATTAATCTCTACGGTAGAAAAAGAAATAATAAAAGACGTTTAAATTGGAAATGGAAGCGAACTAGCGATTGTAAATCGTAGGCAACGTACTACAAAACAGTCGGCACTTTTCCTGCCTACAAAGCGATAATTCCCACACCGCTGTAATGAAACGAGAAGCCCCGAATTAAGGCACACGCCATCTTCGAGATCAAACGAAACCGACAAATTTTCTGCGGTTTAGTTACGCCAGACGCGATGTATGCTGCTCACCTATGTATGAGAGGAGCGACAATAGCACGAAGATTAACAAAAAACCAATGACAAAGTGATCTGCGGATGACGTTGAAGACTTCATGGTTTGTTAGTTAATCCTAGAAGGTGGATGAGGAATAGGTGTTAGAATATTTGCCTGAGGCTGTTTTCGAAATTTGAAATGATTCATGACTCATAGCTGAAGCAATTAGAAGACAACTTTAATTAGAATGATGTAACCGAAATACTTACAATCAATGATTATTACAGTAGCAACTCAAGGATTTTGTTTGGTGTACGAGGTATACTACCAAAGACATATAAACAAATGGACGAGCAACGAGAATCTGTGTACTCGTCCATGTGAGAAGCAAATTTGCCACATAAATAAGTTATAAATAACTTACGCTCTCAAAACTATATGATTCCCTCTGCTTCTCCTTCCCCTTTTTTTCCAGACAGGTTTTTCTTTTCTCTCTTCAGAAGAATCGCTTCCCCCACTGACACCCGCGCACACCAACGAAATTTCATTTCAGTTTGAGTATAAACAATAAACAACTCTCACGGAAAACTCGAACGTCAAAGCAAAAGAAAATCGAAAAGAGCGCGAACCACGCGGGAAAACTCATGTGTCAAAGCGGATGGAAATTTCGTAAATTTTTAATTAAAACTGTGAATTAAAGTTCCGATTACGTACGCGCGATCTTTAAAATTAAAAACTTTTTAAATGTGAACGTGTTTCGCCGTGAATAGAGTGCTAAATTAAAAGCATATCGTCTCAAATCTCAACTTCACACAACCTTAGCGCAGGTTGCCAATTGCTTCGGCTCTCACGACCGGTTGCGGATCCAGTACTCTCTATATCTATGTATACTACCCACAGCATACTTTTCCTATTCTACATCATCTCTAAGGTTAAAAATGATGATAGTGCTTATGATGGGGTTAGTTTAACAAAAAGAGGTGAAGGGAAACGCATCAAAACGGATCACGCACTGATGACGAGTGAAGGGGGCTCGAATCGATAAGAGTGGCGGCAACGCGGCAAATTTCTCTGATCTCTGGTGAACTACTTTGCAGGTATTCAAGAATTGCTTTGATTTGATCTTCGCCGATCTGGGCCTTCTTTATTACCGTGATTCTGGTTCAAATGAGCAATCATATGAATCAATTACTGATCAGCCCGTAGAGATTATTTGGACCACTTGCGCTACCATGTGAACGAAACTATGTAAATGGCGCAGCTTCTGTACTGGATGCAAATTTGAACCTTGTATGAACGGAAATGAATGCGCACTACTCGCATCCTTGCAAGCATTTAAGTTAATAACGGACTTGAAAGCATGTACTACAATAGATAAAAGACCAGTCGAGTAAGCAGGAGAGTTGTTCTACCAGAAGGGCTTTGTAACCATTCTAGGGTTCCAAAAGATTTTTCTGATGGACGGGTTCTTCCATCAATACAAAACAAAAGCCATTTTGTTTTTTTTTAAATAAATTTTCTGAATACTCGACTAATCGAACACATTCAAATGCAACTGTTTTCATGAAAATCCGAAAATTGTAATGTCTAGGTCGATTTGCAATATATACCATCCGCCACCACATGTTGTATTTTCATACATATTTATAATTGAAATGGCTACATCTCACTTGATTATGAATCCAACCGAGTCAGACCACCTTGGTCCTTGGTCTCCAGTCTTCATTTCTTCCAACGAATACCTTTTTGGGTGTCCATTATTTGTCCATACGATTTACGTGGCCAGCCCATTGCAGTCTTACAATCGTTGAGACCTCCGACTCGTCAAAAATTTCATACAGCTCATGGCTGTATCGAATTCGCGATTGGTCCCCGTCTAGCTTCGCTTCAATTATTCGCCTCAGAACCCGTCGACCGAAGGTTCAATATGTTTCCGGATGCTTGAGTTAGGATCAATGTTTTCCATCCATAGCATAGCGCAGGTTTGTATGCTTGGAGCAAAAGGCACAGGTCTTATCACAGATTCATATACTTGGAGCTTTGTTTTCCTGTATATGCAGCTGGTATTTTATTTGCGAGCGGTATTCTATAGTAATCGAGCATTCTGCCTAAGCAAACTGCAAGAGGAGCCGTCACGGAAAAATTTAAACACTCTTCCTACTACCCCATTTCCGTTGAATACCAGCACTAAGAAACGCTAAACGAAACAGTGAAATTCGTGCAGAAATTCGGGGTTTGCTTGGTTGCATATATAGTGCGTGCATGCAACAATTTGCCATTTGTGATGGCGTCACGAAAATTCGTAAAAGTTGACGCCAAATATTCTTTAACGACTCGCAACTGTAATTTCGCGACGATAAGTTTAGCACCGCAATCTCGTTGGATAAGAGATTTTCAGACAACGACACAATTGAACGCGAACGACCTAGAAGTCGGCAAATTTGGATTCAGCTCGTGATTGCGGAGCGCCAGCATGAAAGCCAGCCACAACCGTCAAAATATCACAACGACGTAGCATAGACGCGGAAAATCTGGTCACAGAGCACACACATAGGAAAAAAACCCCAGTCTTCCCGTGCGCGGTATACGTGAATCAACCGAGAATAATTCTTGTTCAATTCAAAATTCATCAGCTTAATTTCACGGCGCCGCCATGGCCAAGTAATTTTAGTACGAGCGCGACGAGAGACAAGATTGAAATTGCGCGTAGTCTCGCATTTGCATCTCGGGAGGATTTTTCGGTGGCAGCAAGCAGCTGTCAGTGGAGCCGAATACCATATTATTCTCAAGTTTCGACAATCATACGATTCGCATCCGCTCAGTGGGGTAGAATTGAATGATTAGTCGCTGAGCATTGTTAATCAAGAAAGTTCTTTTTGTTCACTACTGAGTTGGAGTTGTGTGTTGTTCTGAAGAAAAAGTGGTCAAGTGTGGTTTCATGTGAATAGAATTAATTTGCCGTGTATTTGTGGTCCTCGGCGAAACATCTCTATCCTGAAACAGCGGTCTAGGCCAGGAAGCTAGGAAATCGATCCCCTTTATCGTCCCGCACGTTTGTAGAAGTCCTCACGTGAATCATCAACTTCTTCCCTAAGCGAATAAAGTTCAATTTAAGTCTTTTAATAGAATGCTATAAGAAAACTTTGATATTCGTGCGATAGATTTTGATTTTGATCCGAAATAAATACTAAAAAGATAAACCCGACAACTATAATAAAGTTCAGTTTCAGGCACGCTTACCCGCCAACAACGAGCACTCGCCGGAAGAGTAGTGAGCGCCCTCGGTTTTATTAGTTATTGTATCGTATTGCAGTTGTGCTTTCATCGCACTCTTAAATAAATACAAAATGGTTTTGATAGTGGTGGTTGGTTTTATTATTTATGAGAGGCGTTTGAAAAGTCCGGGCAAAAATAAAAACTGCTTACGTATTTGGTGTAAACCTTTTTTATTTTTTGATATAGTCTCCTTTTAGGCTTACACGCCTCGTCCAACGATGTTCTAGTTTGTTGATCCCTACCGAATAGTGGGATTTATCCAAGTCTGCAATATATCCATTAGTGTCTGCAATCACCCCCTCGTTTGAATAAAACCTCTGCCCCGCCAGCAGTTTCTTCAAATTAGGGAACAAATAGTAGTCTGAGGGAGTCAAGTCTGGAGAATAGGGGGGATGTGAAACGAGTTGGAATCCTATTTCCATAAATTTTGCGACCACAACTGCTGAGGTGTGTACTGGTGCATTGTCGTGATGATCCCTCGCCTTCCTTGATTCCCACAAAAGCCATACACAAAGAAATAGACCAATATAGCTGAAACATGGTGTGCGTTCATTCAAGAGATGCTACTAACTAAACATGACCTCGTTACACGGCTGGTGGTGCCATCTCTCGAACTTAGCACGGACTTTTCCAACGCCTCTTGTATATTTAATATTTATTCATTTAGAAAAATTTGTTCAAAATCATTCAAAGTGGAGATATAACTATTTATATTTAATATTTATTCATATACTCGTAGAAAAACTTCCGAATTCGTCGAAAGTGGAGATACATATATTTATTTTTAATATTTGGGGCTGAGAATTAAAGGAATGTCCAACTAAATAACAAGTCGGTCTTTCCATTTCTTCACCCTGACAAGGTATGGAATCGGCCACGTAGTTTGGCCCTTCCACTCCTGAGCTAGCCATTGGTAGAGCTCTTCCCTTTCGTTTGCTGTTACAGACACTCTTGCTGGATAGAGTGGCCTTCCGCATATGTTTCTTATTTATGGTAAAGTTTCATATGATTCCATCACATAACACTTTAATATAAACCTAAAACATTTTACTATTCATTTTCCGGAAAGGTTTATATAAATGGCTTTTGTATGAATATTTTATTTAAATGGAAAATAATAGGCCATGTCTACAATGGAGATTGATCCGAATGGAGGGTGCGAGGGGGCACAGCTTCCACGTTCGGAGTAATGATGAGATCGTCTCGCGTTCTCCGTGCGTTAACTGTGTCCGGTAAGTCGCGGTTTCCATATTTCATCCCTTCGGCCTCGACACCAGCAAACCAACTATTATGTTCGAAAAATTCGTGAATGCGAAATTTTTTTGTAGTGGTCCCTTGTACTGGGGAAAAGAACCCGCCCCCATGATACCACAATGCTATCCTGCAAGCGCATTCACATGCTCTCAGACAAGATTGATTCCGGCGAGCGAACATTTTTGAACACCAGAAACCACTACAATTCTTTGGCGTATTTCATCTCTTTCACTGTCGTTTATCGTTATTTTGGCACCTAAATATACTTATATGCCCTCATTTTCAATACTGTATTCGCCAAGTGTGATATTTTGTATGACTGCATCATGAGGTTTGTTTTATTTTCATTGATTTTTAGCCCTACTAGTTTGGCTTTGCTGTCAAGTTTCAGAAAAAGACCTTTGGCGGTTGTTAACTACCGTGACAAAATGTTGATGTCATCCACATAGGCTTGACTGATATAATAACGTACCTCTTGTATCGACATGTAGCTTTCTTATGCCGTATTTCAGAGCCGAATTGACTAACAATGAGGCCAGCCGATCTCCCAGCTTTAATCCGATATTTGTTTCACAGGCGTGGGTTATTGATGCCGTTTTGGGAAGTCGTTGACGACATTTTCATTTTGGTTAGACGGACTAATTTGGGAGCGACACCAAAGCAAAGCATTATTGGGTAAAGAACGTTATGATCAATACTCTCGTTTGTTTGCTAAAAGTCAAAGAAAATTTGGTGTACGTCTAATTGGTCTATCGTCAATCTGCCTGCTCTGAAGTTCGTAGGACTGATTCTTTTTGCCTAACGCATTATGGCACAAACTAATTGATTTCATTGTAGATCCAGCAGATAAACGAAAACATGGCCCTACATGAAGTCAGATCCACGCATGCCTCTCTCAAACAACTAACGGATGGCTCAATCCACAAACAAGTCTTTGCAAAAGTCCACTAGGTGCAATCATAGGCAATCCAGTCGAAATTAAAAACATATGGCTGCAATATTTTCAGAAGCTATTCACAGGGTCCCCAACAATGGCTGTAGCTGTAAACATTTCAGAAGCAGAATAGAGGTCACAGTCTTACCATCAACTAGAGACAAAGTACAGGCAGTAGCACGGGACCTCAGAAAAATAAGGCTCCTGAAATACATGGAATACCATCTAAATAAACTTCTGCGTTGACTAATATGCAGAATATGGTCAGAAGAGCAGCTACCAGCGGACAGGCGAAAAGTATTATATGTCCTGGATACAAAAAGGGGGACAACTTAGGTGTGAAAATTATCGAAGCATCGCTCTACTGTGTACGCTTTATAAAGTGCTGTCCAAAATCATAGAAAGAAAAATAAGCTAACTTATAGAAGTATTATTCGAGAGTATCAGGGAAGCTTTCAAAGTAGATGGTCTACAATAGATCAAATATTCTCAGTAAAGCAGGTGCTTGAAAAATGCTGGGAATCTGTAGACCTCAAGCAAGCATACGACAATGTCGACAGAAATGCGCTGTACAAAATAATGCCTGACTTTGGCGTCCCAACAAAATTAGTCCGCATGGTCAAGGCCACGATGCTGAACACAGAGTCCCAGGTCAAGTTAAATGGTGAACGAACAAACAGCTTCGAAATGGAATCAGGCTTCAAATAAGGAGATGGACTTGCCCCAATGCTCTTTAATATTGCGCTGAAACACGTCATCAGGAAGACATCTGCTGAAACCTCGGGTACACTAATGTTCAAGTCTATATAATGGGTAGCATATGCTGATGACGTCAATATTATAGCTCTTCAATCTTAGATGCCAAAGGAGCATTGCTAAGCCTAGAATCTGAAGCAAACCGAGCTGGCCTACGAGTTAATGAAACTTAAACTAAATTCATGACTCAAACGAGGAAGAAAACTCCAGTTCGACAAAACCTGACCATAGGCGACTACAACCTTGAAAGTGTGGATAATTTTGTGTATCTTGGAGCCAACCTGAATAGAAGAGGTGCCGAAAAGGACGAGATTGGACCCAAATAAAGCCAATTAACCCGTACTTCCCATTCTAAGGTCCAGAGTAGTGCACAGTCAAGATAAGCTCCGCATTTACCAAAAACTGGTCAAACCTGTGCTGCTATATGGGAGTGAAACATGGACTCTGATGAACGAATCCAAAAAGGCAGTGGACGTATTTGAACACAAAGTGCTCCGGAAAATCCCAGTGAAACAAGGAACAGAGTGGAGACAACGTTACCACGATGAGTTGTATGAGCTATTTGATGATCCACCTGTTTCCTCTTGCGTAAAGTTACGCAAATTGACATGAGCGGACCATCTAGAAAGAATGGAAGAAAATCGGCTACGCAAAAGAACATTAATGGGTAGAGTCCAGTGGGAAGACCAAGGACTCGATGGGAAGGCACGATAGAAGCTGACAGCAGATCCTTGTTGAGAGTGAACAGCTGGCGGACAAGGTCGCGGAACCGTGATGTTTGGAAGGAACTAGTCCTGGAGGTCATGGCCCAGCTTGGGCTGTCACGCCATAGATAATAATGAGAATGTTTGTTGTTAAAGAGTTGAAATCACACATAAAGAAATCTAAACTTTAACTCAAGGATCTAAAACAAACGTTTCCATCTGTGGAAATAGTTCCAAATTTGATCACTTTGCTTGCAAAATTAGATTACTTCCGTATTTTTATGATGATAGATTAGCAAGAAATATACGCAAGACAAGAATTACTGTATTCCCAAAAAAAATTCATCCCTTTCACTAGCTTAGAGTTTCAGCGGTGACAGAAGCGGAAGGTGAGTATGCCGTCGAGTTGGCAGGGTTTTCGGTAATCCGCAACTAGCTGGTTCAGGCTTTCGGCTCAAGTACGCGGTATTCTAATGTTACGAGAGCCGCAGAGCAAATATGATTCCGTCCGCTTCCCGTCGTTCCTCTCTGTGTACTATAAATGGCGACATATGAGAAAAACTACAAATTTTAATCAAACCATCTGTGGGCACATTAGCATTAGCAGAAGTGGGTGTGTATCCATACTCGTATTAAGAATTAAAACATATGCATACAAGACTTCACTACCAACCGCACCGCCTCAGTAACAGTTGGTTACACGCATGTGCAATTGACCGAATTGAGTGTAAGCTTGGGCTTTGTGGTTGCAATTAATTCAGAATAATTATGCTTAAAATAAAATTATAAAAGTAGGAAAATTGAGAAATATTCCTTCATTCACTAGCCTGAGATAAGCGAATAAGAATACGTTCAACTGCGTATTAAACGCATCAGCCCGATTATTAGCGCCCCAAGACAGTTACGCCAGGAGTATGCAGTTGAACAAATAATTGATTGATTTATCAATCTAACTGCCTAATCAAGACGTCAGCCTGAATATTAGCGTCCCAAGGCATTAATATAACCGCAGCCTCAAGGCGTCAGCCCGAGCATTAGCGTCTTCAGGCAATTAGGCCCAGGGCCTGCATTTATAGTCTTTTTTCAAATATGATATCAAATAATATGATTCATTTCATCACAAAATTTTGCTGCTCCATTAATATTCTAAATTTATGCGTATACAGGCATAAGATCTCGTTAACTAACTCTGTAATAAATTAATTAGCCCAGAAGAATTCATTCTCAAAATATTGTATACCATAAACCAAATTCAAGCGGGGTAAAATAGGAGAGTTAGTTCCATTTACGTTGATTACTCACTTCACCTTATTTAGATTAAAGTATTGTATTGATGTATTAATTTGTCGTGACCAAAATCAACTCGAAATTCGGTCAAAGGGACTACGGGGCGAGCCAACAGGAGCAGCAACCCTCCTGCGAAGAACAATTCAGCAAAGGATGTTTTCCTCACTATGAAGGTCGTCGTCGTCGTCGAAGGGGCATGACTACTTTTTGTGCTTTACTGAGCATAATTTTGACATGTTCAGCATAGTATAGATACTGATCGAAATGAACACCCAGGGATCGAACGCAGGATTTATGTGGAATCCGTTCTGAACTACCCTCACCAGCCATAATGTGGAAATACTTCCAATTACGTATCATGTCTTGACTGGCCCCCTGCAAAGTTGTCCGGAAAATTGTTTCGAACTTCTACGCACTGATTTTCATTCGCCAATTGTCAGTGTAGAGCTGCACATAATTAAACATTTTTTGAAGATTGCTCTGAGCTATTGTAGCTTTTTGGTCTGCTAGAAATAATCAAATAATCAGCAAACATTACCAATGATCGCGTTGGCGAGACGTTAAAATCAAAGCCATTCAATAGTTTCTAGGCAAATATTACGAATAGCAGAGGCGCAGAAACTGTTCCCTTCTGTAAACCATTCAAGAACTTGAAGTCGCGCATCGTCATGAGATTTCCTTCAGTTACAACAAATGATTTTCCGTACAACATATTGCACATTATGGCGATAAGGTGTCTGGGGAACCTGTCCTGAAGGAGCTTAAAAATTAGTCCATCTAACCATACCGTATCAAAGGCTTTCTCCATATCAATGAGGGACGAGGCAAACATTCTCTATTGTTTCCAACGGATGTCTAAGGTTACTTGCGTTATCGTGTGTATGCTCAAGTGTCTGGCACGAAAATCAAATTGGCAATTCAGCATCAACTCTTATTTCTCAATGTGGGCGTTCAACGCTTTGTTTTGTATCGCCGCAAACACCAAGCTGATTCAGCTATAGCTTTTCTTCAAGATCAGAAATACCTTAGCCTTTTTCTAGTCATTTAGAAAATATGAAATGTTCAACATGTTCTTGAAAAATATTTAATGATTCCTACCATCCACCTCAGGCAAGTGTCGGAGAACTATATTTGGTGTACAGTCAACACCACATGATTTTTTATTGTTTATCCTGCCAAATATGAAAAACAAGTCTTCAAAGCTGGCAAAATGACTAATAAGATTCAAGCTCAGAATGAGGTCAGAAGTCAATGTTTCATTGAAATAAAGAAAAAATTCGCCGTTCACGCTCGATTTCAAGTCGCAAACTTTTGCTTCAACGACCTCAGAAAATTTGGCAATTCGACATCAACTAATATTTCTCAATGTGGGTGTTCAATGCTTTGTTCAGTATCACTTCAAACACCTTGCTGATGTTAGGCAGCAAGCTGATTGGGTGATAGCTTTCAGGGCTCGAAGATTCTTTTCCTCATCAAGATCGGGAGTACCTTGGCCTTTTTCTAGTCATTTAGTAAGTATGAATTGCCAAACACATTGTTGAACAATATGAAATAATTTCTAATAGCAACCTCAGGCAAATGTCGGAAAACTATGTTTGGAATACCATCAGTACCACATGATTTCTTGTTGTTTATCATGCCAAATATGAAACACAAGACTTCATAGCTGACAAAATAATCAATAAGATTAAAGGTCGGTATGAGGTCAGATGTTAATGGTTCATTAAAATGAAAAATTAATTAGCCATTCAGGCTTGATTTGAAGGCCGAAACTGTTGCTTCAACCACCTCTAAACATTTTTTATTCCCTCTCTCAGAGTTTGGTGAATGAACCAGTTCAAAATGTGTCCCAATCAGGGCAAGTTTCTGCAATCCATCACATATAATCCTGTTTCCATTTCTATCCGGAGTCGTACTATCAACTTCGATACCAGCCCTATCGAGTAGGTTTACCTCATCATTAGCCACTCCAAGATTCGACACCTCTACGCGAGGTTTCTTACGGAATAAGCTATTCGCTTTCTTGTAGGATAATACCCCTCAGTTTTTCCGACTATTGATTGCTGACCTCACTCCTGAAGTATGAACAGATTAAGTTCCGGACATTCTTCAGGTATGATTTCAACAAAACCAACGAGAGATGGTTGTCGTCCAAAATTTGTTGATAAATATTGTTGACGCGTGTAAGAAGAAAGGTTTTCAGTCTTTTTGGCGTTGCAATAGTTGGTGTTTCATATCCTTCCATATTGTTTCGATGTTTAATCTTGGGAACTACTTTCTCAATCGTTTCCAAGGTCAGTTTCTCTAACTTCGATCTATTTCATTGTTAGCTAGATTCCTGTCATTAGGAACTATTGAGCAAGCATTGCCATCATCAGAAGGAGGACATTGCTTCTAGTAATCCTGATTTAACTTCTTTTGAAACCTCCTCAATCCATTTTTTGTTGAAATTCAGCTAATGATTTTCATGTTGAACTGGAATGAGGAAGACATCATCCCTTTGATGATTGATTGCCATTACGAATGCGTGATGGTCACTATCGTAAGGAAGCACCTGTAGTTTCTGTTGAGGACTAGCAAAGCTGAGTTCAAGTCTTGGATCAGCAATGCAGAGATCCAAATATGAATTTTCCCTAAGGTATGCTGGGAACTCTGACCCATATAAATTGCACCTGTATTCAAATCAGCTCTCTGTTATTGACGATTTCAGGAATACACCTCTTAAACGCCGGGCATCCAGGTCACCGGCAAGAATATAATAACCATGCAGCCTGTTCGAGTCAAGTACTTCAAACAAGGAACTGAGGTCCTCCTTAAACTTGCGAAACGTTTCGATTTAATGATGTGCAGCTCTACACTGACAATTGCCGAATGAAAATCAATGCGCACAAGTGCGAAACCAGTCAGTCAGAGCCAGTCAGTGATTGGAAGGATTTCTACATTATGGCTGGAAAGGGTAGTTCAGAACGGGTTCGACATGAATCCTGTATTGTATTGCTCATTTCGATCAGTACCTGTACTATACTGAGCATGTCAAAATCATGCTTAGTAAAGCATAAAAAGTAGTCAAGACCCTTCGACGACTCTTTCATTCCAGATACATTGATCAAAAGATCAAAGTTATCTATTACAAGAACCAGGTTAGACCAGTTTTGATATGCTAGTACTATGGAAAAATTAAGAGTTTTCGAAAGAAAATGTCCGTGCATGTACTGATTTGTTCAGAAAGCCTGTGACGGATTGGAAGCACTATATATCGAATAGAATGAATGCCAAAGTGGCGAGAGTCGATATCTTGATTTTGAGGCTTCTTCAAAATCTGTAGCTGTGAGTGAAAACCCTTGGATTTCACAGCAGTTCCACCGTATAGACGAGTATATTGAGACTTGTCTCGCTACTGGCTTCATTCCTCCAGAAGCATTCCTGTATTTGGACATGAATCGATATGTTTTTGATTGTAGCGGTATCTCAATCATATATCACATATATAGATGGGCCACCGATAAGAAGATAAAATATCCCCCAAATTTGAGTTCATGAAACCAACAATTCTAATGGAGTTACTCATTGGCTAGATTCATTGAGGCTTGTTGAGCTGACATGAAGCAATCTAGGTATTGGTGGCTGAATGACAATGTGTAAATTATTCGTGTTTGTTTTCTGATTTTGTGTTTTGTCGTTGTTTTGTTTTGATTTTCAGCTCATAATTGATACATTTAATGTTGTTTATTTACGTTAAAAATTAAGAATAAGTTTCAATATTTAGGATAGGTATACGAGTATGTTATGTTTATAATATTAGGATTTGAGATATGGTTTAACGTTTAGGTTAGGAATATTGTGTTAGCAGTATATTACTATAAGAACGTGTTTTTTTTTTTATTGTATTTGATTTGAATTAGGCTATGACATGTTAGATATCGGATAAATTTTCACTGATGTGTTAGTATTATAATTAATTTTTGAATAGCGTTGATTGTCTTTTTCTATTTTTCCAATTGAATCATAAAATATGTAATAATTTTAATTAAATTGATTTTGATATTCTTTTTATTTAAATGTTTTTAATTTGATAATGTATAAATTTAGAGAGCCATTTGGGCCATTAAGTTTTGGTATTTTTAATGTTTGGAATCAGGTTTATATTGTTTGAAAATTAATAACCCCTAGTATTGAATAAATAATTTAATCAGATCATATCAAAGCTGAGCAGGCACACGGGAGCATGGTACTGACCAAACCAACTTCCGAAAAAATCAAAACGGTCATGATAATGAGATACTCTAACTATCTCTAAGCGAAGGCCCGAGAGGGGATGTAGTGCTACAAAGAAGAAGTATTGAATAAAGCGCCTTTGACGTTGACATATTAAACTTGCAACTAGAAGTACCAAATATGCCAGTGAGCTATATAACAAATTAAAGACCAAAACAGACAAGGAAGATATATATACGTTTACGGAAACGTATGCAATGAGGATGAATCGAACTCATGTAATATGTTATACGCTGATATGTCCCAACCAGCTGATGGAATTGTTTGACAACTCTCTGCGACTGAACCGATTGACGTCGACTGGTGGTGAGCGAATGGCTGCCACTGAACCACACCTTGACGTTGGTCAGTTGACAGGTGTGAGTCGCGGATAAATTGTAAAATCGCATTCTCATAGCTCTAGGACTAGATAATTTGTAAAAGAGAATAGAAGATTTTATGAAGAGTGAAGTTCTTCAAGGTTCGATGTCCTCGATGCCCGTGGCTGCACTCTCTTTAGTCGTCGGCAATTTGTATCGTTACGGGAAGGTATTTCCTGCGCGCGAAGAAATATATTGGAAGGTGTGTGGAGTTGGCGCCCGAAAAAGCAGAAAAGCGGAGCCAGCGTCGGGTTCGCCAACTGACTGATTTGTCAAAAATTTAGCCCGGAAAAGACGACATTCAGCTGTTCGTCAGTATGCGACCGGTGTTAACTTGGTTTTTCTATTTATATTCTTTCAACCGAAATTGTGGTTAAATGCTGTAAGAGTTAATTGTTTGTCAGACCAAACAACCAGAAAATTCATTAACTCGGAAAAGAAAATGCTCTGAGTGGTTTCCGTTATCAAAAATCAAGGTTTCGTTATCGGAGTCGAAAAATACAGACCCTGTAGAAAAGAAATCATCCACCTAAGAAGGAATTCAAAACGCTCAAATATTTGTTAATTAGTTCCCCATTTATTTTTAATCAACGACTATATTTTTTAACAACGAAAAAGCCTTTTAACATAACCGCATGGTAATAAAATATTAACTCTGTATTAAGCCGAAAAACAACAAAAAAAGGCATTTTACCAAATGCTATCCAAGCGACTAGTAAGAGAATGTTATCCTTGCAAAGTGATTCAAGTAAATAGTAAATATACTTGAGCCATAAAAATAAAAAAAAATTATATATTTCATAATTTTCATGTTATCACAAATCTAATCCCACTGGCTTGCGCAAGGAAATAATTTCTTTCAATTCATTCTCATATGGCTTTTACGAATTCCCTTCAATAAGACCAACCACTTTCAATTCTATCGTCATTTTAATTCATATGTAATCAGTGCGTACACGTGGGATAAAAGCTTATAAATTTTAAATATAGTACACAAGACGGAAAAAACTTAATAAATTTTAATGTCTAGTCAAATATAAGACAACCCTATTTTCTGCCTTATTTATTAGAGGGAATTAATAAAATGAAGTATTAGGGATATTTATAAAAAAAAAAGATATAAATGACTATAAGCAATTTATTTATCATATACTACTTAACTTAGGAACTATTTGTTAGCACGAGCTATTTGTTTTAATTATTCTCATGATGAGTTAAAATTAACAAATGCCATTGATTTAAGCAAGCTTGTTTTAATCAACACGGAATTGGGAATTGAAAAGAATAAATTTCCCATTGATGAGTTACTTTGCCCAACATTAACTTTGACTTTTTGATTAATTTGATTCAACAAGAAAATAAGTAAGAAACAATTCATTTCAGTGGGGAAAATTTTAATTACTTGTTAAATTTTAATTAATTAATTAATATCTAAACGTGAAACTTATTAAATTAAATTAAATTTATTCATTAATTAATATCTAAACGTAAAACTTATTAACCGCATTGAAACCACGCAAATGACTCTTTTGTACTTTTTTTATTGCGAAATTTTTGTAATTTCGGATTCGGGAGTATCTAAAGGTTATAACAATCACAAACTTGTGTAAGGTACTTAATTTTTTTAAGAACGATAGGGTTAAATGAATAGGGGAAAATTAAAAGGAATCAATTAAGAAGAAAATAAAACATAACAAAGATCCCTTATACAAGTAGAGGTCTAATATTTTTTGAAAATCAAAAATTGGATAATTTTTAGTAGTTGCTAGGATTGTATGTAATAATTCTAGTTTTTAAGGAATTCATTAAGTGGAAGACGTCAAATAGAATGGAATAGAAAATTAAGAGAACTAAAAGCAGAATTTGTCAACGTTAAGCAACTTAAAATTTATTTATAAAATTAAAAGAAAAGAAAGGAATGAAACTTTATAATGAACTGGTGAATTAATCCACGTCTTTCCTTCCCAGCAAAACCATTCCCTTTCAGCAGGATAATGTCAGCTTAAGCTGAGAATACCGCCGAGAGGGTAGCTGAGAATACCGCCGAGAAGGTAGGGTCGGTATGCGGTGCCACAGATTGAGTTTGCATTTCTATTTAGAGTAAATTTTTTCGGTTTGAACTCGAGTAGGTTATTTCGGGCACCGCGTTGGTAATATTCGGGAGCGCGTATTTTATTCAGCGGTTGTCTTGGTCCCTTTGCCGCAGAATAAATTCATGTAATTTGCAGTAGAGTCGTTGTAAGTTGTTCGACACGACACGTTTCAAATCGGGCATTTAAACCAGTGGCTGAGATTTGTAACTCAGACTGGGTCTGCTCGCGTAGGGCCCACGACTGAAACTCCTGTCCGAACTATCTAGCTAGCCAGCAGCCACCACGGAGTAGACTAAGAGTGTCCGGATTTGTCGACCTGATAGGTACCGTCCGTTGTCACGTTCCATGACTTCACGTCTAGGACCGATGAGATTTCGGCTTAGATTTCCTTCGGCAAATCTCGAGCATACAAGACGTGTAAAAATCATTACAAATGAAAATCATTACAGATACGCAAAAGATAGCCTTAATGGAGCACCGCATCAAAAGTGAACAAATAGAAAATTTTGACGACATGGGGATTTTGAATAGAGAGCGACAATACTCACGGAAATTAATGCCGGACATGCTACATATCATAAATGTACCTACAAACTAGAGAGTAAACGACAAAACAGATGATGATAACTGCGCTAAAGCCAGAAGGCTTTAGCGCAGTGCGAAGAATGCACTATGCTGGTATTTAGTTGAGTGGAGACTATTTTAGTAGCTAAAAAATTCGCTACTGCCCAAAAATTGTTCGCACTATAGTCGAGTACAGTTAACAAGTGAGTTTAGTTTGTTATGATGAACGACGTGCATCGCGATAAAATAAAAAAGCTGATTAAGCTTATCGCAATCACTATTTTAGAGGAAGTGGATGAGAAAATATGTGTAGCAAAAAAAAAGCAGCAATGGATACGAAAGTGGATGAATAGAAGGGACAAATTAATTGCTACAAATTGTCTTTTGGAGGAACTGGCATTGGAAGGCCCCAAAGAATATTTTGATTGTTTGAGGATGTCAGAAAGCTGCGTAAATTTCTTATTAATGAAAATTCAGTCTAATATTTAACGAAAAGACACCCCTTTAAGACTTGCTATTCCGACAATCACTAAATTACAAGCAGTTCTCTACTTTTTTGCCACTGGATGTAGTTTAAGGGAACTGACGCTTATATTGGGAAATCGACCATATCTGAAATAATCTCAGAAGTTTGTGAGGCAATATATGAATCATTAAAGGAATTCATCAAGGTAAGAATAAATACACCTGATATTAAGAAGCATTGATTTATTAAGAAAATATTGTTGTTTAAATTTCCAACATAGTTTTTCATAAGCCATGATTACATTTTATTACTTTTCCAGTGAAGTTTAATCGAAAAAAATACGGTTAAAGTTCCTTCACGCTTTGGATCTATTATTGTGTCTCCATTATAACGCCATTTTCAACTGCGCTATACAATTTCCTTTACTACTTGCACAACACAGTCATTCTGTTTTCCTCAGATTCCTTTTGCAGGTACTGTTGCCGAATTTTATTCAAATAAATTAGAATGTGCTCTTGCGCTTCTAATGCCAATAGTAAAGGCAAAGATTTAAGTTGGAGACCGACGTGTTTACCGAAGACTTGAAACTCATTTTTATTGGCAGTAGAGTTAGTAGCTTCGGTAATTTCTTGCAGTTTAGTCACCATTCTCGAAAGCTGGGAAAGTTTTCTCTTTTTTACTGATAGTGTAGATTTTGGTGGTCGAAAATTGTCCACTGCAGTACTGTTTTCCTCTGCAGTTGTATTTTAGTCGCTATCTGTTGCATCTATTGGAATCCTGAAAATAAACAATATTTTATTAGTATCAAGGCATATCAACATCAATGCAAAATACATCAAATTTTATTTGGATGAGCTTAACCTGTTTTTTCTAGGTTCCTGACACTATGAACTGGAAAGCAATTCAGAATGGTTTTCGAAAAGAATGGAACTTTTCTGGATGCTGTGGAGCTATTGACGGCAAACATGTCATAATGAAACCACTTCCGGGATCAGGAAGTTTGTATTACAATTACAAAGGGACAAACAGCATTGTCCTAATGGCTGTTGTAGATCATACTTATCGATTTAGTTATATAGATGTAGGGTGTAATGGAAGAGCTTCTGATGGAGGCGTATTTTGAAATTGTACTTTGTATCAAGCATCAGAAAATGGTGT
Organism: Odontomyia ornata; assembly: GCA_963969285.1. NCBI lineage: Eukaryota > Metazoa > Arthropoda > Insecta > Diptera > Stratiomyidae > Odontomyia > Odontomyia ornata. Next base: position 234,521,453 of record OZ017741.1, on the reverse strand, counting down.
ACTACCGAACGGTCATGCCTTAATGGGTGACAATGCATTTCCCTTGAAAGAGTATTTATTAGAGCCTTTTCCAGGATATCGCTTAGCATTAAAGCAGAAAATTTTTAAGTATCGTTTATAACGGGCTAGAAGACTAGTTGAAAACGCTTTCGGTATATTAGCTGCTAGATTCAGAGTTTTTGAGAAACCGATGCCCTATAGTCCTGAGGAAGTGGTAAAGTTAGTAAACGCGTGTTGTTGGCTCCATCAAACGAAATTACAGAACAAACAATATGAATATGCAGTAGACATAGAAAATCTTTTACACGAACCCCTGGAATATTCATGCTTTTTTCAAAGTCCTCGTAAGCACATTCCTTCATTTCTTTGTTCTTATAGTGCGGAGACGATATATTCTATAAACACTCGTTTTCAACATATTTAGAAACAAATTGGAACGTAGTGTCTTCATTCCAGCGGAACGACATTTTCACGCCAAATATCTATATGCGACTGATTTCACACTATACACACTACTAAACTCGTCAAACAATTGAACAATGAATAGCAGTACTCTCCCAAAAAAATAGAATGGAATGGAAACTACTTACTAAGCTACTCGACTAAATTTTTAGTGTTCGGACACATTTAGTTGCTAAATTACTCACCACTCGACTAAAATACTAGCCTAGTGCGAACAAGGTTTAACGCATCGAAGTATTTAGTAATAAGTAGTAGCGTTGGAGTATTTAGTAATAAGTAGTAGCGTTGGAGCAACTGACGCATGGACATGCTGCTGTGACTTTATATGTGTTGTGAGGTTTAAATGTGAATTGGAACGTTTTAACTTATTTAAAAATAGTGTATACATTTCTGATTATACAATAGTTTCCTTGATGATGACACCCGAACGATGTTGAAAATTTGGCAGGAAAGGAAGGAAAGCATTTTTACGACCTGCAGTCTTTCAGTATAAAAGCGGAAACATGAAGTTCAAAATTTTTATTCAAGATAGAACAAAATGGCAGTTGTTTTGTGTTTATGAAAAAAACCTGGATTTTTCGTACATAACAGAACGATTTTTTGTATTTTTAATGTATGCATCTCCCAAGTCATTGGCTCTTGTCATCAGAGTAGTTGCAAAGTCCATATGGAGCACTTTTCTACTTCCTTTATTAATTTTGCTTTAATAGAAGTAAATGATGTGAAAGGTAGCAATCAAAGATCGAACTAAGTTAGAAGCATCGAATGCGTCCAAAAGTAATAAAAAATGATTCGGTTCTTTTCGTCGTAAAAAGATGCAAAGTAAAGGTTTTTGAATTCTAAAGGAAACAGTTTTTCATCAAAAATATATGCAAGACCACTCTCCATAACGACATCACTAACGTCCGAAAAATAGTTATGGCACGAATTTGAGTCTTTTAATAACTTAATTCTCAAGTGATGACTTTTTGATTTTGATTGGGGTAAACCATTAAATACCGACTTTCAATTAAATCTCCATCATTTAATATTCATGCGTTGATCAAGGGGAGCGCGAGCACAATTTATTGATAAAAATAAATAATTCATCCAATCTCATCAACGGCTGACTAATGATGACTTAAAATCAAAGAAATTGCCACTTATTAACTTCTAAATCGAAAACTTATGATTATTGGCTAAATCTTCAGCATCATGCCGCGCCAGTATGCTTTTAATATTATCGTTTATGGTTTTCGAAATACCACTGCGATCCGAGGAAAAGCTTCCATAAATATTGTAATCATCAAAACCATCAAATCTGATCTTTTTAAATACGTATTCCCGTCTTGACTTTTATAACTCTATCGAAAATTTATTAATATGGATGGTCTGCCTGAAGATTCAAACGAACCCGTTCTCATTTCTTACGCGAAGTACTAACGTCCTAGACGCGCAGGGTCAGCCGAAAGCTGGTCCAATTTCTAAGCAATCAAGCGTAGATAGATTTAACTGTTTTCCACGACGACCAAATGATTGGCTTTTTTAATTCTTTAATAATTAGTGCGCTCTAAACTTTCTGCTCGGCCATGAGAAAAAATATCAATTAATGGTTACGATTCGTGATATTAAAAATCGCGGTCGCTTTGATATGTGCCGGCAAATCTGTTTTGATTATTGTCTTAAACCGAATTAAAGGCAAATGGTTACTTTAATGACGACGCGATGCGGCCAAGATGTCGGCAAACAAATCCGAATCGAATCGAAGATGATCATAAAGTTTATGGTATTGATCTTTATCTCACTTAATTATGAAAATTTAAATTAATTCCGACCATCGGGGAGGCTCGCGTAGCTTGGTAGCAAAGGACAATATTCGTGATGAGAAAACAAGCTCTTTGATGTTATCGAGGCCTGCTTTCTAAAAATAATCCAGACACAACAAACGTTCTTGGCATCTGATTCCTACGAAAATATAATGAAATTCGGATTTAATCACCAGGACACCTCCAGAATGCAGCTACCATCTTTTCGCAGCAAAGCATCCAGTTTTCTGCTAATATCATATGCATAAACTTTGGAATAAATTCAGCAGGTAATTTAATTTCTAATATGTACGAGCATATGTTAAATTCATTTTGTAACCTTAAGTTTGTTGCTTATCATAAGCACGTAACGAAATAACAGTAAAGTAACGAAGAAAGTCTACAGGAAAAAATCATAACAAACAAGAAGTGTTTATGCGCGCGCTTCATTGTAGCGGCGTCTTTTATAATTACCTTGAGAACATACTCCAATGGTGCATAATTTGTTCATATTTACTGGACAATTTTGTTGTTTATTAGCGGCTTGTCGGTGGCTTCTTTGGTTGCTTCCAGATTGTAAATATTTGTTCGTACAACAAGTCCAAGAAAATTATATTATGGCATTACTATTGAAGCGGTAACATGATGCTGGTATACATTCGTATTTGGTGTGCTAGGGCGTATTTGTTTTTTCTTTCGACAAATAAAGTTTTCTATGGTAAATATTGGATCTGAGCTGTGGAGCACTCGATTCTGTGTATGAAGTTTTTGGTACTTGTTAGAAAAGTCTTTAAGATAAATAGAGCGTTAAAAAGTTCTTTCAAGGGTTGTCGTCAATCAAAACTTTAAAATTAACCAGTATGCTTCATAAGGAAATGCATTGAAATTCGATTTCTCGATCGCAATGAATTATAATTAACTGATGGAATTATGACCCTGTACGGATAAATTTTAGTCCACCATATTGACTCTTGTATGCAATCTCAACAAGTCGAAGTAGCAGAAGAGTGCTCCTGCCAAAAGAGTTTCGTAAACCAATAGATAGGAAGCCGTATGGTAGAAACTTGCATATATATTAGTCGGCCTACTATGGACAAGCTTCCGTGAGCTGTCAGTCAACTGCGGCATAAGCCAATGCTTATATCGCGTAATATGTACTATTTTCCGAATGTAAATCGAAAGAAACGCATTCCGTGCATCCTTAAAATTTACCTTGCACTGTCCACTGTACTCCTAAACTTTTCAAGACGAGCAAATGAAGCACATGTTTTGCACCTTCCACTGATAGCTCAGCGTTGAGAAGTAAACAAACTATTATTCTTTCACTTTGGAAGACGATAAAAATTAAACGGGTATAAGAACTGAAATAATTTTCACTTCACTAGGAGCGCTATTGTGTTCTCCGCGGGTCGTCTGGATTTCACTGTAGAAATCCGTCTCAAAACCGTACAGAACCTCGAGTTTTCGTTGGCACCTCCATAATTCTTCATATACCGCCAGGGAAGTCGGCCTACTAATGGCCATATGTGTAGTAAGCGCGGCTGCCATATGGCTTCCTATTTAACGTCAGTTTTGGTTAGGGTCCATATTTTATACCCATAGCATAGCAAAGATCTTATCACAAACTTGTATTCTTGGATCTTTGTTTTCCTCTGTAGCGGCTGTAACAATTAAGGTTATCAAACATTTAAAATCAAAAACCAATATGAACCGCTGTAAATAAATTCACATCTTATGTTATATGTAAATAGTAGAATACTTAGTTCCATCCGAACCAGCGAATAATGTACATCATTATTTATAAATAAATATTTTGTAACGAAGCGTCTCTTTTATTTGACTATTCCCTACAAAGTGGTGACCCCGCGTTTAAAAACATAGTCTGACAATTACTATAATAGCTATCGGTAGTGCAGTTCCTTAATTATTCGAAAAAAACTATATTTTACCGTCTACGGATGAAGCTCCCAAGTCAGTGCGTGACGTGAATCGTGAAATAGAAAGAAAAATTTCATATCTGCCACGTGTGGAATCTTTACGCGATGTAAAATTGCCACCATTTTTCATGCGTCGTTCCGATGTGTGGTTCGAGCAAATTGAAGCGTCGTTTGTGATAAATCGCGCTACATTCGATACCACGAAATTTCAACTTGTAGTGCCTTCGATTTAAAGTGAAGAACATGAACAAGTGACCACCATTTTGAGAGATGTAGGTGACGCGATTAATACGAAATATTAAAAAAAAAACAGTTAATCTCGCGATATTCGGACTTCCCGGAAAATCAGTTAACGCGCGTTCTAACTGATTTAGAATTAGGCGATAAAACCCATCGCAATTATCCCGGCAAATGAGATCGCTTGCCGGGTCGCAATTACCCGATGGTGCTATTCGTGCTGTGTGGTTGCGTAGATTTCCATCGCGTATTCGCACCATTTTGTCTGTAACCGCGAAAGACGATATTAATATGTTAGTGGAAACTGCGGATAAAATTTGCGATGAGTGACTGCAGTAGACATTAAACCAAAAACAGACAACAGTATGTTAAATGAAATTTTGAAAAGACCTGAAAATTTAGAACTTGCTAGCAAAAGACAACCACGTCATTTTCGATCACGACCGCGCTTTAATTCTTCCGAAGGGAAGTCTTCGAAAAACAGAAATTGCTTTTACCACGAACGGTTTGGTGAAAGAGCCCGAAAATTTCGTCTACCATGCCGTCGGAAAATTAATTTCACCGCCGTCATAATTAACGGTTAACGGTGGTGACTCGTCAAAGAACCGTCTTATAGTTGCAGATAGATACACCGACATCACATTTTTAGTCGACACTGGAGCCGACATCTCAGTTATTCCACGTGACAAAATGAAAAATAAGGAAGCTTCCGACTATATTTTATATGCTGCAAATGGAGCACCTATTAAAACATACGGTGAACGTCTACTTTCGTTGAACTTAGGATTAAGACGCGAGTTCAAGTGGATATTTTGTATTGCCGACGTGTCAAGACCCATATTAGGTGCCGATTTTCTCCGGGCTCATAATTTGCTGATCGATCTGCGTAGGAAGCGACTTATAGACAGCGAAAGGAAATTGGAGACCATCGCCGAAATAACACCAGAAGAAACTGCTACAGTTTCAACAATTTTCATAAAGGACGAGTTCCATCGTATATTGGCTGAATATCCTAGCTTAATTAATCCTAATACTAAGAAACAGGAAGAAGACCATCCGGTAAGGCACTTTATAAAAACAAATGGAACTTCAGTTGCAGAAAAGGCTCGTCGTTTAGCACCGGAGACGATTGCTGCTGCAAAAAAGGAGTTTGAGCACATAGTTCAAATGGGAATATGCCGTCCGGCGAGGAGTCAATGGGCCAGCCCACTAAATCTTGTACAAAAAAAAATCTCAAGAATGGAGGCCCTATGGAGATTACCAGCGGTTGAATTCAATCACAATACCCGACCGTTATCCAATCGCTAGAGTAGAAGATTTTACGCACAACCTTCATGGTAAGACTATATTTTCTACCATTGATCTAATTCGAGCTTATCATCAAGTTCCTATTGTGGAAGATGATGTTTCGAAAACCGCAGTAATAACGCCTTTTGGACTCTTTGAGTTTTTTTATATGCCATATGGACTACGGAATGCTGCACAAACATTTCAAAGATACATCGATTTGGTGCAACATGGTCTTGATTTTTGGTATGGATATTTGGATATTCTCGTCGCGTAATCGGATCCAGAAGCACATAAACAACACCTAAGGATTTTCCTCGAGCGTCTCACGAATTATGGGATCCGCATTAATATGCCAAATGCATATTTGGAAAGCTGGATGTCAAAAATCTTGGATATTTGCTAAACAAAGATGGTATCCAACCACTAAACAGCAAGGTCGACGCTATCAAGAACTATAGTAAGCCACGAACAATAGTGCAACTAAGAAAGTCAAAGTCAAAAGCGCTTTATTGAATACTAATCGTTATAAATTTTAAAAGAATATGAAGCAAAATCCAAACATTAACAATAAAAAAAACTTAATGGCCCAAATGGCTCTCTAAACTTGTACGTTATCATCAAACACATTTAAAAAAAAAAACAATAGCAAATTCAAATCAATGGATTATTACATATTTTTAAAATTTAATTGGAAAAAGGAGAAAAAACCAACCAAACACTATCCTAAAATTATTTATAATCTTAACACAACAGTGAACTTTGATCCTACACCTAATATGTTCTAACTTAATTCTAATAAATGCAATCAAAAACTTTATCTTATACTATAAAAAATCTATAACAATGTTCTTAACCTAAGCTTTAAACCTTATCTCTATTATAATTTATATTGAATTTTAATTTAAAACACATAGTTTCAATTATATTTCACAAGGTTTATTACTTATCAGGTCAAGCTCACGGTTACGACTAAAAACTTAATTCAATTTTACAATGTATTAATAGTATGAAAGAGAAAGTATAGTAATGATAGTACAGTAAGTAAATACAAGAGAGGATATGATACATACATAGTATTTGATTGTATTCCAATACCCCCACTCAATAAAATACTTGGTTAATTATGACAACAATTCATAACTTTAGTTTTTAAATATGTAAATTTTTCTTTAGATAGACCTTTTGTTAGAATATCTGCTTTCATTTCATTGGTTGGAACAAAAATAATATTAATTACACCAGCTTCATTTAATTCTCGAATATAGTGATGTCTTATATCTATATGTTTTGTTCGCTTGTTTGTTGTGTTATTCTTTACTAAATTTGCAGCTCCTTGGCTATCAGAAAATACATCAATTGGCAATTTAACATAATTATTCAAGTATAATTCATTTAATAAGCCTTTTAGAAATACAAGTTCTGTAGATGATTGGCTTAATGCCATGTACTCTGCTTCTGCACTGCTCAGCGCCACTGTCGGTTGCTTTTTCGTTTCCCAGCTAACTGGTCCATTAGCTAGCTCGAATAGGTAGCCAGTGTAAGACCTTCGGTCTGTTGAGTTGCTTCCCCAGTCCGCATCTGCATAACAAATAAGGGACTTTCCTGTTTTCTGGAAATATAAACCATGATTGGTTGTTCCCTTCAAAAACCTTAAAATTCGTTTAGCTGCGTCGAAGTGCTCCTTGTGAGGCTTCTTATTAAACTACGACAAGTAGCTTATGGTGTACATGATATCTGGCCTCGTATGGATTCCCAAGTACATCAATGATCCTATCAATGATTGATATTCGCTTGATTTAATTCGATCACAGGATTCTGCTTTGCATTGCTGTAGCTGAAGATTTGTTTCAACGGGTGTTGAAACCTCCTTGCAGTTGGTCATATTATACTTTTCCAAAAGGGCTTTAATATAATTCACTTGTGTTACAGACACATTATTTTTATCGCGATTAATTTCAAGTCCAAGTATATATTTTAGTTCACCTTTATCATCAAGTTCAAATTCGCGTTTTAATTGATCTTTTACATTATTAATTTTATTTAAGTCTTTTGACAAAATAATTATGTCGTCCACATATACTGCTATTATTATTTGCTTATCCTTTATGTAAACACACGCATCAGATTTTAATCGTTCAAATTTCATTTTTTGTGTTAGAACATTATTAAGGGCTGTATTCCATTCTCTACCGGATTGTTTTAAACCGTATTTGCTTTTATTTAATTTGCACACTTTATTTATATTATTCGCGAAACCTTTCGGTTGTTACATAAATATTTCGGCGTTTAGTTTGCTGTTTATATATGCATGTTTAATATCGATCTGATGCATGATAAAGTTTTCTTCAATTGCAATGGCTATCAGCACTCGTAGAGTCGAACTTTTAAACACAGGACTAAAAGTTTCATCGTAGTCCATCAGATATTTTTGATTAAATCCTTGCGCCACTAATCTCGCTTTGAATTTTTCGATTTCACCATTTTTATTATACTTTGTTCTGTAGACCCATTTCGATCTTATTATATTTCTATCCTTCGGACGATCCACTAATGTCCACGTATTGTTTTCAATTAGAGAGTTAAATTCCTGTTCCATTACTTTTATCTATTCCTTTTGATTTGGACTGTTTATTGCTTCACAAAAGTTTTCAGGATTTTGACATACACTAATGTTGTTTAACTGCAATCTTACTGGTTGTTTTGATTTCTCTCTATCGCGCAGCACAATTTCGGACTTCGGTGTAGAGAAATCTTCGTTCCCTTCGTCCTCATCGAGATCATTATAATCATCATCCTCCTTGAAAAGCTGTTGTAATGCAGTGTCTGCTTGCGCCTTGAGATCCGATCCTTTTTCCACTTGATTTGAGTCTTGCGGATGAGCTAACGGGGAAGTCTTGAGATCCGATACTTTTTCCACTTGATTTGAGTTTTGAGGATGCTCTTCATCTTATGCTGGGAATTGGCTAATGAATACACTGCTTGGCTTAACATCTTCGAAGAATTTAACATCTCGCGTGATAATTATTTTATTAGTTTGCTTATTCATCACCCTATAGCCCTTCTGTTCCTCCGAGTATCTGACTAAAATGTACTCATGTGCTTTCGGAAGGAACTTATTATTCCGCTGACCGCTTCTTATTGCGATAACTTTGCTACCGAAAATCCTCAAATGATTGACGGTTGGTGTTTTGTCATAATACATTTTGTATGGTAGTAACCCATTTATCGCTTTACTCGGACACCGATTTCTAATATAAACAGCCGTACTGACTGCCTCGCCCCATAATTTTTTGTTCAAATTGTGTTCAGCTATCATACATCTCGCCATCTCAACCAGGGTGCGATTCATTTGCTCGGCAGTTCCATTCTGTTGCGGTGTATATGGAATGGATGTCTGATGCTTGATTCCGTTTACTTTCAAGAAATCTTGGAATAAGTTATTTTAATACTCACTGCCATTATCAGTCCTTAATGCTTTGATTTTAAAGCCAGTTTCATTTTCGGCAACTGCTTTGAATTCTTTGAATCGAGCTAACGCCTCATCTTTTGATTTGATCAAGAAAATTTTGGTGAATCTACTTTTATCGTCAATGAATGATATAAAATATTTTGCTCCGCCATACGATGAGCAACTAGCTTGGCAAATATCGCTATGAACGAGCTCCAGTAGATCCTTCGCCCTGTTTTCACTTCGCTTAGGAAAAGGCTTTGCAGCAAGTTTTGCTCTAGCACAAGTTATGCAATCAAAATCGTCAGTTTCCACGTTTGTTATGCCACGCACTAGTTCATTTTTTATTATAATATTTAAATCACTTTTATTTAGATGTCCTAGTCTTTTATGCCATTTAACAATTTCAAGGTTTTTAGCACTGATTGCATTCAGTTGATCCCTTTTACAGTCTATTATGTATAAACCATTTCTATTAGTTGCACTTAATATAGTTATTCCATTTTTCTGAACATAAGCTTTGTTTTTTACGAATTTCACTATACATCCACGCTGTACTGTTTTAGATACTGATACGAAATTCATTTTTAACGATGGGATGTACAATGTTTCAGTTAAATCCACTCCTCCATATACAGGGTGCGGCAGCATAACTTCCTTTTTTGAAATGCCCGCCCTTAAAGTGCTAACTGTTATAGCGCGGCGCTAGTAGTCTCATTCGAGAGAGGTGATTTTAAAGTTTTGCTCATCCTTTGGTTAGTCGCTATCATGCGTTGGAACAGTGCGGAGCGTGCATTTACCGTTGAAGCGTACTTTTCGAACGGAAAGTCGGTGATTGCAACCCAGCGTGCCTTTAGACGTCACTTCAACGTCGCTCCGTTAGGCAGTGTCCCGGACCGAAAATCAATTCTTTACTGGGTTAAATCCTTTCAGAATACCGGAAATGTGACGCGAAGAAGAAATGAAGTCCCACGGCCCGTCAGATCACGTGAGAACATCGAGGCAGTAAGAGCTTCAATGTTGCGGTCTCCGCGGCGTTCTGCGCGGAAGCATGCGTCTGCCCTTGGGATATCTGATCGTTCTTTACGGCGAATTCTTCACAATGACCTTCATTTCCATCCCTACAAGTTAGCAACTGCGCAGGAACTCTCCGAACGCGACTTCGATTCTCGAAGAAATGCATGTGAAGCGCTTCTCGAAAACGTCCCTGAAGACGCGATTGTGTTTTACAGTGATGAAGCTCATTTTCACTTGAATGGATACGTTAACAAACAAAACATGCGCTATTGGGCTGCCGACAATCCTCGAGAACTCCATCAGAGGCCTCTGCATTCGCCAAAAGTGACTGTTTGGTGTGCCATTTCATCAGTTGGGATTGTTGGTCCATGGTTTTTCGAAGAAAATCAGTTGACAGTAACAGTCAATTCCAATAGTTATGTGAGCATGCTCCAGGATTTTTTTTTGCCACGACTTGATGAAATGGACTTAGGGGACATGTGGTTCCAACAAGACGGAGCAACAGCTCACACTTCAAGGGCATCAATGGCCGTTTTGAGGGACCACTTCCCAGAGCGACTCATCTCCCTCAGGGGTGATTTGCAGTGGCCAGCGCGCTCCCCCGATTTGAGCCCATGCGACTTTTTTTTGTGGGGTTTTTTGAAATCCCGCGTTTACACCAATCGCCCAAGGACCCTGGAAGACCTGAAGGCCAACATTCAGGAAGAAACGGCCAACATACCCATCGCTATGCTCGAAAAAGAGATGAGAAACGCCAGAATTCGGTTTGCTCAGTGTATAGACAATGGAGGACGCCACCTTTCAGATATGATATTTAAAACCGTGTGAGATAAAACTTTACATGTCAAACAACAGTATAAAAAAAAATAAAAAACAAGTACCGCTGAAAATTTGTTTTGTTGAATTTTGAAAAAAGGAAGTTATGCTGCCGCACCCTGTATTGTATTGATTGACGCTACACCGCTGATACTAGTTGTCACTTTTCGTTGGTCCGCTAGTTCTATTTCGGCAACAATTTTATGTGTTTCAGTAAGCAAATGCTTTTTGTTAACCATATGGGAACTCGCTCCACTGTCTAAGCACCACAAGTCAGTTGATTTACTGCAATTGTAGACTGATGCGAAAAGAACCTGTTTAGTATGAGTGTTTTTGTATCTACACTCATTTGCGTAGTGCCCTTTACGCTTGCAAATGTAGCATATACCTTTCCTTCTTTTAGTAGAAGCTGATATATTAGTATTACTAGGAGGATTGAACGATTTTTTATTTTGCTTAGTGTATAGCACCGTTTCACTTCCACTCTCATTTACGTCATCGTTGTTCTTTCTTTTTTCTTCTTCAATCAACTTCAATTTTAGGTCAGAAAGTGATGGTAATGAGTCTCTAGTTTCTATAGCGATTGCAAAATTTTCATATTGTGGTGGTAGTGAACATAGTAACATAATGGATAATGTCTCATCATCCATTTTGATTTGGAGTTCACTCATTTTGTCAACTATTTGCCCAAAGTTACTTAGATGGGTTTGCATACTATCGCCATCCTTTAAACGCAATTGTATTAGTGACTTATACAAAGATACCTTTTGCGCGGGAGAATCCCTCTTGTAAACCTTCTCGAGGGTCGACCATGCTTCCTTTGAATTCGAACTATATTTTATATGCATAAGTTGGTTAACTGTAACACTTAATCGGATATTTGCAAGAGCCTTTCGATCCTTCCTTTTCCAAGCTTCTATTAATTTTTCGTCTTCGTCTGGACACTTAGTTTCACCGGACACATAGTCCCATAGATCGTAAAACTCTAGACTACTCTCCATTTGCAATTTCCAACTTTCGTAGTTGGACTCGGTCAACTTCTCGAAATTCGCCATTTTAATCGATCACTTTTTGATCACCACCGATTTTAATTATTTATTTTTGGGTTTTATTTAGAGCACTTTATTTTAATAATTATAGTTATAGAGCGACCTGGGCCCATAACCTATTATAATTTATATTGAATTTTAATTTAAAACACATAGTTTCAATTATATTTCACAAGGTTTATTACTTATCAGGTCAAGCTCACGGTTACGACTAAAAACTTAATTCAATTTTACAATGTATTAATAGTATGAAAGAGAAAGTATATTAATGATAGTACAGTAAGTAAATACAAGAGAGGATATGATACATACATAGTATTTGATTGTATTCCAATAATCTCTAACCTAATATAATAAACATAATATAAACCTAACCTATATGAGTATCTCCATTGGAAGTGTTGGTCTCGTGAACTCAAATTCGGAGGATATTTTATCTTCTTATCGGTGGCCCGTCGATATATGTGATATATGACTGGGACGCCGTCAGAATCAAAAACATACCGATTCATGTCCAAATACACGAATGCTTCTGGAGGAATGAAGCCAGTAGTAGTAGCAGTACTTGGGCATGCTCAACTACTATAGGAAATTTTCAAAAGGAGCAGCTAAAATTTAAATTCCCTCAAAGTCAAAGTCAAAAGCGCTTTATTTAATACTAATCGTTATAAATTTTAAATGAATATGAAGCAAAATCCAAACAATAACAATAAAAAACTTAATGGCCCAAATGGCTCTCTAAATTTGTACGTTATCATTAAACACATTTAAAAAAAAAAAAAAACCAAAAAACTAGCAAATTCAAATCAATGAAGATTGTTACATATTTTTAAAATTCAATTGGAAAAAGGAGAAAAAACCAACCAACACTATTCTAAAATTATTTATCATCTTAACACTACAGTGAACTTTGATCCTACACCTAATATGTTTTAACTTAATTCTAATATATGCAATCAAACACTTTATCTTATATCAAAAAAATCTATAACAATGTTCCTAACCTAAGCGTTTTACCTTATCTCTAACTTAATATAATAAACATAATATAAACCTAACCTATACCTAATTTTTAACAAAAATAAACAACACTAAATGTAGCAATAATGAGCTGAAACTCAAAAACTAAATAACGAAAACACCAAAACTGAAAATAAACACGAATAATTTAGACATTGTCATTCAGCCACCAATACGTAGATTGCCCCATCTCAACTCTATTAGCTTCAACGAATCTAGCAAATGAGTATCACCATTGGAATTGTTGGTTTCGTGAATTCAAGTTCGGAGGATATTTTATCTTCTTATCGGTGGCCCGTCGATATATGTGGTATATGACTGGGACGCCGTCAGAATCAAAAATATATCGATTCATGTCCAAATACACGAATGCTTCTGGAGGAATGAAGGCAGTAGCGAGGCAAGTCACAATATACCCGTCTGTAGGGTGGAACGGCTGTGAAATCCAAGGGTTTTCACTCACAGTCCCAGATCTTGCGATATGATTCCGAAGAAGCTTCATTATGAAGATATCGACTCTAGTCACTTCAGCAGTTTGATAAATTCTTCTATTCGATATATAGTGCTTCCAATCCGTCTCAGGCTTTCTGTACAAACTCTTAATGTTTCCATAGTACTAGCGCTCTGGTTGTACCAGATCTGACATCCATATGTCAAAACTGGTCTAACCAGTGTCTTGTAACAGATAATTTTGACCTTTTGATCAATGTATCTGGAATGAAAGAGCTTTCGAAGGGCCATGACTACTTTAAGTGCCTTACTGAGCATGATTTTCACATGTTCAGTAGAGTACAGGTACTGATCGAGATAAACACCGAGGTATCGAACACAGGATTTATGTGGAACCCGTTCAAGACTACCCTCACCAGCCATGATGTGGAAATCTTTCCCATTACGTTTCAGGTCTTGACTGACCCCCTGCAGCGTTGTCCGAAACAAGATTGTTTCACACTTCTGCGCATTGATTTTCATTCGCCAATTGTCAGTGTACAGCTGTCAAAGTCAAAAGCGCTTTATTTAATACTCATCGTTATAAATTTTAAAAGAATATAAAGCAAATTCCAAATAATAACAATCAAAAAACTTAATGGCCCAAATGGCTCTCTAAATTTGTACGTTATCATTAACTCATTTCATCAAAAAAAAACTATAGCAAATGCAATTAATTACGATTATTACATATTTTTACAATTCAATTGGAAAAAGGAGAAAAAACCAACCAACACTATCCTAAAATTATTTATAATTAATACACAACAGTGAAACTTTGATCCTACATCTAATATGTTGTAACTTATTTCTAATAAAATACAATCAAAAAAAAACTTTATCTTATACTAAAAATACTATAACAATGTTCCTAACCTAAGTGTTTAATCTTATCTCTAACGGAATATAGTAAACATTACATATACCTAACCTATACCTGATTTTAACAAAAATATATAACAATACTAAATGTAGCAATAATGAGCTGAAACTCAAAAACTAAATAACGAAAAACACCAAAACTGAAAACAAACACGAAAAATTTAGACATTGTCATTCAGCCACCAATACCTGGATTGCGCCGTCTCAACTCGATCAGCTTCAACGAATCTAGCAAATGAGTATCTCCATTGAAATCGTTGGTCTCGTGAACTCAAATTCGGAGGATATTTTATCTTCTTATCGGTGGCCCGTCGATATATGTGATATATGACTGGGACGCCGTCAGAATCAAAAACATATCGATTCATGTCCAAATACACGAATGCTTCTGGAGGGATGAAGCCAGTAGCGAGGCAAGTCGCAATATACCCGTCTGTAGGGTGGAACGGCTGTGAAATCCAAGGGTTTTCACTCACAGTCACAGATCTTGCGATATGATTCCGAAGAAGCTTCAATATGAAGATATCGACTCTAGTCACTTCAGCAGTTTGATAAATTCTTCTATTCGATATATAATGTTTCCAATCCGTCTCAGGCTTTCTGTACAAACCAGTACATGCACGAAGACATTTCCTTTCGAAAACTCTTAATTTTTCCATAGTACTAGCACTCTGGTTGTACCAGATCTGACATCCATAGGTCAAAACTGGTCTAACCAGTGTCTTGTAACAGATAATTTTGACCTTTTGATCAATGTATCTGGAATGAAAGAGTTTTAGAAGGGCCATGACTACTTTAAGTGCTTTACTGAGCATGATTTTCACATGTTCAGTATAGTACAGATACTGATCGAGATAAACACCGAGGTATCGAACACAGGATTTATGTGGAATTCGTTCTAGACTACTCTCACCAGCCATGATGTGGAAATCCTTCCAATTACGTTTCAGGTCTTGACTGAACCCCTGCAGCGTTGTCCGAAACAAGATTGTTTCACACTTCTGCGCATTGATTTTCATTCGCCAATTGTCAGTGTACAGCTGTACATCATTGAACATTTTTTGGAGATTGCTCTGAACTATTGTAGCTTTTTGGTCTGCCGTGTAGATGATCAGATCATCAGCAAACGCTACCAATGATCGCGTTGGCGAGACGTTAAAATCAAAGCCGTTCAATAGCTTGCGAATAAAGATTGAGAAGAGCAGAGGCGCAGTAACTGTTCCCTGCTGTAGACCATTCAAGACCTTGAACTCGCGCATTGTTGTCAGATTTCCATCGGTTACAACAAACGATTTCCCGTATAACATATTACACATCATGGCGACAAGGTGTCTGGGGAACTTGTCCTGAAGAAGTTTAAAAATAAGTCCATCTAACCATACCGTATCAAAGGCTTTCTCTATATCAATGAGACATGCTCCAACACATTGTCTATCATTTAGTTTCCAACAGATGTCTGAGGTTACTTTCGTTATTGCATGTGTGGTCGAATGCCTGGCACGAAAACCAAATTGGCAATTCGGCATCAACTCATTTTCAGATGTAATTTCAACAAAGCCAACGAGGGATGGTTGTAGTCCAAAAATCGCCGATAAATATTGTTGACGCGTGTGAGAAGAAGGCTTTTCAATCTTTTCAACCTTGCGATGGTTGATGTTTCATATCCTTCCATATTGTTTCGATGTTTTATCTTGGGAACTACTTTCTCCATCGTTTCCAACGTCAGCTTCTCTAACTTCGACAAATAGAGATCTATTTCATCGTTAGTTAGATTCCTGTCATTAGGAACCATTGAGCAAGAGTTGCCACCATCAGAAGGGGGACATTGCTTCTGGTACTCACGATTAAACTTCTTTTGAAACTTTCCCCAGTCTGTTTTTTTGAAATTCAACCGATGATTTACATGCTGAACTGGAATGAGGAAGAAATCATCGCTGTGATGATTGATTTCCATTACGATTGCGTTATGGTCAATCAATCAATCAAAAGCGCTTTATTTAATACTAATCGTTATAAATTTTAAAAGAATATAAAGCAAATTCCAAACAATAACAATAAAAAACTTAATGGCCCAAATGGCTCTCTAAATTTGTACGTTATCATTATACATTTAAAAAAAAAAAAAAAACTATAGCAAATTCAAATCAATGAAGATTATTACATATTTTTTAAATTTAATTAGAAAAAGGAGAAAAAACCAACCAACACTATTCTAAAATTATTTATAATCTTAACACTACAGTGAACTTTGATCCTACACCTAATATGTTTTAACTTAATTCTAATAAATGCTATCAAAAACTGTATCTTATACTTAAAAAAAATCTATAACAATGTTCTTAACCTAAGCGTTTTACCTTATCTCTAACCTAATATAATAAACATAATATAAACCTAACCTATACCTAATTTTTAACAAAAATAAACAACAACACTAAATGTAGCAATAATGAGCTGAAACTCAAAAACTAACTAACGAAAAACACCAAAACTGAAAATATACACGAATAATTTAGACATTGTCATTCAGCCACCAATACCTGGATTGCGCCGTCTCAACTCGATCAGCTTCAACGAATCTAGCAAATGAGTATCTCCATTGAAGTCGTTGGTCTCGTGAACTCAAATTCGGAGGATATTTTATCTTCTTATCGGTGGCCCGTCGAAGTCAAAGTCAAAGTCAAAGTCAAAAGCGCTTTATTTAATACTCATCGTTATAAATTTTAAAAGAATATAAAGCAAATTCCAAATAATAACAATCAAAAAACTTAATGGCCCAAATGGCTCTCTAAATTTGTACGTTATCATAAACTCATTTCATCAAAAAAAAAAAAAACTATAGCAAATGCAATTAATTACGATTATTACATATTTTTACAATTCAATTGGAAAAAGGAGAAAAAACCAACCAACACTATCCAAAAATTATTTATAATTAATACACAACAGTGAAACTTTGATCCTACACCTTATATGTTGTAACTTATTTCTAATAAAATACAATCAAAAAAACTTTATCTTATACTAAAAATACTATAACAATGTTCCTAACCTAAGTGTTTAATCTTATCTCTAACGGAATATAGTAAACATTACATATACCTAACCTATACCTGATTTTAACAAAAATATATAACAATACTAAATGTAGCAATAATGAGCTGAAACTCAAAAACTAAATAACGAAAAACACCAAAACTGAAAACAAACACGAAAAATTTAGACATTGTCATTCAGCCACCAATACCTGGATTGCGCCGTCTCAACTCGATCGGCATTCACATTACGTCGCTTGGTCCTTTGTGCCACCCAGACAATGTTTAACACATCGGTATAGGGGGCACACAATATAATGTGAACTAGTCCTTTTCGTGAACATCTAGTCCAAAAAAATCATGATCAGCTCTCAGAGATAAAAAAAATTCAATATCATACGACGCATTCAAAAAAAACTCTGAGTAACTGTCACTTCAGTATCTCGCCGATAGGGTCAAAAAGAACGCCCTAAGATACTGGGCTCATAAAAGCAGAATTACAGGTCCACGCTTCAATCAGTACTCATTAAATGCTCCCTTAGTCTTTTCTTAAATACCAAAAGTGAGTTTGCTTCCTTAACAATTTCTGGTAGATTGTTATATATACGCAAAGCATCATTCGTTGCATCGTTCTTTAGTCGATCCGTTCTGGCAAAAGGTATTACGAATTGATTTGCATTCCTCGCATTATATGGGTTGATCTGTGATACCTTAATTAATGGCGCTCGTTCCCATCCATTAGTTTTTAAATTTCTGTAGATAAACTTCGCTTTCTCCATAATAATAATTTGACTAAAGGTTAATGATTTTGCCAATTGGTAAACCAAACTAGTTTGAGTAAGCATTGGCAGCTTCAGAATGTTTTTATACGCTTTGGTCAGCAGCCTGGATATACTGTTTAAATGTTGCTTCGCTGATTGACTCCAAATAAGTACTCCATAATGCAATTTCGCCAGGACAAACGCATTTAGAACAAGTTTCTTGATGTGCATTGGAAAATCCTCGTACCTTCTTAACAGTCCTATTATTGGGGCTAATTGCCTTCTTAAGCTATTTATGTGTGGTAACCAGGTCATACGATGGTCTATGATAAGACCAAGATATTTCATTTCTAGCACTCTTTGCAATTTTTCGCCGTTAATATTTAGTTCGACATCTATGTCTCCTTTGTTCTTTTGCTTAAAAACAATATATTTTGTCTTTGATGTGTTCAATACTAGTTTGTTTCCAATTAACCACTGATGGAATTTTCCTAGATCGTCGTTGATAGTGTTCTCAATGGCAGTTTTGTCTCGTACTGAATAAAGTAGAACTGTGTCATCAGCATACAATGTGTGATATCCCGTCAGCCCACATGTATTTAGATTATTTGTATATAGCAGGAACAAAGTTGGGCCCAGTATTGAACCTTGGGGAACTCCTGTTTCCGTAGGTGCATGGTCGCTCAGGACATTGTTGATTAAAGTTCTCTGCGATCTTCCCTCCAAGTAACTCTTAAACAACTGCTTAGGACTCCCCTGAATACCATACGATTCAAGTTTACGAAGCAAGAGATCATGATCAACTGTATCAAATGCTTTTTTCAAATCCACAAAAATTGCGATGACATAATCACCTCTGTCAAGTCCTAGATTGATGAAACGTGTGACAGAATGTAGGGCATCCAAAGTACTCTTGTTCTTTTGAAAACCAAACTGATGTTGGCTTATGATAGAGTTTTCAACTAAGAATGATGTTAATCGATTGTTTAGTATTTTTTCAAATATCTTACTAAATCCCGTCAGCAGCGCAATCGGGCGATAGTTATTTGGGTCAAGATGATCACCACCCTTAAATATAGGAACTATTTTTGCAAGTTTTTCTTCTTCCGGAAAAGTCCCATTCCTAATATGCACGTTTATAAAATTTGCCATAATCTGGGCTATGTCCTCCTTAATTATACTAATCTCATTCATCGTGATGCTATCAATGCCTGGCGCCGTATTCTTTTTCAATTCATTGATTACATTTAAGACTTCCCTTTTATTTGTTTGATGAATGTGAAAGATGGAATTTATTGCGATATTTGTATTATTTACATTGCCTGCTGAACTGGGAACGATTTCTTTAGTGATTCTTCCACCAATTGTTGAAAAAAAATTATTCAATGAGTTCGCCGCGTCACGTGGACACGATGTGTTAGAGGGCCCATCAGGATTCAGTTGAAAGTTTTGTGATATACCCTGGGTTGAAGAGTTATCCTTTACCTCATTTATTATTTTCCATATTTCGCGGGAGTTGTCAGCCGCTGTTTCCATTCTTCTTGAGAAATATAAGAATTTAGCCTTTTTCACCAGTCATTTCGATTCTTTTTTCGCTTGCTTATACAGAAACTTGAAAGCCTGGTTTCCACTGTTCTTCCTGTAGTCCATGTATGCCTTCCTTTTTTTAATACTTGCATCAATTACTTTTTTCGTTATCCAAGTCCGTTGTCAACACCTGATTTTTTTCTCAATTGTAGAACTTTGCTTAGCAGATATGATGATATTTTTGAGTTCAATAATACTATTTGGTTTCCGCTTTTCCAGTAACTCTCGTATGTTTGATTTAAAAAGCTCCTTGTCTAAAAATCTGAACGTTTTGTAGGTCGGCTTCTGTTTGTTCAGGGTTTGGTCTTGAATAGCAATTTTTCTCACACGATGATCCAGTTCCGGCCAGTCCTCAAATATGTATGTCATGCTTTCAGCGACTTTTAAATCATTGGTTACTATATGATCCAGACAGGTATTTGACACTGGGCGAGTAATTTGGTTGTTGTTTATGATTACCGTTCCATTCGTTTCTAGCGTATCCTTATAAATCCGTGTTTCTGGTGATTCCGTTAGCACATCAATGTTTGTGTCCGCTACTGTGATCAAATTTTTTTCAGTTGAGAATAATGTATCTAGTACTGTGCAAAAATCATGCGCATTCATTCGATTGGGGTTGTAGTACGTCCCTAATTTTATTTTTTTACCTGCATGGTGTACTTCAATTATTATAACGTTATACTTATCAGGCATCACTCTCTTGGTAATGAAATTGATTGTATTTTTTACGTGGATTGCTGTACCTCCACCTCTTCCAGGTCTGCAGGAGAATACCGCATTATATCCTTCAATATTGTAAAACCGTGCTTCTTCTGGGTAAATCCAGATTTCATTTAGAATAATCAAATCTATGTCAGGATTTTGCTGCAGGTAAATCTGAATATCACTTAGCTTATGTCTTAAGCTTCTTATATTAGCATACATAAGTGTTAAATTTGTTCCACTTGATTGATTAGAAAGATTAGCAATCATCAAAGTTGTAGTCGGTACTCCTCCTGGCGATCAATATTCTTCGTTGAAACTCCGGACACTCTACAGAGTCAGCTCTGTGAGAATGATTAGCATTGTTACTGTTACCAATACAGTTAGAGCACTTCTCAATCGTGCTTTTGCAGTCCTTTAGGTCATGCTTTCCTCCACATTTTAGACATATTTGCTCCCCTTCACATTTAGATGTTTTGTGGTTGTATTTTTGACACTTATAACACCTCGTTACGTTGAAGTCCTCCTTCACAAAATACGATCCATAATCTATATTAATGCCTCTTATACATGCTCCCGTTTACCTGGATGATGTGCAACCACCTTCCATTTCTTGTTCGCCTAGCATGTACAAGTTCCATAGAATCACGCTCCTCTATATTGGGATTTAATGCCTGGATCTCATTTCTTAGTTCATAATTTGCGTATTGTTTCTCTAGTCCATTGATGACAAGTCTAGGCTGTCGCAATCTGGTCTCAGCAACATCATACTCCTCTTTCATTGCATCCATTGCTATATTAAAAAGCGAAGTAGTATTTTCATTTGTCGATGTTTTTATAATCGCTCCACCATTACGAATAGGCCTCATTAGTTGTAGAGGAATTTTACATTTTGATGGCCTGATCTTCGACTTAAAATCAATCAGTGTTTTTTCTGATGAAGAGTGATTTTTAGGCTTAATAATAATCCCTTTTTGCGATATTGTATTAGATCGATGCACTGATGGAGGAGAAGTAGAATTTTTTATAATTTCGGCATATGAGGGCTTGTTCGCAGACGTAGATTTATCTATTAATAAGGTGACATTTGAGCTCATCACTTCGACTTGGCTTTGCAAGTTTTTCATTTGTTGGAAGAGTTGGTCTTCTTTAGATTTACGGTGCTGAGCTCTACATCCTGCACACATCCAAATTACATCTTCGGTGATGTCCATAATAGCCCGATATCTCTCCTCCGACATTTTGATACACCTCAAATGAAACCACTTGAGGCAGAAACCATCACACCCCATAGCCGAGTGGATATCCTCCACGGGTTTCCTACACTTCCCACACTTATCTGGTTTAGTAGCCATTATATTTTTTACTTTTTCAATTATTTGCTTTTTATAAAATTTTTTATTATCCTTAATTTATTTAATATAGTTAGTGAAAAAAAAAATGCAGAAATCCGTACTTGCAAAAAAAAATAATTTAAAATATCAAAATATAAATTTAAAATTAAATTCAAAAAATTGTTTCGAATAAATTTAGCTACACGGGAATCTCACTCCTAGACCAAAGTAAGAATTCCCGGTTCCGTTAATTTTCGTTCGCCTAAGTAAAAAATTTAATCAATGAAATTGATTACTTGAAAGATCGCTACTTATCTCGAAAACTTGATAAAACGACACTAGTAACCACTCCACTTATTTCACACAGCTAATTATAAATTATGACAGAATTTAAACTTCACTTAAGCCAAGAAATTCAGAGAGCTGAAAATGACACTTCTTTGTTTTGACAACTCATATGTCAGTCAATTAAGGTTGTCAAACATTTAAAATCAAAAATCAATATGAACCACTGTAAATAAATTTACATCTTATGTTATATGTAAATAGAAGAATAGTTAGTTCCGTCCGAACCAGCGAGTAATGTACATCGTTATTTATAAATAAATATTTTGTAACAAAGCGTCTCTTTTATTTGACTATTCCCTACACCTCTGATTTCAGCTGGTCTTCAAGCCCGTCAAAACTGAATAAAATATTTTATTTGAGCGCTGTGTTTTTTCGGGATATTTCATCTCTGTTTTAACCGGTTCTTATTATTTGGGCGCCTTAATACAGAAATTGCGATACTTTATTTATTAGTGTGATACTTTGGCCATTTGAGGTATTTTTCTTTACTGTGTATTTTATTCTTAATGATTTGTGGCCCCACTAGCTTTGCTTCGCTGGCAAGTTTCAGGAAAAGTTCTTTGGTGGTTGTTAACAACCGAGACAATGCCAAGGCTAGACTTGCATACTAGCGTACTTCTTGTATAGACAAGTAGCTTTCTTATGACATATTCCAGAGCCAAATTGAATAGCAAAGGGACCATTCCATCTCCCTGCTTCAGGCTGATGTTTGTATCGAAGGCATCGTTGAGTTGGTTGTCGATATGGACTTAGGGGTTGTTGATTATTTGGTATAGTACGTTACGATCAGTACGGTCGTATGTTTGCTTAAAGTCAATGAATATTTTGTGTGCGTCTATGTTGACTGTAAACAATTTATCTTCAATCGATCTACCTGCCCTAAAGCTACCTTTATGCTGGCAATGTTTTTCAAATGATAAAGGACAGCAGCGATGAATTGCCGAATACTTTGGTCGCATGGGCTCAGGGAACGATCTCTTCTTTTACGAGGGATTTATTGGCCCACGACAAAGGGTAGGGCATCCTGGTGCGATTGGAACCCTCTTGCGCAACCCCCCACCCCTAGCTGAACTTAAGGTAACGATGATACGCGTCTGCATGCAATGACTCTCCATCCCAGCAAAAGCCCCTGCATCACTCAAAAAAACTACAGTTCAATGGCTGAAATAAAGTGGTGGGTCATCGCCAATGTCACAAATCACATGCCCGGTGAGGTGTAGAAAAATGAGATTGAAATTTTTAATGAAACTAGCAATACATTTATATTGATAAAATCTTTTCCATTCAAAATAATTATTTTTTCACTACCAATCTGATTCTAATATTTTGTTATAAACAATAAACTTTCCATGCATTTAATGAATAGTACAAGATAAATAAATATGAGAATTTTTAATTTATTTTCTGAACAGATGTTCATACGGTCCTTCTCAAGATACAAAACTCTTAAAATTACTAAATTGAATAATACTGGTAATTGACAATCGGACATCAAGTCCGGCGCGAAAGAAACAATTGATTCGATGATGACTGCCAGAATGCGCTAAACAAAAAGAATCAGGCGTACAAACAATATTTAGATTGGAAAACCAGGACGAAGCGAGAAATATATGAAAATTTCCGAGAGTAGTGAATAAAACTAAGAAAAAAAAAATACTATGACAACCAATTGAAAAGCATCGATGTAAGTCTAGCGAGCAAAAACACAAGACAATCGTACAAAGTAAGCATACGACAGTATTGATCGTAACGTGCTGTACCAATAAATGCTTTGCTTTGGTATCTCAGCCAAATTAGTCCATATAATAAAAATGGCAATGACGTGGACAAACACCCAAGTCCGCATCAATAACTAACTCACCGATGCCTTTGACATAAATATCTGACTAAGGCAGGGAGATGGGCTGGCCCCGTTACTATTCAATTTCGCTCTGGGATATGTCATACGGAAGCTACCTGTCGATACACGAGGTACCTTATTATAAAAGTCAAGCCAAGTGCTAGCCTATGCGGATGACATAAATTTTTTGTCACGGTCGTTTAAAACTGCCAAAGAACTCTTCCTGAAACTTGACAACGAACCAAAACTAGTAGTGCTATACATCAATGAGAATACAACAACGCTCATTACGCAGTTGAGGAAAAATATCTCACATAGACAAAGCGTCATATTTGGCAAAATTTGTGTATTTAAGCGACAAAATAACGAGAACCGGCAGTGAAAGACACGAAGTACGCCGAAGAACACAGATTCCAAATAACATTTTTTATTCAGTTTTGACGATCTTGAAGACCAGTTACATTGGAGAACACAGGAAAACAATGCTCCAAGTACATAAATCTGTAATAAGATCTGTGCTATACCATGGGTTTGAAATATTGACCTTAACCCAAGCATCCGCAAACATTTTGGACGCCTTTGAAAAAGAGGTCCCGAGGCAAATAATTCGAGCGAAGCTGGATGAACACCAACAGCGAATTCGATACAACCGTTAGCTGTATGAAATTTTTGAGGAGCCAAAGATCTCAACGATTAAGACTGCAGAAGCTAAAATGGGCTGGCGACGTGAATCGTATGGACGAGCAACGGATACCCACAAAGGTATTCGTTGGGAGAACTGAATCCCGGAGACCAGTGGGGAAACCGAGGAAACGCTGGTCTGGTTCTGTCGATGAAGGCAGTTCATCATAGTTGGAGTTGCTTGTTGCAGGATGCGAAGTCCTGAGAGGGGTTGTAGTGCTATGAAGGACAAGAATAGTGGCAATTAACTGATAATGACTAACAAAATATAAGCAAACTAATTCTACATACATATGTAGTCCACGTGGTTTTGTGTTTGGTTCGACTCTCGTTGGCGGCAACGAGTTTCAGTTCCAGCGATTCTTTGGACGGACTATTAGTTCATTTAGCTATGATACGTGATGGTTTAAAATCCGAACGTATCGCATCTGGATGGGCAGGCACACGGCCATAGCGTGACCATATCAGCTTGTGGAGTGCCGATACATTCGATTATGTCAAAGAAATGCTCTAACTATCTCTGAGCGAAGGCCCGAAAGGGGCTGTCGTGTTATAAAATTTAAACAAAAATCATACATCAATTCTCATATACTCAAGCTATGACATTTGTATATCAATACAAATAAACTTTTATATCAGATACATTTTAAAAGAGTATAACAAATTCTAATTGAAACCATTTTTTTCAATGGATTATATTAAATTTAAAGATGTTTTGTAAACGTATTATAGCTTTTCAGTGTCTCTAATATTATTTAATGTATATATTATAGTTTATGCTGTAGCGATTCAATCGAGGAATGATAATGTGTTCTTGCAGTTTTAGCTCAGATTCAAACTCGTTCCAGCTATTAAGAATTTCTTCTGCTTTTCATCCCAAGCCTTTCCGCTCTTCCAGATTGCTTGCATTATTAGCTTTGCCCGGATTGTGATGGATGCAAGCCATTGTTATGGATCTTATATTGTTGCAATGTATAACAGCAGCTGCCTTTTTGTGGGCTTTTTCGATTCATTAAACTCGATGATTTTAAAGTGGAACACATCTTAGGCTGGATTGCACTGTATACCAAATGTTTTCAAGGAGTGGTCCTCGTTGAACTCTAATAGAACAGCTCATCTTGTGTCTTCCGGTAAATAGCTCTGGATTGTTGCTAGCCCATTTTCTGAGGTTAAAGTAACCTCTATTAAGTAGAGCTGTTATCTCCTGTTGAAGGGAAATCACTTCTCAAACAACATGGAAGGAACTTATGATGAAAAACACATGGCTATTTGTTCCAAGCACAGCCTTTGTTATCTGCAAAAATGATAGAGAGGAGATCTTACTAGAGAACATCGGAATCATCCACACCGAACAGAATTGCACTTTCAAACTGAGGGATTCATTCTATAATCAGAAATGACCCAACAAAAAGGAGTAGTGACGAGCTTCTCGAAAGAAGTGGCCCCAGTCGGAATCTATGGACCCAATAGTAAACCGATTTCAATAGGTTTTGCAAGTAGCATCAAACCCTTAAAAGCAGCAAAAATAGAAATATGTATATGGGTGAAGCTTTTGGAAGTTGGTTAAAAACAGGCTTGAAATTTCGCTTCGGGGAAGCATATGCATGTCTGCTCAACCCCGCATAGAATTTTTCCTCAGTATTTGAAAATTGAGATCTTATTGAAAATCGGATCCATCTTCTGGCCAATACACTCTTTTGGACCAGAAGAATTACGCGCATTTCTTTTGATTAATAATTTTCAAACAAAAATCAATGAATTTAGGTGTACATATAAGATTCTTGCGCAGATTCATTCCGACACAAAACTGTTAGAATCGATAATGGGTCTATAAAAATCGGGGCAATATCACTCAAAATTCTAACTTTTCTGAATTCCACCATCATTTTAAAGCAAATGGAACTTATCGACGCGAACAAAGTGATGATTATCTTTTTCATGCTGACCCTTCCCAAATGAAGGAAATCATCACCGCTATTCTACAAAGAAAAGGGAACAGATGAAATAGAAGGAGGTGAGAAACATTTGCAGGTTATTTTTTGTACAGCTGCTAAATGTAATCTGTTTGGCGGTTTCTTTCATCCTTTAAAGACTATTGTTTCCGTATCAAAATGCCACTATTATGTAAACAGTCGGAGCCTTTGAACATAACCGCAAGAGTGTTTCTACCTTCATAAAGTATCAACCTAATACCTGTGCTTGTATATCCGTTTGTGCAGATGTTTAAATTTTATTGAAAACATATATTTATTCTGGATTGTCTATCGATTTATCTAAATTGTTAGTTATTAGCTTTATTGTGCGTGCAAGGAGATTAACAGGGAGCCGAGGATGAAATCTTGCGCTGAAAGCGATTGTGAATGTAAGTTTACTACGAGTAAGTTTGAAGGGAAGCTTAGGGTGCGGGCAGACTGCAACACGTGCACACGGTGACTTCCTATAACTATGCTTCAATCGCGATTGTCGTGGGGCTATCGTGTGGGAGTTTGCCAGTACCTTTTAACAGGCTGAGTAAGCAGCAGTTTGCTTCTGGCTGAAGAAGTTTGTATACAACTTTCCAAATGCAAACACTTATCTGAGAAAATGAAAGAATTTGCTCCTGAAAAATATACATAACCTATGAACAAACAGATTAAGGTTTTGTCATATACAGTCTTCCACAAAAGTCAAGGTACAGAGAATCGGTAACTGAAAATTGTATTAGTGAATCAATATTTTTATTTGAAAACCAAAAGTTATGAAATGGTAATAATACGAGTTCTGTTGAATTTAAGTTTTCATAAATTTAAAGGGATTCAGCAATAAGGATCATTGAAGACAATAATTTTTTGTTGGCAATGTCTCTTTTCTACTCCACAAAAGTCTTGGTACAGTTGCAGAAAATGCCCTGTTATTTGTAAAAAGGGGAGTCCCCCAAGTTCATATTATCAGAGTGAGTTAACAACCGTAGGCCGCTGTCTTTAATATCGCGTCCGTATTCGTGGTGTATCTTTTATTTAATAAAATTTTTAAAAAATGAGTCGAAAGGAGTTGAGTATTAAGGAGCGTGAAATAATTATTAATCTGCATTCAAATCAGAGCAAATCATATTCTGAAATAGCTGAACTAGTGTTGCGAAGTCGGTCAACCATTCAAAAAGTGATAAATCGATTTAAGAAGGAAAATAGAGTGGAAAATGTGCCCCGAACAGGTCATCCATCTAAACTAAGTGCAAAGGACAAGAGAAAAATTTCGCGAATGGTAAAACAAGATCCATTTCTAAGCTGTAGAAAAATCTGCGATGTTCTTGGAATTAATGATAAGAAGGAGGTTAGCGCAGAAACTGTGCGTAGAGCTGTCGTAGAAGCTGGATTTTCATCTCGTACGCCTAGAAGAAAACCTCTTGTAAGTTCCATAAACAAACAAAAAAGAATAACATTTGCAAAAGCATATATTGACAAACCAATAACGTTTTGGGATAATGTTTTACTTTCGGATGAGTCTAAATTTTGTATATTTGGTGTAAATGGGCATAAGAGGGTCTGGCGAAAAGTAGGAGAAGCATTTAATCCCAAGAACACTATTAAAACAGTAAAACATGGAGGCGGTGGTGTTATGGTTTGGGGTTGCATGGCTGCTGCTGGAGTTGGAAATCTGACATTCATCGAAAATACTATGGATCAGAACTCGTATTTAGAGATTCTACGAAACAACATGAAA
This sequence comes from Odontomyia ornata, assembly GCA_963969285.1. NCBI lineage: Eukaryota > Metazoa > Arthropoda > Insecta > Diptera > Stratiomyidae > Odontomyia > Odontomyia ornata. Next base: position 234,493,035 of record OZ017741.1, on the reverse strand, counting down.
CAAAGTGCAGCCAAATTAGGTATGCGAGAAGATTTCTTGTTTCAACAGGACAATGACCCTAAGCACACTGCGCATAAAGTTCGAATGTGGCTATTGTACAATACTTGCATGCTTGCTACACCGCCTCAAAGCCCTGATTTGAACCCTATAGAGCATCTTTGGAATGAGCTTAAGACAAAAATCCGAAAAAGAGTGATATCAAGCAAGGCGCAGCTTAAGGATGTTATATTGGAGGAGTGGGCCAGAATCAGCAGCGAATTTACTAAAAAATTGGTATATTCTATGCCTAAAAGACTGAAGTCAGTAATTCAGATGAAAGAATATCCGACAAAATATTAAGAAAAGTATAATTCAAATAACTATGCAAGACTATAATTACAATTTGTATCATTTTTCTTTAGGTGTACCATGACTTTTGTGAACTTCATTCATTGACTTTCCAACACATCATATGTAATAATATATTAATACGACAGAATTTTCGTTTTGTTTTACATGAATTTAAAGTGTAATGATTATAGTTGAAGTAATACCAAAAAATTTTTATCACTATAGGTTTTTTAAATAAAAATATCAAACAATTTTCATGATATTTATCACTGTACCTTGACTTTTGTGGATGACTGTAGATGTGCACGCTTGAAAAAGCCATCATACGATTAGGTAAGATTTATAATAATCCTAAAATACAGTTAAATTTTAAAATGTTCAAGCTCAGGAACTTTGTAGCAAAAAAAATGCAATTTTTGTATAATTTATCTGAAGAATTAATGTAAGAAATCGGAAATTCTTGGGACGTGCCGTCACAGCAAGAAAACAATGTATCCTGCGAAAAAAAGCAGAGTCTCCTGCAGACAGTGATAGATGAGCATACGGTAGAAGAAAGTAAAAGGATCGCGAAACCCAGAATTGCGGCCATCACAACCGAAGCGACTGATGCATGGGACGTAAACGAGCAATACTCCCTCCACAGACGACATCGAGCAATCCCATCACCCTGAATCGCTCAGAAGAAGAGCGGCTCTACCATCTGAAACGCATGGTTGCCACCTGCAATGTATAAACGAACCTTATTAATAAGGTTAAAATGAAGTTTAGGAGCTGGTAGACCTCCTAGCTCAAATAGGTCACTAGAGTCTCGTGTGGCTTAAGGCAGAGGATGAGCGAAACATCGAGCCCTCTGACTGTGCCCTAGTCTCCCTTACACCTACTAACAGCAAAACGTTGGCTTGCAATCCAATCAAAGTGGATTGGGAAAAACGGACATTGGACGGGGATCGAAACATCATATTTTATTGGGGGAGAAGTTCCAGACAGCACTTTCTAAGGCAGCCAAAAAAGCGACTTTAAAGCACAAAACTATGAGCCTTCCCTAGAACTGAAATACAAAGGATTATCGGATGTGGTTAAAGAAAGCAAGAATAAGAAGTAACGCAAACCTATTGAGCAGGTATTACTAGTCAAACCAATCAACTGGATATCCTGCAAGAAATTAAAGGAGCGATAAAACCAGAGGACGTATAAAATGCCATCAAAGCTGTCCAACTGACGCGGGCAAGTGGCCTACTAGTAAAATTTGGAACAGAGGCAACAAACAAAACTGCATTCCATGACACAATCAAAAAAAGTCCTCGGAGAAAAACCACCGTAGCCCCACTCGAGCCTATGGCCACTCATGAAATTAGGGCTATTAATTACGTTACAGATTTGCTGGCTTAAGCGGGCCAACAGTTAAGTTGACTAAACCAAACAATAGTACGCAGCACTTGGCCATTGTTGAAACCACAGCGAAGGAAGCTGAACGATTGATATAATGGAGGAAATCAAAAAAGGCTGGGTTATTTGTAGGATATGGCAAAGAGCGATTCCTCTCCAGTGCTTCAATTGCCTTGGATACGGGCACACCACACATGGCCATAAGGAACGATACTAACTCCTCTTGTACTGCAATTGTAGCAAGACAAGGCATAAAAAGAAAGAGCGCTAAGGAGGCTTACCCTAGACCAAATGATTTGAGACACGTTCCAGGCACGAGGAAATACTGAGTTTTCCAAAAAGCTCTAACTAAAGCCAAAGCACTTCTGCATTGAGCCGTATCCTGCAAAGTACTCTACATTGGAGCCATTACCCGAGATCTACTCCAACTGTTTCCGAGAGACAAGCAAGTTGACTTGCTGCTAATCAGCCTGCAATATTATAGCAGAAGCTTATCAATTTGGTATCCTAACGAACGAAGTACTGTCACCATCTGGGTTTGGAACAGCACTTACTTCAAATTGTAGGCCCAGGGGTGAGGAGATGGTTTCGTTTGGTTTCAATGTTTGGGTATACATAACGCTAAATGAACTGCTGCCATCTCTACAGTATAGCCTCAATGCCTTAGAGGAGTGCTTCCGGCTGCTGAATGAAACTACGACGGGGACCGGAGGACTTGTAGCTAAAGATGCGAAGAACTCGGCTATGAGAATATTTATATCTGCCTGCATGTCTTCTGTAATGATGTTATTTGCCTCAGCGAGCTAAAATTTCAAGCTGCGGTCGCTGACCTTGCCTGACAACGCACACGCGTGCTGGCAGCTAGCTTTCTGTAGTATCACGGGTCATTTTCGCTAGCGCAAAGATTACACTAAAATATCATTTTAACGCACACGATTTGCATAGATAACAGAGCCTGACGGAAACAGAAGGGGGTCGTACTCTTTTCTGCCTAACATACCGATGACACAAGTCATCCTTCCGTTTTCAACGGGGAAGCTAGCTCCTATCAAGAAATAGGAAACCGGATGGATTTGGTTCCCCACGCACCCTCCCAACCGGATGAAGTCCAGATGACTGGGCCCATCTTGAGGGCCTATCATCCCTTGGTATAGAAGTCTCTAATCCAACAAGGAAGGAGGGCAACCGTGTGAGGCACGCGCTCACATGGCGATTTCTTATCCCTTTAAGGGGAAAAAAGAAGACCCAGTTTTGGCTCTTGAGAAATACATTTTTATTTGTAAGGATAATCAATAAATCCTAAATAGAATGACTCGACTATATCTTTTTTTACTAACAATTACAACCGTATTCGTAAATCAATAAAATTTGTATGTTTTTTTTTGCAAATAAGAAGCAACTAAATAATTGTAAAAAGTACTAGTAATACTATAAGGAACAAAACCGATAATCACCAATTCATTCAAAGCATCTCCAATACAATATAACACAATTCTAATAGTATATATAATACCACAATGAACATAGTTAAATTCATTAATCATATCAAATAATAATTTCATATGAAAAAAATCAAAATCAATGTTAACTAGGAAGTTTATAAGTAGAACAAGCAAAAATAATAATTAGGTACATACCTACAGCCAAGAGCGTTCGAGGCGTACATGTTCCTATAAACCATAATTATCTTAGACATAGATATTAGTTTTTGTTTGAAATAAATAATGTTAAAACGACCGATGGGAAATATTTTGTTCCAACAGGAATTGACGTTTTGCTAAAGGTTTTGCTTATTCACGGACTTCTCCAAAGCTTTTGACTCCGTGAAACATGTTCTCCTCTGTCAAAAGTTAGCTTTGCTCGGCATATCCGGTTCCCTACATTCTTTTATTTCGTCCTATCTGTCCTCTCGTTTATGTCGTGTTGATCTCTATAGCACAATCTCCTTTCCATTCAATCCTACATCTGTCGTCCCTCAAGGGTCAATCCTTGTACCTCTCCTTTTCGTACTGTTTATCAACGATCTTCCCTCTGTAATTTCTTCTTCTTGTCTCCTGTGTGCTGATGATTTCAAGGTATTTCAGATAAGTAGATCCCTTGATCATTGTCAGCAACTCCAAATTGATCTCTTTAACTTCTATAACTGGTGTAATGCAAACTCACTTCGTATCAATGTTTCCAAACGTTTTAAAATGACTTTCACTTTAAAATTGTTTCTTTAACTTACAATTACACCCTATGTGATGTTTTTCTCTCCTCTGCAGAGTCACGGAAGGATCTTGGTATAATAGTTGACCCCAAGCTTAAATTCGATGCCCATATTTTTAGAATAATTACCAAGGCATCAAAAGTTTCGGATTTTATTATGCGGCATTTGCACAAGTTTGCAATTAGTGCTACCGCTGTTCGCTTGTTCTCATGTCTTGTCCGCCCGCTTTTTGAGTACTGCTCAGTAGTGTGGTCTCCTAGACATTTATATCTTGTGAGCTCACTAGAAGCTGTTCAGCGTAAGTTTACCCGTATTTTGTTCTTCAAATTCAACTTAGCCTATGAGTCTTATCAGCGTCGTCCATCCATACCTCGTCTCCTTCTGTGTCGTCCTGTAGAGCCTTTTTAGATCAATGTTTACTTCATAAGTTATACTACCAACAAATTGCTTCCACTCTAAGTGAAGACTTGCACTACAGACTGTATGCGCATCCTGGTCGGTCTAATAACATTCTTGGGGTTCCGTACGCCCGCACAGATTTATATTTTCAGTCAATTATGCCGCGAATCATCAGAAAATATAACAACCTCGAGCTTGGTTCTCTATCCACGTCCTACTTTGTTGTTAGAAATAAACTAATTACGTTACTTTTTGTGATTAGTGATTAATGTTTCCTTATCACTCAATTTTTTCAAACTTTCATCTAGACTCTAAGTTTTAATTAACTTTTTTCTGCTTGAATTTGTTGTATAAATGTGTCTTACTTTAAACGATATTTAATTGTCTAAGTCTATTTTGTAATTGGATTTTTGTCTGTTAAATGGATTTAAATAATCAAATTAACTAGCTTTAACACACTCTTGTTTTTCCTTTTCCCTGGTGAATTTGCCTTTCCATTTTTCATAGAACTACAATTTTTCATATTTGTTTTAGTGACTATGGTCTTTACCTGGTATCCATAAGTGCATAAATTAATATCGATTCAGTTTATACACGTATCAACAAATACAACTTCACTGGAACACGTAAACATCAAGTTCTTTCCACCAAACTTTTATACTCGTTTCTCCTTTTGGTTTATTTTTAATTTAGATCGGTGAATTGATTTTATTTATATTATAGGGTTATCCATTTTACGCTTGGGAAAGTAAAGCTAAAGAATACACTTAAAATATTCAGATGGAAACAAAATTTTTTATTTAATATAAGGATTAAACTTTGCCATTACACGTGATACACAACACCATTCAGATGTTCTCCACGGGACCTCTTACGGGCCTCAATCTTTTTTAGGTGATTTTCAATGACTTTTCGGCACATTTCCGACAATATCTTGTCCATAACTTCACGAATATTGGTTTTCGATTGCTCAAGATTTTGAGGATTGTTCACGGAAACACGATCTTTCGCATAGCCCTACAAAAAGAAATCCAAAGGTGTTAGATCGCAGGTCTTGCGGGCCAAATGACATCACTTAATCTCGAAATTACGCGTCCTGGAATTTTCTCGTGCTCGATTAGCCTGTGTTGTGCGGCTTGTGGCTCCGTCCTGTTGGAACTACATGTTCTCCAGCTCATAATCTTCAATTTCTCTCCAAAAATAATCGGTTAACATTCGTCCATAGCGGTCAGTATTGATTGTAATGGCTCTTCCTTGATCGTTTTCAAAAAATACGGGCCAATAACACCACCCGACCATAATGCACACCAAACGGTCACGTTTTCCGGATGCAAAGGCCTTTTTGCAATTACCTGAGGATTTTGAGAGCCCCATATGCGGCAATTCTGGTTATTTTCGTAACCACTGAGCGAAGAATGGGCCTCATCACTAAAGAAAATTTTGTTCGAAAAATCATTATCAATGGCTTGTTGTTCAATCACCCAATTCGCATACATTCTGCGTTGTGTACGGTCTTGAGGCTTAAGTTCTTGAGTGAGTTGGATTTTGTACTTCCCCCACACTTTGAGCAACGACAGCGATATTTTCAGCGAACGAATGTTGCGATGATGCACGAGCCTTGCAATATCAATAACCGATCCAGTCTCTTCAAATGTTCTCACTGTGTTCGAAATTGTTTGCTGTGTAGGTCGATTATGTCGACCGTAATCGGCTCGTAAAGCCGTAAATGTTGATACAGCAGAATCACCATTTTTATAATAAAATTTAATAATTTTAACGCGTTCTTCAACTGCTAAACGATCCATATTTCTAAATGGCAAACCTTCAACTAAAAAAACACGCTTTGGATGACATTTAATTCTGCCAGATGTCAAATGGCAGGGTTATACTTTCCTACCACGAAATGGATAACCCTGTATTAACTCAAAACTTTAATCACACCAGCAAAAATTTTATTTCGATGGAGGTTAAACCAAAACACATGTTTGTAACGATTTTCACTTTTCAGTTCGAACGCGGAACCGACCCCTCATCGGTTCTAGACGTTAAGTCTGAGTAGTGCCAACGGATGGTACCAACAGGTCAACCGATCCGTGCACCGTAACCCATTCACGCGGTGACTGCTTGTCGGCCAGCTAGTTCGAAGAGGATTTCGGTCGCGGGTCTCCGAATGGGTTACGCTCAATTACAATATTTCAGCCACCTGAACATGCCCGTTTTCCAAACGCGTCAACAACTACTCATCCAGAACGGGAAACCTACGTTACGTTAATTCTGGATGTGAGAAGAATCAAATATATACTTTCGCTTTCAGTCGGTAAAATACGCCGGGCGGAATATAAACACTGCCCAATGAATATTGATATTTGACCCGGTCTGCAGAACTGACACAAATACTAATCAAACAAATAGGCAATCATGGATGTCAAAGAGATATTTCTTGCTAGGCCATTGAGTATACTAGTGCTAGACAACCCAGCAACCCCATATGTCTCATTTCTTATGGTTAACTCCGATACTTAGCTGGGCAATTAGGATCCTCCACAGCCTTGAACTGACAACCGCTCTGCTGTTTGTAAGAAAGATTGAAGCGCTTCTTGTTGAACATTGACTTCGCCTTGGGCGTAGAATCTTTTCGAATTATAATTGGTGAAGCTGCTCTAGCCTTAGCCAAAGGTGATCGTTGCGCACGAGTCACTTTGGTCTGCGTGATAATGTTACTTTTCTTCGGTTTGTATTCTTTGTCGTTATCAACCTCTTCTTCAGAATCATTTGATTCGGTCACGTTTGGCTGCTACGACGACGAAGGGCGATGAACTGCAATCAAAACAAGGTAAGGCATTTGTCGACGTAAGCCGAACGAAAAAAAATTTACCTCTTAATAGTTCTACCCAATCTAGGACCGCGCCAAGTCGCTACCGACACCACACCATGGCACGTTCTGGGCGACGTAGAAGAAAAACGTTTGGTCGAATGATCCGCTAGCTACGCGCACAGTTTTGCAATAATAATAACCGTACTTCTTCGACATGTGGCTGTCAAATCCAACCGCTGTCACATCGGACAAAGCAGATGTGTGTGGAATGGCACGCCACATGGCGGCAATGTGCCTCTCCATTTGTCGCCAGTGGCATAGTTTTTCGATGGCCACGGTGGAGGGGCATTTCCAGATGGATATGTCTCGAAATGTGTCGGGGTTTGGATTAATTTTATATTTCGAATATTTATATCCACAGATCTAAATATTTGGACAGAAAAGAAATATTTTCTGCGCAACGATATCCGCACGACAGATGAAGTCCGCTGGCACTTCGAGGACATACCCATCTGGCCGGTTGCAAGGGTTCGGGATCGGAATCGCTTCGATTCCCGGGCGTAGGCGTCACATTACATGTTCACAATTCGCGCTTTGCGCCCTTTTGGAGTACAATAAATTTGAACTTTTCGCCGCAGGAAAAGCCGAAATAATAGTGCTTCTTGTGAAAGAAACTTTTTGCTTTCTAGAAAATGTTGACGATACCGACATGAGACGTAAAGTAGCAGAAAGAATGACGCAGTTCCACTATAATGATTCCTTTACGCCACAATTACTTACGAATAGTTAAAATGCGGACAAAGGATACTTTGACGCATACAAACGGCGAAACACTTGACAATATCGAAAAGATTCTGTAAAATAGGACGACGTCGACGGAGATAAAAACTGAATATCCCGATATAAATCACAACCGCGCACCGAATTCTCGAGAACGAGTTTCAACTTTGTTCAGTTGTCGTTTGTTTCTCCCACGGGAGCACATCAGATTCTATGATCAACTAAAGATGGTATGAGGACATACACAATCCCTATTATCATGCGCCCCACGCTAATATGACGAAGTAATTGTACAGAATAGTGCTTGACCAGCTGCATCCCAGATTTACAACTTAATTGTTTTGCCATCAAGTTCAATTATTCTAGTTTTAAAATGTACTCCATAGTACTAATATAGCAATCTGTGTACTCGTATACGAGATGTGTTCAAAAAGTAAGGTGACTTTGTATTTTTAGAAAAAAGTATTTATTTATTCGTCAATATTTATGTTGTCCCTTTCAAAGTAATCAATAGACTTGTGCCAACAATTTTTCCAATCCTCGAAGCACTTCTCATAAGCATTTTTCGGCGTAACCTTGAGCTCTTCCAGCGATGCAGTCTTTATCTCCTCAATCGTTGCAAATATCCATCCTTTCATCGGTCTCTTCTGTTATGGGAACAAGAAAAGTCACATGGGGCTAAATCCAGTGAATATGGTGGCTGAGGCTTGATTGTGGTGTTTTTGACCAACAAATTCTTGACCTTTGATCCATCTTTTTCGATAGCAGAAAATCGCCGAGCATGCAAAACACTTCTAACTATTATGCCTCTTACAAACAAACTAAACATATTATATAGTTTAAACTATAAATATGATGAGTGTACCAACAAAAAAATAAATAAAAAAAGTCAATAATCGAATGTACGTTGCCCGCGAAATTTGATAAGTCCCCTTACTTTTTGAACACACCTCGTACGAGTATATCGTCGGCAAACCGCAACAGACGACAAGATTTCCCTACGCGAGACTCTTTCTCTACCAGAAGCTGTTTGCGATCGATGCCCAGCTAATAACAAATGCAATTTCACAAACATGAATTCACACTGAAGTAAAATAAACCACACCATAGTACATTCACATAAGTCCATCTACCCTGTGTTGCACACTTTCTGAATTTTCCCAGGGACCGGCCTGCTGAACCGGGGCACGTCAGCTGAGCCGAGGCCCGTCGCATTCAAAAATCAAATACAATTATGGTTCGCTCTTCGGCTTGTGTTCGGATTTTTCCGGAGGCTAGATTGAGTGTGGATACTATGTGAGTATACTATGAACCACACGTGATTTGTCTCTTGTCTTGGTTTCTTTCTTGTTTCACATTTGCTTCGGCTTTCCATTTTCTGTTTACTTTTACCAATACGGGCGAGGATACTCACTTTGATTCCATGATTCCAACTACTGAAATTCGATACATCTTCCAAGTTGCAAATATGTATTTTTTAGATTCGATATTTGTACCGAACTATCACTGTTATCATAATTCAATAGTATTTCGGATGGATTCGATTGGCAGGATGGTGATTTTTTTCGATATTGTATAGTTTAGATGATTTTTATTATCCTAATATATATTTCCATCAGCTCGAAAGCAAATGGAAAATTCCAGCTTTTTCGAGGATGGAGGTAGAGTAAGTTTTAAAGCTAAATGTACCACATATAATATATGTAGCACTACTTCCATAAATCTGAGAGTACGCGCAAAAAATATCCTGTTGACGTTTCTAATCGTCTCAAGTACCCCGCGCAATAACTTTTTTATGAAAGCTTAAATTTTTCATTTTCACGGTTTCCACAACAATCGATTCATTTTCACGTACAATAACATTTTCCAACGATACGTTGAGCTCATCAATACTTTTCTTGAATTGAAGATAATCAGATGCTTTTTCGAAAATCAAAAGTCCATTGTTCTGACGGATATGGACTGACTAGTCCTTGTGTAATTTATACAAGAAACTTAATGCTACATAGTGGCGGTACACTTGTGGGTTCTGATATTATACGAACATCAGTCAATGAGCGACCTTGATCATTAGCGAAAATGACTTTCTATTTGATGCGGTTCTGACTTTTGGTTGTGTCCTCAGGACTAGTATCTCCATGTGAGGGACGAGGACTAGTACCTTCATAGATTAAGCAAGATTTTGGTGCAATTTGTAATCTGCATGGGACTGCAGTTAGTGTTAGATGCTGTGTACCGTGCACGACCCGGCGGACTTGGGGTGGTGTCAAAACCTGTGGCCGGCATGACCTGGGATGATGCTCTTAAAACCGTGTGTAATTATTTGTGCTGTAGCTAGATAGAAAACTAGCAGGTGGACTCTGTGATACTACTCTACCTCAAATATAATAGAAATATGCCACTCTAATGAGATACGCAAACACAACCAAGGACACCGTGAACCCAACTCGAGTGACAAAAATCCATCGGCAAATATTACTGTTCTGGAGCGATCTTTACTCATCACTTGAATCCTTTCTGAAGACGCCTACATTACTGGGAGGAGAAGTCAAGATCTTGTTCATCACTTCATGATTTTAATTACTTCTACTTTATCAATTTTCCACATGTATAAAATTATCACAATAATACAACATTATTCGCAATGCGACTGCTTATCGAGTCTAGCCTCTCTAAAAGTTGCAGGAAGTTACTCAAATTAAATGTTTTAGCTCTTTGCTTTGGAAAAGACAACAATAAGGTGCTTCACTTCTGTCGTTAATTTGATGCTTTAATCAATTAACCATTACTAGGGACAAACAAGGAACATTTCAGACTAACGTATAGTTAGCGAAACTTGTTGAACGCACCACGTGCTCTGGAAATGTAAGTAAAAAGGTTCAAAAAGAAAAAAATGTCATTCTTTAAATGTAGCAAAAAAATTGGTTTGGTTATTTTCCAACATCTCATCACCATAATCTATGGTACAACAGCCCAAGCCGGGTCTTGGCCTCCAGGATTAATCTCCTCGAACCATCACGGTTCTGCGATCTGGTCTACCAGTTGATCACTTCCAGCAAGGATCTACTGTCAGCTTCTATCGTGTCTTCCCATCAAGTCCTCAGTCTACCTGCTTGATGTCTACCTTGTGCTCTACCTTTTAACTTTCCTAATATCGAAGCCTGTCTAGTAGTTTCCTGCACTTACAGCCATAAAAAAAATTTAAAACTTATAATTTTTCAAACTTGAAAATAGTTAACCGAAGTTACTGTAAGGTACATTCAATGAGTTTATCGTTTTAAATTTACTGTTACATATTATTATTTACTTGAAAAAAGCAAGATTTCCATAATAAGAGAATCGAGAGTAATAACCATGCCGCCGAAATCGATGTGCAGTGACGAGCTAACTCCCCACCCCTAGCAACCCTACATTGTTTTGGAACTTGCAACAGAGCCTCGGAATGGATTAGACATACAACAGTGACCTCGAAACAGAAAAAAGAACTGTGGCATCAGATCCTGAAATTTCGAATCACTGAAAAACCCTGGCGCTATTTAAGAACCCTTACCACAGGCCGGTCGATATAAATTAAACATACTGGCAATCCAGGGAACGAACTGGACTGGAAGTTATATTCAAGACATGAAATCGCACATAATATCAAAACGGAGAAAGCCGGCTGGAAAGCGAGAGTCCAAAGTAACATTTATTGTGGATAGGGAGTTTAAATTACACGTTATTGATTTTAAGGCAGTCAATGAACGATTGTGTGTGATCCGTATATAAGCAAAATTATTCAAAATTTGGCGGATAAACGTACACTCCCCTTGATGATAAAATCACCATATCGATGTCATATTTCACATGGGTATTCGATGAAGACCAGCCCTTTACAAATATTCAACATCAAAAGGCTTCAAATGGCGTCGGTGGCCGAAAATTCTACGAAGACTCTCGACAATCTGCTAGCTTCCATTTTATCACACACATCGCCGAAAGCAAGCAACCAGCTCTAGATGGAAGTGCCAGTGGCAACTAACATCGTGGCAGAATAGACGATCGGACATCAAGCCCGGCGCAAAACAAATTATTGGTTCGACAATGAGTGCCTGAATGCGTCAGACAAAAAGAATCAGCCGGACAAAGAATATATAGGTCGGAAAACCCGAGAAAAGAGAGAACACTATGCAAATCTCAGAAGAGTAGCGAATAAAATAATTAGAATTAAGAAAAAAAAACACTATGGTGAACAATTGAGAAGTATCGATGTAAACCTAGCGAGCAACAACACAAAATAAGCGTACTAAGTAGTGAAAAGCCGGAACGAGGTTATCAGCCTAGGATCACGCTCTGCCGTGATGCCTTTGGCAAAATCATTGCTGTTGAAAACAGGATTAAGAAAAGATGGGCATCATATTTCAAGAACCTCCTAAACTCTCTACACTGCTCCAGCACATCGGAGCTTTTATATATTCCACCATTAAAGCCCATATATGTTCCACCATTAAAGCCCAAAAGAGTAATAAAGCGTCGAGCATCGATGAGATTTCAGTGGAGAAAACCATCCAAAAAGTTTTCAAACACATTTGGCAACAAGAACATATACCGAAGGAGTTGAGTCAATCAATTACAATCCCTATCCACAAAAAAGACGTCAAGCTACAGTGCGAAAATTATAGAAGTACATATACCACTAATTTGTACGACGTACTAAATAATTTCAAATATCATAGAAAATAAAATCACACCATGCGCCTGCAGTATTATTGAGGAGAACAGATGATAGATCAATTATTTATAGTCAAGCAGGTACTTGAAAAATACTGAGAGTTCAACATAGACGTATACCAAATTTTAGTTGGCTTTAAGCAAGCATATGACAGTATTGATCGTAACGTACTGTACCAAATAATGCTTTGCTTTAATACCGCAGACAAATTAGTCCAATGATGTCGACGAACTACCAAGTCCGCATCAATAACCAACCCACCGATGCCTTTCACATAAATATCGAACTAAAGCAGGGAGATGGGCCGACCCTATTGCTATTCAATTTGGCTCTGAAATATGTCATTAGAAGGCTACCTGTTGATATTGGAGGTACGTTATTATACAAGTCGAGTCAAGTAGTAGCCTATGCGGATATCATCAACATTTTTTCACTATTGGTAATAACCGCCAAAGAACTTTTCCTGAAACTTGACTGCGAAGTGAAACTAGTAGGGCTACGAATTAATGAGAATAAAACTAATCACGCAGTCGTGGTAAAATATGTATCTCAGATATACAAAATATCATACTTGGTGAATAGAGTATTGGAAATGTAGGCGAATTTGTGTATTTAGGTGCCAGAATAAGGAGATCGGGTAGTGGGAGCAACGAAATACGCCGAAGAATATAGCTCGCAGATAAAATATTTTATTCAGTTCTGGCCATCTTGAAAACCAGCTGTTTACACAGGAAAACAAAGCTCCAAGCATACTAACCTTTGATAAGACATGTGCTATGGGTGTAAAACATGGACACTAACTCAAGCACCCGCAAATATATTGCACGCAATCGAAAGACGTGTCCTGAGGCGAATAATCGGACCGAAGCTAGACACTTTGGTCTGACTCGGTCGACGAAGACAGTTCGTCGCTGCTCGGATTTCAAAATTAGAAGACGCGGTCGATAAACCGACAGTTCTAGTTGCTTTTTGCAGGAAGCGAAGGGTCGACAGGGGCTGTAGTGCTAAGAAAAAGAAGAATATTAAATATACGTATTACTCCTTAATACGACGGTAGTAGGAGAGTGCACCTGCCAGAAATGATTTATAAATAAACTAGTAAATCAAACAATATCCTTCAAGTAGCAACTTCACTCACATATACAAGGTGTCTCAAAAGAAAGTTTATATTTAATGGATTGATTAAAAAAAAGATGCCATTCACCGAAAAAAACTGAATTGATTATTGAAGTACACAATTTGAGAATTTATTTCTTAAAAATAACTTCGTCCAAATGTGAACGCTCGTGTTCGCGGCACTCGTTTACTCGAACTTTCTTATGACGGCTCGGTAATTAGGTTCCGCGATGACTGATTAACACTCTCCACATTTTCTGTCGTGCTTGATGAACTTGGTCACCCTAATTTTGATTTTTTCAGTGTTTTACCGGTCTTTTCGAATTTTTCGACCCATTTCTGAATGAGTAGAGTGCATGGCGCATCATTTAAGTGGCGAAACCCCCAAATCTCCTATGCGCTATAGTCTCTGAATCACCGTTTTTTAGGGTTTTGTAAAATAATTTTACAAAACCCTTCTAAAATTGCGTCCTGTCTGTCCGCCTGTCCGTCTGTCTGTCCGTCCGTCCGTCCGTGTGTCACAGCAGTTTTTCTCGGACACTACTTAAGCTAGAAACATCAAATTTTGTATGTAGGTGTAAAGTGGTGTTCTCTTCAAAGTTCGAATACAAAAAAAATTTTATAAGGTATTCAAGGGGGTCTCTCCATATAGGGGAGTGACCCCCCGAAAAAAAAATTTCATTGAAGGTGGCCGATATGGGTATCAAATGAAAGGTCCTGATGAGAACTTTTCAAAACTGGTCTTTGTTTGGCAAAGTTTGCTTCGAGGGGCGCACAGGGAGGGGAAATACACGAAAAATTTGTGTCCCCCCCCCCCTCGCGATTGGACACCTGTGATCCGAAAAATCTGAAAATATCAAGAATGTAGGTCTTGATGAGTACAACAACAACAATTACGTTAGAAGTCCAATTCACTCAACTTTGTTAGTAATAGTATGATTTATCGATTTAATGTTTTCTAGAATAAAATCTTAACGGTACCCTTAAATTCAATGAAATTCAGTACACAGATAACTATTCATAAGATAGATCTACTCTGAAAGTTTCATAAAGATTGAATCATATTTAGCGAAGTTATAGCGGTTTAAATTTTCCTGTATTACTATAGAACAATATGCGCTGCATTTATTACTATGGCAACATACCTGTATGGCTATGGAACAACATGCGCTTTTTACCGACTCAGACACCACAGTTTTGCTAGGATTTGCATGAAAATTTCAGGAATGATAGGTGTCATGAATATCTTTGAGAATCGGTTCAGCTAGTGGTATCAGTAATCGTAAAACAAAATAGTGGCTGTTTTAAATGCGAAGATTGAATAATTTTGAGTTATTTTTTCCCAACTTCAACGTTTAAGGTGCATGTTTTGAACACTTGATTCAATTTAATGAATGACTGAAGATGAGTACCTACAATTAATACTCATAAGCGAAGCAAGTCAAGGAGGCGGGAGAGGGCTCCTAGCAAAAGGGCTTTGTAACCATTCTAGGATTCGAAAAAATGGGCCATTAATCGATGATAACAGTATAGGAGAGTGGCTCCTGAAAATAAAAATTCATCAAACGTAGCCGATATGAGTATGAAATGAAAGTTTTCATGGGAGCTTTTTAAAACAGTTCTTAAACTGTCAGTTTTTGCTTCAGTGGGGGCACAGGGGGGAAATACATGAAAAATGTGTTTCCTCCGTCGCGAATGGATGTCTGAAATAATTATCAAGGGAGATATTTATGAGTATAACAATAACAAAAATCTCAGAAATCGAAATTCGTTCAACTTTGTTAATAATAGTATGATCTTCGAATTTCATATTTTCTCCAATAAAATCGTCTTTGACATGTTTCTTGATTTGATTCGATCTGATGACTGCATTTTGTAAATTGAATACAAAACCCTTCTGACATGAGCGTAGGTCTGTTTACCCAACTTGTTTAACTCTCGGATACAGACTCCGTGGTCACTCGCGAGAAACGCTCCATAGCCCCCGAGTCGCCAAAAACCAGGCTAACCATTGACAGCCCCCCCGCTCCCGTCCATTTCTTTGAGTTCATGCTGTAAGCTAAACAATTATAAACTTTCTTTTGAGACACCTTGTAGAATCATTCAGTTGACTTAGAAAAATTAACATATGGTTATCGTGTACTTAAATTTGCCGCGATTTTGTTAGTGTTTTACTGACCTCATTGTTTGAGCAGTCGCAATGACATATCAATATTACCAGCCACCCCTGAACTTTTCTTGAAAATCTGAACATATATTTAGGGCTTTCCAATAAGAGGCGTTATTTTGAATAGCCCGCTATTTCAGTAGATGTCACTTTTGAAGCTGTCATTTTTTGACATTTGACAAGTAGAAACTATGCCATTAATAAAAATGGAACGATACACGCTTCAACAACGCATTGAAATTATTAAAATTCACTATAAATATGGTGAAAATTTGGCAGAGACGGTTCGTAAAACTCGAACATTTTTGGGTCGTCGTGAAGCACCTTGTCCGACCGCAATACAGAAATTGGTGGAAAAATTCAAGCTGTTGGGACAACTCAGTAATGTGAAGAATAAAACCCGTGCACGTCACTCAAGAACAGCCGAGAATATTGCTGCTGTAGCCCAAAGTGTTGAAGAAAACCCAGGTTTGTCCATTCCTCGTCGTTCTTTGGAATTAGGCATTCCACAAACGTCATTACACCGTATTTTATATAAAGGTTTGGGTCTTAAGGCTTATAAAGTTCAGTTAACACAAGAACTCAAGCTGGTCGATCATCAATAACGTCGTGTCTTTGCTGATTGGGTCCTTGAAATGCATGAAAATGATCCGGAATTCAATCGAAAAATCATCTTGAGTGATGAGGCCCATTTCCACCTCGGTGGCTTCGTCAACAAGCAAAATTGTCACATCTGGGGCTCGGAAAACACAATTGTTA
Organism: Odontomyia ornata; assembly: GCA_963969285.1. Taxonomy (NCBI): domain Eukaryota; kingdom Metazoa; phylum Arthropoda; class Insecta; order Diptera; family Stratiomyidae; genus Odontomyia; species Odontomyia ornata. Next base: position 234,476,363 of record OZ017741.1, on the reverse strand, counting down.
TTGTTGAAAAGCCTCTCTTTCCTCAACGTGTGACTGTTTGTTGCGGTTTATGGTCCGGCGGAGTCATTAACCCTACTTTTTCGAAAATGAGACTGGATTGACAGTTACGGTGCATGGATTGCGGTATCGAGAGATGATTAATGATTTTTTATGGCCGGAATCGGATGGTATTGATCTGGACAACATTTAGTTTCAACAAGAGGGCGCTACGTGCCACACAAGCAACGAAACCATTGATCTTTTACGGGAAAAGTTTCCGGACCGTGTTATCTCTCGAAGAGGTGATCACAATTGCCCACCGAGATCTTGTGATTTAACACCTTGTGACTTCTTCCTTTGGGGCCACGTGAAAGAGAAGGCCTACGCCAACATCCCAGCGTCGATTCAAGACCTCAAAGATGGAATTCGTGAGGCTATCGAGGACATAGGGCAGTCACTATGCGATTTGGTTATGGAAAATTTCATGAAAAGGATATCGTCCTGTAAGCGTGATCGTGGTGGTCATTTGCCTGATGTTATTTTTCACTATTAACGGCATGCCTTCCTCTTTATAATGAAATAAACATCCGGGCGTTTATATTAAAAAATGGCATTTTTCTTTTAATATCAAAATAACATCCCTTATTGGAAAACCCTGTATTATTATGATAAATTCTATTCCTTTCGGCCCTTTCAGCTGTCGATTCCTAGCACTTTCTCACATTGCTCCACAAACATACAACAGACGCCGAGCGCAATCTCCTAGTTCTGGAAATGATTGAAACAGCTTTTCAATGCACTAATTTGTCTGCGTAGAAACGTTATCGTCTCCAGTCCCGATATCTCGAAAAGAACCGTGATAACACATTCATACACATTTAAATTAATTACACGCTGTTCGTTCCTACTGATCTCACAGCGGTAAACAATCAGAGACAAGTATCTTTTACCTGCAGCGGAATGCCGAAGAGAAACCCGTGCTGCGTCACCTTTCGACGCAGTGCGTGCCGACACGATCAAAGACAGATTAGCCGCAATCGTACGCTATCAGTGCGCACCGCAAAGTCAATTCAAAGAATAGCGGCGCGCGCAACTTGAACCTTGGCACAGGTATGAGTCGTATGTGTTGGTTCGGCTCTTCGTTTGCACAGGTAAGTCCTTGAGAAGAAAGAAGGAAGAGGAGGAGCATCGTAAAGAAAAAGCCGACAGGTCGACAGTTACTTCTTCTTCTTCTTGGGCTAGCAGCAATGATGCTGAGCGCGCTACGCTAGCTGTTGGCTGGCCATTGTCGTCGCGGCTGCTGCTGTCTTGATCTTAGAAGACTGCGCTGTACCGCCAAGAACCCGAAAACTCTTCAAATACTTTTCAGTTCATTTCTTCAATTTCTTCGGCTCTCCAAAGGTAAACGCAAGACATTGTCGTGTGTTGTAAGACGCGACGCATGGTCTTCGATGTCTTCAGCGATACGACATCCGGCATTTCTGTTTTCACCATTCTGAATCGATCAGTTGAGTCGACGAGGTGTACGATCGTTCGTTTGAAACGTCTTCGATATGTAAGAAACGAATTTTCTTCTCAATTTGCTCGTTTTCCGTTCTCGACGCTGTTTGTTGTTTCCTTCGTCGTTTTGTACTTGTGACAACGGAATTATTGTTTACATTCTGATAATAAACAAAACAGAAGCTAAGTGAGATCGCGGGAAAATTGTTTGATAATAATTTTATTTTTGGAGGGATAGGCTCGAGGTCTTATTGATTTTCCGCGAGTTTTCTGTTCAGTGAATTGAATTGTAATCGTTATCACGATTTGAGTGAATTCGAATGTTGGAAATGATGAATGAAACAGTTTTTGTTGTTATACGAACGGTTGGTGAATTGTTTTACTCGGTTCTGAGTTCAATATGATATTGAAAATTTAATTCCTAATTGAAAATAACCCAATCGAATCATGATTCTGTGAAATAAAGCAAACAAAATTCAAATTGATACTAAAAATTTGTTAAGGATTAAGTGTGTGTTTTGTTTTTTACGGAAAAAGTGTGGGCGGGAAAAGATAAATCACAATGTGGATTAAAATGAATTTAAGCATGGTAAGGACATTATTTTTAATTTAAATATATTATCATATGAGTTTTTTTAAGTGACAATGAATAAAATGTTTACGACAAATATGCTTTGAACTCTTATTTTATTAATTTGATCTAATTTCTGGCGTATGTAACTAATCTCAAAACAGATCTAGGTATGGGTTCATATTAGTGAACATTATTTCCGTGGATATGAGGCCATGGCTATAATTTCCGTGAATATGAGGCCATGCCTTGCTGTTATAAAATTGCTTACATGACATGCATATACAATAAGTTTATCAATTGAATTCCACATCATTTTTTTCCTAAAATGGGCAACAGTTAAATTTTCTTAGTAATGTTTCCTCAATTTTAAAATTAATAAACTCATTCCCTCAAAAACCCATCAGGAAATAAAGCGATTGAACGGTTTAACTGCTTTCAAAAATGTTTTCGATAAAAAAGTACTATTAACTCAAGTAGGCGTTTCCGCTAAAAAGATTTTTAGGTCTTTATAAAAAATAATAGCAAAGTACCCCTTAACAATTTTTTCAACACTATTTCGTACATCCTAGTTTAAATTTACGCCTATACATATATCAGAAGGTTTCTGATTTATTTGTTGTTTTTTGTAGATATGTCACTCTGATTCTGAATTGATGTAAATTAAAAAATCATATCCGTATAAGGTATTTTAGTTCTTTTGTCAGGTGTGAATATAAAAAAAAAAAAAAAGAAATCACAGCGAGTGAGAATAAAAATCATGAGAGCTTTACATTAAAAATGATCAGTATTCACGTTTGCCTCTCAATGTCCCTTTTTACAGGAAACAAAAAGAAATTGTTATTGATAAAATTGCTTCTTCTATTTTTAAATGCATATTATATTAAAATGGATACTCTTTGCTATTATAATATTCTACATCTAATCTAAAGAAATGTTAGTTAGGCGCTGCGAATCACATGAACTAGATTATATGTGTAAAGCGTGTTTAAAAAAATATATAACATAAGATACTCACCCTTGTCCTTCCACGAGTCAAAGTCAAAAGCGCTTTATTTAATACCAATCGTTATAAATTTAAAAAAAAAATATAAAGCAAATTCCAAAGAATAAGAATATAAAAACTTAATGGCCCAAATCGCTCTCTAAATTTATACGTTATCAATGAAACACATTGAATGCAAAAAAAAAAACAATAGCAAATTCAAATTAATTAAAATTATTACATATTTTTTGATTCAATTTGAAAAAGGAAAAAAACCAACGAACATTATTCAAAAATTACTTAAAATACTAACACAATAGTGAACTTTTATCCTATACCCAATATGTTACACCCTAATTCCAAACAAATTCAATAAAAAAAAATCGTTATCTTCTAGTGAAATCTATCCCTAAATGTAGCAATAATGAGAAGAAACTAAAAACTCAGTAAAGAAAAACAGAAAACAAACAAAAACAATTTAGACATTGTCACTCGGCCACCAATAGCTAGATTTCTCCGTCTCAGCTCGAATCTAGCAAATGAGTATCTCCGTTGGAATGCTTGGTCACGTGAACTCAAATTCGGAGGATATTTCATTTTTTTATCGGTGCCGTATCTATAAATGTGACATATGATTAGGACACGATCAGAGTCAAAAACATACCGATTCATGTCAAAATACACGAATGCTTCTAGAGGAACGAAGCCAGCAGCGAGGCAAGTCACCGTCTGTAGGGTGGAACGGCTATGAAATCCAGGGGTTTTCACTCACAGTTACAGATCTTGCGATATGATTCCGAAGAAGTTTCAATATGAAGATATCGACTCAACCCACTTTAGTAGTTTAATAAATTCTTCTATTCAATATATAGTGTTTCCAATCCATCTCGAGCTTTCTGCACAAACCATTACATGCACGAAGACATTTCCTTTCGAAAACGCTTAATCTTTTCATAGCACTACCACTCTAGTCGTATCAGATTGGACATCAATATGTCAAAATTGGTCTGACCAGAGTCTTTTAACAGATAACTTTGACCTTTTGATCAATGTATCTGGAATGAAAGAGTCGTCGAAGGGCCATGACTACCTTTTGAACTTTATTGAGCATGATTTTCACATGTTCAGTATCGGACAGATAGTGATCGAGAAGAACACCAAGGTATCGACCACAGAATTTATGTAAAACCCGTTCTGAATTATCCTCACCAGCCATGATCTGGAAATCCTTCCAATAACGTTTCAGGTCTTGACTGACCCTCTGCAGTGTTGTCCAAAATGAAATTGTTTTGCACTTCTGCAAATTGATTTTCATTCGCCAATTGTCGGTGTAAAGTGGCACATCATTAAACTTTTTTTGAAGATTGCTCTGAACTATTGTTACCTTTCGATCTACCGTGTAGATAAGAAGATAATCATCAAACGCTACCAATGATCGCGTTGGCGAGACATCAAAATTAAAGCCGTTCAATAGCTTGCGAATGAATATTGAGAAAAGCAGAGGTGCAGTAACTGCTCCCTGCTGTAGACCTTAAAGTCGCGCATTGTCGTCAGATCTCCATCAGTTATAACAAATGGTTTTCCATATAACATATTGCAAATCATGGCGGCAAGGTGTCTAGGGAGCTTGTCCTGAAGGAATTTAAAAACTAGTCCATCTAACCACACCGTATCGAAGGCTTTCTTCATATCAATGAGACATGCTCCAACACATTCTTTATCATTAAGTTTCCAAAAGATGTCTGAGGTTACTTTAATTATTGTATGTATAGCGGAATGCCTGACTCGAAAACAAAGCTTGGAAGTAGATTGGGTAATAAATTTTAGGGCTCGAGGATTCTTTTCCTTTCTTCAAGATTGAAAATACCTTAGCCTTCTTCCACTCTTTTGGGAAATATGAATTGCTCAACATGTTTTTGAACAATATGCAATAATTCCTAATAGCGACCTCAGACAAATGCCGTAGAACTATGTTTGGAATACCGTCAGTACCACATGATTTCTTGTTGTTTATCCTGCGAAATATGAAACACAAGTCTTCATGGCTGACAAAATAATCAATAAGATTCAAGCTTGGTATGAGGTCAGACGTTAAAGCATCGAGAAGATTTATCTCATCACTAGTGACTTCAAGATTCGATACCTTCACTCGAGACTTCTTTTGGAATAAGCTATTCACTTTCGCGAAAACTCCATCTGAGTTCTGTGGGCTAATACCCCTCAATTTTTCTGACTATTGATTGCTGACCTCACTCCTGAAGTATGAACGGATTAAGTTTCGGACATTCTTCAGGTGTAATTCAACAAAGCCAACGAGGGATGGTTGTAGTCCAAAAATCGCCGATAAATATTATTGACGAGTGTGAGAAGAAAGCTTTTCAATCTTTTCAGCCTTACAATGGTTGGTGTTTCATATCCTTCCATATTGTTTCGATGTTTAATCTTGGGAACTACATTTTCAATCGTTTCTAACGTCACCTTCTCTAACTTCGACAAAAAGAGATCAATTTCATCGTAAGTTAGATTCGTGTCATTAGGAACCATTGAGCAAGAGTTGCCATCATCAGAAGGGGGACATTGCTTCTGGCACTCCCGATCAAACTTCTTTTGAAACTTTCCCAGTCTGTTTTGCTGAAATCCAACCGATGGTTTTAATGCTGAACTGAAATGAGGAAGAGATCATCCCTTTGACGATTGATTTCCATTACGATTGCGTTATGTTCGCTATCGTAGGGAAGCACCTGCAGTTTCCGTTGAGGGCTATTAGAGCTGAATTCAAGTCACGTCAGTAATACAGAGGGCCAAATATGAATTTGTCCTAGGGTATGTTGGGAACTCCGACCCATATAGATTGCACCTGTATTCAATTTGGTTCTCTGTTATCCGCGATTTCAGGAATACACCTTTTGGATTATTGGTGGTGATCAGCCATGATGTATGCTTGGCGTTCAGGTCACCGGCAAGAATACAATAACGATGCAGCCTGTTCGATTCGAGTATTTCAAACAAGGAATTGAGCTCCTCCTTGAACTTGACAACATTACGACCAGTTGCATAGGCAGAGATAACGAAGAGGTTATCCCCAATCGGCTACGAGATTTTGATAACGGACACTTCAAGAGATTCAAAGCTTTTGAATTCGACTTTTTCAATGTTTTGGAAATAATAGGGTCTTCGAACCAATATCCCAGTGCCACCTCCCTCATCGCCGTTCGTATCGTTTCTTACGAATTCAAAATCCTTGAATGTCATGCAGTGCCGTAAATTGAGGTGGGTTTCAGTGAGAAGCGTGATGTCAAGGTTTTGCTTAACAATGAATTCAAGGAGATAATCACGTCGATGTATAGTAACAATGGAGCTGACGTTGATCGAGATGAGACGAATCCTTTCCATGGGAATGTGACTGGATGACAAATTATTTTGAGGCATTTGAAAGCCCTAGACGCTGAAAGACAAGATTAATTTTCGTATCTTGTTTATCAATTCTCTCCGATAAAGGATTTAGTTGCTGGTAAGTTTTGAGAAGCAGCTCATTATTACCACTTACATTATTTACACTATTTACAGCATTTTTTGCTGGCTCTCTAGCGGCGAGTTCAAATGTTACTCCGGGCTTGACGTAGACACTGTAGTTGTGTTTGCTTTGGAACAAATTTTACTATCACATCTTGATATCGGGAGCGTCCTCGATATGATGCCGGGTGACCAAAAACACTGGAGTTAACACAGTATAATTTCTTTTTTGGCTCCGTCTGCGCCAATTTGCACTCACCGGGAGCATGAACAGCCTTGCATTTGACGCATCGATAACGGATGGCGCAGTTGGCAACCAAATGTCCAAATCTTTGACACCGATAACACTGATTCACTTCTCTTTTCTGGAGGCGTTTCCGCCTCATCACTCGGAAGTTCAAGTATCTTATTTGTTGAAGAGCACTTGGACTGCTCTTATTTAAAATCTGTATCAAATAAAGTGGTAAATTTTATTTTCTACCGTCGGCCTTTTTGTCGCAAATATTTTAACGGAAATAAATTCAATTTCTGATGCTGCCTCCTTGAGCACCTGAAGAAGGTCGACGGTATCTTCTCTGCAATCCGAGCCCTTCCAATTCAATTCTAGTGCTGCTCCCATGAGCACCTGAAGAAGATCGACGGTATATTCTCCGCAGTCCAAACCCCTCAAAAAAAAGGTCTGGTTCTTCTCACTTTTCGGGATATTGGTGAAGTTTGGAACCTCCCCAGAATTTAGTGGATTTTTAGCTGATTTGAAATCAACTAGTTATTTCGTTCTCATTGTTAATTTTTCGGCATTGACTCTTTTAATTTCGAAATTAGTCAATTTATTTTCGGCTGCCAATAGCCGAACCATATCCTTTCCGCTTTGATTGAACTCATTAATTGGTGGAACTTTCTCTATATTTTTGGCAACGTTTTGAGAAGGACCAGCAGAACTGCGAGTTGGCTTCTTCTCCTTATTTTTATTTTTTAAGTAAAGAATAAAATTATCATTGTTATCTTGATGAGAACTACCTTCAATACTTTGTTAACGTCCATTTCTTGTTGGAGTCCGTCCAGCGCTGCATAGTAGTTTTGGCTGTCGTTAACGCCTACATCACTTAGTATTTCTTCTGGGATGACTTGTTTGACAGCTTTCTTCGCCTTAGTTTCTGTATTTATTGGCCTTACCGGTTATGCATTTTAAATTTTTTTCCTCTCTTGTACATATCTTCGAATGTTTTAAGTCATAGTTTAAATTCCTGATTTTCTACTAGAAGTCGACTCACTTTTTGTTTGTCTTCGACTAATTGAGTCTTACGCCCAACATCTGCGAAGTCCTGGTTACTCGTGTGTCTTCTTTTATTGACGGTTGCCTTCAATTTCGTATTGCTACTCTCCGCGGGGCCCCCTAGTGGAGGGAGGCCGTCGGGCTCCTCCATACAGCAGTCCCAAGTTAGTCTGACTTATTTGCTTTTGTTGATTTATCGAAGTAAAATAATATTCGATATGATTCCGTGGGTTGATTCCTTCGACGATAAATGCTCTTTCCAATAAAAATCTAAACTTGCTTTTGACTGACAAAAAATTAATCTTCATACGTCCTTCAGATTCCATATTGTCTTGATCAAATATGGCGCTACAGCCCAAACCGGGCTTCTGCGTCCAGGATCAATCTCCTCCAATCATCACGGTTCTGCGACCCTGTCCGCCAGTTGATCCCTCTCAGCAAGGATCTGCTGTCAGCTTCTATCTTGTCTTCCCATTGAGTCCTCGGTTTTCCCGGTGGGTCTCTACCTTGTACTCTTACCTTAAGTGTTCTTTTAGGTAGCCAGTTTTCTTTCATTCATTCTAAATGGCTCGCCCATTGCAATGTGCGTAACATTACGCAAGCGGATATAGGTGGATCGTCATACAACGCATCGTTGTAACATAGTCTCCACTTTCCTTGTTTCACTGGGCCTTAGGTTTTAAGGAGTACCTTGCGGTCAAATATGTCCAGTGCCTTTTTGGACTCGTTCGTCAGGGTCATGTTTCACTTCCATATATCAACACATGTTTGACTAGTGTTTTGTAAATGTGGAGCTTATTTTGCCTGTGCACAACTCTGGACCTTAAAATGGAAAGTACGGAGCAATAGGCTCTATTTACCGCGCTTATGTGGCATCCTTTTCAGCAAATCCTCTATTTAGGTCGGCTCCAAGATATAAGAAATTATCCACACTTTCAAGTTTATAGTCGCGTACAGTCAGGTTTTGCAAACTGGAGTTTCCTTCCTCGTTTGAGTCAAGAAATTAGTTTTAGTTTCATTAACTCGTAGGCTAAATCCGTTTGCTTCAGATTCTTACCTCAGAAATGCTGTTTGGCATCTGATGTTGAACGCACCATAATATTGACGTCAACAGTATATGTTATCGATTATGTGAACTTGAATATTGGTGTACTCCAGCTTTTAGTTTTATTAAAGAGCATTGGGGCAAGTCCATCCCCTTGTTTTAAGCCTGATTCCATTATGAAACTGCCCATTACACCGCTTACTTTGACCTAGGACTCTTTGTTTAGCATCGTGACTTTGGCCATGCAAACTAGTTTTATTAGGACGCTAAAGTCAAGCATTATTTTGTGCAGCCCATTTCTGCCGACACTGTCGTACATTTGCTTGAAATCTACAAAAACTTGGCGCACATCGATGTTATATTTCCAGGACTTTTCGAGCATCTTTTCTGAGAATATTTGGTCCATGTAGAACGTCCACTTCGAAACCCTCCCTGATAATCTCCTATGATACTTTCATAGTACGGCATGAATGTTCTTTCTTTGTTTTTAGAGAGCACTTATAAGACGGGCACAGTAGAGCGATGCCTCTATAATTTTCACGCCATAGTTTTTGTGTATAAGACATATTATACTTTTTCGTGAGTCCTCTGGTAACTCAACCATTTTCTGCATATAAGTCGATGCTGAAAGTTACTTAGGTGGGAACCCTTGTTCAGGAGGAGTTCTGCTCCTATTCCAGGAGCCTAATTTTTTCTGAGGTCCCGTATTACACTTTCTTTCTGATTGTTAGTGACACTGAGACCTCTTGCTCTGCTTTTGGAATGTTCACAGCTTCAGCCGTTGCTGAGGATACTGTAAATAGCTTCTGGAAATATTGCAGCCTTTTGTTTGAATCTCAACTGAGTTACCTATGATTGCTCCTTGTACACTTTTGCAAAGGCTTGTTTGTAGACTAGAGACATATGTTTAATAGAGATATACGCCGATCTGACTTCATGTAAAGTCATGTTTTCATGGTGTTGATAGTCAGTCGTTTTTTCCTGGTCATATTTTTTTAGCTTGTAGTCGGAGGGTTTTATATTGTTCTTCTTTGGCCCAAATTGGTCGCTGAATGTAGTTTTATTACGCCAGTCGTTCCCCTTTTTTTTACCAGTCGTTCCTACTTTTCTTTGGCTGGTATCCCAAGACCTACTCGGCTGCTTCTGTTACCGTATCTCTTACTGTCGTCCACATGATTCTGATGTCATCATTTCTTTCTCCTGCCTGCGAGGATATGTTGATACAATTTCCCAGTGCGGGGATTGTATGTGGACGCTACTAAACTATCGTTTAGCTTGTGTATTTGGTACCTTTGGGTAATTGATGTTCTTTGTTTACAGCTCTTGAAGATGCAACATCGGAACTGATCCCTTATAAGGTAGTTGCCCGAATCAAAGACAGTGCCGCGGAATGAGGCCCCTCGTTTTTGTATGCGAACATGGTTAATGTAGTTGAATGTGCGATCGTCTGAGGATGCCCACGTTCTCTTATGGATGTCCTGATGCAGGAAGGATATGGAGCTTTCTGTGAAGCATCTACTTATAGCAAAGTTTATCAGGCGCTGTCCATTGTCGCTGGTCTCTTCATAGAGGCTGTACCTTCCGGTTGTCCCTCGATGTGCCGTTTCTCGGCCGTTTTTTGCATTGAAGTCAATGCATATATTTTATTTCAAAATATTATACGCTTGGTTTTAAAATTATTAATCGTCCATTTAAGCATATTATTATCTTAACAGGTCAAACTTTCATCAAGAGCTCTAAAAAGCCTTTGTATGTGAGTATTTAAAAGATGTATGTTTCAAGATAAAACAATGAATGGTTTAAGATTTAACGAGCGAGTGTTCTAAAATGAAACCATTTTCCTCTTATTCTACGCAAAGTTTAATGATTTTGAAATTAAAAATTATTATTTTATTTATTTTAAGCAGAGGTTACGATTTGCAGTTATTGTAGCAATAGAAGTTGCTCTTTCTTTCTATGAAAGCGTCCGCATTGCACTACTCTGCAACAATAACTTCATGATATAAACAACCAAAGACAAATCATAAAATCAAAAATTGCTACAATCACTACCAACATCGTCAAGGTGGCTTTTAATCCAACCACTCATAAATGCGAACAAATTTTCTTACACTACACGTAACCACAACAATCCACTATCGATCCACTCCGCAACCAACCGACTATGTATGCTAATGTGGTCACATACAATGACTGCTACGCGAATGATCCTTAACGTGATCGTAGATGAGATCGATCAATAACACCTTGTTGACCGGCAAACTATCAATCAGCACAATGGTGCAGCTGAGCCGGTCTCATATTATTAAATTGGCCTCCTCATCAACAAGGGGGCACTCGAAATGATCCGCGGCCGCTCGCTCGCGTGCACGCGAGACGTCATGATCCGCGGTCGCATAGCAGCTCCACATGCGAGTGCTCGTACAGCTGGCTCAAACGCTCCTCGCTCATTGCTGCATTGAGCCCTCACAGTTCACAGTATCCCGATTGTGCCCCTCAGTAGGTAGATAGGTACCCGGTTGGATGCTGCCAGGTAAATCAGGTAAACCGCTTAATGCGATATGCTACGCGGTTTACGTCTAGCCGTCTTTACTACGTGTGCACATAATTTGTTAATGATTTAACGTTAATGATGATCATTGGACTGAATGTGCACTTTGTCGGCATTGGACTTTGTAGTTTGCCGAACATGGTTAGGATGCTGCTCGATTTATTGTTCCCGTTGTTGTCTTTCTCTTGCGCTGTTGGGTTTTGTGTGCTCACGGTCTTTGGATTGCATGGAGGTTGATTTCAGCCAAATGGTTACTTCATATGGAAATGGTTTTCCAATTGATGAGGAGCTTCCTGTTAATTCACTTGTTGCCGTTTTAGTTGGGACGGAAATAAAAATGCTTAGCGAAGTCTGTAATCATATGTGAATTAAATATTCATATTGAGAATTCGATTTACTTGAGGAAAGCTTTTCACTGTTAGGACTCAATGATGAGATCGCCCAGATTTATTGAGTAAAAGAAGGCTGACTAACTATTGCCTTTAAGGAACTTATGAAAATTTTGAATGTAAGCGCGGAACTCCATTCCGTGCATTTTTATCCAAGGTCTTCTCAAATTTAAATGCGTTTCCACAGCCAAAGTAGCAATCGACAGTTTAGTCGACTGACCCGAAACAGTGTCTGCTGAGTTTTTCTGGGGACTGTAGAGAAATGGAGTATATAAAACATATGTCCGTGAAGGACTGCAGCGATGGTCTGCTGCCTCGGGGAGAGAGGATGGTGGTGTTCGTCGCAATTGGCCTTATCTGAGGACGCGTGACTGCGCTGGCAGGCTAGCTTTGCGGTGTCGTGGGGCGGGTTCTTTTCCCCAGCACAGAAATAAATTATGTTAAATTAAAAACCTGGATCTTTATCGGGTCGAGGTTTTCGATAGTTACTATTCCATCAACAGCTTCTACATACGCAGCAGCTGCTTCTTCTTTAGCAACGACTACAACAACAGGCAAATACTAACCTCCCAACGAATACCTTTTAGGTATCCGTTCGTCCATACGATACATGTGTCCAGCCCATTGCAGCTTCGGCAGTCTTACAATCGTTGAGACCTCCAGTTCGTCAAAAATTTCAGGCAACTCATGGTTGTATCGAATTCGCCATTGGTCCCCGTCTAGCTTCGCTCCGACTATTTGCCTCAGGACCCGTCGCTCAAAGGCGTTCAATATATTTGCGGATGCTTGGGTTAGGGTCCATGTTTCCCACCCATAGCATACGAGTAATACAGGTCTTATAACAGATTTGTATACTTGGAGCTTTGTTTGCCTATGTATGCAGCTGATCTTCAAGATAGTTAAGACTGAATTAGATATTTTACTGGCGAGCTGTATTCTTCGGCGTATTTTGTCTCTTTCATTACTGGTTCTCGTTATTTTGGAGCCTGAATTCACGAAAGCGCTAACATTTTCGATACTGTATTCGCCAAGTGTGATATTTTGTGTATTTGAGGTGTCATGAGCTTTGTTTTATTTTCATTGATTTGTAGCCCTACTAGCTTTGCTTCGCTGTTGAGTTTCAGGAAGAGTTCTTTGGCGGTTGTTAATGACCGTGACAAAATGTTGATGTCGTACGCATGTGTTACTACTTGGCTCGACGTGTATAGTAATGTACTTGGTGTATCAACAGGTAGCTTCCTTATGACGTAATCTAGATCCGAATTGAATAGCAATGGGCCCAGTACATCTCCCTGCTTTAGTCCGATATTTGTGTCAAAGGCATCGGTGAGTTGGTTAATGATGCAGACTTGGGAGGTTGTCGACGTCATTGTCATTTTGGTAAGGCGGACTAATTTGGCTGGGATGCCAAAGCAAAGCATTATTTGGTACAGTACGTTACGATCAATACTGTCGAATGCTTGCTTAAAGTCAACGAATATTTGGTGTATGTCTATGATGAACTCCCAGCATTTTTCAAGTATCTACTTGACTGTGAACAATTGGTCTATTGTCGATCTACCTGCTCTAAAACCACCTTGATACTCCCTAATAATACTGTTGGCATATGATCCAATTTCTTTTAAAAATACTTTGTCCGCCATACAAAGTAGTGATATGCGTCTATAATTTTCCTTTTGGGGGTTGGGAATATAATGGATTGGGTCCACTCTTTCGGTATATGCTTTTGTTGCCAGATGTGCTAGATGACTTTATGGGTGTCTTTCTGAACACCGCTACCACCATATTTGATGAGCTCCACTGGAACCCCATCGATGCCTGGCGCTTTATTATTCTTTGGGGCTTTGATGGTGGAACACACTTCATCCAGAGTTGGTGGGGCCAAGCTGTGCGGAGGATTAAGGAGGTTCTTGAAACATGATGCACATCCTTCCTTAATCTTGGTTTCATTAGCGATGATATTGCCGATGTCATCACGACAGAGCGTAGTTTTGGGCTGATAACCACGTTTCAGGCTTTTCACTACTTTGTATGCTTATCTTGTATTGTTGCTCGCTAAACCTACATTTATACTTCTCAATTGGTCGTCATAGTTTTTTTTTTTTCTTAATTCTAATAATCTTTTTTGCTACTCTTCTGAGATTTTCATAGTGCTCTCTCTTCGTCCTGGTTTTCCTATCTATGTAATCTCTTTGCGCCTGATTCTTTTTGTCTAACGCGTTCTGGCACTCATCATCGAACCATTCATTTCTCTTGCGCCGGGCTTGATGTTCGATCATCTGTACTGCCACGGTCTTAATAGCCGCTTTCACTTCCATCCAGACCTCGTTGCTTGTCTTTAACGATGCGTCTGAAACCCTGCTTGCTCGGCCTTTAATACCACACCATTTTTATTTCCGGACCTGAGCTCATTGCTTAGCTCATCCTATTGCTTATCAACCAAAATGGTCAAGGTTTGTACGCTTTTAAACGAAACTATCTTAGAACCATACCTAAAATTAGGGTTAAATACATTAAATAATATAATAAACCAATTCAATGAAATTATAAATTGTGTTCTTTCCTAATAATAGATTTTGCTTATACTGCCGTGAAAAAATAGTGCAAAAGGTGGTTTAACTTCAATCTTAAATTAAATCCAGTCTACTGTGCACCAGATTTTTTATGTATCTAAGATATAGAGCCGTATTTGCTCACTAGAGACTACAACATCACTTTACTTCACATTTCAGTAAGACTAAGTAATAAAAACTCATTTTTGGCCTATTCAAGTTTTGCTGAGGCATCAAATTATGTATATATAATCATTTACGTGGAAGGTGCTTTGGTAAAGATCCTTGGATTTATGTTACTCGTTGATGATGAGCTTTCTCATGTACTTCAAATATGCGCACCGAAAGAAGAACGAAATTATAGTGCAATCAACTAACTTCAGTTTAATTAAATTATTTTGAATGAAACAAGAAAACTCAGTAGTTAAAGATAGAGAGAGAGAGAGAGAGAGAGTGGAGAAAGTGCTAAAAGAACGTAAACCATGGATTCAGGACTTCAAGAAATTCTTAAAAGTACCCAATCCATCGCTACCAAGGATCATAGGACTTCCGAAGATTCACAAGCCAGGCCATGAAATGCGGGAAATTGTGTTAGCAGAAAATGCCTCAACTCAGAAAATTGCGAATTGGTTCGTCAAGGAATTCAATAACATGGATAAAAAATTTGTTACAGGATCAGCAGCGAATTCGGCAGACTTTTGGATGATGACGATACGATGATACAAGGATCAGGATGTTACAAACCAGTATACCCTATGTATACTGGTAAGAACTGGGAGCTCAACTTGATGCGTATCCTATATACAACATCAAGGCTCCCGGGGAAAGAACTCACTGTAACACCACTTACCTGCTACTCTGTCCATTTTCACTAAATCAACCAAGGCAAAAAGTTTATTTTATTAATTATTTTATTTTCTCTGTTCCTATTTTTATCTAACATTACATTTTACAAATTACGTTATTGAAGACTTATATCAATATTGAGCCTGTAGAGAATCAAATGGACGTGTTAATGGTTCGGGGTGGCCATACAGCGTGGAACGCAAAAAGGCCGATTGAGGATCGCGGCGCAAGCCAACACCTCACCCCTCACCACTTCGTTGAACACTGGACGATATCTTCGGCTGAACTTTAAATCGCGAATACTTTAAGCGTCTAAGCGATAACTGGGTAGCAGCACGCTCCCTTTTGGATTTGAATACAAACTCCCTGGTACAAGACTGCCCAAGAACATTAAATACCATTCTTTCGTGAGCTTTCAACCTAAATTCTCTTTAAAGGTGCTGAGTAGCCGAACACGTGCGCTCTCGTTCCACGAAAGTTTTTCCTCCCCGCTTCGTCTCGCTTGCTCGGCTGGTGAATATGCGAAACTGGGGAAATTGAGCGTAAGACTGTTTTTCGCTTAAGCTTTCGACTTCGAAATAGTGCTTTTAGCTTAAGCTTTCGGCTTTCCCATGATCTCTTGAGCTAAAATAGCGAAACTGGGGACATTGAGCGAAAGAGTGTTTATGCCGGAGCTTTTGGTTTTCCTTTCCGCTTATCTCTCTTCGAAGCACCCCGTTCGTTCATGTTTACTTAACTGCTCGCTTATTTACTTGCGCATGTGTTTCCATGGCTGATTTTCATTGGCGAAGTGCGAGTACATAGGTGTTGTTTGCTCGCTACTATTGCAGTTATGAAGCGGGAATATATCCGAGCATGTTTATGTGTCCACTCGCAACATTCCTCCGGCAGTTGAAAAAAGGATTTAGTGTACTTGGAGAGTACAATAAATCGTCGCTCTACTCCAGTGATCTGGATTACTTAATGTACCCCAATAGATTACGCTCACTCTTGGTTTTTTCGCAATTTTTGTTGTTGGTTGATTCTCGCTACATTCCCTTTTGCGCAAATCATTCGTACTTATATCTCGTGCTGTTACCGCCATCGCTGTTGTCCACTGCAATATATCTTTAACCATTGTTCTGCTGCTAGTTTGAACGTTTACTAGATCGTAACGTAGTTCTATCGATGAATTTCGTATTTTTATTGGTAGGCGTTATAACTTCTTATTGACGTTAAATAATGTTTGATTCTGTACAATTATATATTAATATTCCGTTTGATTCAATCGTTGATTTGATATAATCATATTTTAATATTTGGTTTGGTCCCGTAAGTTAATGGTTGCTTATATAATTTACCACAATTAAAAATTACCGAGTTGAGATTTGATTTTATACAATTATGTATCATATTTAATATTTTGTTTGGTACCCTGAGTTAATGTTAATTGATATGCGTTACATGTCAGTGTTGCATTTGTAAATTACTACAATTAAAAATTAATAAGTTAAGATTTGATTTTATACAATTACGTATCATATTTTCCTATTTTGTTTGGTACCTTGAGTTAATGTTAATTAATATGTATTACATATCCATGTTGCTTTCATAAACTACTATAAAATTAAATTAATAATTTGAAGTTTGATTTCATACAATGTTTTGTTTGATTCTGTTGTAAATGGCAGGATTATGAATTATTTCGTTTTACTATAATATTGAAAAACATACTGAACATATTTTCCGTTCTTAAATAGTTTTTTCTTGACAATAAACTATTATATATTTTTTTACAATTGAAAAATAGCGGAATACAATTTCTTCTTTTAATTGGTTTTACTTAATAATATGGTTACAATTTCTTTTAAGATCCATATTCAATGCTTTTGTATTTTGAAGTTAATGATTTGCTTTCATTTCAGCGTTTTTTATCTCAAAATAGATTCTGATATTTAATTGTTACATATTCTGCATTTCTCTTTTTTTTTATTTTCCTTTTGAAAACTGTAATTGTAATTATAACTGTAATTGCCAAAGATAGAATTTTACATTTTGTTTAGTTAGTGGTTATTATTAGTGTGTTACTGTTCAATTAGTGCAGGTTTTAGTAAATTATAAACAGTTAGCGTTAGTGAGGATTTAGTGTGAACGGTTTTGAAAATAGTTTAAATGTGCGAAGAAATTCGTTTTTTTATTCCATTCATGGTTGATTAATATTCTATTAAATTACTATCTTTAATGCTATAACAACAGCTCTTTATATAAGCTTCTGCTAGCATTTTCTTAAATTATGTATTGTGCGAATAGGTAGGGAAGTTTCAATAGGAAATATTGTTAAAGCTTTAGTGGTTATTTATTGGGAATGAGTTAATATGTAAATGGGGAATGAATATTTCACACGATCGTTACGTTGGGGAATTGCTTCGCTTCGGAAGAAGATTTGCCGAGAGAATAGCTTTCCATTAATGTAGCTTGGGAGTCGTTGTTGTTGTATTCCCAAGACTTTAGTTTGAGCGTTCTTGGCTTTATAGGGCGCGAGGTAATGAGTGTGATAAATAAACTTTCCCCTTAATATGTATGGTTAATGTTGTTAACGGGAGTGGGAGTCATGGATTGAAGGTTTATGTGATTGTTTTTGCTCGCCGCTAACAAGCTTTGAAGATATGATTAGCATTGCTTCTGCAATGATGCATGAGAAAATTGAATGAAGCGATATATTGTAGCTTTCACATGCGCTAAATGTTAGGAAGTACATGAAATATATGATATGTATGTACTAATTCGTGGTTGGCTGTTGATTGCCTTAAAGAGCATTTGTTTTTAATTAAGTCGGCTTAATGCATTTCGTCGTGGGCAGGGCTTTTAATCTATCTATGCTGTGGGATTGTGTAGGAGGAAGAGCTTTTAAGGTATATGCATTTAATTGCCGTTTAATTGGCTTAAGTTGTAGATTACATACTTTTTTCCCATTTGTAGTTGTAAAAAGGGAGGGTTATTAGAAATGTATTCAGCAGTATGTGTAAATAGTTGTGGATTATTTATAAATAAGAATTATTATGTAGGTTTTTCATTAAGTATAGAAATGTTTAATGAGTTAATATCAATTAAGTCGACCTTTTTCTCAAACTAAAACTAGAAAGAGTGATTTTGAGCTCTGTTTTATACTTTTATTGATTTTAGTGAATTGTTAAATAGATATACTGCATTGAAAATTTCTTGCGAGAAATTATTGTAAAAGATGATCGAAGCGACACAATCACTATATGGGCTTGGGAACATATAGTTTCGGTCTTCATTCAAGACCCTATATGTGTTCCGTCTAATTTTTCCCTAGTGTGTGTCTACTAAGTTTGGCATAATGCTGTCCTGGACCTTACTAGAAGACAGTACAGTGCCGTGCGAGGTCACTTCATTAGCCGTTAATAAATTTCTGATCTCGATCTTGAAAAAACGATTGTTTAAAGCATCTTGAAGTATATATTATAGCATTCTAAGACACTATTTGGTATTTTCGCCATATATGAAGTAAAAGGGTGGGAAATGGGTGGGTTTTTTGAATTGTCTTGCGCTTTCTACAGGGATTTTATTTGTGACTTTTTTCTAATAGTTAGCAGTTATATAATGCATTCATTGTGCAAGGAAACGTAGTGGCTTGTTTAAAGGGTACTTGGTTAATGGCGTATTTGCAAACCATTTTGGATCAACAGCTCAGAGGCTATGAGTGGATGGTAAAGCGATGTCTGTTTTGCATATAGGTAACTTAATACTAAATGTAGCGTGTCTACCGGAAGTTGAAATCGGGCAGCTCAGAGGCTATTATGTGTCTCTTTAGGGACTTATAACTAAAAATAGCGTGTCCGTCGACAGCTAATGTCAACGGCTCAGAGGCTGTTGTTAAATTTACTGGGTTTTCATTCCAGTGATTGTGCAATTAGACATAGAAAAAGCGTGTCTGCTGATAGTTATGGTTTGGAGTTTTGCCGGGGTTTTACCGACTTGACTGCCACTTTTTCCGTTTCCTTAACATGATAGAATTGCAGTGGATTTTGAAAGAGATAATTTGTTTTGGGGTAAAATCGTTTGCATTGTTGCATTGTTCTTATAACTAAAATTCTGTTGTTTCAAATTTCCCATACTTAAATTGTTTCAGTGTAACTTGAAATTAAATTAGTTTCATGTTTATTTGCGTTGGGAAATTGCCGTTCTCATGTAAATTATTCTTTGTATTTATGTAGCGCAGTTAATTTATTTAGTTTGCTCTTCAATGTTATTGCATTTAGAAATATTGCCCAGATGTCTATCTATTCAATTTGCAGTTAAATGTTTGTTTTTGTTTGCTCTTTTAATTATGCCTCATTCAATTCAAGAGATAAGACTTTAATATGCATGTGGGTACGCGTATTGTCCAAGCAGTTGGAGTGATAAGTGGTATCATATTTCGATAACAATGGGCACGCGTTTGTTTGCTCGCTATTAAGTTTTCGTTTTACTTATTTGTGTTTAATATTTACTTGTAATGTTTTGTGTTTTGCATGTTAGTTGATTGGAACTTTATATCTTTATAAATTCTACGTTGGGTTTGAACGAGTTAGGAGTTAGTTCGAATGACCTTCAGATAAGAAAGATGAGATTTAAGATATATGAATGAAGGAGTAAATGAATGTAGAATTAGATGTTCAATATGACTATTTGATTTTAGGACTGATCTTATTTGATGGACAGTATGAGTAGGATTAATATTACATTTGAATATTGTTATCATATTTTGGTTATTAGAATGATCAATATAATTATTAGAGTTTATTTTAAAGGAAGACTGATTCAGTTTGATCAATAATATTATGTTTGGATATTCATACTTTCTTTTTATTATTTAATTGATTGAAATAATTATTTGATGATTTTTTTTTAGAAGATTGATCTTGTTTGATGGAAAGTATGAGTAACCTTAATTTTGTATTTGAATATTGATATTATATTTTTGTTATTTGAACAATCAATATTATTTTTATTTTCTTTTTTGAGAAGTTTAATCTATTTTTATGTACTGTATGAGTAGTAACAATATTGTATTTAGATACCGATATTATATTTTTGGTTTTTAAATGATTACAATTATTATTTGATTTTCTTTTAGGAAAGCTGATCTAGTTTGATGGACAGTATGAGTAGCAATGGCGTCATACAGGAGTTGAATGGTTTGAGATATCGGCTGGGTGAATAGATTTTTCAGCCCATTTAAATTTGCTACATAGTGCACTACACTGTGGTCTCTGCAAAACCGATATCCTACCGGCTGCGCCAATTTTGTTACAAACCAGTATACCCTATGTATACTGGTAAGAACTGGGAGCTCAACTTGATGCGTATCCTATATACAACATCAAGGCTCCCGGGGAAAGAACTCACTGTAACACCACTTACCTGCTACTCTGTCCATTTTCACTAAATCAACCAAGGCAAAAAGTTTATTTTATTAATTATTTTATTTTCTCTGTTCCTATTTTTATCTAACATTACATTTTACAAATTACGTTATTGAAGACTTATATCAATATTGAGCCTGTAGAGAATCAAATGGACGTGTTAATGGTTCGGGGTGGCCATACAGCGTGGAACGCAAAAAGGCCGATTGAGGATCGCGGCGCAAGCCAACACCTCACCCCTCACCACTTCGTTGAACACTGGACGATATCTTCGGCTGAACTTTAAATCGCGAATACTTTAAGCGTCTAAGCGATAACTGGGTAGCAGCACGCTCCCTTTTGGATTTGAATACAAACTCCCTGGTACAAGACTGCCCAAGAACATTAAATACCATTCTTTCGTGAGCTTTCAACCTAAATTCTCTTTAAAGGTGCTGAGTAGCCGAACACGTGCGCTCTCGTTCCACGAAAGTTTTTCCTCCCCGCTTCGTCTCGCTTGCTCGGCTGGTGAATATGCGAAACTGGGGAAATTGAGCGTAAGACTGTTTTTCGCTTAAGCTTTCGACTTCGAAATAGTGCTTTTAGCTTAAGCTTTCGGCTTTCCCATGATCTCTTGAGCTAAAATAGCGAAACTGGGGACATTGAGCGAAAGAGTGTTTATGCCGGAGCTTTTGGTTTTCCTTTCCGCTTATCTCTCTTCGAAGCACCCCGTTCGTTCATGTTTACTTAACTGCTCGCTTATTTACTTGCGCATGTGTTTCCATGGCTGATTTTCATTGGCGAAGTGCGAGTACATAGGTGTTGTTTGCTCGCTACTATTGCAGTTATGAAGCGGGAATATATCCGAGCATGTTTATGTGTCCACTTGCAACAAGGAGAACAATGGAAAGCATGAGCCAAAACGTATTTGAAACTGGCTAGACTCTGCATGGGTGAAAGCTATTTCACTTTCAGGGGAGAATTTTTTAAACAAACACGTGGTACTCCAATTGGAAACCCTCTTTCCCCGTTTCTAAGCAAAGTTTTTATAGCATTTTTGGAGGAGAAGCTAGCACAAGAAGGCAAACTGCCACATCGATGGGTGCGTTATGTAGACGATATCTTTACGATCATCAAAGAGGATCAGGTCCAGCAAACTCTCATGGCGATCAACTCGATACACAACATCATCAGTTTCACCCACAAGCTGGAGTCGGAGGGGCGGCTACCATTCCTGGATGTAATGGCATGTAGAGGAGCTAATCGATTGGAATTCGAAACATACCGCAAACCAACGGACACCATGCGGATAATTCCTTTCACTTCGAACCATTGCCAACAGTAAAAATGGGCGACATTTAGCTGGCTTGTGAATCAAATGCTCACGTTTCCATTGAATAAGGAAGGCCGGAAAAAAGAAACGTCCTACATTTATAAGTTAGCCCAGTGGAATGGATACCCTACGGATGAAGTCACCAAATTGATAGCCAAATGAACGAAGGAGATCTTCAACAAAAAGTTCACAATGCTAACTGCGGAAGTCGAGCAACGGAAAAGGTTGGTTGTAACTTTTGACGCAAGGACGGAAACAATGAAGAGGGCTATGAAAAACGTAGACATCGACCTAGTTTATACGAGCCGGGCCACAAAACTGCAGAACTTGCTAAAATCAACCACGGAACCGCATACCCAAAATGGAGCGAGCGAAGTCTACAAGGTATCGTGTACGAAATGAAATGGATGTTATATTGGACAAACGAGGAGATCACTAGGTGTCCGATGGAACGAACACTTAAGGGAAGCAGTAAACAAAAACAAAAAGCAGGATGTAAAAAACTTCAAATCAAAAGTGGCGGAGCATATAGTCCTTGAAAAACATGACATCACTGCGGACAACGTGAGCATGCTGAAAACTATTACAAACGTGTGAAAGCTTGATGTAGCTGAAAGTTTGGAGATATTCAATCGAAAGACGCAGGGCATTTGGAACGGCGCCCCGGTAACGGATACACCTGGCTATTAAAGCTTACAAAATAATGAATGCAATTAAGTAGTAATAAGGGAAAACAAAATTTTGCATGGTAAAAGGATCATGTAATTAGAGATTAAGTAAAAGAACTTTGAGGGATTAGAGACAGGTTAGGTGTAATTAGAGATTCAATTTAATAGTTTAATGAGTTTAGTATAAATATTAGGACAGCTGTAGTTTAGGGAATAGTAGTACTGAAGAAGTTCTCAAGTAGAGAACGAAACAATTGTATACGGAATAAAAATAAAAATATTAGGATTAAAGGGAATTTACTTTCTTTCATTTTTTATGAATAAGAAAACATACAAAAAGTTCACGGAATGGGAAGTAATGCGGGAGTAAAGGGTCATTTTTTACCTGCACTAGTGGTGACACTCAATAAGGGTATAAATACGAAGTTTCAGAAAAATCAGGTCAATATTCACAGAGATACTGTTCAATAAACATGCCAATCCGAAAGAAAATTTGAAATTTGGAAAAAAAATTAGTTTTGCGCAGTCACCAAGTTCCTTACCAAGCAAGAAAAACTTCCTCAAACTATTTTGAAACAGAACTCTGCCGTAGACGGTCCCAAACCCGTTTGAGAGAGGAGGGAACCCCCTTGTTTCCCCAACCGTCAGCTTCCATGATTCCTCATTCTAATCTCCTCGATTAAATTGTAGTATATGTTCTCCGGGTCGCACATTGGATTTACTGGTTCCCCAATAATTGGACATTAAATGCCGAGAAATACCAATAACTGTAAATCCATATACAGCTCTGCGACTAAATCCTAGTTACACCTGCTTTTCGGGAACGTAAGAGGATGAAGGCGAGCGTTCCGAGCCTGATAACGGGATTGAAGTGATAACCATGCCGCAAGAATGGAAGAGCTAACTCCCTGTCCCTGGAAAACATTACAATGTTTCGAAACTTACAGAAGTTCCTCGGAATGGATTGGACTCACGGCAAGGGCTTCGCAAACGAAGAAAGACTATGGCGTCGGATCCTGAAATGTCGGATCACTCAATTACCCTGGCGTTGTTAAAGAGCTTTTACAACAGGCCAGTAAATATAAATTAAAAATACTAGCAATCCAGGAACTGAACAGCAAATGATATTCAAGACATGAGATCGTACACAGCATTCAAAAGTGGGAAACCTATTTCAACACGAGAATTCGGAGTGGCCTTTATTGTGTATAGGGAGTTCAAATCGCACGTTATTGTTTTTAAGGCAGTTCATAAACAGTTGTGTGCGATCCGTATAAAAGCGAAATTCTGCAAAATTTGGCTGATAAATATACACTCCCTGACCGAAAAAACAGACGAAGAAACGAAGGAAACGTTCAACAATCATCTGGAAAGACTAGTCGATTTATTGCCTTCAAACGATACAAAAATAATTCTGGACGACTTCAACGCTAAAGCTTGCAATGAGATATCTCATCGGGGAATAACTGGAGGATATAGCCTTCACGATGAAATAAATGGCTGCGACCAGCGCCTGATTGAATTTGCATGTAGCAAAAATCTAGTCATGCGTTCGACTTGCTTCCCTCATCGACGCATACATAAAATTACGTGGGTATCACCAGATTGCAATACACAAAACAAGATCAACCATGTTCTGATCCAACAACGTTGGGCCTCGAGCATGCTTGACGTCCGTACATATCGAGGAGTCAATTGTAACTCAGGTCATTACTTGACAGAATTAACCTACCAATGTCGCATGTCAAAGGCGTATTCATCAAAGACCAGCCCGCTACAAAAATTTGACATCGAAAGGCTCTCAAGGGCGTCTATGGCAAAGAGTTTCAGGGAGACCCTCGACAATCAGCTGGCTCCCATCTTATCAGACGCATTGCTGAAAACAGACAACGAGCTATGGATGGAAGTGAAAGCCGCTATTAAGACCGTGGCAGAACAGACGATACCAAGCCTCGCGCAAAAGAAATGATTGGTTCAATGATGAGTGCCAGAATGCGTTAGACAAAAGCGGCCTGTCGAGGCGACTACAACAGAAAACATCGACAAACTTTAAAAAAAACATAATGGACGATGTTCTTTTAAAGAAAAATGATCGGACTTTTAGCTACAACCATTTTGAACATCCTACACGATCATCTTGGCATGTCAAAGGTGTGCGAAAGGTGGGTGCCAAGAATGCTCACGCCACACCAGAAGCAGCGGCGAGTTAAATGTTGTCACGAGTTTTTAGCTCTCTGTGGTGAAAACAAGGACAAAGTTGTAGACCGGATCATGACTGGAGATGAAACTTGGGATCATCATTATGAGCCTGAGTCCAAACAGAATTCCATGTAGTGGCACAAAAAGGGCACACGATTCTCGAAGAAATTCAAAGTGTCTCCATCGGCTGGAAAACTTCTGGCAACTGTTTTCTGGTATACAGAAGGAATCCTTCTTATTGACTTCAAAGAAAAGAGTACCACTATAACTAGAGAGTACTACACTGCACTACTAGAATGTCTGCTGCGGGGAGAAAAGGTGGCGAAAATTGACCAAAGGGGTGCTCCTTTTGCACGACAATGCTCCCGTGCACAAGGCGCAAGCTCCGGTGGCTGCTGTGCAAAAAGTGGGCTTGAAAATCTTGGAACATCCTCCCTATAGCCCAGATTTAGCCCCAAGCGATTATTATCTGTACCTTGAAGTGATAAAGAAGCTTCGAGGAAAGAAATAATTTTCCAGCGATGAAGAGGCGAAGAGCGCAATGTCAGCCTATTTTGATGATAAAAACAAAACTTTTTTAAGGTAAAAATAAACTAATTGATAGATCCAATAAATGTATTAAAGTCAAGGGAGAATACATTGAGAAGAAAAAATAATTTTGCGTTTTGTTCTTACTTTTTAACCCTCCATTTCACGAACTTTTTGACCCTCCCTCGTATAACTTGAGGCAAATTTTATGCGATCAAACTGGAAGGGAAATGGTGTGAATTATGTAGATGAAATAAAGCAAGTAAATGCATAATTTGACTTAGAGGAAAAATAAATGTATCGTGGCTCAATAGTGGCGTATCTGCCATGCGATCCTTGATATACTGGTTCGATTCCAGCCATGGTCTTCAATTATATACGAATTAAATGAATAAATTTTTGAATGAATTAGAATGAGTGTTTACTATATTAAATAGAATGTGACGTCACAATGAATTTGTGACAGAGGAGAGGGTTCGAGTATTCAATCTTAAAGAAAACATTCAAAATAAGTTTAAGATTGTCTTTTCAAAAATTGGGTGATTGGAGATATATTTTGGTAGTTTATCTAAATACCTAGCATACAACAAATTGATAGAAATATTTGACTATTTGTCATAAGCTTTTGCAGATCCAAAAATGCCTAAAAGTTTATATGGCACTTAACGACTTTCTTATTAATTCACGCAAGTTTTTTTCTAAGTATAGGATCTTGGAAAAGCGCTCTCCATCATTTTTCCAACAGTTGCAAAATTTAAATTCAAAATATTAACGGCCCACTTGACAAATCAATTCCTTGATTAAGTATCAATCGCGCTCTTGAACGCTATCAGCTTTCTTTCAATATTGTTTTTTTTTTATTTATACTCGCTTAGCTGCTTCTATACTTTCAATCCCTTTTGTAAAAGTGATAAAGTGTTAACTATGCTGATAAAAAAAGCTCTTAATCTCAAAGTATTTCGAAAATTCTACGGTCAAGCTCTAATGCTAGATAAATCTAGCTCATAATCGCAAACGTCAACAATTTCTGCAAATATTCCTGCGTGACTTTATTTACATCTAAATCTTTTATGAGAAAAAAACATAAAATAAAAATCAACCGTGCCACAAATCAATTTGTAGCGATCAGCGATCAGGAAGGAATTTGAGATGATCTATCAATATCAAAGTATCCGATTAAAGAATCGGCTCCAAATTGAGCGAGTCGGTGCATTATTTACACACAATCTCTCGTGTCGTTTGATTCGGTTCATTTTTTGTTGTCGCGCATTCACTATGTAGTCAATGAAGACGGAGGACGCCAATCAACCACCGCACGGTCACTATTGAAGTGAAAGATCAATCAAACGATCGATCGATTGATCGATACTTGGAGCTGTTTGATTCCATTTTGGTGTTTTATTTTTGTCTTGTATGTATTTGAAGAATGTGGAGCACATACGAAAAAGACAGCAACAACAATATCAATAGCAACAACAACAGCAGTAATAACAATAAACAAGAGAAAAAGTAGACAGCAAATCAAATTAGAATGGGGGAAAGAAACGCTGGCAAACAGAGAGACCGACTTTTTATAACATCAAACGTAATTTGCCGACACCGTTCGCGATCCGCGCGGAGAGCCAACTATCAAAATGCCACAAAGAAGTGCGCCACAAGGTAGTGTGGTATCTTTAGTTGCGCGTTGCGCTGCGGTATGTCAATCAGAAAAGTCTGACAAAGTTAGAGTAAAGAATTTGCAAAACTAAGGCGAGGATTCGCAATTGTTTCTGATCCTTTTTGGGCTTTCTTTTGGAATAGAAATAAAGCTAAAGATTGATTAGTAATAAATAAAGCCAAACATAAAAAAAACTCTTAAAATCTTAAAAAAAAATATTCAAACTCGAGCTTTACTTAAGCGTTTAAAAATAACTTCATTTTCCTCATAATTGAAAAGGATCAGCCCTGCACACCAAAACCCTCTTATGATGCTCTCCACTTTCATTGACTTCCTTTCATTCATGTTACATGCATGAATACAATTAACTCTCTTATGTTGCTTCTACGTACGAGCAAATGTTTAGATACACATCAATCGGATGTATCTAGAAGATAGTGCATGGTGGTGCAAAAGATACACTTAGCGCTATAAGAATTGTAATAAGCGTAACATATCGCCTATTAATCAAGTCTCCAATCTACGCAAAGACGAAGGCACGGCGCCAAACAGGAAAAGCACGTCAATTATAAAATCGAGAAAATTTCTTAATTATACCGCTTGTTGTTCTTCTTGTCGACTAGGCTAATATTATTTATAAATCACCTTTGGTGTAAGCACATGAAACTAAGATTTCCCGAGGGAAATTTCTTTTTCGTTTAAAGTGATTGACAGATCAAATAACGACTCGAATCAAAGAAAAAGATGAGCTGAATTTAGTGATGAATTGGAATAAGGATTGCACTTATTATTTGAAAACTGCGTTATAATTCTGAATCTGAAATCGAAATTTAGCTGAAAAGTAGTGAAATGTTAATTTTCAAAGTGGCTCCCAATGTGCGTATAAAACCTGCCATACCATTGTTTTAAGCTTTTTGTTCATTATTTATTTAATTTTCATTTTTTTTGCGATGTTAAATTTTTATATGTTTTTTCAGAATTCAATATTCGCCTGTAAATTTATCCAAAAAACAACAAAGAAAATTAGCAATCTTAAATATTCCTTGGCCTAATGATCTCATTAACAGGCACTTATTTCAAGCGTTTGGCTAAGGCGACTTTCAATTAATCGATTCAAAGGAAAAAAAAACATTATCATGAAATAACTCTAATTTTGCTCTTAATTCTAGTTGTTTTTAATTCTTTTTATCTTATTCGATAATGTATTGCATACAAAATACCAATTTTACGTTTGATAAAATAAGCTAAATTTATGCTTTATTTTACCTATTTAAATTCAATAGAATAAATTAGAAAACTCATCGAATAAATGCCGAAGAAATACAAAATAGGATCACGTCAGGATTCATTTGTACAAAACAAAAGCGTATTTATATCTGTGCGCAGACCACAACCCTTAATGCACTCGGACACTTGCCTGACCCTTATCATTCTCTTCTAGCCAAAAGTAACACTGGAGTTTTTTTCGATAATGATGATGCTTATTCATCTAGTACCGCCCCAGTAATTCACTGTCTGTGCTGTCGGCATTGTAAGCGTATAAAGAGTCTTGTGCTTGATTCGTTTGCATATGTGGTTGATCACAGGAGCAACGATGAAACCGTTCGTATCTAGATTAAAAAAGTCTTAGGTGTTTTTAAGGGTTTGTCTGTCTGTCCGTCTGTGTGCCACAGTAATTTTTCTCCAAAACTATGGCAGCTACAGACACCAAACTTGGCAGATAGATTAGAAGTGATGACCTCTTGAAAATTGAGACATCAAAAATGTTCAAAGCTTTTTAAGGACGGTCCCTTCATATGGGACTACGTAAAAATTTGTTTTAACTAAGATAGACGTGTGGAGAATCAAATGAAAGAGCTTTTCAAATCAGGTTTTTAATAAGGTAGCCAGCTGTTTGGAGTAAGAAGAAGGGAAAATTTATGAAAAACCAGCGTCCCCATCCCTCACAATTGGTAACCTTTTAGAGTTTTAGTCAAATAATGTGATAAGTTTCAAAAGGGCAGCTGCGATCGAATGATGCCTCAGGGAGCTAATGAACGAATTTAGCTAGAAATGCGTTTATATGCTGATAAGCTAGCTATCTGCAGTGTCATTGCGCGATTGTTTTTTCCTAGCACCAAGTCCACTACAAAGTATTTAGTATGTAAAAATTACGAATGGGACTTATCGGAATGATTTGAAATTAGCAGGGCGAAACCAAAACTAAAAATGCTACCTATCTTCCACTGGCCACGTGAGCTTAGGGGATGGCATCATCTTTGACTAGAGATTAGTACTGTTGGCAGTAGATTTTTTAACCCGGAGTGGCATGCTAAGGTCGGCTGGTGCTCAGTCGTGTCGTGGGACTTTCCGGGAAATCCTCTGCCCGTGCAGGGACACCTCACATAGAAAACCTACTACAAAGTGGAAGAAACGGAAAGAAAGAGGTAATTTTGAGAAATGAAATAATTGCAACTTTAAACTTTTTTTTGTAATTTTAAAATAAAAACAACGTTGTTTCCTTAACGACTACACTTATTTATTTTTACAGTAAATACGCATTTCGACACGGAACATCCGGTCTTCTTCAGTACACTAAATAATTTTTCCTATTGATCTAGTATTTAAACAACTTACTTTTTTCTACAACAAACATAAACGTAATCCTAATCACTTTACAAACCTATTGATTTTGAGTCACAAGTTCCGACATCTCCATGCAATCTCCGGTTCACAGGTACTTTTCCAATTTCGATATTTTCACATACATCAAGTTTATTGCTCTTCAATCCTTCTTTAATGACCCTAAGGTTATCCATGGTTATCTCATGTCCTTCGCTTACGATATGCTCAGCATCTGATGATTTCGCACTATTTTTCATTTTATTCTTTATGCTGGCGGCTTTTTTAACGTGCTCTTCAAACCTTGTTCGTACTAATCGTTTAGTTTGTCCCACATATACTTTTTCACAAAATGGACACGTAATTTTGTATATCCCGCATTTTTCGTCCTTGAGTTTTCGATCTTTTTCGCTGCCCAATAGTGCTTTAAGCTGCCTATTCCTGCTGCTGCCTATTAGTTTGAGCTGATGTTTCCGTGATACACTCGCCAATTGTCCATACATTGTCGAATATGGTACGACCACTCTCCGCTTGCATACAGAGTCCATCTCTTTATTAGTTTGTAATAATGTTGTCATACTGTTTCTCCTTATTTGTTTCTTCTTCTTGTTTATCATATTTTTAATAGTTATGGGCTCATATCCATTCAATTTTGCTGTGTTGATGATGTACTCCTTTTCCCTTGCATACCTATTTGCCGTCAAAGGAATGGTAAGCAATTGATGCACCATACTGCTACACGCCGCTAATTTTTGGGGTTGCGCATGCCACGAGCTTGCCGGAATAGTTCTTTGAGAGTTTGTTGGCTTACGATAAATGTCAAATTCCAACCTTCCCTCACTCCTAATGATCCACGTATCGAAGAAGGGGATACGATCCTCTACCTCCATTTCCATGCTGAACTTTATGTTGTTATGAATGCTATTCGAGGCATCCATTCTTTCTTTTCAATGATCTGCTCTATGCTTGACATGTACATTTCCGCTAGCAATGGTGATACCAGATTCCCCATTGCTAGTTCTTTGGTAACTTTTGATGTGCAGATATTGTTTCCAAGCACACCGGCAATATAGGCGATGTTCCAATTAATAAAATGGCTTGAAAAATTTAACACCCCAATAGAATGGAAGAGGAAGGTGATTCAGTATGGAAAATTAGAGAACCTATGCATGAATGAAAATTATTTTATGTTCCGTAATTATTTCTATAAAGTTACATTGTTTAACTTCAAAAACTTCCAAATCTTTCAAAGGGGCCTCCCCATATAAGGATGTGAACCCTTAAAAAAATTTTCACCAAAGATATTCGAGTAAGGTATCAGATGAAACGTCTCGATGAGATCCTTTAATATTCTTCTCCGTAGCACTAGATCCCATATCGGACCTTCGCTTCCTGCACCAAGCGCCTCCAACTGTGTCGGCCCATTGATCGCACCCTCCAATTTTGAAATCCGAGCAGCGATGAACTGTCTTCATCGACCGAGTCAAACCAGCGCCTCCTCGGTTTCCCCACTGGTCTCTGCCCTTCAGTTCTCCCAAAGAATACCTTTTTGGTATTCGTTATTCGTCCATACGATTAACATGGCCAGCCCATTGCTGCTTCCGCAGTCTTAAAATCGTTGAGACCTTCGGCTCGTTGAAAATGTCATACAGCTTATGGTTGTATCGAATTCGCCATTGGTCCCCGTCTAGCTTTGCTCCAATAATCCGCCTCAGGACCCGTCCTTCAAAGGCATTCAATATATTTGCGGATGCTTGGGTTAGGATCCATGTTTCACACTCATAGCATAGTACAGGTCCTATCAGAGATTTGCATGCTTGGAGCTTTGTTTTCCTGTGTATGCAGCTGGTCTTCAAAATTTTCAAAACTGAATAGCAAAATTTTATTTGCGAGCTGTATTCTTCAGCGCATTTCGTCTCTTCCATCAGCATTTCTAGTTATTTTGGCGCCTAAATACATGAATTTGCACACATTCTCGGTATTGTATTTGCCAAGTGTGATATTTTGGGTATTTAAGGTATTTTTCCTCGACTGCGTCATGAGCTTCGTTTTAATCTCATTGATTTATAGCCCTACTAGTTTTTCCTTCCTGTCGAGTTTCAGGAAAAGTTCTTTGGTGGTTGTTAACGACCGTGACAAAATGTTGATGTCGTCCGCATAGTCTACAACTTGGCTTGACCTGTGTAATAACGTACCTCTTGTACGTAGTAATGACGTACTCCAGAGTCAAATTGAATAACAATGGGGCCAGCCTATCTCCCTGTTTTAGTCCAATATTTGTGTCAAAGGTATCGGTGAGTTGGTTATTGATGCGGACTTGGGAGGTTATTGACGTTATTGTTATTTTAGTAAGACGGACTAATGTGGCTAGGATACCAAAGCAAAGCATTATTTGGTACAGTACGTTACGAACAATACTATCGTATGCTTGCTTAAACTCAACGATTATTTGGTATACATCGATGTTGAGCTCCCAGCATTTCTCAAGTACCTGCTTGGCTGTATACAATTGGTCAATCATCGACGTATGTGCTCTAAAACCACCTTGATACGCCCCAAGAATAGTATTGGCGTATGATCTAATTTTATTTTCTGAGATTTTTGATAATGTTTTATACCCCGTACAAATTAGTGATCTGCCCCTATAGTTTTCGCACTGTAACTTGTTACCTTTTTTGTGTATAGCGAATGTAATTGATTGGCTCCACTCTTTCGGCATATGTTCTTGTTGCTAAATGTGCTGGATGACTTTATGGGTAGCTTCCTGAACACCGCTGCCACCATATTTTATAAGCTTCACTGGAATCTCATCGATCTCCGGGACTGTATTATTCTTTTGGGCCTTGATGGTGGTAAAAACTTCATCCAAAATTGGTGGGGCCAGTGGAATCTCTCTGGGAATGTCTATAGGCTCCAATGTTCTGGAGCTGTGCGGAGAATTAAGGAAGTTCTTGAAATATGATGCCCATGTTTCCCTAATCTTCTTTTCATCAACGATGATGTTGCCGATGTCATCAAGACAGAGCGTGATCTTGGGCATGTTTTCGTTAAAAAATGTAGTAGATCTCGGAAACTACTTAACGTACCGAGTTGATTTAAGCTACGGCTGTTAGATCTAAATTATTTACATTGAATTAACTCATCAAAAATTTAAAATAGTTTTTTGAAAAAAATTTCCTAGAACAAAATGTGTAATTTGCACACACTGAACAAATATCATGCATACTACATTTTTTAACGAAAACATGCTATTTTGTTTGCATTTAATAACTTTTGCCATAAAATTTTTGCTAAATGTAATGAGTTGATTCGATAGCCAAAGGTTCATTCCGACTTCTTGCTAAAAAAAATTTTGCAAATATTCGTAACGTTTCTAAGGTGAACGGCTGTAAAGTTTACCCAAATTTTCAGTTTCACTGGGGGCTGCGCCTCAATGCTGTCAAATGTATTTCCTCAGGCAGTCCATGTTTATTCATTTCATTATTGTATTCTAATTTTTTTTTGGTTGGTATCTTATTTCATTGTTTGTTATGATCATAATAATTCGTGGTATTATTTACTGTCAGTAGCATCATCAACTGTTAAAATTTATTACTACTAAGATTATTATTTGTTATTATTTGAGGTTATTAACATTTGTTATTATTTATCATTATTAAGTCAATTGACTGCAATATTTGGAATATTAATTTATCTCTTCTTCTTAGCACTACAGCCCCTTTCGGGTCTTCGCTTCCAGCCTTCAGTTCTCCCAACGAATACCTTCTTGGGTATCCGTTGTTCACCCATACGATTGATGTGCCCAGGCCATTGCAGCTTCCGAAATCTTACAATCGTTGAGACCTCCGGTTCGTCGAAATTTTCATACAGCTCATGGTTGTATCGAATTCGCCATTGGTCCCCGTCTAGCTTCACTCCGATTATTTGCCTCAGGACCCGTCGCTCAAAGGTGCTCAATGTATTTGCGGATGCTTGGGTTAGGGTCCATGTTTCACACCCATAGCATAACACAGGTCTTATCACAGATTTGTATGCTTGGAGCTTTGTTTTCCTGTGTATGCAGCTGGTCTTCCTGATCGTCAATACTGAATAAAATATTTTATTTACGAGCTGTATTCTTCGGCGTATTTCGTCTCTTTGACTGCCCGTTTTCGTTATTTTGGCGCCTAAATACACAAATTCGCTAACATTTTCGATACTGTATTCGCCAAGTGTGATATTTTGTGTATTTGGGGTATTTTTCCTTGACTGCGTCATGAGCTTTGTTTTATTTTCGTTCGATTCGCTGTCGAGTTTCAGGAAGAGTTCTTTGGCAGTTGTTAGTGACCGTGACAGAATGTTGATGTCGTCCGCATAGGCCACTACCTGGCTCGACTTGTATAGTAATGTACCCCGCGTATCGACAGGTAGCTTCCGGATGACGTACTCCAGAGCCAAATTGAATAGCAATGGGGCCAGCCCATCTCCCTGCTTTAGTCCGATATTTGTGTCAAAGGCATCGGTGAGTTGATTATTGATGCGGACTGGGGAGGTTGTCGACGTCATTGTCATTTTGGTAAGACGGACTAATTTGGCTGGGATGCCAAAACCAAGCATTATTTGGCACAGTACGTTACGATCAATACTGTCGTATGCTTGCTTGAAGTCAACGAAAATTTGGTGTACGTCTATGTTGAACTCCCAGCATTTTTCAAGTACCTGCTTGACTGTGAACAATTGGTCTGTTGTTGATCTACCTGCCCTAAAACCATCTTGATACTCCCCAATAATACTGTTGGCGTATGACCCGATTTTATTTTATAAAATTTTAGAAAATATTTTATACGCCGTACAAAGTAGTGATATGCCTCTATAATTTTCGCACTGTAGCTTGTCACCTTTTTTGTGTATAGGGAATATAATTGATTGGCTCCACTCTTTCGGCATATGTTCTTGTTGCCAAATGTACTGGATGACTTTGTCAACAGCTTGATGAACACTACTGCCACCATATTTGATGAGCTCCACTGGAATCTCATCAATGCCCGGTGCTTTATTATTCTTTTGGGCTTTGATGATAGAACAAACTTCATTCAGAGTTGGTGGGGCCAATGAGCGCTCTCCGCAGACATCTATAGGCTCCAATGTTCTGGAGCTGTGCGGAGGATTAAGGAAGTTCTTGAAATATGATGCCCATCTTTCCTTAATCTGTGTTTCATCAGCGATTATATTGCCGCTGTAATCACGACAGAGCGTGGCTTTGGGCTGATAACCATGTTTCAGGCTTTTCACTACTTTGTATGCTTGTCTTGTGTTATTGCTCGCTAAACTTACATCTATACTTCTCAATTGTTCGTCATAGTATTGTCTTTTCTTAATCCTAATTATCTTATTCGCTACTCCTCTGAGATTTTCATGGTATTCTCTCTTTTTCCTAGTTTTCCTACCTACGTATTCTTTGTACGCCTGATTCTTTTTATCTAACGCATTCTGGCACTCATCATCGAACCAATCATTTCTCTTGTGCCGGGCTTGATGTCCGATCGTCTGTTCTGCCGCGGTCCTGATAGCCACTTTCACTTCCATCCAGAGCTCGTTGCTCGTCTTTAACGAGGCGTCTGGTAAGATGGGAGCTGGTTGTCGAGGGTCTCCGTGAAATTTTCGGCCACAGACGCCGTTTGGAGCCTTTCGGTGTCAAATTTTTGTAGCGGGCTGGTCTTCGCTGAATATCCCTTTGACATACGACATCGATAGGTTGATTTGATCAAGTAATGACCTGAGTTACAAATGGCTCTTCGGTATGTACGGACGTCAAGTATGCTCAAAGCCCAACGTTGTTGGATCAGAACATGATCGATCTGGTTTTGTGTTTTGCCATCTGGTGATACCCAGGTCATTTTATGAATGCGTCGATGTGGGAAGCAAGTCGAACGTATGACCAGATTTCTGCTACA
Source organism: Odontomyia ornata (assembly GCA_963969285.1). NCBI lineage: Eukaryota > Metazoa > Arthropoda > Insecta > Diptera > Stratiomyidae > Odontomyia > Odontomyia ornata. Next base: position 234,440,853 of record OZ017741.1, on the reverse strand, counting down.
TGCAAAGTCAATCAGGCGCTGGCCGTTGTCATTTGTTTCATCGTGGAGGCTATATCCTCCAGTCGTTCCCCGATGAGATAGCTCATTGCCAACGTTAGCGTTGAAATCACCCAGAATAATATTTGTGTCGTTTGTGGGCAATGAATCAATCAGTCTTTCCAGGTGATTGTAAAACGATTCCTTCGTTTCTTCGTCTTTTTCTTCGGTCGGGGCGTGAGCATTCATCAGTCAGATTTTGAAGAATTGTGCTTTTATGCGGATCGCACACAACCGTTCATTGACTGCCTTAAAATCAATAACGTGCAATTTGAACTCCCTATCCATAATGAAGGCCACTCCAAATTCTCGTTTTCCAGTAGGCTTCCCACTTTTAAATATTGTATGCGATCTCGTGTCTTGAGTGTCGTTTCCAGTCCAATTCGTTTCCTGGACTGCCAGTATTTTTAATTGATATTGACTGGCCTGTTGTAAAAAGTTCTTAACAGCGCCAGGGTAATTGAGTGATCTGACATTCCAGGATCCAATGCCATAGTCCTTTTTTCATTTGCGAGGTCGTTGCCGTGAGTCCAATCCATTCCGAGGCCTATCTGCAGGTTTTGAAACAATTAAAGGTTTTCCAGGGACGGGGAGTTAGCCCACCGCCCAATGAGGAATCATGGAAGCTATGGGTTGGGGAAACAAGGGGTTCCCTCCTCCTTTCTCAAACGGGCTCGGGACCGTCTACGGCGGATTCATTTATACTGTGTGTATTTTCCCATGCTTAGCGCTTCCAAACTATCCTTAGCTTGTATTATTTCCATCAAAACGGTATAATTTTTTATTTGATTAACATATATATATTTCGGGAGTAATTTGCTCCCATCTTCAGTGTCAGTTATTTTCTGATGTTAAAAGGCCTTTTCATACTAAAGCAACCAAGTTCTAATAAATCCAACTGCTTAAGATTAAATTACTATGCGATTTGATTACCTGCCTATGTGTCCTAATCTTATTTTGCTTAAAAGTAAAAAAAAGCAGTTTTCCGACTACAATAGTATTTATTCGCGTTTCAAGAGTGACTTACTCTCTTCTTCAGTACTGAGCTACTAGATCATTGACAAACTGCAACTAGACTTAAATACTATAGGTTGTTAAGCTATAATTAAAGGGAAACAATATATTTAACGAAGAAATTAGCATGTTATTAGGTATTTAAATAAATTTTATTTTTTCCTTCATCCCGGCAAGTACCTTAATTGCTTTTGATGGACAATCACCTTCCTCCGTATTGATGCGTGTTAGTAGATCTTGAAGCATTATGTATTGGCTTTACCAAGCGCCGAGGGTGTGGGATCGATTTATATATTTCAGCAGTTCCAGATTCTCGCATCCTATTTTGTATCCCTCTTCCACCATATGCAATGCCACCGCTGATCGAATTGTGTTGATGCCTCTCTTTTGCAACTAATTGCTTCCTTCATATGGTCTTGAAAACGTGTTACAATCAATCGCTTCGTCTGCCCGATATAACATTTTTCGCAATCTTTGCAATTGATTTTATAAATTCCGCTTTTTCCCGACATTTGTAATGCGTCTTTCCCGCTGCCTAATCAATTTCTCAGAATGGTGCCTCTACTGGATGCAACGATATGGATGTTGAATTTCTTAAAGAGCGATTTGATTTTGTAAAACGAATTTGCCATCGGAACGCTCAACCATCTTGTGATATCATTGTTATTTGGGTGAACAATGTACTATGAAGAGTGCTTGCATTTGATTTTGTAGCTATCAGACTTCTCTTCTTTCTTCTTACTGTCTTTTTCATTCGTGAACCTACTCTTTAGTTGGAACTGGGCGCTGCTTGAAATTAGCTGGATGTTAACTTGCTTAAATAATCTGTTTAAGCCTCCTATTAGATCCAAATGTCTGACAACTACTCTTTGTTGTTTTCCGTTTTGTGTGTTGGAGCGTGTCTCATTGACATGGAGAAATGCTTCAATACGGTGTAGTTAGGTGGACTGATTTTAAACTCCTTCAGGAAAGATTGCCCAGACATCTTATCGCCATGCTGTGCAATATGTTATACGGGATGTCATTTATTGTAACTGATGGAAATCTGACGACAATGCTCAACTTCAAGGTCTTAAATGGTCTACAGCAGGGAACAGTTACTAAGCCTCTGCTTTTTCCAATATTCATTCGCAAGCTATTGAACGGCTTTGATTTTAACGTCTCGCCAACAAGATCATTGGTAGCGTTTGCTGATGATCTGATCATCTATACGGCAGACCAAAAAGCAACATTAGTTCAGAGCGATCTTCAAAAAATGTTTAATGATATGCAGCTCCACATCGACAATTGGCAAATGAAAATCAATGCGCAGAAGTACGAAACGATTTTGTTTTGGACAACGCTGCAGGAGGCCAGTCAAGACCTGAAACGTAATTGGAAAGATTTCCACATTATGACTGGTGAGGAGAGTTTGGAACGGGCTCCACATAAATCCTACGTTCGATACCTCGGTGTTCATCTCGATCAATATCTGTGCAACATTGAACATGTCAAAATCATGCTCAGGAAAGCACAAAAAGTAGTCATGGCCCTTTGACGACTCTTTCATTCCAGATATATTGATCAAAAGATCAAAGTTGTCTATTGCACGACATTGGTTAGACCAGTTTTGACATATGGATATCAAATCTGGTACAACCGGAGTGCTGGTACTATGCAAAGATTAAAAGTTTTCGAAACGAAATGTCTTCGTGCATTTACTGGTTTATACTGAAAGCCTGAGATCGATTGGAAACACTATATATCGAATAAAGAATTTAAACTGCAAAAGTGACAAGAGTCGATATCTTCATATTGAGACTTTTTTGGAATCATATCGCAAGATCTGTAACTGTGAGCAAAAACCTCAGACTTCACAGCCGTCCCACCCTACAGACGGGTATATTGAGACTTGTCTCACTACTGGGTTTGTTCCTCTAGAAGCATTCGTGTATTTGGACATGAATCGATATGTTTTTGATTCTGATGGTGTCCCAATTATAAGGAGATAAAATATTATCCGAATTTGAGTTCACGAGACCAACAATTCCAATGGAGATATTCATTTGCTAGATTTGTTGAGGCTGGTCGAGCTGGGACGGACAACGTCTAATTTATTCGTGTTTATTTTTTGTTTTGTGTTTTTCGTTACTAAGTTTTTGAGTTCTAGCTCATTATTCCTACATTTAGTGTTGTTTATTTGTGTTAAAAATTAGGGATCGGTTTCAATACTTAGATAGGTATATGTTGTTTTTATAAAAGCAGGTTTAGAGATAAGGTTTAACTTTTAGATTAGGAATATTGTGATATCATTTTTTGTATAATATAAAGTTTTTGGTTGAATTTTACTAAAATTAGGTTATAACGTATTATATGTAGGACAAAAGTTCACTTTTATGTTAAAATTATAAATAATTTTTGGAAAGTTTTGGTTGGTTTTTTCTCCTTTTCGCAATTAATCATAAAATATGCAATAATCTTAATTAATTTGAATTCGCTGTTGCTTTTTTATTGTGTGTTTAACTGATAACGTATAAATTTAGAGAGCCATTTTGATTGTTTGGAATTTGCTTTACATATATTCTTTTGAAATTTATAACGATTAGTAGTAAAGCGCTTTTGACTTCCATCATCAAATGTTGCCGTTGTTGTATTTCCATAAAATTAAAATGCCTGTAACTGACTTGATTATTATCCGTTTTCAATGAAATTTTGTGAACACTAGGACCTTATGTCAGCCTAAATAATTGTAAAGTTCGAAGGTACCCATGAGGGTATCATTCCGATTTCATAGACCAAAAGTGAAATTGATAACTCATGCTTTTACAAACAAAGGTCTTAACTTTTGAGCGACTATTGCTTGTGACCTTCCCACAAAAAAGCTTTTAAAGTTTCTGAGAAAACTTACTGTGACGCACGGACATATGGACAGACAGGACACGAAACTAGTAGGGCTTTGTTAAATTCACTTTACAAACCTTTGGAGAATAAAATTCATGCGTGATCAAAATTTAAAATTTGGTTAATTGAATACTTTTAACAAATGACTTATAGACTGCCTGAAGCTTCACTTCCAAAAGAACTAACGTCTGAAAGTATTTCAATGACTCAAAAATTAAAAAAAAAATGTATGTAAGCTAATCACTCTCTTTTCTTACAAATTAAATAGTTGCAAAATAGTGCAAATTTATACACAAATGCATTTATGTCCAATTCATTTAACGAAAGCAGGACATCAGCAGAAGGAACTCCTTAAAAAATGAACCTCATGCGAAAAGCAAAAAGAAACCAGAAAAATTAAGCGAAAGAGTATCAACAGGTGCATCTTAAGACTTTTAGCACAGCATTAAGTCGGTTTGATTCTTTCAGACTTGAAGCCGCTACCAACCACTGTCTTCGTCCAAGTCATATATATTCAACCATCAGCTACCATACTATCCTTATGCCTCATTTGTGGTTGACCGTTTGCAGATTGTGCGGTAGCTTTGAATTTGACCACTGGAGATCAGTAGCAATATCTTTGTAGGAAGCCGCAAAGAAGAAGAACACACCGGTCCGCCTCAAAGAGGCAAAGAAAAATACGTCCGAACACAGAGGCACCGACGACGAGCTGAGAAGGAAAAAAGGAATGGAAAATACCAAACACCAAAAACAAGATCACCAAAGCGAGACTTTTCGTCTTCGACTTCTTGTACTTCTTAGACCGGTGAGCCGGTGGTGACCATGGTGCGGCAAAGATAGCGGGCGGCCAGACCAATAATACCATAAAAATGAAAAGAATATTACGCCCAATGCAAGCAGTCCGCGATGCGAACAAATTAGCAACCTCATGTGATACGCTTGAGTCGATTTTAAGGGCTAAATTATCATGATTACAAACGTGTTGCGCTTCTATACTTGCACCGGCTGACTGCCAAATTTCCTGGGCATTTCGTTTTACATCTGCAAAAACCAGTGAATCCTGCTCCCGAATATTATGTACGAGTATGTCGATCCCTATATCAATCCATGCATGGTGCTCATCGTCAATTTGAATGAGTAAGCAATAACATTTGCTACTTTGGTATTATCAATGAGTAGGGGATGTGAGGATTGTTTTTAAAACTCAGTTCAATTGAAAAGTTTTAAATAAAATAAATTTTTAATAGCAAATATATCTGGGCGTAATTCTTCAAGCTCTTCTCATACACACACATAAGTACATTAATATCATCTTTTGATTTCTGCTGCTAAAGGTATTAACTCATTTTTAATCCTCGCCTGAAAATCCTTCGAAAATCTTTCAGTGATGAATTAAGTCAGTGTTGATTCCACCTAAAAAATGTTCCTAAATCCACCAACTTCCTCTAAACTGTAAAAATGTAATACAACCAACTACTTTGTGTATTTCGGTAGCCAAGAAGCACCTGACCAACATCATCAGAATTGTCTTATTAATGATGACTGGCTAGCAAAGATGTGAAGATGCCGAGTGTTGAGATAATATTTTTTTTTCTCTTGTGCGGTTTGATATTTTCTGAATATTCTTTTTTATCTTCTTATATCTGTGTTTGCCCTTTTCTCTGCAATCTACCGTCTGCCATGAATGCAGCATGATTTGAACATACGGACAAGCAAGAGCGTCGGAAAAAAGAGATAAGAAAATAAAAGCCTACTCCAAAACAATCTTGAAATGAAATGATGGAGAGATACACAGCATTTATTTGATGATTGTCGCGATCTACAATAATTTATCGAATTCCTCAAAGTGTTTTACCGACAGTAAAGAATGCGTTAAAAACTGTGACATGGTAAAGATTATTAAAATGATGGTAACTGGTGCTTTAAGGTTGTTAATATAGAACTTTATCATATGTAAATCAGTTAAATATAGTAAATTATAATCTGAGCTTTAGTAATTCTCTAAAATTCTTTCGTTTGTAAATATTTCTAGTCGACGCAGATAGAAGTCCTCGTATACTCCTCTTCCAAAAGTTTTGTACTCAACCTATGAATTGCACTCTATCTCTCTTTTCAAGGCTGTCTTTCCACCTTCTTTACATGCGTCTTCAGATGTTCCTCAAGGATTCATTCTTGGTCCACTATTGTTCGCTCTGTTTATAAATGATTTGCCGTCCGTTGTCATCAACTCCTCATGTCTTCTATATGCAGATGACATCAAAGCTTTTCAGGTAGTATCGTCAAACGATGACTGTGCCCTGCTTCAAGAAGATTTGGATACCATTGTACTTTGGAGTTCTTATAAACAGCTTCCATTAAATGTTTCTAAGTGCATTTATCTTTCATTTTCCAATAACGCTAGTCCTCTTAGCTTTCAATTTTCGTCAAACAATTCTTTACTAAGTACTTTGACACATTTCAGGGACTTAGGTGGCACTTTCAACTCTAAGTTGAAGTTTGATGTTCCTATTTCTGAAATAACTTCAAGAGCCTATCGCATTTCTGGTTTGATCTTAGAAATTCCTATATTTTATCTGATCTTTTATCCTGCGTTACACTATATTCTAGTTTGGTTCGTCCCATCCTCGAGTACTGTTCGCCCGTTTGGTCGCCTCATTCAAAGTGTTTGAAGTTCACGCAAGAAGTTGTACAGAAAAAAATTACCCAGATCGTCTTCTTGAAGTTCCGGATTCCCTACATTTATTATGAATCACGCTTATCTATCCTCAATCTTTCTTCACTGGAAAAGTTTCGAGTCTGCCTTCACTAATGTTTACTTTACGGGCTTTGCTTTGATTTGCTCGAAACTCGCTTAGTCGACCAGGTTCCAGGGAGGTACGTTACGCGTTTTACAAGATCGTCTAATATTATTGATTTTCCATTCGCACGTAGCTTAGTGGGGTATTTTTACTAACCCTTGCTTAGAATACCACGTAATTCGAATTTCAGCTTGGGCCTTTCTCCCTCTCATATTTAGTTTATAAAAAATATGTCAACTCTCTTCTTAACTCTTAGTAATTTTTTTCTTGTTTTTGTAGTTTTTAGTCCTTTTGTCTTGCTATTCGCATGTTTTATTTTGCTCTTCTTTCTCCTAGCTGCGCTTTTGTTAACTCTTTTTACGAATTGGAATTATCCTGTTAAATAGAGAAATAAATAAACAAATAAAGATCTTGCCCCAACATAAAACAAACGAACAAAAGGGTCACCTCCATTGAGCGTCCATCTCACTTCTGAATGACTTAATAAATTTGGTCGCCAGAACATATACATGAAAAAACAAGTTCAGCAGCTGATCAGCAAAATTAAAAATGTGGTAAAATGTTCAAATGAAACTAGATAAAGAGCGCTTTTATCATTATGTATTTGCATTTGAAATAGAATGTGATAGCATTATCCACTTGGGACTAAACTTTCAAACACTAAATTCATCTGCTAATATGTTTGCGTCCACGCAAACTTAATAAAAAAGGAAGCTTCTCCCCATCCGATCAAAATAAAGCTCATCGTCTTGCATTCCTTTGAAGCGCCCCTGTTACCCAATATTCACTGATTTCAACTCTTTCTTACATTCCTATAAAAGCCCAACACTATTCAAAAGTTATTTATAATTTTAAGTCAACAGTGTACTTTCATACTATACCCAATATGTCATAACCTAACTCTTATAAAATTCAATCAAAAACTTTATTTTATACTAAAAAAATGCTATCACAATATTCCTAACCTAATTAACGTTTATCTCAAAACCTAATATGATAAAAATAGTATATACCTATCCTAAATATTGAAATCTATTCCTAATTCTTAACACAAACAAACAACAACACTGTATGTAGCAATAATGATCTGAAACTCAAAATTATGCAAAGGAAAACACAAAACAAAAAAATAAACACGAATAATTAAGACGTTTTCATTCAGCCACCAATACCTAGATCGCTCGGTCCCAGCTCGACCAGCCTTAATGAATCTAGCAAATGAGTATTGCCATTGGAATGGTTGGTCTCGTAAACTCAAATTCGGAGGATATTTTATCCTCTTATCGGCGGCCCATCTATACGAGTATATGTGATGCATGATTGGGACACCTTCTGAATCAAAAACATATCAATTCTTGCCCAAATACACGAGTGCTTCGGAAGGAATGAAGCCAGTAGAGAGACAAGCCTAAATATACCCGTCTATAGGGTGGCACGGCTGGGAAATCCAGAGGTTTTCACTCACGGTTACAGATCTTGCGATATGATTACGAAGCAGTCTCAATATGAAGATATCGACTCTTGTCACTTTTGCAGTTTAAATTTTTTATTCGATATATAGTGCTTCCAATCTGTCTCAAGCTTTCTGTATAAGCACGCTCCAACACATTCTCTGTTATTTAGCTTCCAACAGCTATCTGAGGTTACTTTTGTTATCGCATGTATAGTTAATGCCTAGCACAAAAACCAAATTGGCAATTCGGCATCAACTCATATTTCTCAATCAGAACGTTTAATGCTTTGTTTTGTATCACATCACACAACTGTAATAATTTGACACGTCTCGTTCGAGTGAGATTTCCGGAAGGAAATCATAGAAAATACGATAAAATGGGCCCAAATGTGCATCAACTCTGGCGTCAGCTACTTGATAGATATAATCTTTTTCACTTAACAGAAAAAATTTTAAAGTCCAAATAAAGATTTCCATCACTCAAAATCATTTTTTTTTTAATTTAGTAAAAAGGTCAATGAAAAACCAAGTTGGATGATTTACTTTGCGCCACCTTGCACATACACAAAGCAAAAGCCTTGACAGTCTAAAAAAGCTGGAGCATATTGTCATCCATAATTGTTTAGCTACCTTACGTCTATATGAACTATGGCAACACAATCTATCTTCATTGTTATATGCATGTGTGTAAAAACTGTCAGGGTACTTGAATAAAGTAAGACGTATAATCGGAGACCTTGGTGTTCGCAGTTTAGTTTAAACCCTGACTGTTGACAAAATCAGAAAATTGATTAAGGCGAAAAACTACTATCGACCGCTTTCGTTGGGACGCCACGGTGGTGTCGACGATCAGTCATTAATCCGCTATATGATTAACGGGCTGACGGGCGATAATTTGCGTCGGATATTGTGGGTCAAATGTTTTCCGCGATGTACTGATCTGTTTAAATCATTTTCAGCCATTGACGCATGCGCTGTGGTTGACAGTAAGACTAATGTCGTGAATTGTCCAACCGGGGACAAATACCTTTCCGTGCAAAAAGTGATAACTCACGATGATGGTGGCCCGGTATGTTTTAATTGTCGGGATCGGGGCCATATTTCACGCCATTGCCCAAAACCGCCGGGGAAAAAGAAAAATGACAATTCTGTGAATTCTTTCAGTGAACCATTTTCATTTATAAAACAGAACATCGTGGATCAAGGTGTCGGTACAGTTAAGCCGTGCAACAAGGCGATGATAGGATTCACCGGTGGAGAGGTGGAGTGCCGCGAAACGAAAACAACCGTCACAATTGACGAACAGCAATTTGTGTGTGATTTCATGATAATACACAACCCAATCTCGGTGTATGACATCATTATTGGTACCGATGTATTTTCGTGTGGCCGTATAGTGATTGACAAGGGCAAATGTTATGTAATTAATAATGTGTGCGAAAATATCAATGATACTTTGAGTAAGTACGAAAAACAGCGAGTCGAGGCGTTACTACATGAATATCGTGGCTGTTTTGGAAAGCTTGAAGGACCTCGGAAAGTGTAGTATTATGAAAATGAACATTGTTTTGACATCAGATATTCCAGTAAATAAAAAACCGTACCGTGTTCCCATCCCTAAACCGAAAAAAATCGAAAGCATCGTGAACAAGCTACTGCAATTCGACATAATCGGCCATCGATGTCGCTGTATGCTTCATCCATTGTCTTGGTGCGGAAGCAGAATGGCGAAGACAGACTCTGTCTCGACTTCCGTGAGCTAAACACGGTCACCCAAAAAGAACCATGGTCCATGCCTGTGGTCGACAACGTTTTTTAACCCGGTACACGGTCATAAATCCAACAAAGGTCAACGAAATCGAAACTTGTCCTCGAAGCAGTCAGTCAGCTGTATTTTGGTCTCCCACGTGTGATGGGGAATAGCGTTTACCTCGCATATGTTTGAGGATTACTGTAGTGTCAACGACATAACCCACATTAAAACGGCAACTCCAACACCTCGAGCGAATGGTATTGCCGAGCGAGTCAACCAGTCGATACTGGCTTACCTTAAAACGTCATGCGCTAAACCGAACACTTGGGATGACGAACTATGACAGCTTCAATGAACGCTGAATACACGAATAAGTGCAACTACGAAGTATTCTCCAATCGCGCTAATTTTCGACTACACGGTGAAGGACATCAGCGGCACCAGGCTTCTAGCAGCCGTGCACGATACCGATTTGGACGAGAAAACGATGACAGACAAGAGAGAAGACGCGATCAAAAGTATATCCGAGGCTAGACTTAAGTAAAAAAAGCGATTCGACGAGAGACATCAGAAACCAAGGCAGTACAAGGAAGGAGAGTTGGTCTTGGTGGAAAGGGCCATTCCAGTTATGGGTGAGTACAATAAGTTGGAGGCTACGTATCGTGGCCCCTGTTTTATCAGGAGAGTTCTGCGGCATGACCGATATGTCGTGGAAGAGAGCGAAGCACATCGGCAACAGCGACCATTCAGTTCGGTGATGAGCAGCGACAAAATAAAGCCCTGGTGTGAATTATGTCCGGAGATCGATGACGATGATCTCGCAGATGAGGAATTTGACACATATATTTAACTCGAGGCGAGTTATTGTCAGGAGAGGCCGACTGTCATCCATAAATGTTTTGCTACCCAACATCTATATGAAGTATGGCAACACCATCTATCTTCATTGTTATATGCATGTGTGTAAAAACTGTTAGGGGGCCGATGGCTGTCCTTCAATAATGTAAGACGTATAGTCGAAGACCTTGGTGTTCGCGTTTTAGTTTGAACCCTGACTGTTGACAATATTAACATAGAAAAACAGACGGGAACATTATCAACGAACAACTTATTCCAAATTCCAATGCAATATTCTCAGTACTAGACCACACTCGCCGATGGAAATGGCAGCGAGACAAAAAGATCAAACAATTCAAAAACAAAAAACCTAATACTACCTGACGTAACCTAGTACCTATCTGCTTACCCCATCCTACACCATATAAAATCATTTCCTTCCACACATCCTTTAAATACTGAAGATGACTCAAAGAAGTTGAACCGCATCTGCTCACTCAAAGAAGAAAGGCTCGATGGCTTTTTATGAAAAAAGAGTATTGGCCTGCGGGTATCAAATGAACAAAATAATTGACTAAAGTTTTTGGCTTCAGAGAAAATTAGTTGTATTTGTATTAACTTTGGAATCACCAGGCCTTAACCCTTCAATGCATCCCTTCAGCTCTACCATCATATAAATTATTTATAATATTTTCTAGGAAGTCTATATTTTCAAAATGGTAAACCATGTGAATACAGACAACCCATAAATCGTAGTCACTTGCTATCGAGAAAACACGGTTCATGTAGTGATCAATAGATGTAGGCAGATAAAAATGAATAGTATAAAACACACATTTTAATATAAATGCATCCAATGTTGTTATTGGGTTGAAAGCACATTGAATAATAATAATTGATTATTTCCTTGTTCGATTTCCATCACAAAAATCTTCAAAGGAATCAAAGATAGTCCTTCTTGCTTTAGAATAAAAATTTAATTTAATAAATCTTTGCATTCAATGGCACTGTGAACGCAACAAAATTTTCCGAAAAAGTCCTGGTTTTGTTCGAGCAAAATATACGAAAAACAAAACAGGAATAAACAAAGTGTAGGACTTATAATTACGTAAATTGCAATATATGGGCAATGTAGAAAGTGAATAAGAGAACCGACATGGAGTGAATATTGTTAGTTTGCTTCAGAGAAGTTATGACTTTTTGCTTTGGTGTGGTCATATTTACGATTATTTCCTGTATGCAAATGAAATTCATTATTTCATTGCTTTTTATCATTCATCTTTAAATATAATTTTTAAAATCACGTTGTGTCGAAGAACATTCCAATTGCGTCAATAAGAAAATATACGAGTATGTATATCTATCTTTCCATTTTTTCAGCGGATCTATTCCAAAAAAAATTTAAAACCATTAAACTCAATTCAATTAATTACGAAGTTCTAAAATTACTTTGGCGTTTCTTGCGTAACGCCGACTGGCTACCTGTTTTCGCTATTATTAGCCAATGGTGTCTGAGCTCAAAACACACAAAAAAAAACAATTGAAATGAAATTCCCGCATTTCTCCAATAGCCTACAGGTTCACTTCCGGCACCCGGAAAATTCCCAATTATTCGCAATTTAGTGCTTCAACGGCGCAACTTAAATCGATCGGGCGGCTACGGCGGCAGCCTCACATCAGCCACGTGTGTCGTCCTACGGTGTAATGAAGGCAACAGTCGATCTTAAGCAATTCCCCAAACAACTAAAATCACCTGGCCGCGGCCAATAGTGTGGAAGGTGCGCCTAACAATTCAACTTGTTGTTGCCGATCATGTATGTACATATACGAGTATGTTGCCGGTCGGTTGCTGGTCTTGACTGAACTGAATTATGTGTGCGCTTAATGCTCTGATGATTATTTCGCCTCAAGATTCAGATGAACGTAAACAGACGGTTTTTGGCGGAATCTCTTTGATCAGAATGCGGGCAAAGGAGCTGCGCGATCACATCAAAGAGATCATGCCGCCAAACAGATAAGAAAAAGAAACAGCGAAATCGGCCGCCGACGGATCAATGAGCGACGCGCTGCGACTCGGCGCGATGAATGGCGGCAGGCGGTCGGGCGCGGTATCTACAAGATTACATTTCTAACAATATTTCGTTGGGCTGATGGGCGCAAGGTGAAAAAGGTGTATCCATCTGCCAATTGCCCGTTGCGCGGCAATTACTGACACATGTTGTCGGTGGTCAGCAAAGGAACAGTTTGTGTGGAGCGGTATTCAATATATGTATTTTCGCGTCCTTTTTTACGGATAAATCTTTCTTAAGCCTACAAATTGCTTTTGAGCATAAATCGATTGAATTTTTCGCTTCCGTTTGATAGAGAGAATAAATCGTAGGGATTCAATCAAAAGGCAATCTGCTTGTAATCCGTGAATATTTAATAAAGCAAAAAATCACAAAAGGCTGCTGCGAAACAACCACCAAACACTTCCAGATCATGCCAATCTCCACCAGCAATCTGTATCTAAAACTTTCATGTATTCTCATGGACAATCGATAGCCTGCGACGCTGTTACCACTGCTGGAGCTAAGAGCGGACCCTGATCACTAATTTTCTGTGTCGGCCTCTGTCTCTTAATATTGAAATGACATCCACAGGCAGTACATTAATATTCAACATGATTGATTTGTCGACTGAAAGATCATAAATGCCGCCGTCATGGAGACCTGCGTCGCCTATGATTAGTGGAAGGTTGTTTTTCCACCTTTATCGCCTCCAACGGGCGACTTAATTAGATCGCGACTCGGTTAACGAATGGCTTTCCTGTGCCATTCTTTTCAGCTCACCTGACCGAGCCTAGGCCAAGCTAGAAACGGCTGTAGAAATCGTGTTTTTCGAAATTGTCATGTTATTGCATACTCTGCGCTTTTCCCGGGAGATAATCTAGTTTGAAGGAAAATTAGCACTGGTTTGAAGAGATTAATGGATTATTTTCTTTCAGAGATTATCGCGGAATGCTGTTGTAATTAAGTCATTCGTTATAAACAATTTTATCAGTGATATTTTAGATTGCGCCGACGCCTAACTGAATTCAAAAAATTTATTAATTCAATTAATATACATGTGCAGATGTTAGTTGAACACGTTTTCTAGTCTTGTTGGTACAAAAGAGAAAATAATCCTTGCCTTGAAAGTTAATGGTCTAGTTTTAAGCTTAATTGCATATCAATGTATAAATAACTACATGGTATGCTGCAAGTGAGAAGTGATAGTAGAGAAAAAAATTGTCGTAGGAAAAACACTCAAAAGTCAATAAATTTACTAAATATTCCTTTCAGATGAGGTTTAACGCAGTCTACATTTTTTAACATCGACTTAACTCTGGTCACTGTATGTAACGAATCGTAATAAAGCTAACTGCCTGTTACGAGGGTCATTCAACAAGTACTTAGCCTACAGAAGAAAAACGAAAATTTTGGAAAGGTGGCAATTTATTTTTCTACATAATCTCCTTCAAGTTCGATACACTTGGCCCAGCGATGCTCTGACTTTTTCAACCCGTCCAAAACATACATTTTCTCCAGGGCAGCAAAATAGGCCTCCGTGGCGGCGATGACCTCCTCATTCGACCCAAATCTATTCCCGGCGAGTGATTTTTTCAGGTTTAGAAACAAAAAGTAGTCACAGGGGGGCAAATTCGGAGAGTACGGTGGATGGAGCAGCAATTCGTAGACCAATTTGGCCATGGCGGCGGCGGTTGTGTGAGCCGGCGCGTTGTCGTGGTGGAAAATCACTTTTTTCTTCGCCAAGTGGGGCCGCTTTTTCTTCAATTCGACGTCAAATCGGCCCAATAAGTCTGCATAGTAGCGCCCCGTGATTGTTTTACCCTTCTCCAGGTAATCTATGTGGATCAAACCTTGTGAATCCCAGAAAACGGTGGCCATCACCTTTCCAGCCGATCGAACAGTCTTCGCCTTTTTCAGAGCACGTTCGCCGGGTGAAGTCCACTGTTTCGACTGTTCCTTGGTCTCTGGTGTGTACCAGTGAATCCATGTTTTGTCGACGGTTACGAAACAATGCAAGAACTCTGCCGAATTGCGTTGAAACAGCGCCAAACACTTCGCCGATGTTGTGTCACGGTTGCGCGTGTTTTCCGGTGTGAGCAAACGCGGCACCCATCGCGCCGACAGCTTTCTCATGCCCAGTTCTTCGTGTAGAATATGATGCACCGTTCCTTATGGGATGCCCACAGTCCCAGCTATCTCGCGAACCTTCAATCGACGGTCTGCCAACACGAGATCTTGGATTTTTTAACGTTTTCCTCCGTAGCAGCCGTTTTCGGGGCACCTGGGCGTGGCTCATCAAAAATCCACGTGCGGCCCCGAACAAACTCGTTGAACCAATTCTTGACGGTCGCCATCGAAGGAGAAGAGTCACCGTACACAGCATCTAAGCGATCTTTGATTTCGCTGCGCGTTTTCCCTTCCAAAAACAAGGATTTAATCAGTGAACGATATTGTTCTTTTTCCATTTTTGTACAGCCGACCAACACGCTCGCTTCCAAAGGCTATCAAAACAAAACTAATGAAGGGAATTGATTGAAACTTTGACAGGAGGCTACTAAAAGAATGTATTACACATGGTAAAACTTTTTTGTAATAGCAGCGCCATCAGGCGGTGAGGCTAAGTACTTGTTGAATGACCCTCGTATATTGAGGATGTTACTTTCTCGTATACCATTGGTGTCCGAATAAATGGCAAGAATTCTTTGAATTGTGATTATTGATCAGTTTTTGATTAAATCAAAGTGCCAAAATAAAAATAAAATCAGCTGTTAAAAAAAGGGACGAAAACCAATGAACAGGAAGAGGAAAATTTACAAGTAAATAAATGAAGGAGGGTGAATACGAAATAGCAAAATAAAAATGAGGCTCAGCACTGCCTTATTTTATTTTTATGCAATTCCAAAACGTGGTGAGAGTGGTGGTTAATTTCAGTGGGAACGTAAGGGAACGGCGCTCCTTTACATCCCAATAGTGCCGGAGCGCAACCGAACGCACGTAACTCTAAAACTATAAATTTAAAAAAATTATAGGTAGGATCAATTTCAGGCTGTCAGGATCAATTTAGGCTCGTAAGCAGATAATAAGCGCCCAAACAAGCGATTGTGACGCACCGAATCAGGGAGGGAGGTCAGTCATCTCGTCCGCGCCACACAATAACAAAGCAATACCCTCCGCCTACCCCCTCCATTTCTTCACCTCGCCACCGCACACACATCACAGTGGCAGTGACAATACTGATCACAGCATAGGTTACTTGGCGCGTTTCTGTCACAAGTTGCATTGCATCCCATCATCACTGTTTTGTAATCAGTTCGTTGTTCTTGTTTGTTTATGCTTACTAGTGCTAGTGCAGCTACAAAAGTTTACTACTCGAGCTATGACTACCAGAAAAATTTTTCAGATCTTTAAACCTAACCCTAACTTAGGATTTCTTAAGGTCCCTGAGAAAGAAAAAGTTATTGCAGTTCGGAAGCATTGACTACGACTGCAATTGTTGATCAAGATCAAAAAGAAGACGCAATCGGAATCATGGAGGATTATTACCCTTCATCTTCCTCATCGGACAAAGATGTATCCAGGTTGATGGGACTGGGATGAAGATAGCGATTATGTTAATGGGGGTGAAACCCAGTTTGTCAATCTCTTGAACAAATTGTTGAATTTAAAGCAAAAAATTCATGGTTAATTGTGAACAAAGAAAACGCTGAAGCGTGAGTACTCTAGCCGAGAAAACAAAGCGCCTAAAAATTAGTGAGGAGTAGATTTTATGAACTTTTACCGCTGATGGAAACAATAAGAAAGACCAACAATCCTCTCTTAGGAAAAATACGCTTTTACACCGTGGGTCTCAATGAAGCAAAGAAAGATAAAAGGAAAAAATCTGTTGCTTCTATGGATCAGGAGCAGCAGATGGTTACTGAGCGCATTTCCCGTACGGCTTATAAGCAGGCCAAACTAAATAGGCTGCTTTTTGAGTTTGAAACAAAAATCGATCTTCAAATAATCAATGGTTTTGAAATGGGCCGAATCTATTCAAATGTTGCTTGCTCCAACATAGTTCATCATATTTCTGATGAAATAAAATCAGACTTAATCTAATCAAATCAGACTCTAAATTTTCACTGCTTTTGGATAAGGCCACTTCAGTTTCGAACACAAAAACTTTGGTGGTTTATATCAGAACTGTTTTAAAAGGACAATGTTCTTAACACTTTTTGAACTAAATAGCACAACATCAGTTGGTATTTTACAAGAACTTTTAAATCAGTTACAAGCATTAGGTCTAAGCATTGAATTCATGAAAGACCATATGATTGCTCTAACTTGTGACGGTGCATCAGTGCTACTAGGCAAAAAATCTGGCCTTGGTATGCAGCTTACTGAAACATTCCCAACCTGTTCATCTGGCATTGTTGAAACCATCGGTGAGAGCTTGCCGTGCACGATTCGGTAGAAGAAGTAGCTAGAATCAATCATCTCAAGATATTCATGGATAAAATTAGAAACATATGTAGTTGTTCTCCGAAAATAGCAGGGAGTTGGCAGAAGTTGCTAAAGGACTAGAGAAGCAGATTTTGAAAATCGTTCGTGTTTTAGATACTCGTTGGATAGCCTCCAGCTTAATGGCGGTGAAAGCAGTATGAACAGATTTTAAAGTTTTGTGCAACCATTTTTCAGAAGCGTCTGAAGAGAAGCAACGGGACTCGAAACAACGTTCGGCTTACAAAGGACTTTGTAGTACATTGTCCTCTACAACTTCTGTACACAACCTGGCGTTGATGTACGATGCTTTTGGATGAGTTAGCGGATTTATCCTTACAGCTTTAGAAATCAAGCCTCAACTGAATCCAAGCTAACAGTGACGTAACAATGTTAATAAAGGTGTTTGAAAACCGAGTAGACGTACAGTGGAAGCTAAAATTGCTATAGACAATACGGAGTTTCAAGATTTTGAACTTTGTGAAAGAGCCAAGATTCCGATTATTCCAGAAAAACAGTTCTACCAGAGCCTTGCTAACAACTTGACTTCAAGGTTGCTATCATCTTCCCATGCGTCTGAAAACTACAACTACACCATGAAAGACATCAAAGTGATCCACCCCATGTATTGGCCAAAAGACTTATCTATCACCTACGGAGAATACGAGATCCAGCGAATCTGCGATGGATTCAAGATAAGCAGCTCTCGGGATATAATTAGAGACTTCAGACACTTTAAGCAGGGACTGAAGCCTATGTTAAGCGGAGACAAACCTACTATTCTTGAGCAGCCACCGTCGTTTAAGAAACTGATCTCAGTCATAAATAGTATTGCAGTGTCTAGTGCTGAATGTGAACGTGTGTTTTCTGCAATCAATTTGATTATGTCTCCTCTAAGATCTTCACTCTACATCAGCACTGTTTGTGATTTATTGCGGGTTAGGCTCCTGGAACCTCCTGTGGTTCTATAAAATCCTGAGTGACACGTCAAGTCTTGGCTGGCGAAGGAGCACCATTTTGCACTTAACACCAAGTCAAACCAACGAACAATGAAGACAGCATTGCATTGTAGGAATTTATTTCCTAAAACTCGTTCTCTTTTAATATCTTTTAGGTATTTAAGAACGCTAAGTTTTCAAAAACATTACATGTAATTTTATTGTGAAAAAGAATTTTCTCTGTTTTTTTTTATTATTTGCAATTAGTTTTGTATTATTGTTTGGAGTTTCCACTATTAAAAATTAACACATAACTTGTTTACTTATTGATATGTATTATTACTACTGTACTGTAGGCCTATATAAATAAAATTGTAAAGAAGGCTTCATTTGTTTTTATTTTGCCATTCATTAAAAATGCGCTGTCATAAAGGCAATAAACAATAAATCAAGTCAAAAGTACAATATACCTAAACAAAATTGTCGGATCTATTGCGTTCGTATGAATGTTTGCTCCCTTCCTAAATGAGTGAGTTCGCTGCCCACTGGCTGTAGCAAAAACCATCATACTTTTGCGTCTGAGCATTTTTTGGATGATCCCCAGAGGAAAGACATATCCACGCTTCATACAAAGTGGTTAGTGCAAGTCGAAACAAGTTTATAGAAAATTTAGAGTAGGCGGTAGGCACCGAGATGTTAACGGGGGTGGGGGTGAGGGAATATTTAACTAGGCCTTATTAGAAAATAGAGACGGTGGTTTATAAGAATAAATGGGCGTTTCCACACCTAAAAGCTTAGAAATTAAGCACTGGGTCAGAGTAAGATTGTCTTTAACACCGAGACAGAGACCCTTGAACCACGGTATTTGGATCTTTTTCACATGAACTACGAAGTTAGGGTAAACAATGAATGTAAAAAAAATAAACGTTTTATAACTCTCATTAACCACTCGCAATAAGATCAGAATAATTAAGTACATAGCATGACGTCTGGTTGGGGATGCAGTAAAATTTATTCCACTATCAAACCCATAGAAAAATCTTTGAGGATTGACGTATTATGGATCAATCCATCAAATTTTACTGGAAGTGGAAACGCAAAGAAATTAGCAAAGATACTCGCCTATGTAACTCACGTTACACGCCAGGAGTCATACATCACCGTGTCAACGAACTATCCTTCACTAGCTTGCTCGATGCACTGGCCGGGAAAACTGTGGAACATGAAGTTCAGCTATCCGATTGGGGAACACCATGAAATTCATAAAAACAAAGTCCCACAACCCAGAATCCAAAAATTTAGAAAAACCCTAAATCGCTAAATCCATAATTATATTATCCGCATGCGCAAAATAACAATTTACATAATTCACATATCCAAAATTCATAAAACAAAATTCATAGAAGCAAAATCTAAAAGATAAAGTTCACATATTTAACTTTACATAATAAAAGAAACTGTTTTATGGGATTGAAGAATGACCGGTTTTCTTCAAATAATTTCAACCCAAATATAATTATTGTGAGCAATTTGGCGCTCCGCCAAGATAGATATTTCAGTAGTTCGGTCTAATAAAGGGAATAAAAAATTATTTTTCGATATATTTTCGATATCGATATCATTTCATTTACAAAAATAAAAGTGAGAATATCATTGGCTTTGTAGCCAAAGAATTTGGTAATATGTAAAAGTTGTGTATTTACAGTGGAAAGTGATGAGAAACACATTATAAAAATTCTGTCTAAAGACCATAATCATGACATTGTTGTAAATAAAAAGCCAGTAACCGAAGCAAACGATCAGCTAAAGAAACAAGCTAAATTGATAACTAGTTCTTTGTGATACCATCTGATTCGCGAACCCGTTATTAATTGCAATCCTAGCTGCCGTGTTTATCTCCTGGGAAGCGGACAGAGGTTTTTTTTTTTGTGGTAGGGAGGGGATTGCCCATTTACGCACAGAGTGTGGGACTCCCATGCTCGCAAGAAGGTGACTGAACTACCCACTAAATACCTCCCCTGTCAACCTGAGAACCCAGCCTGGAACCGTTTGACACATTACTTCGGGCCAGGTCTCGTTTTGTTACGCCGTAAGGTACCTTCAAGCTGGGGGATTCCTCTTCTTGCGGAAGGGGAGCGGGGAAGAGGAAGTGCCAGACAAGTGATCCCCATGCCCCAGCACCCCCGGCTGCTGTGAGTCCCTTTTATCTTTTAGGACTGCCCGAACATAATGTGCCACCTGGTTCCATTTGCCAACCGATTCGAGCATCACCGCGACTATATTATCCGAGGTGAGCTCTCTTGTCCCCCTGTAGAGGTCCCTTCGCAGCCTATCCCATGTTGTGCACGCAAAAAATGTGTAGCAGGCATTGTCTTCCTCTCCTGGGCAATACCGACAATCGGGGGACCGTGAATTACCTATCTTGTGCAGGTAAGACTGAAAACACCCATGCCCGCTCAAAAGCTGGGTCAGGTAGAAGTCAGTCTCACCGCGCCTTCAATTTAGCCACGGTCTCACATCCGGAATGAGGTGCGCAGTCCACCTTCCCTTCGTGCAATTCACCCAAAACTGCTGCCAATCGTTGAGTGAGCGCTGTCTCTCTTCGCGGACAACCATCTCCCTCGTTTCGACGCACATAAATAGAGTGGCGCTCTCTAGCAAGGAGGCCGATAGGTATCACGCTTGCAATGACTTTCACTGCTGAATCAGAGACTATCGGATACTTCGGATACTAAGATGCAATTCTCAGCGCTCCTCTTCGCTGTACCTGTGCCAGGCGTTTTCGGTAAGCCTCCATACTGAGAGCGTCGTTCCATACCTCTGCTCCGTACAGTTCCACTGAGCCTACAACACTCATCAAGAGAAGTCTTCTTAATGGGCTGAGTCCCCCCTACTTTGGCCATAAGTCGACTCAGAGCCGATTATCCCGAAGCTGCCTTCTCAGCCGTTGCCCTGATTTGCTCAGAAAAGATCATCTTGACGTCGGGCACAGGTTGCTAAGATATGGCGCGTTCGATGCAGAGCCAATCCTTGGCAGGAGCCAAAAATCTCAGAAAGAATATAGATTCCTGAAGAATTAATCCCCTTGGATGATGAACTATCATTAAGTGTTAGAGGAGACCCGGTGTGCTACGAGATATGATTTGATTCTGGAAAGTAAAACATCCTTAGCAGCATTTGGCAATGCTAAGTGCTGGTTAATGGATGGTACTTTTAATGTGGTACCTGCCATAACGCTTCCGCTATTCATCACCCGTGGTGAATGGTGAGGTGCTACCGCTTCTCTTTCAAAGAGCTTCATCATTTGGCGGCTTAACGGGATGTAAGTTTTCAACTCGGCAAACATTTATTGCATGAATGTCACCACTGAATGTTATTTCAATATTTTTAGAGAAAATTCGAGAATGTTTCGGCCACTTGGTTAGCAAAATGATTTCAAAAATTTAGCCAATTGGTTCAGAAATTTTACATCGGCAATCAGCAGAGGTCGGCCTTGTATGAGCCAGTCGGTGGTGGGCTCTCTAGAGAATAATTTTTCGGGAAACAATAACAGCGTTGAAGCTGGACACAGTCGCCTCAAGGCAACAATTGAAAAAAAAACGTGTTGTGTACGCACTTATCGGAGAGATTGATAAGGAAGTTATGCAGGTTGAAGCCACTCTCAACAGAGTTCAGCTGGTATCTGTTCGAAAAAGATTACGAGTTTTGATTTCAAAAGTAGAGGAGAAAAGATACAGAAAAAAATTGTGCTAGGGTTCTTTCAAAACGTTTCAGGAATTTAATTAATTTTTTTACTAACTAACACATGAACAAATCCATAATCATAAAATCCACTAGTTTTTCCTAATTTTAGCGTATGCGTGAAATATTTCGGAGCACTCCTTCCCGCAAATTGTGTTTTGTTGGCACAAAAGTTGACATATTCGGAGCGCAGAAAAACTATGTTATTTACACTTCAGAGAAATGACGCATAATGAAAAAGAAAGCGTAATTATGAGGCTTCAAAATGTAGTTAGTTTCAATACTGTCCAATTCGATTTAATGTCAGTGACGCCATCTCTTGAAAATTCTTTAAAACTTTTTTGTACTATAATGTTCAACATGAACATTACAACATAGAAATAAAACATCAGAGGTGCATAAAGAAATTTACTTACTGATCAGCAACGGATGCATACAAATTGATGTAAAAAAAGATAAATGGGCTGAGAAGCTAACATAATATTTAAGAGAAAAAGGAAGATGAGTACATACTGTATATATTTTTTTTAAATGTGGATATCAGTTTAGGCCCTTGAATTTTATTCATACCTACTATGTTATCCATGTTAGCACCCCATTAAAAGGCAATCATTTAATTTTTAACCATAACATAAAGGATAGTTGACTTATGTCTGCTTCAAAATTTGACTTATGTCTGCTCCAAAATTTCAATTCAAGATTCGAGGAAATAAACAACTACAAAATTAAATTAAAAATCGTAGAAACTACAAAATGACGCTAATCGACTCATTGAAGAATACAAATGCTCGTAAATAACATTATCCATGGCTTAACCCCGGCTTTTTACCTCAGTCTTTCTTTTTAATGGTTTTGTAGAAGTAAATTTTACAATACCTGATTAAAATTAATTCCTGTCACTCCGTTCTTTTCTCAGTGTGTCATAAATTTTCAAAGTATTTAAAGGGGATCTTCCCATGTAAGGATGTGCTCCCTTAACAATTTTTTGTCTTATGAAAAACTTTTTATACGTAGCTTTTTAATTGAGTTGCATTAATTATTTTTTTTTTTGTTCTTGAGAAATTATTAAAGAAAAATTTTGGCCTTGATCCACACGAGTGTTTTTTTAATGCAATCATATTGAACAATGCACACAATGTTGGGTGCCAAAGCGTTGCCACGCGGTGTTTTCATTGCCGCAGATAACTACGTCGCCTAAAGTGCACCGTACACGTATTTGCGGCTCGAAGTACATGGTTCACAATTGTTCCATACATAAGTCCAGTTTTTACCACATTGTCGGTAAACGATAATTTAGAAAATATAGACATTGAAATATTCATCGGCGAAGTGAAAGATCATGAAGAGATTTCAAACACCCCCGACGAAAGTTGTCATGAAAGAATAAAAAAAATGAAATGCGTGGGCAGATATGTTTTTCAGCATTTGTCGAGAAAGAAGATTTGTGATAACGTCATTCATATTTAACTCCAGAGAAAATTAAGTAATTTTGAGCTACTTGATTCATTTGCATAGAAACCATTCGCAAATGATGTTGAACACAACTCATTAGACGTGTGGCAGCCGCACCCAAAACATCACGCCTTAGAAGATGGTTTCGACATGTGTACTATAAATTCTCTTCAAGCCATTACACAAACACGGGTGACGGCGACCACTACACTTAAAGTAGAGAGAATTGTTCGAATTTATTCTACTTATGCAAACTCAATATTTTTTTGCAACTACGAAGTATATTCAGTTTAATTTTCACCTGTAAGTCACTTGTCTGTGCTAAACTTTTTTATTGAGCGGCCGACTTTTTTACATCAACTTAATGTAAATCCATACGTGTATGTACTCTGCATTGAGATTTTTGTAGGGTTGGGAAGTGAATGCCATTTACGCACAGAGTTTGGGACTCCCATGCTCGCAAGAAAGCGACAGGACTGCCCACTAAACACCTCTTCTGTCAACCCGAGAACCCTGGGACCGTTTGACACATTACTTCGGGCCAGGTCTCGTTTCGTTACGCTGTGTGGCACCTTCAAGCTGGGGAAGTGTTAGATGAGTGATCCACCAGCCCACAGCTGCTGTGAGCCCCTTTTATCTTTTAGAACTGCCCGAACGTAATGTGCCACTTGGTTCCATTTGCCAACCGATTCGAGCATTACCGCGACTATATTATCCGAGGTGATCTCTACCGTCTCCCTTTAGAGGTCCCTTCACAGTCTGTCCCATTTTCTGCACGCAAAAAAATTTGTGGCAGGCATTTTCTTCCTCTCCTGGGCAAAACTGGGGGACTGTGACTTACCAATCTTGTGCAGGTTAGACTGAAAACACCCATCTTCTTCTTCTTCTTAGCACTACAGCTCTTTTCGGGCCTTCACTTCCTGCAAACAGCGCCTCCAACTATCTCGGTTCGTTGACCGCGTCTTCCGATTCCGAAATCCGAGCAGCGATGAACTGTCTTCGTCGACCGAGTCAGACTAGCGTTTCCTCGGTTTCCCCACTGGCCGCCGGCCTTCAGTTCTCCCAACGAATACCTGCTTGGGTATCCGTTGTTCCTCCATATGATTCATGTGACCAGCCCATCGTAGCTTCCGCAGTCTTGCAATCCTTGAGACCTCCGGTTCGTCAAAAATTTCATACAGCTAATGGTTGAATCGAACTCGCCATTGGTCCCCGTCAAGCTTCGCTCCGATTATTCGCCTCAGAACCCGTCGCTCAAAGGCGTTCAATATATTTGCAGATGCTTGGGTAAGGGTCCATGTTTCACACCCATAGCATAACACAGGTCTTATCAGAGATTTGTATACTTGGAGCTTTGTTTTCCTGTGTATGCAGCTGGTCTTCAAGATCGTCAATACTGAATAAAATATTTGATTTGCGAGCTGTATTCTTCGGCGTATTTCGTCTCTTTCATTGCCCGTTTTCGTTATTTTGGCGCCTAAATACACAAATTCGCTAACATTTTCGATACTGTATTCGCCAAGTGTGATATTTTGTGTATTTTTCCTTGACTGCGTCATGAGCTTTGTTTTATTTTCGTTGAATTGTAGCCCTACTAGTTTTGCTTCGCTGTCGAGTTTCAGAAAGAGTTCTTTGGCAGTCCTTAGTGACCGCGACAGAATGTTGATGTCGTCCGCATAGGCCACTACCGGGCTCGACACCCATACCCATTCAAATGCTGCGTCAGATAGAAGCCAGTCTCACCGTGCCTTCGATTTAGCCACGGTCTCACATCCGGGATGAAGCGCGCAGTCCACCCTGCCTTCGTGCAATTCACCCAACACTACTGCCAATCGTTGATATTATAATACCTGCCTAATACCCGATACCAGCAATAAATCTCACAACAAATTTTTCCCCAATTTCAACCCCATTTTGATCAAATATCCATTCAATAGTCACTCTTCTTCTATATTTGTCATGTCTTCTGCACACAACACTAACTCCCCCATCAACGTTATTATTTAACTACCCCATTAACATTAACTTAAACAGAAGCTCCCTTCTAAGGATGTTAATGTTATTTATGAGATTGTACAACATGAAATACGATCATTTATAGCTGGATTTTTCGGTAAAGTATTTTCTGTGCAACCTACCATGCAACATTATAAACTCGTTTTGCAAATTTCATCTTCAGTCTTCTTTTTGTTTAAATCCAAACTAAATGTCCAAACATTTACATATTCCTTATACAAAAATCGATAGGCTTCAAAATATTTTTTTCAACAACAAACAAGTTACTGCCCCAGAAATCAGCGTGGAATTAAATTTGATCACTTGCTACTAGAACAAGTTTCCCAATTAACTTCAGTTTATTATTTTTTTCTGCTTCTATAATTTCTCCAGTACATTTTTCAAATTTGAACTAATCAATCGACTTCCATCGCCACTCATTTTCCCTTAAGTTGAATTTAAATTAATGAAATTAATGTTGGCGCCAAAAGATCCAATCGTGTCGGCTTTCTTTGATCTTCAATCGAAAATTATTCTCAGATTCTCAATGTAGTGGTCGCGCGCGGCACGCTCATTGTGGCCGAGTCGATCAAAGATCTCTAAGACTATAAAACTTTGCCGACAACTAAACCCGATATACTCGTACGTTTGTTTACTACAGCTTTCTCACATTCTTTCTTTCCTACTCACTTCTTGTTTATTTCCAGGTGAATGTCGTGTATTATGCACTAATCTTCAGCACGATCAGCACGCGATCCGTCGAGAGCCGTGCGTTTGGATCGATCAACGTGACAACACCACGACAAAATCTCTCTATTGAGAGTAACACTATTCAGCGGCGAATAGCAGAAACAAATGGCGATACAAATCGATCGTTAAAACGAGTTTTTCTTTCGAATCGCACTGTAACGTGCAACGATGGATCTCAAGCGGGATTTTATCTACGCAAATCAGGAGCTTCTAAGAAATGGGTGGTATTTTTGGAAGGTGGTTGGCATTGCTATGATATCAAATCATGTCGATCGCGATGGTTGCGGTTGAGGCATTTAATGACATCGTCACAATGGCCTGAAACGAGAGATGGTGAGTTATGATTTGATGTTAGAAGTAAGCATAAAAAACAAAATATTTAGTATCACAGTAAATGTACAATTTGCGCTCGTCAATTTAGTACTTGATCGAAATGACCTACTGTCTAAAAGAATAAAACTGCTGGGAAGCTAAACTTAGCCGTCAGTTTGATAGCCATGTAGGAAGTGTTGCCAGAAGAAATTATGATTGCAGATTGATATATGACTAATGGTTTCATTTAAGGAATTATGATAATTATTTAAAAATCAAAAACTATTCAAAGCGAAAGTTGCGTTTCGATATGGAAGTTTTGTCAGAAAAGTATTTAATTCAAAATATTAAAAAAAAAAAAACACCCTCATAGATGAGTTTGATAAAGTTAAACTTTGAACCAAGAACATGTTAAGAACAAAAAATAACATAAAGAATTAAAAATACTTGAGATCTTGTAGTATAAACTTTGAATTTCCGATGAATTTTTCCCATATTTAAACGAAAAATCTTTACTTTTAAATCTATAAATTTATATTAAAGCTAATTTATTCTCTCTATTTTCTTTTGATTTTTAGTAAGTGGAATACTCTCCCCACTTCCCGAGGACAATCCATATTGGCACAATGCAAATCATGTTCTAGTTCCATACTGCAGTAGTGATTCGTGGTCTGGAACAAAAGCACAATCAGGAACCCGGGATAATTGGCGCTTTATGGGATCCTTAATAATTCGTCAAGTAATTGCTGATCTTATACCGCTTGGACTAGGACGTGGCTCAGGATCCGAACTTCTTTTAGCTGGATCTTCAGCAGGCGGACTTGGTGTCATGCTTAATTTGGATAAGATAAAAACGTTTTTACATAAAGAGAAAAACTTGAAAGTCGCCGTACGAGGCGTTAGTGATTCAGGATGGTTTCTGGATCGCGAACCGTATACTCCAGGTGCTGTTGCTGCATCTGAAGCGGTACGACAAGGCTGGAAAATGTGGGAAGGTTCTCTTCCCGAAGCATGTATTCGGCAACACACCTTTGAACCATGGCGATGTTATTTTGGACATCGGCTGTATCCTACTTTGAAATGTAAGTTTAATATATTTGATGAAAAAAAAGTTCTCCTATTGTAATAGACTTGAAATTACTGTAAAATAATATTGTTTTACAGCTCCTCTCTTTGTATTTCAATGGCTATTTGATGAAGCACAAATGAGAGCAGATAGTGTTGGAGCCCCGGTGACGCCTCAGCAGTGGAACTACATCCACGACATGGGTGGCGCCTTGAGAGCATCTTTGGACAATGTTACAGCTGTTTTTGCTCCATCTTGCATTGGCCATTCAGTGCTTACGAAACGTGATTGGTTGAATATAAAAATTGACGAAATATCCCTCTCCGAAGCGCTTAGATGCTGGGAGCAATCTACAAGCAAAAAGCGACGCAATCTCAAACGTGGTAATAATGGACCGAATAAAGTTCGAAAAAATCATCGAAAATTTCCAAATGGTCGAAATTTCCCTGAAATATCTGATGATGGTGAACTACCTAAACGTCGTCACAATAAACGCAATCATAAACGAGCTCGTACAACAGTTAGCCCAAATCAGAATCATGTAATATCTGACAATAGGACGCATACGGAACGACCAAAAAATCGGAAAAAACGAAAAAATGGTGGAAAGGGAAATAAGCGTAACAACAATAATGGACAAAGAAGGCATCAGAGAAGGCATAATTCATTGGAACGACAACCGGATCCACTTAAGTGTTCACTGCGATTGCTGGAACGTTGCAGTTGGCCTCAATGTAATCATTCTTGCCCGACGCTTACGAATCCGTTGACAGGAGAAGAAATTCGATTTCTTGAATTATTAGCATCTTTTGGACTAGATATCGAAGCAGTTGCAACGGCGCTGGGTGTAGATATGAAAACATTAAATAATATGGATCGAGCGGAGCTGGTAAATTTACTAACGCAACAGGTTAGCTAGAGTTTAAATAGATAGCTTTACATTTACTGGTAAGTGAAAGTATAGATTTATTGGAATAATACATTTGTTGCTGTTTGGGGAACTTATGAATTGAAGAAAATGCTGCTTTTAAGTCAAACAGTAGACAAAAGTAACCCCTAGATATTCAAAAAAAAGTGAAACAAGTTGAGAAGGCAAGAGATAAGCGTTCCTACCAGAAGGACTCTGTAACCATCCTAGAGTTCAAAACAACTTTTCTGACGATTTATGAATCCGTTGAATATAAAAGAAATCGTTAAATTAGAAATGAAAGATCGACGATTTCGCTCATAAACACAAAACAGCCGACACTTTGTTCCATTTTTTAATAAATTTCCTGAATACTCGGCCAATCGAACAATTCAAATGTAACACCATAATTTTATAATGCTGAAGGGTACCATTTCGATTTTATGGAGCAGAACGTAAAATTCACAAATCATACTATTACTAACAAAGTTGAGTGGATTTCAATTTCTGAGGTTTTTATTGCTCTTGTACTTATAAAGACCTACCACCGAAATTTTTTTTCAATTTTCGGCTCAAAGGTGCCCAATGGCGAGGGGAGGGACACCATTTTTCCATACATCTTGCCTCTCCCTGGGCCGCCTGATGCATTAAATGTTTTTTGTTTCAGATTCTGAAAATTCTAATCAAAGCTTTTATTTGATACCCCACTCAACTACGTTTGAAAATAAATTTTTTTCAGAGTGACTTTCCCCCTTAAAGAATTTTGAAATGCTTGAAACAAGTTTGGGATTTTTAGCTTCTGAGGAAACTTGCTGTGACGCACGGACAGACAGACAGGACGCGAAACTAGTGGCTTGGTAAAATTTGTTTTTCAAAGCCCTAAAAATGAATTATTTATTCTCCAAGATATTTGACATTACGGATTGTAAGTATTCCATCATATCACCAAACATTTCGTTGTAGCAACGCTTCTGAGGTTAACTGTTATTTTAGCCAACTAAATATTGGATATTCTAAAAAGTATTGGGCCTTTTTTTGTCATTTTTCGATTGAATATTTCTTTTGATTAAAATAGATTTTATTTAAGTATATATTGTCCATAATTATCTATGACCTTTTGCCATTTTTTGGGAAGAGCCATTATTCCATCTGTGTAGAACTTCTGTGGTATATCGGCGAAAAACTTCGCCAAGTGATTTTCACAGTCCCTTTTTGAAGTGAATTTCTTTTCATTGAGAGAGTTTTGCAGAGACCGAAACAAATGGTAGTCTGATGGTGCAAGGTCTGGACTATACGGTGGATGCATCAAAACTTCTCAACCAAGCTCTATCAATTTTTGCTGGGTCATCAAA
Organism: Odontomyia ornata; assembly: GCA_963969285.1. Taxonomy (NCBI): domain Eukaryota; kingdom Metazoa; phylum Arthropoda; class Insecta; order Diptera; family Stratiomyidae; genus Odontomyia; species Odontomyia ornata. Next base: position 234,411,039 of record OZ017741.1, on the reverse strand, counting down.
GGTGTGTGTGGTTTGGCATTGTCATGATGGAAGACAACGCCCTTTCTATTGATCAATTCTGGACGGTGTTTTTGAATTGCTTGTTACAATCCCGTTAATTGCTGACATTACAGAGCTGAATTGAGTGTTTGGCCAGATTCTAGCACCTCATGAGAAAAAATTCCCTTCCAATCCCACCATTCACACAGCATAACCTTATTTGGTGTCAATCCTGGCTTTGAAGTCCTTTGTGATGACTGACCTTTTTTGGACCATGTTCTTCTTCGAACGACATTCTCGTATCGTACCCATTTTTCATCGCCTGTAATGATTTGCTTCAAAAATGGCTCGATTTCGTTGCGTTTTATTAGCATTTCGCAAATGGAAATTCGGTCGTTTAAATTCTTCTTTGTGCTTTGAGCTTCTTTGTGTATCCAGCCTTACGCAAATGGTGTGAGTGTGTGTTCTATTTGCATGAGTTTGTGCTATTGGCATGAGTGTGTTCTGTAAATGTGCTTATCATACCTCTCCTTTCTTACCGCGATATCACAATGCGCGCTAGTGTGACAATATGAAAGATCGCCGCTAAATCTAATGAACAATCCTGATATATAATAATAAAGCATCACTTTTCCAGTACTTTCTGACCACCAGCATCTGAATACTACGATCAATAAATGACAAAATATTAGAAATAGGACCATTTCCATTAGGGAACTGAGGAATAACAATTTAATCAAATATTATGACAGACTCCTATTGTGACATCCATGATTTTGATTTTCCACAAGAATTAAAATATTAAATTTTGTAGCTATGATTTTATTAAAATATTCATTTTGAATGAATGGGTCATTATTTTACAATCATTTTGGTATCAACGTTCCTTCTGAAATATAAATGCTAAGACTATGAAACTAAGTTTTCTCGTAATATTAATTTTTAATAGGACCCTGGAAAAATGAATCTTTCTTTTTGTGAGAGCTGAATGCAATCTACGCCCTAAATGAGAAGCGCTAAGCAGGGCAACGCTTTCAGACTATCCCCTAAACACCTTCTATGTCAACATCATCCTACATATATCAATTTACAAGTGTGGGTAAAACTTTTTGAACGAAGTCTAAAAACAGTACTATTTGGAAGGAGGTACAGAGCAAGGCTAAATGTATGAGGGAATCTAGTTGATAGCTCTCGACAAGATTTAACTTACATTCATTAATCTTATCTGCAATACTAAAAGGCAGCAACGAAATGTGTATCCAATTTCTTATAGATCATAAAAGTATTGAACAATGCCAGATTTCCAATAGCCATCATTCGCAAAGTTTTTTTTGGATCGGTGAAGCTTATTGCCGAATAAGAGAGCTGTCAGAAATAATCAGAGTCAGTCTGGGAGAACTTGGATTAAATACGAAAATTTAATCCCGCAGATCAACTTACCGTTGCAAATCCAATTTTTTATAGTCTTAAATGAATGCCTATGTATCCTATATTTTCTTGGAAAAACGTTCTACCTCAACATGCTTTCAAGATACCCGAATCATAACTGGTATGTGATCAAAAATTACTTTCTTGTCCGTTAAACCACATCCCTGCCGTTAGATACTTTACCTTGAAGAGGGGCACACTGACCAATCAAGGGCTTCCCATATCTCGTGGACATATCAAATCACTCTTCTGGTTGTTATGGACTTATGTCTGAGTAGTTATCATTTTATATTTGGCTCCTCTGCTAAAGTGGGTAGCCTCATATCGGGTGGGTGTAGGCAACCTTCCCCAAATTCTACTATTTTCTGAGAGTTTCTTCCTGGGTTTATCCAAATCCACTGCGCATATAAAATGTTTAACAATTATTAAATGGACTACAGCTCTCCACACAACGGATATTTGGCTCAAAATTTAAACCCTTATTTACGCTAAGCCATTTGAAATTCAGCTTATACTACCATTTAAATATAAATTCCGTACTTTCCAATGAACACAAGATACCTCCGCCAATTTCAGCAAACGCTTCTTATCATCTCCCAAGCTTCCCATTTCATCATCTAATGTAAAGACTCCTACTTCCTACTCAACGTCGTTTGAATCAACAGATCAGTCCACCGATTGATGAACTTAAAATTACTTTACCATATAAACTGAGTCCGAAGATTCTACTCTTCATTCACGATATTAGCTGGGTCCGAAAATCCGTCACCTCTTTCACAATATCCGCTAATTCCGTAGTCTCCACTCCTCGTCAACCGTATCAGTCGATCCAAAGACACCACTCCTTATCCACTATATCAGCCGAGTTCGAAGACTACAACGCCACGTTCACTATAACAGCCGAGTCTTTAACTGTTTTGAATCAATGCTTTTTGAACAGTTGAGCTCTAGCCTCCATCCATCTCTGGGCCTTGATACTGGTTCATTTTCAATTCCGGATTGAATTCGAATCAACATGTATAAAATTTGTACCCCACCATGTATTGGGCGTGGCCTAAGACATTACCCTTCAAAGCCCCCTGATTGCCATCTGATCTCAGTGAAGACATATCATTAGAGCTTCCAAATAAATCATCACAGGACGATTTTCTGCCGGTCAGCTTTACTAAAATTGTTAATAAATTTCTTTAGATGACTCAAAGGAGTCGAAATGCGTCTGCTCATTCAAATAAGCAAGGCCCGACGGCTTTTCAAAAAGAAAAAAGAGAATTGGCCTGCAGATATCAAACTAACAAAATAATTAACGACAACACTGCCAGCCAGGCAAAAATGTTACGATCTTCCACTCATCCTTTAGACACTGAACATAAGTCAAAAGAGCCGAAAAGCGCAGTTTAATCAGCGGCGACAATATACAACTATCCAATTTCCTTTCGAGTTATACCATTTAAGACAATGATTTGCAAGTTCCTTTTAAAAACCTCAACAAATGTTTTACAGCTTCAACATGCTTCTTCCTGAGCTTATTGTTAAAACGAATCTATTTGAAATATGTGCCCTTACAGCATTTTGCTTATTATCCTCAAGGGCCAAGTGAGTGGATAAATTTTTTAGAGACAATTATTGCAGTCCACATTCGTTTGCGAGTTTCCCATGCTTAAGTTCTTGAGACTACGTGAGTTATATCATACAAATTCCAAATTTTGATACTTTTCCAAGGTCTTTCATCTTGAAGAAGGACTCAGCTTTTGTTTGATGGTCGTCGGTGCTGGTGGTTTTTGTTTTTCTTTTATATTTTTAGATCTGGAGTTTCGGATCCCCGATTATAATCGGGATCCAGTCTAAATCGCCTGAGTGCAGAAATTCCTCAGCAATTAGTTGAATGGTCAGCACAAGTCGTGAATAATTTCAGTGTTGTTACTTTCAGAGTGCTTGCCGGTATCCTTGTAATTGGAGTTATTATTTTGTTTTGATTGCCATTCGAGCATTGATAGTTCCCATTGTCTATCCATTTTATCATCCCAATTTTCTGGTTTTGTGGCATCTGGATCGGAAATATGTGCTAGTTTAATGATCACTGTGTAAAAGTGGTTATAGCCATCATCTTTGATGAAATGGTGTTTGCCTTTAAAGTTGAGCATAAAGTGAATCTTCCTAGTACCGATTCGATAACAGATCCAAACCTAGGCACCACCACAGTAGGTGTTCTGTGTTTTTGTTTGACGAATAGCTACGAGCCAAATAGTCGATCCGGCTAATTGACACCATGACATCGTTTTCCCGCAAAGCGTTGCATGGTGCTTCATGCGGCAACTTCTGCTTCTCGTCATCCGGTAAACATTTCCCTAACTAGCTACCTACATTCTTCTTCTTTTCAAATCAATACTTTTCAGAGAGTTATGTTAATATTTTTTATTTTAATAGAAGGATCTATGACAATTATGTGTTTAACAAAATATCGCCCAAATGCTCGCCATGGCTATGGTGGCATACTTCTATCCGATGGCCCATATTTTCAATGACTCTGAGACATAATTGAGGCTCAATGTCGTTAATGTGCTGAATTATCTCATCCTATAGCTCTTGAATTGTTCTTGGCTTATTGACGTACACTTTTTCTTTTAAATATCCCCAGAGAAAGAAGTCCAACGATGTCAAATCACATGATCGTGGCGGCCAATTAACATCGCCACAACGTGAGATAACACGGCCATTGAATTCCTCGTGCAAAAGAGCCGTTGTTTCGTTGGCTGTGTGGCACGTGGCACCATCCTGTTGGAACCACATATCGCCCAGGTCCATAACCAAAATTTCTGGCCACAAGAAGTCCGTTATCATCTCGCAATAGTGAACACCATTCACGGTAAATGCTTAGCCGTCCTCATTTTCGAAGAAGTATGGCCCAAACCAAACAGTCACTGTTTGAGGATGCATCGGCTTTTCAACAACTACTCGTGGATTCTCATTTGCCCAAATGCGGCAATTCCGCTTGTTAACGAATCCACTGAGGTGAAAGTGTGCCTCGTCGCTGAAAATGATTTTCTTTGTAAAGTCACTATTTCCTTCCTTCTGTTCAACAAACCATTCGGCGTATTGCCGATGCTTGAAATGGTCAGTAGACTTCAGCTCTTGAGTCAATTGAACCTTGTAAGCGTGTAAATTCAAATCTTTATTCAAAATTCGCATCAGTGATATTCGAGAGATGTTCAATTGTTGGCCACGACGACGAGTGAAGGTTGACGACTCGTCTGCCACACTATCGCGAACAACAGCAATGTTTTCCGCAAAACGAAATGGGCGAGCATGCACAGGTGATTTCACATTTCCTACAGATCCGGCTTACTGAAATTTGCGCACAACTCTCCCGATTGTGGACACATTTGGTCGATTATGCTGACCAAAAAAATCACGAAGTGCATGAAATGCATTTTAATTTGAACGCCCATTTTCGTAAAAGTCTTCAACAACCTTAACGCACTGCTCAATTGTGTACCTCTCCAGTGTTGAATTTGTCAAACAATGAAACAAAGAAATGTCAAATTAAGTTGAGTAAAAAACTTGACGTTAAGGTGTGACTCACAATTAACATCGTGCATTATGGTTGGACCACCCTTTACATATATTTAACAACTACAAAGTTGAGAAAATGCCAAACGTGTTCGGGGTGCGAGACTCTTATTAGCACTTACTATAAGAACCCGATCGCGCTTATGTTCAAACAACTTGATGCATCGCGCATGCCTAGGTTTGCTAAGAGATTTCATCAGTACGTCAGCGGGCGTATCTTCTGACTTTGCGTGCAGAAGTACTAAACTTTTCGACCCTACAACCTCACGCACAAAATGATGACGGATGTCAATCTGCTTGGTGCGTGCATTGAAGACAGAACTCGTCCCTAACTTTTCTGCGCTGCCGTTTTCTATGTCTAACTCTACTGGAGAAGCGTCCCTAGACTTGTGCTCTTGGAAGAATCGCGTCAGATGTAAAACTTGTTTCATCGCCTCACCCAACGCCATATACTCAGCTTTTGTGGTAGATATAGCAACAGTCCTCCTGCCAAACAAAAAGCTTCCTCGAATACGAACGTCTTTCGTCCACTGAAGAGGGCCAGTCAGCATCTACAAAACCAACAAGTTGCCCACGTTCATTTTGGAAAAATATGTCGAGATCCATCGTCCCTTTCAAGTATCGGAAATACAGTCTTTGCCGCCGTCCAGTGAGTTCGGTTGAAGCACTCGTTGAATTGCCCTAATGAACTTGCAGTGTGAGAAATGTCGGGGCGGGACGCCACACAAATACAGCAGACAGCTCACGATATGGTGGCTTCTCTCCATAGTCCTTATTCCATTTATCGCCTTTCATCAAGTTTACTCCTTGCTCCAAAGGCGTGGATTATATACGTCTTCTGATTCAGAAAAATGCCTCGTTCGTTTTTGTAGAAATCGATGCCCAAGTAACGTTTGAGCCTCCAAGATCTTTGATCTCGGAAATCTGAGCTATTTCATTCCCAAATGACCGAATCCCCTCATATCAGTCTCTTGCTGCCGTAAATATACGCAGAAGTCATCATTTGTTGGTTAAGCTCCCAATCTTGTTAGTTCTATGTCAAATTCTCGACCAGCCTACTTCAAGCTGTATAAGGCCTTTTTTATGCAACGTGGAGAGTTCTAATAGCATCGCCTTAGTTCCTTCGACTATTCACTCAGCTTACATTTCTTCTTCCACTGTGTGGCTCAGTATTTCTCGAAATTTATCAGGAACTTCCATGAAGACAGTCTCTTGCAGGTCGTCATTGAGGTAAGCCGTTGCCACGTCGTATTGTCTTACGTGCATATTTCTCTGAGCAGCCGTTGGCGCCTAGCCGTATACCCGGAGCGTATGTCTCATATAAATCTTTGCCGTGCTGCTGACTGTACTCCTTTTGCAACTATTCTTGCCTTATGTTTTTAAAAACACTGTTAGATTCATACTTATTTCGAAGAACAAATATGCTGCTTACCACACCTAAAGCGCTTGATCTGTCCACTAGATCCTTTGTGTTCTGTTGCAAAATAGACATAATTTCGTCAGCCATTGCTCTTGTCCACTTTCCCGATTGCTGACCTTTGAACGCCTGGGCCACGAGGATTTCTGTAAGGAAAGCGTAATAAGCTTCGGATTTCTCGACAAAATTTGATGCAGTAAATTCCCTTCGAGGTATCCCTCTTCTTCCTGTTTTCACCAAGCGTGGCCTTCCTCGTCTTCTTCGTGTTGACACAGCGACTAGAGACGCCATCTGTGTATATCCTTGAAATTATTCTTGCTCGCATTTGACTGTACTCTCGGCCAAAATCCAATCTTCCCCTTGATGAAATGAATTTTGTGACTGAATTTCGTCATCTTCAACTCAATACACTACAAAAAATATATAATGCACTATAATGCGGCAGAATTAATTGGGCCTTTGCTTCCTTAACAAGTCACATTCAATCTTCTTGATCTTGAGACTTCTTTCACTATTTAATGACTCCTAAAAATGATAGCCTCTCCCTTCTACCCTGCTTTTCCATAACTTCCTGTGTTCTCACCAGGGCGTCTCCCTTGTACTCTGCTCTTGAAGTCAATTTGCGTAAATTCATCCATATGAACCGGCACAAATACCAAATCACTAAGCTTTGCAACGAATTCTCCATGAAATTTCTTCTTAAGCACAAAGGAAGTCTACCTTGCGCCTACAATATATTTCGGATTCTATAATTAATCTGAGCCCCTTTCCCATTAAGTTGCATTATAGTTCGGATATAAAGATATAAAAAATGCTTATACCATCCAAAAGTTCGGTTTGCATTATGTTTCAAATTTGGTTATTTTCTCTTAAAAAGCTGCTACCAGTGTCTATTGAAAGCTAATTATTTCCTCGTATATTCAAATATTTTATTTTTTATCAAAATTGATATGAACCTCTTTCTCCTCCCAAATACGTTCAAATATTCCAATAAATCTTATTTTTAAATCAAAATGAAGAAACTATATAAACCCTTTATTTAAATTGTAATTATCTTTTGTATAGATTGTAAATAGTCTACAGTAACAATTAAGTATGAGTGAGATTAATTTAAAATGTATGTTCTGTTATAATTAAAACATAGAATGAAAAGAAATGTTAAACAAAAATATTATTCTTTAAAAACCTCATAATTTTAAGCAACAAATAATTGTAAATAAAAAGACAAAAATTGACCCAGTTATTACTTTAAAAAAATCCATTTGTACTTAATTTAATGAAGAGAATCCCTACAAAGCGTTTTATTTATTTTCAGTTAAACGTTATCAAATAAGAATTTTTGACGAAATTAGTAGATATTATTTAATTTAAGTTATTTATCATAAAATTAAGATATCTTATAAAACTATAGTTTCAAATTGCCGTGAATGAAATTTATATTTCAAATTATGCAGCTTTATACCACAATTTCACTTTTTTCTTTCTCTAAATTAAACCATAATTTAAACTAAACCTTTAACAAAATCAAATCCTTTCACGGCTTTTTAAAACGAATAGTCACGCTCTCTAAGTATGAACGCACAATTAACTTAAAACAGAATAAAACAACTATTCATGAGCCACAGACAAATGTAAACACAAGACTGTTGATAAATCTTAAATACATAATTTATAACTTATTAATTTTTGCCCTACTCTAATTTATAATCATTTATTCAAATCTGGTACTAATAAGTAATGTACAGTACAATTTAAAAAAAACAATAGATCCGATTGTTTATACATTTATTAAAATAAAAATAAATCATACAATACAACAACAAATACCAAATGAATAGTATTTACAATGAAAAATAAAAAAATAAAACAAAATCCAAGTTCTCACTGCAATCTATTGTAAGTGGAGAATTTAACAAAAAAAAAAACACAAAACGACAATAAGCATATTTTCCATTAAGTACAACATTAGACTAATCAAATGTTCTTTATGAGATTAAAATACGTCAAATTATTTATTTAATTCACGATTTCAATATTCAACAACAGATATCAGTATCATCCAATCAAATATTATCTACCTCATATAAAGAATGCATGGAAGCATTCAAATTTACGCAGAAAGGATATTCCTAATGATTTCTATGAAACGAAAATACGATTTACACTTGCTCACAATTACTAATTAATATTTAATAACATTGTAAAGTACCTGTACCTGTTCACTCTCATAAGCATAAATATAATCACCATACAAACCCCACTTAAAATACTGAACTGATAAATTATTAAATTAAAATATAGAAAGAAAAAAAAAACAAACATTGTGTGTTTCGTTATTTATTCAAACACAAATTTTTTGCTAACATTGTAAATCAAAACATTCCACAATTGAAATAGCGAGAAAAGATTGTTTTTCTATTTAAGTGTTCGATATAATTGTTTATAATTTATTAAAACTAATTATAATTAATGCAAGGAAGAATAAAAAGAATCTTGTTTGTTCTCATCAAATATTTGAAGAGTTAGATAACACTACTCATGTAAAGTATATGTATATAAACGAATTTTTTATATTAACGTTGTATTATGAAATAAAAAAATTAGTTATTAATAAAACTTCCGTTTTTTAATTTGCAAAGTAATTGAATAATAATTTCTGGTCGTATGCATCACTGTGAAAAAAGCTGGCGCTGGGAATATGTCACGAAATGGTTTTACTGGCCTTCCAATCTCTCTCTCTCTCAGCTTAACTCATGGAATCTCTTATATTTTCCTGGAATTTTCATCGATCCCAATTTAGATTTACTTACTGGGCTGTTAGTTTTGATAGTTGAGTTTAATTGGTCTGTGACTACACTAATGATCGTATTAAAACGGTTCCTATCCTGAACAAAACAATAAAATAGCTCCACAGGTTCAAGAATTCAGTGATAACGATTCGGGCGCTGTAGTGAATTTAATTGGTTTCGATGTCCATGAAGGACTTGCAGCGGTGTTACGCTGCCTCAGTGAACCAGGTGTCGGTCTTCACTGAGAGCAACTTGGTCGAGGGACGCGAGTTACGTGCCCCATTTTACGTGCCGAGCAATTAATCAAATCCCGTTCCACGTGCCATTTACCTAACCGAATTCCGCGACGGTTATTGGACTCCCGAACATACATTCGACCCGCAGACAGACATTGGACCTGCACTCATTTCGAAATGCCTTTCTCACGGAAATTATGCTACACCATCATAATTGTAACACAATAGATTTTTCCATAAATGTAAAAACCAGTAAGTTGTATTTCAACAAACCTATAATAAAGACATATAAGCGGAACTTGCCTCTTTCATCTAATTTGAGTTGTTATATGTTTTGGGTAACTTCGGGCCGAGAAACATAAGTGGTGCAGTCGAATAGGATATCTTTTCGGTGCTTTCACGACCTTTTTAAATAAAAGTAAATCGACGGTTTATCGATTTTTCTGAAATTGCAGATCTGAATTCCAAAATCATCGACGGTTTATCGGTGATTATTAAAAGTGTATAGTGAGACATCGACGGTTTATCGGTGGTCCATTCATACAGGACAATTAACCATTTCACATCGACGGCTTATCGATAGTGTAAAGTAGAAAAAGAAAGACATACATCGATGTTAAACAAAAACTAAGAAGTGCTGTATAGTAAATTATCAGTTACACAACAAATAAAATTCAGCTCTGTGAAAGGAGTGAAAGTGCCGATAGAAAAAAGAACCGAACGATAAGAAAATTTCTAGTGAAAGACATTATAAGGAAACAAAGATTATTTCATTGGCAGCAATCCTCATGTAAGTCGAATTTGTTGATATATCTCCTTTATAACCTTTCCTTTATCCACTTTTCCCCACATTTAACAAAATCGATGAAATAAAAATTATATTTTGGCGAATAAAAACACATATTAGGATAAAAATTCTATTTCACGCAAACTAATTAGGATCAAACTGTTTAAGTCTGTAACAAAATTATATTCTAGTAAAGTATATTTAAAGAATGTGCGGATCAGTGCCCATAAAAAAATATATATTATATTGTCGCGTTTTATGGCTCGCGGCCAATAAAACGCACTGTCTTTTAAATTAAGTTCATAGAGTTTATTTACTCAAAATGCACAATAATCAATTTAACACTTTCACTAATTTCATTTTTCACTTAGTCTATAAATTTGTGATTCAATTGTCCACTAAAATCACTTCACAATCAACGAAAATCACTTTACTATTACTCGATCAATTCTCACTCCACACTTTCGCATTTGTTTATTATCGCGGTTCTAATGAATTATCTCCCCATTCATTCAGCTCGCCTTTATATAGGGTCTCCATCCGTTCAATGCATTTCTCGTACATTGGCGAATGTTCTGTCGAGAGGTATCGAGTATATTCGAGCAGCTTAATGAATAGAGTGACGTCACTTTCAGATGTTGATCATGCTTGGTGGGTTCTCGTGGTTTCGAGTAAATTCATTTTGTTGATGTTCTTAATGGTTGAGAAAACAATTGCGACAGTAGCTCGCAGAATTATTTGTACATGTAACAGTGCCCCCACCTCAGTTCTTTTCGCCCCGAAAAGATGTGTCGCCAGTTGTAGTCAATTCTCCCTGGATGTAATATGGGGCAAGACGATTCAAGTGCACGATTTTCATTTTGGCTCTTGGCTTACGATGTTCCTGTATTCGGTATACGACGTCGTTGATTCGCTTTGTAACTTGGTATGGTCCCTCCCAGTTATGTTGCAACTTTGGAGACCTACCCTTTCACCGTTGCGGGTTATATAGCCGCACCAAGTCATCTTGCTGGAAGCCAGTAGAATTTGCCTTTAAATCATACCTGGTCTTCATGCGGTCAGTAGCCGATTCGAGGTGTTTTCGCACTGTCCGATGTATCTGGTTCAACCGTTGTCTTAGCTCACTTGCGTACTCCAAGATCGTTTGGGGTTTCTCAGGGGGTGTTCCGAACTTTATATCAGCTGGCAGACGAATAGTCTTTCCAAAAATGACTTTGGCTGGGGCTTGGCCCGTCGATGCATGTTCGGCAGCTCTGTACGCCATCAAAAATAGTGGAATGTGTCGGTCCCAGTCGCTTTGGTTCTCGTCAACCATCTTGGAGAGTGCCGTTGAAACGTTCGACCATTCCGTCGGATTGGGGATGCAGCGTTTTCCGTATTCCCAGCAGCTCGCAAATTTCGCTAAAAACTAGTGATTCGAAGTTTCGACCATGATCTGAATGTAGTTCACAAGGTACGCCGTACCTACTGACCCAATTTAACACTAGCTGTTCGGCTACAGTAGTTGCTTCCTGGTTGGGAATGGGACAGACCTCGGGCCACTTGCTGAAACAATCGGCTACAACCAGCGTGTATCGATTTCCCCATTCATATTCAGGAAAGGGTCCTGCGATGTCAACAGCAATCCTTCAAACGGTACCTCCACGTTATAGGTTTGCATTTGTCCTCTCAGTCGTCGCTTTGGACCTTTGACGGAAGCGCAAATTGTGCATCTGCGACACCAGTCCTCTATGTCTTCTCGAGCATGGAGTCAGTAGAACCTTTCCCGCAATTTCGCTAAGGTCTTATTAACACCAAGGTGGCCTTCCGAGGATTCTTCATGCATTTCTTTAATCACATCGTGGATTCGGCTTTTGGGTAGTATAGTTTGCATCCTATAGAAGCTGCCATCCGCCGTTTCTCATTTCCGCTTGAGTACGCCACCCTCCAACTGAAGGGAGTTCCATTGTGCCCAATAGCTTTTCAGGGTTGCGCCATGCATCGAAACGTCCTTCCACTCAGGTCGCTCAGTCGGCTCCTTCCATACGAGCAACGCCCCGATGTCTTCATCGGCTAACTGGGCGTTTGGGATCCCCTCCGATGACCAACCTTCATCGAATTCGGCCGTTATCAATCGCAGATCAACGGACGGTTCCTTTCCCTCAATCCGTCGGCAATGCCTGCAGTAAGCTGGACATGGACGGGGGGATAGGGCGTCAGCATTTCCATGAACTCCGCCCTTCCGATGAACAATTTTGTAGTCGTATGACTGCAATCTTTCGATCCATCTCGCAACTTGTACCTCGGGGTTTTTGAAGTTGAGCAGCCATCTCAGTGATGCATGGTCCGTTCGAAGAACAAATTTCTGGCCATATAGGTACTTGTGGAACTGCTTGGTGGCCTCTATTATAGCCAATAGCTCCTTCCTGGTCACACAGTAGTTCCTCTCACTTTTTGAAAGAACTCGACTGTAATACGAGAGGACTCTTTCTTCGGCATCGATTTGCTGGGAGAGTACAGCTCCAATACCGCCGTTGCTCACATCGGTGTCAACTACAAACATTTTTCCGGGTTTCGGATATGCCAGCACGGACGATTCACAAAGCTTCTCTTTCAAGGTCTCAAAGGCTACCTGGCATTGTTCATTCCAGACATACGGACGATTTTTCTCGGTTAACTGATGGAGACACTTAGCTATTTTGGCAAAGTCTTTGACGAATCTTCGATAGTAGGTTGCCAGACCCAGAAAACTTCGTAGTAGCGCGTGTTGTTTGGTGTTGGCCAGCTTTTCACGGCTTCAATTTTCTCAGGGTCTGTTTTGACCCCTTCTGCTGATGCGACGTGTCCCAGGTATTTTACATCAGCTGCAAAAAGGGTACACTTGTCGATACTAAGTTTCAAATTCGCCAATCGCAGTCGGGAGAAAACCTTTTCAAAGTTCCGCACATGCTCTTCGAACGTTTTCCCGATGACAATGATGTCATTTAGGTACACCAAGCAAGTTTTCCAGGTTAGGCCACGTAGCACGTATTCCATCAGGCGTCAAAAGTGGCATTGCAAAGCCCAAATGGCATCACCACAAATCGCCACAATCCGGTCCCAACTGAAAATGCGGTCTTCTCTCCTGTCCTTCTTGTCGATTTCTACCTGCCAGTAGCCACTCTTGAGACCGAGTGTAGAAAACCATTTTTCGGCGGCTAAAATGTCCATGATGTCATCGATGCGCGGGAGCGGGTAACTATCCTTCTTAGTGACGTCGTTAAGCTGCCTATAGTCGACACAAAAACGAGTGCTACCATCCTTTTTCTTTACTAGAACTACAGGCGCAGCCCATGGACTGACAGAAGGTTCAATAACGCCTTGTTTTTCCATGTCCGAGATCAGCGCGCTCACTTCTCCTTGTTTGGCTATAGGGAGACGTCTCGGTGCTTGTCGAATCGGCATGGCTCCCTGTGTATGTATGACGTGAGCTACCAGACTCGTTCGGCCTTGGTCAGCCGGGCTTGTTGAGAAGACGTCACTGTACTTGGTGACCAGATCAAAGGCTTGCTTGAATAGCTGCGCTGGCGATTTGACCTGCTTCAATATTGCAGACGTGGATTCCCGGGCCTTGCCTGTGTCTTGCCTCCTTTTCCAATGATGGTCGTGAGTAGCTTCCAAGGAGGTGATGGTGGAAACAGGCTGGCAGCTGCCGATGACTTCTCCCGCTTTGATGCTCGTGGTTGAGTCTGCGGTGTTAAGGACTATAGCCGGCACGTATCCGTTCCTTAAAGATCTTTCAAGGCTTCGCCCAACAATCAAACTGCGCAATGCGGACGTCTTCGTTGGCTCTATCAGATAAGATCGGTGGTCTCCAGAATCACCATCAAGCTTGGCCCATACAATACTTTCAGAAGAATTTGGTACATCAGTGTCGGCACATACTACTACATTCATCTTGGGAATTTGGACGCTGGGATCCTCCATCAATACTTCGACATTCTGCCATTTCAATACCCGTTTGTGGTCCATGTGGTCGCAGGAAATCCATTTCGAGAAAACAGTCGTCTATAATGTTCGCGACCAGGAAATTATGTTGGAACGCAAGGTCTCTCAACTGTAACGGGAGGTTGACCTCTCCATGGACAGGTGCAGTTTCTCCCATAGCTGTCCGTAGTGAGAAAATCCTGCCCTTGTGAAGTAGTTGTTGCCTCACATGGTCTGGTCGGATAATCGATCGGGTTGCACCAGTGTCGATTGTTATGGTGCAATGTTCTCTGTCAACTTGACCCGGAAGGCATAAGTCCGCTTCTCCACGATGTAGTCTTGATACAGTGATGGTGGTGCTGGGGACGTCGATCCTCCTAGCCAACCTCTGCCCCACGAAGTTGGCTCTTACATGTTTGCCGACCCCTCAGTTTGAAGGGCTTCCATTCTGGGCTCCTGAATCGGTCTGGATCTCCTCCTAGCTGCACACCCGGCACAATAACTCGGTTTCCTTCGCTTCTTGCAGTCTCTTTGTAGGTGCCTCTTCTCTCCGCAATTTCAGCATCTAGGCACACCATTCGCCTGCGGCTCTTGCTCGATTTTCACGCGCTCACACCTGCACTCGTCTGTCACTACCTCGCGGACCCGGGCAGTGGTACGAGTCACATTTTTCGCTGCCTCAAAGTTCAGACTGTAAGCCAATGCGTCCTTTGCCGTTTGCTTTTGAGCTAAACGCACGGCTTGTTGCAATCCCGGGTCCTGTAGTGCGCTGATGAATGCTTCTGTCGCTGCATCATCTCGATGTTCTGGTCATAGGCTGGGTAAGCCAAAAGTACCAGTCGCTCGATGTCTTGGGCTAGCTCCTGTAAGGTTTCACCAGACCGCTGCACCCAATGCCTTAACTGTGACCGATAAATCTGCTTCAGATGATCGTCTCCATAACGCATGTCGAGAGCATTTATTATAGCAGCCGGGTTTGAATGCAACTCAACGGGGATGGTCTGCAACAGCTCCGCAGCTGGGCCTCTTAGAGCAAGAATCAATGCAATTGCTCATTCCTGCTCATTCCAGTGATTTATGTGAGCGGCTGCTTCAAACTGGGTTTTGTAAATAGTCCACACCGTTTGCCCGTCGAATATTGGTGCTTTCACATTTCTGGATGAGCTTTGCGCTGCGGTTGCAAGCGGGACTGGTGAGGTAGTTACTACTGCCTTTGCTGCTTCCAATTCCTTTTTCATGTTTTTCATATCATGGTTGATTCTCTCCTCGACCTGGCTGACCTTTTTCTCGACCTGGCTGACATTTTCCTCGATCTGGCTGACCTTTTCCTCGACCTGGTCAACCTTTTCTTCGACGCCTTTAATTTGTTTGTTCAGATAACCGAGCTCCGCTTATATTTTGGTTGACTGTTTCTCCAGCTTCTGTGTGATGTCTGCCTTGATTTCGATCGCTTGTTGGCCCAGCTTCGCTGATTGTTTATTTAACTTCGCTGATTGTTCATTTAGCTTCGCTGATTGTTCATCTAGCTTCGCTGTTAGGCTGGATGACATCAGCATTAACATTTGCATTAGCGCATTTTCTGGCTCCTTTGATTTTGGTGTTTCCACTTCTCCACCTTCTGCGCCTTTTTCCGCATCTGAAAGCTTACCCGAATCCAGATTCCCGCCTTCCGACTCGATCGCGTCACGCAAGCGTGCAATCAGTATGGCCTCTGTACCTTGCGTGGCCAGATTCCGCTGTTCTAACTCCTCTTTGAGCTCCGATATGCTCAATTGATTAATTTTTAGATGTAAGTTTCCTGGCATTTTTATTGTTTCGGCTATTTTTCCACCAGTTTCCACGCTAATGTTTAAACGTTTTCACTTCCAAAATTTTCTTTCTCACTTCTTGACATCAATGTCGCGTGTTATGGTTCGCGGCCAATAATTTTAATGTTCTGGAAAAGTGGAAGCGCACTGTCTTTTAAATTAAGTTCATAGAGTTTATTTACTCAAAATGCACAATAATCAATTTAACACTTTCACCAATTTCATTTTTCACTTAGTCTATAAATTTGTAATTCAACTGTCCACTAAATCACTTCACAATCAACGAAAATCACTTTACTATTACTCGATCAATTCTCACTCCACACTTTCGCATTTGTTTATTATCGCGGTTCTAATGAATGATCTCCCCATTCATTCAGCTCGCCTTTATATAGGGTCTCCATCCGTTCAATGCATTTCTCGTACATTGGCGAATGTTCTGCCGAGACGTATCGAGTATATTCGAGCAGATTGATGAATGGAGTGACGTCACTTTCAGATGTTGAACATGCTTGGTGGGTTCTCGTGGTTTCGAGTAAATTCATTTTGTTGATGTTCTTAATGGTTGTGAAAACAATTGCGACAGTAGCTTGCAGAATTCTTTGTACATGTAACACTATATAGTGTTTTCTGGTGAAGCATACACCAAACTAAATTAAATACTAAACGAAAGTGCGGTCGGTGCCTATTAAAAATTTTATCTCTGTGAAACATACACCAATCAGATTAAAATCAATTCGAAAGTTCAGATTAGTGTCCATTAAGAAGATATACTTAGTCTGTTTTAAACCGAACTTGTTGTGTGTTACAATTGTAATGGCAGACGTTGAAGAACCTCAATTTGAAGGAAATCCTAGATTGTTGTTTGAATTTATAAATAATGTCGAGGAAATCCGTTCTCTGGTTTCTTGTACGAATGGGACGTCCTATGGGAAAATACTACTTAGAACCATTCGTAACAAAATTGTTGGACCGGCCAAAGAAGTCCTGAACATGTATGGGACTCCTTTGGAATGGCCTGACATTAAACAAAATTTAATTCTTCATTACTCTGACAAGAGGAAGGAAACATCTCTCATCCGGGACCTACACGATTTAAAACAAATAGAGAAAAGCATCGAAAAATTCTACATGCGAAATAATTGAAATACTGGCAACCACATTCACGAAGTCGATGAAAATGTCATTAAAGCAAAACGTGAACTTTATACTGAAATAAGTTTAACTACATTTCTATCCGGACTCAAAGAGCCTCTTGGCTTTACAATTAGAGCAATGAAGCCATTCGCATTCACTTTCTGTATTAAGGAGCAAAACATTGCATGCATGAAAAGTGAGCCGAATAGTTCTAAGATGCTAAACACTGCAAGGTTACCTCCACTGAAACTAGTTCCACAACAAAATTTTAGATACAATCCACAACAATTTCCTTCTACCCTAAACAAAACATTTACAGGAACTAGGGAGGAATATAAACAGAATCAACCTTCAAATTACTATCGGTTAACAAATTTCCCCGGCCAATTTCCTCCACGTAAATATACTCCATTTCCTCCCAGACAAAATACAAATTTTTCAAGACACCAAATATATCGAGATCTCAATATTTCGATAATAGAACAGGGTTTTCTGCACAAAATCAACGAAATAATCGACCACAAATGAATAATTTCTGTTCTAACCAACCCCAAAAAACTGATGGCAAAGAGCTATTCAACTTTTGTTATTCTAACAATTATTCGAATCCCTTTTATCAAAGTGATAGCTCACGCTTCGAAGAAAATCACTCACCACTACCTCAAGGGCAATACCAACAATTAGATTATTATTACAACGATCAATATCAAAGCGACAACTACGTTCACGAGGTCGATGGCACAAATTTTCCAGGAAAAGCCTCAATGAGCCCATCGGATATTAACTATCATGGTAACAAACTCCCATATATATGCATATCTTCTCCTTTTGGCCACCCTTTAAGGTTTTTAATTGATACAGGAGCTTCTGCATCTTTCCTCAGCCCCGTATTTGTAAAGAAATGTGATATTGTCCATATTCAACCGATTCCTATTAAAACCATTCTCAGTGAAAATAAAATTGATTAACAGATAACATTAAACAACTTCATCGAGTTTAATCAACCTGGCGAAATCACGTTTCTAATTTTTAAATTCGATGGATATTTTGATGGACTCCTAGGCCTCGATATTCTATCATTTTTGGGTTGGTCTCCAGAAAAATGCTTTGCGGACGACATTATCTCCCATTTGAAACACCCTCCTTTCTCATTTTCCTTACAATCCTATAGTAGTATGTTTTATATCTGTCTTGATTTACTTTTAATTTTTCATAAGTTCCTTCAATAACTTTTGGTTTCAATAATTCCCTTCTAACATAATATTTGGGGCGAAGTGCTCGGCTGGCGATGCCGATAGACTCGTAATTGGAGCATTTCTATATGCCAGCAATCCACTCTCAATCATTTTCGAAGTAAGCTTTTCACTATCCCTATACCTGTCTCCGCTACACCATTACCACGAGGGTAGTTTTGACTAGAGGTTGTTAAGCCAATATTCCACTCTTGTGCAAATTGTTTAAATTGATATGAACTAAGCGGCATATTCTTCTTCTTCTTCTTAGCACTACAGCCCCTTTCGAGCTTTCGCTTCCTGCAAACAGCGCCTCCAACTGTCTCGGTCCGTTGACTGCGTCTTCCGATTCCGAAATCCGAGCAGCGATGAACTGTCTTCGTCGACCGAGTCAGACCAGCGTTTCCTCGGTTTCCCCACTGCCCGAGGGCCTTCAGTTCTCCCAACAAATACCTTCTTGGGTATTCGTTGTTCGTCCATACGATTCATGTGTCCAGGCCATTGCAGCTTCCGCAGTCTTACAATCCTTGAGACCTCCCGTTCGTCAAAAATTTCATACAGCTCATGGTTGTATCGAATTCACCATTGGTCCCCGTCTAGCTTCGCTTCGATTATTCGCCTCAGGACCCGTCGCTTGGGTAAGGGTCCATGTTTCACACCCCTAGCATAACACAGGTCTTATCACAGATTTGTATACTTGGAGCTTTGTTTTCCTGTGTATGCAGCTGGTCTTCAAGATCGTGAATACTGAATAAAATATTTAATTTGCGGGCTGTATTATTCGGCGTATTTCCTCTCTTTCATTGCCCGTTTTCGTTATTTTAGCGCCTAAATACACAAATTTGCTAAGAATCTTGATACTATATTCGCCAAGTGTGATATTTTGTGTATTTGGGGTATTTTTCCTCGGCTGTGTCATGAGCTTTGTTTTATTTTCGTTGATTTGTAGCCCAACTCGTTTTGCTTCGCTGTCGAGTTTCAGGAAGAGTTCTTTGGCAGTTGTTAGTGACCGTGACAGAGTGTTCATGTCATCCGCATAGGCCATTACCTGGCTCGACTTGTATAGTAATGTACCTCGCGTATCGACAGGTAGCTTCCGTATGACATATTCCAGAGCCCTGCTTTAGTCCGATATTTGTGTCAAAGGCATCGGTGAGTTGGTTATTGATGCGGACTTGGGAGGTTGTCGACGTCATTGTCATTTTGGTAAGACGGACTAATTTGGCTAGGATGCCAAAACCAAGCATTCTTTGGTACAGTATGTTATGATCAATACTGTCGTATGCTTGCTTGAAGTCAACGAAAATTTGGTGTACGTCTATGTTGGATTCCCAGCATTTTTCAAGTACCTGCTTGTCTGTGACCAGTTGGTCTGTTGTTGATCTACCTGCCTCAAAACCACCTTGATACTCCCCAATAATACTGTTGACGTATGATCCGATTTTAATTTCTAAGATTTTAGAAAATATTTTGTACGCCGTACAAAGTAGCGATATGCCTCTATAATTTTCGCACTGTAGCTTGTCACCTTTTTGGTGGATAGGGAATATAATTGATTGGCTCCACTCTTTCGGCATATGTTCTTGTTGCCAAATGTACTGGATGACTTTGTGAATAGCTTGGTGAACACTACTCCCACCATATTTGATGATCTCCACTGGAATCTCATCAACGTCCGGCGCTTTGTTATTCTTTAGGGCTTTGACGATGGAACAAACTTCATCCAGAGTTGGTGGGGTCAATGGAAGCTCTCCGCAGACATCTATAGGCTCCGATGTTCTGGAGCTGTGCGGAGGATTAAGGAGGTTCTTGAAATATGATGCCCATCTTTCCTTAATCTTGATTTCATCAGCGATTATATTGCCGCTGTCATCACGACAGAGCGTGGTTTTGGGCTGGTAACCCCGTTTCAGGCTTCTCACTACTTTGTATGCTTGTCTTGTATTATTGTTCGCTAAACTTACATCTATACCTCAATTGGTCGTCATAGTATTTTCTTTTCTTAATCCTAATTATCTTATTCGCTACTCTTCTGAGATTTTCATACTGTTCTCTCTTCGTCCTGGTTTTCCTACCTACGTATTCTTTGTACGCCTGTTTCGAACCAATCATTCCTCTTGCGCCGGGCTTGATGTCCGATCGTCTGTTCTGCGATGGTTCTGATAGCCACTTTCACTTCCATCCAGAGCTCGTTGCTCGTCTTTAACGATGCATCTGATAAGATGGGAGCGAGCTGGTTGTCGAGGGTCTCCGTGAAATTTTCGGCCACAGACGCCATTTGGAACCTTTCGATGTCAAATTTTTGTAGCGGGCTGGTCTCCGCTGAATATGCCTTTGACATACGACATCGATAGTTTAATTTGATCAAGTAATGATCTGAATTACAATTGGCTCCTCGGTATGTACGGACGTCAAGTATGCTCGAGGCCCAACGTTGTTGGATCAGAACATGAGTGATCTGGTTTTGTGTGTTGCCATCTGGTGATACCCAGGTCACTTTATGAATGCGTCGATGTGGGAAGCAAGTCGAACGTATGACTAGATTTCTGCTACATGCAAAGTCAAGCAGGCGCTGGCCGTTGTCATTCGTTTCATCGTGGAGGCTATATCCTCCAGTCGTTCCCTGATGAGATAGTTCATTGCCAACCTTCGCGTTGAAATCACCCAGAATTATTTTTGTGTCGTTTGTGGGCAAAGAGTCGACCAGTCTTTCCAGGTGATTGTAAAACGATTCCTTCGTTTCTTCGTCTTTTTCTTCGGTCGGGGCATGAACATTAATCAGCCAGATTTTGAAGAATTTCGCTTTTATACGGATCGCACACAACCGTTCATTAACTGCCTTAAAATCAATAACGTGCGATTTGAACTCCCCATCCACAATGAAGGCCACTCCAAATTTTCGTTTTCCAGTAGGCTTCCCACTTTTAAATATTGTGTGTGGTCTCATGTCTTGAATGTCGTTTCCAGTCCAATTCGTTTCCTGGACTGCCAGTATTTTTAATTGATATTGACTGGACCTTAACAGCACCAGGGTAATTGAGTGATCTGTCATTCAAGGATCCAATGCCTTAGTCCTTTTTTCGTTTGCGAGGTCGTTGCCGTGAGTCCAATCCATTCCGAGGCCTATCTGCAGGTTTCGAAACAATTAAAAGTTTTCCAGGGACGGGGAGTTAGCCCGTCGCCTAACCTCCATTCCGGCGGCATGGTTATTACGTCGATTCCGTTATCAGGCGCGGGAGATTCGCCTTCACCCTCTTACGTCCTCACAGAGGAGGTGCAGGTAGGATTTAGTAGCAGAGCTGTAGATTTATTGACAGCTATGAGCGGCATATTATCCGATACAATAATATGAGGGACTCTAAGTTGAGCAAATATTTCTTTAAGTTTTCTCGAAATTTCTTCAGTGTCTTATTTCTTAACAATTTCACTTCTAACCACTTCGAGAAGTAATCCATCAAAACTAAAAACGGCTTTTCTCGGAATTTAAGTATATCACAAGCCACTTTACTAAATGGCAGATTTGGAGGTTTCATGTAGAATCAATGGAGACCTACAATTTGGTTTTTGATATTTCTCACATGTCCAACAGCTACTTATAAAATCTTCTATTTGCCTATTTATACCTAGCCAATACAGAGTTAATTTTGCTAGCTCCTTTGTTTTAGTTATCCCAAGATGCCCTTCGTATGGTCTTCATAAAATAGAAGACCATTTTCACAGTAAATGTCATTTTTAACTGGCCAGTACTTTTTAATAATATCTTTAACTTTAGTTTTATTTTTGGGCCAACATTTTTGTACAAACTCTTTTAATTCTTTCGACTCATCATCATTAAGAATGGATGGTATAAACTACAGTATTTGATGTCAAGTCAACAGGAGTCGAATTTTTCTCCTTGATACTTTTAGACAGTGTATCCGCTATGTGCATCTCTTTTCCCGGAAGGTACCTGACTTCAATATCATATTTCAATAATTTTAGTTTTATCCTCTGTAACCTGTTGGAGTGAACCTGGAACATTAATTAGTTGAAGATTGCCACTAAAGGTTTGTGATCTGATAAAACGACGACTTTCAGCCAAAACTGACGTAAGATAGGAAGCCATATGGTAGCAATTCGCATATGTATTAGTCGGCGTACTATGAACAGCTTCCGTGAGCTGTCGGCCAAGTGCGGCACAAGCAAATGCTTATATCGCGTAATATTTACTATTTTTCCGAATGAAAATGCACGAAACGCATTCCGTGCATGCTTAAAATTCACCTTGCCCTGCCTTCTGCACTCCTAAAATTTTCAAGACGAACAAACGAAGCACATGTTTTGCATCTTCCACTGATAGCTCAGCGTTGAGAAGTAAACAAACTCATATTTATTCACTTTGGAAGGCGATAAAAATTAAACGGGTATAAGAACTGAAATAACTTTCACTGCACAAGGAGCGCTATTGTGTTCTCTGAGGACCACCTGGATTTCACTGTAGAAATCCGTCTCTTAGTCGTACAAACATCGAATTTTCGTTGGCGCCTCCACAGTTCTTCATATACCGCCATGTAAGTTAGCCAGCAAAGTCGGCCTACTAATAGTCATGTGTGTGGTAGTAAGCGCTGCTGGTATATGGCTTCCTATCTTACGTCAGTTTTGCTTTCAGCCCATAAAAAGAATCGTGAAACTTCTCATATGCGAAGAGGATGGCCATCATCTCCTTTTTAATTTGCGCATATTATTCTTCCGTATATGTCAAACGTTTCGATGCAAAACAAACCGGTCTATTGTCTTGCATAAGACAACTTCCAACTCCAAATTGAGAAACATCAGTTTGGATATATATTGGAATGTTCTCATTGAAACTTTGCAACACTGGAGATTTTGAAACAATTAATTTCAGATTTTCAAATTACTTGGAGTGTGCTTCTAACCATGTACCTATATGAATTCTTTTCAATAGCTCTCTTGGAGGCGGTATTATCTGTGACATATTTGGCATGAAATTTCTCACAAAATTGACTAACCCTAGGAATCTTTGCAATTCTGTTTTGTTTTTAGGGATTTCAATAGTTTCAATGGCTTTAATCCGAGAATTATCGATTCTAACACCCTCTTTTGAAAATACCAAGCCTAAGTAATTTACAGCTTTTTGACAGTATTGTAATTTTAAAGAATTAAATTTAATATTTAATTCAGCCTAAGTAATTTACAGCTTTTTGACAGTATTGTAATTTTAAAGCATTAAATTTAGTATTTAATTCACTTGCTAAGAACATTAGCCAGGTTGCTATCGTGTTCCACTTTATTTTTTCCAAAAATCAAAATATCGTTGAAATAGACGAATACACCCGGTAGGTGACTAAAATATTTAGTATTTAGTTTTTGAAATAGCTCGGGAGTAAAATTGAGCCCAAATGGCAACCTTAAAAATTTATAACTTCTATACGGTGTGCTGAATACACACAAGTCGCTACTTGCTTCCACCAGTGGAACCTACCAAAATCCATCTTTGAGATCTAATACCGTGAAATACTCCATGTTTTCGAGTTGTGACGATAAATCTGATAATCGTGGTATTTAAAAAGGCTATCTTAGAACGTTTCTATTCAAATCAATGGGATCTAAACATGATCTAATTGATTTATCGGGTTTTTCAACCACAACTAGATTGTGGACGCATTCAGTGGGATGATTAACCCTTTTGATGATTCCTGCATTTTCCATGTCATCTAATTTGGTCTTCACTTTATTTTTAAGACTGCTTGCTATGCGGCGAGGTGCATGTATAACTGGCACCGCATCTTTCTTTAAATGAATCTTGCACTTGTCTGGAAAAGTACCCAATCCCTCGAATAATGAACCATTTTTCCAAATTAATTCCTCTTTTGAATTAAAGTTCCAGTTAAGATTATCTATGCGCTTAAAAAATTGTATTTCTTTCCGATTTATCTTTATTTTAGTATACCATGAGTCCCCTTTCTCTATTCCTTCCACTTTTACCATGTCAATAACTAAAACATTAAGATCAATGTCATCATGTCCAATTATCGCGTTAATTTGCTTAGCCCTGCACCTATTTGGGAAATGATTCGGTTTCTTGCATTTCATACAAAGTTTTCCGTAAGCAGGACACTTATTAATAGGATGGCTAAATGAACATCTTTTACAATTAGTGATATTGTTATCAGGTATCTCATTATTATATGATTTATTTTTTTTTCAAGTTCGGATTCTTCTTTGAAAAATGAGCCTCATTGCTTTGAAAAGTATTTTTATTAGACTTGATCTAATTTACCTTTGTAGATTCTCCCTGGATCCACTGGACATATTTTGCTTGCTGGTGTGTAACTTCCGGCACTCGACACAGCTCGACTACTTTTTGCATCGATAAATTTTCCATTCTCATCGGCATTATTTATCCCAAGTACAATACAATCTCTCACCATTTGATCAACTATATTTTCCGAATCATCGTCAAAGTTACATTTTTGAACTTGCTTCGTAACGTCGGTAAAAAAATTATCGAATGGTTCACCCGGTTGCTGCTGCCTGGTATACAATTTGTAACGTTCGTATATGACATACGTCTTTGGATCGCAATATCTGTATAATGCCTTGATTACATTTTGAAATACTTTCTTGTCATTATCACTCAGCTTAAATGTTTCAATAATTTCGATGACTTTCTAGCCCATTAAATTTAATAGCATGGCGATTTTGACCTCATCGTCTGGCTGTTGCGCTCTGAATGCAAGTACCAAAATTTCAAAAGATCTCTTGAACTTACGCCATTCTCCGCTTAGATTTCCTTCAAAATTCAATGGTCCGGGAGCCCTAAACGTTGAATCCATTTTCGCCTTGTAAATTCTGCTTTCGGTTTTGGTTTTATCTTTTCTTTATTCTTTTCCCGGCTGCGCCATGTTTTATATTAACTTACTATAATTGAGATGGACTGTTTTACGACTGACCCATGCTATTTATTACACAGTACTAACTCTTTGATATTTCAGCTTAACCTCTAAATATCTTATATTCTTATGTACTAAGCTTTGATGTACTAGATGTTTAGAACTAACTATAATATAATTTATTTCAATATATAACAAGCGTGTTCATGTGAGTAGATGAATAAACAAGATTTTGATGGAATTTGTAATTCGGACGGGGCTATGGCTAGTTTTTTATGCTGTGTAGCGTGCACGCGGACTTTGGATGGTGTCAAAATCTGTGGCCGGCATGACCTGGGATGATGCTTACAAAACCTTCTGTAATTGTTTGTGCTGTAGTCAGATAGAAAATCAGCAAGTGAACTCTATGATATTGTCGTGTCGTAAAAAGACGAGGGTATGTTTACTTTTAAAGGCATTAACAGTTTTTCTCCTATAATATGCTGGCAATATGATTCCTCGACTATTCTTTTAGAAATCCCTCGAATAGTTCGTATGCACAGACTGCTCCATTACTACATGTGATAAGATTATCGATACAGAATGTGCAAAGGTCTTGCCGGTCCCGAAGTTCAAATAATCAATGACGAATACCGGATGACGATTTATATTGTGCCTTAATAGATTCCATGAAAGTCTCTCGGCTGGACGAGCGACTGCCTACAGTTTATTTAAATGAGCATACAAGCATTTTTGAATTCATAATCGTGGTTAGATCCTATTTGAACCACTTTTTTGCATGAACTAAAGTGAAGGCTTTTGATGCTAGCTCCCGTACTCTGCCCAGTTATGTGTCTGCAATCCCAAAATGTAGAAGTGGTTAATTCACTGAACATATTCCAAACTATTATAGTCTCTAAGAACAGTTGAATAAAATGAATTGCCAAGCTTTAAAACGCCCGGTTTTCTTATTTTCACCTCCACAGTGTAGATGAAAACTGCAACGTCGGTTGGCTCCTCCATTAACGAGCTAGCCAGCGGACTTTGGCTTATCCTCTTTGATTTTTAGAGGCTCATGCCGAGGGATGAGTGATTCTTGCATGGAAACCACGTCATCAGGATTTGATATCCGGTGGAGAGGGTGCATGGGGGCACCATCACCAACAGGTTGCCCTACCCTTGTTGTGGGCCAATTTTATTATTACGTGTCGTATTACAAAACTAGGCAGGTTCTATGTAGAACTATCACGATATCTTTAATTTATTTCCTCAGGACTAGACCTATTAAATCCTTAAGGATTCTTGAGACCCCCTAATTTGAACGCGTGATAAATGTTTTGTAGTGCAAGTTTTGCGCTGGCAAAAAGAACCCGCCGCACGACACCGCAGAAACTAGCTGCCAGTATGCGTATGCGTCACCTTGCAAAATCATCTTAGCTGATCTCGGTCCTCTTTTAACAGCTCACTGACCTTTGTGCCAGACCATCGCCACCCGTGCCCTGTACGGACACCATTAACATAAATTAAAAACACTACCTGTAGTGTTTGGTCGAGCTGAGATGAAGCAGTCTAGGTTTTGGTGGCTAAATGGCAATTACTTAATTATTCATGGTTGTAGTTCGTGGTTTTTTGGTATTGTTTTTTGTTGCGGCTCATTATTGCTACGTTTCTTGTTATTGTCATTTGTTCGTGTTTGTTATTTTAGTTTAACATATAGGTTAGGAATATTGTCCTGTTAGGGTGCATTAAAACTTTGTTTTTGGTTTTTTTCTCTTTAATAAAATTTCTTAGAATTAAGTCGATACATATTAGTAATTTTCAATTTCCTTTTTAGTTATTTTCATTTGATATTGTTTAATTATTTTGAATTGAATATTCTTTAAATTTAAAGGGCCATGAGTGTTAAACTTGCTTTATGTTTTTATAAAAGTTACAACAACTGAATGAATAAAGCGCATTTGATTTTATAAAACCCTAAAAACTGCGTTGGTTTTGGTGGTACCAAAACCACTGCATACGTATATTATTTTTGGAGGAAAAGACGAGTATACTTAGACTGTTATCAACATGTTTTCATTGTACCAATGCATTAAATTATATCTTATTTTTCAAATTTCAGAATCCATTATTAAGTTTCCTACAAAAGAGGGAAGTTAAATCGGAGTATAACCATCAAAGTCAAATACATACTTGTTGGAGTTTTGAAATACATAGAGTGGCTCAAAGTTATAATGGAACAGCATGGATATATAAGTTTATACCTTAATAACAAATTAACTAAAAATCTGTCCATAACTTTGTTTTTCATTTTAAGTATTAAAATTGATATAAATTTATTATCAATAAAAGACAGAACAAAACATAGTACGTCAGGCTCAAAGTTATAATGGAACACTACTTTAAATTACGCGAAGCTCACTGTTGCAACTTCAGCCAATTTCATTTTATCTACAAATCTGTATTGTTGAGCAGAGAGAAAGATTATTAAAAGCGGAATCTGTACGAGATATTAGTGTAATTGTTAATCGAGCAGCAACAACTGTTTTTAACATCATCAAGCAGTACAAAAATACCACAAACTTCAAAAATAAGTGGGAAGCCGAGTGGTCAAAACATTTTTTGGGAGTCAGATGAAACTGTTAAAAAAATCCACATACCAGTGCTCCAAAATTAATATCAGAAACAAAGAAGTATCTTGGGAAAACAGCAAATCCTGAAACACTTAGGATTATGCTTAGCAAGCATCAGTAATATGGACGAGTTCCTAGAAAAAAGCCATCTGTAAGCAAGGCCAACATACACAAACAATGGAGTTTTCCAGAAACATGGTTAATGAAGATTTTTTACTCTGGGAAATTAACAGATGAAAGTAAATTCAATGTTTTCCAATCAGATGCGCAATCATATGTCTGGCGTAAAGCTAATAAAGAGCTCAAAAAGGCCAACCTTCATCCTACAATTAAACACGGCTTAGGTCCAATAACGGTATGGGGTGCGATACCCGTTCCTGGACCGGGTAATTTGCGTGTAATCGAGGGAAATATGGACAAAATATATTACTTGAATCTCTCAAAAGCAAACGTAAAAGAGAGCGCTCGAAAACTTGGAATAAAAGAAGATTTCATTTGTTGTCAGGATAACGACCTGTAGTACAAAGCTCATGTTGTGCGCAGTTGGTTGCTCTACCATTGTCTTCATGTGCTTCAAACCCCAAAGCAGTCGCCTGATTTTAATGCTATCGAGCACGTGTGGAGTTACTTCTAGGCAAAATTAAAAAATCATCACACAAAAAATAAAATACAGTTGGTAGTAGCCTTAAAAGAAGAGTGTAACAAAATTCCTGCATTTTTTGTCGAAAATTGGTGGAGTCCATGCTAAATTGCATGAAACCAGTCATACAACAAAAAAGGCTCCAAACTAAAAATTTAAACTCAATTAATTTTTTTTTCTAACCTTAAACTTTTTATAAATTCATATTGTGTTCCATTATAACTTTGAGGCTGAAGTACTATAGTTTGTTATGTAATGCAATTTCTTTTGTTTTAATGTGGATGTTATTAAAGTTTTTTTGTTGATAATAAATTCATTTCAATTATACTACTTAAAACAAAAAACAATGTTAGTAACCGATTTTTAGTTAATTTGCTATTAAGATATAAACTTATATATCCATGCTGTTACATTAAAACTTTGAGCCGCCGTACATTTACTTCCACTAATATTAAACTTATATCTTTAACTTTTCTCAATTCTCATATCCTGCAAACGATTCCTAATATACGAAGTAGAATTAATAAATTAAATGAACATAATTGGTCATCCGATTCACGCTTGGTAATTTTGCTCTAAGAAACTCTTCTACAGGAAGTCATTACACATCAGAATCGTGCTAGGGATCAAAGCTTTATTCACAAAATTTCATTGCATGAAAGTGAAATCTCATACAAATTGACTTACTAGAATATTTAGAAACATTCGTATGGCGATGCATTCAGACGATTCAAACAAAATATCAGCACGGTGAGCTGAGTATTTTATAACAGCAGAATGCTGTAATTGAATCATGTTTCAGAAACATCAAGTGGTCTTTATTCATACTTATCCACAATGCAATGTTCATGTGAGCATTTTCATTGCAACTATAAGCTAAGACGTTATTTTCTTAACGCTCTAGTTGCAGCGTGCAGTTTCACAGATTTCTGTAAAGACTGCATGAATAGTTTTAGTATTTCTCTAGAACAGGAAATTCAGTCTACAATGAGCTTATCTTTTATTTAAGAAACTTTAAAATTAATACCGACAATCAATTCACCATTCCGATATTCCCAAGGGTTCTAACGGCTAAAGGTTAACATGTTCGCAAGACATATTCACACATTCACAAGTAATAAAATTAATTGGACTCGTCTGCGGCGTTTCTAATTCAGTTTAATAAAGTACATTGAGCCGGCAGAATGATTTCGGAGATTGTGTCTCGTTTTGAAATCATCTTATTATTTTTTGCAATACCTGCTACAAGAGGTAATAAGGCAAATAATTATTGTATTGAATTTGATACTCACAATAACTCCACAGGCTGCCCAACATATATCGGCATTTGGCCAAGTGGAAAGACCTCATATGAAGCGACAGTTCAAGTGAAATGGGACTCGAATTGTGACCCGAAGCCAAATTGGATTAAATTATATGATAGTGATCCATCGGTATCTGACCCATTTCCTCGATTCGTTTTTAACACTCAAAATGAATCCTTGACTCAAATTGTGATTGACTATCGGATCGGAAAGTTATTATTGCCAGGAGGATGGGACAGACGCGATCTATTAATTTTAAATGGAACGAGGCCTAAAAGTTTTCCGCGTGGGAGGTGTTTGGATTATTACGTTGCTAGTTTTCATGACGACGAGCTGTTGAGTGTTAATTGCTTGAAAATTCAACCGAATTGGATGAAACTCAACCAGCATATTATGGATATACCAATAAAAAATATTTTCATACCAGGTATGATTGTATATACCTGTACAATACATTCTTTAATTGAAAAGTATATCAGAGGCTTATGAACGCGTTTATAAGTTTTTAAATTGAAACAGTATTGAGTCAAGTATCATTATAAATATCGTGAATGTTCTACACTTTTTCTGGTCTAAAACAGTTCCCGTTGGCACCAACAACTGGAAAGGCAAATTTCTCGTAGGCACTGTTCATTTCAAAAAGCAGGTAATAATTTGATTGGCCACCATTTTGAAAGTCAAACTCTGCTTAAGAATAATGTTATATAGCATAAATGCTTCAAATGTTAGCGATTTCAGTCCGCGTAGTGCAGTGGTTAGAGTATTCGCTGCGTAAGTAGAGTTCCCTGGTTCGAGCCCCTTTGTTGACCACGAGATTTGTCTCGAATGATTCTTCGGACGGACTATAAGCCCACTCAGTAATAATGCGTACTGGTTTAAAATTGGAACATATGGTAGCTAGATAGACAGACAGGCCAAAGCATGGTACAGGCCATAACACCTTCACGAGTGCCAATACATTCGATCAAGATAATGAGATACTCTAACTATCTCTAAGCGACGACCCGAAAGGAGTTGTAGTACTAAAGCAAAAAAAAGCAAGTCATTTCAAACATTTCCATGAAAATCCGAGTATATTCTACACTTCAGTTGCTAGTAAAATAACGAATTTTGCTTACTTTCTGATTTCAGATTTTTAGAATCTCATCAATCACTCTGCCAAACCTCATTCAAATCGGAGTTTCACGCTGGGAAGCGCAAAAATATTCGATTTTTATTGAAAATAGTAGTTAAAAATACTGTTTTACATTTTCGGCTTTTATACAAGCAAAATATTTAATTATTCATCAAAATCACACGGAGCCAAATCTGGTTGATCGATTGTATTTATTGCATTTTTGGCTTTAAATTCGGTCACAAAAAAAAATTACACGGTCATGCCTACATCTTGACATTCTGAATATCGCTTCAAATGATCAGCTGACGTCGTAGTCTAATTCGGTCCTATGTGGTCATCGATTTTCTCAACTCCGTACCGTTCATTAGGCTTAACTGTCACAACCCGATAAGGGCCCAAAAACATCCTCTGGACTTTTAGACCTCCTCCAAACTGAGTCCTTTTAATAACTACGATATCGCCGACATCATACGGGCTTGCGGGTTTACACCGTCGATTGAACGTTTTGCGATTTTCTTCTTGAACTTTCTTAATGTTGTCCACAGCTCTGCTTCTTAGTTCCGATCGTTCCTTCTGAAAGATTTCTACAATTTCAGCTTCATTTATTTCACGCAGCTTCAAGTCGTCTTTCGTACGTATAGCTGTTCCAATCAGTATCTCGAATGGAGCAATTCCAAAACTACGATTAAACGAAGAGAAAATGCTCTGTTGGTCTTTATTAACGACCCTGAACCACTCTGCTGGATTTTCTATGGACAGCGTCGTCAACACTGGGATAATCACTCGGCTCAGCCTCTCTACTTGACTATTACCACGTGGCACACCCGTCTTGATGGGAATGTGTTCTATTCCCTCGTGTCTGCAATATTTGGTGAAAACATTCGAAGTGAATGCGGTCCCTCGATCTGAAACAATTCTACGTGAGTTTCCGAAAACCGAGGCTCGTTTCTGCAATAGCGATATAACTTCATCAGTTGTCATTGACTTCGTTGGATACAGCCACACAAACTTGGTGAATGCATCCGTTACAGCTAATATGTGTTTCAAACACTTCCTGGTCGACGGCATCGGTCCAAGATGATCAACATGATAGGTATCTAGTGGCCCACCACCTTTGTCAATCGGATGTAACAAGCCCTTCAGCCTTCCGTGTTTCCTCTCGACTAATATACAGACTGCGCATGTATCGATGAATTTTCTTATGTGGGCTTGCATGGTCGGGAATCAAAATTCCTGTCGAAGAACATATTCGGCTTTTCTCGCGCCGAAATGACCACGTTCGTGCGCACTTCTTATAACGTCGTACTGCATTGCCTTGGGTACAACCACTAGAAGATCTCCTCGTTCTTCGCGGTAAAGAATTCCTTGTCGCAGTTTGAAGTCCTTTTGTTTATCGTCGTTTATATCTTGAATGATTTTTTGTAGTTCACTATCGTTCTGTTGGGCTCGTTGTATTCGTTCTATTTATGCGTCTACTCTCTTCTCGATAAGATATACTGATGCCGGATATCGGTTTAAAGCATCCACGTGCTTCATAGCCCTGCCAGGTCGATGTTCAAAGTTATAATTAAATTCTTCGATTAACAAAGCCCAACGTGCTACTCTTAAGAACGTCTCTTTTCTTGTCTTGATTAGGGTACGAGCTTGACAGTTTGTAACAATCTTCACCGGGTTACCCAACAAATAAACGTGAGACTTATTCAATGCTTTCAAAACCTAAAATCTCCAATTCATAGCTCGTATACTTCTCCTCTGCAGGCGTCGTCTTCCAACTCGCGTAGTAAACTGGATGTAACTTTCCATCTTCATAGTCTCTCTGCAAAAGTATGGCACTGAGTTCTGGCTTAGACGCGTCCGTGTGTAATTCTGTTTCGGATCCGACTCAATTCAACTTGAGAACGGGGCCATGTGCGAGTATGTTCTTTAGCTGTTGAAATGCTTTAGCCTGGTCTTCTCCGAATTCAAACTTTATTCCGTCTTTTAACAGATCAGAGAGAGGACGAGCTTTAGTCGAAAACCTTTTGATAAACTTACGGAAATAGCTGTTCAGCCCTAAAAAAATGTGTACGTCCTTCACTGTTTTGGTCGGTTGAAATCTGTTACAGCCATCGTTTTTTTCCTTTGCCGGCATAATAGTGCCGTTTTCGACAATGTATCCTAAGTACTCCACTCTCTTTTCCAGGGATATACACTTTCCCTAGTTAAACGTTACGTTGTGTTCACTTGCAACCTTGAACACTTGAACACTCTTTGGCCGGAATAATCAAATCATCTAAATAAGACAATACGGTTCCATCCGCCAACAGGTCTCTAAATACTGCTCTGATGTGTCGTTGAAAAACTACCGGTGAGTTGCAGATACCAAAAGGAACGCGCAAGAATTGGAACGCCGTATACTTCACGCTGTTTTTTTCAACTGGCACATGAAAGAATTTTTTTTCTAAATCCAGAATAGTGAATACGGTGGCGTCCTGCAATCTATCCAGCTGGCCCTCGATCAAAGGTAACGGAAAACGGTCCCTTATCATCTTCTTGTTTCGTAGACGATAGTTTACACACATTCTAATCTTTCCATTTTTTTTTTCGTTGCTAGTACTATTAGGCTAGAATATTCCGACGAACTATATCGTACCACGCCCTTTTCGATCAAATCATTGACTAGATCGCTCACGATATCGCGCTGCTCCACCGACAAGCGTCTTGGACTTTGTTGTATTGGAATATCGTCCTTTCGGATAATTTTCATTTCCACGCCGGCATTCTTTGTGGGACGCAGTTTGTAGCTTTCTATCGAATCTCTTAATGCACGGCCTATGGCTTGGTCTTTAATGTGCGCAACTGCATACTGGGCCCTTCAACGACGTTTATGCACATAATCTCCTTCACTGCGTCTTGGAAGTTGTTCTTTGCTTCGAACTAATCCGTATGAGATTCAGTGTTGAGCGCTAACAATGTAGCATTACTATTTCTTAGACGTACTTAAACGAAGTTTGTCAGCTCTGCTCCGAGCAAAATATCGCATCCCACATAATCGTTCGGAGCAACGTGCATCTGCAAAACAAAATTAAATCCATCCACACATACCGCTGCAGTGAAGCTACCAAGCGTTCTCAAACCAACTGAACATATGCCATCGAAGAGTACTGTCGACGCCTTCAAAGCAGGTGTATCCAGACTTTCGTGGGTGCTACTCGTCATCAAGTGAAGATAACTGCCTGAGTCGAACATAGCTTTAATATCCTTTCCACACACCGTCACTATTATGTATGCTTTCCTGTCCGTTATATTTAATGCATTACAGTGTTTTCTATCTACTTCCCGTTCAATTCCTTGTTGTGCTCCTTGGCATTGTGCTTTAGTGTGTCCAAACTTGTTGCACCGAAAACACTTTAACCCCTTCAACTTATCCGGACACTCAAGGTTCAAGTGTGTTTTATCCCCGCAGTTATAACATCGCTTTCACACTATACCGCTTGGACATTTTACACCATCAGCATTTTCGTTCGATTTCGTTGAGCCTTTCCGATCTTGCAAGGATATTTCCTCAAACGCAAGTAGTAAAGCGGGCATTGGCCCAAAACCCTGTAAACGAGCCACGTCACGTAATTGTGAATCCGGAATACCGTCAATGGCATAACTTACAATTTCCTCTTCGTCTAGGCCAAGGTGATACGCGAGAATCGTCTTTTCATGTACGTAGCCACCAAATCCGATCTTCGAATTGTCATCGCATTGCAATTTTATTTGTTATGCGATAAAACATCTTCTTCAATTCCCGTAAAAGTTCGTCAGGGGACAACGCAATATATTCCGGCTTAGAGTAAAACCACTCCATTGCTTTCCCCTTTAGCTGTGTTCCTATCAATGTTTTCGTCGTATCATCATCGAATTTATACACCCGTCATAAAATTAAAACCTGCTTCTCCCATGTTTTGTAGATATCCGTCCTACCATCGCAACATTTATCTTGGGTGTAGTGTGCACTACCGAACCCGAGCGTACTACCCGCGAATGTTCTATGTCGGCATGCACGTCTGCATTGTTCTCGGTATGACTACCACTGTCACCACTAACACTATCACCAACTGATTGACTTCGCCGTAACATCTCTATTTCGCGACGCGCTAAAGCGAGTTCCTGTTCGGCTAACTCTTTCTCGCCATATAAGGATCTGAAGCCTTAAAAAATTTTTCACCAAAGATAGTCGAGTAGGGTATCAAATGAAAGGTCTTGATGAGATCTTCTTTTTTTATAGCACTACAGCCTATTTTGGGCCTTCACTTAGAGATAGTCAGAGTATCTCATTATCTTGATCGAATGTATCGGCACTCCACAAGGTGTACTTTCCAAACGAAACTGAATATGATTTTAAATAAAATACCGAATCACATTTTATGCTTTTATTATCGTGTACAGTAGACAACAGACTCCTTGTCAATGGTGCCAGCAAGTAAAAAAAAACATAGATGAAGAAAATGATGAATGCCACTTAGAGTAAATGTGAAGCGGCAATTTCCTCATCCACATACTGCTCCCCGGTACTGACTCCATCGTCAGTACGAAGATCAAAGCGAATTATTTTGTTCGCTCTCCATCGGTAGGTTCCGGTTGCGGTTTTGATGTCAACGACTCTCACCACATTGTCCTGAGCAGTGTTTGTTCGTCCTCTGGGCAGTTTTTGTTCGTTTAGCACTACTAATTCGCCCAATTGAAGATTAATGCCAGTCTCCTTCCATTTTGAGTGGTGAATCAAACATTGGGACGTATTTTCGGAGCCACGTACGCCAGAACAAATTCGGCAAGTATTGTGCGGTACGCCACTGTCGATTCAGCACCGTGTCACGTTCAGTGAAATTCCCAGGTTTAGCAATATTTGTTGATCCGACTTGAAGAATATCGTTAGGTTTTATGCAACATAAATCCTCAGGATGATGTGATACGTATGTCAAAGGTCTGCTGTTGATAATATATTACGCTTCCACAAAAACCGTCAATAGAACTTCATCCGTTTGATGTCGATCTTTCATAATGGTATAAAGAGCTCGCTTGAAACAGCCTGTGAGCCGTTCCCATGTTCCTCTCATGTGTGGCGAAATAGGAGGAATAAACTTCCAATTTATTTCGATTTAAGAGCACTAATTTTTACTTTCTGCTCATCGATTTCTTCGAAAGCCCCTAGCAGCTCCCAACTCGCTCCTCGAAGGTTGGATCCATTGTCTGAGCAAAAAGCTTTGACATTGCCTCGTCTGGCTAAAAATCGATTTATTGCTATGATTCAGGAATCTGTGCTCAATGAATGTGTTATTTCAACGCGAATTGCTTGAATTGTCATACAGCAAAATAAGACTCCATATCGTTTCTTCAAATTTCGGCCGTGTTTAACGTAAAAGGGGCCAAAGAAATCGACTCCTTTTGTTGTAAACGGTTTCTCGTTCACGTAAAAGCACTCACTAGTCAATAATCCCATTTTAGGTTGGACAGCTTTGGATGATCGTTTCTTACATTTCAAACAGTCGCCTATGACATTCTTCACAATGCTGCGTAGCTTGGGAATGTAATATTTGCGCTTCAATCCTTATACGACAGTCTTTCCCATCTAGGACAACAGGCCCAATTTCGATTATTCGAGTTTCTCGATATTTTTTATTCGACCACTCGTAGAATACCATTTTGATCCAAATTTAAACTGATTTTGCTGAGTCTCCTAGACTTGTTAGGCTGATTTACCTGGAAATTTTAAAATATCGATAGGGAAAAATCTCACTTGAAATGCTTTCCACCATTGAATCTCGCTCCAATGTAGTTCTTCCGTCGTTAATGTGCCCTGATTTCTCTTGTTTTGACGTTTCCTTGTATTGACAATAAATCGTCCAATCCAGGTTGTGATTCGAAGTATTGTGCTGCTTGTATGCATACCTTTTATATTTGGTAAGACGTTTCCTGGTAGTGCTCGGGCTCCAAATCAGCTAAGCAAAGTATTTCATCTTCCAATTCTTCCATTGTTGATGTTTATCTTCGCCAATATAATCGTCCCAGCCTATTTGCATCGCCATATTTGCTGCAGTAGAATGCATATCTTGATCGACACTGGATTGAGCAAGCCAATTGGATCAAAAAATGACATTGCTTTTCAGTACTTGACGTTTCGTTGGTACTTTTGATCCGTTGATGATATCTTGGTCGATTTTATGAAACCTCAATGTAAAAGCGAATGTGTCACTGTTGGAGTTCCATGTCATACCCAACACACGTTGAATCTCTATTGCCTTTATACAAAACTCTGGACAGCGTGTCTTTACAACAAATGGCTCAGGAATTCCTCTTGATTATTCAGGGGAATTACTTACGAAGTTGGTCAACTCAAAACCTCCTTATCTGTGAACCCAAATGACTTCTTTGATTTTCTTAACGGCTTCCGAAACGTTCTCGGCTCCATCTAAAGAGTCATCAACGTAATATTTGTCAATAATTACGGGACAAGCGTCTGGAAATCGGTTTTGATGTTCCTCTGCGCTGTAATTTTTAACAAATTGCACCAGAAATAGGGATGACTTTGTTCTAAACAACATGACTTTCATTCTGAACAGTTGAGGTGGAGTGTCGGTTTGTATATTCCTCCATACAAAACACGGCGCAAAGTTGTCGGCATCCGTGATGTCAACTCGATTGAACATTTCTTTTATACCCGCAACGAAAGCGATTGTATTTTGCCGATACATGTTAAAAATTCCAAAAAGTGACATAACATAATCGGGTCCTGACAGAAGATAATTGCTGAGACATTTTTCATCCAGTTTTACGGCAGCATCAAATACAACTCGCACTTTATTCGGTTTATTCGGGTTCCGAACTGCAAAATGTGGAAGAAACCATATGGTATTCGCCCGTTCTAATTCAGCTTCGTTCGTCAGCTTCGCATATCCTTTGTCATTAAGTTTCTGGATCTCTTCGCAGTAGGCCATGGCAAGTTTGTCATCTATTTCAATAGGATTGAGTCGTTTCTCCAAGAGATTTAGACGATGAATAGCAGGACTTTTTGATTCGTAACTTCTCGGCGGATTATTTTCCCAAGGTAAGGAAACATCAAATAAAATACTCAGAAATTTTCCAAGGTGAAATAGGCTTTGACCTCGTCTTGTATTTTGTTGTCGCAAATATCGCAAGAGAATATGTTCAAAATTTTTATTCGTTAAATGTGTTTTGGATACGGGTCCATGTACAACCAACGCCTGCTTACTCAGGCCCAGAAGGAAAGCAATTAACGAGCACGACGTCACAGTGGGAACTGTCAAAATCTGTTCAATGGGTCTAAAAGAACAGGTCTATAAGTCTAAAAACCTGGTACGCATTGTGACGTCATGCTTCCGCTTGTAAGCCTGTGTGAGGAGGCATTGGTACAACCCATCCAAGTAATGTTTTCGCTAAAAAGGGTGTTCCGTTAGACGGTTGTATTATTTGTCGTGATATGATCAAGTTTACGTTGTTTTGACCTATCAACAGTAGAGGTTCGGTGCCATCTTCCCATGCGCAAGAATTTACAGCTTTGATATACGGAAAATCTTGTTTAAGATGGAAAAATCATGTATGGCCTCAGTGTTTCGATCAAATGCGCGGGTAATTTGCTGCACAGAGCTGCAATAATTTCTTACGATTGTACAAATTCGACTAACATTCCAATCGTAGGGGCAACATTACGGACAATAATGCTAAATTCCATGAATCGCTGAGTATTTGTCAGATATGTTTCGCTTTCTCGAATATCTCTTTGTATAAACCGTCTTTGTATATACCGTTGGATAGATCATATCGCATCTTTATCGTATTTTTTTTCTTTGGTAGTTAATACAATAATTATAACGCATCTGCGGACTATATCAATCTTCACAACGAATCAATCTTTCCACTAAAAATTTCATTGAAATTTCAGGCACGCACTCATCGGGCTCTTATTATAATGTCAGTCGAAAAGGATCAATTAAATTGGAAAAATATTTTCACAAGCAAAATTTCGATATATGGACTCAGTTAGTATTTGGTGTGCGTTATTTGGACCTAAGTATAGGGTAAACTCAATTATTAACAATTTTACGCTATCAGTTTAATTATAAAAACTTCTGCAGATACCAAGTCAAGCATGGTAGTTCTGTCAACAGTTTTTGGACTGTTGAAGGCGACATGTACGTGAATCGTTTAATGAATGTTTTAGATGATGTAAAAACATTCATTAATACATCTGGAGAAGTTATTCTGATTGATTTCAATGCCTTCCAATCAGGTATAACACGATACTCAAGTATGTTTTTACGTTTCAGTTTTTATTTTTTGTTTCATATAGGATTTCAAGAAGATGTAGCGATTCACCAAGCATTGGTCAATAAACTTGAACAGGAGTTAGGGCATATGGTCTACAGATACTCTGCTACTGCCAAATATAAGGAATCGTACCAGTTGAATTTAAACGATCTCACGAAAACCGGTAAAAATCTAATTCTTATGTATCCGTTGAAGAAATTAGCAGAGTATAATATTGGTGAGTAATTTGATTTATAAATAATTGTTAAGTCATGTCTTCCATAGATAACTTTTTCACAATGTAATTTGGATCTTTTGAAGACAGTTTTATAACCTTTACTGCCAAAATAACAATATTTTCTTAAGAGGTTAAACTGAATTTTAACGAAATGTAGTAAAATGAGTGTGTTATATGTCCGTAAAGGACTGCAGCGATGGTCTGCTGCCTCAGCGGAAGAGGATGTTAAGATCCGCATGAATGCGCTGTCAGGCTAGCGTTGCGGTGTCGTGGGGCAGGTTTTTTTCCCCAGCACAAGGACCCGCAGCAAAAGAATTTTGCATTCACGAATTCCTGGGTCACAAAAGAGTCAACTGAAGTCGAAAAAAGGAGGTAACCAACTAAGGGATGGAGATTGCAGACAAAAAAGGACAAACTGGACCTGGAGAAGACAGACGGACTTAAAAGAACTTCGTCGTTACCCGACGATTCTTATGCCCCATAAATGAGTGTGGGGCATCCAGATGGAGGTGGTGCCCCCTCGCACCCTCCCAACTGGATCAAGATCCAAACGTAGACGTGGCCATATGTTTCCCATTTGAGAGAAAAACTCATACAAAAGCACTTTGTATGACACTTTCCCTCAAATGAGAAGCACAAACGTAACCAATTTATGCTATAGAGTTATGCAATGAAATCACATAACCCTATTCATAAAAAGGCACGCGAGCGGAAGGGCACTCTACCCGGCAAAAGCCCCTATTAAGCGACAAAAACGGTGGAGCGCGCCCGATGGCAAGCCCTTATCAGCGAAAGAGCCTGCCATCGATGCGGAGCCTATACCCGGTCAGGTTGAATAAAATGGAAAGACCGAGGTAATTATGTTTAACTATTCATTATTATTTTTTTTTTTCAATTAATTAAATCCACAGTTCATTCTTTCAAGAAGACT
Source organism: Odontomyia ornata (assembly GCA_963969285.1). NCBI lineage: Eukaryota > Metazoa > Arthropoda > Insecta > Diptera > Stratiomyidae > Odontomyia > Odontomyia ornata. The sequence goes on along the minus strand of OZ017741.1, from coordinate 234,370,690 downwards.
AAAGATTTCTCAAAATATTTTAAATATAAATTTTTCTTCCTTTTTTTATATATCCAACCTAGGCGTGACCATCGCAGTTTGCAATAATGTTAGCCAAAAGAACTATAACAATATATAAACGGCATGTAAAAAAAAAGTAAAATGTTATATATATATATATATATATATATATATATATATATATATATATATATATATATATATATATATATATAAATATTTACAAAAAAACATAATATAATATAAGGAAAATACAAAAGGTGTACTCACCGGCATCCTCGACGAGCGCCCGTTGACGATGTGGTGAGTTGCGAATAAATGAATTTCTGACTACGGTTAGCATTTAAGTTATAAACACTGATTGGTTATACGAGTGTAATTTTTATCGTTGTGACAATAAACTCGTTAATATCAACGCTATCTTGATCATAGAGATATAATAGTACAGAGAGGCTATAGTGACGTATTTGATTCTACGCGAGCGTTCGAACTTTGTTTTAGCTTCCAACATGAAAATCTTATGATTTTGACTAGACTACTTGTACAGTACAAACTTTGGCTTGAGTTTGCATTCCCGTTACATTGCTTCTTTTGATTAAGAGTGCCACATGCATACCTTAGCAATTTAGTGATTCAGTGAAAAAAAATTTTAAAATTCAGAAAAAAATTTGATTCAATATTTACTTTGATAGGTAGCACGTACATGTGGAAAGCAGCTCGTTTAATTTCAATCTCGAGAAAACAGTAGAATACATCACTTTATTAAATATACTTTGCACTATTCGAATTACACTGATAAGTTAGAGAGTACGTTAAAAATTTTATAATTTCTCCTTATTCAAATTACTGAATGATCGTTGTATGCTGATTCTACTCGAACTAAGCTCAAATTGCGAATGATGTAAATATTGCGGGATTTATTAAATAAATTAAAGAAATTCGCGCTAATTATTAATGAATTCACACGTTAAGAGCGTATAATTTGTTAGAGTTGTGTTGAAATCCAAAAACACTGTGAAAATTTCATAAAAATCCATAAAACTGCACAAAAAAATACTTTGTAACCAGTAAGAATTTAATTTACGAAAATTGGCGATTGAGCGTGTAGTTTAGCAGAAAAATTGTGATAAATAGATTAACTATAATCGCCCGAATCTTTTTGAATGCCATTATTAAGGTTTTATTTAATGAAAAGTAAAGCTCGCGTGGGCTCCTGCGGGACCACGATATGTCCACGGCGCAAAAATTTTAACACTTTTTTCTATTGCCACAACAAGTTGTGTATCGTCAATGCATCAATCGTTACGGTTAAATGTTCAGTATGAACTGGTGAGAAACATTTTGCTCCTGAGTTGTATTTGAAAAATTTATCGAACCGTAATTCATCTACTTGACTAGGTAACGTTCCATATAGCTTAAGTACCGTTTCTTTTACAGGCCAATAACTATACAATGCCCGAACTTGACAAGCAGCATCACGAACTAGTATTAAGAAATGTTTTGCTTCCGATCTGGCAATTTTTCCCAGTACTTTTTGCTTAGCTTCACGATGCACTGCTCCGGGATATACACAATATTCGACGGCATTTAATATAATGCCACGATTCGATTTAGCTGCTGGCTGGGAAATCACTATCGAGTGTACGACCTCTTTTTCACCACGATTAAAAATTCCACAATGTGCTACTTTTCAGTGTCCTGACGGCAGCTTTGCGATTTTTTGAGTAACATATTCTCATCCCGGGCTTCCGAACAATGCACCACAATTTGTGAATACAGCCTGACCGAACGGATTAACTTTTGAACTTTTTACGAATGCCATTCGCTTAGGCCGTGCGTAAAGTTGATACAAAATGTAGACTAACGACCTTAGCGCTTGACTAAGTTTTGCGTCTCGTGTCCCACGCAGCCGAAAGCCTTTCAAACAGGAGTACGATCACAGAAAAAAAACAAAGAAAAAAAATAAATAAAATTACGCAAAATTCGTCCTCACCAATTAAGGAAAGTTTATCGATGAGCGGCCATTTTTCTCCCTTTTTCCTCATGCTGTCTTTTTGACGTCCCTCCACTACTCCCGAATTTAGTACACCGGTTCGACGTACCCGATCAACGTTCCTACACTGCTAATTTTATGTGGCGGATTTAAATTGTACTAAATGAACTAAATTTGAACGAAGTGAAGAAAAATAAATAGGATTTTTTTAAATAGTAATAAAATTTAAATTTCATGAAAAATATAATTAAAGGAAAACGTTTAAATTTAATAGAAATGAAAATTGATATAAAATTAACATACGTTTAATATATGTAAAGGGAAATTGATAAAAAATTACATTTAACAATAATAATGAGAAGGAAAACTATTTTAATAAGGACGATTATGAACAGAAATAATTAATTACTTTTCTAAATCTGCCACATAAAATCACAAGTAGAGGATAGGAAGGTTTTCGGGCAGTTGGCTTGAGAAACTGCTCGATTAATACAGAAGGTAAAATAAAAATTAAGTTTTTGTTAAAATTTCTACTATTTGAAAAAAATGATGCTTATATGTAGGTATTATGGTATGAGTTTCCTTGTTTTTGTGTATAGCGTAGAGCTCAACTACATGCATAGATTTATAAATACTATTGTCTTACTATGTTCAAATAATTTTCAGAAACGGACCTTTTCTGGCCCAGTTGGAAAAAAATTAATACTGAAAATATGAATGATTCTCAAATATTGGACCACATGAGGCTCTTGTTGTCTGGTAAAACCAACACAGTTGTGAGCAATGAAGGATTTATTTTACATCTAACTCGAAGTCATAATATATTATCGGTAAGAAAAAACGTGTGAGAAAATATTGTAACTAAAAACTAATTATTTCAGCACATTGATGGTAAAATATCAACTACAAGGGAGCGAGCCATATCATTAAACTCAAAAATCAAAAATTGGCTTAGCGGTCCGTGGAGCCTTTATGCTAACGTCGTTACTGCTGATTTCATCATGAGCACAAATCTAATTGAATTGGCCATATCAAGCAATCGTTTCAAAGCTTATCAAATAGCAAATAATTTTGTAAGTTTTAGTATTTCATGAGAATAAATTAAATCCGCAGTGATTTTCTTTTTCAACAATAATTGAGCGTTTATTTGCTTAGTAAGCTGTAATCTGTTTCAATAAGTTTTGTTGTGGCCACGGTGAGAACCTCAGCTACTGATATTTATAATTGAAGATCAAGTCTTCCAATTCCCAGCAGTATTATGAGGCCCTCGATCACCTTTGAAGGACACCCTGCTCGTGCTAAACCACCTTCATATAAACAAACACTTGGGAAGGAGAAATAATTAAGGGAAATTAGACAAACAAGTACTAACGGAATAGACACATCTGGAACCTTCATGAGCGAAGTAAACAGTTTGAAAAGGATAACTAAAATAGCACAAATATATGTAGATGCAAAGTCAGAGCTGATTTTTATGTTTACGGTTTTATTGAAATCGAACCAATTTGGTTTGATAACGGAGGCTAATAATCAAATTTATTGAGAAATGTCACAACAAAAATTACAATCACCCCGTATGAATCGGGTGCCAAATGTATTTGGTCAATTCTAAATAGTTTGTATCGAGAAATGGGAAAAGATGATATCGTGTGTTGTGAATACATCAAAGGTTTCTTTGTCATTGGATCCATTTCGCTGATTTGATTTATTTATTCATTTAATTTATCACTATTTTACAGAATTTGTAATCCCAATTATAAAATAGAAATAAGAATACGTGTTCAATAAAAAGTTAAAACATAAATATAAAGTAAGAATTATTCTAACAGTTATGTAAAATTAACGAGAAACTGCTCGTAGAGTACTCTCCGCAGCATGCTTTTAAATGAACCAAATGAGCCAGAAGGAGGACCAAGCTGGAGATTAAGATGGTCTCTTACCATACGAACCATCGGTGAGTGACTGAAAGATACGGTTATGGCACACGGTATAGCGTAGTATTGCGACGACCTAGTGCAAGAGGGGGGTCGTATGCTAATGGCGTTGTTTAATTTCGACGATAACGTGCCTCTCATTTATTTAAAGAGGAAGCATTGATCATGAAATTGCCTCCTTACCTGCAGCAAAGATAGACCCGAGGAAATTCAAGCGATCATCATAAGGGCGATACGGGATTTTATATTTGTAGAAAAGCGTGCGGGAGAGAATACGCTGCACAGATTCAACCGCCACCCCGAGCTAATTAAGATGCGGGAACCATATCTTGCTTGCATATTCAAGAATTGGGCAAACTAGCATGACAAATAGCTGAACACTGGTTTGAAAGTTGAAACATCTATGAGAGCAACGTAAGACAAAGCCTGCGATCCGAGAAGCTTTCTTGATTATTTCAAAAACGTGAATATTGAATTTCAAATGAGAATCAAAAGTCACACCTAAATCTTTGAAACTCTCAACCAAAACGAGCACTGAGCTTTCGATAGAGTACGAAAATTGAATGGGGTAAGTTTTATTGGTAAAAGACATGGAAAGGCACTCAGCTATATTTAGTTAAAGTCGATTTCTATGACACCAAGAGGACAAAAGATTTAAGTTATCCTGAAGGACTCGGCAACCCTGTATTGAATTAGTAACTCGAAATATCTTCAGGTCATCAGCAAATAGAAGGGAGTTAGATGAGAAGATAGCTGGGAGGTAATTAATAAAGAGGTTGAAAAGAAGTGGACTTAAGATTAATCCCCGTGAAACACCAGAAGTTGGGACGAAGGCGTGGGACGTAGATCCATTACAAATAATCGCGCAGGAACGATGAAAGAGAAAGGAATAAATCCAGGAGAGAAGAGATCCCTGAATGCTGAAATGGCGGAGCTTGTCGATTAGGATTTTGTGATCCACACTTTCAAATGCTTTCGCAAAATCAGTGTAAATCACATCAGCTTAACCTCCTAAGTCAAGGGTGATTGCAAACGTGTTGATAAATTCACCTGGGTTAGTTACGGTTGAACGTCCTTTTACAAATCCGTGTTGATTTTTGGATAGGTTAGGGTGCAAAACATTGTGAAGTTTACAATGAACAATGTATTCCAGGATTTTTCCAAAGTACGATAGGAGTAAAATGAGTCAGTAATTAGAGGTCTGGGAGCGATCACCCACTTTATGGGTGCATTGAAGAGAGCAACAACACTGCTTTTGACTGTTTTGGGACGTAAAAGACGATAGTGAAATCCTTTGTGAAACCGGGCAGTGACGATTCAGGCTGTCATGTTTTTGAAGCTTGCAATTCAGGTGGGAAGTGTCTTTTAGACTTTTTTCAATGCTCCCAGATAGGTGTGTTCCAATTGTAATAACCACCGATCCTGCAGAGCAATACCCCACAGAGATCTGTCATCCTGGTATGGTTGGACGACAGATCTCTGCCACTGAACCGCCACTTGACGTCGGTCGTGTGTAACTTGTGTGCGTCGTGAACTCGTGGATGTAGCCATGCGCTCTGCAACAACGGCTGCCAAAATATGCACAGTTAACTATTCGTGACTGCGACAACCGTGCGCTGCGATTTTGCGGGAAAGTCTGGTGTTAATTTCATCAGCTATGATATTTGGAATGGAGTTGTTGCGCTGGTGAGCGGTGGAGCTTCAGGGCTTCGACCAGTTACAGTGAAAAAGGCTTGTAAAATTTAGGCGCACCACATTGAAGGACAGTCGGCGAGAAAATCGACACAAAAAGGTACAGTCGAAAATTGCTTTTTTCTACTCAGTTCGCATACATTGTGTCCCTGTCTATAGTTTTCGACGTTTGTGGGACGATGTAAATCTATGCACACAACCACTTTCGCATGAGGAAATAGGCAAGCAATTGAAACACATCAACAATATAACAAAACGAGTAAGTTTTCGTCGTCAGGCTGATTCCTACCCTGACTCAAACTGGACAAATGTTACTGTCAACGTTGATATGCTGCAATCGATTATTGACAGCTATCCATACTTGGAAGTTATGGAGTTGCATAACGCTTTTATGAATTTAGATGAATTAATAATCGAGTTCCCCACCACTTTAAAAAATTAGTTATTAACGAATGCTCTGTGCAATTTTTCTAATCAGATGAACATATTTTTCACTAGGATCGATGTGCAATTTGACTTTTTAGAGGAACTTATTATGGATAATTGCAATTAGTATCTAATCAGTTCTGCTCTCCAAACTAAAGTATATGTGTACATATTTGATATGCTATCTTTGGGGCGGATATTCCTAGAAATGAAAGAAATTTTAGAAGCCAATCGTCAAAAAAAAATTCATGATCCTCGGAAAGTAGTTGATAATTTGAAATACCGGCAGGAACTGAACTGAGAGGGATATTTGATACGTATACAGCCAAAACTGACGATAGATACAAGCCATATGGTAGCAATTTGCATATGTATTAGTCGGCCTACTATGGACAAGCTTCCGGTAGCTGTCACCCAACTGCGGCATTAGCAAATGCTTATATTTCGTCATATATACTATTTTCCGAATAAAAAAAGTGCCGAACGCATTCCGTGCATGCTATAAATTCACCTTGTATAGCCCATTGTGCTCCTAAACTTTCCAAGACGAGCAAATGAAGCACACGTTTTGCACCTTCGACTGATAGCTCAGCGTTGAGATGTAAACAAACTCCTATAAATTCACTTTGGAAGGCGATAAAAACTTAAAGGGTATAAGAACTGAAATAATTTTCACTTCACTAGGAGCGCTATTGTGTTCTCCGCGGATCATCTGGATTTCACTGTAGAAATCCGTCTCTAATCCGTACAAAACCTCGAATTTCTGTTGGCACCTCCACAATTCTTCATATAACGCCATGTAAGTTAGCCAGCAAAGTCGGCCTACTAATGGTCATGTGTGTGGTAGTAAGCACTGCTGCCATATGGCTTGTATCTATCGTCAGTTTTGTATACAGCGCATGTAGAATCTGGTGGCGATAAATCAGTATGGAATTTAACTGCTGGTATGAAAGTATATTTGAATCTTCCTGCCCAAGTGTTCATTAGCGAAAAGAATTTCGACTGGCACGAACGACCATTTGATGATATTCGAAAAACCGTAACATCCAAAAAGGCGCTTTTTAATTATATGATTGCGTTTTAGAGGACAATATTCTTAAGAATGTGTACAAACAATTTGAATTGTTTGCTAACGATTACTCGAACAATAAGGATTCAGATAAGGTTGCTTCAGATAGGGCCAGCAATGAAAAACAGTTCAGCCGATGAAATTGAATATATTGATTTAGGATTAGCTGTAGCTGCGGATGATACTGATAATAGTTAGTTTAATTAAATAGTGGTATTTTTATGGTAAGGGTTGCATGTTCTTTATTTCATCGATACGCATTTCCATTTTAATTTAGTGCAAAAACGTACTTCAATTGAATTTCACCAAGATAAGGCGTATCTTAAGATCATGTTGTATATTTTGCCATGAAATAATTTAGTTGAATAGAAATAACATATTCAGCGAACCACTGATTTATCGTTATTGTATAATTGAATAAACATAAATATGAATTGTTAAGTTAACCCAGTCTTTCTTTCTTTCTTTATCAGAAGGAAGCAACGGTGAAGGTGAGTATACCACCGAAAGGGTAGAGTTTCGATAATCCGCGAATGGTCAGTTTCGTATTGCGGTCGGTACGCAATGCCTTAGTTCGGGTTTTGCGTTTTTGTTAGAGTAGTTTGATTTGGTTTGAGTTCGAGTAGTTTATTTCGGGTTACGCGTCGGTGAATATTGGGGAATGTATTGAAGTGAGTGTAATTATGTGTACGTGAAGGACTGCAGCGATGGTCTGCTACCTCGGCGAGAGAGGATGGTGGGTTTCGCCCAGATTGGCCTTGTCTGAGAACGCGTGAATGTGCTGACAGGCTAGCATCGCGGTGTCGTGCGGTGGGTTCTCTTTCCCAGCACAAGGACCCACTACAAAAAAATTTCACATCCATGAATTTCGAGGGTCAAAACATATCGACCGGGGTTGAGCCTGAGGTGACCTGCTAAGGGTGGAAATTGCGTAAAGCCAGTAAAAAACTGGGCCTGAAGAAAACAGACGGACTTGAGTGGACTTCATCTTTACCGACGATACTTATGGCCTACAAATAAGAGTGGTGCATCCTGGTGGAAGCGGTGCCCCCCCAATAGCCCCCTAGTCGGATCAAGATCCAAATGTAAGCTTGGCCATATATTTTCCATCTTAGTGAAAAATCTAAACGTAGCAAATTTATGTCATAGTATTATGTCGGAAGGTGGCCTTCCGCTCGCGTGCCTTTTATGTGTCACGGGGGCTCTTGCACCCGTGACACAATTAAAAAGGGGTGAGCTCGCCCGAAGGCTAGCTCATTATAGTGGAGCGGCCAGCCAATGTGGCGGGTCCCGTACCCGTTTGGAGTGTGACTGGAAAGACTGAATCTTTTTCCTAAACTAAACATGTTTTATTCTAATGTGTTCCAAGAGCAACATGTCGATTTTTTTATGTAATCACCTTGATCCGGAGTAAATTCAACACATTAATGGACACTTCTTAAGTGAGCGATTCCAATTATCAGTAAATATTCTCGCCAATGCATCAATTAAATATGCCATTAAATTGTTCAAACAAAAAAAAATACAAAATAAATAAGTTCGTAAAGATTGCACAAATAATCTGATTCAAACCAGTCCCGCTCACTACTTTCATAGATGCTTTAATTTCAATAATTCCATTTCTCTTTTCTTTGTTTAGCAATAAATTTTCCGTTATTTAGAATCAATGAATATCATTTAAATGTATCAATAATACCAAAAAAAACCAAGAAAAGGGTACTTACACAACATCCTCACCGGGCGCCCGCTGGCGATGTGGGTGAATTACAATGATGCTAAAATTAATGAATTCAAATGGTGAGGAAAATTCCAAATCACAATTTGGGACTGTATATAACTCAACTTCCTCATGGTTACCAAAAAGAATTTATCATTTAGACCTTTCATTGGTAACGGGAGCGCTTAAACTAATTTATTCTGTGACTATTCTTTGAATGAACAAAAAAAAGGAGACGAAAGGATAACTGTGCATTCAGTACTGATAGTATTATTCCAAGCTCAGGCCATCACGTATTTCATATTCACATAGTTGAATCGGATCCTTGTAGATAGTGTACCAATTCTTCAAAACGATCATTTCATATTGGTTCCCGTTTGAGCTGCAACTAATTTCCTGAGGTCACTGATGGTACCATTAAGGTTACACTTCACTCCAGCCTTTTTGCCCAAGCGATTATTGCACGTTATTTTGATTGTCTTCGTGATAATTGGATTTATCCACTATATTCGGCCGTTGTAGTCCAGACCAATCGACAGACTTCTGAATAGATTGATCGATTGACCCCCGAAACAACAATACTGGTGACATAGGTTGTGATTCGTGTGAATAATTTACTTTTGCACAGGTGGTCGATGGTGGTGCGTCGTCGACCACTTATCGCGGTAGTTCACACTTGTTGGTGACTGCGACGTGTCTGATTCCGTATAGAAACGGATTGCAAACAAACACACAAACGGTTTACGACTGGGGAACACACGACCCGTAATTGCTTTTTAGCTCCAAAGACAGGTTGTTGCACCAAAGTATGAAATCTGGTTGTTACTATTATTTTTATTACATCACTCGATACAGAGCTAGTGTGACCGGGCCGTAAAAATAATTGTCGCATCTTTTCCATTAAAACTAAACTTTCCTGGTCGTAGGTGAATGTCATTTCACGTCGTAATTTGCTTTCCTTGCAGAGGAGCAATCGTCTTGTTTTGTTAAAAATATCGATTTTATGCGTAATTGCACCAATTTTAAGGACTGTCTTCCCAATTACGGCGCTTTCCGTTCACATTCCTAGGAGTGTAATCTACTTGCTCCGTAATTTCCGGTAGCGCCCGTATAAATAACAATTTGTATAGCCACAGGTTGATGGGAGTGGGACACTGTCTTTTGGTTTTGCTTTTTCTTTTCGCGATGAGTTTACTACACTACTAGAGGACAAACCAGCTTTTATTCGCGACGAAAACGAGCGAATCAACGTTTGATCAAATGGCGACCATTTTCCACGTATGTCCCGAAATGATACTTTTATTCTATGGGCTGGCGTGGTTCTTGCGGCAACCGCTCTGTGTGGTCATTTGTAACAGACTCCTTTAAATGCAAGATCCCGAACGATATTCGCGATGGCTTGGATGAGAAACTCAAGCATGCGCGACAAAATGCACACTCGAAAGGGAACATGAAAATGCATAAAACAAGCACTTCGTGGTAGTCGATGGACAGACGAGTTCACTTATTTATGATTCACAGCGATAATCCACTTGCTGCAATGAACGTATCCGCGAGTGATAACTTTTTCCCTCTGATCCGTGTCGCCTTGCAGGTCATTCGCGATGTCCACCATGATTCGCGATCAATATCAGACTCCACCTTGTTACCAATCGTCCCCTTGCGGGACTAGTCGCAACGGTAGTTGACGAGCCTTCCATCCACTCTCGATTGCATTGTGGTAGAGCAATTCGTGAATAGGCTGCGTTGTAAAGGGGTTGCCGTATAACAATTTTGATTGCAGGTTTGAATTATTAATGTAATATAAGATAATAATATAGAAAAATTTAAATAATAATCAAAAGATAAATATTATATCGTAAAAAAAATTAAAAAATAATATAAAATTTATATTTATAATAACAAAATATTTTTTTTAATTTTATAATTTATAAAACTATAATTTTGAATGATTAAATTTTCAAAATTTTTAATCTGCAATTAAAATTTGGATCCGTGTATTACCGGCAAATTTCCAAAGGGGCAAAATGATAACCACCGGATTCCCTAATTCCCCCGTAATGGCCAGCACTTTATTGCGGCTACTCCGGCGGAGGCTCCACCGTCTCCAATCTAGCTCACCCGAAGACGGGCGTGGGCGCCACTCGTCCGCTTTTCGAGCCTCCCAAGGGGTCGTCCGAACGAGAAGACGCCCGCCAGAGCAAAAACTATCGCTTGAGCACTAAGCCGCGAGGATCCCCTTCCAAGGACCCTACCACTCAGGGCGAGTTGAAAATAACGCCACCACGCAAAACCTTTGATTCCCCACAACCGGCATTTGAAACTACGCCTAACACTGAAAACCGAGAAAACCGACACTCACATTCACTACCCTCGCCAAACACTACCACCACTGTTAAATCTTCCAGGTCTTCTTGCCTGGTCACCGCCCCCGGGAAAAGATTTCCCGAGCCGCACTCCTCACAACTGAAAAAAAGTTAAATATTTTTGGTCCGCGATATGAGGAAGGAAAAATTGAATAATTATGCCTATGTCAACTTTATTTATTGAAATAAAAAAACGATTCAACAATCTAAATGACAAAGAAAGCCACTCACTTTTACTTCCTAACCTAGGAAGGGGCCCCTCGCTTCCGTTTGCTCGAGATTTCCACCGCCGTCTCGTCGACGTTCGTAATGCAGCAATGAATTCCAAAATTGATGATGTTTCGAAAGTAATTTTACTTCCCGCAGCACCATCGTTGTTCGCACAAAATTGATAATGTTTCAACGGTAACTTAATTTTCCGCAGCACCACCGTTGTTCGCAGATTTCCACCGCCGTCTCGTCGACGCTCGTAATGCAGTAATGAATTTCCAAAATTGATGATGTTTCGAAGGTAATTTTACTTCCTGCAGCACCATCGTTGTTCGCACAAAATTGATAATGTTTCAAAGGTAACTTAACTTTCCACAGCACCACCGTTGTTCGCACATCCAAAAAAACTTCACCGTCCAAAAAGAAAGAAGGAAGAGGAAGACCGCGCCAATCTTCCCGGCGTGAATAAACTCACTGAATAACGTTTTTCCCTTCCATCCACCGGGGAAAACTTGTTTTGAGTGACTTTTGCTCCGTTGAGCGAACAATTCCCCTTGCTTGGTTCCACTCAACCTACATTCGACTCGGTGGCGATCCTATTGGGAATCAAATGTACTACGCGCTGAATGCATTGACTTTATCTCCATTGTCTGTTATTGTTGATTCATGGTTTATTTATCATTTACTTCGACCGACGATACGAGTGCAGCATCACTTGTCGTTTGTTTGTCTGCTGTGTCGTCTTCGGCGACTAATGATGTTTCGATGATAACAAACATCTGAATCTTTGGTTGATTTCGCTGAAACAAGAATTTTCTTACTTGCATGTTTTAATTTTTTCCATTAATTTCCTTCTTTTATCATACTCATTTGTATGTTTTATTTTTATCAGTCAATGGAGGTGTTGTTGATGTTATGGTAAGGTACAGTCAAATTATTTTGTATTAAGATGAGAATTGCAACAACCCACAAATTGGCAATTTAGACTAAAATGTAGCGTATTTTAATCGGATATAATTGCGGTTTTCATTGGAATTTATATTTTAATATCGCGCCGTTGGGATAACCATATTGTAAAATATTCACCTTTAATCTCACATGAAAACTTCCCTGGCCGAAACGTAGGATTTGATGAGCTTTTAACCTTTGCGATTACTTAGAAATTTGTCCCAATTATCATTGGTATTCGAATGTAACTTTTCATGTCTCTTAGCATTGTGAGCATTATCGAATAATTTACCGCCGAAGTTGCACTTGCGCCTATTAGGCTCGGTATGTACGATACGATGTGTCTTTAAAGTTTTTAATGTTTTATAATATCTGCCACAATCGTTGTACTCACACTTGAGTGCGCAAACATTGCATTGAAATAAAGCAGGATTAGAGTACAAAGCCTTATGACGATGCAATTGCGTTGCCTGACTACATGTTTTGCCGCATATGTTAATTGGATGACGAATGTTTCCGCTACCGGGTATATTTCGCATGTCATTTTCGAGCTTGCGCTGGTGCTTGATGCCTCCTCCTGGTTGCGTTGTCCATAATTGTGGCGTGTGGAACGGAAGCGACCTAGCTACATGAGTTTCACTACATTAAGTTACAAGCAAAATTACTATGTGGCTTCCTGTTCGTAATTTAAACAATTATTGAACTTAAAATTATTATGTGGCTTTCTATTCGTGATTTAAACAATTATTAAACTTAAAATTATTGTGTGGCTTTCTGTTCGTAATTTAATCAGTAATAATTTTGTGAATGGAAATTTAAATTACTTGTTGATAGTTACATGATCGGACTACCAGAAACAAACAATTAATGAAGTGCAGCTCGGTATTGCATAGTTTAAACTCTTACGAAATCGCGTATGGTAGTGTTCGGGTGAGCAACGCTATGAAGTCACAATGTTCACCCGTAACACGTGCTATGCCAGTTTTCGAGCAGTTTGCTTAGGCAACTGCTCGATTATAACAGGAGCGCGTGTTTTTGGTTAACGGTTTAGTGGGGTTCTTCTCCTCGAATTGAAAGGAATAGGAAACGGAAGCAAAGTAGGTTAAAGTCGAGTCGGTGGGAGTTTTTTGACACGTTTTAAATCGGGCATTTGAATCGGTGGCTGATTTTTATATTTTGGACTTAGTCTGCTTGCGGAAGACCTGTGACCGAAACTCCTCTTCGAACTAGCTAGCCTACCAGCAGCCACCTCGGGGTAGACGGAGGATCCGGACTTGTTGGCCTGATGGGTACAGTCCAAAACTGACGTTAGATAGGAAGCCATATGGCAGCAGCGCTTACTACCACACATGACCGCGGTTGGGTGACAGCTACCGGAAGCTTGTCCATAGTAGGCCGACTAATACATATGCAAATTGCTACCATATGGCTTCCTATCTAACGGCAGTTTTGGTACAGTCCATTGGCACGTTCCTAGACTTCACATCTATAACCGATGAGAGGTCGGATAAGATTTCCTTCGAGAAATCTCTATCGAACGAAAGATGATTAAAATTATTACACAATTGTTTCATGAACCAATTATCGGCTGTAATATTTCGATTGGTTTTTTTCAAAACCCTTACATAATTGTAATATCGATTACGTTGACACGGAAAACTTTCTTTCGGCATCTGAAAGTCCCAGCCCGTCGTAAAGGGACTAACATGTCATCAACACATAGATAAGCTCCGTGAGTATAAGCTTTCTTGGATTTAGAAATAAAAAGTACAAAAATTTCTGAAACCGCCGCCAATGGGTCTGTTTCAAGACGTTGTGGCCTAGTGCTACTGTCATTGAATCGAATGTAGTTTAGTAGGCTAAGAGATCGCAATTGAAACAAAAACAGCGAAAAATTTCACGTCCAGAACCATCAGTAGCAAAAATGCACTTTGTTTTTCCGTAATTCGACTTGAAGGCAAAGTCAAAGTCAAAGTCAAAAGCGCTTTATTTAATACCAATCGTTATAAATTTTTAAAAGAACATAAAGCAAATTCCAAACAATAAAACTATAAAAAACTTAATGGCCCGAATGGCTCTCTAAATTTATAGGTTAACAGTTAAACACATTAAATGAAAAAAAATAAACTTGCAAATTTAAATTAATTAATATTATTAGATATTTTTTGATTCAATTGGAAAATGGAAAAAAAACCAACCAGCATTATTCAAAAATTACTTATACTACTAACACAACAATGAACTTATATCCTATACCTAATATGTTACACCTTAATTCTAAATAAGTTCAATCAAAAAAAAAAAAAAACATTACCTTATATTGAAACCTATACCTAATTTATAATACAAATAAACAACAATACTAGATGTAGCAATAATGAGATGAATCTGAAAAACTAAGTAACGAGAAAAAGCACAAAAATAGAAAATAAACACGAATAATTTAGACATTGTCATTCAGCCACCAATACCTAGATTGCTCCATCTCAGCTCGACCAGCCTCAACGAATCTAGCAAATGAGTATCTCCATTGGAATTGTTGGTCTCGTGAACTCAGATTCGGAGGATATTTTATCTTCTTATCGGTGGCCCGTCGGTATATGTGATATATGATTGGGACGCCGTCAGAATCAAAAACATATCGATTCATGTCCAAATACACGAATGCTTCTGGAGGAATGAAGCCAGTAGCGAGGCAAGTCGCAATATACCCGTCTGTAGGGTGGAACGGCTGTGAAATCCAAGGGTTTTCACTCACAGTTACAGATCTTGCGATATGATTCCGAAGAAGTTTCAATATGAAGATATCGACTCTTGTCACTTGAGCGGTTTGATAAATTTTTCTATTTGATATATCGTGCTTCCAATCCGTCTCAGGCTTTCTGTACAAACCAGCACATGCACGAAGACATTTCCTTTCGAAAACCTTTAATCTTTCCATTGTACTAGCGCTCTGGTTGTACCAGATCTGGCATCCGTATGTCAAAACTGGCCTAACCAGGGTCTTGTAACAAATAACTTTGACTTTTTGATCAATGTATCTGGAATGAAAGAGTCGCCGAAGGGCCATGACTACTTTTAGTGCTTTACTGAGCATGATTGTGACATGTTCAGTAGAGCACAGATACTGATCGAGATAAACACCGAGGTATCGAACACAGGATTTATGTGGAACCCGTTCTGAACTACCCTCACCAGCCATAATGTGGAAATCCTTCCAATTACGTTTCAGGTCTTGACTGGCCCCCTGCAGCGTTGTCCGAAATAAAATTGTTTCGCACTTCTGCGCATTGATTTTCATTCGCCAATTGTCGATGTAGAGCTGCACATCATTAAACATTTTTTGAAGATTGCTCTGAACTATTGTAGCTTTTCGGTCTGCCGTATAGATGATCAGATCATCAGCAAACGCTACCAATGATCGCGTTGGCGAGACATTAAAATCAAAGCTGTTCAATAGCTTGCGAATGAATATTGAGAAAAGCAGGGGCGCAGTAACTGTTCCCTGCTGTAGACCATTCAAGACCTTGAATTCGCGCATTGTTGTCAGATTTCCATCAGTTACAACAAATGATTTCCCGTATAACATATTACACATCATGGCGACAAGGTGTCTGGGGAACCTGTCCTGAAGAAGTTTGAAAACTAGTCCATCTAACCACACCGTATCGAAGGCTTTCTCCATATCAATGAGACATGCTCCAACACATTCTTTGTTGTTTAGTTTCCAACAGATGTCTGAGGTTACTTTCGTTATTGCATGTACGGTCGAATGCCTGGCACGAAAACCAAATTGGCAATTCGGCATCAACTCATATTTCTCAATGTGGGCGTTTAATGCTCTGTTGAGTATCACTTCAAACACTTTGCTGATGTTAGGCAGCAAGCTGATTGGGCGATAGCTTTTGGGGCATGAAGATTCTTTTCCTTTCTTCAAGATCGGAAATACCTTAGCCTTTTTCCACTCATTTGGGAAATATGAATTGTTCAACATGTTGTTGAACAATATGAAATAATTCCTAATAGCAACCTCAGACAAATGTCGGAGAACTATATTTGGAATACCGTCAGTACCACATGATTTTTTGTTGTTTATTCTGCGAAATATGAAACACAAGTCTTCATAGCTGACAAAATAATCAATAAGATTCAAGCTCGGTATGAGGTCAGATGTTAATGTTTCATCGAAATGAAGAATTGATAGGCCGTTCAGGCTTGATTTGAAGTCGGAAACTTTTGCTTCAACGACCTCCGAAAATATTTCATTCCTTCTCTCTGGGTTTGGCAGATGGACCAATTCAAAATGTGTTCCAATCAGGGCAAGTTTCTGCAATCCATCACATATAATCCTGTTTCCATTTCTATCCGGAGTCGTACTATCAATTTCGATACCAGCTCTATCGAGAAGATTTATCTCATCACTAGCGACTTCAAGATTCGATACCTTCACTCGAGACTTCCTGCGGAATAAGCTATTCACTTTCGCGAAAACGCCATCTGGGTCCTGTTGGCTAATACCCCTCAGTTTTTCCGCCCATTGATTGCTGACCTCACTCCTGAAGTATGAACGGATTAAGTTCCAGACATTCTTCAGGTGTAATTTCAACAAAGCCAACGAGGGATGGTTGTAGTCCAGAAATCGTCGATAAATATTGTTGACGCGGGTGAGAAGAAGGCTTTTCAATCTTTTCAACCTTGCGATGGTTGGTGTTTCATATCCTTCCATATTGTTTCGATGTTTAATCTTGGGAACTACTTTCTCAATCGTTTCCAACGTCAGCTTCTCTAACTTCGACAAATAGAGATCTATTTCATCGTCAGTTAGATTTCTGTTATTAGGAACCATTGAGCAAGCATTGCCATCATCAGAAGAGGGACATTGCTTCTGGTACTACCGATTAAACTTCTTTTGAAACTTTCCCCAGTCTGCTTTTTTGAAATTCAACCGATGGTTTTCATGTTGAACTGGAATCCCTTTGATGATTGATTTCCATTACGATTGCGTTATGGTCGCTATCATAAGGAAGCACCTGCAGTTTCCGTTGAGGACTATTAAAGCTGAATTTAAGTCTTGCGTCAGCAATGCAGAGGTCCAAATATGAATTTGTCCTAGGGTATGTTGGGAACTCCGACCCATATAGGTTGCACCTGTATTCAATTTGGTTCTCTGTTATCCATGACTTCAGGAATACACCTCTTGGATTATTGGTGGCGTTTAGCCATGATGTATGCTTGGCATTCAGGTCACCGGCAAAAATATAATAACTATGCAGCCTGTTCAATTCGAGTATTTCAAACAAGAAATTGAGTTCCTCCTTGAACTTGAGAACATTTTGACCAGTTGCATAGGCAGAGATAACGAAGAGGTTATCCCCACCTGGCAGTGAAATTTTGATGACGGACACTTCAAGAAATTGAAAGTTTTTGAATTCGACTTTTTCAATATTTTGGAAACAATAGGGTCTTCTAACCAATATCCCGGTGCCACCTCCCCCATCACCTATTACCCTATCGTTTCTTACGAATGCAAAATCTTTGAATTCCATGGAATGCCATGAATTGAGGTGGGTTTCAGTGAGAAGTATGATGTCAGGCTTTTCCTTAACAACAAATTCAAGGAGATAATCACGTCGATGTATAGCAACGATAGAGTTGATGTTGATCGATATGAGGCGAAGCCTATCCATGGGAATATGACTGAATGACAAGTTATAATTAGGCATTTGAAAGACCTAAACGCTGAAAAGCAAAGTTAATTTTTGAATCTTGTTTGTCGATTCTCTCCGATAAAGAATTAAGTTGCTGGTAAATTTTGAGAAGCAGCTCATTATTGCCACTTACATTATTTACATTATTTCCAGCATTTTCTGCTGGTCCTCTAGCGGCGAGTGCAAATGATACTCCGGGCTTGACGAAGTTGGAAGGTATGATATTACGGTGTACTTGTGTTTGCTTTGGGGCAAATTTAACTTTTGCATCTTGATATCGGGAGCATCCTCGATATGGTGCTGGGTGACCAAAAACACCGCAGTTAACGCAGTATAATTTTTCTTTAGGCTCCGTTTGAGCCAATTTGCACTCACCGGGAGCATGGACGTCTTTGCATTTAACGCAACGATAGTGCATGGCACAATTGGCAGACGAATGTCCAAATCTTTGACACCGGTAACACTGGTTGACCTCTCTTTTCTGGAGGCGTTCCCACCTCACCACTCTGATATTCAAGTACCTTATTTGTTGAAGGGCACTTGGACTGCTCTTATTTGCAATTTGTACCAGGTAAAGCGGTAAATTCTTCCTTTCTACGGTCGATCTTCTTGTCGCAAAGGCTTTGACTGAAACAAAATCAATATCTGGTGCAGCGTCTTTAAGCACCTGAAGAAGATCGACAGTATCCTCTCCGCTGTCCAAACCCTTCAACAAGAAGGTCTGATTTTTTTCACTTTTTGGGGTATAGGTGAAGTGTGGAACCTCCCCAGAAATCAGCGCATCTTTTGCTGACTTGAAATCAACCAGTGATTTCGTCCTTATAGTTAATTTTTCGGCATTAACTCTTTTTATTTCGAAATTGGCCAGTTTATTTTCGGCTGCCAATAGCCGAACCATATCTTTCCCGGTTTGTCCGAACACGTTGATTGGCGGAACTTTTTCTGTCTTGTTGGAAGCTTTTTCAGAGGAACCAGCAGAACTGCGGGCTGGTTTTTTCTCCTTATTTTTGTTCTTTAAATATTGAATAAAATTAACGTCATTATCGTGATTAAAATTACCTTTGATGTTTTCTTCGATTTCCATATCTTCGGTTAATCCCTCCAGCGCTGCAAAATAATTTTGGCTCTCGTTGGTGCCACCAGCACTGCGAACTTCCTCTGGATTTACTTGCTTTGCACTTTTCTTCGGCTTTGTTACCTGTTGCCATTGATTTTGCGGCTGCGTCTTTTGAGGCTTCATCCCTTTCTTGAAAAGATCCTTGAGAGACTGTATCTCTTGCCTTAGTTCATCATTTTCTTTCTGCAATTTGGCCATTTGTTGATTGTCCGCTATTATTTGCAGCTTGCACCCTCCATCTACGGAGTTTTCTTCGTTATGTTTTCTTTTGGTGATTGTCGCCAGTTTTGTATTCGTTGTTTCCCCAGGTTGCCCCAACGATGGGAAGCCGTCGGGCTCCTCCATACCAGCGGCGAAATTTTCTTTGTGAATTTGTTTTTCGTTACCAATCGAAGTAAAAATATTCGATAGAAATTTCCTGAGTCGATTACATCGACAATATAAGATTTTTTCCGATAAAAATTAACTTCGGACTAACGTTTTAAAAAATTAATTTAATTTTTGAAAACTTTTGATAGGAGTGATTTTAAAGACGTCTATACGCAAAGACTGCTACGATCCATCCTCGACTTGAAGGCAGATGTGTAAAATAAATGGCCAAAGAAAGCTTTAATTTCTTCGGGGTCAGCTAGTCGTAATTCAATTTTCTCAGGGCTTTTGTACCTCAGACGAAACTCTGTTAGTTTTTGGTTAGTACACTCTACAACTATATCCATTATGTTTTCATCGAATATTTAAAGCCATAGAGTTTCTGTGTCAAGAAATGTTCTACGCTGGCTTCAAAGTATTGTAATACTTACAATTTTTCCCTTAATATTATAGTATAATTAATATTATAGTATAATTAATATTATAGTATAATTAATAGTATAGTATAATTAATAGCATAGTATAATTATGCAGTTGAATTATGACGAAGTTTGAATATTATTTTCTAGGTCTCTTTTCTCTTCTGATTGCTCGGACTCCTTTTTTAGTCTCTAGCCAGTTTTGTATAACATCCTCGAAGCAGTACTCTTACAGAGCACCACCCGTCTTTTTGCTAAGACAATTTTTTGATGCACTCGGTTCAAGTCAAGTCAACAGCGCTTTATTCAATAGCAATTGTTATAAATTTTCAAAGACTATAAAGTTAATTCCAAACAATAGAAATACTAAAACTTAATGGCCCAAATGGCTCTCTAAATTTATACGTTATCAGTTAAGCGCATTTTATCAAAAAAACTATAGCAAATTCAAATTTATTAAGATTATTACATATTTAATGATCTCATTGGAAAAAGAAGAAAAAACCAACCAACAATATTCCAAAAATTTTTATAATTTTAACACAACAGTGAGCTTTTATCCTACACCTAATATATTATAACCTAATTCTAATAAAATTCAATCAAAAACGTTATCTTATACTAATACAATGCTAGCACAATATTCCTAACCTAAGCGTTTACCCTATATCTAAACGTAATATAATAAACATAACATATACCTATCCTAAATATTGAAAACTATCCCTAATTTTTAACATAAAAAAAGCAACACCAAATGCAGCAATAATGAGATGTAATTCAAAAACTAAGTAACGAAAAACACAAAAACGGAAAACAAATACGAATAATTTAGACATTTTCATTCAGCTACCAATACCTAGATTGCTCCGTCTCAGCTGGATCAGCCTCAACGAATCTAGCAAATGAGTATCTCCATTGGAATTGTTGGTCCCGTGAGCTCGAATTCGGAGGTTATTTTATATCCTTATCAGTGGCCCGTCTATGTATGTAATACATAATTGGGACGTGTCAGAGTCAAAAACATATCGATTTATATCCAGATACACGAATGCTTTGGGAGGAACAATGACAGTAGCGAGAGTGGAACGGCTATGAAATTCCGGGGTTTTCGCTCACAGTTACAGATCTTGCGATATCATTCCGAAGAAGTTTCAATATGAATATATCGACTATTGCCACTTTAGAAGTTTGATAAATTCTTCTATTCGATATATAATGGTTCCAATCCGTCTCAGGCTTTCTGTATAAACCAGTATATGCACGAAGACATTTTCTTTCGAAAACTCAATCTTTCCATAGTGCTCTGGCTGTACCAAATCTGACATCCATATGCCAAAACTGGTCTAACCACGGTCTTCTAACAGGTAACTTTGACCTTTTGATCAATGCACCTGGAATGAAAGAGTCATCGAAGGGCCATGACTACTTTTTGTGCTTTACTGAGCATGATTTCGACGTGTTCAGTATAGTATAGATACTGATCCAGATAAACACCGAGGTATCGACCAAAGGATTTATGTGGAACCCGTTCTAAACTACCCTCACTAGCCATATTGTGAAAATCCTTCCAATAACGGTTGAGGTCTTGACTGACCCCCTGCAGCTTTGTCCGAAACAAAAAATATTCTGAATAAATTGGAATAAAAATTTTATTATGTATCCATAAATTTATATTTATTAATCGACTATCAGTCACATCACGTGAATTCAAATTAATATCAACTTAAAGAAATAGCTTTTTCCTGAATAGATTCCAAATACCCTTTCAATTCATTTAGTATTATCTCACATTGTTCCCACTCTTCGATGGCATTTGGACCAGCATTTTCCATCGCTTTTATGCATGCCCTCGTAGATAATCTTGCTGATGAAAGCTGAGACATGGCAGCTGACTTTTCCATATTACTAATGCTTTCATCATTAATTGCGTTCAAGCTACTCAAACAAATGTCTTTGCAAATATCTAACAGCTTCGAACGCAGTTCCTTTATATCAATCCATTTCTGGTTTGATTGTACATAAGCACTATACGCTTTTTGTAGTTTTTGGGCCCTGGATAGCTCATTTTCTGCCAAAAACGACGCAAATAACCATACTTTCGGTTCGCTACCATATTGAACACATTGATGGGCTAGCAAGGATCGCATTTTCTTTTCCAGGCGCTTGCTCGGCCGACCATGTGCATCGGGAAGGTTCTTCGTTATTGCATTCGTCACTATTTCAAGTACTTCAAGATCTAGAAATTTATCCTTTAGTTCAATTAGCCGCTGATAAGCATTTATCACATCTTCAAAGTTTCCCGTATCAACACTTATGATAAGAAAATTCTCCCACACTTTCCAATTGTTATAGTTACATTTTAACGCTTCATTCATTATTTTATGGGCACGATGTTTATCTCCAAGTTTAATCAAAGCCTTCGCTAAATTGTTCCACGACTCGAATCCGCGTGGCTCTAAATGAGTGTAGCGTATGTAAGACTGCGCGGCTAATTCCCATTTTTCCAAATTGATTGCAGCAAAAGCCAAACGAAGGAGAGTGGATTCTTGCAATGGATTGATCTCTAGCGATTTTTCAAGATGAGAAATAGCATCCTCATAATTTTGCTTAAAATAATAAAAGTTGCCCCAGTGTCTTTGTGCTCGACTACTTGAATGTTTACTAAATTCCCATGCCTTTTCATAACACTCAACATTATCTGTTGCGTCTCCTAAGAGGCAGTATAATGTAGCGGTTGGCTGCCTATCTAATTCCTGCTGAATTATTTCTGCGGCTTTATGCCGTAGTTCAAGCCGATTATAACAATTGATGACATCTTCCCATGATTGAATAGCCAGATAAACATCTAATGCAGTTTTCGTTAGTCCCAAGCTTAGCATAAGGTCGCCTAGCTGTTTGCGAACACTCCAAATTGATGGCAGTAATGCGGCGAAAAAGTAAGATAAACGTTCGGGCACTCCGTACTCCGATTGAGTTATGAACATCAAGACTTCTTCGCATTGCTTCAGACTACGTTCAACTGTGCGGCTGCTGTTTGATTCCTGGTGAATATTCTGAAGAAGTGTTGTATTTCGAACAGATAGAGGTCCAAACTCTTGGTATAGAAGAGTCGTTATGTATGGCTCAACCTCTTCGTCGCTCAAGCGGTCCTTTGGTTGCGATCTTAGAATATGTTTCCTAAAGACAAAAAAAAATTTTTAATTTGCTTCAATACGCATTTTCGGATTAATAGCGCCTAAAATAAATAAAAGAATAAAAATATTCCTTAGCAAGCACTATTTTAGCTTTTAGCCAATGTAAAGAGGACATAGCTGCAGAATGTCGCCACTGATGAAGAAGACAATTAGTCCCGAAATATGGGTATCCGGCAGAAAAGAAAAATAAAAATAGTGCTTGTTAAGACACATTTTTAATCTTTCGTTAATTTGCTTGATTATACAGTCATTCATCCCTCCTTTGCATATGCTTCATACTTACAATTTGGCGAGAACGACGCATTGAATCAAACTAGGAATTGTCATTATCTCGTTATTTTTCGGATCGCTGAATTGTATTCTTTCTAATCGAACTTCATCGTCCAATTTCAGCAGTTTTGGTAATTTAGTTTTTCCATTTGTTACTTCCGCACAGGGAAAGTCGACATTTTCCGCACCTTCAACACGTAAGCATAGCTGGGGAAGCGGTTTCTGTTGGTATTTAGTTCTTACTCCAAGCAACCCTAATTATATACTGTGTTACATCAAATTTTCGACAAAATCAAAGTCAAAAACAATTTACCTTCAACATTCAGTTTCACATTTAAAAATTTGAAAATTTTTTCCAGCCAATCCTCGCATTTTTGTATTCGAAGAAATAATAAGTATCCCATGGAAATTTCTAACATCAGTAAAGTTTCAAGTTCTCTATTTTTGAGGTCCTGTACATGATCAACAAACCATTCTGCATTTTGTTTGAAGGTTTCGTAGAGACTGTGACATAGTTCATCCATAACTTGTTGGTGGATACAAGTGATCCGCATTTGCCACCATTTTAATTGCTTAAATTGGAAATAAATAACTCAAAATTAATATTTTCCTTATAATGAAGGGCTCTTAACAACGATCAATATAAATCTAGGTTGGTCAAGAAAAAAATTCGTTTTTGATTTCGCTCTTTTTTCTGAACAATAGATGGTAGCAACACTGTCGAGGTGTCAAAGCGTAGCTCGGTCATTAAAATGTTGTCAGTATGAGTTGTTACGAGTACATCGGAGACAGTACGCGGACGTATAGGCAGACGGATGAATAGGCAGTCAGTCAGAGCGCGCAGTTTAGCGTAAATAAACTAACATATAGTAGAGTGAATTTCGAAGAAGCTGGCCCAAGATGATTTGCATTGGTAGTTTCTGATGAGGAGTGCCAGTCACCTTGACAAAACTGTTTAACTCTTGCCTTTGCAATACTACGACATTTTTTGAAAAAGGCAACGGTCGCTATAAAGAATCCCAGCTACAAGTTATCGCAAACTACCTGCCGACCAGCACCATACCTGGTCAAAAAGCGAAGCTACTAGAACACCTAGAAACTATATAAAATTACTACACGTTGTAGTAACAGGCTTTTGCCTAATGTAGGTTGTGGAAGTTACAGTAAAAGGCTTTTGCCTAATGTGGGTTGTGGAAATGGCAGCCACACCGCAGCTGTCAACTCAGAGAAAGTTGAATTGACGTTTCAACAGCCTTTAAGCGGGCGCAAGCTGTGTGACGACACGCGAAGTTTTGAGAATTTGAGGCATCAAACATTTTAAAAGGTTACATTTTCGTTGTAAACTGTAAGAAGGACATCGAGAATCCCCAAGCAGATTCATCTACCACTCACCGCATTCGCATCCCTTTGACTTCAATGAACGTTCGTTCATTGGAGAATATGTGCCGTGATTTAATTCAAGGCACCAAGACCCAAAAGTTGCAGGTAAAGGGGCCTTGCGATGAAGGTTCGAAAAATGGGATTGATTCCAGATGAGGATTCATGAACGCATTATCGATTTGCATTCTCCATCTGAAACTGTTTGAGGTGGAGAGCTGAATTCCTGAACAACAAATAAGCTCTCGGTCAGTTAACGGTGGTGAAAGCGAATGTCATTTTCCGTAACCGATTTTCAGCGTCATGATATTGCTCAAAGTGGTCCAATGCAGCCATCATATAACAGCGATATTTATCCCAAAAATAATGATCGTAGGCACTTTTCTCATTATTTTTTAAGACTCAGTAATGGTGAATCTCAACATCGTCGCTGGCTGGTTTATTCTAGTTATCAAAACAAAGTTTACTGTTTTCTGTGTAGGCTTTTTAGCAATTCTCAAATATGGATGGTTCAGGGTGGATGCTGTGACTGGAAACACTTAACAAATATTTTACAAAGACACGAGAATACCAGAGAACATATGTCATGTATGTTTCAATGGCTAAGATTTGAGAAGCGAATTAAGCTTGGGATAAAATAGATAAAGAAAACGAAAGGTCAATTCATGAATCTCAAAAATATTGGTACAATTCATTTGAAAGATTAATTGACATCATTAACTTGTTAGCCTCACATAATCCGGCATTCAGCGGGCATAGAGAATGACTAGTGAAAATTCTGGCAACTTCATAGCCTTATTCAAATTGCTTTCTGAATATGATCCCACGCTTCGAGAACACATGAAACGTACTAATTACCAACAATTTGTAACACATTATTTAAGCCACGACATTCAAAATGAGTTGATAAGGCTAATGACGAAAAGGGTGACCGGCGAAGTGATTCGAAGGGTAAAAGAGGCGAAATATGATTATATTTTGCTTGACTGCACATGAGACTATAGTCGAGTTGAACAAATGTCTGTCGTTTACGATTTTGCAACGTAACAACCGGTAAAATAGAACATTTTATTGCGGTTCTTGTTGTCGCTGAGTCAACTGGGGATACCTAACTAATACAATACTTGAAGAGTTAGAAAAAAATAGATTAGATTTTCATAATTGTCGCGGCCAAGTGTACGACAATGGTGCGAATATGGTAGGCATAAAAAAACGGAGTTAAAACTCGAATTTTGAATATTAATCCGTGGGCATTTTTTACACCTTGCGTTTGTCATAGTTGGAATCAGCTGTTAGTAGATGCAGTTAATTATTCCTTGGCAACAAAGACATTTTTTGGTTTTATACAAAAAATTTATTTGTTATTTGCAAAGTCAAGCAAACGCTGGAAGTTTATCAAAGGCAAATTAAAACTTACTTTAAAACTTTTATTAGACACAAGATCGAAGCAGTTAAAGCCATGTTATTACAATTTGATGATATTGTTGAATGTATCGAGAGCTTAAAAAATCACACAGAAGAATCCGATACACTCAGTGATTTTGATTCAGTTCTTAATGAAATTCTCAGCTTAGAGTTTATTATATCGTTACATTTATGCTATGCAATATTATCGCGAGTGGATATCATAAGCAAATTATGCAATCCGTAGAACTCCATTTAAGCATTACCCTTGATCATTTGCATACGTTCTGTGACTGGATCAAAGAATATCGTAAAATTGGATTCAAATGGTGCTTATCTGACGCTCATCGATTTATTGAAAAAAGTAATTATGACTTGCTAAAAGAAGTTAAAAATAAAACGTTAGCCAAAAAGAAAACGATGTTAGCTTATGAAAGTAGTGATGAACCCATACAGTCTCCCAAAATTCGGTTCGAAACAGAGTTCTTTAATACTACGATTGATTCCATAATGAGCAGTATGAATACAAGATTTACATCTTTGAATCAACATTTTGCAGATTTCGGTTTCCTCTATGATTTAAGCAAACTCAACAATATTCTAACAGAGTATTTATTAAAGCATTGTCAAGACATAGACACGAGTGGGTGAGGGCAGTGACATCCAATCTTATGAATTGTATGCGCGCCTGCATCAGAGACGTTAAACAGCTACCTCAATACAGAACCGAGAATAACTTAAAGGAATTTACCCAAATATTTATATTGTATTTCGAATTTTCATTAACATCACCTTTAAATACAGCTTCTGCTGAAAATAGCTTTTCTAAAGTAAGGCTTATTGAAGACTTTTTAAGAAATACAATGGGTCAGCAAAGACTTTCAGCGTTAGGTCTTTTATCCATTGAGGATGATATAGCATCTAAGTTGGACTACGGATGATGTAATTATTAACGAGTTTAGTAAGGCCAAAAGTAGAAAATTTCTGTTTATTTAATTTTCACTGTTAAAGTCTAGTCAGCAAGCGGTATCATCTTGGAAGAGCAGGAATAAAAGTTAGATAATATAATTCCGTTCACTGATTTATAAAAGCAGTATACAGTGTCCAACTAATGATTTTCAATTTTAACTCACATTGAGAAAACACTTGCTGACGAGACCTGATTTATTTATGTTAAAATAAAAATATGTGCTTTTGTGTGAATAAAAAATCTGTTTGAATTGTTTGATGTCCATGATATTCATCCAGTTGGGTCATTGTAGGGTCTCGCGGAGTTTATCTTGTCTATATAAATTTCTGGCCTTGCGCCGCCGCTGGTTAGAGTATCTCATTATCTTGATCGATTGTATCGGCACTCTGGAAGGTGATATGGTTAGTATCACACTATGGTTGTGTGTCCGTCCACCCAGCTGCGATACGTTAAAAGAGCACGTATCATAACTGAACGGGCTTATAGTCCGTCCGAAGAATCGCCCGTTTTCGCCAACGGGATTTGAATCAGGGACCTTCGGCTTACGGGGTGAGCGCTCTAAACACTACACCACGCGGACTACGCAAGGATTTAACTGGTGAAATGCGATAAGGGAAGGACACTTTCTAGTAGCTTCTTCTATATTCATTTGTGGTTACATCTCAAACTTCTCAATACTCTTCCTCTTTAGTATGTCATTTAAATTTATCTTGCCATTACGTTTACGGCGTCTGTTTCGTGTATTTTCTTGACGTTTTTCAGAACAACATTGAACAGCATTGGATCAGGTACATTTTCCAGTTCAAAGCTTGATGCAAACCAGATAGCAGTGCGTCCCAGATGATGTAGACAAGGGAATATGCTTTTAGCATTGTAAACTTTATACGTTTAAATGAAATAATAAGTTTTTAAACTTTTTGTTGAAATTGTAAAGTACTTGCATGAAGTCTTAAAAAAACTTTGCAAAACGATATCTCGTACTTGATTTGATCTCTATCATATTTGTTTGAATTGAGTCATTCGCTGATATGGCTTCGCTTAACATTATGAGCTCGCTTTTTCTTTGGATCTGGCTGTTTATCGAGGCCTTTAAATGTGTCATGGTTGCAATCATTATAGAAGCCATAGTAAACTAATGAATACATAAAATCATTCTCCATTCATTCCTTCTCCATACTCCCTTGTGTAGTCGAGTTTCGGTCGCAGTGTATAGAGTAGTAAAACTTTGGACGTGAAAAGTTATTTATTTACTTGTTTAATTTTCAAATTCGGCGTCATAACGGAGTTCACAATTTGGTCCAGCTCATCAAAAAATTGATAGAAATCCGATTAGTAAAATCTATAAGACATCAGCAAATGCTAATGACGCAAACTACTTCACCTTGTCTCCACTATATCTTTTCCTAACCTCAAAATGTTTTCTGATACCGAAAGAACGCTCAATTTATCTTCTTCTGGAGCTGGGTTCAAATATTTTATGTACTCCACCCGCTCAGATTGGAACAAATCTCAATCAAAGTCCTCTACTTG
Organism: Odontomyia ornata; assembly: GCA_963969285.1. Classification (NCBI taxonomy): domain Eukaryota; kingdom Metazoa; phylum Arthropoda; class Insecta; order Diptera; family Stratiomyidae; genus Odontomyia; species Odontomyia ornata. The sequence continues at coordinate 234,341,974 of OZ017741.1, read as the reverse complement.
TGATACTAATAATGTAGCAATGGAATTAGACTGCTCGACAGAATCATTTAAGCATAACCCCATTACAATGCAGCTATCTAACCTAACCCCAGATTCAAATAAAAAGCATTGTACCAGTAAAGATCCCATTACTCCTTTACCGGGTATTAACAACAATAAAAGTAGCTTGAGGAAAGTTATTGAGGATGATATATGAAAGTCCTAACGAAAGAACTTTCCGGTAGCAACACTAATCCCACGCCGAACAAAACTAACAAATTGCTAAATCTATATGAATTAACTGACAAGAGAAAAAATTTCCATCTCCTTGTTGATGTCGTACGCAATAGTGGAGAGAAAGTCAGATGATCAACTTACCTTTTATGATATTAACAAATCACCGAAAATTAAAAATGTTGGTAGCATTACTCAATCAGGTTTTAACAGAACGCGTATGTCCTATCATTCTAATAAAAAAAAATGCAAATCTAAAAGCTCATAATTTAAAAGCCTTCATTCCAAACAGCTACTTAATGTGAATTGGGGTGCTAAGGAACATTACCTTTGATATTACTGAACAAGAGATAATACTAGTTGGCATACCTTGCCAAACTAATGGAGTCACGTTAAAAAATATCAAAATTTTTTATGTTTATAGACTCAAAAAGAACGATCCCTTAGATAAGGACAAGAAAATTCCAACGAAAACCATAAAAATTTCCTCCCCTGGAGAAGAACTTCTAGATGTTGTCAGGCTTGAATTCGCGCCGATTAAAGTAGACTACTTTCTCAGCAAACCCAAACAGTACCTCAAATGTTTGAGGTTGGGTCACACTCAATTTTTCTGCAAAGAATTTCCGTAAGAAGGTAGAAGATGCATAAGCTGCAGTGAAAAAACTTGCTACAATGGGTTCGAATGTAAGACGGTCAAATGTTTACTCTGTGGAGAAAAACACTTCTTTACGGATAGATCTTGCCTTAAATGGAGAAAATATGCTATGACAGTTGAAATACGTCCAATAAAAAGCATTAAGTTAAAAGAAGCAAACGGACTTATCAATGCAAACTATTACTCAAATTTAAAAGATAATGAATCACAACTTAACAAAGCTAAATCAGCGAACAATAGAAGCTCAAACAATGCCGTCAACAAAATCTTACTTACAAACTCACAAATCCCCATGAATAAGAAATCAAAATACGGTGACACAAAGACTAATTATAAAGTAAAATTCCTTGAAAATACAAGGATCATGAATTAAAATTTCTTAACTCAGGTTCCTTAACCTTTTCCAATGCATTTAGCCAGGGCACAAGCCAATTATCATCCTCCGATGTTACAATTACTAACTCTAATAACATGTGCAACTATTAGAGAATTGGAAAATATTACATTAGCAAAGTGGTCATATACTCATTAAATTCGAATTGAATTTCAAGGCTTGGAAGGAGGAAAGGAACCTAATACCTAATAGAAAAGGAATTCTGGAACATTTAAATACCATCTACTTCAATGAAAATCTACAATACATCTATCTTAATGATAATCTACAATATATCTACTTCAATAATAATCTACAATAATCTACTATTACAATAACGTAATAAAAGTCTGGAAAAACTTCTGCAAACTAAGTAGTTCAAAAAAAGAGAAAATTTTTAGATATCTTCAGCATACATGGAGAAAAGAATTCCAGAAAAATAAAAATATTATATGGAACGAAAAAACAGACTCAATCAATAATGGTGGGAATACGAAGGATTTTTGGAATGAAATTAATTCCATTAAAAAAATAATTATGGTGGAAACAGTTCCTAATGAGATCCACTAAATAACAAAAATTTCTTAAAATGATTAGCGATAAACACCAACCCTTCACAAACCAATGGAATAGTTCACAACCAATAAAACATAAGTCTGTGGACCCTTTCCTTATTAGTGAGTGCTTACAATCTTGAATAAGCGTAGAAAGGGAACATCTCCCGGGTCAGATTAATAGACTACAACATGATTAACTCTCTGAACTACAATAATAAAACCTCACTACTATCACCTTGTGGAGTGCCGATACATTCGATCATGACAATGAGATACTCTAACTATCTCTAAGCGAAGACCCGAAAAGGGCTGTAGTGCTACGAAAAAAAAAAGTTAATAAACAACCTTATGAAAAACAAAATTGCAGATTTATGCAAACAAAACAATTTTCACTGCTATTCGTACAGGAGTGGTAAATCAGCTAACATATGCATCAATACTGTCCTTTGTCGAACTAAAAAGTGTACCAGCTCAGAAGTAATTATGGCTATCCCCTGTGACATAGCAAATTGTAGTAATGCAGTCGCCTAGACAAACTGCTCGAAAACCATCATAATGCTGATCCGATTTTAATTGTAAATTTTAAAAAAATAATTATTTAAATTCACAATTAAAATTTGGACACGGTAACTCCTTTATAACGCAGCTTATCCACGAATTACATTGCCCGAAATGCAGTTTGCAGTGGATGGATGAGTGGGCTCGTCACGAAACGCCGTTGCGACAGGAACCGTTCGGTGGCGGATTGCGACAAATGAGCAGATCTGCGTGGGCGGATCGAGGAGTCTTCTTGTGATCGCCACCCGGGTCCGACATCGCGAACTGTGCGTGCCGGCAACAATTGTGATTTATGTGATCACTTGGTTGCGGCATCCATTCCCGAATTCGGTATTGACTGTGCTTATTCTATATGCGTCTCGTCGGTCATGTAATCTGGATGGATAGACAAGGAAATGTTCACGAGAGTAATTCGGATTGAAATTGCAAATTCGATTAGGACGTGTTGACCTGGGCATCTATAAATGTGAAAATTCTTGTTTATAAATGTAATAAACGCAGATCAAGTGCATTCGTGTTTTTATTCAAGTATGTGTGCTCTTGGGCCACCGCAACTAGGTCTGGTGAATGTGTTTTGCTGCACAAATGAAACTTGAACAGCTCCGTTGTAAAGTGTCGACAAAGGCCGCGTTCCATAGAATTTTGCACCGTAACATTTGCAACTAAGTGCAATTTCGCAAACAGCGGAGGAGTCGGATTTTGAACAGCGAGCCGAATAGTCGTAGCGACTTAGTAACCGAGCTGGAATTAATTTGGTAACTGCCCGCATGTGGATTGGAATTTAAACGTCGCAATAAAAAGCAACTAAAACGCTCGGTACTGAACGGATGAAAAAGGATTTACGTGCAGTAATTGCGTCCTCGTAAACCAGCATTTTAAATTTTACATTAAATCGGGTAAGTTCCGTGCTTATTTCTACTAATTTCTGTGATGGTAATAGCAATATTAGTCAAAACGTACTTTGCACCAAAGGCCAAAGCGTTTCATAATGTGTGAATACTTGGGAAATTCCGTAAGAGTAGTGATTTGAGGGCGCGAATATGTTTGCGAGTAGCGCTAACCGGAGATATAAAGAATTAAATCGGAATACGGTTTCGGAAAAATTCTTACGGCGCTTCGAGTGTAAAGTGTTATTTGTTTGTTTTATCGACATGATGTAACAAGTGTGAAATGGTTGTTTTATATTATCATCGTCCGTTATGTGGAATATTTTTTTGAGGGGTTGATTTCTGCGGTTTTTTAATCTAAACTCCTTGCGGTGAATTATTTAAATGCGAAAATAAAAAGAACATAGAGTGTCCTCATGATAATCAGTGTTGCTAGTGAAAACACCCAAACATTTATTTATATTTTTTTTTACGTTTGATAATGACAAGTCTGAAGGGAATCAATTGTGGGCCTACTTCGCCAGATAACATCGCTATCACATCAAAGGGTTTTGGCCATTTCAATAAATGTCCATTGAAACTAACTTATGCCATGCGAGAAGTGTTTCTGCTCCCGGTAGCCATTTTTCTAAAGGCTGCTCGCTCATCGTTCGAGAGCGAACACCCTCTATGTATGCACATCGGAAATGCACGTGTACCCAAAGTGTGAACCATCGTTTCTTGCTACGGAAATCAGAACTTCGTCACATGTTCAGGACAGTATGGAATTAGACGATGTCATATCCGATAACATCAAGCAGTGAAAACAAGTTGGTTAAACAGACCTACGCTCATGTCAGAAGGGTTTTGTACCCAACTTCTCAGAAATGCAGTCACCAGCAATAAATAACGTCAAGAAATATGTCAAAGAGATGTGCGTTCAACGGAAAATCCATTGCTTTTCTACTTTCAACGGTCGTCATTTTGTTGCAAACCGACAAAAATCACTCAAATCATGAATTCTCAAAAATATTAATGTTATTGACCTTGTTGGAAAATTTCAAGAAGATCAAGTCAAAACTGCAGTGACTGATTCGATGGAAAGTCCATAAAATTCCACAATCATGTGTTATTGTTGTTGTAATTAGGACTACGTAAATATCGAATTTCGTTCAATTTAAGGGTACCGATGCGATTTTATTCGGGAAAATGTGAAATTCGAATATCATACTATTATTAACAAAGTTGAGCGAATTTCGACTTCTAAGGTATTTGTTGTTGTTGTACTCATAAACACCTACCACCATAATTTTTTTCAGATTTTTCGGACCACAGGTGTCCAATCGTGAGGGGGGACACACATTTTTCGTGTATTTCCCCTCCCTGCACGTTCCTGGAAGCAAAAAGTATCAAATTAAGACCTGTTTTGAAAAGTTCTCATCAAGACCTTTCATTTGATACCCATATTGGCTACCTAAGATGAAATTTTTTTTTCGGGGGCCACTCCCCTATATGGGGAGCCCCCCCCCCTTAAATACTTTATTAAATTTTTTGTAGTTGAACTTTGAAGAGAGCACCACTTTACACCTGTATACAAAATTTGATGTTTCTAGCTTAAGTAGTTTGCGAGAAAAAGTGCTGTGACACACGGACAGACGGACGGACGGACAGACAGGTCGCGAAACTAGTAGTGTTTTGTAAAATTATTTTACAAACCCCTAAAAATAGAAAAGTTGAACATAACATTTCCCGTAACATCCAATCATAAATTTTACTTAACGTTTTGAATGCGAGTGTAATAACATAATTAAAATAGCCTAAAATGTTAGTCCTTAAGGTAATTAAATGAATGTCAGAACCAAATTTCAACGAAGCCGAAAAAAGTGCTTGTAGATGCTAATGCATCAAAGCCCAAAAGAATAATAAAACGGTGGGCATCGATGGGATTCCATTGGAGCCCATCAAATATGGTGGCAGTAGTGTTCATAAAGGTACTCACAAAGTCATCCACCACATTTGGCAACAAGAACATATGCTGAAAGAGTAGAGCCAATCAATTATATTCCCTATCCATAAAAAAGGTAGCAAGTTACAGTGTGAAAATTATAGAGGCATATCACTACTTTGTACGGCGTACAAAATATTTTCTAAAATCATAGAAAATAAAATCGGATCATACGCCAACAGTATTATTTGGGAGTATCAAGGTGGTTTTAGAGCAGGTAGATCGACAATAGACCAATTGTTCACTGTCAAGCAGGTACTTGAAAAGTGCTGGGGGTTTAACATAGACGTACATCAAATTTTCGTTGGCATTAAGCAAGCATACGACAGTATTGATCGTAATGAACTGTACCTAATAATGCTTTGCTTTGGCATCCCAGCCAAATTATTCCGTCTTACCAAAATGACAATGACGTCGACGACCTCCCAAGTCCGCATCAATTACCAACTCACCGATACCTTTGACACAAATATCGAACTAAAACAGGGAGATGGGCTGGCCCCATTGCTATTCAATTTGGCTCTGGAGTACGTCATAAGAAACCTATCTGTCGATACACGAGGCACATTACTATACAAGTCGAGCCAAATAGTAGCCTATGCAGACGACATCAATATTCTGTCGCGGTTATTAACAACTGCCAAAGAACTCTTCCTGAAACTCGACAGCGAAGCAAAACTAGTAGGGCTACAAATCAATGAGAATAAAACAAAGCTCATGACGCAGTCGAGGAAAAATACCTCAAGTACACAAAATATCACACTTGGCGAATATAGTATCGAAAATGTTAGCGAATTTGTGTATCTAGGCGCCAAAATAACAAAAACGGGTAATGAAAGAGAGGAAATACGCCGAAGAATACAGCTCACAAATAAAGTATTTTATTCAGTTGTAACGCTCTTGAAACCAGCTGCATACACAGGAAAACAAAGCTCCAAGTATACAAACAGTGATAAGACCTGTGTTATACTAGGGGTGTGAAACATGGACCCTAACCCAAGCATTCACAAATATATTGAACGCCTTTGAGCGATGGGTCTTGAGGCGAATAATCGGAGCGAAGCTAGACGGGGACCAATGGCGAATTCGATATAACCATGAGCTGTATGAAATTTTTGACAAACCGAAGGTCTCAACGATTGCAAGGCTACAGAATCTGCAATGGGCTGGCCACATGCATCGTATGGACGAACAACGGATACCCAAAAAGATATTCGTTGGGAGAACTGAAGGCCGGAAACCAGTGGGGAAACCGAGAAAACGCTGGTCTGACTCGGTCGACGAAGACAGTTCATCGCTGTTCGGATTTCGAAATTGGAGGACGCGGTCAATGGACCGAGACAGTTGGCCGAGAGGGACTGTAGTGTTACGAAGAGAAAGAGATGCTAATAGGCACGTAACAAAAAAAGGGAACCTAACACGATTTTTTCAGCCACTGCCTACACCTCAAGCACTTGCGGACGTGGGTAAGTAATGTTTTATTTTTTTCCATTTTTCAAATACATTTATACGTTTTTATAGTGCAAATTTTTTGAATGAGGAAAATTTCAAATTCGGGGTAAATTATGTTGTGACGCAGAACTATTGACATGGTTTTCGTGCGAGTGTAGGAACTTGATTTTTTCTGAAATACAATTTACGTTTCTATTATACTAATATACATTATTGGGTAATATATTTTCTATGAAAATTTTTTTTATAAGAATGGCAAACACGCCGTAAAATATCAATGTTTTTCTTTCTGTTCATGTGATTAGTTGGCACGTCGATTTTTTTATGTATTTATTTCAAGTTTAGTTAACCATAAAAAAAAAGAAAAAAAAATATGGCTACAGGGTAATTGATTGTTGGATTGGTTTCTTTACTTGCGAATAAAACCAGTTGTGGAATTCGAAGCTTATGTTTTTTTACAGAGGCTTTTCAAATCCCCATTTACTGATTAATTCCAAAAAAAGGAGTAGGAGTAAGTCCAAGTCAGTGAAATTATACCTTAATTTTTTTTGTTCAATAAAGAAAAAATGCATTCTTAAAATACGAAAAACTCGGTCTACCCATTTGGTTTTGTAAACCTGACCGGGTATGGGACCCGCCACGTTGGCTGGCCCTTCCACTGTAATGAGCTAGCCATCGGGTGAGCTCACCTCTTATTATGACGTTGCAGGTGCTCTCGCAGGGTAAAGTGGCCTTCCGCTCGCGTGCCCGTTTATGGTATAGTATTATGTGATTCCATCACGAGGGGGCACCGCTTCCGGCTGGATGCCCCACTCTTATTTGGGGGCCATAAGTATCGTCGGTAACGACGAAGAACTTCCAAGTCCCGTCTGTTTTCTCCAGGCCCCGTTTGTTGATTGCTTTGACAATTTCAGCCCTTAATATGTTACCTCGGCGTCGACACCTGTCGACCTGTGTTTTATCTGGAAATTCAGGAATGCGGAATTTTTTTTGTAGTGAGCCCTTATGCTGGGGAAAAGAACCCGCCCCACGACACCGCAATGCTAGCCTGTCAGCACATTAACGCGTCCTCAGATAGGGTCACTCTCGGCGAACACCACCATCCTCTCTCGCCGAGGTAGCAGACCATCACTGCAGTCCTTTACGGACATCTTTATCGACCCATTTTCACTACAAAATGCCTATGGGAGAGTAAATGCCCCACTGTTTTAAGAACCTAAATTTCAACCACGATTACCTAGACTGGATATACAACTTTATTTTTAACAGGAAACTGTCTTGGTAAGGACAGCATTACGCTTAACAATGACTTACCCCAAGGAGATGTTTTAAGTCCTTTATTTTTAATCTTTGTACGTCAGAACTTCACGAAATTTCGGACAGTTCCAAAACATTGGGTCAATACGCAGATAACTTTTTAATTATCTTTAAACGGAAGAGAAAGCAAGCAACCTCGAATTTTTTACAAGCGAAATTTAACCAATTCATTAAAATGCAATCACCTAAAACTCCCTCGTAACTTCAGTAAATCTCAAGCAATAGCCTTTTCTGCTAAAAAAAATCCGTATCAAGCCCTAAAATATGGTAACAATATTCCCTGAAATAATAAACAACAAAAACTAAAAATTTATTACAACCAAACTCAGACAAGTTCTCATAGGCTCTCCTAATATTACCTTTGTATTATACTGGATTCCCGAATCCGAAAATTTTCCAGTTCATATAGCAGTTGATGGAGCAGCCAAAGAAGCTATGGGCGTATCATCGAATTACAATATTATACTAAATGGGATGACACGGTCGACCCAATTAACATTGAAATTAATAGAGAATGGAACACGTATTATGGCAATGAAACTATTAAACTCACATTAGATCGAAACCATGGTTTTACAAAATTCAAAAACAGCTAAATAGAATACTCACCAACAGAGCATATAATTTATCTAGACTTAAAAAAGCCTAGATATTGTCCTCTAGAGATATCTTTGAACACAGAATTAATTGTCAACAATTTGAACCTCTTATAGGTAAGCGCAAAATTTTCAATAAAAATCTTTCCCTTCCTGATATTTTCATCAATAATAATAGTAATTTACTTGATCAATTAATTCAATTTCTGCAGCAAGCTGAGACAGAACTCTAAGATACTCGGCTAAGCTGATCCCAGGCTTTTTACTCCCTGTAACCAGTCTTTCTTGCATACACTAAGTTTACTTCCAACCAATCTACTAACATACCCCAATAAAATACTAAAACACTAACAAAACTTAGTCAAACTTTAATGCAAAGTCAAAAAGATAAACAGCCTAGTAAAGGCCCCAGAAAATCATGTCCTAAGGACTTAGAACGTTTATCGATGGCGTGTGCGCTAATGCCATCGCCAATTTTATCTGACCTTGGTTTAGGTCGAGAAAAAAAATCATAGTAAAAAAGATGGACATTAAACACTTTAATCTTCTCTACAACTTGAGTAAAAGTTGTTCCACACTTGTGAAATTGGTTAGAACAAAATTAAAATAATTGAAGCGATTTCGAGAGTAAACTGAAATAGAATCGGCTACGTACTCAATTTTCAGGGTAATCTTATAGATTCAAGATTTTGAAAACCCATGAAGACAATTTTTTTCTAACAGCCAATGAATTCGGATAAAACAACCATTTCCCATTCACTAATTATCCCCATTTTTTCTCATAGCTTCATTAATCTTGCAAGTTGTCATACTGATAGAATAGTAGCAAAAAACAAAAGTATAAAACATTTCTAACTCCGATAAAGTAAATACTTACCACTTTATTTTCATCGGATTCCTTTAACCCAGCAAAAATTCTTTTAGCCAAAACAAGAAACTCTGGATACTTTGTATTAACATTTAGATCTTCTCCATCTACAACAAGTTCTAGCCGCCAGTCGCAGTCGTGTAAACCACTTCGGTTACGAAATTCACTCGTGTCTACTTCTAGCGCAGGTCCTGTGAAATTACTTTGAATAAATGCAAAAAGGAGTGCGATGACGATTTGTAAACTTTCATTTTCATTCTTAGAGCCTTCAGCTCCCGTTATCAACTGGGAAACGATTGAATCACTCAGTATCTCATTCCAACTTCCATTTCTAATTGCTTTGATAAACTTTTCATCATCTGATACGAAATAAACACACTCTACAAAGAATATTCACGAAATTTATGTTTACTTACTTTCAGCCTTTACATCATTGGTAAAATTGCAATGTAACAACAGCGAGTTCAGATCCATTCCCATGGTATTTTACAATCGTTTACACTTGTAAACACTAATTTGACATTATTTGACAAATTGTTCATGCACGTGGATCCGCATTTATCAGCTGATTATAATTCAAGTACGTTCAATTCTCAAAAGAATGACATCTAAAGCGAGCAGTAATGCCCTGAACAGAACCCAAAATAAGATTCACCATTTCTAACTTGTTTTATCAATCAATATGGAGTTTATGGGCTAGGAAAAGTTTCTTTACATACATAATGTAAATTTTGCTAATTTGATCAGAAAATATGTTGAAAAACAGATGATGCTATAACTTTATCCAGAGCTCATGTAAGATAGACTAGTAGGTCGGCTTTGACCGCTAGCCTACATGGCGGTATATGAAGAATTGTGGAGGTGCCAGCGAAAATTTGAGATTTTGCACGGTTTCGAGCCGAATTTCTACAGATGGTCCGTGGAGAACACAATAGCAATCCTAGTGAAGTGAAAATTATTTCAGTTCTTATACCCGTTTAATTTTTATCGTCTTCCAAAGTGAATGAATAGCCGTTTGTTTACTTCTCAAAGCTTAGCTATCTGTAGAAGGTGCAAAACATGTGCTTCATTTGCTCAACTTGTAAAGTTTAGGAGTACAGTGGACAGTGCAAGGTGAATTTTAAGCATGCACGGAGTGCGTTGCGTACGTTTTCATTCCGAAAATGATATGCATCACGCGATATAAGCACAATTGGCTGACAGCTCACGGAAGCTTGTGCCATAGCAGGTCGACTAATACATACATAAGTAAATTGCTACCTATCTGGCACGAGCTTTGACTTTATTCAAACAAAGAAAAAATAGGGCTTGTATAAGGCCTTGGTCGAAAAACAGCAAAATATAGCAATGTAAGCCTTTTGTGGGTTCTTGCCTCTTAATTTGAAATGTGGCCAAGCTGATCCGCAGATGTCTTCGCCACTATGCGCGTAAAGTCTTGCCGGTTGTACTCTAGACGATGGTAAGTTCCCCATCATCTGAGACAGGACCGTTGGATTTGCTGTTGCGCATCTAACACAATGTTGAACCACAGATCGGGCAAATCACTTCTTTCAATTTCCGAACCGTTGTCTTGCAGCTGTTAGCTGTACCTGGCGGTGACAGTGTAGATTTTCTCATGTATATGATTCATGAGAAGCTTCGCGATGGGATCACAGAGTGAAATGAGCATATAATGCTTAACATTGTATGAAGATTTGAGGCTTCCAAATGACCACCAACTCAGGTAATTTTTCGCTCTTCAACAATGGTGATAGGTTGCTAATGAAATTAGTGTTATTTACTTCACCCTTCTTTCGCTGTTTATCAATTTTTTCAACAAATCTTGATTTCTGCATCCTGCGAACGATCATATAGAGGGCTTCATCTAGCTTTAAAGGACTTATCAAAATTTATGGTTGGCGTGAAAACGTCTTTTTCAAACGTGCTTCATAAAGTGTCACATATATGTCACAATACGCTGCTGCCTCAGCATAGAACTCCCATGTTCAGTTTATAGATGATTTCATCATCATCAGCTAATGTGAGAGCATGTCCGTTGAATTTCCCTTAGAAACGACATGGCACCATTGCTGCGGCTTTTGCTATTCTATTTGTTACAAAAAGTTTTAGGTCCGATGAATCTGAATTAACCCAGACTCGAACAATGTCAGAATCTGTCTAAAAGAATCTTCGAGTCTCTTCAAGCTGCAAATCGATCTTTACTCGAGCCACCAAGCGGGTGGATAATGCGGTGGCGCGTAGTTCTAGCCGAGTTAGTATTTGACAATGAATGGGCGTGTAAGGTTTTAGGATGTTTCTAAGCCCGTACAGGGCACGGGTGCCAATGTTCTGATAGAAGTGTCAGCGAGCTATACAAGATGACCGAGCTTAGCTGAAAGAGTTTTGCCTAGTGACGCACACGCGTGCTGGCAGTTTGTTTCTGGAGTGTCGTGGGGTGAGTTCTTTTCGCCAGCGCAAAACTCACACTACAAAAAATTTATCACGCGTACGAGCTAGGAGATCTCAAAAATCCGTAAGAGTTGAACAGACCTAGACTTGAGAAAATAAATTGAAGTGATTCGCAACTCGATCGAATTCATGAGGGGACCTCGTCCTTGATGATGACGGCTCACAACTAGAATAGGGCAACCTGTTTCTGATGGTGCTTCCATGCACCCTCCAAACCAGTTAAAAAATCCTGATGACGTGGTTTACATGCGAGAGCTGCTCATCCCTCGGCATGCACCTCTGCAACCCAAATGAGGAGGAGCTTAAGCCCACTGTCCAACTCATTGGTGCAGGAGCCAACCAACGTTGTGGGTCCCATCGCCGTTTTGGAGCGGTAAATAAGAAGACAAGGGGGTCATGTTTTATTTGACAAACATGTCTCGCTGTATTTCCAAAAGTTTGAGTGGTAACATCAATAATTTACAATTCATGGGTGGACAGTTAAAAAAGATTATCATTCAAATAAAACTACCATAATAAATTGATTACATGGAGAAAATATCATAAAAATGAATATACAATAATTGAAAATAGTAAAATTTAATTTAAATATTTTTGTTATACTCACCCGTGATAATCGACGAGCGCTCGCTAATGGTGACGGTGGTCTCCAGGTTTTTTTTCAATTGAAAATTAGGGAAGATTGGGGTTGGCATTTAGAATTGTTCGTGGGATAGAAATGCAGATTTAGGTATTCATGGGGGCTATACAAGGAGTTCTCATTACTAGGATCATGTTTTTGGCTCTTGGGCCTTCGCTTCCTGCAAATAGCACCTCCAACTGTCTCGGTCTATTGACCGCGTCCTCCAATTTTGAAATCTGAGTAGCGCTGAACTGTCTCCGTCAACCGAGTCAGACCAGCGTTTTCTCGGTCTCCCCACTGGTCTCCTCTCTTCAGTTCACCCAAAGAATAGCTTTTTGGGTATCCGTTGTTCGCCCATACAATTCATGTGGCCAGCTCACTGCAGCTTATGCAGTCTTACAATCGTTGAGATCTTCGGCTCATCAGACATTTCATACAGCTCATGGTTGTATCGAATTCGCCATTGGTTCCCGTCTATCTTTGATCTGATTATCCACCTCAGGGCCTGTCTTTCGAAGGCGATCAGTATGTTTGCAGATACTTGGGTTAGGGTCCATGTTTTACATCCATGTCATAGCACAGATCTCATCACAAACTGTTCTACTTGGAGTTTTGTTTTTCTGTGGACGCAGCTGGTCTTCAAGATCGTTAAAACTGAATACAAAATGTTGTTTGTGAGTTGTATTCTTCGGCGTATTTCGTCTCTTTCAATGCTGATTCTCGTTATTTTGGTGCCTAAATATACAAATTTGGCCACAAGTTTGATACTGTATTCGCTATATGTGATATTTTGGCCATTTGAGATATTTTTTCTCGACTGCGTCATGAGCTTTGTTTTATTTTCATTGATTTGTAGCCCTAGTAGTTTTTCGTCGCAGTCAAGTTTCAGGAAAAGATCTTTCGCAGTTGTTAATGATCCTGACAAAATGTTTAAGTCATCCGCATAGGCTACTACTTGGCTCGATTAACGTATCTCTTGTATTGACAAGTAGCTTTTTTATCATATATCCCAGAGCCAAATTTGATAGCAATGGGGCCAGACTATCGCCCTGTTTTAGTCCGATATTTGTGTCAAAAGCGTCAGTTAGTTAGTTATTGATGCGGACTTGGAAGGTTGTCTACGTCATCATCATATTGGTAAGATACCAAAGGAAAGCATTATATGGTACAGTACGTTGCGATCAATACTGTCGTATGCTTGGTTAAAGTCAACAAAAATTTGTTAAAAGTCTATGTTGAACTTCCAGCTTAATTATGAACAATTGGTCTATTATCGATCTACCTGTTCTAAAACCCCTTTGAAACTCCCCAATAATACTGTTGGCGTATGATCTGATTTTATTTTCTTAGAACTTTGAAAACATTTTGTATGCCGTACAGAGTAGGGATATGCCTCTATAATTTTCGCACTGCCCTTCTCACTTTTTTGTGGATAGGGTATATGTTGTTGTTGCCAAATGTGCTGAATGACTTTCTGAACATCGCTGCCACCATGTTTAATGAGCTCCACTGGAACCCATCAATGCCCGGTGCTTTTTTTTTTAACCCTTTGGGGCTTTCGTAGTGGAACAAACTTCATCCAGAGTTGGTGGGGAGTTTGAAACGCTACTCTCCCATTTTTTTTCAATGAGTCCCTAACCTCATTTTTATTGTCATCGTTCTGATTGGAATGCAATTGGCATTAAATATCTAAAACTAAATTATGTTGATTTTTACAATTCTGTCCAAGAACTTATGTAGACATTTAAATTGGTTACTTTATAAAAGCTCGGCTGTAAAATTGAAGCAAGTTTCAATGAAGTAACTTTCGTGGGGCCAAAGACAATTGCTGAAGGAAATAGCCAAGCACAACTTTGGGATTGTCCATTCATGTTTTTAAATCCGCGACTGATCGGTTCAATCATTCGGGTCAGTACGGGGTACTCTAAATTGGGTTTGTGATTTTTAGTTAGCGTAGGATGTGTCGTGTTTATATTAATGTAGAATATTTCTGGCGCCATGTCGGTACGTACTCGGTAACGCGTGGTTTATTTTTGGAGTTTGTGATTTTGAAATGTTGGATTGTAATGAATTAGCCCTACGCCACTGACAATAATCCACCAGTCGTTATTGACGTCAACAGTTTGGAACGCTCCCTTTAACCACTCGCTGTCACTGAACTGCGTTTGGGTAACTGGCAGGAAAAAGAAGTGCAGTGAGTGTGTCCATCTGTGAAAATGTCCACAAAAGTCTAAATCGAACAGTCATATTCGGGCTTCTTTCATGTTCTGTTTGCGTTCGTCGATTCGCAGTGGCAGAGTAGATCATGTGAATCTCGAAATGTGAAATTTATCACGTCTTCATTTTTAAGGCTTGTCACCAGTAAATTAAGGGTATATTATTATCCGGAAAATCATCGGTCTGGAAACTATTCGACGGCCAGTGCGCATGTTTAAATGGTAAGGTAAGCCCATTTCATTATATCCTAAGTATATTGATGGAGCATTTCCGCCATTTTCCACGTAGCGGGAAAGAAGTGTGTTTTAGAGGCTCGATCGGCCACACGCGATTCAGACTACGGATAAAAGAGTGGACACCAACGCCACAAACGGAGACAAGATATTGTCCGAAGGGAATGTCATGTGAGTGCGTTCTTGGAGTTTGCACCCAACTAGAATGTTTGGTTATTTGCATCGTATGATGAAAATTAAATTGCGTACTTTCTTCAAGGTTCTGTCAGAGCGCATCAACTAACAGCAGACGAAAATCGTAAATGGACCACCCGATTTAGAGTT
Source organism: Odontomyia ornata (assembly GCA_963969285.1). Lineage (NCBI taxonomy): Eukaryota > Metazoa > Arthropoda > Insecta > Diptera > Stratiomyidae > Odontomyia > Odontomyia ornata. The sequence continues at coordinate 234,326,670 of OZ017741.1, read as the reverse complement.
CCTGTGACATAGTTTTGGAGTTTGCCTTGCCGAGGAAGGTGACATAGTGATGGGTAAAGATATAGAGGATATTTGGAGGTTAACAAGTAAGTTTCACAATTAATTATCAGCAGTGCCCCCGTCATTCATTCGACGGAATTATTCCCGGAGCAAGATATGGTTTGCCTACACTCTCGCCATCAAGGACATGCGTGATTACGTGTAATGTCTGGTCCACGAGCATTTAAAATAGTCTTATTTACACGTCTTACGTCACTGCCATCCTTGCGAACAAATCTTTGGGATAAGTCCTGTGACACCAAAAGCTACCGTTTAGGCTCAATGATAATAAAACAATTCGGCCTAATCGTGATTAACAGTGTAAATATGGTGTTATCTCGTGGATTTGTTTGATATGACGACGATTTTCACGAAAAGAAAAATGTGCCGGAACAATGTATCATGTATATAGAGTGTTCCGTTTTGTAATTTAAAAAAAGAAAGACCATACTTGTTTCCCATCGACAGTGCGTAAAAAAACCATAAAATTAACTCTCTACAGATTTACATTTAATGTTAACGTTTTATATTATAAAGAATATGCGGGTTTCATTATTTTAACATTGCACAAGTGTTAACATTGGACAAGTGTTAATTAAATGCCTCCCAATTTTGCAAACAGCTTCAAATCGTAAACAAGATAAGTTACACAATCAAGTACCTCAGTGAGTTTTAAAGCCTCCTAGTTAACTAAATTGATATCCGAATATTTGTAAAAATCCTCAGCATCCAGTTAATTATCCATTACACTTTTGACTTGAAGCTCTGGGCAATTATGTACTCAGGATTTCCCAAAAAATTAAGTATTTTAAATGTATATTGAAATCTGCGTCAGCAGAGAACCGCAGAGATTTTAACAAAGCCTCCAAGCGTACAGAGATTGTAAACAGAATCAAGAATTAACTACAATTTCAACAACGTTTTCAAAATTTTTGAAATTATGACCGTTTTTAAATAGTTTTATACATTTTTAAGATCTTATATCAAAATTCGATTGGTCGATCAATCTAACCAAAAAAATTAATGTTAACAAAATCTAAAATAGGTTGATCGATTTTAATATAGATCTGCCTATACCTTTTGACAATGGCCCATCATTCAGGCCTAGAATCTGTTGCACGACCTCACAATAGAGACTTGGTTTTAAGATCACTTGAGTTGTCTTATACCTATTAATCAGTTGTGGTTGGTTCCTACTATGACATCATGTGGGTTGATTGCTCCGTTTTTGGTTCCGAGTAAAGCGGTAGTGCTTTTGACCCCTCACAAATAACGCATTATTAAATTCAAACTTAAATGTTCTTAGCCAATTGTACCTTTGAATAAGATGAAAAGCAGCCTAAAAACAAAATAAGCTGTTAACCTATCGATCCACGGAAACAAAAATATTAAATAGCAATTAAATGGGTACTGCGAAACAAATATTCAAGCATACAAACTATTTCCAGATTTAGAAACGAAAAACCACCAAAATAATTTATACGTTCTATTATGTATCGAAGACATAAGTCCAGTCCAAAGACAAAAATTGTATTGTAAAATTGTATAGGTAACAATCATTAAGAAAGAAGAGATTAATATAAATAACTAGTTGCTAGGTTTATATCTATACCATTCATGTGGGACCAATCAAAACTGGTTAAAACCGTTTAAGATTTTGCAGAATTAAAACTTTTTTTTGAGAGAAATACCAGTACCGAGTCAGTAAAACTATGGAACGCGAAATCAAAACCAGTTTTTGTTGTTATCTGACTAGACTGAATGGAAGTTGTATCCGGAATAAAGTAAAGTAGGTTTCTTTTCCGCATGTTAATGTTTTTGACGTGTTATTAAATCGGGCACGTGCACCGGTGGCTGAATTTTTATGTTTCGGACTTCGTCTGCTCGCGTAAGACCTGCAACTGAACACCTCTCCGAATTAGCTAGCTAGCCAGCAGCCACCTCAGAGTAGACTAAGGGTGTCCGGACTTGTTGGCCCGAAGGGTACAGTCAATTGTCACGTCCCAAGACTTCATGGCTAGAACCGATGAGAGGTCGGTTCAGATTCCGTTCGAGTGATATTCAAACAGAAGAAGTATTACAGGATGGTTTGAAAGAGAACAATAGAGTAAAGTAGATATCGAGTTGAAGAAGATAATGGGAATTTTCTCGATATTGTTTATTTTATTTGTTGAATTAACTGGATAGGTTGGCTTTTCGCTGAGTTCTTTTCTGTCAGTTTTTCAATAATACTTAATTTCTGTTTCGAGTGAATTTCTGCTCACAGTTATCTTCCTTTGCTTGTTTTTTAAGTTGATCTATTAGCTTACTTTTTTTGCTTGATCGATCAATTTTTCCCATTTGTTTAGGTAATTGTTGGACAATTACATTCAATGAAGTGATTTCGTTCATCAGTTTAAAATTTTCTTGCTTTAGAAACTCGCTTATTTTCCCTTCTTCTTTGAAAACCCCGCGCATCAACGTATTTTCTCCCATTGAAAGCCACTTTGCTTTATGCGTTGAAAGGGCAAAGCATTCCGGCTCCTCCATTGTGCGTTGCCAGTACCCACCTTTTCTTGTTTGTTTTACGATGCAACCACATAGTGTAGAAACTCAATGATGATATTTACCCATGAAATGATTGTTATAATGTAACCAAAAAAGGTTACCAACAAAATGTAATTTTTTTCCAATAAATTTATGAATCTCCGAATGACGTTCAGACAAATTATTTAATTTTTAATATTAATGACAGGAATGAATTTAAAATAGATCAAAGTCAAAGGTACTTTATTCAATACCAATCGCAAGCAAATTCCAAATAATAAAAATACGAAAACTTAATGGTCCAAATTGCTCTTTAAATTTATACGTTTTCAATCAAAAACATCAGATAAAAAAAATCAAATTCAATCAACACTATGAATGCGAGACGTCAAATGATTTCATATAGAATATAATATTAAAACACTAGGTATATTCTCTCTACGAAAAATGACAGGTATGACGTAACCAACTTTCTTAAAAGATAGGCATAATTAGGTTAGGCTCCAGGCTAAGATATATTGGGTAATAACCTCCGATACTCCAGAGCGATACCCGGTAGATACCTATCATCCTTACACGAGTTGCATACAAATTGACGAAACAACATTAAACGCACTCGAGTGATGGTTCCGGAAGCAGGGAGTTTTCGTGGGCCAACGGGTTGACGGACTGTCTTTGGTAAGTTGGCCGATTGTTCGGAGTTTTTCATTATGCGGTGTATTCCGGTTAGTGTCGCTCCATACTACGGTCAATCTTTGTCTGAATTTTATATCCTCCGATCACTAAGTAAATAAGAAACAGCAGCGAAAAACGTATGTACCACATTTACGCTGATAGTGGTGGGTGAATCCGGTCTGGGCAATTCGACTCTAGTGAATCGTTTATTTTTAACAGACAACTATCCAGAACGCATTCCGCCTGATGCGGGAAACATTTGCAAAGCTTGAGTATTGCGTGAGTGTACTTGGATGCAGAAATTGTTAGCGTTCTTCTGGAGAACGCCACACCGGATTGGTTGCGACTAAATATTGCGGCTGTAGAAGATCTATGCTGATTCACATTTAGGAGCTCTTGGCCCCCGGTACCCGGTCTATCAGAACTAGACTTATCGGACTGTACAGCACTCTCTTCATCAGCGCTAGGATTAGTAGCCAAATTTAAGAATCTAGAATACTTATTGTCACGTTGCTACAGTATACCAGCGACAGCACATATGGATCTCAGTAAGTTGACATCATTCTTATATCTAGATGTATTTGGTCTTTTTCCAAAACAGCCTTACAAATGCTACAAAATGTTTTTCCCACTGAAGTTATTAAAAAGTTCATTCACAGTTCCGTGGCACGCCCCACAGTAGGAACACGTAGAATTTCAATATGTTGTTTCCGGACACGAAACTAAACTTGAATCAAGTAAAGTATTTAGGAATGGTTCACTTGTGACGATTATAAAATAATTTTTGTGATTTTTAAGGAACTGGATTAATTTTTTTTAAAGATATTCCTCGAAATATAAATATAATTGATGTAGCTTAAACAGCAAAACGACTATGTATGATTTCTGGAATTGTTTTCCTTTGATAGATAATTTTATGTATTTGAGGTTAGCATGGTTTAACAATCATATGAGCTTAAATTGAGTCTTGTGGATGTTAAATTAGTAGTTCATCTCAAGACTGTCAAAAACCATCAGATACACTCGTTTAAAGTGACTCTAATAATATAGAAATATGTAGATAGAAGTTAGCTTACGTTAACAATTGATGACACAGTGAGTCACATACACATTTATAAACATTGAAAAAAATATGAAAATATAGATAATTATAGAAATAGTTGGGAGACAACCTGTAATAAGATGCAATATAAAATGATGTAATGTGGTTAAATTCTACTGAATATATACGCGAGAATTACGATTAATCCGATTTAAATATATAAATTTGAACTTATAATTTTGATATAAAATCGAAGAAGAGAAAAAACTGCAAAAATTTAGTCATACGGTAATTGACATATCTTCAATAAATTTAAAGAAACTTCAAAAGATAAATAAAAATTACAGTTAATATGAGAAAAAAAGCACTTTCCTAAAAATTTAGGCCATTAAGAAAATACGCATATAATAAAATATAAACATGTTTATATGAAAACTATCGCTACGAAAGATACACATAATGTACTTTTATATGTTTCTGCATCACGATAAACATTAGATTTACATATAATCGACCCGGTTGTGATGGAACTGTTGTTCGCAAAAGAATGAAAAGATGAACAAAATTTTTTATCGGGCATTTGATTTGGTGGCTGAAAAAATTGTAGTCGGACTTAGTCTGCTCGTGGAAAACCAGCGACCGAAATTCGTCTCTGAACTAGCTAGCTGACCAGCAGCCACCTTGGAGTGGACTAAGGGTGTCAGGACTTGTTGACGGATTGGGTACAGTCTATTGGCACATTGCCAGATTTGCGTCTATAACCGATGAGGGGTCGCTTTAGGTTTATTTCGGGAAACCTCGAACAAGCGAGACGGACGAAAAAAATCATTACAATTGTCACGGAATAGTTCTTTCTTCTTCTCCGGAAATGATCTCAAACAATGTATAATATGACGTCAAAATTGATACATTCCTGATTCTCGCACATGTAAATATGACCCTAGAAATAAACAAGGAAAGTCAATCTATCAAAGTTTGATTCACTTTGAATTTCTACCGAAGGAATATTTTTTTTTTTCTGAATAGTAGACGAGAAAATCAAATCAGTCAAAAAACCTGAATATTGGAACAATCAGTTTTAATCAAATAAAAATAGAAAAGGAGGAAAGAAATTTTTCGACCATTTTTTTAGACAAAAGTAATAAATTAGAAATTATAATTTTCGGACTATTCATCTATATCCTGTAGATTATCTGATATGTAGGTAAGAAAAAAAAATATTTTTTTTTAAATATTAGAATGAGTAGGAAACTCAAAGAATTGAATTTTAGGCAGACAGTCATTACTGCAAAAGAAACAAAAAAAAGAAAAGAATATAGCGTCTGAACGAAAAGCAAAGAGCAAAAAGAAAATAAAAAAGAAGCCATTTTTTTGTGACATGAAATTTTAGCAAAATGTCAAATTTTTTTCCGAAAATTATCATCACAGTGTGATGTAATGAAATTTGGGCAAAATTTCGCGTTCCAAATAAAGACGTAACTATAGACAGTAGCCTTCATTGGAATCAAGTGCGTAAGAACGTTTCATTGTCATTTCAATTTTTCTAAGTCGTGTGAACTTCACATCTAAATCAAGAAACAATTTTAATCACTACAACACAATTTTCTCGAATTGAGATGTACTTCAATGATTATTTTTTTTAAAGCAAAGCGTATTTTTGCTCAGAAGAAACGTTTTTTAAATCAATTATTAGCTTTTTAAAGTAGCTTCAAGCTCTCGACGAGGGATTTTTTTTTTGTGGTAGGGAGGTGGAGGCATTTACGCCCGCCGAGTCTGGCAGTGTGGGACTCCCATGGAGGATACCCTTGGACTACCCACTAAACACCTCCCCTGTCAATCTGAGAACCTAGCCTGGAACCGTTTGACACATTACTTCGGGCCAGGTCTCGTTTTGTTACGCCGTGGGGCGCCTTCAAGCTGGGGAGTCCCTTTCCTAGCGGGAGGGGAGAGGGGAAGAGGAAATGCCAGAAGAGCGATCCCCCAGCCCCAGCACCTCCGGCTGCTGTGAGTCCCTTTTATCTTTTAGGACTGCCCGAGCATAATGTGCCACCTGGTTCCATTTGTCAACCGATTCGAGCATCACCGCAACTATATTATCCGGGGTGAGCTCTCCCGTCTCCCTGTAGAGTTCCCTTCGCAGCCTGGCCCATTTGGTACACGCAAAAAATGTGTGACAGGCATTGTCCTCCTCTCCTGGGCAAAACCGACAATCGGGAGACCGTGACTTACCGATCTTGTGCAGGTAAGACTGAAAACACCCGTGCCCGCTCAAAAGCTGGGTCAGATAGAAGTCAGTCTCACCATGCCTTCGATTTAGCCACGGTCTCACATCCGGGATGAGGCGCGCAGTCCACCTTCCCTTCGTGCAATTCCTCCAAGACTGCTGCCAATCGTTGAGCGAGCGTTGTCTCTCCTCGCGGACAACCATCTCCCTCGCATCCTCGTTTCGGCGCAGGTAAATAGCGCGGCGCTCTCTAGCAAGGAGGGCGACAGGTATCACGCCTGCAATCACTCTCACCGCCGAGTCGGAGACTGTTGGATACGAAGATGCAATTCTCAGTGCTCCTCTTCTCTGTACCTGTGCCAATCGTTTTCGGTATACCTCCTTGCTGAGAGCGTCGCCCCATACCTCTGCTCCGTACAGTAGCACTGACCCTACAGCACTCATCAAGAGGCGTCTTCTTGATGGGCTGGGTCCCCCTACGTTGGCCATAAGTCGACTCAGGGCCAATATTCCCGAAGCAGCCTTCTAAGCCGTTGCCCTGATTTGCTCAGAGAAACTCATCTTCGAGTCGATCAGTAGCCCCAGGTACTTCACCGCTGGCTTCGATTCGACCTGTATATCTCCAATACTGATCATCCTTACTCTAGGGATTCTCTTTTTTGTCAAGATGACCACTTCGGTTTTCTCCAGTGCTAAACTGAACCCGCGAGCAGTCATCCAGTCCATCACTCGGCGCATTAGCATACCTAGCCTAAGTTGCGCTTGTTCAACGGTGCGTCCGGTGACCAGAGCCGCAACATCATCCGCATAGCCGACCAAGCGCGACTCATCTGGCATCTCAAGTCTCAGTAGCCCGTCGTAAGACACGTTCCACAGGTACGGACCAAGGATAGATCCCTGGGCAACACCCGATGTAATTTCCATCCTTCGTTGGCCCTGTGTTGTTACGTAGAGCAGGCTTCGGTCTTTTAGGTAGTTCCTCAAAAGCCGCATTAGATATTCTGGAACTTGAAAAGAGTTTTCCAGCGTATCCAGAATATCCACCCATCTAGCGGAGTTGAAGGCATTCCTGACGTCGAGTGTCACCAACAGGACGATCCGTCGCTTGGTGCGACTACATGCCTCTGCCTTTTGGACCGCGTTCACCACCTCTGCAATCGCATCAATGGTAGAACGTCCTGCTCTAAAGCCGTACTGCCGAGGAGATAGGTCCCCAGCAGCACGAACCGCGTCAGTGAGTCTTCGCTTGATGAGTTTCTCTAGCACTTTCCCAGCCGTGTCTAGCATGCATAACGGGCGGTATGCAGACGGCGATTCGGGATTTCCCTTCCCCTTGCTGATCAGCACGAGCCTCGCCACCTTCCATCGTACCGGGAAAACCCCGTCCCGTAGGCAAGCGTTGAATGTGCTGAGCAGCAAGTCAGGACAATGGTGATAGACGAGCTGCAAAACCTCAGCTGGAACACCATCTGGACCTGGAGCCTTCCTCGCTTTCAGGGAGAACACTGCCTCCTCCAGTTCCAGCTGTGTGAAGAGTGGGCACTCGACCGCTGTTTCACCACGGCGGGGAAGAGTCCCCGCACTATCGCGTCCATCTTTTCCGCGTCATGTATGCAAGGCTTCCGTAGGGCACCAAGTTTCCCCATGACTAGCTTGTAGCCAAGGCCCCACGGATCCCTATTTACATCATCCACGAGGTCTTGCCAGCATCGGGCCTTGCTCTTGTTAATAAGCCTGCGAAGATATTTCCTGCCGGACCTGTATGCTGCTAGCCTAGTGTCTGCCTCCTCCCGTGTTCGCGCCAGCTGGGCCTCTCGCCGAAGTTTGTGACACTCGCTTCTTTGTTCGGCGATCTTGTTTGACCACCAGTATACTGGAGGCTTACCGTGTCGGGGTCTCCGACGGGGTATGGAAGACTCGCAAGCAGCTATGATGGTACTCATAGTTGAGTTCACCAAGTCCTTGGCTGTGGGCCCTCCACTCCCTGGTGGAGCTCCCAGCAACGGTGCGCCTACCCTAAGCGCATCAGCGAACCTCTCAACGTCCATCCTCCCAGTCCTCCATCCGAGGATTGAAGTTTGGGCATATGCACGCAGAGTGGCACCGTCGTGAATCTCAACCGCTATATACTGGTGATCACTAGACGAGTAGTCCTCTAGTACTCGCCAGTTGTGTACTCTAGGTACCAGGGACTCCGAAGCGAGTGCCACATCGGGTATGGTTCCTACGCAACCCCATCGGCGGAAAGTAGGGGTGTTACCAGTATTTAGGACAAAAAGCGCTGTTCTGGCCGCCATGTCCAAGATTTGCTTTCCCCTTGGGTCGGATTGTGGCATACCCCATTCAATGGCTCTAGCGTTGAAGTCTCCCCGACCAGCATGTGGCCCTCTGTGTTCGAGACAGCGTCCTCCAGGGCATCGAGTTTGGTTCGAAAAGATCGCATTGCCTCGTTAGGCGTCAGATAAACACTGAAATATGTTATCCCTGAACACCGCACCCACACAAAACCATCCCCGCGTCCATGGCCCTGCACCTGAAGGCGGGCGCTGTCTCGAACCCAGATGGCCGAGGTACTAGATTTGTCAGGGTACCACGCTTGCGAGTCCTTGTTATGATGTTGCTCGCTCAGCAACAGGAGGTCAGCTTTCTTATCCCTCGCAAACTGCTCAAGTAGGTCCTGGGCGTTTGTGCTTCGGTGCAAATTGACCTGCAGGATACGGATCATTTGAGTATTGATTTGGCTTTAGTGAGGGCCTCCTTGAAAACCCAGCATCTCCCTGTCCCCGGCTCATGTTTGAGGTCGCCGGGTGCTAGCTTAGCATCCTTGCAAAGAATGCATTTTGCCTCGTTCGTGCACTCCTTCCTTTTGTGCCCCGTTTCACCACATTTGTAGCACAGAGATCTCCTGTCGGGTCCCCTACAGCCATACGTGGTGTGTCCGTATTCGAAGCATCTGAAGCAGCGGATAGGGATCGCTCTTCTCCGTATCCTGCTGATCACCCAACCTATCTTAATTTTGCCCTTCGCCAGGATTTGCTTGGCGTCTTTATCAGCTAGTTCGACAATAGCCATGCGTTGCCCCCTTGTGTTTTCACGTGTCAATCTTGCCTTGACTTCACTTAAGCTGGGGAACTCCCTCCTGATGGCGTCCTCTACTTCAGCTTTGTCCGTGACGCAGTCGAGGCCATTGGTTCGAGCGAGGCAACCGTTGCCGCATCTCCAAGAACCTTTTGAACCGCGTCACGGAATGCATCTTTGTTTGTGGCCTCTGGCCCGAATTCCACCAGCAGGCCACCGGTCCGGGTTGGTCGAACTGCTTTGATGGCAGTTTTGGTGTCGTCTGGCTTGACCGCTCCTTTAATTCCATGGAGGACATCTGCGTAGGTTCGGCCCTTAGTGGGTTAAATAAGCAGTGCCTCTCGCAAGGGTTTGCGCCGCGGTTCGCTTTTTGTTTTCTGCGGTATATCGGGGGGTTCTTTGTTCTTTTCGTGGTTGAGCTCTTTGTCTGTTTTTTCTAGGAGTAGCTTTTTGGCCGCTTTTTTCGCTGCCTTGTTTCGCACCACATGAAACTCCTCGCCTGGAGTTTCAACTTCGTTTATGGTCTCGCCCTTCCTCCTTTTCTCACGGTCGCCTTCAATTGGGCTACTGGCCATTCTTTTGCTGCTGCTAGGACCCACTGACGCCTCGAGGGAGAGCGTGTCTTTTTGGTGCTTTTCGGTTGCAAGCCACCTCCGCCTGTAGTGCGTTATGCGGTAAAGAAGCTCCTCCAGTTCAAGAATGCCATTCTTGGCACTCTTGCCTATGTTTTTCTGCACTTCGCAGGCAGCCATCAGTTGTTTGACGATAGTCCCCGCTTTCCGAGTAAGCGCGGTCAAGGGCGATTGTGTTATTTGGCGCCACCTCTTGGGAGAGGCCCCCGTTTCCTAGCCCTTTTGCTTCTACCGCTTGGGTCGCGTTTGAAGTGGCGTCGGCCAACGGCAAAACTTCTCCGTCCCCCAGTCTTACACTGGCCTCTGTTGGTGTCGCAGCTTGACCCGGATTGTGTACGTCTTGCACTGGACGCTCCGGGGTGCGCGTAGTCCTTCTACTGCGTCAAAAGGCCGCAATGATGCCAGGTTGCACAACGCACTCTGCCTTCTTTCGTTCGTTAGTCCGTCTGTGGTCTGTCTCCGATGATTTAACCTGTGATGTTGACTTTGACAGTGTTTCTGGGGTTTGCTGCCTCCCCCCGCAATCGGTGACTTGCTTTATCGGTGTTCTTGCCAACAGCGGTTTTTGCCTGAAAGGGTTCTCCGTGCTAGCGTCCTGTTTGCTTGTAGTTATATCTGTTACAGAAGCCAAGTTCACCACTTCTATAACATTGCAGTCGCTGGATGACGACGGCCGGGAGCCTGCTCGCTCACTACCCTCTGCCGCCGGTACTGGGGATCCGACCCCCTGCACCGTAATTTGGTTCCCCTTGTGGACCTGCACGACGAGGGATTAAAAGTGGGTCATATTAGTTTATTTACATATATTTCAAAAATACATTATTACATATATATTATGGTCTTATATATATGGACGTGTTCGTTCTTGTTAGTATAGTTTGTTTCTGTTAATAAGCATAAACTTTTCTTTCTAGAATTAGAAAGATATTTTATTATGTATTGAATAATATTTTATTATAAATTCAAACAATACAATAATTAGGAACGAACTGAACAAACTAAATTATATTTATTAATTGACTTTCTCAATACAATATTTGAGAACGAACTGAATTCATTGGATGAACTGAACTTACTGAATTTACTTCATTCATTAACAATCTATATATACAATTCCGAAAACAATATAGGTAACTAGATTTACATTATTTGTTTAATGTGTCAAAAGTAAAGTATTTTAATGTAAAGTATATTTTATAAATGGAATGAATATTTTTGAGTTATTTTGAATTAAATATAATATAACCGCCAGAGAACTTCCCCCCTAGTGAAATATTTGTATTCCGCGATAAAAGGAAAACTACTTATGTGGGGTTAGTTTACTGTTACTGATTAATTTTTTTAATTTTAATGTAAAATTATTCTTTGAGACTTATTGGAACGTTTGCCATTCATAAATATCTTGTTATAAATCTTGTTTTATTTTTAATGATGTCAAACGATACTTTTTTGGTCTCTATATTTCCATTATTTTTTATTACTTTTTTCTTAATTGCGGAAAAACAAGGTTTTAATCGATCTACCGAAATATTACACGCTTTATTATTAATCTCAATAGTGAAATATTTTTCTTTTCTTTGCAATATCTTAAAGGGACCTTGGTATGGTGGTTTAAGCGATGGATGAACCGAATCTACCCTGACTAGAATTTCGGTGCATGTATCTAAACTTTTAATCATTTTTGTGTTATTATTATCATGATTTGCAGCCGGAATAGGTTTGAGAACCGACATAGCAGTTTTCAGATCTTTAACAAAATTGTTTTGTATTTGGTTATCAAATGATGGAATTGAAAAATCACCCGGAATTTTGATATTTTCTCCATAAAGTTGCTCTGCTGGAGAAGTATTAAGATCTTCTTTGATTGCTGTTCTCAAACATAACATCTCAAAAGGTAAGCTCTTGGTCCATGAAGGATTATTATGTGTCATAAGGGCCGCTTTAAGCGTAAGATGCCATCTTTCGATCATACCGTTAGCTTGAGGATGATAAGCTGTAGTACGGTTGCGCTTAAAACCTAGAGTCCTTGCTAGTTCGCCAAATAGTTGTGATTCAAATTGTTTACCTTGATCTGTAACTATGGTTTCAGGAACTCCAAAACGTGCAATCCAAACACTGCATAAAGCTTCCGCACAAGATTGAGCTGTTATATTTGTCATGGGAATAGCTTCTGGCCATCTTGAAAATCGGTTAATAATTGTCAAGCAATACGTGAAACCTTGTGAATAAGGAAGTGGTCCGATAATATCCATATGAATTGCTTTGAAGCGTTGAGATACCAATGGAAAAGTTTTAATTTCACTTTTATTATGCCTTGAAATTTTGCAACGTTGACAATTTAACAACTTTGAGTCCAGTTTGCAACATCCTTATTTAATGAAGGCCAAAAATATTTGCTTGCAATAATGCGACGAGTAGTTCGTATTCCAGGATGTGCTAAATTGTGAGCAGTTTTGAAAACTTGTTCACGAAATTTTTCTGGAATGTGAGGCCTGATAGTTTTATCAGAAATTTCACAAAAAACTTCAATTTCTGAATTTGGCAAATTAATTTGACTAAACTTAAATTTCGAATTTGTTCTCAAGTTTGTCAAACATTCATCAACAATTTGTGCTTCTGAAATAGCTTTGAAATCTATTGTACTAGGAATTTCTATTTGAGAAATCCTAGAAAGAGAATCAGCAACAACATTCTCTTCGCCAGAAATATGTCGAAAGTCTGTAGTAAACTCACTAATAAATGTTAGTTGACGGAGTTGCCTTGGAGAAGCTTTAGCTGGGTTTTGCCGAAATGAATATATTAATGGCTTGTGATCTGTGAACAGCGTGAAAGAACGACCTTCAATGTTAAAATATAAAATATTTTACTGCTTGATAAGCCGCCAACAATTCACGGTCATAAGTACTAGAATTTTTTTGAGCTTGATTGAGTTTCTTAGAGAAGAAACCTAAGGGTTGCCAGTCATCATTTAAGGTTTGTTGGAGTACTGCACCAATGGCAATATCTGAAGCATCGACAAAAATTGCTAAAGGAGCATCCATGTTAGGAAAAGCTAATACTGCTGTTTCGAAAAATTGTTGTTTTGAAAAATTAAAAGATTCAATAGCTTCTGGGGTCCAGTTAATTTTTCTTTTGTCTGACTTTTTAGCTCCTATTAGAAAACTGCTAAGTAATGCATTATGTTGAGCTGCATTGGGCAAGAAGCGACGATAAAAATTTATCATGCCTAAAAATCGTCTAAGTTCTAAAATAGTCTCAGGTAATTTGAATTGAAGAATATCTTGACACTTGTCTGGAGTTGGACGAATGCCTTCAGACGAAATGAAATGACCAAGAAATTTTATCTCAGTCTGTAAAAATTTACATTTGTTAATGTTAATTATAAGACCATGTTCTTGTAATCTTTCAAAAATAATTTCCAAATGAGTTAAATGCTCAGGAACTGATTTAGATGCAATAAGGATGTCGTCAAGATATACAAAACAAAAATTTAGATCTTTCAATACAGAATTAATAAATCGCTGGAAAGTTTGCGCAGCATTGCATAGTCCAAAGGTCATGCGGGTAAACTCAAAGAGTCCAAACAGTGTGCATTTAGCTGTTTTTGGAATATCTTCGGGTTCGACTGGAATTTGATGGTATGCCTTGGTAAGATCTAAAGTTGAAAACGTTTTGCAATTGGTCAGAAAATGAGTAATATCCTGAATATTAGGAATCGGATAACGATCTGGAACGGTTATGGCATTTAAACTTCTGTAGTCTCCACAAGGACGCCATTCACCATTACTTTTTTTTACCATGTGTAATGGTGAGGACCATTTGCTGTCTGAAGGACGGCATATGTCTTGTTCCAGAAGAAAATTAAATTCTTTTTAGACTCTAATCTGTCCGGAGCTAAACGTCTAGGTTTGGACATGATTGGAGATCCAGAAATAACAATTTTATGTTTAATATTATGTACTGGAACTTTAGTGAAATCAGATTCTAAGGTAATTGACTTGAATTTAATTAATAATTCTTTAACATTAGGATCAATATCCGATTGAACGTGAATTGATAAATTTGAATAATCTTCCTTAGAAATAGAAGTTATTGATTTAAGATTGGTAACTGGGTCAATTAAAGCTTTATGAGCTACATCTACTAAAAGACCGAAATGAACAAGGAAATATGCTCCTATAATGGGACGTGTAATGTCGGCAATTATAAAGTGCCATGAAAAATCTCTTCTAAGTCCCAAATTTAATGTTAATAACTTTCTGCCATATGTATCAATGGAAGATGCATTAGCAGCAGAAAGTTTAAATCCCGATGGAATTAATTTCAAATTATTTGATTTCGGAATCACGGAAATTTCCGCACCTGTATCGATTAAAAAATTTTTCTTTGAAGAATGATCGAGAATTAAAAGGCGGCTAGAAGAAATACTACTTAAGTTTGCGGCCGAAGACTTAAGAGGATTTAGTTTTTTGAATTATTGAAATTCTCCTTAGCATTTTTATTAATAAATTTGCATGGCTCAATACACTTATGTACATTGACACCAAATTTAGCATGATACCAACAAAAACCTCTATCTTTTGAGCGTCTGTTGGATGAACTACGTGAACGGTAACCTTGAAACTGGCCATCGTTCCTTCTTGGACTTCTAAATCTTAATGATTCTCCAACAGCCTTAGTAAGTTCTGCAATTTGACTTCTTAACTCTGCAATTTGTTGTTGAACGTTAGGTTCTGATTTGGAGGAATTTGCAAATGAAAATACTCTATTTGAAACTTCAAAAATTTTATCAGCACTTGATGTCAGATCATTCAAAGAGCTGGACCGATTACATGCTAATATTGCTTACATGTTTTCCGGTAGTCTTTGAAGCCATCATGATCTTAAAAGATCATCTCCAACTTTATCCCCCCAAAGTTGTTTCATCTCACGAAGAAGTTGTGAGGGCTGTCTATCTCCTAAAGTGAGATTCGAAATTAATTGACTTAATTTCGTATTCTCACTTGCTGAAAGTCTGGAAATTAAAGCTTCTTTTAAAGTTGTGTAGGGAGTAGTGGATGAAGGATTATTCACTAGATCAGTAACTGTCCTAATTGCTTTAGGATCAAGAGCTACCAGAACATAATTGAATTTAGTTAACTCTGTCATAATCCGAGCCAGAGCGAATTGAGCCTCCGAACGCTTAAACCATGTGTCAGAAAACTCCTTCCAAAATGAAGGTAGCTTTACTGCTACAGCATTTATAGTAGAATCCCCTGAAGGACTCGCATCATGAAAATTATCTTGAGGCATAATTTAATTTATAATAATATAAATATTCCTGCAAAAATAAATCCCTAAGGGTTCTGGGTGCGCTACGCTGGATATATTCCCCCTGTCGCAGGATATATCCTAACCTTAATCTGCGATCTAATCGTTAAAATTTACAGTTTTAAAATTTTTTTAAAAACATTTAGAAATATTTGAAATATTTAAAAATTCTGGTATAAATGTGTGAATTTAAAATGAGTGTAATTGTATAATGTAATGTTGTACATAAATTCCCTTACTTAAATTCCTTCCTTCCGTCGTTTTCCACTTTTGATGTCTTACGAGTTCGCTGATTGGAATTTTATGCTGGAACTTTTCGCCGTTTTCCGCCTATTTTCGGTTTATTCGCGGTACTAAATCAATGGCTGCCTGTTGATTTGATGATTGTTTTGCTTTGCTCTTAAGGCTCTGTCCAGATGCTATAACTAAATTCGAAATTGTTCACAATTCTAATTTGCGTTTCGCTGGCGGGCGGGCGGACATACGACCGTAAATGTACCACCAATTGGCGAAAATTGCAAATAAAATCGTGATTTGACCTTTTCGCTTGTTTTTCTGCTCTAACGAAATAATATTTCTACCGTCGCTCGTAATTGACACAAGAATCTTCATCTATCAAGGTGTGAGTCAATCGTACAAACCGACTCAATCGCCACGAAAAATCACGATTCCTTCACTTTCTTCGCAATTCAATCTTCCACGACACGCGAATCGCAGCTTTTGCGAGGGAATCTCAAAATTTCTTCTAAAAAATTCTAGCCTGGAGGTCTTGAATATAATTAGCTTGTTTTTGCCACTGTCATTCAGTGCCAAATTCTCAGTGATGGTTGCCAAATCTGAGACTGTTGTGTTGATTCCTTGCATAGAATTATTGATAGCAGAGAGATCGGTGTGGTTCTCCCATTCGCGTAGTGTAGCACTGACACCAACAGGACTTTTCTTTGATTCTAAATTACTTCCTACAATATGTGACTTTGCCGAAGAGAGAACGCTCTCAGCTATAGCCTCGACAGTTTGCTTCTGTTAGTTTTTTTTTATATTCGCAATAGCAGCTCCAGCTTAGATAGCGTGGTACTGCTCGTCCTTCTTAAAGGTTACGACAACTTTCGTTGCAAGTCCACGTGTTGAATAAGAACTCGATTTTCAATAAGAGAAAAAAAAAATACGCAGTTAAAATTTTTAATTTCATCTTTTCTTGCCCTTAACATCTTAGGATTTATCTTTTTCGTTTTTTTAGAATATATGGTGTTATTAGGATGGGGGATCTGTGTTTTTTTCGGTTTCACCCCATTAAAGGGCTATATTTAATGATGAAAATGTTTGGAGAACATCTTATTTATAACAACATGATCCTCGCCTTCCGAATATAGGGTTTTGCATTAGTGATTTTTATATGAACGTACCCTTAATCTTTTTTGATGAGCTGTCAATGTGAAAACGTTAGTCAAAGTCAACATTTTCATCGTAGTAAAGTTCACGTACCAGCAACGTTTGGAAATCATTAAACATTACTACCGAAATTCTGAGTCGCTTTCATCGAAAAATCATCTTCAGCGATGAAGCCCATTTATGGCTCAATGGCTTTGTTAATGAGCAAAATACGCATTATTTGTCACCAAAAATCCCACATATGTTTCTTGAGACACCGTTGCATCCTCAAAAAATTGCGGTTTTCATGCTGGAGGTGTAATTGGACCATATTTTTTTGGTGGATGAAAACGACCGTCATGTTGCCGTCAAAAGAGAGCGCTATCGTGTTCTGTTGAAAGATTATTTGTAGCCAGAATTGGATGAACTTGACATCAACGATGTGTAGTTTCAAGAAGACGTTGCCACTAGCCACACAGCGCCTCACAATCGATTTATCGAAATTCATTTATTTATTGCTATGTCTTTAATGGAAAACTCTATACTTTTGAACGTTTCTAATTACTATTAAATTTACAAATTTCCTCCATCTTAGGTTATATATAAATGCATAAATTTATATTTGAATTCATACTTACGCGTGAAATGAAAGTAGCACCGTGAAACTTAATATGCGAAATGTATAAAAAAAATAAAGAATCTGCCACATCGGCACCATAATAATCTAGCCGTCAAGCACGCATACGCATTTGGTTGTAAGTTTCATGATTTGTTATTCGAAATCAACTAAGACAGATTTATATATAATTTGCGAATGCTGATCAGGATAACAGATAACAATTTCCAATACCGCTACACATACTATAAACAAAAGTTCCAGTTTGATTTTTCGAAGTGTTCCATATGTAAGCTTTCAAAGGCTGAAATGGTGCGCTCCTGCAATATGTAATCAACTTATTTCGTAATTTCCATGGAAAACAACTATTTGAATAAATAGAAATACAACATCAATATCAATATTCATTAATATTTACAAATAATAAATTTTATATTTTACTAACATCAAGTGCATTAAACTTAAAACCAATAAATTAAGAAAAATACAGCCTATTGATATCAGTAAAGGGAAGCCGACACACTGGACATTTATCTACAGATGTTGCACATTTTGCACATGCCACAACATGACCACAAGGAAGAAACACGGTATTCCTTTCTTCTAGATAACACAGTCTACAAACGTTATTCATATCGGAGTCCCCGCCTCCAACCGATGATGCAACAGATATTTGCCTATCGTAAGGATTACTATGTGGCTCGAATTGGTTATTCGTCATCTTTTCTTCATGGTTCGCCTGGCACTCCTCAATGAATTCGTTACCTTTCATCAGTTTTAAAAACTTACAATCTGGATGCCATATAGCATGACGCACCCAAGGATCATCTTCCTCTTCCCAATCCTTGAAGAGCGAGCCGCAACTAAAACATTGCACTTGATCACTACGTCCAGTGTAGAAGAATCCTGCTTCAGCGTATGTTGGTACTTTGTGTTTCATCACTTTTGGCCACTCAGCAAATGAAGTAACTCTAGTCTCCTCTAGAGCATAGTAGGGGAAAGCTGGAGCAACTTGAACGGGACAGCAAGCAGGAAGGTTACGTATGCAAACTCCTCCACATTCATCTGGGCTGGTGGGTGGAAGAATACGATCTAACGCGGACTCATCTATTGGAATGTTCAAGGTACGTCTTCGACTGAGTAGAGGACATGTGGGTGAAAACCGTAAATGCTCCCCTAACGGGTCATCTCCTTCCTGCCAATCATTTATAACCACTCCGCAAAAATGACATTTAGTAGTGTCGCGCAATCCGATGAAATACATTCCTGTTAATGCTAATTTATGGTAATCGATATATGCCACTGGCCACTTATTTTGAAAAGTTTGAAGCCTTTCATTTTCATCCTTATATTTTTCGTTTGGTGCATTTGGAAGTGTTGGGACAGGTATAGGATTTTCACGAAATAGTCGATCTGGGCGACGAAAGTACCGGCGAGGATTGAATACTGAACTGGTCATCCTAGGCGAGTTATTTTAATATACTGCCTGTAAAATAAAAAAGAAATTATTTATAATTTAGAGTGTGATAAAATAGCTAGTGAAAATACATTGACTAAATCTTTAACAAAGTTTAAAGAGCACTTCGAATAAATTGTGCCATTTATGACCCATGACGTCTGAGTAGGTCAGATTCATGTATAAGTGTCATGTTATCACATTTTATGTATGTTATATATTATGATAAGAATTAATATTTTAATATTGCTTAGTGTTTTTGCAAAGTGAAAATTAAATTATGCCTCTAAACGAAAAATCCAAATTTCTAAATAAACCAACAGCCATTTTAGTAATCAAATCTTTCCTTAGATCTGTATGTTTATGCTTTTATCTTACATCTAATATTTTATAACCTAATTCTAATCAAATTCAATCAAAAGCTTTATCTTATACCGATACAATGCTATCCCAATACTCCAAACCTTAACGTTTAACCTTAACTCTAAACATAATACAATAATATATACCCATCCTATTCTTAACTTTTAACACAAATAAGCAATAACAACAACACCAAATATAGCAGTTTTGAGCTGAAACTCAAAACTAAGTAACGAAAACTCCACCAATACCTAGACTGCTCCATTTCACCCCGATCAGCATCGATGAATCTAGCAAACGAGTATCTCCATTAGAATTGTTGGTCCTGTGAACTCAAATTCGGAGATTATTTGATCTTTTTATCGGTGGCCCATCTAGATATGTGATATATAATTGTGACACCGTCAGAATCAAAACATATTGATTCATGTCCAAATACACGAATGCTTCAGGAGGAACGAAACCAGTAGCGACACAAGTCTCATTATACTCGTCTGTATGGTGGAACGGCTATGAAATTCAAGGGTTTTAGCTCTTGCAATATGATTCCCAACGAATCTCAATATGAAGATATCGACTCTTGTCACTTTAGCAGTTTAATAAATTCTTCTATTCAATATATAGTGTTTTAAATCCATTTCAGGCTTTCTGTATAAACCAGTAAACGCACGAAGACATTTCCTTTCCAAAACTCTTCATCCTTAAATAGCACTAGCACTCTGGTTGTACCAAATTGGACATTCATATGTCAAAACCGGACTGACCAGTGCCTTGTAAAAGATAAGTTTGACCTTTTCATCAATGTGTCTGGAATGAAAGAGTCGTCGAAGGGCCATGACTATTTTTTGTGCCTTACTGAGTATGATTTTGACATGTTCGGTATCGTACAGATACTTATCAAGATGAACACCGAGGTATCGAACAAAGGGCTTATGTGGAACCCGTTCTGAACTGCCCTCATCAGCCATAATGTGTCCGAAACAAAATTGTTTCGCACTTCTGCGTATTAACCTTCATTCGCCAATTGTCGGTGTTGAGCTGACCTTCATTAAACATTTTTTGTAGGTTGCTCTGAGCTATTGTAGCATTTCGGTCTGCCGTATAAATGATCAGATCATCTGCAAACACTACCAATGATCGCGTTGGTGAGACTTTAAATTAAAGCCATTCAATACTTTGCGAATGAATATTGAGGAAAGCAGAGGCGTAGTGGCCGTTCCCTGCTGTAAACCATTCAAGACCTTAACATTGCGCATCATCGTCAGATTTCCATCAGTTACAACAAGTCAAAGTAGCTAGAGAGTACTTCTGCCTGTTAAATAATTAGTACATCTAATAACGTCTTCTGAGTATCAAAACTTTGCTCATATGATATATATATATATATATATACATATATATATATATATATATATATATATATATATATATATATATATATATATATATATGTATATATATATATGTATGTATTCCATGAATTACACTCAGAAAATTAATATACGCTTATTATGCACTTTGTAGTCCATGTGGTGTAGTGGTTAGTTCCCTGATCGCTTGCGCAGCAGCTTCCAAGTTCAAAGTTCCTTGGTAGCAACAAGTTTGTACTTATGATACTTCTGACGGAATATTAGCCTACCCAGCTGTGATTGACACTGATTGAAAAAATCAGATAATAATCACTTAATTGAGCGTGAAATACTGACCACATCATCTCGAATACCGTTAAGGTCATGAACGCCATGGTTCGAATTGGACTAGTGTGCGATGATTATTATATTATGGACTTTAATTCGCCTTGACCTAATTGTTTAATTAGTCATGATAATACAGGCATATCAATATTACAAAATATTTCTAAAATGTCTATCAAAATTCTTACACATCTACACAGTATCCCATGAAATTGTTGTAGTAATTGATAAATTTTCAATGGTATGTGACTGCACTGTTTATGACTTAATTTTTACAGATAAAAACGTAAAATTCATAAAATATACTATTATTAACAAAGTTGATCGATTATTGATTTCTCAGATATTTGTGGCCTTGTGCTCATAAAAACTTTTTTTATTGTATTTCTGCCCAAAGATGTCCAATCGCAATGGAAGGACACAAATTTTTCGTATATTTCCCCTCACCCTGTACCTCTCCATGTGAATTCTACTAATTAAAGATCTGTTTTGAAAAGCGCTCAACAAAACCTTTCATTTGGTACCCATATTGGCTACCTTCGGTAAAATTTTTTTTTAAGTGCCATCCCTATATGGTGAGACCCCCCTTAAAAACATTGTACATTTTTTTTGCACTGCAACTTTTGAGAGTACACCACTTTTGACCTATGTATAAAATTTCATTACACTAGCTTATGTCGCTTGTGCGAAAACTTGCTGTGACACACGGACGGATGGACGGACAGATGGACAAGCAGGCAGATAGATCGCGATTTTAGTAGGGTATTGTAAAATTATTGTGCAATACCCTACAAGCTATTTCCCGTACAACATATTTTACATCATGGCAACAAGATGTCTGGAGGAGTCGTCCTGCAGGAGTTTTAAAAATTGGTCCATCTAACCATATCATATCGAAGGCTTTCTCCATATTAATGAGACACGCTCCAACACGTTCTCTATTATGTAGTCTCCTACAGATATCTGATGTTACTTTCTTTATCGCATGTATGGTCGAGTGCCTGGCACGAAAACAGGCCATTCGGCATTAGTCCCAGCAAACCGCCGCTCACCAGTTTGCACACACTCGCACGATATTTTCATATGGTTTAGTAAATTTTTCTACACCACACCACAAAGCTTTCAAACATTACTTTTTATGGAATTGTTTGCAGCTACATAAATGAGTTGCATATTTTGAAAAATAATTTTTCTGAAAAATTATCAGAGAAGAAAAATGTTAGAAGAAGGTGGTTTCGACGTGTGCACTAATTCTCCTCAGGCCATCACTCTTAGATATACACCGGTGATGGCGACCACCATGCTCAGAGGTGAGGGAGTTGATTTTAATTTTTCTACTTATGCAAACTCAATATGTTTTTTTTTGTATCTACAAGTTATATTCAAGGTAAATTTCTCTTGTAAGTACTTGTATTAGCTAAACTTTTTAATTGGATCATTTCACCCTTTTCACATCAACTTAATGTAAATCTATACGACAAATTTGCTCTACATTGAAGCTTTTCTATCGTCGCGCGGATATCGATCACTCTTTTGGATGGCTCCGATAGCTTTTTCAAATTACTTTTTATGGAATTGTTTGCTGCTACATAAATGAGTTGCATATTTTGAATAAGGAGAGGAGAATTAGTGCACACGTCGAAACCACCTTCTTCTAACATTTTTCTTCTCTAATAATTTTTCAGAAAAATTATTATTCAAAATATGCAACTCATTTATGTAGCTGCAAACAATTCCATAAAAAGTAATTTAAAAAAAAGCTATCGGAGCCATCCGAAAGAGTGATCGATATCCGCGCGACGTTAGAAAAGCTTCAATGTAGAGCAAATTTGTCGTAAAGATTTACATTAAGTTGATGTGAAAAGGGTGAAATGATCCAATTAAAAAAAAAAGTTTAGCTAATACTTTCAAACATATCCTATGTAATTATAAATTAATTTTCCTCCACTCTTAAAACATGGCAAAAGATCTTATTTACAGTAATCTCTATGCAGTTTTCATTATTCACGGAAAAATTTAATATTCGCGCGACCGAATTTCATTAATCGCTGGAAAGAAACAAAAAACTTGTGTAAAAAATTTGATTTCGGCATCGCATGGATCGGAACCAAATTCCAAATTCATTTTTCCTTCCTTTCAGCTCGTTTTATTCTCTCGTGGAAATTGTTTCGAGTAACACTTCCTCTACCAAAACGTAACAAAAACTGAGAAAGAAACAAAAAAACGTTTGTAAACAATTCGATTTCAGCATCGCATGGATTGGACCCAAAACCAAATTCATTTTTCCTTCTTTTCAGTTAGTTTCAATCTCTTGTGGAAATTGTGTCGCAAAATGCCTCCTCTACCAAAACGTAAAAAACAGCGCTAACTCTTGGTGAAAAAATAAAAATTTTAGACAAGTTACGTGCGGGAGAATGTTTTGCCTCCGTTCGCCGCTTGTTTAAAATAAATGAATCCACAGTTCGTTCAATCAAGGCAAAAGAGAATTCAATCAGGGACAGTGTGGGTGCTACTTCAGTAGCGTCATCAAAAAGAGTGTCACAAATCAGAAATAAAGTGCTTGAAGAAACGGAACAAGCTCTAGGAATATGGATGGAAGACATATATCCAAAGAAAATGCCCTTAAGTTCAGCTTTGATCGGAGAAAAGGCCAAAAAACTGTGCGATAGCATTAATGAAAATTCTCGCTCTGAATTTATCTTCCCAGCAAGCAATTTCAAGATGCTACTTAACTTGCACAACATCAAAGTAGTTGGGGAATCTGCTTCTGCTGATCACGAAGCAGCAGGAAAATTTCCGGTAAGTCATCTGGAAATTATCAAGAGGGGAGCATATTCTCCACAACAAGGCTTTAACGCTGATGAAACTGGCATCTTTTGGAAGAAGATGCCGAATCGAACATATCTTTCTAAAGCTGAAGGAATTGCCCCAGGATTCAAGGCTGCCAAGGACCGTGTTACTTTACAGCTATGTGCAAATGCTTCAGAGGATTGTAACGTAAAACCTTTGATAATTTACCGAACCCAAAATCCAAGAGCACTAAAGGGAAAAAACAAAGATCAGCTACCTGTTTTTTGGAGAGCTAATAGCAAAGCATGGGTCACTGGTGCCTTATTCCAGGAATGGTTTCATTCTTGTTTTATTGAAGAGGTAAAAAAATATCTTACTTCGCAAAACCTGGTTTTCAAGCTGCTTCTTCTTATCGACAATGCTCCAAGTCATCCTTCCAGTTTAGTTGGGACTAATCCGAATGTAGAGGTGATTTTTCGCCCCGGAATACGACATCATCATTACAACCACTTATCAAGGGGTGATCGCAGCTTTTAAGGCTTATTACACCAAACACAGTTTTAACTGAATTTTAAATTCGATTGAATGGTGTTCAGATGAAATAGTAACGAGTTGCTGGAAGAAATTTAACATTCCCGATTGCATCGGTGTCATTGATGCATCTTGGCAGGAAATGAAATCTTGCTCAAACAACGGTTGCTGGAGACAGATATGGCCACACGTGGTTTAAAAAGAAAGCACTGTCCCACCTGTCCAAGATGAGGAAGATGAATTAGTTCGACTAGCACATCAGATTGGCAGTGAAGGATTTGACGATATGAGACAAGACGAAATTAATGAAATGTTGAGTTCTCATGAACAGGAGTTATCGGATGAAGACCTATTACAACAAAAAGGAGAGGAAACTAAAGAATCTGAAGATATTGAGTACGAGGAAGAGAGCCGGGAAAATAAGTATTTTGTCTAGTTTTTATCAATTTGTTTTTTCATTCAATATTTTGTATGCAGGCCAAAGTTTTTCTTCAAACAAGCTCGGGGAAATTCTAGCCTTGAGGGACCAACTTGTTCAAAAAGCAAAAGATTTGGACCCATCTTTGAATCGAAGTTTGCAGTTTAAAAGGGATATCGAGGCCGCTTCAAATCCTTATGTGGAAATCCTTAAAGAAGTTGATTTATCAGCACAGCAACGTTCAATTACGAGTTATTTCTTTCCATCAACGTCGAAGACTAACAATGGAAAAAACTAACATGTACCTAGACATTTTTTTTTATTTTATTTTTTATCTACATACTATAATTTTGAATAAATGTTTTTTTAATCTTGCATTTTATCTCAATTGTTGCCGTTGTGGAACGTAACCCGCGCTATTACATAGGAAAGTAGACTCAACATTCGTAGGTTTCACATTCACGGCAGTTTTCAGGAACCTAACCTCCGCAAATGCTAAGGGATTACTGTATTTCCCAAAGACATATAAAGTAATGGACGCGAAATGAGCTTATTTTCATCCATACGTGAGTGAAGTACTTTTACTACATACATGCCTTCCTCTCGCTAATTGGGCCATAGCTTTTGGGGCATGAAAGTTCCTTTCCTTTCTTCAAGATTGGAAGTACTTTGGCCTTTTTTTCACTGATTTGGGTAGCATGAATTTTTGAACATGTTGTTGAACAATATACAATAATGTATAATAGGAACCTCAGACAAATGTTGCAGCACTATATAGGAAAAACCTTTGAGGAACAAGATAATAATGGAGTGGACATCCATAAGTCAAGGTTTTCGCAATAAACCCTGCAATCACCTGCCTATCTACGTCTTTTTGCACCTACCCCTGTGACCTCACTTTCAAGATCGTTACAACAAACGTTTATGCAATCGTAAATATGATTTTATTACAAAAAACACTTCACAAAACGGGAAAACAGTATGGAATATGGATAAAACTTTATGATTACTTTATGGGAACACTTTCATATCGATAATCCATCGTCTTCCAGCATTGATGCATAATGCACTTGTTATTGAGTTGTTCGCTCCGATTAATAATGTCACTGCTTAAAATGCTGATATTCATAAACCAGGAGTAATTTTCCTTTCACTACAATCAACATGTTGCTTCAGACACACTCTCAAATAGAAAAAACTATTAAATTTCGAAACGTAACTCACGTGTAGTAAAATTTCGCGTCCATATTTGGTTGTCAAATTGAAAGTCAGAATCGCGAAAGGAGAGATTAGAAATTATTGGAAATGAAGTGACAATTAGACTCAGTGGACTCGGTCAAATCATTTTTCATGCAATTTATATGAGCATAGCTTCTCTATTTGTTCCATTCCTAAAAGGGAAACACCATCAATACCGCAATATTTCTGGTTTTATATCCTGCCAAATATGAGCCGCAAGACTTCATAGCTTATAAAATAATCAAGAAGATTTCCGCTTGGTATGAGGTTGGAGATCACTGTTACATTGAACTGAAGAACGGATTTGCCATTCAGGCTTGATTTGAGGTCGGAAGCTTTGGCTCCAACGGCTTTCGAAAGTATTTGGCTCCCAGGTGAGCCAGTTCAAAATGAGCTTCGATCAAAGCAAGATTCTGCAATCTTTCACATACAGGGTGTCCCAAAATCAACGTTAAGCCGGTAACGGGTGATAGGCCAAGTCGTGACACATCAGAAAGTGTAGTAACTGAAGAGGTCAGGAGTGTGAAGAGCGATTTATAAATGACCATCTTGATTTCCTCTATTCTGAATGCAAAGATATGGTATCACAAGAGAAACGAAAAGATCTACGGAATATGTATGTCCTCCTGAAACCCATACCAGATCGATTGCAGGATATGCTCAAACAAATGGTCCTCGATCATATCAAAAATGAGGGCATTGAAACAATATCTACGCTGAAAGGTGAAAATATTCACATTCAATTTGTCGAGAATATGTGAAGGTGCATCAAAAATATCAAAATTTAATAGCTGATGTTTTTGAGAATGACTCGCTAATTTTAAGTGCATTGGACACAGCATGCGCGAGTGTAGCAAATAAATGATTGCAACTGACGAGCGCCGGAGTGTGCGCGCGGCGGCAAAACACCAGCGAAAGGTCATTTTATTGAATTGTTGTGCTGTGAAATGCTTAAAATTCGGCGTGAATTCGTGTATTTTGCATGATTAATTTCATCCGGCAAGTTCAATTTAATGCAGGGAGAGTACGGGATGTTAGACGAAGGGAAAGAAGAAAGGTGCAATTGAATTTGCCATGGCGTGAGGAAGATTGACTCTTCCGTCGCGACTGAAAGAAAAGATTGCATGGAGTTAAGTGGAGTGTGCCGGGGCAATGAGACTTGCGCGGTGTGTTAAACACAAATGTACATTATTCAGTGAAGAAATGAAAATTGTCTCAGGGAATTGATTAGAAATCTGATTTCTAGCGGATAGTCGAGTTCCAAATATTTTTAAGTGTGAGAGGAATGTTGGCTAGTCCCAAACAAGTGTGTGTGAACGAGCGAGAGAACGGTTTGCAGAGTGTGTTGGTTCGAGGGTTTGCCGTTGTTTGGGCGATGGGGGAACTTGCTCGCGCCGGAGAGTCGGGTCACGATCGTCAACCAGTGCGGACGGCGCGAGGAAAAAAAGGCAAAATTATCGCGTGTACCGACTACGAGTGCGCGAAGTTCTCTTGATTCACACAAGAGTTAGTGGATATGTGAATAAACGCACGCAGAAGAAAAATCGAA
This sequence comes from Odontomyia ornata, assembly GCA_963969285.1. Taxonomy (NCBI): domain Eukaryota; kingdom Metazoa; phylum Arthropoda; class Insecta; order Diptera; family Stratiomyidae; genus Odontomyia; species Odontomyia ornata. Next base: position 234,299,120 of record OZ017741.1, on the reverse strand, counting down.
GTGCGAATTTTATCGCGAGGTGCTTACACACGCTTGTGCTCCAATTCGATTTAGTTTCTTACGGTTTCGCAGCAGAGTGCGGACGATTAGAAAATAACGGCAGGCAAGCGCTGTTGCCGAGTTTCTCGTCAAACGAGTTCTATGTGTCAGTGAGTGCACACTTGGTGTATGAGTGTTAGCTCAAAATCCGAAACGGGGACGGCGATCGGGACGACGGGAAAAAAAAAGACGCGAAGGGAGAGAACGAGCAGTTGTTTGTGAATGTTGAAAAGCTAGTCGCCGCGCTATATTTAATTATATGTATTTCGTGATTTCGTAAATAATTTGTCACCAAGTGACGAAGATTGAAATGATGAAAGCGTGTTTTAAAAGTGATAAACATCACCTTATTGTGGATACCTATTAGTTCTACCATCAGGAAAACTTTCATAATTGGAACGTTGTTGGGGTCGTGCTCATTCTTTGGAAAGTTGCTTGATTGCGGTAGGATTAACCTTTTTTCGAATTATTTTTTTTATCAGGGGTAGCAATTGTGTAACGGGATTAAGAAGGCATTGACGACGCAGCAGTGCATGTAAATGATACGGCTTTTTTCTTAAAACCCCGGAAAACGGTACATCCTGCTGGTGACATTTGAATGGTCACTAATGTGCGGACGAAAGAGACGAAATTTCTCAGTCTTGATGTAGAATACTTCACATCGTCGAAAGCGCGTGACGCTCTTAAGAAGTCTCGTTTTGCTGAAGGAGATAATTGCTAATCCCATCCCGAGAGAGTGCAATAGATTAGTTGGATTTTATGTTAGACTATAAATCTCTTCATCGAGCAAAGAAAGTTCCGGTTTATTGAGAAGAGCTTAAAGTGATGTTGAAGGAAATCTCATTTTCAAACTCTTGCATTTTGGATACTGTCCGTCAGCCGACTTAAAAGTGGGAGTTCCAACTGAAATGCTAAACAGGAATTGATCGATTCAAGTTGTCCTTTGTGCTCTCCTGGCGCCCGGAAACAGTTCAATTTCTTGCAACGTGATTGTGAACTCAACGAATAAGTGATAAAAATAGCACAAAGGCGTAGCAAAGTGTTCGCAGAGAGAGTTGGCATGCTGAAGAGAGCTTAAAAATTTGGTAACTGTGTTCCCGGAATCGATCTACGCATTAATAGACGTTCCCCTTGAGCTGCTGCAGGAAATTAAAAGTTTATTGCTACAATTTTCTGGTATTCCGAATAAAAAGGATAATTAGATTCTTGTTGCACTTATCGGATTCTTCTCCAGATTTCACTTACCCAGCACATCCTCGCAACAACTGACCTTTCCGAAGAAAAAAAAAACAAAACACTCAAAAACGATGACTTCCCGGAAATGCTATTTTTAAAGCCAAACCGATTTGTTTACGTTGGCCTTGAAGATCCTGAGGATTACGAAAGTGCCATCGCAGGCGCTATACGATCGCACAAGACGATCCCGAACGCACATGGGCTGCCTCGAACATTTCGTAAGGAGCGTGGCAAAAGCAAAAGGACAAGAACTTCGAAGGTCACTGCAAAAGGATTAGCGAGAAGACTTGAAGGATTCCGGAACCTTGCGGGAGTACGTGAACATTCCTTGGAATCAGATTCCCTGAACGAAAGTCAAATGCCAGCTTTTAGTGATTCAGTGGTGACTCCTGAGGAGGCGATAGGCATTCTATACAAGTTATACAATGTCATATCTGTTTATTTTGCGGGACATAACAAGTTCACTAAGTTCTTGACCAATTGTTAATATATTAAACTTTTAATGGCTCAAACGCAACCCTACCTAAAATTAAATTAAAATTATTATTCGAAACTAAAATATTGCACACTAGTAGTTAAAACAAGGCATATGTATTAAATCATTTTTATAAAGTGCAAACACTTCAAATGACGATTCAACATAAACTTAATCTAAAACTATTTGGAACTATAAAATAAAATTATTCGGAGGTGCGAAGAACAAATATCTGTTATCTGCGCGCGTGATAGAATTTAAAATAAGAGAGTGTGTTTACGAACTTATTGGTGAGTCGAAACAGGCAACAATTGGAATTTGCGGGGAATACTCTGGTGAGGTGAACTTTTTTATTAATTATTACCAGTCGCCGTGCACCTAGAGCTGACCAAAACTTTCTCAATGCAATCACGGTGTTGATAGTGCAAGGATAAATACGGGTACCCAACGCCATTTGAATTGAGGACAAGCCGCAATTACTCCATGGTCTGCCGTGATTACAGCGATTGATAACTACTCGCACACATACAATACCCAAGCTCCATTTCGATGACGATTTCAATCCGTCCGAAGAACCAGCACTGGAGCAGTACTAATTAGCGGATGCCGCGTTTGGTTCGTTTTCAAGGCTCCGGCAACCCCCCCGCTCTACTGATCATTGTCTGGGACGAGCTGGTTAACGGAAACACGTTCGCCATTCCTGACATCCAAAGCGCATCGGATCGACAGTTCCTCGTGTTGCAGCGTATTCAACTGGCCCCACAATCATCGAAATGATTTTGTGTTCTGCACCCACCGCTAGCGAGTGAATTATATTCTCCTGTGTCAGGAACTGTGTTAGAGAAGAACAAATCAGTTGAGGATACCCCAGGGTCAAGAAATACATCGTGTTATGAAAAGGCTGGTTATTCAAAATGAAGCTCAGCGAAACTTCAGAAATTAATAAACTTATGGATGAGAAGAATTACGAACAATTCTTGAAAACGGATTCACACTAGCGCCTGTTTCAAGTGATTTGATTACTAAATTTGAATGGCATTCGGCCAAAGAACTTTTATAGTGATAGGTGAATTATTCGGCCTTAGACCATTATCGAAGTACATTGTAGCGTTTAAGTTAACCAAAAACGAAGATTTACAGGACGTATCCAGCACCCATCGAGCGCTCGACGGAACAGGCGGTGAGTCCTTTTGATTTAATTTATTTATTAATATTTTTCTTATATAATTATTCAAATTATATCAATTATTTTATTTAAATTTCATTTTATTATACTTAATGAATAAACACACTCCCTCAGATTCGGAGTTCCTTTCGGTTGAAAAAGAAAATGTCATAAATGTACAAAACCTAATAAAAAGTGCACATTAGAACTTTTGAATATATTTGAGTTGAAATAGATAAAGGAAGTATTAAAAAGCTCGCTCCATGTTAACATATAGCCACGACTTAAATGTACCGAGAAGATCGTTTGCTTAATTAAAGTATATCCGATATACGAGTATCTTATCAGCAATAATTTATTTATTACTCTCAATCTTTCTATCTTTGTTAAATTTGGTTTGTCGTGGAGAAGCTTATATTAATTATGATAAACAAAGGGAAAGAAAAATAAAAATGAAGAATTAAAAGAGAAAATTGGTCTTTTCCCTTCCGGTTTTTCTGACCGAGTATAAGACCCGGTACGGTGGCAGGCTTCCACCCCAAAATATGAGCCAGTCACCGGGTACAATTTAATCCTTTTTATTTCAGGTGACTTTATGGGTTGAGTGGCCCAAGCCAAGTGCCTTTTTATGGCATAAAGTTATGCAATTCCATTGTATAATTCTATGACATAAATTGGTCACCGGGGTACTCCCCTTCTGATGGGAAAGTTCATATAATTCAAGTTGTATGAGTTTTTCACTCAGAAGAGGAATACCTGGCCACTTCAACGATTTAACATTGGATTTATTCCGGTTGGGTGGGCATGAAGGGGCTCCACCACCACCCGGTTGCCCCTCTTTCATTTGTGGGCCCTGAAGGTATTTGGGTAAAGACGAGGTCACCCCCAAATTAGTCTTTCTTGTCAGGTTGCACTTGTTCTCGCAACAAGTCGTAATTCCGTCGTGGAGGTTATCTACAGATTTGCGACTTCGGTCGTCCTCTCGAACTCTGCAAGCAATTCGTGAATGCGAAATGTTTTGTAGTGAGTCCTCGTGCCGGGGAAACGAACCCGCCCCACGACACCGCAATGCTAGCCTGCCAGCGCATTCACGCGTCTCCGGACGAGGGCATTCTTGGCAGGAACCAACACCTTCCTCTGCCGAGGCAGCAGAACATCGCTGCGGTCCTTTACGGACATTAAGGAAACTCATATTCACTACAAAAGATATTTAAAAAAATGTTGGTCATATTATTAAAAGTACCAAAAAAAAAAAAAAATCGGAAAAATGGCACATTGCGATGGTCTTTCAAGTCCTGTGACTACAAATATTAAATTTCCTTTGATGTTTTTCTGCAATGTAGCTATGCACAGCCCTTCTGTAAAAGACAGTTAATTATTAAAACATAACTGCATCAGTTTTAAATTAAATGCTAGATTTTTGCCCAACATTGAATTCAAAATAACAACATCATCTAACTTTAACCGACTTTGCTGTAAAAAATGTCCTACACAATTTTGCCAAGCGACTTTAAAATTCAGCGCATTTAGTCTGGATTTCCAAATGGTATGACAGTCACTTTAGGAGTATAATTGAAGACCCACATTTTTTTATGAAACCGAATTTCTAGATAATGATGCTACTTTTATCCAAGAGTGAGCTGGATTGACACATCCTTTCAACTAGTGTACGTGTAACCGAGGAAACGCTGGTCTGACTCGGTCGACGAAGACAGTTTATTGGAAGACGCAGTCAATGAACCGAGACAGTTGGAGGCGCTATTTGCAGGAAGCGAAGGCTCGAGAGGGGCTGCAGTGCTGTGAAGAAGAAGACGTGTAACAGGTAGAGACGCCATCACGAATACTGCAGTTTGTTATGCTCTTTGTTTACTGCCTATCTTTTTGTAGGTGTCCGAAATAACTTCGTACTTTCAACTGTGGCTTTGTTTATTGGCCCCTTTATTGGATTTGCTTTGCATTGCCTCATTCTTTTACAACAATAATGGCATGTCAGATTATAGGCGATGAAACAGGGGTCAAATTACTAAGTGTCTACTGTATTATTGATTTCAAGTAGAACCCTAAGGTTTTTACTATCCCCTACTAAAATTGAGACATGTCTGTTTGCCCGTTCGTCAGGGCAAGTTTCCTCGCAAGCCACATAAGCTAGAGTGATGAAATTTCGCAGGTAGGTTCATAGTGGTGCACTCTCAAAAGTTGCAGCGCAAAACAAATATTTTAAGGTGTTTAAGGAGGTCTTCCCATATAGGGGACGATCCTTAAAAACATTTTTTTACCAAAGGTAGCCGATATAGGTATCAAATGAAGAATTTTGGTGACAATTTTTCAAAACAGTTCTTGAACAAGAAACACAAGAAGGAGTGCAGGGTGAGGAGAAATAATGAACAATTTAGTAGGCCTTTATGAGTACAAGGCAAACAAATACTACTACTACTCAAACATTGAGGTTAACAGACGGAAAAAAAATGGTGGCAAATTCAAATACATAATAACCATATATTAGTTTTCCGAGCTTAATTCACGGATCTTTTGTGTGAGTCAAATTTTGATATTCAGGAGCCTTTGTTTGATTTACTAATTATTTTACAAAACCCTTCTGGGAGGAGGACTCTCCCACTAAATTTTCTTAGCTTTATCGATGTCCTGGCATAACTTTTGAACGGAGATGAATAGAGGGGGTCTGCTCTCATAAAAGTGTTGGATCTACTTTCCATTAGATTCCAGAGGACATTTTCTGGCAAAACGAAAAAAATCCAGGTTTTACGCAGATTTTGCGACATAACTGATCGATAGATTTCTTTTAATAGCGAAGGACGAAAGAAAAAGTGCACTCTAAACCCATTCGAAATTCACAAAAGCTGCGCCAAAGAATCCCCGAAGCCGCTGTATGGAAGAGCCCGACGGCTTCCCACCGTTGGGGCAACCTGGGGAAACGATGAATACGAAACTGGCGAGAATCAACAAAAGAAAACATAATGAAGAAAACTCCGTAGATAGTGGATGCAAGCTACAAATAACAGCGGAACTTTGACAAATAATCAAAATGCAAAAAGAAAATGATGAAAGAAGGTTACAGATACAATCCCTCAAAGTTATATTTAAGAAAGGGATGAAGCCTCAAAAGTTGCAGCCGCAAAATTAAGGGTAACGGGTAACAAAGGTGAAGTGAAGTGCAAAGCAAGCAAATCGAGAAGAAGAAAAAATCGATGGTAATTCTAATCAAGGTAATAATGAAACTTTTATTCAGTATTTAAGAAATCAAAATAAGGAGAAGAAATCAGCCCACAGTTCTGCTGGTTCCCTGAAAAAGCTTCCAAAAAGGAAGAGAAAGTTCCACCAATCAAAGTGTTCGGACAAAGCGAAAAATATAAGGTTCGGCTATGGGCAGCCGAAAATAAATTAATCAATTTTGAGGTTAAAAGAGTTAATGCTGAAAATTAACTATTACAACGAAATTTCTGCTTGATTTCAAGCCAGCCAAAAATGTGCTAAATTTAGGGACGTTCCACACTTCACCTATACCCAAAAAACCGAAAAAAATCAGACCTTTTTGTTGAAGGGTTTGGACTGCGGAGAGGATACGGTCAATCTTCTTCGGGTGCTCAAGAAAGCAGCACCTGAAATTGAATTTATTTTAGTCAAAGCTTTTGCGACAAAAAGATCGATCATAAAAAGAAAGAATTTACCACTTTACATGATACGAATTACCAATAAAAGCAGTCAAAGTGCCCTTCAACAAATAAGATACTTGAACTTGAAAGTGGTGAGGTGGTAACGCCTCCAGAAAAGAGAAGTCAACCAATGTTACCTGTGTCAAAGATTTGTTCATTTGGCTGCCAACTATGCCATGCATTATCGGTGCATCAAATGCAAACACGGTCATGCCCCCGGTGAGTGCGAATCGGGCTAGATGGAGCCTAAAGAAAAATTATACTACATTAACTGTGGTGTTTTTGGTCATCCAGCATCATATCGAGGATGCTCCCGGTATCAAGATGCAAAAGTAAAATTTGCTCCAAAGCAAACACCAAAACAGTGCAGTGTCATACCTTCCGACTTCGTCAAGCCCGGAGTATCATTTGCACAAGCCGCTAGAGGACCAGCAGAAAATGCTGCAAATAATGTAAGTGGCGATAAGATTCAATAATTAACTTTGTTTTTCAGCGTTTAAGGGCCTTCCAATGCCTCAAAATAACTTGTCATCTAGTCACATTCCCATGGATAAGCTTCACCTCATCTCGATCAACGTTAACTTCATTATTACTCTACATCAACTTGACTAACTCCTTGAATTCATTGTTAAGCAACAGCTTGACATCATGCTTCCCACTGAAACCCACCTCAATTTATTGCACTCCATGATATTCAAGGATATTGAATTCGTAAGGAACAATAGGGTTAACGATGATGGGGGAGGTGGCACCGGGATATTGGCTAGAAGACCCTATTGTTTCCAAAATATTGAAAATTTCGAACTCAAAAACTTTGAATTTCTTGAAGTGTCCGTTATCAAAATTTCACTGGCAGGTGGGGATAACCTCTTCGTTATCTCTGCCTACGCAACTGGTCGAAATGTTCTCAAGTTCAAGGAGGAGCTCAATTTATTGTTTGAAATACTCGAATTGAACAGGCTGCATAAGTATTATATTTTGCCGGTGACCTGAATGTCAAGCATACATCATGGCTGAACGCTAAACATAGTCCCAGAGGTGTATTCCTGTAACGGAGATTAACAGAGAGCCAAATTGAATACAGGTGCAATTGAAATGGGTCGGAGCTCCCAACGTATCCTAGGACAAATTCATATTTGGATCTCTACATTGCTGACGCAAGACTTGAATTCAGCTTTAATAGTCCTCAACGGAAACTGCAGATGCTTCCTTACGATAGCGACCATAACGCAATCGTAATGGAAATCAATCATCAAAGGTACAACATGAAAATCATTGGTTGAATTTAAAAAAAAAATCGACTGGGGAAAATTTCATAAGAAGTTTAATCGGGATTACCGAAGCAATGTCTTCCTTATGATGATGGCAACGTTTGCTCAATGGTTCCTCATGACAGGAATCTAACTAGCGATGAAGTAGATATCTATTTGTCGAAGTTAAAAAAGCTGACGTTGGAAACGATTGAGAAAATAGAAACAATATGGAACGATATAAAACACCAACCATCGCAAGGTTGAAAAGATTGAAAACCCTTCTTCTCACATGCGTCAATAATATTTATCGGCGATTTTTGGACTTCAACCATCCCTCGTTGGCTTTGTTGAAATTACACCTGAAAATATTCCGGAACTTAATCCATTCATACTTAAGGAGTGAGGTCAAAAATCAATGGACAGAAACCCCAGATGGCGTTTTCATGAAAGTAAATAGCTTATTCCACAAGCAGTCTCGAGTGAAAGTATCGAATCTTGGAGTCACTAGTGATGAGATAAATCTTCTCGATAGGGTTGGTTTCGAAATTGATAGTAAGACTCCGGATAGAAATGAAAACAGGACTATATTTGATGGATCGCAGAAACTTTCCCTGATTGGAACTCATTTTGAGTTGGTTCATCTACCAAATCCTAAGAGAAGGAACCACATACTTTCAGAGGTCGTTGAAGGAAAAGTTTCCGACTTCAAACAAAGCCTGAATCGCAAATCAATTCTTCATCTCAATGAAACATTAACATCTGACCTCATACTGCACTTGAATCTTATTGATTATTTTGTCAGCTATGAAGACTTCTGATTCATATTTAGCAAGATAAACAACAAGAAATCATGTGGTACTGACGGTATTCCAAACATAGTTCTCCGACATTTGCTTGATGTTGCTATTAGCAATTATTGTATATTGTTCAACAACATGTTGAGCTATCATATTTCCCAAATGAGTGGAAAAAGGCTAAGGTATTTTCGATCTTGAAGAAAGAAATCTTCGAGCCGTAAAAGCTTTCGCCTAATCAGCTTGCTGCCTAACATCAGCAAGGTGTTTGGAGTGATACTCAACAAAGCATTAAACGCTCACATTGAGACACATGCGTTGATGTCGAATCGCCAATTTAGTTTTCGTGCCAGGCATGTGACCATACATGTGATAATGACAGTAACCTCAGACATTTGTTGAAAACTTAACAACAGAGAATGTGTTGGAGCGTGTCTCATTGGTATGGAGAAAGCCTTTGATACGGTGTGGTTAGATGGACTAATTCTTAAACTCCTTCAGGACAGGTTCCCCAGTCACCTTGTCGCCATGATGTGCAACATGTTGTATGGGAAATTAGTATTTGTAACTGATGGAAATCTGATGACAATGAGCGACTTCAAGGTATTGAATGTCTGCAGCAGGAAACAGTTACTGCGCCTCTGCTCTTCTCAATATTCATTCGCAAGCTATTGAACAGCTTTGATTTTAACGTCTCGCCAACGCGATCATTGGTAGCGTTTGCTGATGATCTGATCATCTACACGGCGGACCGAAAGGCTACAATAGCTCAGAGCAATCTGCAAAAAATATTGAATTATGTTCAGCTCTACACCGACAATTGGCGAATGAAAATCAATGTGCAGAAGCGCGAAACAATTTTGTTCGGACAACGCCGCAGGCGGCAAGTCAAGACCTGAAACGTAAATGGAAGGATTTCCGCATTATGGCTGGTGAGGGCAGTTAAGAACGGGTTCCACATAAATCCTGTGTTCGATATCCGATTTTCGTCTCGATCAGTATCTGTACTATACTAAACATGTCAAAATCATGTTCAGTAAGGCACAAAAAGTAGTCATGACCTTTTGACGATTCTTTCATTTCAGATACATTGATCAAAAGGCCAAAGTTATCTATTGCAAGACCCTGGTTAGACCAGTTTTGACATATGAATGTCAGATCTGGTACAACCAGAGTACTAGTACTATGGAAGGATTAAGAGTTTTCGAAAGGAAGCGTCTTCGTACATGTTTTGGTTTATATGGAAAGTCTGAGATGGATTGGGAGCACTATAGATCGAAAAGAAAAATTAAACAAACTGCTAAAGGGACGAGAGTCGATATCTTCATACTGAAACTTCTTCGGAATCATATCTCAAAATATGTAACTGTGAGCGAAAACCCCTGGGTTACCCCAACGGCGTATTACATTACCGAAGGCAATCTAACTAGGCTGAGCGAGCAGCTGATGGATTTACCGTGCATGCGGGAATCGAAAGAAAAGACAAATTTTGGACGGATCGTGGAGTCTACTTAAGACTTTCGCCCGAGAAGCTCGCGAATAACGGGTGCGTGGGAAGAGTGCACGCGCTTGATCGCGAAGAGATTAAAAAACTTCGCTTATCACGGTTCAAATATGTGCTGTCAACAAATCGATAGCAGCAATTAAACCTTTGGAACAAATCGTGTTCTGCCACGGGGCGAAATCTATAAGGAATCGCGAAAAAAAACTTGTGGAAGAGGATTGAGTCGTTTGAATGTCATTTTTGCGGTCTCAAGTGCTGTGAGTGTGCACGGTGGAATAAAATTTAGTTCATATTTCCTCAACGACGATTCCCCGAAATAACGAAAGGAGTTTCATATACATGACCCGATTCTGTAGCGCGGAAAACAATTTGTAACTATTTCATTGCAAGCTATTATTACAGTTTAATTGTGTCCCCAATTGTGCAGTTAATAATTGTCTGTCAATAAATCCCAGATAGTTGAAATAATAAATCAAAGAAAAACAAATGGAGTGCAATTCGAACCGGCAAACGTATGACACTACACCGCTTAAATTTTCCGTAGTTGCGGATTATTTTTGATAGTATTTTTACGAGTTCAGTGGTGGTGTTCTTTTGCAAGTGACTCAATTTTTTGCCCAAAATAACTGCCCACTGGCAAAACTTCAACAAATAGCGTTCCTTTGCTTCCCATTAAAATCTCAGGTGGAATAGTCATGGAACGCATTCATATAAATTCAGTGTACAATGCACTCGTTATCTTAAAAATGTTTTCTTCATTCGAGCCATACTCTAAAGTACATCTTTTCCGCCAGAGCCCCCACGAGGAGTATTTCATGAATTTAATTACGATGGATTGTCATAGTTAGAATGCCCTTAACGGTTGTTCCCGTTACCAGTGGACGCCTAGTTCGCTGCGAAGAAGCCAACGCAGAATGGTAATGGTCCATTAAATTTATGAGGCCAGGTATGACGGTCGGAAGAATTGAAATCCAACAACAAACTCAGTAAATTGTTTTTTTTTGTTAATTTACTTACTGAACAATTCAAATGGGAACTAAGGACCAAAATTTTATTTAAAAAAAAAAGTGAATGAAATTACGTGTTTCATTTTAAACAGAATAGCATTCGTGTTAGGGCTCGGCCACATTGCGATTTTCCTGCCGTAACCAGCGATTTTTAGACGCAAATACGAACACACTGCGACAAGATTTGCAAAGGAACTTCAGGCATGCGCAGAACAAATATGCTCATTTGAAGGTATGTCTTTGCCAGGAACACATGCGCTAACTCATTTGTGCGCTATGCAAGAAACTTTCGAGCACGTCAGCGTCAAATGTCCAAATGATGTGCGCCTGCGCGAGTATCACAAAAACTATCTACTAAACTGGTTTTAGGAAAAATCGCAAATTCCTGCGACTGCCGACCTGGACAAAATTGTCGAAAATCGCAGTGTGCGGGCTTCCATTTAACCATGTGTAACTTGCGACAGAAGTGCGACTATATAGTCGTAGTCTGATGCATCCCTTATTGTTTCGGTTCAATGGTATCGCACCAAAAGACAGATCAATGGGAAAAATGAATGCATGCTAAATTCAATGCAAAGTGATTTGATTCACAAGTAAGTTCATGTTTGCTATAAATTAATATGTAATTTATTAGTAAGAACAACTTTCACTTTACGTTTCGGTATATTTATACTGTTTCGGAACCTAGTAAAAATTTTTTAAAAGCTAAAGTTTCTCTGAGAGTAGTAAACAGTTCTAGCTTTTTGTTTATTTATATGCAACAATACAGCTGCTAAGGAGGTAAAAATGATGTTATTTCCATTATTAAAAAAAGAAAGCATTTACAGTCGTATAAATTCTTGATGGTAAATTAGTTGAGCGGAGGAAAAGTTAGCTTTCTTATAGTTTTTCTCAGGAACCTTTTGATATGTAAGCATAATTCTGGTTCTGTGTTAAATCACGGTACGATGTCTATCAAATTTTCGTTCGGAATGCTTTAGACCAACTTATCCAACTTTTTTTTTTGTTTTTTCTAACATTCAATTTTCGTTGGGTTCTAAAGATGTAATTTGGTTGGATTTCTTTTTTTCGATCAAAAATTATTTTTCTACTAATTGATGTATGATAAATATTGTTGTCAATTAACTTCTGATTTATGTTAACTTTGGGTTTTAAACTTAACCATAAGTAGATCGTTTAATATATATAAAGCATATACATGTATTGAATATGAAACAAAACAAAAAATAGCTATAGGAAAATATATGGGAAGACCGTTTTGTATGTTTTATATTGGTAAAGATCTTCTACCGACAATGAGCAAATTCGTCTTTATATCTACAACCTAAATCGAAAAATGTAATGAGAACTTCTAAAGTTATTAAGATATATACATCACGTTTACATAAAAGATTTATAGCTATCAAGACGCTTTATATATTCATTACTATTCTCATCCCTTAAAATTCGATGTAGCACACCAATTTGAGCTACCTAGTTATGAACAAATAAAATGAATTACTAAATTATAGCTTCGGTCTTTCCATTTCAATTGACCTGACCGGGTATACGAGTAGGACCCGCATCGATGATGGTAGGCTCCTCCACTAGAATGGGCTAGCCATCGGGCGCGCTCCTCCTTTTCTTTCGTTAACAGGGGCTCTTGCCGGGTAGAGTGGCCTTCCGCTCGCGTGCCCATTTATGACATAGGGTTATGTGATTTCATTGCATAACGCTGTGGAATAAATCGGTTACGTTTGTATTTCTCATTTGAGGGAAAGAGTCATACAAAGTACTTTTGTATGAGTTTTTCACTCAAATGGGAAATGCATGGCCACGTCTACGTTTGGATCTTGATCCGATTGAGAGGGTGCGAGGAGAAACCGCTACCATCTGGATGCCCCACTCTTATTTGTGGGCCATAAGTCTCGTCGGTAACGACAAGGTCATCTGTTTCCCCCAGGCCCAGTTTGTCTTCTGAGTCAGCAATTTCCTTTGACCCTTAGTAGGTTACCTCTTTCTCGACTTTGGTCGATATTTTTTTCACCCCGGAATTCGTGGATGCGAAATTTTTTTGTAGAGAGTCCTTGTGCTGGAGAAAAGAACCCACTCCACGACACCGCAACGCTAGCCTGCCAGCGCATACACGCGTCCCCAGACAAGGCCAATCTCAGCGGATCCCAAAACCCTCTTCCGCTGAGGCAGCAGACCATCGCTGCATTCCTTTATGGACAATCATATACGAGGTGTGACAATTAAGTAATGAGACTGATCCCATGAACACCGTATATTTAAAAATTATTCTACGACTCTGCCATCCCCTTCAAAGTGGTCCCCTTAGGCAGTTATGCAACGATTCCAGCGCGTTTTCCATGCTTCGTAACGTTTCTGGAACGCTTTGACTGGGATGTCCACGAGTACCCTCGTCACGGCCGCCTGGATTTTGCTCTAGGGAACAAAAAAAGCCACAGGGTGACATATCGGCGATCCCTTCAGAGGCCAAATACTGGGATACGCTGAGGGCTCCTCAGAAAAGTTCTTTGGAACCATCTCCGCGCACAACTTTTTCATCCCGAAATCAGCGGTTAAAATTTGTCTAACTGTTTCACGGTTCATACCCAGTTCCGAGGCCAACATTCGAACTGTTAAACGCCGATCTTCACGGATACGCACACGCTGCGCATTCAGGTTAGTTTGCACTTCGACTGGTCTCCCGCTCCGCATCTCGTCTTCCACGCTTTCACGCCCCTCTTTAAACTCTTTATGCCATCGAAACACCTGGGCACGACTAAGAACACTATCACCATGCATTTTCACAATTTTAGCATACGTTTCCGAAGCTGTTTCACCCAATCTGGCGCAAAATTTTATCGCGACTCGTTGTCCTTGATTTTGATTCTCCATTTTCGTGACGAGCACCACCAACACACGTCTACTCAACACGACACAGCAGGCAAATCAAACAAGCTAGAGCGATGGTAAATTAATCAATGGAGAGGGGAAGGATGCTGGAGAAGGGGAAGAGAGTTTCAAGGTCGCAGGCTTACTACAAGCGCGGCAATAAAATCAGTCTCACTACTTAATTGTCACACCTCGTATACCCAATTCACTACACTCGCCACTGGTTTCGTTCCTCCAGAAGCATTCGTGTATTTGGACGTGAATCGATATGTTTTTGATTCTGATCGTGTCCCAATTATATATCACATATACAGACGGGCCACCGATAAGAAGACGAAATATCCTCGAATTTGAGTTCACGAGAGTTGGATCAATCTAGGTATTGGTAGCTGAATGACAATGTCTAAATTATTTTCTGTTTTTCGTTACATAGTTTTTGAGTTCCAGCTCATTATTGCTACATTTGATGCTGCTGTTTATTTGCTGTTAAAAATTAGGGATAGATTTCAGTATAAGATAAAGTTTTTTGATTGAATTTGATTAGAATTAGATGATAATATATTAGGTGTAGGATAAAAGTTCATTGTTGTATTGCAATTATAAATAATTTTTGAATAGTGTTGGCTGGTTTTTTCTCCTTTTTCCAATTGAATTAAAAAATATGTAAAAATTTTAATTAATTTGAATTAGCTATTGTTTTTTTTCATAAAATGTGTTTCATTGATAACGTATAAAATTAGAGAGCCATTTGGACCATTAAGTTTTCGTATTATTAGTGTTTGGAATTTCCTTTATATTCTTTTAAAATTTATAACGATTACTATTGAATAAAGTGATTTTGACTTTGAATCTGAGGACATAAAAAAAGTTAAGAAGCATATTCCATCCAAATTTATGGGTTTTTATAATGAAATTGTCACTTATTGGCCTACCTTATGACAGAAACAATAGAAGGAGATGCTGAATGATAATTATTACGTTATTTTTAAATAAACGCTTCTAATTTGGATTAAAACTTGTTTATTTCATTTATTAAAGCCTTGTAAGTTTTGAAAAGGGCATAAGTCTAGGTTTCAAAAAGTGCTACATCTAACATACGAGATGTGTTCAAAAAGTATCACGAATTTTGAATTTTCGCGGGTTACGTATATTCGAATTTCGATGTTTTTGTGGCGTTATGTTGGTACTCATGTCTGTCACTTATGCCGACAAGCTCGGCCATTTTGAATGTTCACTTGATTGGTGATAGCTGCTTTACTTGCACGTGTTTTCAATCGTCTTCGATTTTTACTTATTCAAAAAAATGGATCAAAGAACGTGTATCAAATTTTGTGTGAAAAACGACATTAAGTGCGCGGATGCATTCCGAATGTTGACTGTGGCATACGGAGAAGCTACCTTGGACCGAAGCAACGTTTATCGGTGATACAAAATGTTTTTAGAAGGCCGAGAAGATGTGAACGACGAAGAGCGTACCGGACGCCCAAGCACTTCAACAACAGACGAAAAAATTAATGAAGTGGAGAAAATGGTATTGGCCAATCGTCGAATCACCGTTATAGAAGTTGCTGAGGACCTAAACATATCGATTGGCTCGTCCCATTCGATTTTTATCAACGATTTGGGCATGAGACGGGTCGCCGCGAAATTCGTACCAAAATTGCTCAATTGCGACCAAAAACAGCAACGCATGAACATTGCTAATGAGATGTTAAACTCTGTCCGCGATGAACCAAATTTGCTCCAGAGGGTCATAACTGGTGACGAATCGTGGGTTTATGGTTATGACGTGGAAACCAAAGCTCAATCATCTCAATGGAAGCTGCCGCATGAACCAAGACCGAAAAAAGCACGCCAAGTTCGGTCGAATGTGAAAGTTTTGCTGACAGTTTTCTTCGATTGCAGGGGCGTGGTGCATCATGAATTCTTGCCACAGGGAAGAACGGTCAATAAGGAATATTACCTGCAAGTTATGCGCAATTTGCGCGAAGCAATCCGCCAGAAACGCCCGGATTTGTGGGAGAACAAAAATTGGCTTTTGCACCACGATAACGCCCCTGCTCACACATCGTTGCTTGTGCGCGACTTTTTGGCCAAAAACAACACACTAATGATGCCGCAGCCACCGTATTCCCCAGATCTGGCCCCCTGTGACTTTTTCTTGTTTCCTAAACTGAAGAGGCCCATGAAAGGACGACGTTACGCTACGCTTGACGAGATAAAGACGGCATCGAAGGAGGAGCTGAACAAGATTTAAAAAAATGATTTTTTGAAGTGCTTCGAAGATTGGAAAAACCGTTGGCACAAGTGTATAATATCTCATGGGGATTACTTTGAAGGGGACAAAATAGATATTCATGAATAAATAAATAATTTTTAAAAAAAAAACAAAATTCGCGATATTTTTTGAACACACCTCGTACATTACTAGCGACTTGAATCTCTCACTTTTATTACAAAATAAAAATTTAATTAGGGATCCACCAAATGGAAAAATTGAATGTTAGTGATGCGATACAAACGAAATGTTTAGTTTTTTGTATCTACTGAAAACTTTACACAAGTGGAGCCATTTGCAGAATAACCGATTCAATTTTGAAACTAGCCATGTTTAGAAAATTTACAATATCTCATTACTAGCATTTTAGCTTCGGGTGATGGTGTATTCCACTGGCCGATCGATCTTAAGCCTTGATTAGATTCTTGCGTAATTTTCAAGTATATTTTGAACATTACTAATTTCAAAACTTCCTCCTATTGCGTCAGCATGCTCCGTTTGACCTTTGACGCATCATGGAGGGAAATCCCTTTAAAACATTCTTCAACTCCAGAAGCTAAGATGAACTCACCGCAAAATCTACAAAAATAAACCAACCAAACTTAGCACAGAAGAGGCTGACTTATGTACTATATGCGTCACTTAGTGGTTGTGTGATTCCCATTTTGGAATTACATTTTGACGAATAACGTTAGAAATCGATCGCTCAACAGTTCAGATAACGTTAGAAAGCTCCGTCCGAATCGAATGTGCTTAGCATATGATATGAACTATCAACCTCGCTTGTCAGCTTTATACTGTTCGTACTATCGCAAAATAATATCTACATCATCAATAGCATTATCTCTTATCACAAATAACTCTCGAACAATACTGATGACTTAGTTGTCTTACTTTTAATTTGAATGACTCCGCCACAAGGCGTTAAGCAAAATGATCACATGAATTTGGTAAAAACTTCATAATTTTAAACGAAAGAATCTTTAAATCAAAACTGGTTCCAGCATCATTTTACACTTGTATGATTTTTCTTACCAACCAACCAGACTGGGGTCGTTGATTGTAAAAATATGTAAATGATAATTGATACGTCAAACAGCACTAAATTTAATTTACCTTAAACAAAATTACTACTGGCGCCCGCACGCAGCAACTCACTAACCAAATTCACGAGCACTACTGATAAAATTTTCATTCTTCACGATCATTGCTATGTTGTATGGAAACTATGAGTCTAAGATAAGTTGCTCGAATAATCTTATCATGATATAAATAAAATGAGAATACGAGTAGACTCGATGATAAAATTGATTAAAAATTTCGCGAAACTTTTCCGTGCTAACATTGAAATATATATACTAATAATATCTGAATCATACCCTCAACGGGATATGTAATCTTTATTATTGATTGCATGTGAGACAAGCTGTTGTGCCAGCCAGCTTGGGCAAGGATTTAATAAATTTACTGTAAGATGTTATTGTTTCTTAAAATGCGTAGGATCGAAATGTTGTTGACTTCTCAGTTTATGAAAGAACGCAATATGTGTATGAGCGCAATCATCTCAGCCCGGATATTGATCTTTGAATGAAAATTGCTTAACATCATTGGTTAAATATGAGTGAATTCAAAGAGAAGACAATGATTTTTTTTAAATTTATGTATGATTAATAAATAAAAATAGGAATTATTTTATTTACTTATATTTACTTTTAAGAGAGAAAAATTATCTACAAAAGATGAAGTTGCACTATTTTACATTTTTTGAATACTCGTGATTGAAACATTTGCGATTGAGAAAAAGATTGAGAGGTGATTTAGCTAAAATCAATGCATTGTCATGCAAAGACATCCCTTCGTAAATCCAAAAGCCTTGTGTAAATTTTTCATTTTCGCATCTTTTCCCAACTCGTGATATAACTGCTTATAACAAACTCACATACATAAATGTAGTAACTACGTTTGCATTTAATGCAGAGCGTGAAGATTTGCGCTGAAAAGGATTAATTTCGAAGTCTAATTGATAAATCTCAAAATTAAGTATTTCAGTCAGTCCGCTTTTCGCATGAAGTGCACGCTAGCAGTCCGTGAAAGAAAATGTGCGTGATGTAGGTCCATGCTTCAGTGTTCTTCCCATTGCACGAAGGGATTCAGTAATGACTAAGGTAATATGGCAAAAAAAAAAAAATTAGAAAGTGGTGAATTGATGTATGTAGCAATATTTTCTTGCTGGTCTATTTTTCGGGCTAAAATGGAAAGAAAACAATTAAAATTATATGTCTCGTTATTTTTCGATGTTACGATAAGTTCCAATAACGTTCAAAGCTTGTTCTTGCAATTTAATTGCTTTTATTTCCTTGATAGAAATTGAAATACTGAATGCAGCCCACTTACTAACCAACCAACCGAATAGTATTTTAGTAACTGGACTCAATCAGACATGAGGGAATATAAGGATGCCCAATGTAAGTTGCAGTATGTAGATCCAGAGACTAGTATATATTTCATAATAGTTATCTGTAATAATCGAACAGTTAAAGGGTTAAAGAAAACCCCAAAATGTCCCAGATCAATCGGAACGATCGAACCGGTACGATTGCAGATTGAATCGGAACAATTTCCGATTGATCTAGCACAATTTGCAATCGAACCGGTTTGAGATTGATCTGGTACGACGAAATACTTCGGACATGGCAGTTGACATTTGGAGTGAAGGAGACTGGCGAGAAACACACGGGTAGGAATTGTTGCTGTGCTAACTATAGTTCAGGTATTGATTTTGATAATTAAATTACACTAACGCTCACATCTCTGCAACACCCAAACAGGAACGGTAGAAAAACCCACGTCAAGTAGGAGAGGAAGAGAAGAAGCGAACAGTTTTGCTTGGGTGGATGGAGGAGTCTGCTTTAATCGCTACAGTGATCACGTCGGATCGAGTTCTCCATAATTGGAAATCCATAGGAATATCTCGTTTACCCCTGTACAGGCCAGCAAATCGGAAATATGTGTGACTAGGTTATGATATCCCCTTGGATTATTGGTGATGCCTCACTTTCGGATAACGGAAAAAAAGATCCACCGTTAGAACACGTCAAGAGAAAAAGAAGTCGAAGGCGATCGAATCTATCTTTTCGCATATTCCTACAACAAAGTGTCCCACTCCCATCAACCTGTTACTATACAAACTGTTATTTACGTGGGGGCTAACGTGAAAATATAGAGCCAGTAGATTGCACTCCTATGAACGGGAACGGAAAGTGCTGTGATTGGGAAGATCGTCTTAACACCATCAACAGACTGAATCTCTTGTCTCTGCGTTGCGTATAATCGAAAGGAACAAGAAATCGATAGCGAGATTGACAAAGACAAGACGAAGGAATAAGAATAAAATAGGCCCGATCACGAGCAAAATCGATATTCTCAATCAAAATCCCACCGACCAAGACGATTGTTTCTCTGCAAAGCAGGCAAATTACAACGGGAAATGACATTCACCTACGAAAAGGAAAGTGTAGTTCCAGTGGATCAAACGCGACAATTACTTTTATGGCACAGTTGCACTAGCTCGTTGTCGAGTGATGCAAGGAAATAATAGCAACAACCAGATTTCAGACGTTTATGCAACAACTAGCCTTTGGGATTAAATAGCAATTACGGGTCGTGAGCTTCCCAGTCGCAAATCGTTTGAGTGTCTGTTTATAATCCATTTCCACAGGGAATGCGACACCTTTAAGTCACCAGTAAGTGAGAAATTGCCCGCCGTTGGTGAAGTTCCTTTCGCGACGGAGTCCGCACAGAAAACGGCGAAAAAGAACTTCCATCCCTCCTAAAATAGTTGAAAATAGTCGGAACTTGTGCAACCAACAACCGTGCAATAGTTAGACGCGTTTTCTGAGTTCAATGCAATCGTGAACACCGTGAAAGGAACGTGTTCGCGCGACGGAAAAAAAAATAGAAAAAGGAAATTCGTTTGAACCCAATATTGCCATCGTTGAACTTCTTAGTGGCTTGCGTCCTCTCCACCTCGACCAGAGTCTTCGGGCTTACCTGCACGCCACCGTGTGAAGTTTCAGAAACGAAAAGTGCGGTGTAAAAGAAAAACGGCTGTCACGTCGTGGTTATCACCTTAGTGCAGTTTTGTTCTCCACAGTCATGTAAAACCTAAAACAGACAAAGTCTCGCTGATATGCACTTGAATGCATTGCCACGTGAACATGAAATGAAATTAATGAATCGCATGAAAAACGCATCGAAAGCCGATTTCCAAACTGAAAACAAATCATCGTGGAGAAATTGTAAATATGCGGGATTCTTCCGGCCTAGTGGTTATAAACCATTGATCATTTTATTTTGGCTGTTTTTAATTCAACAATACAGTGGAATTTATATCACACTTTTCTACTCTGTTACATTCTTCCAGAATCGAGATTTCCGGACCACCTGCATCGTCATCGAGCGCTCGGAAGACCATACGGGTGAGTACCCTTTTAACTTAATATAAATATATTATTAAAATATTTTTATTATGAAATTTATTTATATTATATGCTATTTAGCTAATTTTACGATGTTATAAAAAAAAATTTGAAAAGAAATAACATTTTAATTGTTTATTACGTTTTCATTACAATTACTACATACACATTATAGCAAACTTATTTAAGGCGCTATGTAATGAAAGCAAACAATAAGAAAAATATTCCTTGAGATTTCTTTTCGCTGAAATTAACGTAGATAAGACTTCAACGGATAACTGAAGATAACAAAAAAAAAACAAAAATTCCAAATATTTAGAACTTTTGATAACAATAGTAGCAAAAGGAGAAAAGTTGATATAAAAACATGCGATGTAATTGATTCCAGATGAGTTGATAGAAATGAGAGAGTTGTTTTCGATTTGTTAGGTTCGAGTTGCAGGTGCACAATTTTTATCCGATATTTCTTGTTTGAAATAATGCGAAATTTACACTGAACCATGTTAATTAGTTGATATGTCAGATGGGCCTAGCGTAAGTTGCTTTGTGACCGTCAGGCATCGTTGACATTAGTACAGTTTGTTTGATGAATCGATTTGAGACTGAACAAATCCATGAGGTACAAGAATATGATGTATCGTTGAATAATGACTAATAAATATAACGAATGAAAGTATATTAGATCAAATTTCTATACGTGCTGACGATAACGAAATTAACCTGTAGTTTTGATTTGAACGGTACTCTTAACGTACTTCTGCTACGCAAGTGTATAGGGTACAAATGGATCAAATCTAACGTATGAACGAACCATCTGGAATGAATTGAGCATATTTGTAAAGAAGGAAAAATTGATTGTTTTTTTTTCATTTTTAATATAATTTATGGTTCTTGTTTATTATATTTTTTTTGAGATTTTTCTGTACGAATTGAAACAATGAACTAATACCATACCCTTTGGTCTTTGTTTTCTTCCGGCTCTGACCGGGTATGGGACTCGGTACGGTGGCAGGCTCCCCCTAAAACCATGAGCCAGCTGCCGGGTACAAATTAATCCTTCTCGTTTCAGGTGGCGTCGCGGGTTGAGTTGCCCAAGCAGAGTGCCTCTTTATGGCATAGAGTTATGCAATCAAATTGTATAATTCTATGGCATAAATTGGTTACGGGGTACTCCCCTTCTGATGGGAAAGTTCATGCAATTCAGTTGTATGAGTTTTCCACTCAGAAGAGGAATACCTGGCCACTGCAACAAAATATATATGGATTTATTCCGGTTGGGTGGGTGCGAAGGGGCTCCACCATCACCCGTTTGCCCCTCTTTCATTTGTGGGCCATGAGCCTCTACGGGTAAGGACGAGGTTACCCAAAGTCCGCCTTTCTTTTCAGGTTCCTTTTGTTCTTGAAAGAAGTACTATCTCCCTCGACGCAGTTATCTACACTTTTTGCGACATCGGTTGCCCCTGGATCTCCAGCAGTCAAATTCGTGAGTGCGAAATTTTTTTGTAGTTGGTCCTCGTGCTGGGGAAATGAACCCGCCCCACGACACCGCAATGCTAGCCTGCCAGCGCATTCACGCGTCTCCAGACGAGGGCATTCTCGGCAGATACCGACACCTTCTTCTGCCGAGGCAGCAGACCATCGCTGCTGTCCTTTACGGACTTATTGAACATCTTAATTTCACTACATATCTTCTAGCATTATATAACTCATATTACCCCCGAAATACCTTTGGGAACAGAAACATTGTCTAGTTAATAGTATGCTTAAAAGCTTGTATCGGAAAGGCAGTGAAGTATGTTGTAGTCCTGTCTCTTCAGCAGATAATAATACAAGACTAGTTAAAATATATATAGAGTAGTTTATTATTCTTTACTATTACAACATAAGCTCCGTGAGCTCAGACTTGACTCTATGATTCCCCGATGAAAAGTGACAAGTCTTCTTCTGCTATGATTGGTGTTGCCATCCCAACAACACTCCCCGTTAAGATGGATTATTCGGTCCGATGTACAAGTCGCGTCATGTCATAATCCTTATAGCGTTGTGGTAGTACTCCCGCATTGGTTCGTTGAACTCGACGCGATTGCGGATCTTCAGTACATTTGTCTCCCTGCACCGCTGCTTGGTCCAGTGGTTGTTTGTTGGCAGTGGCGACGAACCACCAAAACTGTATGAGGGCAAGATAAGCTTCGCGAGGCCCTACAATGACACAACTGGAAGAATATCATGGAAATCAAACAATTTAAACAGAAAATTTATAATTTTTCCGAAACTTGTAGTTGATCTTAAAACGTTAAAAACACGTAGGTGACTTGAAGAGTAAATTTGCAGTTAAAAACTCGGCCAAATTAATAAGTAAACCACAGAGCATTGAAGTAATAAACAACAACGAAATCTTGGTCTCGTTTGACGTTAAAACTTTGTTCCCAAATACTCCAATTAAACATGCGATCTACCAACTAGAAGTTTAGATCCATAAATAAATGAGCGGGATCTACAAGATTAGCTGCAATGATTGCGAAGACTGTTACATCGGCCAGACAAAAAAAATTAATCAAAACGCGTTTCCAAGAGCACATCAACGAAGTGATTAGCGGAAACAAGCGAGGTCTCAACACCGTACGATCAGCGGTAGCGATGCATATAATTGAGAAAGGCCATACCATCGACGAAGACAATTTGTTCTCTAATTACCTTTTATTGTTGCATATAGTAATAAGTTCATATGTTATGCTTAACTACCTAAACTATTTATAAGATTCAAAAATTGTCAATGAATTAGTAGCTATTGTACTGAGGAAGGAAGTAAGTCGCTCCCGAAATTCGCATATACTAAAAATAAAAGTTATTGTAGAAAGGATTAGCTACGTGTTTTTTAACAATTTAAACAGATTTTTTTATTCGTACAAAGGCACACATTTTTACTTTAACATAAATAAATCAGAGTCTCGTCAGCAAGTGTTTCCCCAATGTGTGTTAAAATTGAAAAATCATTAGTTGGACACTGTATACTACTTTTATAAATCGGTGAACGGGATTCTATTATCGGAATATTATATTCCTGCTCTTTTAAGATGATAGCATTTGATGACTAGACTGTAATGAATCATGCGACACCGCTGGTGACCACTACCAACACACTTTGCTGCTAGATGGCTTGTCATTTTACGTTGGTTGCGACCAGTGCACATCCCACGTCTATTTTGTCGTGGGATGCCAACAGAGATTGACAGCCACATGGCAGTGAATTGAAGTGTTGAGGTAGTGGCCGCCACGCATAAGCAGTTTTAAGGAGTTTTGGCCGACAGCGAACGATTAAACAGAACAAACGGTGCACAAATACGAAGTGGTCGCATGTATGTATAATCACGAAGTTTTCTTTAAATTTTCGGAGATTTGTGTAATATTTCGATTTTGTAGCGCTAACAGCTGTTCATGTTCAGTACTCAGAACTTGCACCACGGTAGATTCGTCCCGAAAACTGTTTCAATCTTCTCGAAACAGCGTTGGAAACTTGAGTGCAAAACAAAAAGGGAACGGACTATGTGTGCTACGAATGGTGCCGTTTATTATGTGCTACGCCACCGGCACCGATGGGCAACGGGCTATTGTTCAGTTTGCAGCAGCAGCACCAGCAGCAACATCCACTCAATTACTTAATTACAGCAGCCGCTGCAGGAGATATTCCACAACTTTTCGCCCAGATGGAAAACTCATCAGCGTAACCATTATAGAAAATACAATTCCAACCAATCAGAACAGTAGTGGTGGCGAAAACACTGAAAACGAGGATGCTCGGGAAAAGCGCACAAATTGCATAAAAATCGTTAAAGATGAAATCCTTGAGAATCCTCTGCTGCCAATATCAATAGCCGAGCCCAGTATTACACTTATGGAAACGGAAGAAGTGAAGTAAGTATGCGACACGATAGATGTCCCTCTTTATGGTCAGTTGGTGCTCCTTCCTCTACTCTAACCTCAAACTTACTTTCAATCTATTAATATAAAGCCTAAGCTGTATTTTGCATTTATCTTTGTGAGAATGAGGTTGAAAGAAGTCATTCATTACAAGGAAACTTATTTCCTATTTTCTCTCAAAATATTGCAACAAAAGCACATTTCACACAAAGAAAATTTCAAACTACTCGTACATGGCACAAATTTCTAAATTTCTTGTACATGTCTAAGATTCCGATCTCTTTACAAAAACACAAACAATCATGCGAAGTATGAAGTATACATACGAGTATATATATTTACAAAGCAACACTTAATCGTATTTTTATTACGGAAATATTTTTAATAGACTAAAATTATTCGAAATGACATTATTCAATAATGAACCTAATTAAGAAAAATGTTTCTAAAACATTATGAATGGAATCGATATGAAAATCGAAAAAATATCCAATAGTATTAAATATCAGAATAACACAAACAAACAAAAACACACACAAAAATGCAATAATTTTCTTTTTTAAGAGTAAACTCATTTTTGCTAATGTAATAGATATATGAAAACCGAAAGTTACAATGTTGCTATGTGCCTTTAAGAGTAAATTTAGATTAAGCTTTTCGTTTAAGTTAATTTCCTTGTTGAAAGAAATTATTTTTTTGTACTTTGTTTGATTATTAATACGAAATCAATGTACTTTTTACAAAAACAATGAAATAGGAAACGCAGACATTTAAAATTTTGCGTTAAAAGTTGAACAAACGAGTAAAGTCAGGAGAAGAAAAATTAATTTAATTTTTTTATCAATTTTTTCATATATTTATAAGTTAAGGAAGCGTTGATTCGCATTTATAAAGGTTGTAACTAATTGCACAAAGCAAGAAAAGTTTTCTTAATATTTTGTCATGAGTATAAGTGAATTATTTATTTCTTACATTCAATTACGTAAAACAAAAATAACCCATGAAATATCCAGTAAATATTTTAAATTATAAATTAATTTACTAAATCTTTCCCCTGGCACCTTTCACTCCTTGTGATATCTTTTCCAGTCTGTCATAACGTATTCAGTTTATTAAACTATAAAATAAATCATTCAAACATTTGAATCATAAATACTCATTTGAAATGGATATTTACACTTTGTTGTAAATTAATAAAATCTAATTAACTAAAAACTTCAAATATTAACTTCAAGGAACCTTCCCGAAATATAGCTTCCATCTAGTATAGTAAATCCTTCCCATTGGCTTCCCGCACCGTTGTAATCATTTTATTGAAAACATACGGATCACAACCCGATTGTACTTTGGAAACAAATCGGCCTGACTAATTAATGTAGAAAGCAAAATAGGTCTGAAAAATCTATCCAACATAATTAATTTAATCTTCTCGACTATCTAAACGGCCAAACTGCTCTTTGATAATTTTGAAAAAAAAACAATAGGCAATTATATAAAAATTAATAAATAATTAAGTTCCAATTGTCACTATGAACATTTCAATATGCTTTAACATTTGTTTCTTTTTTCTGATTAAACATTTTTAATTTTGAGCTTTCGTCTTTCTACGCCCTACAAAAATCACTTCACTCACAATAAGAATCTTCAATAAAATTAAACTTAAAGGTATTACATAAATAAAATAAATGCAAACAAATCAGTACAAGTTGTATATAAAAATCATAAATTTAAAATAAACTACATTAATAATTTAGAATTCTTAATATCATATTTATATTTATAAATAAACATTTATATACCAACATGAATTGCTAACGAAAAACACGACTTTCCTTTCCAGTGGTTCTTCTTTTCAGCGGGAAATGAGGTGCAGGGTAGGTATGCCGTCGCGAGGGTAGGGTTTGAGAAAATCCGCTGAGGTCGGTTTCGCGTTGCGCGCGGTACGCGGTACCTTTGTTGTTTTGCCTTTTTATTAGAGTAGCTTTCGTCGGGTTGAGTAAACGTAGTACGAGTATACTTTTCGGTACCGCGTCGGAAATTCGGGAACGCGAAGTAAAAAAAATTAGATTTTGTTCTTTGACTGATTGATGAAGAAATACGGAGTAACGTAAAATAGGTTTCCTCTCCGTATGGTTTTGTTTTGTGACGCGTTTGAAAACGGGCATGTATTGGTGGCTGAATATTGTAAATGAGCGTAACCCATTCGAAGACCCGCGACCGAAATCCTCTCTGATCTAGCTGGCCGACAAGCAGCCACCGCGTGAATGGGTTACGGTGCACGGATTGGTTGACCGGTTGGTACCATCCGTTGGCACTACTCAGACTTAACGTCTAGGTTCCGCGTTCGCACGTAGACGTAAAATCATTACAAGACTTTATCAGTGAAAATTAAATAAACCTAAATTTTCTACTTTTCGCCTTGCTAAACTCCTTAATTATTGCACCTAGGCCAACCTAGATGCTATATCAGCCTCAATGGATAAAACTCCTAACGCTGAAAGTCTTTGCTGACCCATTGTATTTCTTAAAAAGTTTTTAATAAGCTTTGATTTAGAAAAGCTCCTTTCAGCGGAAGCTGTACTTAGAAATACTGCTAATAAAATTCCAATTACAATATAAATGTTTGGGTAAATTTCCTTTAAGTTATTCTTGGTTATATATTGAAGCAACTGTTTAACGTCTCCGGCGTAGACGGGCAAATTCGGCATAATTGCTTGCCGTTCTTCATACAATTCATAAGATTGGATGTTACTGCTCTCACCCACTCGTAGAACTGTGTCTAAGTCTTGACAATGTTCTGATAAATGCTCTTTCCTAATATTTTTGAGTTTGCTTAAATCATAGAGGGAACCAAAATCTGCAAAATTTTGATTCAAAGATGTATATCTTGTATCCATACAGCTTATTATGGAATTAAAGAACTCTGTTTCGAACCGAATTTTGGAAGACTGTATGGGTTCATCACTTCTTTCATAAGCGAAGATCCTTTTTTTGGTTAAACTTTTATTTTTAATTTCTTTTGGCAAGTCGTAATTACTTTTTTCAATAATTCGATCAGCGTCAGATAAGCATTGTTCGAATCCAATTTGACGATATTCTTTGATCCAGTCACAGAACGTATGCAAATGATCAAGGAAAGGCAATGCTTAAATGGACTTCTACGGATTGCCATAATTTACTTATAATATTCACTCGCGATACTATTGCATGCCATAAATGCAACGATATAATAAGAGAATTTCATTTAAAACTGAATCACAATCACTGAGTGAATCGAATCCTTCTGTGTGATTTTTTAAGTTCTCGATACATTCTACAGCATCATTAAATTGGAATAATATGGCTTTGACTGTTTCGATCCTGCTTTCCCATCTTGTGTCTGATAAAGGTTTTAAAGCAAGTTTTAATTTGCCTTTGATAAACTCCCAGCGTTTGCTTGACCTTGTAATAACAAATAAATTTTTAGAATAAAACCAAAAAAAGTTTTTGCTGGCACGTAACAATTAGCTGCATCTACTAACAGCAGATTCCGTCTATGACAACCGCAAGGTGTAAAAACTGCCAGCGGATTACTATTCAAAATTCGAGTTTTAACTCCATATTTATGTCTACAATATTCGCACCATTGTCGTACCCTTGGCTGCGACAATTATGAATATCTAATCCATTTTTCCTAATTCTTCAAGTATTGTATTAGTTAGGTAGTCCCCAGCCGACTCAGCAACAAGAAGAAACCCAATATAATGTTCTTCTATTTTAGCGGTTATTATGTTTCAAAATCGTAATACGACATTTGTTCAACTCGACTATAGTCTCTTGTGCAGTCAAGCAAAATATCAATCACTTCTCTGGCCACGCTTTCCGCCATAAGCCTTATCAAATCATTTTGAATATCGTGGTTTAGATAATGTGTTACAAGTTGTTGGTCATTAATATGTTACATGTGTACTCGAAGCGTGGGATCGTATTCGAAAAGCAATTTGAACAAGTCTATGAAGTTGCCAGAATTTTCACTACAGTATATTTTAAGAGACCCTCTATGCCCTCTGAATGCCAGATTATATGAGGCTACGAAGTTAATGATGTCAATTAATCTTTCAAATAAATTGTACCAATGTTTTTGAGATTTATAAATTAGCCTTTCGTTTTCTTTATCTATGGTTTTCCCATGCTTAGCTCGCTTCTCAAATGTTAGCCATTGACATATGTTCACTTTTCTCGTGTCTTTGTAAAATATTTGTTAAGTGTTTTAAGTCACAGCATCCTCCTTGAACTTGAGTTTGAGAATTGCTAAAAAGTCTACACGGAAAACAGAAAACTTTGTTTTGATAACTAGAATATTCCAGTCAGCGACGATGTTGAGTTTCACCATTACTGAGTCTCCTTAAAAAATAAAACAAGAAAAGTGCCTACGATCATCATCTTTGGGATGATGATCGTACGCACCGCTGTTATTTGACGACTGTATTGGACCAGTTTGAATAATATCATGACGCTGAGAATCGGTTATGGGAAACGACCACATTCCTGGATCAGAATTTATAAACGTTTCTTTGACAATGTTGCTATCATCACCGTTAACTGACCGAGAACTTATTTGTTGTTCAGGAATTCCACTCTCCACCTCAGATTTTGATTGGGTAGAGTTTGATGCTATTTTTACTTCCAGTTGTAGCTTACTTCTCAATACATCTAAAATACTTTCCAAATTTAATGAAGTATTGGTTGTTGCAATATCCGTCGTCAAAGAAATCAATTTATCTGATTTTGTCATGCTTTGAGATGTTTTTTTGAGGTAATTCATCAGTCTCGAGCCTAAATCCCGATCTAATAAGACCCTTTCAGCTTTCTCTTGTCTTATTTTACGGACCCAGGTTCCCATTTGCTCCCGATATCTCTATCTCTTTTGGGACCTGGACATTATGAACGTCGTTTAACGTATATTAAACCTATTAACAATAATAATAATTTTGTTTTTACGAACATACCTTCAGTCACACAATTCTACAGTTAGTTTATGAAAAATTACGCTAAATAGCTCACTGAAATTCCATTTGAATGAATCGAACTGATTAACAATCACTACGTATTAATTTAATAATTATTATTTTTAAACCTTCACCACAATATCACTCATTCTCACTCACAATAAAAAATAAAAATGCTTACGGTATTCTGCTTTATCTCGCGAGGCCATGGGGAAAGAGTGGAGGTAGACACGAATCAACCGAAATCAGAATCGTTTGCAGGTATGGAGCTCCATTGAAAACCGTTGCCATGTTCATCAACGCATGTAGCATTTCGCCTCGCACACGAATAAATACTCAGGACTCTTTCTCAGAAGTGGCTGGGGGATAAAAATAACCTTATAGCCAATTCAAACCTGTTTTGGGAAATTTACCATGATCCTTGGATCAAATTAGATGGCACATCACGAATGTCTTACATAGACCGGTTTCTGTAGTCCATTGGTAAGTATTGACTAAGATAGACTGTGACATATGATGGCGGATTCATTATGTATATAGCATAAAACTTTGCGCATGATAGGTTGCATAAAAATTGCATATCCTATCAAGATAAAAAGGTGTTCCCACGGTAAAGAAAACACATTCTTTATATCGTTTTAACATTGATATTGATTATTGGAATGATGTGCTTGCCCATTATGCGAATTTCCCAGCCCAAATATTTAGTGAGGTATGCATATGTTAGTAAATGCCATCGGATACCTCTTTCGAGTTTCACGGAAGTGTCCTGGCACTCTACGAAAGGTTCAAGGAACCCAATAAGCACAATTTAATTATAAATTACACAAGGATTGTAGATATCACACCGATGGTAGGAGTGCAATTCTGATGTGAGAGACAACATAGAGGGCGGTTGCGAAAGAATACTGTAAGCCAAGATGTTCGCCGCCGATGGTCTCATCCGTCCTAAATGTCTTACTGTAGTTGAGTGGATCGTGGTCACGATTTCAGTATACTTTACTATGGACTGGACAATTGATGCGTTACGCCAAATGCTAGCAATTTGAATGGTTTTATTGTTTAGCTTTGAGTAAAATCATTGACAGCTTTCACTGGTATCAATATTTTTCAAACTTACATTGAGTTAGAAAAAGCTCTCAAGCACGAGGCTCCGTAGGTGGCCGCCCATATTGCCCACGACTCGCGCTGCCACTGTTTGTTGGCAGGCTCTTCAGGTTCTGAGCTCAGTTGGAACCCAGTCACCACTTCTCTGTTTGCGGGACAAGACCATCCAGTAGAATGTTTCTTCCGTCATCGAGGAAAGTAAACCGCTTTTTGATTTGGTTTGCATTGAAGTTGACTTCACTATCACCCGACAGACCCTCCGTAAGCGCCAAGTATTTGACTGTACCGCACCTTTTCATAATTGTTGCTGGTGACCATTTCTATTTGTTGGCGGTGAACGTTTTGATAAAAACGTCTTCGCTGATATCGAGTTCTCTCCATTTTGCTCCGTGGTGCAGATTAAATTGCTGTTCCATATTCCTGTTACGCTTGCAAGAACGGGCATGCTCTGGTTTCAATAAATCAAACTTACTCTTCATAGAATGACTGGTCATGACCTAGAAGGTAAATTCATTCCAAGGGCTGCCTATGGTGTGGAACAAAAGCATAGCAAGAAATTGCGCAAAATCTGATTGGCATTCCGTTCTCCCTCCAGCTTCTTTAATCCAGTTTTCAGTGAGTTGACAAATTTCTCAGCTTGACCGTTTCATTGGAGATGAAAAGGTGCCGTTCTGGTGTGATCGATAACGTTTTCTCTGTAGAAACTCTCAAACTCCTCTGAAACAACCTGCGGACCGTTGTCAGAATCCAGTGTATCGCGAAGTCCGTGCCGCGGAAAGGCTTCCTCTAATCATTCGATTGTCTTTGATGTCGTTGCGGCTTGCATTTTGTATTCCTCTGGCCAGTTGCTGAGCGCATCAATAATAATTAAATACCAAAATCCATTAATGGGTCCCGCAAAATCGATATGGATACGAGACCATGGTCCGTTCGATATGGCATATGATTTAAGCGAACACTTGTTCGGCGATTTGGAATTTATTGCGCAGTTTCCACACCTTTTGACCAGCCTGATGATATCGTCCTCAATAAATGGCCAGTAAACTTTGCTTCGTGCCAACAGTTTCACGCGAGCGAGGCCTGGATGGCCTTGATGCAGCTCTTTCAATATTGTCCTCCAATGACAAGCTGGCAAAACGATGCGATATCCATAAAAGATGTACACTTGAATGCTAGTGAGTGATTCTCGTCGGGCAAAAAATTTTGCACCGCCCACGTTATCGATCTGCTTTGAAGTTCGTGGCCACCCATATTCGATGTGTAGTAATCGAGCAGTCACCTAAGCCAACTGCCCGAAACCCGCATAACACTGTTCCGAAATTTCAATTGCAGATTTTAAAAATTTTGCTACTCAAATTTAAACTTTTGTAAATTATAAAATATAGAAAGAAAAAAAAATTGTAATTTTTTATTATAAATATGAATTTATACTGTTTTTTATACATTAAACGTAAATTTTTTCTTTGCATTGATATTCTTTATAAAATTTATCTTTTATTATTTATTTTATTTTTTTATTTATTATTTTTCATTCTATTATAATTTTTTTAATAACTTTATTATGCAAATCTGCATATTGAAACTTCTGACATGAGAACATTGATTTAGTGCATCCCATCCATGTATTGCACTGCCGAATGCAATTTATCTCAGCTGAGCTAGCAGCTGGTTTCGATTTACAGGTGTGATAGAGATATGAGAGATTTGGACGGATCGTGGAGTCTGGTATAAACGGTCACCACGAACCCGTCGTAGCTGTCCGGTTCGAATTCGCGATATACTGCCCTATCTCTTTTTGTGAACAACTTTATGAGTTGCACTGTGGATTTGCAGGGTAAAAACACAAGCGACGTGCTACGGGGGAACTTAGATTCCGTTGACGTGGTTGAACGATACGAACGGAGCAAAGTGAAGAAAAAAAGAAAATTTTTGTATGTATCAAACCAAAATAAAAACAGAAAAAACGTGCAATCGCATATCTAGCCGAATATTGAAATAAGTGAATTGATCTCAAATCGGCAAGTGTGAAAGGTGGACGTGAATTTATCCATATCAAAGTGACACAAGACCCGAGCGAAAGTTCTTCGGTGGTAGCAAATCCCGAAAGGAATATTCTCATTTAAATGTAGCGGGACAACGGCGCTTGGCCTGATAATAAAGTTTATTTTGATTCCCAGTATCCAGTGACGGATAAACAGTTCCGTTAATAAACACATGATGCCGGAAATACGAGTGAAAGTGTTCCAATTGGATTGAAGTGCAAGTGCATGTTCTCCTTGAAGTTATTCGCTGAGTGCATTCTAGTGTTGGAGTGAAGCAGGGAGGGGAAATGCCCGAATAGAATTTGCGTCCTGTATGTTCGCCGTAGACGTTTGGATCGGAACGTGGACCAGTGAGTTTGGCAGGAATGACAACAAACCGATATTCTCCTTACCGTACAGATATCAAAGATTTTGGAGAGCACTCAATGCCAGATCAATAGCACAGTTTTGGTAGCACTTTGACGGCATGGTTTTATGGTTATAGAAGCAAAACCATCAAAAACAACAATAACCAGAGATAAAAGTGAAATTATCTTTTTAGTAGCGTCATTGGCACTTCTCAGCAACTGCCATTGCTTGTGATTTTTAAATACATGTAGAATAATAATGAAATCAACACTCAAGTAATAAAATTAAAGTGACAACTGCCAACTTTTGAAAACAATGATGAACGTGTTCTTTAGCTTTTTAATAATGAATAAATGAAGCGTAGTTCTTTAGATTTGTAATTTGATAAATTAATCGGCGAACGTATGCAACTATCTGCCAGGTTTAAATCTAAAATTCATTGACTCTTTATTCGCTTCTGTTACCGTATCTCTTACTGTCTCCCACATTTTTTTTATGTCATCATTACTTTCTCTCATCTGCGGGGATATGTTGATCCAATTTTTCCGCGCTGACATGTATGTGGACGTTACTGAGCTATGATTCAGCTTATATATGTGGTACCTTGGGATAGCTGATGTTCCTTGTTTACAGCTCTAAGAGATGCGGCATTGGAGCTTGACCCTTATAAGGTAGTGGTCCAAATCACAGAAAGGCACAATACACACGTACCTACATTTAGTCTAGATTGATCTCGTGCGATTCATGTATAATTTGAAAATTTCAATGAAAAAAAAATAAAAAAATAAATCCACCCAAAACATTTACGTGGTTTTATTACAATACGATTCCTATATATAGGCCTCTGGAGAGGGTAGTTTATTTTTTATAGAAGTATTTCGTCTTTCATCCTTCATATAATATTTAATAACAGATATCAGCATTACAAATATTCACCATACTGCATCTGGCATTCAATACGTACAGGCGTGTTTTTTAGATAGCTCCTGTAACTGATTTAAAAATTAAATTAAATCAATTTTCCAACGTCAATTATATTATTGTTTGGATTTATCGTTTGATATTATGATTGTATTCCACACCGGCTTTGTCAAAAAAAGAGAAAAATGGAGGAGCCTGACGGCTTCCCATAGTTGAGAGATCTGGGACCTTAGAGTATGCAAAGCAAATGTCAAACTTTGAATAATATCTTCGGGGGAAATGATTCAAAAAGCCATGATTAAAGGCCAAAAACCTAGAACATTGAAACAAAAAAGCCAAAGAAGCCACACCAAAAGAGGATCTCAACTATAAGAGATATCAAACACGTACCTACGACTGCAATGCAATGGAAACGAAAATGGACTTTGAATACAATCTAAGTAAAAACTCTAATTGCCTCGGCAAAGGAGCTCAGATAATCCCACAGTCGGACGTGGTATGGCTTGCGATATTTTGGGATACCAT
Organism: Odontomyia ornata; assembly: GCA_963969285.1. Lineage (NCBI taxonomy): Eukaryota > Metazoa > Arthropoda > Insecta > Diptera > Stratiomyidae > Odontomyia > Odontomyia ornata. The sequence continues at coordinate 234,264,491 of OZ017741.1, read as the reverse complement.
GTGATGAATCGGCTACTCAGGTCTTCGTTAAGCAAGTGGATAGTGACACATTCTCAATCTAAAATGAAATAGGCTCATGGTTTCGGTCTAGTAAAATGATTGGCCTAGCAGGATCAGCAGAAAGTGCGGTTGTCTCTTTGTTTTCTACTGGGTAATCTACTAGTGCTTCTGGTTGGTCTGGGCACTTGCTATAAGTTTTTGATTTCTAACAGTCTATAAAATCAGGCATGTAAGTGTTGGCTTTTCTGCAGCGATAGCAGAAGACTGTGGACTCAGCAGGGCGTACTATAAAACGTGATCAGCTTAGTGGCAGTTCCAGCATGTGGAAATTCATGCCTTACCTGCTACATTGCTGATCTTGACCAAATCTGTGTTTTTGCTGAGCAGATGTGCTCACGCAATATATGTATGTTCTTAAGTTCCATAATGATTCTAGAGGTGAATCAAAAGCAAAGTTTAGCGTAATATCGGTGTTTAACTCTGATAGAAAAGGCCAATTGAATCAATCTCTACGATTAACTAAGTGGCTTGTAAATCTACAGTCTAACGAAATGTAAAAATTGAATATTATTTTTCAAGACATGAAATAAAACTAACGTCCCTTGAGGTGGAAATATGTCGAAATTATAAAACACTACCCTTCCTGGTACCATCAACCCCACGTTCTCAGAATCAAGTGTAATGATTTAACAATTTACGTCCGAACGCGGAACCAACCTCTCATCGGTTCTAGACGTTAAGTCTGAGTAGTGCCAACGGATGGTACCAACCGGTCAACCAATCCGTGCACCGTAACCCATTCACGCGGTGGCTGCTTGTCGGCCAGCTAGATCGGAGAGGATTTCGGTCGCGGGTCTCCGAATGGGTTACGCTCATTTACATAATTCAGCCACCTATACACGCCCGTTTTCAAACGCGTTACAAACAAAACCATACGGAGAGGAAACCTATTCTACGTTACTCCGTATTTCTTCTCATACCCAGTCAAAAAGAACAAAATCTAATTTTTATTTCGCGCTCCCGAATTCCCGACGCGGTACCGAAAAGTATACTACGTTAACTCAACCCGACGAATGCTACGTTAAGGAAAAATCAAAAACAACTAAGGTACCGCGTACCGCGCACGACGCGAAACCGACCTCAGCGGATTTTTTCCAAACCCTACCCTCGCGACGGCATACTTACCCTGCACCCCATTGCCCGCTGAAAAGCAGAACTGCTGGAAAGGAAAATCCGTTTTTTTTGTTAGCAATTCATATTATTGTTTCGTATAGTGTAATTTTACAAAATTATAAATGTATATTATTTGATAAAATATGTAGGTCTAACCTACGCTGTCCTAATTGTTTATTTCATATGCATTTGTTGCAAGAAAAATTTCAGTTGATTGTTGCTTTTTATACCTGAGCGCCTGGATATGTGCACATAAAATACGATGTACATTTATTGTTATGCTTTGTTTGATTTCTTCCAGAAAAATATATTTTTTTATGTTTATTTATATCATGAAAAATATTTTCTTCATCAATTATTTTTGGCAATTAATGGATTTGTCAAATATTCTAGTTCATATGAATTTAATCCTCTAATAATTCTATTTACTTCTTGCTGTTTGCCTAGCTGCATTTGTATTGTATTTTTCATGTTATTAGCATTCGATTTTACCTTATTTCATGTTCCTTTTTTTTTGTTTAAAAAAATATTATTTAACCTTTTTTTGTACTTCAATGGTGAATCACTGAGCTCATTGTATTCTAAATGTATTTCTTGATGTCTAATTCTAAATATATATCGATATATAGTATATAATGAATATTTACTGTTTTTTGAGTATATCTTAAATTTTTTTGATTTTTTTTCTGAATTGTTTTAATAACAGGCATAATATACTAGAATCTTTTAAACCATTTCTTTTGTTTGATGATGGGTTGAAATTTCTTGTATAATTTTAGTTACTTATACATTGAAACCATGCAAATGTTAATTTCTTTCCCTTTCATTGTAATAGAAGTACATACATAAAGTTTATGTTGTTTTTAACATTGAATTGAATATTCCTAATTTTTTTTAGTTTATTTAAAAAGTTTGTTTTTAAGATTTAGTAAATGTGCCCTTAGTTTTTTTATCGTTAATGTTTAAAGGATATTTATGCCTAGAGTTTTCACTTTATTTTTTTGTTCTGCATTTTGGAATATTAGTTTTTTAGAGAAATATTTTTTTTTTCATTGAAATGAAACCGATATGTTATGGTTTTCGATTTAGTTGTATTGTTAACAAATTAATTAGTATAGTGGTCATTCTCTGCATTAAGTTATGAAATAAATTAGCCTAACCTTTTTTCTTGCTTGTTAACACTCTTGAATATAACAGAAGAGGTGAAGATGGGCTGCCATTATAACATATTGATTTTTTTTTCTTCATAAAAATAATAGTATAGTGTCTCTTCTTTCAAATACTAATCGAAATGCTGAGCTGACATTTAATTCTATATGATCGACTGTTAATATTTAAGTAGAATAAAAAATACTACGAATTTAATTTATGTTGATGTTTATTACCTTAAGATAAATCTGAGTTTATGCTGTGCAAAATATTCCAGCTGAATTCCTTTTAAAATGTTTGGTTTATAATATTGAATATCTGACGAATTGGAAAACCTGCTCTAATTAATTTGAAAAAAGGCTGACACATGACCAAATAAATTTTATATAATCAGGTCAAAGTCACATAACCCTTGTTAATCTACAGCATACTTATTAAATACCAAATTTGAAAGTACGTCAACAAAAGCGATTGCTCTCATAGTTCCTTCAGATAATTGGAAGGGTATAAGAAAGTAAGACTCAACACAATTATAGAAGAAAAACAATGTCAAAGTATTTTCGGGCTTGTTAACAAATTTACCGAATGATTGTACCAAGTGGTAGATTCCTCTCAGGTAATATTAGTCTATATTTGCCGAATTTTGTCATTTTAAACTCTATAAGAATACTAAACAAAGAAGCTCTGTATTGAGCTGCTATTTCAGTTGATAATAAAACCCATACACTTTTAGTTTCCCTGATCTATAAAATAAATGGTTAAATGCGCATGTGTTAAAGGGATTAACCATATGATTTTCATCGCATGCATTCAACTAACACTAAATTTACCAAAGTAACTAATAAGGAATATTTACAAGAATAATAGTTAAATATTAAAATTATTAAAGGAAAAAGGATTTTTTTGTTTCCAAATGTGGACATGCTCCTAATTTAAAACAGAGAAAGTCATAAAATTGGTAAATATTGCACGTTCGTCACAATTAAAAATAACGAAAAAGAGGAATCTAAATGTTCGAGTAGTTTGAGTCGCTTGTTGATTGTTTGCAATAGTTAAGGTAGCCCTGAATAGAGTTTTGTGTCACTTAGTAAAATTTGGATTTTACTCATATTTCACTCAAAATTAAGGTCGTAAGAAATGTTAATTTTCAGAATAATGCAGAAAAAAAAGAGTTTCATTGTCTAAAAGATCATTGCCAGCAATTTATTGCGTTTAAAAACCTATGATACTCGAATCATTCGGCCGATAAACGAGTTTTTTCTGCATTATTGTCCAAACCGACGTCTGTGGAAAATTAGGGGTTAAAGATTTTGTTTAGTATAAATTCTTGATTGATCTGTCAGTGATAGATATGATGATATTTTAACGTTTACGTTTGATTCACACAAAAAATAACCAACGTTTGTGTATATGTAGGCAAGTCAGTGTACTCAGTGAAATAAATTCGTAAGATTAATTGCTGATTTTTATTACATTCTTGGTATTTGTCAAAATATCAGCGATTGTCCTTTGTCCATCACTGGAATTTCAGCAATTACTCTATTCAAAAGTTGATAGTTTTTGATGCTGATAGACTACTCCAAATGAAATGCTATTTCTATTAATAGAAGCCTCAAACAATTGCGTTCAAAATAAATATAAGGGGGGCACACAGGTAGTATAACTTCTAGAACGACCAAAATACATTTTCCTTCTAGAAACGTTTTAGCTTTCCGCAACGAAATATTTTGTTTAGTGCGCAAAGTTGTCGCAATAAATTACAAAGCATAATTGGAAAAGAAATTTAAAAACAAATAACAATATTTCTCTAAAAAATTGCATTCCATCTTAAATTCTATTGTATCCCCGGTGGCGGTTGTCCCAGTTCAGTTGCGAAATATGCGTCACGATCGCATTCCACTTCATCGAGAATGCCCGCGATCAATTCTTCATCCACGTTCAGATTCGAGTTCTTGCTAAGCTCGATGCAGCCAGCGCTGTGCGAACTATGCAAGCTTACTTTTGTTGGATTTCTTTCCGAATGGAAAATGAAGTTTCCGACGTCGTTTTTTTTGAACTCGCCTTATAACTTCACCGTCGAGCATAGGAATGCGATAGGATTGCGAACTCAGCTTATCGAAAACTCGTTTACATTCACTTAATATCCGACAAACGACGTTTTGCTTGGCATGCGTGTGTCCTTTTATTGTTTGAACAGCAACACTCAAATCACATAATCGAACTTCGCTATGGATTTTCGCATGTCATTCCATCAGATAATTTATGCAAAGTTCATCAACATTGCCCGAGCAGGAGGAAGCGATCAAAAAAACGACAACCATGCTGATCAGGAGTCCACGCTCTAATTCATTTGAAAAATCACAATACTTGAATAAACTCGACCAATGAATTTCTTCCTAAGATCTAAATGCTTATTTCAATACTTGGAGCAATGATTTTATTTTACTCACACATTAAATAACGGTTTTCTGCTCTATGTTGCATTCCTTTTCACAATCAATGCACGACACTGACCACTTCTAATTTTTATACACTTTTGTATGTTCTAAAACTTCAAATAAATGCGGCTTGCAGGTTGTGAAGTCAAATTATCACTTAAAATTTATAACTGATGCTCATAGAAAAACCCATGTGCTTTTTGACACTTTAAACCAGTTTCCACTTTCCTACCTTTTTGACGTTTGGATGGCAACTGTGGGAGGCATTTCCAGATAGATATGCTTCGAAATGAATCAGTGTTTTACTACAGCGGATCACATTGACAGAAAATATTTCTCCACAAATATAAATATTTGAAGAAAAATATTTTCGGCGCAATGATATCTGCACGAAAGATGAAGTCTGCTTGCACTTCGAAGTCATACATATCTGGCCGGGTGCCAGGGTTCGGGATCGGAATCACTTCGATTCCCGGGCGTAGGTGTCACATTACACAAGGTTGCATAAAACTCTTACTTCCTCGTCGTAACCATAAATATATACATCTATTGCATAAATGATATTCAGATACAAGTTACACTGTATCTACTGCAAAAGTTATTACGCTGATATCTGACTGTTTCTTTTACTTTTCGTAATACATGCACATCAAGGTACTTTGATCATGATTTGCCGCGACTTGTCTGCCAAAGTTTTCAGAAGGGAAACGTTCCGGATGCCCAATCTTCACTAATTTGGACATCAGCTGCCAGAATTTCGGGCGAAACTGGTAAATCAAGGCTACTTGCAGATTTTCTTTAGGAGGGAGTATTGCCTTCTTTCACTTCATGGGCAAAAGGGTACAATTTCGTATTTTGATACCGATTCGTTCCATGCTGAGCCAATTCTTCGCGTGCATACTAAAACAGGTCAGCTCTGACTTCACCCAAAATTCAGGAAAAGGCTGGAAAAGGGTTGTTGTTGATGTTGCACTCCAGCCCCTCTCGGGTCTTCGCTTAGAGATAGAGTATCTCATTATCACGATCGAATGTGTCGGCACTCCACAAGGTGATATCGTCAGTATTACGCTTTGGCCATGTGTTCGTCCACTCAGCTGTGATACGTTCTGATTTTAAATTAGCACATATCATCACTGAACGGGCTTATAGTCCGTCCGAAGAATCACTAGAACTAAATCTCGTTGCCAACTACGAGAGTCGAACCAGGGACCTTCGGCTTACGGGATAAATGCTCTAACCACTACACCACATGGACTACGACAGGGTTGCCAGTTTCTATTTCGAACAGGAAAAAGGTAATATATACAAGAAAATTTTCACTTAGAGATTTTTAAATCAAATTTCTAATGTAATAAATGCTTTTCGTGTTCTGCAACGAAATGCTGGCATAATTACAACAGTTTCTTTAAATGGAGTTAAAAAGTTGTCCAGGTCATCATTCAACTTTGAAATGCCGACTCGTATCTTTCTTTGTTTGACAGCTAACGTTCTCGAGACCGAACGTATAGACACCTTGTTCTTGTAAAGTTCATCGTTGACAACTCAACGAAATCGTCCTTTCTTAACGGGATACTTTTCTTTCATTCTTTTTGAGATCAAGCACGGTACCCGTGTAGTTTTCGATTTTTTGATAGCAAAAAAAAAATTAAGAAAATATGTCACATTGATATCTTTGAATAACGGGACAACAATGTAATGGAATTAGGTTTGTGAGCCTGAATTAGCAGCTACTTTTAAGAAAACTCAACAGAAACGGTAAAACCGGGAACAAATTTCTTTTGTCCCTTGTCAATAAGTGTCATTTGACTACGGACAAAAGTTCCTGATTTCAACAATATCAAGTCCTGTTGGAAAACAAAAAAAAAATCAAGAGGTCAATGGAAACACTTATGGTACATCTAACTATAATTTATTTATACTTATACATTGAATTTCTTGAGAGAAGTATCCTAAAGATTGGTAACAAATCATTCTTGTTGGAGTAGACTCCTGTTTACTTGTTTTTAATTAACTAGTTTTCTTTTCCTCTTTATCAGCACAATAAATACAACAAAAATATTGTATATACTATACATTATCAATTAAAATTTTGGGTTAAAAAAAGAATTATTATGAACAATGCAAGACCTAATCTTTGTAATATTGAGTATACTCTACTGTTGTTTGGCGGTCGGTTTGTACATTCTACTGGATTATCTTCAGCTTCAGCGTTTGGGCGGTAATCGACAGCTGTTGCTTGAAAAGAATCAAATGTTGGAGGATGGAGCACTTCATCCAACACTTTTTCATCGATCGGAACATTCAAGGTAGATCTTCTTCGCATAAGTGGACAATTTGGTGAAAATCGCAAATGCTCACTTACTGGATCGTCTGTTTTATTCCAATTCTGTATATCTAGTCCACAAAAATTACAAATCACCAGATCCATGTTCCCTGTATAGTAAAATCCAATTCGCGCAAGTTCTGTTGGACGTAACCACGAAAGAGGCCATCCTTGTGAAAAGCTTCTTAACCGGTTACATTCTTGATTATAATATTGTGTTATGACATCAAGCATATCACTTGGTTTAGTTAAGAAAAATACACAATAATATATTAACACGCACAATCACTGAGAAACTAGAAAACTTTTAATAAGTATGATTTTTTATTTACGATGTGTGATAGGCCTTTACAAGCGACTACAACATATTTAGATAAGATAATTAGCGAATTATCGAAGGTGTTCTAGTTTTCCAGAAATATTGAGGTTTTAGCGTTTATTTTGAAACAGCTTTTTAAGTGAAGTATTAAGAATAATATATACGAGTATGTTTTATTTTATTCTATGTTAATGTATGATGCCACTTCTTTTTCGCGCAATATGAATTCTAGAAACTTTACTTGAATTAATGTGTGATTGTTATGGTCTCTATGGCAGAGTAAAAGTAAGCTTCGGTACGCACAAAAATTGCGACTAATATCACCTGCTATTTAACCTTACTCAACAATATGTAAGCCACTTCCTTGTGTTATGAACCTTCTGGTGGACGGACCAACGAACAGACAGACGCCCCGACGAAAAGAAAGACAGTAAACGGAGGAAAACGTTAACAGGTTGAGCAAGCAGAAGAGTGCTCCAACCAGAAATGCTTGGTAACTTTCCTAGGGTTATAGTGAAATAGATATGTTAAATGTCCGTGCAGGACTGCAGCGATAGTCTGCTGCCTCATCGGAATAGGATGGTAGTACTTGCCGAGGTTTGGCCTTGTCTAGGGACGCGTGAATGCGCTGGCAGGCTAGTGTTGCGGTGTCGTGGGGCGGGTTCTTTTCCCCAGCCCAAGACCCACTACAAAAACATTTTTTCGCATCCACGAATTTTGAAAGGGATCGGAGTCGAGAAAGGAGGCAACCTGCTAAGGACAATGAACTTGCTGGTTCGGAGGACAAATAGGGCCTTGAGGAAACGGACGGACTTAGAGGGATTGCATCGTTACCGACGCTACTTATTGTCCACAAATAAGAGTGAGGCATCGGGGTGGAAGCGGTAAACATATTAATTCGCTTGATTTTGTCTTACTAACTGCACACATAACTGTCAAACATTTTGTTCAACAAATACCAATTTAACGAAGTACACAACTCAAGACTCAAGTGATCCGCGCCAGTTTAAATTAATTTCTAATCCATTTTCACACGTTTCCCGCATAAATCATATCGTCTATAGGTCATCAGTTTTCGCGTTTCCAATGCATAAATTGCCAGGATACTTTTCTTTTTAGCTACTCTTTGAATTCACATACAACAATTATAGGACTAAGCTTCACCCGAGAACGCTTATTATTCACTTGGGTTGCTAACCATGCCAGCGATGAGTTGATTACTTTGCGCGTTTCAATGCATAAGATAATTCGCGATACAATTTTTCCATTCAATACTTCTCTATGTTAATATGCATAACGGACTAAGAGGTCCAAGTAATGTGATCGGAAACCACGGATAATTTTTCCCACAAATAATGGCGTAATACGATCTCGTTGACATCAGTCTTAACCTTCCGACATACTTGCCCGAGCTCTCAAACATAACTCCCTGTTGTTGCTTCTTGTCCCTTGCGGGACCTTTCCAACGGCAGTTGACGGGCTTTATACCCATTCCGCTGCCCACTTGCCTTTGCCAATGCGATACGTGCATGTGCAACAGGAAAAGAGTTGCCACATCCGCATTTTAATTGCAGATTTGCTTTTTTTTTGGAATATGAATTAATATTATGGAAAAATTTAAGTAATATAGGAAAAGGTGAAACTCATAAAGAATATAACTATAACGCAAAGTCTAAATTTAATAAATAAAAACAAAATGATCTGAAATTGATATTTAATAAAAGTAAAGAGAAATCAAAAAAAAAATTTCAAGATTCATAATTATAAATTGGAATAGTAATAAAAATGTCTTTTCGAATCTGCACGTAAAATTCTGGATAGGTGTTAGCAAGGTTTTTGAGCAGTTGTTCAGGCGACAGCTCGATTATTATAGGGTTTAAAATAAGTTTTCTAATGGCAGGAATCGACGAGCTGAATTATTCATCCAATATAGTATTTATATAAGAAATCGTTCAAATTTATCCAAAAGATACAGAGTTTCTTTCATAAGACCATAACAGCCATCATTTTGTTCCAGTTGAAATAATTTTTCTGAATGCTCGGCGAAGTGAACATACTCATATTAAACACGATTCCTAAAATGTTCATGATAATCCGTACAAAATAAGAGTACCTTGGTCGATTTTATAGTGTTTTGGGGTATTCAGCAGGTCGGTAAAGGTCTGCATCTATGGTCTGCTGCCTCAGCGAGCGAATATATTGTTGCTCGTCGGAATTGGCCTCATCTGAGGACGCATGAATGCGCTTGCAGGCTAGCGTTGCGGTGTCGTGGGGTGGGTTTTTTCCCCAGCACAAGGGCCCACCACAAACAGTTTCGCATTCACGAGTTATTCGATATTATCTCGGTTCGACGGTGTCGAGGCCAAGGTAATCTACCGAAGGGATTAACTGTGGAAAACGACGCTGATACTCGATTAGCGCCCGCGGGATGATTTCGTCCTTACTCCGAACACTTATGACCCCCAACTAAGAGTCGGGCATCCAGGTGGAAGGTGGAATAAATTTGAATAAGCTAATTTAAAAGAATTTTTACCAAAGAAAATGTAAAACATATGCTGACATTCAGGATTATAAAATTTAGCATCATAGAAATATACAAACAATTTGACTAAGTTAGTTCAATTTGAATAAGTTAGTTGGAAAGAAAATTTGATCAAACCATTTATAATCCTTATGATAAAATTCAGGATTATAACATTTAATATGGAAAGACTATAATATTTTGTTATTATTAACTTAAATATTAGCAAAAGGAAACATCAAGACAATAATTTATTATTTTCTTTTTTTTTTGGTTTTTTTGATTCAATTTTAATTTAAGTAATTATTAATTACTTATATTATTAATATAAATCATTATACATCCTTTCATATTATATTCAAATAAAGTTTAAATATATTGTATATTTTATTGTTTTCCTTTTTATTATATATTGAGTATTATTATATACCAACTTTATTATTGATTTTATTAGTTCCTGGGTATTATTATATATTTTATTATTGTTTTTCCTTTTTCTCTGAATGGTTTGAGCAAGATAATTTTTTTATAAAACATAGTAGCGTAACAAAATACTAAACGTACTCTTCATGCGAGAAAATAGATAGCATTCGAAGGGCCATTCAATTTTAATATTTGAAAACGAGTATTTTATACTACAAACGGATTGTAAACTCGTTATATAATTCCATCGTTCACATCGACTTCGTGTTGAGGAATGATTTTGTAGACTTATGTTAAAATTTAACCCGAACATTTTTTTGTTTCACTAGAAACTCTTACAACGAAATTACATAATAATCAATTAAATTCATAATTTTATTTTTATGTTAATCTGTTCACTTGCCGCAGAGAGGGTAGGATTCCAGTAATCCGCGAATGGTTGGTTTCGCGTCGCGGTTGGTACGCGGTGCCATATATTCAGTTTGCGTTTTTTCTTAGAGTCGATTTTTTCGGTTTGAATTCGAGTAGGTTATTTCGGGCACCGCGGCGGTAATATTCGGGAGCACGTATTTTTTTAGCGGTTGTCTTTGTTGATTTTCCCCAGAACAGATTCACTTAATTTGAAGTAGAGTCGTTGTTAGTTTTTCGACACGTTTTAAATCGAGCATTTAAACCGGTGGCTGAGTTTTGTATTTCAGACTTATTCTGCTCGCGTAAGACCCGCGACCGAAACTCCTCTCCGAACTAGCTAGCTAGCCTGCAGCCACCTGGGAGTAGACTAAGAGTGCCCGGACTTGCCGACCTGATGGGTACAGTCCGTTGTCACGTTCCAAGACTTCACGTCTACAACCGATGAGGGGCCGGTTGAGATTTCCTTCGGGAAATCTTTCTCAAACGAGACGTGGAAAAGCATTATATAAGATTCAATCTTCAACCTTAACTGACATAATATTAAAAAACAAAGAACGAATGAATTTTTTTTTATGATCTTACTTTAAGCGCGAATTTAAATATATGTATTGGTAATACATATATTTAAATATATGTATTGGTAATATATGAAATGATTAATAAGCCTTACTAATTGTCTTCAAAGGATATACTTCATCAACCATTCATGATTTGCCATCTTTATCCGTACTTTCACCATATGTAATCTTTTTTTCTGCACCGTAGCTCCTTGGCCGCTCTCATTTTTAAGACATTGCGTCACGGAATCACGGAGCTGTGATTTTAAAACAACAATTCGATTCCAATCGGTTCTTTGCGCCCAATCAACAATTTCATATTCCTAATTATTGTGTGTGGCCAGCGAAAATGTCCGACAGGATGAAATGAAGTCCACCAATTGCCTACTCTTATTTGTGGGCCGCGATTGTCTTCAGCAAGGATGAAATAAACTTAGCATCGCACGCGGTTAATAAGTTTTTTTCGTCGTTCTTCCGTACCTTTCGGTAGATTGCTTCGGCCACTGCCACCTCGAACACCAGCCAATCGGTTCCGCTTTGGACTTAGGTCACCCGTTAATTCGTGAATACGAAAATAATTTATAGCGGGCCTGTGTACTGTGGGAAAAGAACTCTCCCCACGACCCCGCAACCCTAGCTTGCCAGTGTATTCACGCGTCCACAGTCAAGACCAACCCAGCTGAGCACCGCTGCAGTCCCTGAACGGACCTGTTAGCATCATAAAATCACTACCATGTCAATCACTCGTTATTATACCAATTAATGAACTATATATCATTGAAAGCATTAAATGATTGATTATTCAAATGATTGAAGCTATTCATATTATTTGGAAAATGCTTGGTGATGGATGGTCGCTCCTGTATTGAAATTAGCAAACATTTGATTTTGCGGTGATGGCATTATTTGCAGATTTGGCACTTTTATCGAACAGTACCAAATAGACTGAAATTACAACAACCAATTTGGACATTTCGACTCGTGCTCCTTTTTGTGAGGGTCCCTAGCCGGACTGCTCGATTGTTACAAAACTCCGGGAAAAGACCTAAGGCACAACCCAGATGAATACTGTTAGGCTGTTATTATTTATGGATTGTATATATGTACTGCAAAAAAGAAAACCGACTTCAAAATGCCCTAAAAAGGATCAAATCCATATCAGGTTACCCGTTTCTTATGCTTATGCTTTTTATGTTGAAATGGGGAAATCGATTTGGCATGGCTTCCATAAAATTTATTTCATCCTTTTCAGGAGATTTTGAAGTCGGTTTTCTTTTTTTTCCAAAAGGTTTTTTATTTCACCCTTTTTAGTGGTAAATTTTTTCGTTTCAAATCTATTAAAATTCAGTTTCTTGAATACATTATACCATGAATATTAAAATTTAATTTGACTGCAATGCAAAAATCATTACTGCTAAAATCGGCAGCGTTCAAAGGAATCGAATTTAGTTCTGATACATTTTTGTACATGATCTCATCAACGTCTACCTTGATTTGAGGTTTAAAAAACCATCATAAATAGTAGCTTTAAGAATTTTTTCTACCTTTGGACGGCCGTCATTTTATTTCAGATGGCTTGGCTCAAAGACATATAAAGTAATGGACGCGAAATGGGCTGATTTTCATCCATACGTGAGTGAAGTACTTTTACTACATACATGCCTTCCTCTCGCATGCGAATTGAAATCCCCCTGCCTTTCACGCCGCTAGAGAATCCACACATTCAAGTGGCTCTCTAGTTGCTCTCACGAAAATCCCACTCGTCTTCTACCTTAACCCCCGAATTGTCGACGAAATATCAACCATATGATTGAAAACATATGATTTGTGAAAATTCAACATTGATGGGAAACGTCTAATCAAGTTGAATTTGAAATTGTACACAAAACAATTTTTGTATGATAAACCGTGTTGAATCTAGTGCAAAAGCGTTGCAAATGTGATAATTTAGCAAACTGAAAAGTTTGTTACAGATCGCGAGTGTTTTTGTGTCGAAAAATGAAAAGTGAAGTGACGTGTGCGGGACTGTAAAAACAGCCCTAGGCAGCATGTCAGGGACGTATCCTTCGTAGGGTAAGTCATGTTCAATCTTTTATATCGTTCAAGTTAGAATACCCGCACGGAAAATTGATTTAGTTCAAAATGCGAAAATTAGTGGGAGACGTCACGTCAAATTTATTTGAAATTCGAATCAACTGCTAATAACGCGCCAACTTCACGCTACATGATAAAGTGCTTCAATTCTCTCGATGCATTTCGTATCCTCTCTCTTACATCTATGGCTTGGCTAATCATTTTTTATTGTGAGCTTTAACACACACTTGAATGAACATTTGTACCAATTTGGTTGCGAATCGTAGCTATACTTTAATCAGAACAGGAATCACGGCTTTTCTTCTAAAACAGCCGCAATTTGAATGATTAACAAAACTAGCCGAAATATTTAATTTCAGAAAATTTCGACCTCCGGGCACGTATTTCTAGATTCAAACATAAAATGAACTCCGCAATCTCAAGAAGTTTGCTTAAAAAGATCCTACAATACTTAACCGTATCACTTATTCACTTACTCGATACCCATTACCTTCGTTTTCAGTAAACTAAAGCACACAATTTTCATGAAAATGATGTCCTCTAATTAAGTGAAAACTCGACTAGGCATTTTCATGTTCATCTTTAAAATTATGATGTTATAGAAGGTTAAGTTTCATCTTTTTAGGTGCAATTTTCGCCAGTCTTTCGTATAGAAATCACTAATTTTAGAATTCTGGGCGTCTAATGTATATTAAGTATACAAATTTGTGATAAGACCTGTGTTATGCTATGGGTGTGAAGCATGGAGCCTAACCCAAGCATCTGCAAATATAATGAACGCCTTTGAACGACGGGTCCTGAGGCGAATAATCGGAGCGAAGCTAGACGGGGACCAATGGCGAATTCGATACAACCATGAGCTGTATGAAATTTTTGACGAAGCGGAGGTCTCAACGATTGTAAGACTGCGGAAGCTACAATGGGCTGGACACATGAATCGTATGGACGAGCATCGGATACCCAAGAAGGTATTCGTTGCGAGAACTGAAGGCCGGAGGCCAGTGGGGAAACCGAGGAAACGCTGATCTGACTCGGTCGACGAAGACAGTTCATCGCTGCTCGGATTTCGGAATTGGAAGACGCGGTCAATGGACCGAGACAGTTGGAGGCGCTGTTTGCAGGAAGCGAAGGCCTGAGAGGGGCTGTAGTGATAAGAAGAAGAAAGATGGCTGACAGGATTTTTGATAAGACATGCGTATCATAACATCAAACTTAAAGGGAAAACAGCATCAGCAAATGAAAATGTTGCAAATAACTACCCAAAACAATTTATGAGAATAATTGAAGATGGCGGTTTCTTACCAGACAAATATTTAAAGCCGATGAAACGGGGCTATTCTGGAAATAAATGCCTTCTAGAACTTAACATACAAGCTAAGTTAGAAAAACCTGCTGGTGGTTTCAAAGCAGGTAAAGATCGGGTGATATTTTTACTGTAAGTAACGCATCTAGTGATGGAATTTTAAAGCCGTTATTTATAAACCGGTCACTCAAAAGCCAGAACGTTAATCAGCTTCCTGTTCATTGGATGGCAAACAAGAAGGTATGGATAACGGCCGAAGTTTAAAAAAAATGGTTTTATGAATGCTTTGTTTCAGAAGTCAGGGAATATTTAGAAAAAAAAATAACATCAAATTTAAAAAACTCTTTTGCTTATTGATAACTACTAGAACACCCAAATATCCAAACAATATTCTTGCCACCTATACCACATCTTTGATCCAGCCCCTGGATTACGGCATAATTGCAACATTTAAAATGCATGTATTATTTTAGCAAACATCTAAATATATTTTGAATGCAGTTGAGGAAAAAAAGATGACGGTTAAACAAGCATGGAAAAATTATACAATAGAGGATTTTATTACATCCTTAAACAGTGCTTGACTTTAAAAACGGTGGAAAATAAAATTATTATTTGCTTTTAAAAACTTGGGTACCTACGAGTAATTTGCCTTTCCGGCTGGTGATGCCAACGGGATTTTTTTTTTGTTTTTTGGCTGTAAGTATAAAAAATTGCTGTGTGCCAATACTTCTTTGTCGAGAGTATATCGCAATCACATCACTTTTCTGAAAAAGTAGAAGACCTTTATGCTTACCTCGGCCTGGAATAGAAACTTCACAATCACATGAAATGCTGCATTCCTGAAGGCAAAAGAGTACACTAACCAAAGTATTGCAGAAATTAAAAGACGGACGATTTTTCATATTAAATACAATATATTGTTTTCATTTAAACGGCTTACTATCATTAGATTTTCAGTGTTGTAATAAATATTTCCATTTGTAACCTATTGTAATTTCTACAGACGTTTTGTTTACAAACATTTTCGCGCCCGCACTCGATATGCACTCTACAGAACTTGTTATTCAATCTCCTTCAGTATTTTGAGATAAACGAATCATTTGTAAGTTCACAAAAGAGAATATTGTCTTCATGATCAAGTACGGGCGCTACATCCTAATGCAGAGTTGATTTATTAATACAAGTCTAGTAAACCTATTTTGTATGCTGAATCGATTTGTTATAATTATTATTATACAAAGCACTAAAAGCAACGCCGGCAGGTGGCGCGTTTCCTCATCAGATAAATTGAAGGATTCCCGCTTCTGCACGAATTGGACATTCGGACGCTGCTGATTATGTTGCAGCTGCTGTTTGTGAATGTATCGCTGCCAAGGATTCTGTTCAGATGTTAGATTTAAGAAAAATACACTCTCATAACGTTCGAAAAAGGTTGTCGACACATTGGACACTTTGTAACAGATGATGCACACTTTACACACGCAACTACATGACCGCAAGGCAAAAACGCGGTGTTATATTCATTAACATAGCATATTTTACAAATTTTCTCGTCTGGAATAGTTTTCTTTTCGTGGTTCTGACGAACTTTGTCGGTGAATTTAAAGCTATCGGGTTTCCTTTCGGATTCGCTTGAAGGAACTTCATCATCTTTAGCTCCTTGCGAGTCCTGCGACCTATCATCGTCACGCGATGGGTCACTTGTACTTGTCGATGTACTACAGCTTTCCGGTTTACTCTCGCACTCCTTGCTTGAGCGGAATTTGGCAATCACGGAGTCGATGTACTTTTGCGTTTTGACCAGCTTCAGGAAATGACAGTTGCCCAGCCAAAGGGCGTGCTGCTCCCAAGGGTCGTCGGACTCATCCCAATCCTTAAGTCCACCACCACAACTAAAGCATTTCACTCGATCACCGATTCCGGTGTAGAAGAATCCAGCTTCGGCCAGTTGTTTCGGCTTTTGCTTCATCGTTCTCGGCCACTCGGCAAACGATCGTAACCGAGCGGTTTCAATCGCGTACTCTGGATGATCTGGGAATCGAATTGGTGCAACGAATTGCGTACTGGAATTGGCAATGGAATCTTCAGCGTACGCGTGCGGCCTAATGTCTAGTATTTCCGTTCCACCACAAACATCATAAGTAGCTGGCGGAAGGACACTATCCAAAGCAGCTGCGTCCATTGGAATGTTAGCAGTATGACGACGACGCATCAACGGGCAATTCGGTGACCATCTCATATGTTCCGTCACGGGATGATCTGTTTCCTCCCACCGTCCAATCTCCACACCACAAAAGTTACATTTCACCGTATCATCAGCACCCGTATAAAACATGCCGGTTTGCGCCAACAAATGCATATCCATCCATGATAGCGGCCATTGTCCTTCGAACGTTTTCAAACGTTCACTCTCTGCATTTAGTATCGTTGGCGGCAAAGGCATTTGTATATTATCCTTATAAGAAATTGGTGGCGAAGTATCCGCCGTTTTATTGTCGGTTACATCGCGGAAAATTTCCAAACGGGGCAATTCGTGTGTCAACATTTTCTTTCGTTTCCAATAGACTATCAACGGAGATGGGCAAAGCAATGAATAGATGGTGTTTAGTGATTGTTGGATGTAGTATTTGAATGATGTTAGATATCTGGAAGGAAAGAGAAAAAATTTGATAAATTTTGGATGTCGAAAACCTTTTTGTTCTTAAAACTTACAAGATTTTATTTTATATTTAATAGAAGAAGACATTTTAATCAAAAGTAAATTGATAACCGTATTATTAAAAAAAAGATAACACGAGTCCTTCAATGTCTTTCGGCTACGCTTAAAAAACTCTTAAGCGATGCGAAAGTCGAATTGGAACTGAATGTAATCAATACTAAGTGCTATTGATAGATAGAATCAAAGGAGTTGACTCATTAATTTAACGAGAATTGGACGCAATCTGAAGGAGCGATAACAAATCATTTTCATAATGTTGACTTGGAGTTGGGACTCGAGTGCATTCCAAATCATATTCAATGCAACACTATACTAAGCAGAATAATAACGAACGTGACTCGTAATAGAATGCAATAAGTATAACAAACAATCTTGCAATGCAAATTTCGTTTGAATTTGACGTCATCAAACTTTATTTAGCAAACAATCAAATTAGTTTATAGTTAGTAATGAGCATTGCACGATATAACAATGGCAAATTTGAATAAGTCAGCTATTTAGATACGGTTCGTTTGAAGTTTGTAATTATAATTCTTAGTAATTAGTTTCCACCCACTTGGTACTAACTGAAAGTTTGAGGTAATATACCCTTTTGGGGTTACAACTCCTCCTTATTACCTAATAAAAATTTATCTATAAGCTATATGCGCACATGATAATCTTTTGCCTCACATTATCATGAAAACCAAATTTATTAAATCCAATAGAATTAAATGGAATTTGGCGCTATAATTTCTGAAGATTGATAAGAATGAAAGTACAAAGTTGTTGGATCACATGTACGAAGAACTGAAACATGAAAATTATTAAGGTTACCAATATAAATGTTTCAAAGAAAACATATATGACAGCCTATAGCGCATTATTATCTTGTCGAGTTGTAACGAAACGTGCGCACACGAAAATAAATAATGGCGAATTTATTGACTATTGTTATCATGTTTTTGAACAGTAAAATGTTGACAACGTGATAAATTGCAAATGTTGGAATTAAATTAAAATTTGTTTTCAATGGAAAATAATGACAATGTGTTTCCTTATTTTTCGAAAAAAAAATTCATGCTTTTCAAGTTATTTTACAGTTGGTCTACTTTTGTTGCTTTATTTTAAGTAGAGTGTGAAGTGCTGATATATTTTGTAAAATTTATTAAGGAAATTACGTTGCACGTATTTGTATCTTTCAGAAGGTAACAAACTATCAGTTAAAATAAGTGCTTTATCGCAATACATGACCATTAGTTAGGATGGACCCAGATTGGCTGAATTGGTCCCCAAGCCGTCAACTTAAGGATAATTAAATTGCATTTCGATTAGGAAACAGAGTAATAGTGAAACATGTTGCGGCCACGTTGTAAGTCTATTGCGGATTTATTATTTCTTTGGGTTGAATTTTTAATCTTAGCATACAAGAACAAAGTAAGGTACGAAGAACAAAAAACTCGTATGAAATAAGTATCCATGCCTGAGCAGATATTTAAAGGCTAAAGTTTAATAAAGACATTTTTAACACACATTAAATTATATCGATGCTTTTCAAATATTTCGCCTAGAAGTATGCAAATTTGCTCCAACTGTCAAACTGACATTTTTACAATTATCTAAACTTAACCAACAAACAACCCTTCACTGCATTCTCTGAAGCATTTTAATTATATTCAGCCGGATGTTGATGCATGTCTGCAATCAAAACTGGTACACGTTCGTGCAATCCGAGATTGTTTGAAAGTTGCACTGCGAGAATAATAGACAATGCAAAATTAAATCCGAAAAAACCCAACGATTGAAGTAGTTGTCCATGCAAGGTCGTCTACTAGCGTACGACTTAATAGGGAATTTAATGCAGAAGTCTGGCGCCACATCAGAAGTTTGTTATTTGAAATTACAACGGATTGAATTGAGTGATTGTGAATGGTATTTTTACAACATTCTTTGGATTTAAAGGCGGCTACCACTGAAGGTAAATTTGATATTAAATATATTTAACAAGGCAAACGGATAGTCAAACTAAGGCGGGTCTAACTGGGCAACTTACGTAAGCAACTAAAAATCGAACCGTTTCAATAATCAATGATAAGAATAGATAATTTTTTAATCAATCAAACCGAACCCATTTTAGCAATATTTTCTTCAAAGGAAAACACGTACACCGGAAACGTTTGATATTTGGAGATTTAAACTTAAAATCAACAATTTTCTATTATCCTAGACTATCAAAACACCACAGAACTATTTACCTGGCACTTATAGATAGCTGCACAATGAAGTAATTAAATTATCACAATAGTCTTTCAGGCACTTTCAAGTAAACTTTAACTTTTATGTCCTTCTGTCTCTATATGTATATCACACACTTCTTATAGCAGTGAATGTTGTTTACACTTCGATCGATTTTCTTTTGTATAATTACGACAATGATATAAAACGAGATTCCAATTAAATAATAGATACTTGAATACTGAATATTAACACAACAGTCTTTCACTTTTCACATCTAGATACAATGTGGCTTGCTGCCAACTCGACAAATATAATAAATATCGTATTATCAGGCAGAACTGGCGGCGTCTAAACACTTTATCATTATCAGATATTTATATTTTTTGTTCGTTCTCCACCAACTGATAGCACAAATACAAAATCAACAAACTTTTTCTTAAAAAAAATCTACACAACACAATTTTCTTTGCAAAAGACCGGGACTAGATTAGATTGTTGAAGTGGAAAATTATCAACTTCGTACTGCGAGTATGGGAGGTTCAAGTGTGAATGGAGTTCGTGCTGTTGGGCATGTGAATATTTCCATCCTCTCTTCTAGATTTTACACAGAACGAAACCGAATCTTCTATTTTTCCATGTTGTTTTGATTATTTTGTTTACTTCACACACATTCTACATCTGAGAGTAAATAGTTAAATTAAAATTAATTACTTCCGCTTTGAATGTGTGAATCACGAGAGAATAATTGTTTTTGACCGGTTCGCGCGTTATCTATTCACAGAATAAGATAGATTCCTAGAATACAGAACCGATTCTTTGCATGACTCCTAAGATTCTATGTTTATACTCAATCGCCCTGTTTGTATTTTCGGATCAAAGTCGAGAGATCTTTGGAATTGTATTCACAAAAGCTAAATTCTACTCGTATGGTCTCGAACGAGAGAAAATTGTAAACAATTATGAATGTTGCCATTTAAAATGTGCAGACTGTGGTCTTGCACATTCTACTGAGTGGGTGGTGGGAGAGGGAGGAGATTGCCAGAAGGAGTGTGTTTATAAGGAGGTTGAAGTGTTATAATATTGAATGGAATGCAAATATGAGTGAGGCAAGCGATCCAAATGTAGATTTTAAGTAAGTGGGATCAGCGGTTTTTTAATGGATTTATACTTGAAATATTTTCACATATGCACAGCCATACGAATACACGAGATCCAAGTGTGTGATTCATAGTTAAATGTTAGGAATGCAATTCAAGAGTTTTTGCAGCAGTGCAACAGAGTAACTGGTACGTGATTGCATCCGTCTGAGATGTCGTAGTTGATTGGGTAATTGAAAATGTATGAAATGTCGTTAATGATCACGATATTATGTGAAATTTAAGTAATAAATATTGCTTGGCATTTAAGTTCTTTGAACGTTTGCTGCCATTAAGTTAAAGTCAATAGTTAAGAATGGGATTTATAGATCATTCTATAGAAATATGAACTGGCAACATATTTATTCAAATACTTTGACAAGATTCTTTGCACAAATAGTTTGAACTTTAGGAGCGTCCAGGAAAAAATGCGCAAAAGCCCATAAATAATAATCATCGCTCACTAGTCCAATTCGAACCTTGCCTTGTGATGTGAATCTAATTTCATGACCGCAACGACATTCGAGGCGTAATGGTCAGTATCACGCTCAACCAAGTGATTATTATATGATTTTTCAATCCGTACGCGTCACAGCTGATAGTCCGGCAGAATTACCACAAGCACAAATTCGTTGCCACCAACGAACTTTGAACTTGGGAGCTGCTGCGCAAGCGGTGAGCAGCCTAACCACTACACCACACGTACTAGGTTAGAGTCCCTAGAAATTTGTAAAAGTAGTGCGAACGTACTGGGAAACTCGTGAAGAGTTCTAAGAATCATTCTTTAGACGTCTTTAAATATATTCGAATTACACTTTCAACTGATATTAAAACAATCCTGTATTTAAATCTGAAGATAGCTAGTCTGTTTTATTTAACTTTTCCCCTGCCATGTTAAATTACCTACGCCGCCTACCATGTGTACCATATATTGCTTGGGCTATTTTTAATTTACTTAAATTGGAAAATTCTCTAAAACATTAAAATCATTAGTTCATAGCCTTTTCTTGGATTTGCGAAAATTTTAATTAAATGCAATTTTGAAAATCAGTGCTTAAAGATTGTTAAAATAGTCTACACAACAAAAAATAATGCTTAAATTAAAAAAGTAGTAAGTTGATCCTGAATCTTCACTATCCAAAAATATACTAGGCAATTTTAGCTAACAAAATTACTAGAGATGGCGGTTTTTGGTAAAAAAAAAACTGTTTCTCCGGTTGTCCGGTTTTTGTCATCTTCGGTTTGACTGGGCGTTTTTTTACAGCCAAAAAACCGGTTTTGGGAAAAACCGGTTTTTCGTTTTTTTTCAGCAAATTTTTAAAATCAAAAACCTCTTTTCAATGCTAAATGTATATTTTTAATGCCCATTGATTAAATAGTCAATTATTTTGTTTATTTGATATTCGCAGGCCAACTCTCTTTTTTCTGTAAAAAGCCGTCGGGCCTTGCTTTGAATGTGTGAGTATTAATTAACTGTAGGTGTAAACGGTTTGTTGACCTTTTACTCACTCAATTATTTAAATCAAAACGATGACTGGAAACCCTTTGCACTCTCCCACACGGTCGTTAAGATGCCGCCCGAGCCAAGGTTGTAAATGTTAAAGTAAAACATTCAATAAATACATTAACCCCCCGAGTACACACCTATTTTTTCGATCATCGAGTACATATGGGGTCAATTTGACCCCAACTTTCTTTGAACGTATACAGTATCGCCCCCACTACAAATATTAGTTTGAAGAAAATTTTCAGAAATAGTTTGAAAGCTCTTTTAGTAATTCTCATACATTAGAGAGGCCTTAAATGTCCTTAGGCTACCGAAAAAAAAAAATTCGCGAACAACCTGAAAAATTACCATTTTTACATAAAAAATCGCAACTTTTTCAATTTATAATATTTTTGGCTAAAAATTTACGTGGAAACTCTCAAGGCATAACAGAATAAAGGAAAAATGAGCCCTATAGTGTCCCTTAAAAAGAAAGTATTTATTTTGCATATTTATATATTCCAACCTGATAATCTTTACGAGCTCCCATTTTCCACTTTCTCTTATTTTTACTGATCAATGTTGATGTTGGTCTCCCTCGTGCGGCTGAATTTTCACGCTGTTGTAAAAGGCGTTCACTGAGAATTGCATTCCCCACATAATCATTTTCTGAACATTCAGAAAGTTCATAATCAGATACTGATTGCTCAGAGACGTGGTCGTCTTCGGAGGAACCACTGCCGACAAAATCATCACCGCTGTCTTCAGCCAACAAACGATTACGCACACTAGATCGCAAATTATATTCCATATTGCTTTAAAAAAAAAATAAAAATACTTTCAAACTTTTTTTTTTTGTCTTTTTGAATTAATCTATCCATTTATAAAGTAAAAAAAAAATCAATTTTTACCTCAAAATTGACGTTGAGTACACAATGGGATCAAATTGACCCCAGGCTGATTTCAAAGTTTTCTCAACAATAACTAACGTTTTCGAAAGGTAAACAAACTATGTAAACTTATAGTCAAGACACTAAAATATACTTAGAAGCCCATAATACCCCCACTCTCCCGCAGACCTAGGCGCTGCAATCGGTCAAAGTAGCGTCTGGGGTCAAATTGACCCCATGTGTACTCGGAGGGTTAAACAAGTAAAAAAAAAAATTCTGAAATAAATCGAGTAACGAAGTAGGGAAATAGATTGAGATAGAATAGCAAATCTGAGGAGTTCTGGTCGAATGCGATTATGCAGTGAAACAGTTCCTGCTCTATCTCGATGAGACTTTATCGTTGGGAAAGAAATTAATTATTCAGGATTTGGATGAGTCGCTCGTTTTCATTTCTCCCAATGTCGTTGACACTCGTCAAGGACGCGTGGATGGTTTAATGGACAAAATTATTTTCTAATTCCAAGAAAAGGAAAGTAACCCTTAAATGAGATGACGTCGGATATTCGAATAATATATGAAAACTGGGCCTTATCCAGAGGAGATGGGCATAAATGCGTTTTAGCTAAGCGGCTCAAGACTACAGAATCGCACGAAATTCTAAATAAAGATGAAATCGTTGATGAAGGACAGGCAGTACTTTTCCGAGTCAGAAACTGTACAACCTCGCAATATCCATGTAGACTTCCCTCCTTCATGTTGTGTGTGTATAGATGAATACTATAAAACATACGACTTAATTGATGAAATTGAAGGATCTCTTTATCCCGTTTCGGTGTTCAAATAACTAATTCGATACTATCACGGTTCAATTTAAATTCATACCAGAAGTCACGACTCTCTGGATATATAGTATTCAAGTTGCGAGAAAATCCAATTTAAAGGTCCAAGATGGTCACAATTGGTAGGAATACCACTCTGATTCAAAAATTAGCAAGAGAACTCGGAGGGAAGAATTTCAAGGTCGATCAGATAACTTCTTCATTCGTCTACGAACGAGGGGTACCCGTTTGGGAATCACATGTACCGATGGACAGTTGTGGTCTGAGCACTGAAATTTCACCACTCGTCACTAACCACAGACAGATTACGCTAGGCAAGTAATGGAGCAACAAGTACAAGAGGAGTTATTCGAACTATTAGAAGATGTCGCTGATGCAAGCCAGCACCGCAATCAAAAGCTCAATTGCCTCGAAGAGCAAAATTAACGGCTCGCCGGTTTAAAACGAGCTGACGAGGAACCTGCTGACAAAGGATGGGTTTCGTTTGGTGGATGAAGTTCGACAGCGGACGATCCACAGTACGGCGAAGTAAAGTATCAAGGACGAGTATCATAACTAGCAGCTCAGCGGAGGAATTGTAGGCAATTGCGTGGAATTTCATCACGCCCGAGCGACGTAGAATATTGGATCTGGATATTTGACGAGTGGTGCGCTGGAGCAGACAACCTCGCAACGTGACTTAATTTAGGGGGCTCCCAATAAGGAGAATAGAAGTATGGAAAGGTATAGTGGATTTATTGTTCAATTGTACAATATTATGACGAAACAGTGAATTATATTTTGCGATTTGTTTTTTTTAAAACACAATTCGTATGCAATTGGCGTAATTATTCTTTGTGTGGATTCTACACTTGGCTCGGGTGTGTTTCAGTGTCCCCAAATAAACTTTCAGGGTATTTTTAATTCATTTTTCGTCGGGTGAAACATACATGGTAAAGAGTGCGAAGTGGTCGCCCCGTCCTTGAAGACTGGGAAAATTACCCTTGGTTGCCAAGGAAGGGTTACAGGAGCATTCAACATGGAATTTTCGCGAGATTCAGTGAGATAGTAGTTTGGTGCAGGACCAAAGAAACAGTGAGAGCGGGGCGGGTAATTCCTATCGGGGAAGCTCCACTAGGTTAGTGCAAAAGGAACTAATTTCAGCTTTATGAGGGATGTTTTGGGCGGCCGCGATTCTCGCTTGGCGGCTACTGGGGACCAAGGGACAAGAGAGTAGTGCCTCCTACGACCGTCTTCGACGGGCAAACCGAATCCATAGTCCCAAGCCAAAGGACCCTCAATGTGGAGGGTAACAACGAATTGAAGGATATTTCACCTTTGTGTTAAAAATGATAGACTAACGTAGTGAAATCCAAGCCGATAGCTTAATGTTAAGCTAAATCATTCGTTTACAGTACAAAGATGAAAGAACCTACAGCTCAGTCTCCAAGCATTTTGCATTTATTGTGTGCCGTGCGTAGTCCTCTACATTAAAACAAAACATAAACAACTAATACCAAGAACCAATGAAACGTAGAAATTTACTTTGCTCTGGTGACTGTGGTCATTAATACTGATTTTTGGATTTCAAAGAAAAAACCGGGTTTTCGGCTAAATCGGTGCGGTTTTTCCCATCCCCAAAAATTAACCTTTTCAAAAATCCTCCTCATCTTCGCTTGCCTTGAATGCTTCCTTAAATTTTAGCTTAAATTATTGCGTTTTTTCATGAGCAAAAATTTTGATAAACACGTTTTCATGAATATATACGTGTAAAAAAAACTACAAAATAGTAAAAAATTAAAAAAAAAAAAATACAGAAACTATTTACAAGTAAAGCATCAGGGCATTCGATGGTTACCATAAGCTCCGCGTCTGTATATTGGAACAAATCCATTTCGTTCTCTTATTTACACTAATCCCACATGGGACGGCCCTTGCTGATTTAATAACATCTTCTTGGTCCTGATCACCAATGTTCAAGATTTCTCTTATTCTGCCGTTGATTCTCGGTCATTTTGTTAGCTCAAGTGACTTTTCATGTGTGCTTTGACCAAACTTAGCCCTTGTTGCTGAAGACAGTCTCGCCGATATTTTTTTCCTTAAGTTTTTGGACTAAATCTTAACAGAATATTCACATTTAATGTTACTTGATCCAGCATCCCATAAAAAAGCGGTATAGGCCACCGACTAGTAACTCGACTGGCTGTATAGTTTTGGAAAATGTTGGCAAACCTGGTCAAACGTATCCGTTCCACCCTTCGTTTTATTGTAAAAATGAACAATTTCAGGCTTTCCTTGTTCAGGCAACATTTTCCCAGCTTTATGCATGCTTGAAAGCAAAGAACTACTTTATTTTTTTAGGGAACCAGAATAGTAATGTCATCCCCTTCGCATAAGCGAACTTTGCAGTTCCTGGTTGGGCCGACTTAGTGAAACTTGGTGGAATTTCTGGTTTATTTTTTCTAATAGCTCCCGAAACTTTTAAACCCAGCTCTTTCTTCAATTATTGCACCAAAGAAACCTGCGTTGACCAGTTATCGCAAGTTGCATTACGTGTAGTTCCATGAATAGTAGTTTCGGTGAGCTTTGTTTCGCTGAATTATCCATGAATCTTGGTCCTTTTCCAACGTATTTTTCGGCATTGTGAATATGTAGGATGTTTGCTCGTCGTTACAAGAGACGATTTTTATTCCATATGCCGGAGGTTTCTTAGGAATATAGCCTTTTCCTTTATAGCGTCCACAAAATGCTAGCAACTGCTCATCTATCGTGTAATTATGTGAAGGTTTGTCGTACCTTTTGCAATTTTCAAGAAAACTATCCCATACTTCCTTCATAGGAGCCAGTGCGTGTTCTTTTTTCCGTTCATTTCCAGTCGTCTTACCGTAAAATCTAAGGCTTGTTGAAAGGAAAATGAACCGATTTCGGCTCATTCTGTTTCTGTGATTGGCACCGTATTGCGGACCCCAAAGTTCTTCGACGTCAACGTGGTGTTGCTTTAGTACTGCAATTAGGTATAGTAATGCCAGAAAAGCCTTTATCTATATCATGTTAGTCAGCCTGTAGTGTAGTGTGATGAAATTGGTTCACCACGAGTACCTCTAGATCTAATTATATCTTCGTTGATATGAGGGACAATCAAATTCAAAATGTCATCAGAAAATAACAGTCCTCATGATTCAAGAGTCTTAGTCTTTTAAGCAGCTCCCAGACATTGAGGAATAATTACCTTTTAGTCACTTGACGAGTGCCGTCCTCGTCTTTCCGATGGCTCCAGAAACCATTTAAATCGATCAGCTGAGCCTTCCCTGCCCTTTCCCTAGATGATGGACTTTCACTTTCGTTTTTTTTTCTGGCGCAATTATTGTTTCCCTTTGAATATTGCCATCATCGTCCGTGTCAGCATTTTCTGTGTCAGATTGATGATGTTCTTTACTTTCTTCGCTATAACTCTGCTCCTTGTAACTTTGCAAACGCCGTGTGCGCAAATAATGAATGACTGAATCAATTTCCGCTTTCGGCAAATCAGTATATCTTTTACTAAAAATGTTTTATAAACCTCAGATATTAAAACACGATTATCTACCCACCTCACCAGCAAAATCCTAACAGAATTTCTGTTCAAGGTTCACCTTATTTAACTTAGTAACCTTGCTCTATGAAAATATGAACAACGATTTCTGTAAAACTTATATCGGAAAACTTATTTTTAAGCAAAAGCAGAAACAGTTACACCGTCTACCATGTGTGCAATGTATTGTACACACAAAACTTTAAACACGTGCATAGCGAAATCCTCGCTTAAGCCATAGCTGCCAATGGCTTATAAGGGGCTTCACACATAGGAGAGTTCAAAATCATTTGCACTGAAGTTACCAAGATGCACGGTGTGTAAAAACGGAAAAACAATATATTGTACACAGGTAGGCGGAGGGTTAAATTAAAGCAGTCGCCATTATTTTTAATCAATGTGAGCTTATTTATAAATTTAATCGAAAAAAACCTTCGATAAATTTTTGAAATTTTGATTCAGTTCCAATAACAATTTAAGTGCCTAATTAGAAATGTATACGTTCATACGACGAAATGATTCACCTGGATTTTTATATGCACCTCTTTCTGTTAAGTGTGGATCGATTTTCTTGAAATATGCAAATTATGTCAAAGCGTGACTACTACCAAATTTCCGATCAAATCACATATCAATCGGTTCCAAGATCGACAAGACAGCTACCAAAACAGCCAGCAATTCGATTTGAACCAAGGAACTACTCTGCAAGATTTTGTTTTCCAAATTTAAAATGAGCTAAAATTTCATTCTTTTCTTTTCTAATTTTTCTGACAAATATCCAATAACCTGATCGTATAACCAGTTTTTAACCCTCAGCATCACCACACACATGGCCTCACGTTGCATGAAGTAGTGTTTAGAAGTCCATATAATTAAAACCCTTTATAACGACTATAAGTCATGGTATTAAAATAACTTGTTAACCCCTTTAAAGCCTCGTGTGACATCTCTGTAAGAAACCCGAAAAATCAGGTCAGGCAACACATTGATGATATTTACTTCATTTATATCGATGTAGCATTACTGTAACACAATATTGAGGAAATTTGTATGCACAAGAAATCATAGATGGCATAACCAATCGAATTTATGGATTAAGGAACTCCACCGCTAGAGTTCTCAACAGTGTGATAGATTAATTATTGCCAAATGTAGATTCTTCATATATTAGGTTAATTAAGGGTTCCAGGAGTTAAGGACAGAGAAACAGCGTGTTTGATCTTGTGCACCATAATGGATACCCCAGCAAGCAAAGAACAACCAAAAATTTCGACGACGCCCAGGGACCTCATGAGAGCTTAGCGAGTGACATGGCGCTACCGGACCTAAATAGTCTGGCCGCAATTAAGTTGCCCCCTTTAGGGACTAACCAACCAGCGTTATGGTTCGCACGACTAGAAGTGCAGTTCCGGGCCCACAAAGACAACAACGACAGTGCCAAATTTGACATAGTTGACGACCAACGCATGCAAGAATTGCTGCATGCTTTCGAATTGGAGGACAAGCACCCCCACATCAAAAACCCTACTACAGTAAAAGCATTAATGAAACATAATGTGGGGCTTCCTTCAATAGCTGACTGCCCTCGAAGACTTACGCCGTATAAATTAGCAGCGGCTAAGGCAGAGTTCGAGTACCTTCTGGACAGAGGCCTACGTCATCCCGTGGGCTAGTCATTTATCATTTCATTAACACCATTTAATTAACGATGTTATTTTGGTGTGCAGAAAAGTGGCATCGGAAACGGAATTCACGGTGTGATATAGCTTAAGGTCGTCAGCATACAGAAGATGTGGTATGTGCCTTAAAATTTCGGACAAGTCGGAGATAAAGATTTTGAATAAAAGGGGACCCAGGTGGCTACTTTGTGGCACTCCGGAAGAGGCAACAATTTCTCTCGAGAAAGTGCCCTGAAATTTTATAAACTGTGCTCGACTATTTAGGTATGATGCAATCCAACTCAGTAAGGATCCAGAGATCGCGAACTTCATAAGTTTGGAGATCAAAATTCTGTGATCGACTCGATCAAAAGCTTTGGTAAAATCCGCATAAACAGCGTCAATCTGGATACTTTTTTCCATCTCGCAAAAGATAGTTGAGGTAAGAAGCATCAGATTGGTATTAGTTGATTGACCTTTGCGAAAACCATGTTGCTGCTCATTTAATCGTGGTTTAACCAACGTGATAAGCTTGTCACAAACAATTTTTTCGAATAACTTCGGGATAGCTGAAAGTATGGCAATACCTCTATAGTTTGTGTGTGTTATCGCCACTTTTGAAAATTGGAGTCAAATGAGAAGACTTTCAGAAAAATGGAGAAAAGCTCCTCGTGATAAAGATGCGTTGAATAAAATAAGCTAGGGGGAAGTGACCTGATATATACACTCAACAAGAAAATTTGGAGGATGAGAATCAGGTCCAGGTCCCTTGTTATTATTTAGTTCTTAATAGCGTTTACGATATCTTCGCTTGACAAACTCATTTCATCAATAAATGTCATTGAATGACAATGGTGGCCGGGGGGAAACCTCTTGGAAGTGCTCGACAAAAAGGCCACATAATTTCAGGGCAAGCTGAAGAACTATTATCGTAATACATTGATGTTGGAGATCCTGTGGCTTTCTGCTTGATTTTTACGAAATTGAAAAATCTTTGGGATTACGAATAATAACCAGCTCCGAAGAAGGCGAATGTCGTTCTTTCTGCCGAAAAAGTGATGACAGTTTTTTGGGACAGCCGAGCAGTAATTATGGTTGATTACCTTCAAAAACGGAAAGCCATTGACGACGGAACTCAAGAAGAAGCGACCACACTTGGCGAGGAATCAACACAACGCGCGAGTCCACACATATATGGTCGCAAGGGCGAAATTGGACGAATGAAGCTCAAATTGCTTCAACACCCACCCTACTCACCAGACCTAGCTCCGAATGACTTTTTTTTATTCCCCAACTTAAAAAAATTTCTCGGTGAGAAAAAAATATGGGTCAAATACCGAAGTTGAAGAGGCAGTAAGCCTAGATTATTCAGATTTACCTAAAGAGTTTTTTTCTGATGGTCTGGAGGGTTGGGAAAAGCGTTTGAGCAAATATATTGACTTGTGAGGAGACTATGTCGAAAAAAAAATTTTTGTTAGGCTTGAATTATGTGTTTTTCTTTGAAACGCCGGAAACTTTTCAAATGAATGTTAAAAAGTTGAGAGTTGGACAAAAAGCGTCTACTTTAAGTGAGTAACAATTTTATTGTATTTGCTGCCAAATTAGATCTACTGCTGCGGACACGATACTTTGGGGAGTCAAAAATATTACTCTAATTTTCGAGAAACTAATTCACCAATGAAATCTACACGACTTGAGTAAATATGATGGGAAACGGATATTTCGCAAGGCCGTAAAAGGACCCAAATAGGGACTATTTGCCGAACATTTTGCTCGAATTAGACCTATGTTGGGCCCTAAACAAGGCCCAACTAACCGTGAAACTGGGCAACAACTAGGGCTTAGTTCATTATTAAATTTGCAATTAGGGCCCAAAAAGAACCAAACCAATTAACAATGAAAGTTACTCAAAAAAGCCTAAGTTGGTCCAATCTACGACAAAATTGGCTTGAATCGAGACCCCCCTTAGATACCTTATAAAATTTTTTGTAGTTGAACTTTGAAGAGAGCACCACTGTGCACCCACATACAAAATTTGATATTTCTAGCTTTGGTAGTTGGCGAGAAAAAGTGCTGTGACACACGGACAGACGGACAGACTGGACACGATTTTAGTAGGGTTTTGTAAAACTATTTTACAAAACCCTGATTAGGGATTTTTCTAAAGAGGTTTAATGATTGCAAACATACTCGTGATTTTTATATTTATAGATTATACTTTCCTGCAAAAACAAATTATTTATATTTAGAATGCTTTTTAGGCTTTGTATAGGCCTAAATTTCGTTTTCACCTGCAAATTTTCATTAATCAGTTTTGCCCTTTTGGGCCCCGTTTAAGCCAAATTTTATTTTTAATCGAGTTATTGGGTCTTATTTAGGCCGCGGAATTATTGCTGGTAAAGAAAAGAAGTACAAATGCACTATCCGGTTACCATATTTAATGAAGACTGCTAAGATTTTTATATTATTATTGTATATTATATTTAACGAAGGCTGCTAAGATCTTCAAAAATTCAATGCGATAGAATTGAAGTATGGTAAATTCTTACGTGACGTGTTGCAAATGAAAATTGTGAAAGACCATGAATAAAAATACATATGACAAACTAACCTACCATATTTAAACCGATTTGCGTCATTTGACCACGAAATATCAAATTTTCGGATTTTAAGTTATTTTTAATTCGGAACCATTGAAATACATTAGTAACTATGATACAATAGATGCGCATTTGTCTATATCAATTAAAAATAATTTCGACTGGTTTACGTGATTTGGAATGAGATTACGCAATTTTCGTGATTTTTTTCCAGAATTTTAAGATTGTTCGCTTTGAATATATTAGTTATTTTTTATGAAATTAAATTAATAGTCGTGATGTTTTTTCAGATTGAGCCAGTATAGATCTATCAGTGGTACACCCCGAAGGGTAACTGACGATGAGAAGAACCAGTGGAAGGCATCAGCAGATTCTCGCTGAGTGGGAAAACTGGCGAGCGAGGGTTCAAAACTGCAATGAATGGAGGTGATTATTTCTGCAGGAAAACGCTCAATCTGAGCTTTCGCAGGATTTCAAATTGCATGCTTGTCTGTGTAAAATTCAGTCGGAGGCAATAATTTATAAATCAACATTTATGGCCAATTTGACTCAAGCCCTCTTCAATCTCAAAACCATTAGTATTCCATCTATTACTTTTCATAATAGACTTTCCAACATTTTTATTGCTCTAAATAATTCTTCACTTATAATTAGTATTCTCACAATGTGACCTCATTCGCCTGTTTTCTGTGTTTACTGCGCTTCACAATGAAATTTTCCATGAAAACATCAAAGGCAAGCAGAAAACCGAGTCTAACGAGACACAGCGAACGATAGAGACTAACGTCTAGGTCTTGTACAATCAATTCATTCATGGCAAGTCGCGTATTACGAGAGTACCATACCATACAATAAAATCGTGATCTACAATCCTCTTGCATGATTCCCATTCATTTTTTCTTTCCAAACAACTGTAGAAAGGAAACCAATGAACCAAGTACACACACTAGTTACAACAACCCATTTCCGTTCATCATGATTTTTCGTAAGACTGAAAGATGGCTAGAAAGAAAGAAAGACAGACTTGGAAGAGCAACTAACAGAATTATATAGTTAAGATCTAACACTGACTTTCGATGTTATAATCGTATAGGAGTATGTTGCTATACTGTGCAAAGACGACTGGAATTGCCGACCCTCCACATATCCAGTGCCTCCGGAATCGTATATCAAATTTCAATACTTCCTGCCATCAAGACGACTTTTTGTCGCTCTCCTACCTATTTCAACATCGGATATGTACAATTCATTTAAGACATTTCTTCCTGTTTGTACAGTTGTTTATACACACATCAACGAGCCTACAGTTTGTATATCTTGAATGGGAGAGATTTAAGAATTAGGATAGTGGAAAAATTCATTTTTTTATTACTTCTATTTTTAGGACATCCATTGAAGAAAAATGCTTGATAAGGATCTCAAAAGGAACAGAAAAATATTCTCAGAGATTATGAAGGAATTCTGTTATCCTACATGAAATAAACTTTTAAAGACGTTTAAATCATCTTCTGAGTGACGCCACCACGTCGCTGCAATAAAACTGAATATTAACTTCTCTGTCTTTCGCCTAACTAGAAATCTTGAATACATTCGTAATATAAAATGCGTTGGAAGCGGATTTGTGCATATCAGGAAGTGTAATAGATATATCAATAATTTATAAAGAAGGTTGCACGAGAGGAGGTTAAACGTTTCAATGCTCTTATTCGGATAACAAGTATATGATCGAAAATGCAATCGAAGAGAAGAGGAGATAAAATGAACGACTGCAACCAATTAATGATGATTTCTACCGCATATGGTTCAGATTAATGTCATAGATGAATTCTAATTTATAAGATTTACTCGTCCACCTACATCGTATGAAAAATTGAATGGTATAACGTTCATTATATTTTCCTTCCTACGTGGAAATTGTGATATTGCGTTTTATTTTTCCAGAAGAGAATATTTATGTAAGAGGATGATGGTATAGAAAGTTTATAATGAATGAAATGTTGATATCTATAAAATTACTACAATTTTCGATCAAGTAATAAATGAATCATTTTTCGTTTCCTTTATCCATAAAACATATTTGTTTTCTGTTTTTCCTAAGCAAAATATGTATTTCAACACTCTTAGTTTTGGCAGGAGCCAGAATAATTTTCATAAAAAGAATCAATTTATTCTAATTATTTGATATCCGCAGGCAAATTCCTTTTTTTCTTGAAAAGCCGTCGGGCATTGCTTTGGAAGCAAGCCCCGACGGCTTTTCAAGAAAAAAAGAATAAATGTAATAACGATTGTAAAATTTGTAAATACGGTTTCATTATAATGCTTAACCTTAATCACGCCTCACTGTTTGCAAAATAAATGCACCGAATATGTCTTTCCAGTAAAATCGACAAAAAAAATCTCTTGCTGCTTTTAAAATTTTTCTTATATGAAAAAATTGTTGTTTCCCCACGTACAACTTTGCGGAAATATTTCGGGATTTTCTGAAATTGTGTAGGTTTAAACTACCACGAAACTGTTGCCAAAGAAATTGAAATAAAGGGTTCCATCAGATTACGACACGATTGTTTCAGCGAGCGATTTTTAACCGCAAATATAAGCACAGCGATAAGACTTGCTAAAGATCCTTAGGCATGCACAGAACTAATATGCTCCTTTGTAGGCATGCCCTTGCCAGGAATATGTGCGAGTTATAACAAAAATGAGTGAAAATTATCATACCTAGTAAACCAATTTTTAGGAAAATCGCAAATCCTTACGACAATCGACCTGGCAAGAGAAGTCGCAAGTTCGCAGTGTGCGTGCTTCTACTTAACCATGTGTAAAGTAATCCGCGTGGTGCAGTGGTGATAGTGCTCTCTGCGTAAGCTGAAGGTTCCTGGTTCGAATTCTGTTAGCGACAATGAAATTTTTTTCGAGCGATGCTTCAGACGGAATATAAGTCCGTTCAGTTATGATACGTACTAGCTGGGTGAACGGAAACACGGCTAAGGCGTGGTAGTGACCACATCACCGTCTCGAATGCCAATACATTCGGTTCAGATAAAGAGGTAATCTATCTATACGAAAGGACTGTAGTGCTAAAGCAAAAAAAAGTACAATATCTACTCAAATCCTAAAAGTGAAATTTCTGTTATATGGAATAAGGATGTCACATTAGTTGAGAGACAGAGAGGAAGGGGGATAAACAGAGGGAGAAATTTAGAAAATCGAATTTTCCACTACCACTTTTTGGGCATCAAAAAAGGAAATTGCTACGGCGATGAGAAGCGGAAAAAGGTCCAGAAACTTAAATTTAAAAAAAAATGCGCTTGGTACGACCTAAATTGCAGCCGAAAACAATCAATCTCGAACGACTTTTTAAGCAGTATCACAAACATTACCCGCCATTGAAACTCCATCGTCTGGGATGCCATCAAAACGCTGAAGTGACATTTGCTAACGCCTACACTGAATTCGTAAGACCTTACTCCTTCCTATTACTTCTTGCTCTGATAGACTAAATTAGAAATTTTAAGCAGAAATGCTTCGAAGGATTTGAGTAATCTGAGCCAATGACCTTGAAGTACCTAAAACCACTATCATTACTTTTACTCCGAGTCAATGACAATTAATCGTGAGTGCAGATTATTTTGTGTATGTTTCTGTTTTATGATCTAGGCCAATTTCGATGTGCAAACTTTATTGAATAAATGGTTTCGAACAAAACTGACGATAGATACAAGCCATATGGCAGCAGCGCTTACTACCACACACATGACCATTAGTAGGCCGACTTTGCCGGCTAACTTACATGGCGTTATATGAAGAATTGTGGAGGTGCCAACGAAAATTCGAGGTTTTGTACGGTTTAGAGACGGATTTCTACAGTGAAATCCAGATGGTCCGCGGAGAACACAATAGCGCTCCTAGTGAAGTGAAAATTATTTCAGTTCTTATACCCGTTTAGTTTTTATCGCCTTCCAAAGTGAATTTATAGGAGTTTGTTTACATCTCAACGCTGAGCTATCAGTCGAAGGTGCAAAACGTGTGCTTCATTTGCTCGTCTTAGAAAGTTTAGGAGCACAATGGGCTATACAAGGTGAATTTATAGCATGCATGGAATGCGTTCGGCACGTTTTTTTTCGGAAAATAGTATGTATGACAAAATATAAGCATTTGCTAATGCCGCAGTTGGGTGACAGCTACCGGAAGCTTGTCCATAGTAGGCCGACTAATACATATGCAAATTGCTACCATATGGCTTCCTATCTAACGTCAGTTTTGGTTTCGAACCAAAGATAAGTCCGTTCCTTGCCATGGTATGAATATATTTGAAAGAGAAATAGCAAACATTTGTAGCTTTTAAGGCGCAAGGGGTTGTTCAGTTTCTCTTCAAATTTCAAATTATAGGAAAATTTTTTTATAGGTTGACTTAAGAAAGTGGAAGCTTTCGCCGTTATAGAGTACGCGTCAAATCACGGACCCCAGCGCATACCCGGGTTGCGAAAAGGAGAAGGCTCTCCTCGGAGGTTTGCTGTGAATTATCAATAAGCAGTTGACAGACAGGTAGACAGACAGACAGGAGTCGGCAGAGAAAGGAGAGTCTTATGTCACCAAAAATACTAAAGTGTCAATGATCTCTATGACATGGCATCACCAATGTATCTATATATCCTGGTGGTAGGTAAAACGTTATGGGAAGGCACCCAGAAAGAAAACGGAGGATTAGGAAAAAACTCACGATGTAGGGGATCGGATCCCAGTACCGGCGGCAGAGGAAAGTGAGCGAGCAGGCTCTCTGTCGTTATCCAGCGACTGCAATGCCTCTATAGCAGATACCTCTACAAGAAAACTTTAAAAAGTAATGATGCAAAGGAAAAACAAGGATGAACCAGGGGGTGAGGATATACATCTCCAGATGTGAGGGAGCTCCGACCTCACGCTGGCTTCCTCAAGGCAGTCAGACCAAGGAGAAGTCGCCACGGCATACTTCAATGGTGGAAGGTTTGGCAGAGGGTAGTAAGCGAACAGGCTCCCGGCCGTCGTCATCCAGTGACTGCAATGCCTCTATAGCAGATTCCCGTACAACTTTAAAAAGTGATGATACAAAGAAAAAACAAGGACAAACCAGGGGAATATACACCTCATGGTACGAGGGACCTCTGACCTCACGCTGTCTTCCTCAAGACAATCAGACCGAGGAGTACTTGCCAGTGGTGGAAGATTTGGCTATAGAAGGGTTAAACACTACGAGTGATAGATCTTTAGAGGCAGTGGCGTTTATTCGCAGACCTCGACTGCAACGAACTCCTCAAAGTCTAGGTTCTGGCAACTATGAATCAGAGGTTGAGCATAAATTATCTGGATCTATTGAAGCGGCGGCGAACCAGAGATTGATTCTTCCGATGCCACAGACGAAGACCTTGCTCTGCCGAACCCTCCCTCACGGGTCTCACCTAGAAGAGAGTATGTAAATAAGCAGAAGCGATCTGAGGAAGACATACTACGCAAGTGCCGAGAAATTATAAAAAAGACTTAGGCAGTCTTCAAGGTCCAAAATCATATATCTCGACGAGTAAAAGAAGGTTTACTTGAGCTAGAGGAAGTTCTAGATGTGATCGCCATCTGCAAGGAGAACAGGCAGAAAATGGAGAAGAAAATCGAGTGCGAAATGGAGAGCAAATAAGTCTTCCTGATAAAATTCCTAGCGGTACAGCGCTGGAAGACAAAGCGTGTCAGAGACGACCCTTCAATTCCCGA
The DNA here is from genome assembly GCA_963969285.1 of Odontomyia ornata. Classification (NCBI taxonomy): domain Eukaryota; kingdom Metazoa; phylum Arthropoda; class Insecta; order Diptera; family Stratiomyidae; genus Odontomyia; species Odontomyia ornata. The sequence goes on along the minus strand of OZ017741.1, from coordinate 234,226,943 downwards.
AGAAGTACACGTAGTGAGGACGAGAAAGGAGTTCATGGATAGCTGCCCGGAAGGGTGGATTACTACTACAAAGAAGAGTAAGAAGCGGAAGAATCCCACTGAACTGTTTGATCAAGGAACGTTCAACGGAAAAATTCCTGAAGAACAGGTACGTCACATTCAAGGATCACGAAATTGCCATTTATGTTAAAGCACTTAGTGCGCTAAAATGTAAGCAGGGTGGAATATGAGAGTCCTACAGGGAAACTCACAGTGCTGTAGAGTTTCTGATAATCTTCCGTAGTTGGTTTCTGAAATCAATCAAGTCATACAACAGGAAAATCCACCCCAATCGGTTTTATCGACTATGCGGCTATTGATGAAACGCAAGAGCATGTCTGCAAACATGGCTCTGCAACGGCCATGTGTAGATTGAATGCCGAGGTATATACTTTGTGAGCCGTTACTTCTCCCCGAATGACTCAATGCAGGGATTCAGGGAGAAGCTTTGCTCTTTCGAGGATGCGGTTCGGTATGTGAACTCTTACCTGGTGGTGGCTGGAGACTTTAACGCGAGAACACTGCAATGGGGAATGTCCCAGCAAAATACAGTAGGCCAACTCATCATAGAGATGACAGCAAGACCGGGCTAAGTGGTGATAAACACGAGGCCAACACCAACGTATAGGAGGCCAGAGTTTGGCGAGTCCATACCTGACGTGATTCATGCGTCGGAGGATCTGGTGAAATATATCGACAACTGGAGAGTGATGGAAGACTATACTAGCAGTGACCACAATTAAATCAACTTTCAAGTTATCGAGAGCAGAAATCACCAATGCAATTGAACGCAGTGTCGAGGCTGGATAATAAAGAAATTGGATAAAAGCAGCTGTGTGGAAACGCTTAATGCCATCGATCAATTCGCTCCGGGACATGAAAACTCTATAGAAGGTAAGAGTACGACTGAAGCTCTCGTGAACAGGACAATGAAATGGATCCATCTAGCATGCAATATTTCGATGCCCCTTCGCAAATCATTCTTTGGGAGACGGCAAGTATATTGGTGGAGCAACGAACTTGCAAATAAACGCAAACGAGCATTGAAATGCCGATATGGGGCTTAGAGAGCGAGGGGAGGCAGAAGAACTCTATTGTATAGTATATAGGGTGGCAAAAATAGCTCAACTGGATCATAATGTCTAGTAAGAAGGAAAAGTGGCAGGCACAATGCAATGTGGTGAATCAAGATTCATGGGGAGAAGGGTACCAGATAGTTACTAAAAAACCTTGGTTCCTATAGACCAAACTAAGCATTGGACTCGATTACATTCACTTCAATTGATGGAGTACTCTTTTCGACATCTCTCCAATAACATAGAATGATGAGTGAAGAAAGCAGAGGGATACCTGACAGACAATTGATTTATTCACTCGAAGCTGTACACTGTAGCTAGTTAGACGGGATGTATCTAAGAGATCATTAGCCATGATCGAATCGAAGTTATGCGAGAGCGGATACTGGTTCGAATCGCCATGGCTGTTAAGGTATGGTGGTTTTGGTCAGTAGGAATCTGACACAACTCGTCAGGACTGTTATGCTGACGAGATCCTATGTAAGATTTCCACCACACCAACTATCAGAAATATCTGAAATGGTCTAACGGTTATTTAACATTGGATTCTCCTGGGAGGAGAAGAACACATAAGAAATTCGAAGTGCAAACTCTCTTAGACCTTAAATATCCGTTACATAAACATTAAAAATAAAATACGGAAAAGGAAGAAATGAAGAAAATACAAATGGATAAAATACTTGTACAAAAAAAGAAACGTTGATTTAAACAGAAGATGACAATAGCGCATTTATTTTTTCGGCGTCTAGATCTGCAGTACTGAAGTCCAGTATGGTTCGGAAGTGGTGATGTTCAAAGTTAAGGAGAGCACTAGTACTCTATCTGTAGTCGTAGAATACAGTTCTCTATGCGGACTTGTAAAGTGGTATTTTATTCTTCAAAATTAGTTCTATAAAAGTATGTTTCATACAAAAACCATTAACAAAGGTCGTAAGCTTGAATTGTTTAGTATGGTAACAGGGGAATGAGTTATTTATATATTTTTCATAGTAATATTTATACAAGTATCTTTGTCCAATATGCCAAAAATTATACTTCTTTATTTTCTATTTTAATTTTATATATTTTTGTCTCTAGAACAAAATTATGTAACAATTTATTAAAATAAAATTCTATTATAAATCCATAAAAGTATTTTTTCATTCCCTCTTCCTTGACTATTTTAAATCCTTTTTTTTTCATTTAAAATTTGTTTTATTTCAAGACTTTATTTACGAATTCTAAATTCCTATTCCGTATCTTGCTACCAGTATTTGAGCACATTATATATTGTATCTATTATCCATTCATCACATGGATAAATAATAATCGAGTCAGTTATGAGGTGGGAACTGCGAACAGTCTCTCGACCTTGGAATCCGGAGATCAAGTCTCCATACGATTCTTCTTTGTTTTTATTGTATAAATAGCTCAGCACAATTTTCAATCAAAATCACATCTTGCTAAAGGGATGCATCGTATTTTGGGCCTTGTTTGGGCCGTAAATTTAGTAATTGTTTGCTAAGGGAGTTTTTGAGGGAAGAAAAACGCTTTTGGTAGGTTAGAGACATAATTTTTTGCTAAGGGATTTTTTGATCGAAGAAAAACGCTTTTGGTAGGTTATATCATAGATATGCTTTTCACTGCAAAAAGAGTGGACGATTTGTCGCTTTTTCTTCTAGTCAAATAAGTATCTTTCAAATATTCGTGGATTACGAAGAAGAAAATAGGGAAAATGAAAACTATAAAAATTCAAAGTCTTCCATGAATTATTCGAAGTTAGGGGCAGACCTTTGTGTTTAACTTTTGTTTGAATGTAAAGATGTAAATATTTGCTCAGTACCAGATGGCAGACGGGATTAAGAAATAAAAAAGACAATACACTAAATATAAAATCTGGAAAGCAAATAATAATGAATAGTTAGTTCACTTTCATACACGTATAATTTGCGTTTTTAAATGCAGGCGGCCTGATACGAGCAGCATGTTTTCGCTCAAAAACCGACTAGAAGCTAGTCAAGCACTAGCCTGCCTCAGAGTGCCACCATGGGGATCTGCGGTTATATAGTGGATCATGTGCAATTTATTACTATAATTTCAAGTTCTTAGGTGTGAATCCTGGAAGAAAGTTTGTGCAAGTTCATTTTGACATACTCATAACCTAGACATCAGGATCAATGTTCAAAGACTGCAGCCATTGATTCGTGAAAATTTGGTGAAATTTGGTGGACAGACCACTGTATTTGCAAAATCTTAAGACATAAGCACGATTAGTGTTTCTTATTATTTCCGAAAAGAATATGAATAATTATCACAACATGATTAAAGGCGGAAAATTTCTTTGTCATTATAGACGTGATTACATAGTATTATTCAATCAAATTAAATATCACGCAACCATGAACATTCACTTCCGACAAAATATTGATAACATTTCGAAGCTTTGTAAATCATGTAATCTCATTTCCGGTTACATTTCACGGAAATTTTACTAGACCAGGAAATATAATGATTTGTAAGAATTATCGATAAAAACTTCTTCAATGGGGGCGTCTCAAGATACTTGAAACTCTTTGATTACTTTATTATTGTCTGGCGTGCAGCCTGTTATGATAAATTGAGAGAAAAACAATGTGTAATTCCGGTATTCTTAGATATTGGAGAAAATATGAAACTACAATTCTTAGTCTATAATCAGATCATGTACGACCAGTTAACAGTAAAACGTATGAATGAAAAATAGTTTTCTAACCTTTTTAAATGTAGACGTAGAAATTGTGTGAAAAGTAATCTGAGAGTGGAATGGTTAGAATGCTGACCTCTTGTGCGTCGAGTCTGCGGTTCAAATCGAATTGGTGCCATCGAATTTTTTCTCATTTCAGTTTTTCTGTCGGACTATCATCCCCGGCTAACTGTGATGGATATCAATTTCAGTTAAAACGGTTCAGCCTACTGCTGACAAAATAACTTCCAAAAATACCGTAGTCAAAAAAATTCTCTAACAAATCTCAATACCAAGAATTAACCTCGGCGATCAGATTAATAAAGAAATTTCGTCATCCTAAAATCTACTTAAGAAATTATAGTTTCGTTTTCACTCATTGTAAATTTTGTGTTTTATTTTATATTCTCCAATATATTCCTCCTTGATAAGTATTATAATGAAAATTTGATGGTATAGTAAATCGACAATTCGGAGGCAAATAAAAAAATATTAGATTAGATTATTCGTCAACAATGCCTGCAGATAGATTTTATCGGATTTAATCAAGGATCTATATTAGATGCATTACAATGATTTCAGCGGATATAAACACTTTGAAATTTGCACCAATTATTACTGCTATTTTCAACACTGAAATGTTGAAATTAGTTGAGTGCCACCTTTAGCAGGGTCATTGTGACATTGCTGAAAGGTGCAACTCGTTCTTATCAAAGCAATTTCCTGAATGCAGTATCTATTATCAAGAGGTTAATTCAAAGTTTACAATGAAACGATCTGAAGATAAGATAATGGAAACCATGAACACAGATTTAGTACTTCTGTTATTTTTTAATTCGCATTTTCAAGATGACCGTTTTGATCTTTTTATTCTTGTAATAAAATCAGCGAAATTAATGAAACAAAGCAAAAATATAAAGATGAAATATATACTTAAGTCCAATCGTTTTTGTAATTGATAGCAGTTGTGAAAAAAGAAATTGCGTCAAATATTCTTTTAAGCCGATTAAATTTACGATATTTTGATAGCAAAGAAATTATCGCTTTTGCACTGATAAAAGAAACAACAAAACGAATTGGTATTAAATTTCTCAAGAAGAAGTTTGGAAACATTCCGCGAAAACGTGTCGCCAGATAAACATGTTTTACAGCAACTCGATTGGAAAACAAGGAGAGGATTTATTTCCATTTACCTTGATCTTATTACGTACTTGAAATGGTTTCTTCATTGTGCTCGATATTTTCTTTATCATATTATAAATGGTATAATAAAAAGGTTTTTACAACACCCCAAAACGACCTAAAGATCTCAATTTTATATCTATACAACCTCATTTCTGAACAATTGACAGTACAAAGGGTTGAACTCTATAATTTACAATACAAAACGATATAAACGCCGAGGGGTGGAAAAATAATGAGAAATGAAAATGAGTAAAATTCGACGCAATTTCCCGCCTCACAAAACATGACAAAAGTTGTGGATTAAAATGAGTACGGCTGTATGTAATTAAAATTAGCATGTATTTTCGGGTAGATGATTTCATTCAACCACTGAATTGTATGCAAATTAGAGAATGAATATAACAACGAATGTTTGTTAGGTCATCGTGTTCGTTTCTCACGTTTTGTGTTGTTGCTGTAACTTCCACCATCAGCACCACTCTGTCGGTTGTTATGGTAAGCAATCATTTCCGCTGGAAGAGACCCTAAATTTCATCCAAGCATGGCCATCAGCACCGGGAACGGAAATAATGAGGTCACCAACAAAGTTTTGCAAGATAAAAAATAATGCAACTGTCGTATATATGAAAGTTACACGGTGTATATTAATGAGTACTAGAATCCTTCCAAACTCCTTCACATTATCATCGTACAGGTGTATCTTCCTTCAACGGTAGCATGGATGGTACTTAACAATCGTCATCAAAGTGTTAAAGTCACCCAAGTGAGACACATGAGCTCATTCAGGTTTCACCTTAGTTTGTTGGTTTCTCGCCAAAGAAAAATGCAAATATCAAAGTTTTCTTTCATTTATGGAGACCACCATTGCCATGTTAAGTAAAACTTACAAAAGATGGGGAGTTGTTGGTGATCTGCTCTGTTGGATGATGATGTGATTGAAAAAACAACTGCTACGACTAGGTAATGAGTTTTTCGTTCGTTCTGTTGCCAATTTTGAATGGTGTTGAGCTTCATCTCGAAAGTTCATTTCTACGGTAAAAGAGAGATGTGTAAAATGTAACATCTGGATCATCATCCAGAGATTATAGCCTCAAAGAAGTGTTATCAAATTTTAATGAACTATCAAGTCTGAATTTTCGCAACGAAAATTCCACTCAGTCTGTCTGGATCTCGGGAATGTCGAATAAATTTTAACGCTAATTGACGAACATGCTTAACATCTCGAGAACGTTATTCATAGAAGTATCGGCACACGAGCTATTTAATGAGTTCATTAATCTCTCTTTCTCTCCAGCCATCAACAATGATGGGACAAAGAAATGTTTCGAGTCTATTGAGAAAATTAGTGGAAACCATTTCCGACAAAGTCATTTGTTAGGTTTATAACATGTGCTTGCGTTCATTAGAATACAATGGTACATCTCAAGAACATTTAGACAAGGTGAATGTTGATAATTGTAAGACGGGAAATGTGCCCGCATCTTCCCTATTTTTCGATCAGTTGCATTTTCCGTTCCCTCTATACGAGTATACTAATGAATGAAGGCACCTGTTTCGCCGCAGCTTTATGGGCACTGTAAAAATATGCTTGAAGAGCCTTTTATCAAACCTTTACAGAAGGATTAATTGACTCCAATGTAATCGAGAAGACCTAATCATCATTACATTTGGAAATCCCAATGAATGCGCATGCAAACCAGTAACCATTGACTTATACCATATGTACGCAAACACTCGATTTTATCTAGTTTAACATTTGCAGTTAAATATAAGGCCTTAATGATATATTTATATAACGTCAGCAATCTAACACTATCTAATCACATTTCCTGCCGTTGTTTGCGGTTACTATCGATAAATGAATCAATATATATATCATTCATAAAATTAATACTAATCCATTATCAAAATAAAAAAAAATAACTTTATATACGTATTTTTATTTCTGAATGCGCTATCAACGTTAAGAGTATGAGCTAATGTTTTTTTATCGCATCTGCAATACATAAACTTGAGAGCAGTTGTGCATTACTTTTGTACTTTCTTGAAGATAATTTGCAGCTGGAGTTGAACAATGAAGTACAATTTTTACTGATAAATTTTAAAAATTCGACTTTTCCCTGACTTGATTTTGTGGTTGATTAATAAATTTATCCGTTTTCATGATAAAGTTGGAAAATTTGATTGAAACATGAAAAATTATCTCAAAAACTTTGGATTTAAAACTCATTAAAATCTGATTCTAACTAACTTTATGGGTGTGCATTTTTAGCGAAATCATACCATATTTGACATTTTGCTCTAAATTCTATCAATTTTTTACGTTCAAAACCAACCGATTTTCTTATTAATTTTTCATGTTAAAAGCTTTACTTTTTCAATTAATCCAGTGGTATTGTGGTAAGAGTGAAAATTCTGTAGTCTAAGTTGAAATTAAATTGCGAAATTTTCATTTCTTGTACATTCTGATAGAATATTCAAGAAATTAAATTAATCACACAGATAATGAAAATGATTCTGGGAATCAATTTTGAAAACTAAAAAGAGAAGCTGAAAATTTGGAAGAAAAAGTGGAAGGGAAGAGAACGAGGAAGGAAAGAAGTCGAAGAAGGGAAGGGGACGAGAAAGGGACGAGGACGGGGAAGGAAAGAGGACGAGGAAGGAAGGAGGACGAGGAAGGAAAGAGGACTGGGAAGGAAAGAGGACGAGGAAGGAAAGAGGACGAGGAAGGAAAGAGGACGAGGAAGGAAAGAGGACGAGGAAGGAAAGAGGACGAGGAAGGAAAGAGGGCAAGGAAGGAAACAGGACGAGGAAGGAAACAGGATGAGGAAGGAAAGAGGACGAGGAAGAAAAGAGGACGAGGAAGGAAAGAGGACTAGGAAGGAAAGAGGACGAGGAAGGAAAGAGGATGAGGAAGGAAAGAGGATGAGGAAGGAAAGAGGATGAGGAAGGAAAGAGGAAAAAAAGAGAAAAGCCGAGGAAGGAAAGAGGACGAAGAAGGGAAGACTATGAGAAAGGAACGAGACGAGGACGAGGGGTCGAACTAGGAAGGGAAGAGGACGAGGAAAGGAAGAGGACGAGGAAGGGAAGAGACCGAGGAAGAGAAGAGGAAGTAAACACAAAAAAATTAAAGAAGAGCAACGTGGAAGAATGTAAAAAGTAAATAATAGCAAGTAAGAAGAAGACAAAACGAACGAAAGAGAGGAGGAAATTTGACGGGTAACAGCTTTCTATGAATACAATAGAACAAGGTAATTCAAAGGAAAAGGTAATACAATAGCGTAGAATCAAAACGAAAATCGTGAACGTGATGAAAACATTTTTACTTAAGCCTTTCCTTAACTAGCTTTTTGTTATCCTGATATCATATCTTACTTTTTCTTTTGATGGGTTTGAATGATTGATCTTGATTTTTCCGCGGCTGTTGCATTATTTACTTTTTTCTTTCTAGATTTTAATTTTTAAGCATCCCACTATGGAAGAAGAATTCACACAAAATGTTATGACCCTCTTCCCTCGCGATTAGACCCCTTCAATTAAAAATCAGAAAAAAAAATCACGGAAGTAGGTCTTTATGAGTACAAGGGCAACAAATATTATAAAAGTCAAAATTCGATCAACTATAATAGTAGATTTTATGAATCTTACGTATTGAATCAACCCAGATTCTTTGCTTAAACCTTGGTTACCATTAAATGAAAATTTTATTTACAGATGCAGTCTGAAAATAAGTGTTTTTAGCCGCCCAAAAAAGCGGAGTACCATAGGTCATTCGAGGCGGAGCAAAGTTAAGGCCGACAGCTACTTTGCATGGTAATCATGTTATGAGTTTATCTGATTACTCAAAAAGAAAAGACAGCCGTGATCTTACAGTTGGCATGGGCAGAAAATCCGTTTTCTCATATGAACAGGAGACAGACATTAGAGATCCAATATTGCTTCTGGCAGGTATGTTTTATAGATTGATGCTACAATCATTAAAGGCTGCAATATTTGAGTCTAATAAAATCAAACAAAGATAAAAAAGAAGCTGGTAACGACTGGTTGTATGGATTTTTAGAAAGAAGCCCTGAAATAAGCATCAGACGCGTGGAAGCTATCAGAATAAACAGAATTCTTGTATTCAACGCCACAGAGCTACAGATATCCTTTGCTAATCTCTCATCAACATACGACAAATATTAACTTCGGCCTCATAGAATATTAAATGTCGACGAAACAGGGATCCGCGCTGTTCATAAACTGGGTAAAATACTTGTATAAAGTAAGTAGGAGCTGCCACCTGTTTAGAAGATTGAAAGAACATTACTATCTGTTGTTGTATGAGCGCAACAGGTCAGTATATTCCACCACTTATTATATCCTTTGTTGTGAATACATCCATCATTAGAGCAAGAAGTCCACGGATCAATTTATAAATCTAACAAGTCTCGATGGATGCAATGTAACAATCCAATGTTAAATGAAGAAAATAATTTTTCTTTGCTTTTCATTTCCTTACTCCATTCTTAAGCCTTTTCTGCTTCTACTGAATCAATTTTTTATTTCTTCAATGAAGTATTATTGTTTTAGGGAAAATTAGTTTTTTTTGCTTTAGCACTACAGCCCTTTCAGGCTTTCGCTTAGAGATATATTTAAAGTATCTCATCTTGATTGAATGTATCGGCGCTCGAGAAGGTGATATGGTCAGTACCACGCTTTGGCCGGTGATCCATCCACGCAGCTTCGATACATCCTGATTTTAAACCAGTATGTATCATAACTGAACGGGCTTACAGTCCGTCCGAAGAATCACTTCAAACAAATTTCATTGTCACCAACGGGATTCGAACCAGCGACCTTCGGCTTACCCAGTGAGTACTCTAGCCACTACACCACGAAGACTGCCTCGAGAAATTGCCGTCATCAAAATTATCAACCAATAACAAACCGCGCAAAAATTAACGCTTTAAAAAAATTAAAAAAAAAAAAATGATGAAAGATGAAAATTATAGTTACAATTCGAAAAGAGATAATAAATCTTAAGCGTAGAGCCAGCATCGAACCCCCATTCCTCCGATTGGGAGGGTAGAGCGTTGCGAACGCATCGCGGACTATTTGATCGAGGTGTTTAAAATAAGCCAAGAAACAGATTCTTACTAAATTTCGTAATAGTTTGTCTCGTTAGTTGTGTACTGAGCGCTGGTATTTGGCAGTTAATATACCTTGATGGCATTCTACTACCATATTAAAAAATATTCGAATCGGTATTCACAAGAGCACCTTCCTTTTATAAGAACGGTTATAGTAAAAAAAACAATAGTCGCAAAATTTCCAGTTGTTACTGCTTACCAGTTGTAATTATTCTTAAGTGAAACCCCACGGTGATAAGAAAAAAGGTTTTATTACCACTTCAACAGCGAACATAGAAACAAACAAGTTGGGTCGACATAAGTACGCTCCTGCCAGGAGGGTTTTGTATTTAACTTATGAAATGGAAACATTAATAGTAAATTAACTAAAGAAAAACTTCATTTATGCATCTAAAGTATGTTTGAAAAAATCCATTGTATGTTACCGAATTTAAACGGCCAACAACAGGGTTTGAAAATATACATGCTATTCATCTTATCTGAAAAATTAGAGAAGACCAGAAGAAAATTCTTGTGGGTGGTTCGACAGAAAGCCCGTATAGTTGACAACCCGTGTGTTTTTGTTGTAATTGCAGAAAATTAATATGCATTTAAGTTCCGTAAATATGATTCGATAATTATGAAACTTACAGAATGTAAGGACCTGACATTGGACTATCTCAGTATCGAATTTCTTCAAATGCAAGGGTATCAATGCAATTTTATTGAGAAAAATATAAGATTACAAATAATGCTATTATTAACAAAATTGAGTGAATTTCGACTTCTAAGCCATTTGTTGTTGTACTTGTGAAGGTCTACCTCCATGATTTTTATATTTTCCAAGTCGTAGGTGTTGAATCGCGAGGGGAGGGCACCAAATTTTCATACATTTTCCATTCTCCGGCACACCCCGAAGCAAACACTCCCATTTTAAGACCTGCTTTGAAAAGTTCTTATTGGTACCTTTTGTTTGATATTTATGACCATCTTTGAAAAAAAAAATTGTTTAAGGCACGCACTCTATATGGGGAGACCACTAAAGGAGCTTCGAAATTTTTTTTTAATATCAAATTTTCAAGTCGCAATTTCTTCTGATATACCTACCAAGTTTAGTGTTCCTAGCTGCTGAATTTACAGAGAAAAATTGCTGTGACTCACAGACGGACAAATGTTGGTAAAAACAAACCCCTTAAAAACACTCGTGACGGACTTAAAATCTGTCCCTTTTTGGAATTTGGTCAAAAAATAGAAATAAACTGCACGGCGCTGGAAAATATGTACTGTCAGCAAGTCGCCACTTACCCGTTTGGAGACTTAATTTTATCAAGGATCAAAGAAAAAACATGGGATCAGTTTGATTTTGAAAAAAGCTATTTCGGTCAAATTAAAAATAAATAGAGTACATTTTGCTTTTGTTTTTTAAAAAAAATTATTGAATGTTAAGAAATGGAAAGTAATTGAATACGACAAGATAAATAATAATTGTGAAGGAATTGATAATACAGTTCAACTTTTATTTCCCGTTTTCTCTGGATATACAAGTATATTCGTTTCCGTTTTAAAATTGAAAGAGTGTTTGCTTTTTAGGAAAATTTAAAGATGAAATTGGATAGTTTGGCTGCGGAAATTGTTTCCTCGAGATCCCACAAGAATAACGGAGTGTTTAAAGGAAAGAGTTTAATTGGATGTATTTGGGAAGAAGAGATTAGAGTAGACAAGTTTTGGTGACTATTGATTTTGTTGAAAAATGTTTTTGGTTGGTGTGCAGCCCAAGTGAATACATTTTATTATTTGCAAGCAAGAAATCTTTGTCATCGTCCCCCGTCTTCTGTTTTAATATTTTCTTTCCAAAATCACTAATTAACGCTGAAAAGTATAGAAAAAATATATTGGAATTCGCCGTAAGTGCTGAATGTAGTGTGTATATCTCAGGATTGTGGGGTCCGGGGTTCAAGTTCTGGCACGTTACTGTCACTTTTTAATTGGGTTTGCTAAGGAAGTTTTTTAAAAATATTTTTCCTTTTTATTAGTTATAATTGATTAATTTGCTTCTGGTTTTTTGGTGAAAGAAATAAAAATAGGGTAGTTAGCCATAAAGCTTTTCATAAGCATCAAAGATCAAATATAAAATTTTTTATGTTTTTCTTTTCCTTTTATTTTTCTAGACATGTACATGTTGTGGGTGTGGAACAAAGAACACATATATTTTAATGGCCGTTGTGTTCACACCGCCAATCACACTTTTGCCAAAAAATAACTGTTCAGAATTGCATCGATTTGGTGATTTCATATCCTACGAAACATGCTCGTGTTTCACGTAATCCTAAACTTCATTTCCTACTTAATTAAAAATCTAGCTAATATTATTTGAATTCTTTCTTCTTTTTTGCAGCAAAATTCAGTATATGTGCTGAAGTGGATAGCGTATTTGCAGCTTATGTGAAAACTCACTGTTTCAACGTACGTAGGTATCAACGAGATTCATTTTAAGTGATTATGCGCACAGATAATGAGCTTACTCAGCTGCAGTGGGTTCTGATTGAAAAATTGCATCAAAATAACAGGGCCCAGCGCGATACCGACCACATCTTTTTTTGAGCATTATTACGGTGTAGAGATGAGATGCTCTAAACTATCTCAACGTGTAAAGTTTTCAAGTGGACTCGTACACGATCCTTTTTATTATTGAGAATATAGAAATAATACTAATTTGCAAATATTTATTTAAAATAAAACATATTTCAAATCTTTTTTTCTGAACTGGATTGCGGGTGACTATATTTCAAATCACTATAACTAGCAAAAACTTTATTTGTAAACAAGCAAAAATCAGTGCGGAAGATTCGAGCCTGTGTTCTTATCGTTTCAGATTTATTCTTGCTTGGAGTTTAAATTTTCGAAAAGTGGAGATTTACAAATGTAAATAATCGTTAAGTAAACCAATCAATTCGCTTGTTATTCAGCTAATTTTTTGTGGGGTGTTTTCCTATATTTTTAAATAACACTAAGCGTAATTCTATACCAAGCAAAATTGAAACTTCAAATAGACAAGAACATTCCAACTATTTCAGTTATTTAAAATTTTTTGTTATCCTAGAGAAAATTTCTTCACGAAATTGCTACGAATCATATTCAGATAATTTAAATATTAAAAGAAAGCCATTTCTGCCAAACGTTAAAATCGATAGCCCCTTGACCATCGCCTTTCTTTTATATACGTATAAAGTTAATGTTTTGTCTTTAAGGTGCTATTATTCAAACATTTTGATCATATAAAGAATATAGTTTTTCATTATCAGTGCAGATGGTTATTATATTTAAATAAGTTCATTACAAAGAAATGTTCTAATAAAATTCGACCTCCAAGAACATGAAGAAGTCGAACCATTCCCGAGGCAACACACTTGTTTATCTGGTTTTCTAACAACTAAAACAACATACAAAAAAGCTTCTTTCGCGGCCTTCGGGTAAGAAAAAAATCTCAAATATGCACAAAAACTTAGAATTTTTAAGAAACGTGACTGACTATCCGAAATTCTATATTGGAATCAATTAATCTCAACTCGGTGGATTTGCGTCACTATTTATTCTGCGAAATCGCCATATACATAAAGCTTTGTATTGAATAAGTTATACGAATAATATAGCTGTTAACTGTATGAACGTTGCGAACTTAGCTCCCCTCAATAGTTTAACATACATTACATTATACATTCATAGGCTTATCGTATGAGTGCGAATAATTCAACGGATTAGCATTTAATTGGAAAATGCGATGTTGCCAAAAATATAGTGAGCCCGAATGGCTTTTGTTTTCGATAAGAAAAAGAATTCTGTGATGTATCCTAAATTTTTAACTTTATAAATAGATAGGAATAGAGTTATTGAACTCAAAATATGCAATAATAAATTCTTTCAGAAACTTTTTGATGCCTAACTAACCAAAAAAAAATAAATTTAAATTCTAATAATAACTCTAAGTTGTTTTTTTACTTTGTGTTCTATAAAGAGATACTAGAAACAGTATAAAACTAATGATAAATATTAATTTGTGGAGATTAAACACAGCCCAATAGTATAAGCGTAATGTAGTTGTAGAGTGCTAGCCTTTGATCCTAAGGTGCCTAGTTCGAATCCCGGTGGTAACAACGAGAATTATTTTGAAGGATTCTTCGGATGGACTATGCAACGCTTAAAATACATAATCCTAGAAAATTCACGGTAAATTCCACATTAAAATGGCTGGAAAAATGTAAACCGTTTTTATTTACCAACCAAATGCGTTTAATAAAACTCATAAACCTCAAAACAAGATTAAATCTTACTTGAGTTCTCATTATAGTCGAACAGATAACGACTAAGTTTTGTTGTTTAAGCAGATGACGATAATCATACATGTTATCATCTCTTATCAGAAAATTGAAGATTACAAAGTGTAAGAACCTTGTACTAGATGAAAGTGCAAAGATTTTGTTTTGAATTACAATTTTCTTGCTAAAAAAATGTGCTGATAAAACAATTTGCAATAAATTAAACACACTCTTGGGAGTTTTCATCATACAACTAAATTATGAGCACGTTCGCCATATGGAGTGTTTTGAAAACATACTTGGACCGCTTCCTGCGAAATCTCTCATCTCCCAATGGGCCTTGATTCTGATTTGGTGCCACATTTTATAAAGTGGGTTGTGTCATCATAATAGAACTAATAAATTTTTCCCTAATTAATTTCCTACAAAATCATTTTCAGATTTTGGTATGGACATCTGGTATTATTTCGGAAAAAGCTTTGCAGCTTTAACTTTAGAATGGATTACATGTTGATTCATGGGTTCAATTATTTATATTCCAATTATTTTTTGGTATACTGACCCACGAAATGGTCTTTTAAGGCACAAATAATGACGTAATATTCCAATTTAAAATCAAAATTTGGCCAGACGGCGCAGATTAAAGATTGAAAAATTATATTTTGGCGCCAAAGCTTTAAACATATATTACTTCAATTTTTTTAAAGAGCGAATTTTTTAAAACGTCCAATTTATCATTGTTTTCCTCTATTCATACCACCACCGTCGTTGCAATTGTCCTCTGATTGTACTTGCCGCAATCTTATGCTTCACGCTCCTCCTTTCGCATAACAATTCCCAAGAATTATTATTATACATATCTTTACATCCCACCATCGCATCACGGCCGTTCTTTTTATACTCTACACATCAAGATGGTCCATTACTAGTCGTTTTCATCTTATTCCAAGTCCCGCACTCATTTTTTGTTGCCTGAGTTTTTCGTTCCAAGGTTTTTATTTTAATTTTTTCTTATGCATTTTAAACTCTTAACATATTTCTCTGCTGCTGGCCCTGACTTGGTGTTGTTGTTGTGTTAAGCAAGGCCCAACTCTGTGAGAGCTCGACTTTGGGATGAATTCACAGATCTATCCAAGCGCTCACGGTGTGAAATATTTGCCTTTATGGGCCCTTAGTTCTCTTGTTATTTCATTGTGGGCTTGCAGCAACATACCATTTTATATAATGGTTTGCCCCTTACGTTGGTTTTTTCCATCATAGTTTCAACATGGTTAGATTCCCATTCTATCCGTTATGGTTGTTGTTGTTGCTAGTTGGTTTTGGTTGTCTGCACTTTCTTGGTATATATCACGATTTTTTCGCCGTCTTTCTCATGTATCCGTTGGATTGTGGTGTATATCAGTATATCTAGTTTTTGTTATTTCTTATTTCTCAATTGAATACGAAAATTTTTCTAAGCGCCAGCCTGCAACACTATAAATATTAGAAATACATTCCATTGGGTTTCGGAATGGGTGTAGGAGAACAGACAAAAAAAGAAAATAACCGAATCGAACCAAGCGAATGGTTAAGAGTCTTGGTTCCCATGACCAAAAGATACTCGGTGCGGTCTGGACGGATAAAATCAATTGAATAATGACCATAAGCTGAGATAATCTTGGGATATTTTTAAGAGGAATGGATTAGAAATATACATAAACTATCTTTCAGCACAGATCTAACGAATGGGACCGGCACCGGCACGATATGGATTTTGTTGAAGGTCTTTCGACAGTAGACTCTATACTTTACGTTATTGGTAATAATTGAGTGTGTCTAAATTGATTGAAATTGAAAAATCGATTCAATTTCGATAATTCTCAAAATGGGGGAAACACCACAAAAAAGAGGAAAAATTCTCAACTTAAAAGTAAGCTATCAACTAATTCTAAATTTCAGTTCAGAAATTTTTAAAGTTAATTAAATTCAATTTACTCCCCTCGACACAACTGACAATACATGAACTGAACGCGGTGTGTCTTATCGAAATGGAGGCACAGGAAGTTTGGTTGTGCGGGTATGATAAAGAGGATGTTATAACACTAACCAGCAGTAGATATGTTGCATGAAAGCACGTCCACCACGACTCTCTTCAAAAGTCGGCTTAGGTTGCTATAAAAGAAAACTTTCTGCTTTCTAATACACTTTATATGCTATTGCTATGCACTTTGGATTGTACACACACTTTATATGTGGAGATATGCTTGCCTGGGTCTCTGGAACTTGGGGAGTCTTTCATACGAGTACGTTAATTTTTTTGGATTCATGCGGTTAATAATTTTCACCAAACATGAAAATGAGAAAATTATAGACCACAATAATATGGCAATAACCTGCCCCGAAGCAGCTTAGGCAGGAGGGAGAGCTTCATTGTTTGAAATTGAGTGTGGGAAGATTTTATATAGGAGAAATGATGAAAGAAGAAAGAAAGTATTGTAGATTGAATATTCAGATTAAGAATTGTAGAGGATGTCTAAACCTATGAAACTTATTTAAGAGATTAAGTTGTTGGAAATTTTCCGCTAAATATACTCAACAATATTTACTGGTTTTTGTAGCCTTATGCTCTTAATCCATTCAAATCTGGACTTAAATCTCGTTAATACCATATCCATTTATTTTATTTATAATAAAACAAGTTGAGTAAGTAGGAGAGTGCTCCAATAATTGGGTGAAAAATCGTTCAAATTTATGCAAAAGATGCAGTTTCCTTCAACAGCATCAACCCGTGTTGTTGTTGTAATTCCATACAATTGAAATGGCTATAACTCACTTAATTATGATTGGATTTCCACAAAATTTTGTCAGCATAAGGATCTTATATCAATCTATATAACTGCTAAATTTCAAGAAGTTTAAAGGTACCGTTTTGTTTTTATTGGTGAAAATGTAAAATATACAAATCATACTATTATTAACAGCATTGAGTGAGTTTCATTTTCTGGGGTATTTGTTGTCCTTGTACTCATAAAAACCTACCTCCGTAATTTTTTTCAGATTTTTCGGCTTAAAGGTGTCCAATGGCGAGGGGGGAGGGGGGGCGGACACAATATTTTTGTACATTTTGCCTCCTCCTGAACCTCCTGGTGCACAAAATAACCTTTTAAATTCAGTTTCTAAACGTTCTAATCAAGACCTTTCATTTGATACCCTACTCGACTACCCTCAATTAAAAAAAATGTTTAAGTGCCAATTCGTTATTAGGAGGGACCCTCTTTAAAAATTTTAAAATGTTTGGTAAGACCTAAACATTCTGAGACCCCTACTTCTGACCTTTTCACAAAGTTTGAGCTTACTAGCATCTATAGTTTTAGGGGACGGACAGACAGGCCACGAAACTAGTGTGTTTAAAAAAAATTTCACAAAGACCTAAAAATGTCATATTCATTCTATCGTCTATATTAGAATTTTACAAACAAATAAATAGCTTCATTTTTTGCAAAAAATGGTTTTACAAACTGTCGTTTAGACGACTCTTCCATTTAAACTGTCAAGGCAATAATGACTAGTCATTTGTTGAACCAAACCGAAAAATTTAACTAGCTTTGTATTTGTTAAATATAGTTTGACTTTAACGAAAAATCCAAGAGTATCAGCCATAGGGTTCAACACGTACTCGTTAAAAATAGGAGATTTAAGGGGACCCTAACGGTCGTAAAAGCTTTCCCATTATTTCTCAGGTCAGCAGCCCATTCCTTTAACTCTAACAGTGAGAAATTTGTCGATGATATTCGAGAAAAAGTTTTTACTCCTGGCAAACAAATCAAATGAGAAATTTGTCGAAACACAATTGTAAAATTGACAAGGAATAAATTTCTCACAATTGGATGAGTGCTTTGTCGTCATTGAACTCGCGGAAATACTTCGAAATACATAATGTCAGGGTCTACTGAGGAAACTAGCAAGTCAAGAGAATATTTCTTTAGTGAAAAGAATATTTCAGCTAGATGCTACAGTTTGGATCGGTCTTCTATAAGAATTTCATATAAGATAAAGAAATGTTCATTCATCAATATCAGCAATACTACAACAAAAGGCGATCCCAGACGATGAAGTAAAGATGATATTACTTAAAAACTATTATTTACCATAACATCTCAAATTAAATTAGTGAAGAACAACTTACTTTCAGTTACTTTTCACTAATTCAAAAAGTTCCAAGTATACAACTAAGAATTAGTGACTGATCACTATTTGAATTAGTGAAACAAGCTACTAATGGAAAAATACGAACTCATTTACTTTTTTTCGAACATTTAAGCCTGCATGTGTTCCTTATGAGACCGTGATAAGGGGTATCTCACGCAAGATCATTACTTTTCTTTTACCATCTGTAACACTATCTTAGTATCAACGCGGTTGGTGCTTACGTTTGGTGCTTGATCGAAAAACTCCATAGACGCTGGACTTAAAACTATGAGAAGATACAGACTTTATCAGTTAACGTTAAACTAACAATTTAGTTAAATTTAGTGAAATTTTTGCCTGCTTTTTATCTCATAAATTTTACTAATTTGATCACCGAATATGACCTAATTCACTAATCTAGTGAAACTATGACTCACTGACAAAAATTAGTGAAATTTTTACTAATTTTAGTTTAGAGAGAACATTCCCTCAAAGTGTTGAGGGATTTTAATTGCGTAAGCAAGGTGTCTACTTCAGAGGACAGGAGCATAACACTGTTTACTTATCTTTTTTTAGGTGTTTTAAGTGAACGCTATTCAGATACTGATGATAGAATTCTTCGCTGACAAGCATAAGTCTGTTAGGATAAGTTCTTTACTAAATAAGTTTACAGAGAGTTATAGTTTGCAAGAAAGGACCAAGTTGGGTAGACAGAACTACGCTCGCCTCAGAAGAATTTTTGGCTCAACTATGACATTTAGACACTAGCAATGAATAAACGTAAAGAAAAATTCAATGATGTGTGCCTTAAATACTTCCTTTGAACTATTGTTATTCAATTTAACTGGCCGCCATTTTGCTGTAATATAACAAAGGTAATTTACTGAACTACGAGGTGTGTTCAAAAAATATCGCGAATTTTGTTTTTTTTTCAAAAATTATTTATTTATTCATGAATATTTATTTTGTCCCCTTCAAAGTAATCTCCATGAGATATTATACACTTGTGCCAACGGTTTTTCCAATCTTCGAAGCACTTCAAAAAATCATTTTTTTTAATCTTGTTCAGCTCCTCCTTCGATGCCGTCTTTATCTCGTCAAGCGTAGCGTAACGTCGTCCTTTCATGGGCCTCTTCAGTTTAGGAAACAAGAAAAAGTCACAGGGGGCCAGATCTGGGGAATACGGTGGCTGCGGCATCATTAGTGTGTTGTTTTTGGCCAAAAAGTCGCGCACAAGCAACGATGTGTGAGCAGGGGCGTTATCGTGGTGCAAAAGCCAATTTTTGTTCTCCCACAAATCCGGGCGTTTCTGGCGGATTGCTTCGCGCAAATTGCGCATAACTTGCAGGTAATATTCCTTATTGACCGTTCTTCCCTGTGGCAAGAACTCATGATGCACCACGCCCCTGCAATCGAAGAAAACTGTCAGCAAAACTTTCACATTCGACCGAACTTGGCGCGCTTTTTTCGGTCTTGGTTCATGCGGCAGCTTCCATTGAGATGATTGAGCTTTGGTTTCCACCGCATAACCATAAACCCACGATTCGTCACCAGTTATGACCCTTTGGAGCAAATTTGGTTCGTCGCGAACAGAGTTTAACATCTCATTAGCAATGTTCAAGCCGTGCCTTTTTTTGGTCGCAATTGAGCAATTTTGGTACGAATTTCGCGGCGACCCGTCTCATGCCCAAATCGTTGATAAAAATCGAATGGCACGAGCCAATCGATATGTTTAGGTCCTCAGCAACTTCTCTAACGGTGATTCGACGATTGGCCAATACCATTTTCTCCACTTCATTAATTTTTTCGTCTGTTGTTGAAGTGCTCGGGCGTCCGGCACGCTCTTCGTCGTTCACATCTTCTCGGCCTTCTAAAAACATTTTGTACCACCGATAAACGTTGCTTCGGTCCAAGGTAGCTTCTCCGTATGCCACAGTCAACATTCGGAATGCATCCGCGCACTTAATTTCATTTTTCACACAAAATTTGATACACGTTCTTTGATCCATTTTTTTGAATAAGTAAAAATCGAAGACGATTGAAAACACGTGCAAGTAAAGCAGCTATCACCAATTAAGTGAACATTCAAAATGGCCGAGCTTGTCGGCATAAGTGACAGACATGAGTACCAACATAACGCCACAAAAAAATCGAAATTCGAATATACGTAACCCGCGAAAATTCAAAATTCGCGATTCTTTTTGAACACACCTCGTATATCTTAAAAATATTTATGTTATTCATCTTATCTGAGACTTTGAGAAAATCTAATCAAATCTGTTGTTCCTGTAGGCTGTACAAATATTGTTCAGTTTAGAGTGCCATGTGAGCCAGCAAGTTTCTGAGTAACTATAATGTCTTAAATGTTTCTATGTTTTATAAAATTCGTAAATAAAGCGCATTTAAATTTGAAAGTAGACAGTATCGAAATTTGAAAGTAGACAGTATCGACGCAGCCGTTGGTTGATGCATTTCTATCAAAATTGACTATCGTATCGGAAGACGGTTTTCAAATTTATTCAGTAAAAATACCATTAAATGGCTGACAAAATACTCCATTGGTTACTGAGCTTTGAAGGTTTGGAGGTCCATGTTGGACCAAAAGAAAATTTGCCTATCCTCGAAGCTGTGTTTTCTTGTATTCGAATACAACAAAACAATACTATTATTATAAATATACATATACTATATTTTGATGGATGGATTATGTTTCCAAAGTTCCACAGCTTGAAAATTAATGATGAAAATCCTATTTTGACAGGATAATAGATCCAGCACAGACTGCCTCAACATCCTGTTCACCTAAAGAAGCACAGTATTAAAATCACGAGCGGCATACCGCAAGAAGATGTCCTCGTCCGCCTTCACATCCAAACTGGCTGATAACGCGACCATCCTTCAGTATGCTAATGACTTGTTTATTCTACAAGGTGAAAAAACACACGGCACCATTGTAGCGCTGCAGGTGATAATGGATAAAATCCTGATATTATACCAGAAGCTCAAGCTTACAACGAATCCTGACTAAATACAAGGTATGCCCTTCAATAAACTCAGAAACTTGAATAATAACCTTAACATAATTTGCTATTAGTTGGAGTAACCATATTAAATACCTTGGCAGAATCATAAGCAGGTCAGTTACCTTTCAAAAAAAATCTTAATTCCTTTGCAAAAAAGCAGATAACTCCATTAACTTCATTGACAACCTTAGCAGACCAAGAATTATAAAAATTTCAAACCATCTTTGGTGCTGAATGCATATAGATCTCTCAAAAGACCTAGGGTGAAGTATGGTTTGACAACGATGGCGCATGCCCCTAAATGCATGTTTCACAATATCGAGGGGATCAACTTCAGAATCCTTATACAATTCTTTGGTCTTCTCTCTAGTAGACCGAACACTTATGCAATTGACGTAGCGACAGAATTCATGTCAAAAGAGCGGAGTTTTTGACAGCCCAGAAACAAGGGAAGGTTCTACGGCTCTACATCATGGCTCTCCAATCTTGGAATATGGTTGGAAGTAATGAGCAATGTAGCTACAGGTTTGTTTATAACAAGTATGGGCAACACCTCTCCAAACTAATGCCAAATGAGAAAATACCAACACCAATTAATTCCAGGTGTACGCTTGAGGTTGAAATTCCGAATTTCCCGAACTATAAAATGACAGATCAATAGGTCTTTAATGAGAGAGTCTACAAACACCTGGAATTAATAGCGAAACAAAGCCACCTGATTTACGCCACTGATGCAGTGAAGAACCTGTTTGGCAGTGGTGCATCGTATAAGAACGTGACAAGACCGCTTGTTCATTCAGTCTGAGAAACTCAATACTCATTATACTTAACTCGAGGCAAAACAGACGGCGCTGATTGATAGTGAACTCTGGAATTATCACGTCATAAATATCTTTACAGAGTCAAAGACGGTTATTTCTCACATTGACAAGACTAAATGTTAAGAAGATAGTTTACGAGGTCTGGAAGAGAATTTTCAAAAGTAATCTACATGGGAGCTTCCGGTGTTTCTGGGTGCCTGGTCATTGCGGTTGCAAGACCATCGAAGAAGTGGACGAACTAGTTAAAGCAGGTGGACTAAATGGCACCTTTCTAGACACGGATGCTGACCTGATTGAGGTACTTGAGTGCATTTTGGAAGAGGTAAGACAGCTGGAGGGAGAGGATAACTGAGTTCTCAACTAAGCATGCCTACTGCATTTTGAAGGGCGCACATCAGCTCAAAAATCACAATCCTTGCCTCCACAACAGCAATACAAGTGTATCTGGCAAGGCAGTCAAGATTACCAACAGATTACTCCGCAATAGGGCTTATCATAAAACTAGACTCTTGAAAGTTAAGAAAACCAATTCTGATCTCTGAGTTTCGTCCTGTGCCTGATAATATTGACCACTGAGTCTTTCATTGTACCAAGAATAGAAGCAGCAGGGTTGATTTCGTGCTCTTTTAAAAATGCAATAGCACGAACGACATATTATTGAAAAACAACAGTAATCTACTGACAGCTTTTGCTAAACTTTTAAACACTAATATTAAGCTACAGGATCTGTATAATAAATGACCGGACTGAGCCTGCCCCGCGCCGTCAAAGCGTCTGCTAACCGGTATCTGGTGCTGTAGTGGTGGTGGGTGTCTAGGTAAAGGGAACGGGCTGCAGCAGTTGCCTCCAAGCGCTTGGAGAGGTAGCATCGAGCAAGAGCGGAGCGCGTGTTCAGTTACGTCGTCGGAGTGAAAATGGAGCGTACTACAGAGAGGTGCTCCGTCGACTAACCGCCCGGGTTCGCCGAGTCCGTCCGGAGATTTCCAAATCGTGGATCCTCCATCAGTGGAGGGCAACGTTGCCACAGCCTCCTTACAGCCCGGATATGGCACCAGCGGACTTCTTTCTGTTCCCCAAGATCAAGAGACACCTTAAGGGGACGCGGTTCGGGACTCTGGAAAACGTTCAACGTGCTACGACGAAGGCTCTAGACAGCATCGAGGTTGCCGACTTGCAGGGAGCGTTCGGGGATTGGAAAATCCGGTATCAGCGTGTGATCGCCTCCAATGGGGACTACTTCGAAGATTTCTAAAGAAAAATTGTACATATTTTGCCAATAAAAAATTTCCTGAGGTCAGTCCGGTTACTTATTATTCAGACCCTGTATATAAACACCGTCTTGGGCATTCTACTCACTCCCCTTCAAGATTGCCTATCCTAACCTTCCTCCTAACACTCTCCACACCCTCTATCCCACACATACTAATACTTAACCAATAAATGAAAATCAAAAGTCAATGACTACGAAGCTACTAAACTTTTCATAAGGGCAAGGACGCCCCTACATAATTTCAAAAGCTTACTCGTGGAACGATGGCCAGTGCATACGATGGCCTAGGTCATTCAAGTGGTTCGATTAAGATCGTGCCTTGGAAAAAAATAATTTAAAGCAAATCTCTCATCAAAATCCAGCTAAGGCAGCCCTATGATTCCATAGAACATGGAAATTAGGAATTAAATCGGTTCAAAGCGTGATGGAAGATTTTAAACACACTGGAAACTCGTCGTACACCACAATATATTGACAAATTTGACAAATTACATATGACAGAAATGCCAAACGAAACAGTTTAAGTTTGAAAATTGTATTCGTTAAATTAAATGATTTGTCCTTAAGTCAACGTAGTCATCGGCGTCGTTGCAATATTAGAACCCTTGGCTTTTCGCAAGTACCGCCTCCAGTTATCTCACATTACAGTCCGCGTTTTCCAGAAACCGATCAACTGTCTTCAATAACCAATTCGGACCAAATTTTTTTTGGCCTTTCCACAGACTTGTTCATCAGTTTCTAAGAGTTTATTCTTCAATTTTAGATGTTCATTTTGAAACGTCAAATCAAAAACGGATCCATAGGCTTTTTAAAATGCTATTGTTGTTTGATTCAACTCCTGTCCAATTTATTTGAAAACGTTTCAAGAGAAGCTAAAATTTTGAATATGCCCTACCAGCAATATTCCTTCAGAAAAATTTTGTTATCAAACAATACGATTGTTTCGATTTTCATACAATAAGAAGTGTTTCTACAAGATATTCGTTGGAAGAACTGAAGAGCAGAGACCAGTGGGGAAACGGTGGAAACGTTGATTTGGCTCGGTCGACGAAGACAGTTAATCGCTGCTCGGATTTAAAAATTGGAGGACCCGGTCTATGGATGAGACAGTTGAGAGTCTATATCTATTTTGGAATGGTCAGTATCACGCTGGACCGTGCAATTATTAGCCAATTTTAAAATTCAAGTTTTTTGGATTTTTCCAAAAAAGTTTAGATCATTTTGAGTTTATATCTCAGAGTAAATTTCGAGCCTTAAAAATATATATTTGAGCATGATCGGAACACACAGCACTTCTATCTACATGATTAAATCTGAATAAATTTTTTTACTTACTGTACGAGTATGTATAGTATATACTCGGCGGGAAATAGCGATTGAATCTTGAAGGGATCCATTTTCAAGGCATCATCATCCCATCGCCCATAGAGCGATACAATGTCGTATCGACCTCAATGGTTTAGCTCAGGTGGTAAACCTCAAAGGAGTCGACAATTTTTACTCCAGAATTTTACTCTATTGTTGAACTCTCGAATTCAACTCATTAGGTTATGTGGCAGTATTTCGCGGTGAAATTCTCATCATTATAAAACGGATGCTTGGATTTTGGATCGATTAATTTTTTTAATTTAACATTTTATTTCATACATACATTGTACAAGCAAAAAAAAAATTGAAATATTTTTTTTGAAATGGGCTTTCTAAACGATATTAATATTGAAACAAATCATTACCATAAAAAAAAAAACGTGCAAAGTTGTTTCTGCCTACCCGTTTCTCTGTTTGTCTGTCTGTCCGTTTTTCTGTCAGTCTGTCCACCCGTCCGTCTGTGGGTTACAGAAGTTTTTCTCCGTAACTATAGCAGCTGCGCACACCAAACTTGGTAGGTATATCAGAATTGATTGCTTCTTGAAAGTTTGAGTATCAAAATAATTTATAAAGGTTCTTAAGGGGGGTCTCCCCATTTAGGGGGAGAACTTTAAATAATTTTTTTTATCAAAGATGGTCATATGTGATATCAAATAAAAAGCCTTGAGGAGAACTTTTCAAACAAGTTTGGTAGACATACCTACGCTCCTGTCAGAAGAGTTTTATACGCAATTTACAATATGCAGTCACCCACAACGAATAAAGTCAAGAAACACGTCAAAGTGATGTGCACGTTGAAAAGAAAATCCATTGTCTCTCCATTTTTAAAGGCCGCCATTTTGTTGCAAAGTAACAAAAATTACTCATATAATGATTTTCCAAATATATTTCTGTTATTGATCTTTTCTGAAGATTCAGTTTTGACGATATCGAAAACAGCTGCAGATACAGGAAAACAAAGCTCCAAATATGCAAATCTGTGATAAGACCTATGCTGTGCAATGGGAGTGAAAGATGGACCCTAACCCAAGCATCCGCAAACATATTTAACGCCTTCGAAAGACGGGTCCCGAGACGAATAATTGGAGCGAAGCGAGAGGCGGACCAATAGCGAATTCAATACAACCAAGAGCTGATGAAATGTTTGACGGGCAGAGGTCTCAACGATTGTAAGACTACGGAAGCTGCAATGGGCTGGCCACGTAAATCGTATGGACGAACGGATACCCAAAAAGATATTCGTTGGGAGAACTGAAGGGCGGAGACCAGTGGGGAAACCGAGGAAATGCTGGTCTGTCTCGGTCAACGAAGACAGTTGATCGTTACTCGGATTTCGAAATTGGAGAACGCGGTCAATGGACCGAGACAGTTCGAGGCGCTTTTTGCAGGAAGTGAAGGGGCTGTAATGCTACGAACAAGAAAAAGATTACCAGGCAGGAGCGGACTGCATGGATCGCTCGTAAAATTTAATCACTGAAGTATCAAAATCCTCACAGAGTAAAATAAGTTTTACTCCTCGAACGAGTGATCTTCTGAAATGCTTTACATGTTTCTATCATGAGTGGAAAGAGAGTGATCCTAAATCTAGGATTTAATCTCTATCCCTGATTTTTACACATCAAACGAGGATGTGTAAAAGAATCCTGTTTTCACGAAGATGTTGAACTTCATTCCATTAGGTCCCGTTTGAGGGAAATGTGCGCCAACTAAGGTTCGATTTTCATTTGCAGATTATCTTCTCCCTTAACTATAATCGATTTTTGTGCTAATTTGACTTATTAAAGTTGCGTATTAAGGGCAGCTTATTCGAATTCGACTGATAAAATTTGGCGCTACCATATATTGCTTGTCTGCGAATTATATTAGTGGACGAATCCATGGACCAGGATAGGTAGACGAGTTTTCATATGTATATACTTTGACTTTTTAGGCTTTTATACTAGCTTAAAACCCCTATAGAAAGTGCGACCTGTCTGTCCTTGGGTATGTCATAACAGTTTTTCTCGGAAACGATAATGTATACCAAACCTGGTAGGTCGTTCAATAATGATGAGGATG
This sequence comes from Odontomyia ornata, assembly GCA_963969285.1. Classification (NCBI taxonomy): domain Eukaryota; kingdom Metazoa; phylum Arthropoda; class Insecta; order Diptera; family Stratiomyidae; genus Odontomyia; species Odontomyia ornata. Next base: position 234,199,811 of record OZ017741.1, on the reverse strand, counting down.
TTGAGGGCATCCCCTAATATATGGAGATGAACTTTTTGTTTATCATAGGTAGTCAATTGGGTTAATCAAATGAAAGGTCTTGGCTTTGTAAAACAGGTCTTAAAACAGTGCTACGAGCATGGAAGGGCGGGTCAAATCTGAAGGAACTGTAAATACTGCAAACATAAAAAGACAAATATCGTCAGCAAAACGTAGTTTTTGGGACTTTTGAATCGATTCCTTTTCACAAATAATCGGTTAATGTGTTGATTTTAAGAATTTATAGGACGAAAGATTCCACCTTTTGCCTCTTCTTTGAATACTGATATTTTCAAATTGGTGTTACTAGAATGAAGGAATCGAAGTGAAAGACACGATATTGAAGTGAAATTTACAAGGATATGTTATTTCAATGATATAAGCACTGCCATATAGTGCAATTGTTTGAAAACTGCAACTTGAGATAAGTTTTGAACGGGAATCGATAGAGGAAAATTTTTCACTAAATTTTTCGATTCCCTTACCTTTCAAAACAAGAACAAGGAGGATTATTTCCATTGGAAAACATTTATTTCAACAACTTTAGCATCGATTTCTCTTCATGATTGATTGATACATGAGGAAGTATACTGATCTTTTCTGCTAGTAGATGAATCCATGTCAGTTCTTTTCCTCCCTTACAGTTGGTTCAAAAGTTGTTTCAATTTTTATTTTTTTGAAGTTCAGCAAGAGAATGCAAAATAAGATAGTTCAGAATAAGTTTTTCAATGAAGCTAACAAGGCTCAATGAACTGAGTAGTCTGCGATTAGCCATAAGTCCTTTCCTCAGAGAATGACGGAATTTTCAGGTCGTAATAGTGTCAAAGAATGTATATTTAATATAAACGCCTACCAGCAATGCTAAAAAATCATTCCTTACTCAAAATATTCAATCTCCCGTCTACAATCTCTCCTTAAAATGTAAGATAAACACAGACTTCCGCCTGGTGGAAAAAATTCCTCAACAAATTTCGCATATCCTTTCTTATGTACATTCCATCTTATAAAAATAATAAAAAAAAAAAGGTAACAAACTCAGCAAACTAATCTAAACCTTCCAAAAACGAGGCATTCAACAAACACTACTCCCTTCCAGCATCATCTACTCTCATATATCCAACATGCAATCTTGTATCCATTCACCCTGTCTTGCAGTATATCCGCTGCTCCAGCATCTCTACCAGCATCATTCGAGTACAAGACGATGAAGACCAACCGAAGCAGAGCAGCATAGCATAGAATGCAGTTTAGCCGCTTTTCCATGAAATATGTTTAACCTAAGTGCAATGCTCGTTCGGAAGATGTTGACGTCGCCGTCGACAACGATATAACGACCGTTTTTCGAAGAAGTTGCTGGCAGGCTCGAAGCAAGGAATGGGGAATTGAATCGAAGTCGATTTGTTGGGCGGCCGGCCCATGGATGGAGGCGAACCAAATATGTATGTTCCATACAGGAGACGTGAAAAACAAGCATCCCAACAGCATCTCATTGCGGCGGCATCATCCATCGACAACGAGAACGACTACGTACGACGATGACTATATGGGAGTCCTCCTTAGATGGTTATTCGCTGTTGTACTTATAGTACTTGTACTTTAAAACATTAGGGCCGAGAGCTACTCAAGTTATGACTGAAATGAATATACAGTCTCTACATGGTCCATGCGTGCATAGTACCCGCGAGGAGAGAACAATCGCCGAGACCGGGCGGGAGGCCACAACGAATAAAAAGACCCCACACTCAGTCAAAGGCAGTCGTGAATGCACTTATGGACTTTGGAGCCCTCTACATACTTCTTCTGCTTCTTCGTCGCCGACGTCTCATGCTGCGGCTGCTGCTGCTTCAGCGTTAAGCGCAACAAACCCGAGTACGATTCTTTCAAGACTTTGGCTGACTTTGGAGCGGAGCAGCCGCATTCTATTCTTCGTCTCTCGCCTGCCGGGCCCTCCGGAGTCCTAGCGCTGCGCTCGACCTCCGCCCGCTCCTCCGTCTGCGTCTCGCCGGCCTACCGTCATGACTGTGAGAAAGTTAGAATGGAATGCAGTCGGACCAGATTCGAGTTGAGTGCATGAAACAAACAGAAAAAGGCATCAATGGAAAAAGGCTGAGGCACAAAAAATGAACTGTGTTCTTTTCAGAGACCTCACGTCGTTATGAACGAATTGAAAACCAGCGGACGGACAAACCATAGAAACTTGAGCAGGATGATGTTGCGAGAAGGCCTCGGTCTCGGTGCTGGCGGGGGTGTGTGCTGTGGCCACTCTGAAGTGCATAAAAAACAACTATGTTGTCTCGAATCCCATTAGAACGGATAGAACTACAGAAAAAAACAACAAAAACGTCTATTGCCATGCCGCCGCCGGTCGATAAGCCGTACCAGAATAGAAGGAAAATAGAATGAAAAAAGGTTCCTTCCGAGAAATAGTCGGTTCAAGATCAATCGAATGGACATAGACTGCATTCCATTCTACGAGCTATCGCCCATGGACCCGGAGTTTGCAATCAGCTGCACTAGGGATTAGGTACTTGAGCGTTTTTTCTCCGTGCCATCTCGCATGGGATGGAGTTTTTTATGCGAGACGAGGGTGCTAAGCATTTCTGGGAATTCCTCTTTCGATATTGTTATTGTTGGTGGCGATGGTGATGGCAGCGACGTCGAGGACGTGAGAAGCGTCAGCTCTATGTGATTGGGAGGACCACCGGCTCGGCATGGTCCTGTCTAGGACCCGATCGAGATGCTGTGAATGGAATGTTGCCGGGGACTGGTTGAATGAAGTGCCTACAAGGGTGCTAATTAACAAAATACATCAGGAGATGGAATGCGGGCTGGGTGGGGGGAAGGGCGCAGGCCGGAAAAATTTAACGAGACAAGTAGAATCAATAGAGGCGTTCAATAAACGAGAAAGAAGCCGTTTAAGCCGATAAATTAACACAAATTTTGAACGCGGTCTTACACGACCACCATTATTCGTTGGGTTGACTACACACACAATATGACGGCTCCGGTTTCGCAGAATGCCGATTCGGGTATCAGAGCGATGGCCGACGAAATTCCAATCAAAGATGCCACCCAACGAGTTTTCGCCTGCACTTTAGTAGGCCAAAATAGGCTCATGATACAGCTTCCGGCCAGCAGCTAGCTCGGGAATAACTGTATCCACGTCGAATGTCCAGGCAACCTCCGTTTCCTGTACTTCCGTGCGAAACGCTAATGCATGTTGTTCCCACACTCGACACCAGCCATTGAGAAACCCGAGAAGAAAACATCCGCCAGACAATAGGCCATTCTGCAGAATTTTTCCCACAATTTTCATTCACATCTGCCTCCGCTCGTAGCCGTGGAAATTCGGACCCCGTTCCTCGGTACAAATCAATAAACCGAGGCCTCCTTTCGCCGCCAGACACAATCTACGAAAACGCGAAAGAATCCATCTATAGGCGATGGAGGCCTCGTTTTATCGATTTTTTCCCAACTCACAGTTGACGTCGTAATCGCACTCACGGTCCGAATGGCAGCCATATTTTACGATTTTTGCAAATTAAGCACACCAAAAATGTTTCTTGGACTTTCTTCGCTTGACACGTACCTTTGGCTTTTCGGCAGCTGCTCCCGTTCTCCGTCTACAAATCCATTTTCGCACATACGCGACACTTTTTGAGGATTATCTGCGCCCTCCCGGAAAACTAATTTACACGTTTCGCAAAATATCCAAACGAAAACTCCACGCGTATTTTACCGTCGTACAATAGTGAAAATCACTCGTAAAGGGAAATCACAGAAAACTTCAATGAAAATCTCCCAAGTCTACGAACTGAGACCGTTCGCTCGTTCTCTAGTTGACGAGTTGCACTTTTGTCATATACAAAACTCAACTGTGCCCGAGCCTGCACGAAACCACGTCGAAATGCCTCGAATATGGCCGTCAACGGGCCGCTCGCATTCGTGTGTACAATAAGTACAGGGAAAATACTACTACTACGACGCAATCAGCCAATCAGCGGCCAATGTGTACGATGGTACGAGCGTACGACGATGAATGTGTACAATCTTGTGTATTTGAATGTATGAATGAATTGGGCGGCTGATAGGGATGCCGCTCGGCCGTGTTTCGTCTTCGATTAAGTAATCCTAAGTGGTGTGGATATGTTAGTGTTAAAGTGTTTGGATTTTATTTAAAGAATTCCATCGAAATTTGGATAGGAAATGAAGGGAATGGTATTTCGGAAGTAAAACAAACTTTGAGCAGGAGCAAGTCTATTTTAAGGAAAAATTAGGAAAAGCTGTAACCAAGCAAGTTCGAATTATTCATGCATGCTTCTGCAGTCATATGAGGCATTTATTTCTATTTTTGGCCAATATTCGAAGGAAAATATGTTTTGCAACTCAAGTCCTCGATCCATATTGAATTGTTTACGTTTATCTTTATGGGAAGTTATATCGAAATTGAAGATTAGTAGCACAAGAAATACTTTACAATATCTCGACTTTGGACAATACCACTATCAATTTTAGATGTTTTGGGTAAATATCACGCCTAAATTCGTTAACCCGCAAAATCAGCCGAGTTAAAACAAAACGCCATTAGATGAACATCCGTGATTTCTATTTTGACCAAAGTACAGCTCAGATTTGGACAAAATTCGCTACAGATGTTTATTGAACTATATAATGAAGCTCACAATAAAAAAATCCAAAGTCGAATAATCTCAAACAAAATGGGGTCCACTCAAATGTCGACAAACGTACAAAAATTTATTATTGTATGTAGTTGTCATCGAACAATAAAAAGCAAATGATAAATAAAAATTAACCGTTAAGCATTACCGATATTTTTGGCTACGTTCCCGGTATCGCGGGTTCAGAGACCTCAATGGAAAAAAATTCAAATACATATTGATTTATAAATCAATGAAGATGAGAGGTTTTATATTTGAAAATTATGAACCTGTTTGAGTACGAATGTCTATATTTATTAACTTTTTAGTCAATTTTACAACCTATGCTTCTTATTATTATCCCTTTCATTTTAAGGTAACGATTTTAAGTCTGCAAAAATAGTTTCAATATTCAAAGGAGGAGATCATCTGGACCCGGTTAATTACCGCACTGTTGCACTTTAAACATCCTTTAGTAGAATATACAAAAAACTTGTTACGGGGTCACGCCAAGTAGGTGAAATTCGCGACGACCACGAAGGAATCTTGGCACGAGTTTACGCAAACCTCACGAGCGGAAAGCGTAAAGTAACGCAAACGAAAATGTATTCGATATTATGAATTTGTATTATGTGAACTTAACATACACAAACGGAAAGCGTAAAGTAACGCAAAGAAAATTTTGTAAAGAACAAATCGACGACTCGAATTATTTAAATTTAATGAGTAATAACAACGAATCTGAAATGTAAATGTACAAAAGAATCGGCACAAAATCCAACTATATTTATATCGGATTACGCGAAGGTGAAGAAGGAGCGCGAGGACAACGATATCAATTCGATTGAAATTATAGATACTAGGATGAATATGACAAAGGCGAACTCAACAAATAATTCGTTACTTAAGGCGGCAAGTCCGATCAAACCGCTCCCACCACGACATGACTTATCCTTGAAGCGACAAGTTTCTTCGACAAGAAAACAGTAATAATGGCAGTTGTCCCAAAGAGTCTCAATATCCTAAATCTCCCATTAGTTTTGGTACCGATGATATCCTTGCTGGAAATAATAATCAAAGATCTCAACAAATTCTTAGAGCGGCTGGCCCGAGCCATGGCCATGCGGATCGGCGGGGTTCGGGCACACACACCAAGTACAAGTTTAATGGAAAGACATTTGCAGTATTATGAAGGACCCTCACCCAGAAACGCAGAACTTCATATAGAAACCCTTCTGGTGATTTTATTGGCAATGATGTGATGGATTTGCAACACACATCGAACCCGAACCGTGATAGAATAAGCCCACAATATCATCACAATAATAATATAATAATAGCAACAGCAAGAAAAGCAACAGGAACATCAACAACTACTACAAATACGTCCTGATGGTCCGCTAAGTCTCGAAGATGATCCACCTGAAATGAAACATTCAGAAGATCTATCAGCGTGTGTTGTTGATTCGAATAATATCAGTTTGGATTCGTCGTTTATGTCGAATGGCAACAGTCAATATGATATGGATAAAATTTTAAGGATAAAAACGTTACGTGAGCAATTGGAAGATCCTTTTGGTAAAATTTTAGTTCCTGACATAAAAGCAACTAGTCAGACGGATATTAGATGTGCTGAATGTGCTAAAGGCCGAAGTGGATGATAAATCTGATGTCGCGTCCAATTCAAGTAATATCTACCATATAAAATCGCATTCACCGTCATCAGGATATGGAAGTCAAAGGCCCGAATATAATAGCCCGCATAGTGATCATAGCTACACAAGATCGAAAAATGGTGGGGATTTATCTGGATTGGGTGCTGAATTTCCAAGCGATTCTGACGAGGAAATCGATGTTGTATCTGTTGGTCATAATAAATTACCCATAAATCCATCAGACAAAAATCATTGTTTCCTGCAACAAAGGTTGCCAATAAAATCACCGCCCGTATAGTAAGAACGTCAACTGGCTTGAAGATAATACCACCCGTGCAACCGATCACTATATCGCTTGCAAAACGTCGCAATTTCAACTACACTTTCGATCGACATGACGATTTAAACTCCCTAATGGGTGGTGCCAAAAAAGTAATTTACAGTTCAACCACATCTTCCGGCTACAGTTGTCATAGCAGCAGTAGTAATAGCAGTAGTGGCAAAGCAGTTTCCAAGCTTGCAAACGACATTCACTTGCTGCCAGCTACAAGGATGACTACTCCCCAGCGTGCAAACGTAGCCGAGGCAAAAATCAATGACCGTCAAGCAGTCGACGAAATAATTCCTACGATCAAGACGAAGCCGATATCATTGAAAAGAGGAACTTGCATAACGATATGGTGCGACAGAGACGCACTGGCTTGAAGAATCTCTTTGAAGCACTCAAACGACTAATACCTAGTATTAAGGAGAAAGAACGAGCACCGAGCGCGAGGCGGGAAAACTTTGGGAGCAATTGACATGAGAGGAGAATCAAGTGCAGGTTTTGAAGCAACAATTACAAATCAAACTTCAGCGACGGCAGGCACCTTGGAGGAATTTGCAACAGTAGCAGCAACAAACCCTAGCTATCAGTGAGATGCCCCAAACTAGTTTAGTAGGAGTGAAATTCCCATGAACACGTAAAAGCACCGATTCTCGTGGTGGAAAACTACATAGGCGACCACACGTAATAGAATTTTTATCGTCCTCGACCTACCAGAAAGAGCCGTTGGTCGAATATCCAATAAAAGGGGGACGGAAGGATGTCCCGTTTTTCTTCTGAGCAGTGAATATCATCCGGTGAAGAGTGCTGCTTAAGAAAACAAAGTGAGTGGATGCAGGAATCGAACGGAGGAACGAGATCAGAAGAAGTGTTGGCAGCTGAATTAGCCGCGGTCGAGAGCATAGCAGAGAACAGCTTCAATAAAATTGGCAGAGAAGTAAGTAAAAACAAATTATTTGGGGATCCCCACATCACCGGCAGCAGGCTCATCGTTGTAAGTGTTGGCCAAACGTTTTCTTTTTTTTAATATTCGATTATATATTTTCTTGTGAATTTTACATTAAGGTTTGAAGTTAAAGACTAATTGAATTGAATTTTTCCGGTTGTTTCCTTTCCTTCTTTTATTTCTGTTTTAGATTCTGTGAACTTTCTGCTCATAAGCGGAAAGATATTCTTTTTCCAAACAGGGAATTTACTGGCGTCGGTTTGAAGTCGCGGGATTGCCAAGTGCCCGTCGTGGTCAGGTCACGCTTAAAGTTTTCCTGGCTTTTCAAATGTTTCTTTCAGGTTTTGTAGGGAATTTCAATTTGGTGGAATAGAATCTCAGGTAGGTAGGATTCCACTCATTGCTCTCCGGGGAGCCGTAACCTCGTTTGGCGGCTCCAACCGGGCTCCAAGGGCGGACAAGTGGCGGCTGCGCCGCCTCAGATGGAGCTATCCAGGGCCGAAAAGAGCCTGACCGACAGTTGACATTCGAATCAATAGTTTGGTTTCTTCGAAGCAGCTGAAAGCAGATTATACCCTTGTAATCCCACCATACAGAAAACATGATTTTCTTTTGGTGAATATTGGCTTTGGATGAAGATTGTGGGGGCTCATCTTGCTTGGTCCATGATCGTTTTCGGACCACGTTATCATAAACAATTCATTTTTCATCACCCGTTGTGATTCTTAGAAATGGGTCGTTTTGGTTACCATTCAGCAAAGAGTCGCATATGTTAATGCGTTTGTTGAGGTGAATTTTTTTTAATTCTTGAGGAACGGAAACATCCAGTTTGTTTACGTAACGAAGCTGTTGTAAGTGCAAATAAACGGTTGAATTCAATATGTCGAGGTTTTCTGCTATCTTCAGAACTGTCATACACCGGTTAGCTTCGATTAACACCTTTATTTTGTCGTCATCAGTAGTGGTTCGACGACCAGTATGTGGTGCATTTTGCACATTAAAATTTCCAGAACGAAAGCGAGCTAACCAACGCTGATACTAGCGTTCAGTAAGGCAGTCTCATCATAAACTTCACACAATTTCTTTCGGGCTTGCACTATTTTTTTGCCGATAATGCTCCTTTGATTGTATATTTTAAAGTTTATTTTTAACCAACTTGTTAGTTACAAATGACGGTCAAATTTTGGCTGAAGAAAGTCTAAGCACAAAACTTTAAAAAGCACATATTAAGCCAGGCAATCACTACTACATGAAATATGCAGTTCCCGTCATCTACGAGAAAAACCCACGTGAATTATCAAGCAACCTAATACATACAGTATAGTTTTTGCTGAATAAGTTTTACAAATATATTGGTTACAATTCATATATTGTATTTCGGAGATTGTTTTCTGTAGTTTTTGGATCACATAAATAGAACCGACCCGTTATACACCCAGATCTTTCAGGGGTGGCTACAATCGAATGATCACTTTGTGTTTAGCCTTCTCCGAAAACCACCAATTTGTAGTAAACGCTTCTACTTCAGTAGGTTTTGAACCGGATGCGGCGAAGATGCAAATAAACGGACCGGGTGACAGGAACTATCACGTAGGAGACCGCATGCCTGTCAGGCGACAGTCCAGTTACGAGGTGTAGGAACAAAATTTGACTGAAACTTGGGGATTTTTTTCTTTTGACCTCTAACTTCCCACAAGAATCTTTCCACTTAAAAATCATAAAAATCGCACTACGAACAAAACACCACTCATTCGAAGTAAAAAACGGTAGCCTGTAATAGAGCACCGTAAAACACACCATTGAATAAGTCATCGGCGAGAAATACTCTATGAAAAACTTGAATTGAATTTTCGAACGTTCGATGCAAGTCTAGCGCATCAAAGTCGAGAAAAAGTTGGATTGTCGTTAGATTTCTATCAGTTGCAACAAATGATTTCCCGTACAAGATATTGCATCAAGCAATATGACGTACAGGCAAAAAAAATTAAGATCGTTATTCGCAAAAAAATTGAAAAGTGACTAAATTCTAAAGAACTATTTTGCGAAGAGAAGGTGGGGGGGACTTGATAAGACAGTGATCATCAGAAGTTTTGAACTATTGAAGATGAAAAAACCATATTCGATAAAACAAATATTATTTTGGCGGTAGGCGTTATTGCGATAATCAACTATTAAGTGGAGCTGCACTTCAGAATTAGAACTATAATAAGCACTAAAGAAGTGGAAGTTTTGCGCATAGCGAGGCGCAGCTGGATCGTAATCTGGCACATGCAGAACGAGGATTTAATTGACAAAATAAAGGGGCTTCCTAACGCTATACGTGTACGCATGTTCATTTAAAGAATGTACATCTTCTCATTGTTTTACACTTGAATGTTAATACACCGAGCTGAGAATTGAATTTGCAACAGGTTTTTGTTTTCACTTTTTGATTTTTTTTTTCTTATTTACTTCTCTCCTATCAAAGGTTAAAATAAAATTGATTTTCAGCGGGTTCTGGGCTCGGGAAGTTTACACATCCGCCCAAGGGATCGATCTTTTGGTGTGTGCTTATTCTTCTCGAGATTACTGATAGCAGCTTTCCCCGGTGTGAGGTGAAATTAAACTTCATTCAGTTTTTTTTTTGTTTTAGCACCAAAGCTTCTTGCAGGCCTTTACTTAGAGATACTTAGAATATTTCATTATCTTGATCGTATGTATCCGCACTCGAGTTGATATGGTCAGTACCACGCTTTGGCCGTAAATCTCGTCGTCGCCAGCAGGAATGAGGCAGGGACCTTAGGCTTACGGGGTGAGCACACTAATCATTACACCACGTGGACTTCTTAAAATTAACCTTGACACTATTGAGAATTGCCGCATTTACGAGATTCTTTTCAGAAGCAATTTCCCCCTTCAAGTTTCACGATCGTCAAGGAGGCGCTAGAAAACTTTTTCCGAGAAAATTTTTGGGGTCCACTGGCAAAGCAAGTGGCGCACTCACCCCCAATCTCTAGCAGCGCACCCTCCCTCTAAGAAGGTAGCACCGTTCTAGTTTTTGTTAGCATACTTTTTGCTTGAAACATATGTAGTAATGGGCTACCCAAGATTTGTCTTATCCCACCCTAGCTATTGTATTGCTTTTATTGTATTGCGGCTTTGGCCAAGTATGCTAGTTGCAGAGTGGGAGTTTTGGTTCATTGCCCGCGGCTTGACATTTTTGAGGCCACGGAAAGATTTTTCTTGCGCACGGAGGAGAAATGGTTCGTGAAGCGAAAGAAAAATTGAAGTTGCCGTGTCAAAGGCAGGTTTGTGGCTATTTATTATTTATTTCACAACCACGTACCTGTGAGCTTGTTAATCGGTTATAGTTGCGTATTATTGTTAGGTTATGTGGGAAATAATGTGCTCCTTTTGAAGATGGTCTTTTGAATGGGTGGAATTCCTCTATGATTATTTGGCGGTGTGTGGTTGACGAAGGCTTAGAGCAAGGCTCGAAGCGGATGCAGCATTTTATCCCGTGCCAGCATCATTCTAAGGAACATCCGTTATATCCGCTGGTTATGGAATGGCTGTCGCAAAACTATATCCAAAGCATCAGAAGTGAGTTTTTTTGCGTAGATTCAGATTCGAATTCAAGTAAGCTTCACCGATATAATGCAGGTTTTTCAATATTGGGGTGTTCGGAAAGTTAACAGCTCACATGATTCTCTGAATTTAACTTATTAACGAGGGTGATTAATTGAGGGAATGTTTGTTTTTTTCGCAATCTTTGAGCGCTATAAAGCTGCAAAGCAAATAACAGCGTGTCAGTCGATCGAGATAATTGTCATTCACGATTGCTCACATTATTGATGAATGATTTGTAAGTTTGACGCGTGCTGGGGTACAATTTCGTTTCTGCAGAAACGTTTAACCACGCGACCTGTGTTCGGTTGAAAGTACGAAAATGTCGAGATCTATTATGGCGTCAAGTTGTATGAAAGCTCGTGACTTACGCACCAGATTCGTTCGGGTTAATCCATTCACATTGAAAAAGCAACAACCCAATTATTTAGCTCTTTCATTAAACCAAAGCTGGACTAGTAAGAAAAAATATACAATGTAAGTTTTCGCGCCAAATTTACTATGTGTTTCTTCTGTTGCATTAAAATAAACCATCGGAAAAAGGAACAGTGTTGAATGGACATGAAATCGAGTCAACGTGCTAAAACTATTCGAAAAGAGAGGAGTTAATGTGTGTGCGTGCACATAAATATTGACAACGTAAATTTGGATGTCCCTTTTCTATATTGAACTAACTTTCGAACATATCAAGTGTCTGTGAAGTTAAATAATACCAAAATATAGGGTTTTCCAATAAGAGGTGTTATTTTGATATTCAAAGAAAAATGCCATTTTTTAATATAAATGATCAGATATTTATTTCATTATAAAGAGGAAGGCATGCCGTTAATAGTAAAAAATGACCACACGGCCACGCTTACAGGACCATATCCTTTTCATGAAATTTTCCATAACCAAATCCCATAAGAGGTGTTATTTTGATATGAAAAGAAAAATGCCATTTTTTAATATGAATGATCGGATGTTTATTTCATTATAAAGAAGAAGGTATGCCGTTAATAGTGGAAAATAATATCAGACAAATGACCACCACGACCACGCTTACAGGACCATATCCTTTTCATGAAATTTTCCATATTCAAATCGCAAAGTGGCTGCCCTATGTCCTCGATAGCCTCACGAATTCCATCTTTGAGATCTTGAATCAACGCTGGGCTGTTGGCGTGGACCTCTTCTTTCACGTGGCCCCAAAGGAAGAAGTCGCAAGCTATTCAAAATAACACCTCTTATTGGAAAACCCTATAGTGGAAAGGTGTAGGTTTGATCGGAATTATGGAGAGCTGTGAGAATCTATCAAACTGTAGAGTTCTTTTGATTGTTACAAATTACATAACTGTTGCAAAAAATTTTTTCTGTGGATAATATTCTAACTACAAACATCATACAACAATAAAAAGTATACGTATTAATATCAGAATATATCTCAAGAATGATATTCTATGCAAAATTTGATAAGTCAAACAATAGTTGTAACGGTCGTAAAATTCTAAATAAAGTATAAAACAACGAAACAGTATTTCAGATCTAAAAGAACAACAAAACGGTATTTTCGTAGATTTTACCTCAGTATCTTGCAATATTAGATTACATTTTCCCCTCCGACCTTGACAAACAAGAGGGGCCTGAATTAAACACCAATTTTTGTTGTGGCTTACGTTTCGGCTCAATCACTGATTCATCTTCTGAGGCTATAAGAATATACTTTACTGAATTTTAAACAACTGAGTTACATAATTTAATAGCACTAACCTTATTAAATACAAATTATCCAAATTTTCTCTACATTATAACGTTATCACAAATAATTTGCTGGATTGACGGGCATCATGTCAAAGCAATGCATTTTTAAAATGTATTACTGAATCATAAAAGTGAACTTTCATATCTTTGGGTGTTATACTCAATAGAAGTCGATCAACAATTTGGTAGTACCAATTGTGATCTTAAAACAGGTTTATGTTTGTAATGCATATAATTTGGATTTTATTCACATTCGATTCATTTGACATGGGAAAATATTACAGATCTGTTAACTTATTTTAGGCTTTTTCTTTCTTTATTATCTCAATCAAAACTGTTGTCTTTGGTTTCAATCACATGTTTGGAGAAAACGTAATTTTTAGTGTTTTGGAAAAAAATTATCATAGTGTTCACTACATCTAGTGCTAAGGAGTCATTTTTTTTGTTCAACAAAGCTGTTCAGCTATTTAAAATTCAATAAAATATATTCTTACAGCCTCAGAAGGCGACTCAGTGATAGAGTCACAACGTAAGGCATATCAAAAATTGGTGTTTAATTCAGATTTCTTTTGTTTGTCAAGGTCGTTGGAAATGAAACAGTAATATTATTATTGGTCCTACCAGCTCTGGATGAAGTTTGTTCCATCATCAAAGCCCAAAAGAATAATAAAGCGCCGGACATCGATGAGATTCCAGTGGAGCTCAGCAAATATGGTGGCAATAGTGTTCATCAAGTTTGACATAGTCATCCAGCACATTTGGCAAGAAGCACATATGCCGAAAGAGTGAAGCCAATCATTTATATTCCAACCCACAAAAAAAGGTGACAAGCTACAGTGCGAAAATTATAGAGGCATATCACTACTTTGTACGGCGTACAAAATATTTTCTAAAATCTTAGAAAAGCAAATCAGATCAAGCGCCAACAGGATTATTGGGGAGTATCAAGGTGTTTTGAGGGCAGGTAGATCAACAACAGACCAATTGTTCACAGTCAAGCAGGTGCTTGAAAAATGCTGGGAGTTCAACATAGACGTACACCGAATTTTCGTTCACTTCAAGCAAGCATACGACAGTATTGATCGTAAGTATTGTTTTTTTTTTTTGTTTCAACAAACAAATAAGCAAAAAATAATAACAACGACGACGCAACCAGCGGTTGCAGCCACGATGTTAACAGTACATCGAAAGCGGTACTAACGACGACAAAAACGAAGAATAACACAATGACAGTGAAGGCAGCCGAAAAACGGAGAATAGCAGACAGTCTGGTTCAGACTGAGATTCCTGCGGCGTTCGGGTGGAGTAAAAAAATGATGCAGGACGCTTCAGGTGATCGAGCAGCGGAATATAATATAAAGAGCACCAAAAATTCGATTGTCACTGCTGCGATCGTTACCGAAGCGACCGATACAAGAGTCGCAAATCTCGACATTGCAACGAAAAATCCAGAAGCCAACGAAGAGATTACGGCATGAAAAGCAACGAGTGACCAGACACCGCGGGATTGCACCGCCAACGTCGAAAAATAACGAAAACGGGCAATGAAAAATAACGAAAACGGGCAATGAAAGAGAGGAAATACGCCGAATAATACAGCTCGCAAATTAAATATTTTATTCAGTATTGACGATCTTGAAGATCAGCTGCATACACAGGAAAACAAAGCTACAAGTATACAAATCTGTGATAAGACCTGTGTTATGCCAAGCATCCGCAAATATATTGAACGCCTTTGAGCGACGGGTCCTGAGGCGAATAATCGGAGCGAAGCTAGACGGGGACCAATGGCGAATTTGATACAACCATGAGTTGCATGAAATTTTTGACGAGCCGGAGGTCTCAACGATTGTAAGACTGCGGAAGCTGCAATGCGCTGGCCACATGAATCGTTTCGAGGAAGAACGGATATCCAAAAAGGTATTCGTTGGGAGAACTGAAGGCTGGAGGCCAATGGGGAAACTGTGGAAACGCTGGTCTGACTCGGTTGACGAAGACAGTTCATCGCTGCTCGGATTTCGGAATTGGAGGACGCGGTCAATGAAACGAGACAGTTGAAGGGCTATTTGCAGGAAGCGAAGGCCTGAGAGGGGCCGTAGTGCTGAGAAGAAGAAGAATATTATTATATAAAACGGACGGGAAAAGAAAGTTTGAGATGATATCTAGTAGGCAGTGTAAGCTGAATGTATAAGTTTGTAATGTCAATACTTCGCTGGTATTGATATTTTAACATTGTTTTGTGAATCCAATCTAGGGAACATATGAGGTGGTATATCAAACGAAATTACCCCTTTTTGATAATTTGCCGTTGAATCGAATAGTATATATTATTTAAGAATAAAGAGAAAGAGTGAATATACCGGACGGTTAAAACTACTGAACTATAAGCAAGTGCCAAATATTAATTATTATCGTGCATCTAATAAAAGAAAAAAAAAATTAAGAAAAACCAAAGAGCAAGAAAATATGTATAATAATAAGTTGCCATAATAAGTAAATGGTCGATTTTCGTCGTATGCATGCATGAAGGGATTATCGGCTGCAATCGAAATAAGAAGAGTGGGTAGAAAAATATGTAGTGACATTTAATTCTGGCCTTGTTTTTTTTCTTTTTGATAATCGTACATCTGAAATATTTTATAGTTGGCTTGGTGCTAGGGGAAAGAACCCGCCCTGCGACGTCGCAGACAGCTTGCCTGTCAGCCCATGTACCCGTCTCTACTCCATGTCTTTTGGAGCTAAGTATCGATCTTTAGCACGCTCAGACAGCCTTCCATCGCTGCCGTCCTTTCCAGACTTTATCTTTTTCCTTGAAAACATTGCACATATTTATTTCAAGTTTTAGGATACTAGAAAAACTTTTTGTGAAGGTAAAATTTGTATCGAACTGATTTCTTCATTTTCTTTTCAATGTTATTGAATCTTTTAAGTCCCACTAACAAGCTATTTCTACTTCCCCGATAGTATGTTCCTAAACATTGATTTTTTGGAAGCCTTGCGAAGGCTAAGGTAGAGTACTGGCGGAATTTTTCTTCGAAAATTTTTGAACAAGTTTTAAACGGGCAATTCGAATTGATGGCTGAAAGATTGTATTTGAGCATAATCTATTCGCGTTAAGACCCACAGCCGAAATTCCTCTTCGAACTAGCTGGCCGACAAGCAGCCACATCAGAGTGGACTGCAAGCATAAAAATATTTAAGTCTTAAGAGGCACAGTTGGTTGATATATCCCAAGACTTAATTCTTTAATCGATGAAAGGTCGGTTAAGATTTTTTTTAGGAAATCTCACGGACGAAGCAAAGTTAAAATCATTACAAAATAAGCAAATCTGTGATAAGACTTCCGCTATGCCATGGGTATGAAACATGGACCCTAACCCAAGAATCCATAAATATATTGAACGCCTTCGACAACTCCTGGGGCGAATAATTGGAGCGAAGATAGATGGGGACCAATGACGAATTCTATACAACAATGAGTTGTATGAAGTTTTCGACAAGCCGGAGGTCTCAATGATTGTGAGACTGTGGAAGCTGCAATGGGCTGGCCATGTGAATCGTATGCACGAACAACGGATACCCAAAAAGCTGTTCGTTGCAAGAACTGCAGGCCGAAAACCAGTGGGGAAACCGAGAAAACGCTGGTCTGACTCGGTCGACGAAAGCAGTTCATCGCTGCTCGGCTTTAGAAACGACGATTTGAGGCGCTTGTTGCAGGAAGCGAAGGCCCGAGTGGGGCTGTAGTGCTATGAAGAAGAAGTTACGGTTATAACAATAAGAATCTGTAATCATCCATCACCTTACAGAAGAGATTAAACCTTGGCGTCGAGATATGTTGTAGCATCCCATTCAACAACAATAAAAGTACTCTAGATGGTAATATGATCAGTACAACGGTTAGTCTTGTGATTATTACCCAGTTTTTTAATCATAAATCATCGCCGCTGTGGGCTCATAGTCTTATTAAAGTACAAGTCGAAAGAAGTCCCATTGCCGCAAACGGGATTCAAACCAACATATCTTGGCTTGCATTCTATCCACTAAGGCATTCGGAACAGTGAAAGTTAATTAGGTTGAAATGTGTAGTTCACAGTAATTAAACGATTCAACCATTATTGGATATTCCTTCCTCTACAAAAAAAATTGAAGAAAGCAGCTATATGAAAGTTATTCTCCATTTAACTGTTTGACATTGTTTTAAGTCTTCTATTATCATATTTTCACGTGAGCTTCGGTAATTTTCAAATTAATTTTTAAAGATTATTAGCGTAGGATTTAATCTTATCAAATCCAATTTTGGTTGAAGTATTTCTTCGAATACATGTTCATGTATTGTAGCTACATCAAGATTCCTACTTTATGACAGCGTTTTATTTGAGAAATCATAACCGAAAATTGAATAGTAATTACAAAAGGCTCTAATCCTTATTCACTTAAGCGCTCTACAAAAGAAAATCAGCATACAAATGAAGCGGATTCAAAACCTCATTCTCAGAGCCAACTTTTCATTAATTCCCTTTCATTTGAACCTATACCTCTGAAACTGAATTAATGAATAAATTTTAAAAAAACTCTGTATGAACTAAAATGCATAATGCATCAAACAAAATCACCACCCATATCTCAGTCATACTCCCATATTCTATTCAATTCTAGCTTGCAAAACCACAAAATCCACCAATAATTTACATTTTTAAAGAATGGCACCACTGTTAGGTCGGCAACAGCGCAGATGAATGCTTGCGGATGTGTAATAGTGCGAAAGTGTGTACTACTTGGCGGCGCCATCAATAAAAAGAAATACAAACACTCATACATGCAACCAACGAAAAATAGAGTGAAAAGTTCCCGTCGGTCGTCAAACGACCTTTAGGCTTTTAATAGTGGTAGGGTGAAGTATTTGTACAGGTAAATAAGGCTGTCGAAATCAGCCGAGAATAACATCGAAGCTTTAGTCACTTGACTCAAGGCTGTTTTCCATCAATGGGAAAATACATTACACAATAAGTTATTACTGCAAGGGCTTTGATGTATTAAAAAATAATTGTTAGACTACATCTGGAAGCATTATATTCAACAGTTGATTGGAAAAGTTACTGTAGAATTGTAGTTGCAGCGCTCAATCAAGGTCTTTAAGAATATCGTTTCGAGGAGGTTGGTTGAGCCGTGATATGTTAAAAAAAGATTAAAAATATTTACGAATCAACGTCCCCCAAATATCTGTCGAATTATTAGCAAATTCTAAAACTAGCATCACTCACTGTCCAAATTTTTAGCATAGAATATTTGACCAACACACACAACCCCCATGAAATATGCGCGATGTGGGCATGGAACGCGCGTAATTACGTCGCGGAGGGCCAGCTGTTACGCATACGCACACCCTACTGTTCTTTCATATGTTTTGTTGCTAAACAAAACGCATTGAACACGGTCTGCTGATGATTGAAATTCCACAGACCAGTGACGGCGAGCAGGACATTTGCCAGAGGTTCGGGGCCCGTATCTCGTCTGTTCTTCAATTCGCTGGGGTGTTAATGCCTCGCGCCGCATGTTGGAGCCATAGACGAGACATGTTCTGCAGTTAATGGTAAAATGATGAGTCAAGTTTGGAATACTTATGAGCAGCGGGCGTTCGCTTCAAAGAACGTTCTTGCAGCTTAGTCTATCGCCTCCAAAGCCGCAGCTAGACTAGGCTGTTGTTTTGTCCCTTGTTGTTGTTGCTAATAAAAATTCCCCGATTCCAAGAATGGACAAAGTAATCATCTTGAGATTATCAAGTTATTATGTGCAAATGAAGCTCAAACAAGAATGCAACTTGATTTTCTTGTTGTTGCATCTCCTAATCAGTGAATTCTTCGCAGTCATCTGGTAAATGTTACCAAGTGAGAATAGTTTTATATTGATTAAACTTAATCAACTGGTACATACAAACAACAAATGGCAATGTCCTCAGCGAGTGATAAACGTGGTCCAAGTGGTATTGTCTGTTAAAGAAATACTCGTATACATTTTCATGTACGGCTAAGTAAGCAATTACTTCCATTTGCACTTAATATTATATTTTTAGCCGGGTGATACAATTTTTCGATCAAACAAAACATATCCTATGAACTCATACATGGCTGTCACGAAAACATGTGACACACAAGACAAACGGTTCTGAGTCAATGCTGTCAATTCACAATTTGTAAAAATAAAGCAGAGGGAGAGTTCCTTCTTTTCGAGAACAAGGGTCCTTTATGATTCGGATATGGAACGCAATTACCAAAATTTTTCATGTTTTGATTTTGAAATGCATCTGCGACCAAAAAGGCTCTTGATGAGACATGCAGACGGGCAAGTAATACGTAGTTCAAAAAATAGAGCGATTTTCAATTTTTTCTGAATGCCAATTGTTAAAATAAAATACTGGGGTGAGAGGACTCTTTGGTTTAGGGAAATGTTCTAGAGAAAATTGCTCATTTTGAAGGGCACAGATGAAATATTCTATTCATCGGTAACAATGCCAATTTATTCTGAAGGTAATTTCTACATAACTATCCCCGAAAATGTTCAACCAAAACGGTGCTTTGATGAATTTCGGAGAGTAAAATTATCAATAAAGGCATATGGTTATCACCATAACAACTGTACTTCCATAGAAAATAGTTCAACTTTTAGGTAGATTGCTCGAGAGAAAATCGAACCGGCTAAAACCGAATGGTGGTCGCTCAAATGTCAAATAATGAACAAAAATTTGTTATTCTAGTTGTGACCAAACCCTTGAATCGATGTTAATGAAACTTGGCAGTGTGGCAGAGGGAAAAAGTATCTAGAGAAAAATAAAAAAATGTTAAGGTCAGGTATCAAATTTTAAAGTAACCGCTAGTCGAAAGTTCGAAATTTCAAAGGCTTCCGAAATTTACAATTTGATTCGATTTGTTTGAAGCTTCATATGAACTCTTAATGGGCTTTTTCACACGGGAATGGTAAAAACCCATATCCAAACAGGTTTCGCGCTTACGCCCTTATGTTTACACGTTGCATAGTTCAGCCAACCTATTTTTGTATACGACACGTCTTGCGAGTGTATGTGTCAAAAGGATCACTTGATCGTTAAACGTCGTGCGGACAACATAAAAGCGAAGACAGAGAGATAACCGATTGAGAATTGATGTTTGATCCTTAAATTGTGCACGAGGTAACAAAAACTGGAATGAAAAATGTATTTTATGGTTGTTAAAGTTTGTCGATTCAAACTTCTATTGGATTTATTAGAACCTCCGTGTTTTTCCGCTTTCTGAAAAACATATTCCAAATTTGAATATCCTTTTTAGTCGCATATTTTTCTTGTGTTGTCAACAGGCTTATTATAATGTGATTCTATGAAGATTATGCGCACGGTTCATTTTCTATGGATTTACAATAGGCAATTTAACTCTATTGAAATCATGATATTCGTCGTGTTGTTTCCTGAAATTGAACATGGCCTGCGCTTTTATAAATTCATTAAATAACGCGTAGCTTCTCGCGTCCACGCATCCATTTTTGCACGCAAATTAAAGAAAGGCAATCATTTCATGACGACTACCTTCTTCACCGAATGTTCAATTCGGAATGATTACCGGCGTTTGTATAAAATTTCCCCCACCAAATGATCAACAAAATGCGTTTGTGTATGTGCGTTACGCTCGTTCACTCTAAAAAATGTTGGCTTGTTTTTACCATCAGGTCCCCCCAATGTCTCTCACTCTTCTTGCCCATATAACCTGTTTAACGCTGACTTTTAACGCTGCGTCTGAAAAAGCCCAATCATTTGCGTGGGGTCAGATTGACCGCAGAGCGCATTTACATGCGTATAAATCTTGAAGAGTATAGTAATTCGGAGGATATAAACTGTCCGTAAAGGACTGCAGCGATGGTCTGATGCCTCAGCGAGCGAAGATGTTGGTCCTCGCTGTAATTGGCCTTGCCTGAGGACGCGTGAATGCGCTGGGAGGCTAGCATTGCGGAGTCATGGGGCGGGTTCTTTTCCCCAGCACAAGGGCCCACTACAACAAATTTCACATTCACGAATTAGGGGATAAAACGACTCAGTTCGACAGGTGTCGAGGCCGAAGTAACCTACCGAAGGGATGGAGTGCCAAAGCAAAACAACTGACTGGGCTAGGCGAAAGCGAGCGAGATTCGAGAGGATCTCGCCTTTACTAGGTGTACTTACGGTCCCAAAATAAGAGTGAGGCATCCAGGTGGAAGCGATGCCCCCTCGCATCCCCCCAACCGAATCAAGATCCATTGTGGACGTGGCCAGATATTTTCCATTTAAATGAAAAATTCATACAAACATAATTCGCATGCATTTTTCCTTTAAGTGAAGAACATTAACGTTTCAGATTTATGCTATGGTCTTATATGATGGAATCACATAATACTATAACATAAATAAGAAACTCAAGCGGAAGGCCACTCTACCCTGCAAGAGCAGCTGCAATGCAAAGAGAAGGGATGAGCTCACCCGATGGCAAACTCATGAGTGGAGTGACCAGCCAACGTGGCGGGTCCCATACCGGGTCAAGGTTCCAAATAAATGAAAAGACCGAGTTTTTCTTCAATTTCATCTTTTCATTTGAATCATATTGGTAAAAATATAAATTTTTCTTAAGAAATTCCTATTATTTTATCTTATTATGCCTTTAATTCTAGGATAGAACTAATGTGTAAAATTTTTGATCAATTAAATCATACTCCAATGATAAAAGTATCAATTTTAATAAAACTGAATGCTGTATTATGTAAAAAAATGAACGTTAATCGGAATCTGATGAAAAAAAAGCGATTTAGGGGGAATTATAATTGGGCAAGTCACTACTAAGAAAAAATAATTCAATCTAATTTGAAGAGTAAGAGCTATGAAAGCATAGTGTACTGGTGCATAAAACAATTCCTTCAAATAAGAGCAGTGTAGAAAAAAATTATAAATAAATTGAATAAAATGTACATTAAATTATAAATATTTTTATATGGTAAACAATTTCAATCTACATATATCCAAAAAGAAAAGGGGTACTTACCCAATCTTCCTGCGACGCGCGCTCGTTGACAGGGTGGGTAAGGCCTGTGGACACTAGCAATTTTTCTGGTTTTTTGTTTTAGTCATTTTAGCATTTATTATTTACATTGATTCACATTTTCCTTATTTTAACTTAAAACTTAGTAATAGGGGTTTTTTTTTCGAAAAATGAAGCTTTATTGTGAACAATTGCTTTTAGACGATCGGAAATGGTTTGTTGAGCTACGCCAAGTGATTTTGCAAGATTGGGATGGATCTTGGTAGAGCAATGTCTCCAATTCGTGACCTTCAAACTTTTTTGGCTGTCCGGGCCGTTCATCGTCCTCCAAGTCAAAATTGCCACTTTTAAACCATGCAAACCACTTCTGGCACGTACGCTTAGCTAGAGCATGTACAGCATATACTTCCACCAAAATACGATGACTTTCGGCAGCCAAGAAGTACTCCCCGCAAAAACACTTTATTCGGCACAAAATTCGACATTTTCAGAGTAAAAAAAGTATTGTTGTTTACGCTTCAGTAAAATGACACGTAATGATTCTGAAACTATATGACAGTAGCTTTCCAACACATATTTAGAAAGGTGAATCACTGGAATAAAAATCAAGTTACGCCATCTGTTAGAAAACCGCACGAATTAACCGGTACCCCTATTAATTAGTGCTAATCAGAGGTTACACTAATAAGTTATAAATACTTTTTACAAAGCGAAGAGCAGCAAGAGAACGCGCAAACTCAACAAAAGCTATGTGATCATCTGCATGCGCCGTTTTCAAGAACACAGCTTTCAGAGAGTTGAGGAATGCTAAGTGTAATCCGTGATCATAAATCGATAAATAGCTGTAGTTTCTAACACTGAGCCGTGATAAAGTCCATTAGAAAGATTCGATTAAAATTTTCAAATCCCAATAACAACAAAACGAACACTTTAATGTTTGAATCTCATTTCATTCATTTAACCGAACAGTAGGTATTGATAGTGGAAAAGATAATCCGATCATCAAAAAATATGCAAATGCGGATGGAAATAAATTGTATTCCTTCAACAAAAACGCGTCTTAGTCTTCGCGACTCCTCATCTACGCCACCATGGTCAACATGCTTCAGGGTTGAGGTATTTGTTAATTAAATCGATGATGTTGCTGGGAAATTCCCATCGAAAAATGCTGCGGCTCAGCCCCAGTTTCAGCAGTGTCGACCGCCCGCTCGAGACCTCGTCGCGAGTTGCTGGAATTCGTGGTGGGCAGCAAGCGGATCCAAAGAACACAATGGTGTCAGTGATTAGCCTACAGCAGATTCAGTTCCAAATTCGATGAATACTTCTCGACTAAAATATTCGAGGAATGATGGCAAAAAAACACAAAATGACGACCAAGCACCAACAAAATGGTGGCGTTCTCGGAGTCTGAGAGGTTTCTTTTTGGTCAAATCACAACTGGGGAGCTCTATTGAGATGCTAACAGTTCAAGCTGAAGAGCAAACGCCCTCAAATGTGGAGCTTACGAGCGCGCAACACGAAAAATATTAGCCCCGCGGGCTAAGACAATTTACAGAACAAATTTCCACGGCATCCGATAGCGAGGCACCAAGGTATACGTCCAAACTACAGGTCGCGTATGTAAGCATCGAACATCCACGGAGGCGGCACACAAATTTTCACCTATGATATTTTTAGCGTGAAAATTGAATTCCCTCGTTCAGAAGCCCATGTGCAACGCGCGCATTGACGACCACAAGCCAAGCACTTTTTCCTAATTCGTATTATAACAAGGCACTTCTGCTTTGGTCGATTTTGTTTCAGAAACATGTACAATTTTCGCAAGCTAAACAAAATACACGAAGTTTTCGCGTCTTACCGGCAAATTCACAAAAATCGCGAAACATGCAAATTTAACCAGACTAGGTCATGCAAAACAAACAATGAATTCTGCTTTTCATGCCAGAAAAACCTCGCTCGACGTTTTCCCGTCGACCTTTCCAAATCGAGCCACCTGCATGCCGTCAACGGTGGTTTCCTTGACGAGCCCTCTGCTTGCCGGCAACGGTGGTTTCTCTCCGTCGAGATAAGAACGCAATTCATTTCTAAATTGCGTTTTAAAGAGGTTGCCGTCATCGGATTTTAATTGTAATTAGTTTTTTTTTATTTAATATTTTTATATTAAACATTTTTGTTTGTAATCTCTTTCGTTTTTAAATTAGAAGATATTTAAGAATTTTTTTTTAGTAGCAAAGCAAACATGGGGTTTTCGCCCGGGAATGTTTTTCGAGCGATTACTACAAGTAGTTAAGTTGAGGTAGCTTGCTAGTTTATCAGTGCGGTTTGATGCTAATTGTTTCCATGTAAAAACTGCAAGCGGTTGCCTTTTTGTGACAGTGCTGGCCCCTGGCTGGCAGTGCCCCACATGAGTGTTTGTGATGGTTTTTTTTATACGATTACTTTTCTTAAAAACACATTTTGGAAAGTAAACGTTTGATTGTTTTTCTCTCGGTTGTTATCAAAAGAAGAGCACTATGATTCTGAGAATTGCAACTGCTCTGATGAAGATGTAAACATCCAGGAACTTCAACAAAATATTCAGGTTTCGAGCACTAGCGAAGCATCATCTGATTCAAGCGACTGTGGTGAACTGGAAGTGCCATCTAGTTGCTTTGCGGGTAGAGATAAAAAAAACCAAATTTTCGAAATGGCCAATTATGCATGCGAATTCGAGCACTTTTAGGCATAGTGCTCGAATCCGCATGCATAATTTAGTAATCTAGTTTGTTACAATTGATGAACAGCTCCCAGCTTTTCGAGGTAGGTTTTCTGGAGCCGTGTACATGCCTGACAATTCATATAAATATAGCATCAAATTATATACCAGTACGATGTTCGACACGAAAACATATTATTTGCAATGTTTTGAAGTATATAGAGTGGGTGAAATACAAGTTTCTTTTTTAAAATGAAAAAACATTTTTCTTATATTATTCGCAAGAACAAACCTTCGCGTTGGTTGTGAAATACAATTCATTCATATGGCTGCCGCGGCTGGCGTGACAGTAGGCCATCCTTTCAGCCCGATTTTCCAAGACATTATTAATGGTTTCGGGCCCTATCTGACCAATGGTTTGTTGAATATTCAATTTCAGTGCTTGAATCGTTTGTGGATTTTCCGCATAACATCGATGTTTCACAGCGCCTCGTAAAAAGAAGCCCAACGGTGTCAAATCGCAGCTTCGAGGCGGCCGATTGACATCGTCAAGGCGGCTGATTACACTATTTTTGAATTTTGTGCGCAAAAGATCGATTGTTTGATGAGCTGTATGGCATTGGTGCACCATTCTGTTGAAACCAAAGGTCAGTCAAATCCAAGTCCTCTATCTCTGGCAAGAAAAAGCCGGTTATCAACACTCCCTGTTTACTGAAACAGCATTTCCAACCTCATTTTCAAAGAAAAACGGTCCAATGATGAATAAAAGGCAATTCGCTATTGCGTACTCGCTGGACTTCAGTGCCATGCGGAGGGATTGAATTTCAGAAAAGATATGATTGGATCTGCGGCTTCGTGTTCAAAAATCTTGTTGAGCATTCACTTGCCGCCGAAACTATTATTCCTTTCACGAAATCACATCAGATTTTTCACCTACTCTTTTTGTGCACTCGCGTGTATATTATTTTTGAGACGGCATTCCAGCACACGGTCCCGATGTTGGGAAAATTTTTTTGGTTGTTTCGTTATTTTTTGTTTTTGTTCCGCTCAAACTTTCCCGTCTCGCGACGTGGGTTTGACATTTTATCAGACGTCAACTACTCGCTTCCGGAACGTTCACTCAGATGACATCTGTCATCCACAAGAGTGCGTTTATTGATGTTTCGTCATTGATGTTTCGTCCAATTGTTTGCAGTTCGTGTAGGGATGACAGATCTCTTCCCGATATCGCTCCGAAGTATCGGAGGTTATTACATAAGTCTAGGTTTAGACTTTTTATTAATTTATCAGCATTCAACTAGGCAGTGATTTTGCCGACCTGTGCTCGTGGCGATTGTCATGCATGGTTTCGCAGGTCCCTGCGTACAAAAGTTTAAACGTTGCGAATGGTAACTATATTTTATTGTATCCGTTAAATCTATTTGTTACATTCGAGATTTTAACAGTGCAGGCAGATGAACAAGCCGCCTCCTTGGGCCCCCCCCCCAGTTGGCATCGGGCTACAGGGAAACGCTTCATGGATGAGACACCGGCATACTCGGAAACCCCTGAAAGTTAGATCCGACATACATCTACCGATCTTATAACGAGTTTTGTGAATTTCACCAGAAGTGTTGTTTGCATTATACTATATGTCAGTTAAGTTACACAGCTTATCAAGTGTGTCGTTCGGCATTGAAGTGAGTCGTTCGGCATTCAAGTGAGTCGTTCAATCATAAAACCACCTTTTCAACTACCATAAATGCCACTCGATATAAGATTTTGCGAGCGCAGAGGCTTAGAATTGATACGTAGCAACCAATTTAGTAGTATTTAAAAATGGTGCTTGTGATGCAAGGAATCAGCAATTTGTGGAAAATCACACTTTGAAACCACAATTTTAATGAATTGGTATCAGTTGTTTTACAGAATTTTTTTGGATCAATACCGGAAGATTTAGTCAAATTGTCGAAGGGTACTGACTATTATCGGGTCGATAGTTTCGACTTGAAGGAATTTCAAATCGAGAACTTATCGAGGGAGATTCACAGTGTTTCCTGGCACGCACGAAAGAACATTGATGATGGCATTGCGGTGAACAACCGAACCACGGGTAATTACCGCAATTAAAAAAAATATTTACTGATATTGGAACGCTTTTCTTAAAAGTAAGTGCCCCTAACATG
This sequence comes from Odontomyia ornata, assembly GCA_963969285.1. Classification (NCBI taxonomy): domain Eukaryota; kingdom Metazoa; phylum Arthropoda; class Insecta; order Diptera; family Stratiomyidae; genus Odontomyia; species Odontomyia ornata. The sequence continues at coordinate 234,172,953 of OZ017741.1, read as the reverse complement.
TCAAGAGCAGATTTTCTAATCACAAAGTACACAATCATTGCCACATACACCCAGCGGCAAAAGTATTCAGCATCAATTTTTTTAAGGTCAAAGTATATCCTTTTCCTTTTACTTTGCGTTCATTACTACTTCTGTTACCACTGCATATTTATGAAAGAATAATATTGTAGTACATATCTACCAGTTTTCGCCTTAGAAATTCAATTTAATGATAAAAGTATTGCAATATACGGCAAAAGTATTGCAACACGGATATTGTCACGCAAATTTGTATGAATGTGCATTATATTTGACAGTTGCTGTGATTTCAATTGTTTTCATAGATATTGATTGCCATTTCTATAAATAATTTTCGCTAAATTTCGTTGAAAATTAAATTCATTTTTCTTAAAAATACAACAAAATGGTTAAACAAGGGAATCAGGCATCAAAAAGCGTACAGAAACCGTTGAAATGTATAGAATTTATGTTTTAGCTGAGTTACTTGCCTCTTTGTGTATTCCCTCGATTTGCCTCTTTGTTGATTCACTCGGTTTGTATAAACCGCTGAATTCAATTACTTCAGCGAAACAGAACTTGCTACTTCATTTGAGTTGAAGCTCGGTAACAAATGAAACACGATTGCATAGTGAGACAATCTATACCGATGATTTAGACTCAGGTCCACTAAAAAAACATGAAGGCCTAAACCCGTGTCCATTTTTGAAGTAATTTTAAAGGTACATTTTTTTCCACAAATGTGGTCAGCATTACCAAGTACTGCTACGTAGTTCATCGTATCCTTTACCCATAAATTGACTAACTATTCAGGTTCAATTGTTGGAAAAATCCGATATGTATGCAAACTATATATACAGCTCGACCTTTGTTGATCCTATTTGACGTTGCATCTTTAATTTTTTTATATTCGAAAATATAAACTTTGCTTCGCCTAAATAAATGTGCTAATTTGCGTCCACACCTTTTGCAACAGGCCAGTCAATATAAATTAAACATACTGGCAATCCAGGAAACGAACTGGACTGGAAGTGATATCCAAGATATGAGATTGCACACAATATTCGAAAGCGGGACTTTAAGGTCTAAAGTAAGCTACCAGAATAGTTCTTTGCTATCCTAAATTAACTTGAATTAAAAGTTGATTGAAACTAAAGTCTGGAACAAGGAAAATAATAAATAAAATAAAGCACAAGATGGGACTCTAGCCTTCAATACATTTGGAATAGCCACAAAAACCTGCTGAAGTTTTTCAAAAAAATTCGGAATGATCCAACACGATAATAAAAGTATAATAAAAGTACTTGACCTAATTTAGCACTAGCTGCTTAACCTATCCTACGACTTTATGAAGTCATTCCCTTCAACACACCTTTTAGACTCAAAGGAGCCGAAGCGGGTCTGCTCACACAACAAAGCAAGGCCTGACGGCTTTAAAGAAAAACCAATATAATAAAAAAATTTTGGAAATAAAAAATTATTGTATTATTTGTTTTTTTTTTTTTTTTTGAAAAACTATCGTGCCTTACTTCTTTGTGTAAGCAGAACTCCTTTGAGTCATCTTCAGTGTGACACTGAAGATGACTCAAAAGAGTCAAAATGCGTCTGCTTAAATAAAGAAGTGTGACACTGAAGCTGACTCAAAAGAATTGAAACAAGTGTGAGTACTTAAAGAAACAAGTTCTGACGGCTTTTCAAGAAAAAAGAGAATTAGTGTGCGGATATCAAATAAACAAACTAATTGACTATAATATTTGTTTGTTTTGTTATTGTTGTAGCAATACAGCCCCTTTCAGGACTACGCTGAAAGATAGAGTATCTCATTACCATGATCGAATGTGTCGGCACTCGGGAAGGTGATATGGCCAGTATCACGCTTTGGCCGTGTGCCCGTCCACACAGCTGCGATATGTTCTGATTTTAAACCAGATGTATCATAACTGAACGGGCTTACACTAGAAATAAATCTCGTTCCCGCCAACAAGAGTCGAACCAGGGACCTTGGGCTTACGGGATGAGTGCTCTAACACTACACCATGCGGACTGTTGTGTTTAACAAGTGTTTTATTCAAATCCATTTTATTTCATTTATGAATTCTCTGTAAGAGGAATGTTTTGAATTTTCTACGTCACTGTATGAATCAGGGAAAGTTAGGTCGCTAACAGGAAAATGACTAGTTTTCCTCGTCCGAAAGCCAAGTATACAGTATTTGACACAAAAAAGTCAAATTATTGGAGTTCAAATATTGACTTCAAGTAGTCATCTAATGTACATACTTGAAAACTGGATGAAAATGGTTTTTCATAGGTAAATTACAAAAATCAGCAAAGGTTGGATTTCGCCCTTCTGTATATTAAACGGAAAAGCTTCTAACCCTTAATGTGATATCATGCAGTGAAAGCTGATTAATATTTACACTGGGTGGCCTGTGGGGCTCATATTTTGTATGACCGATTTTTTATTTTTTTTTGAATCAAAACAAATCAAATGAATTGAATCTAGTGCACTATGTTAAGGTTGCTAGAACAATGCAGAACAGATTAATCTGAGTTATCATTTTTAACATGCCCAGATGTAGGCAAGAGTCCCGATTTCTCATATCATTCATTTTGGAAACCGAATCAACCACTACGGGCAAAGTAAAATCCAACATGGAAAAAAAATAAAACAAGCCTACGAATTTGACACAACATTCGTGGGGACGAGCCAGACCAGCAAATTCAACCATTCCATACTATTTCAATATTCAAATGAATGTCTGGTACATTTTTCATTCCTTCAAACGACAAATGTAAAGTAAATATGTATATTTCACGCTTATTCTCGGCTGTTAATGTTGGAAAATATAGAAAGGACAAAAACCTTACTGTAGAAATCGATTTGATTCAGTGATTACAAATGGTCGCAATAACTGCTCGTTGAACTAATTTGGATTAATGTAGAAAAATTCAATTATATGTTCAGAAGATTGGAAGCAGTAAATTTCCAGCGTTCTCTTTGCTTCTGTTTTATGACCACAAACATATGAACAATATTTCCAATATCATAAGATCTTTCACAACATGAAACGAATAAAAGAAAACCCAGCCAGGCAACATTTCTAAATCCATCATTTATAAAAACCAACCCAATTGCAAAATACCATTCCTGTTTTTCAAGAATGCTGGCAAAGAAAAACTCCATCCAAAGTCCATGGATCAATAAATGAAAGATGCGAGTGTTAATCAAAAGAAGATTCCAGCATCGCTGGCACTTCTCAATCCATCTTCGCAATGAATCTTCCAATTCGATTGATTCCTCTTGCTCGACGGTCAGCATGACTTCACACACAAGATGGTAATTACGGAATTACAACATTAAAAGATCGACAAAGCTATAGTTGAATTGAAGAAAAACCCCTGATGTGTAATCCCATAGAAATTCTTCTTGGCCAGCAGCATTGACCAGTTTGTCTTCCGCACTTACCATCATCCCAGGCACACATACGACTACATATCTTTCTCGCTCGCATGAGATCAAACGAGCGAAAATGAATAATCGTAAAATGGCAATGGCTTGCAAGTTTAGTAATTTAAGCTTGAGCTTGTTCATCGGGTGACATAATTCAGAGACTCCACTCACGGGGATACATCTCAATCAATGCATGCGTGCAACGTTAGATCATCGGGATGCGTGCATATGTTACATTTACTCCACGCATGAACTCAACAATTCTTAAAAGTTCTTTTGATTAAACAACCAGTTAACCTATTCGGAAAATAGCGTTCTTAGTAATAAAAACATTTCAAGGTTGGGTGGTCAAATGTGGAGGGTGGGACAGGTTTCAGTGTGTTGGTATGATGGGTTAAATGCGTAAAATGTTCCACGAAATGCTAAGACGAAGAAACTTAACGCCTGACGTCATTTCTAATGTTACGTCTTTGGTTTCGGCTTGAAATAATTGTAGATGCATTGGCGTGAAACGCTAGAATATGGCCATGCGATTATTTGGGTTATGCGGGGATTTCAAACAGACGGTTGCACATCGATGAACATATGTTACTGGGGAGGCGAGATTTCTCCGTACTTTCTGCGCTTTATGGACATGCGGAATATGTTAATTCACGAGAGCAACCAAACCTCCATTAATTTGCATCTACTTTTGTTTGTACAATCCAACAACGCAGTACCTACAAAACATGGGATTGTGGTTAGTTTTACCTCTCACTTGTATAGTCACCAGCAATGATACTCTGGTTAAAGTCGTAATTTGTTTGTTTCCGCTGGGGGATTTCGGATGAAATATGAAACCGAAAAAATGGTCCCAGGGACATCGTTGGTTGCAAAGGTTAATTAAAGTCGCCATGTTGATGGCTGCGTGTTAATGACTTAGTACCAAATTGGAAGGTTATTCTATCCATAAGTTGAATGGGGATAAAATGGACCATTTTAATTAACCGTCTAAGAGCTTGTGTGTATTTGAGCAGAAACCTTTTAATTTGTACTTGCACATGCGGATGATTAGACAGCCTTCAGCCTTGATAACTAAGCATCTTTCGATTCCTTGGAAAGTAGAAAAACATAGTTTTTAAATTACCCTTTCGATGTTTGATGATTTAAGTATGCTATCCCGCTATTATCTCTTCTACCCCAGATTTCAAGTGTTCCCTGGTTAGCTGGAATTGATAAATAAAAACAATTTTGGCCAGCAGATAACTCAAATTGGACTTCAGTATATTATTCTGGATTGAATGAAACGTGTTTGTTGAATGCTGCCAAATTCAAAGTACATACACTAAGTGATATTGAGCAGCACACACCCTTACTTGGTGACCCCGACGTGGTGGAAAGACCTCAACTGCTTCAATCAGTCAACTACAAGATTGGAAAACATAGCTCAAGCTAATGCAAAAAACAAAATAATAGCATCAAGAATGATTCAAGTACAAAAAATTCCTCCTATCGAAAATAAAGGAAAAATTATTTCGAACATAAGCCTCAAAACCAGTTTGTTAAAGGATGTATATAATGGGACAGGCTGCGACGGGGCCTCTACAGGGAGATGGAGAGCTCATCCCGGGTAGTATAGTTGCGGTGATTCCTGGATCGGTTGACAAATGAAACAATGTTGCACATTATGTTCGGGCAGTCCTAAAAGTTAAAAGGGACTCACAGCAGCCGGGGAAGTCGGAGCTGGAGGATCCCTTGTCTCGCAATTCCTCTTGCCCTCGCTAGAGGAAATATACCCCAGCTTGAAGGCACCTCACGGCGTAACGAAACGAGACCTGGCCCAAAGTAATGTATCAAACGGTTCCAGCCTGAGTTCTCGGGTTGACGGGGCGTGGTGTTTCGTGGGTAGTCCAGTCGCTTGCGAGCATGGGATTCCCACACTCAGTGCGTAAATGGCATTCGCCTCCCAACCACACAAAAAAAGGATGCATATAAGGAAGCACAATTACTTCCTGAGTGAGTTCAATGGGCCATACTGCTAAACCTTCAGAAAATTCAATCAGAATTAAAGGGAAGGTAGCTAGCCTTGAGACATTTGGATATAGAATTTGAAGAACCAGCAATTGAGACGGCCTACGCCATGACACAACGAAGCCTGCAGGATATGGGTAAAACTGTTGACGGTAACTAATGTAGAGGCTGCGCGACGCCCATTTTCTTGTCTGGTACAAACGTAATAACCCTGCGGATCAACTAATATTGTTCTCGGCTAGAAGGATACTACAAAAAAGGAAGATGGAAACTCAGTATTGGTAGCAATCAGTAATTATAATTAAAGATCACCCAGAATTGGCTGATTTATATCCATACTTTCAGCCGACATTGCTGAGATTAATCTTTCCAAAAATTATGTTTACAAAATGGTACTGCTTAGAGAGGAAGGCCAGCTGTCAACATGGGTACGATTAATGTAAAATTGGACTGAGTAAAACTCCAATTAAAACTAAATAATTATATTCTTATTTTATGAAGCTTGGATATATTCAACACAATAAACGGTTAAAAGCTCTGAAAACGAGGAAACAATATAATCGCATTTACAGCAAGCGCCCAAAATGGAGCTGTGAGTACGAGTATAATAAAAACCATGAAAAATAGAAAAACTGTTCCAGAAAAGACAAAGAGATGCTACCGAAACAAACGAGAGCAAAGGTGGCACATAAAGAAGTTAGGTAGACAGACCTACACTCGTGTTAGAAGTGTTTCGTACTCAACTTACGATATGCAGTCGGGAGCAACGAGTAAAGTCAAGAAAAAGATGTACACGTTTAAAAGAAAATCCATTGTTTGTCTATTTTCAAGGGGGTCGCCAATTTGTTGCAAACTACCAAAAATCACTCAAATTATGAATTACCAAAAATATTTATGTTATTGACCATATTTGCAAATTTCAAGATCAAATCAAAAGTGCAGTATTTGATTCGATGGTAAATCCATAAAATACCAAAATCGTGTATTGTTGTTGTAATTGGAAAAATTTCAAATGGCTATAACTTCCATGAATATGATTCGATTTTCATCAAACTTATAGAGCATTGGCTCCTTTTTAAGACTACTTGAATATTGAATTTTGTTGAGTTTAAGGGTATCCACACGATTTTATTGGGGAAAATGTGAAATTCGAGCATTATACTATTGTTAACAAAGTTGTTTTATTTTCATTGATTTGTAGCCCTACTAGTTTTGCTTCGCTGTCGAGTTTCAGGAAGAGTTCTTTGGCGGTTTTTCATGACCGTGACAAAATGTTTATGTCGTCCGCATCGTCTACTACTTGGCTCGACTTGTATAATAATTTACCTCGTGTATCGACAGGTAGCTTCCTTATGACGTACTCTAGAGCCAAATTGAATAGCAATGGGGCCAGCCCATTTCCCTGTTTTAGTCCGATATTTATGTCAAAGGCATCGGTGGGTTGGTTATTGATGCGGACTTGGGACGTCGTCGACGTCATTGTCATTTTGGTAAGACGGACTAATTTGGCTGGGATGCCAAAACAAAGCATTATTTGGTACAGTACGCTACGATCAATACTGTCGTATGCTTGCTTAAGGTCGACGATAACTTGGCGTACGTCTATTTTGAACTCCCAGCATTTTTCAAGTACTTGCTTGACAGTGAACAGTTGGTCTGTTGTCGATCTACCTGCTCTAAAACCACCTTGGTACTCCCCAATAATATGTATGATCCGATTTTATTTTCTAAGATTTTGAAAATATTTTGTACACAATACAAAGTAGCGATATGTCTCTGTAATTTTCGTATTGTAGTTTGTCACCTTTTTGTGGTTTGGGAATATAATTGATTGGCTTCACTCTTTCGGCATATGTTCTTGAAAAATCGTACACCAAATTTTCGTTGACTTCAAGCAAGCATGCGACAGTATACTTGCCGCCTTCTCCCGCCTAAATTAGTCCGTCTTACGGAAGTGACAATGACGTCGACGACCTCTCAAGTCCGCATCAATAACCAACTCACCGATGCTTTTGACACATATATCGGACTAAAGCAGGGAGATGGGCTGGCCCCATTGCTATTCGATTCGGCTCTGGAGTACGTCATAAGAAAGCTACTTGTCGATACGGAAAGTACATAACTATACAAGTCGAGTCAAGTAGTAGCCTTTGTGGACGACTCAAATATTTTGTCCCGGTCATTAACAACGGCCAAAGATCTCTTCCTGAAACTCGACAGCAAAGCAAAACTAGTAGGGCTACAAATCAATGAAAATAAAACAAAGCTCATGACGCAGTCGAGGAAAAGTACCTCAAATACACAAAATATCACACTTGGCGAATACAGTATCGAAAATGTGACCAAATTTGTGTATTTAGGCGCCAAAATAACGAGAACCGCTCACGAAAGAGACGAAATACGCCAAAGAATACAGCTCGCTAATAAAATATTTTATTCAGTTTTGACGATCTTGAAGACCAGCTGCATACACAGGACAACAAAGCTCCAAGTATACAAATCTGTGATCAGACTTGTGTTATAAATATTTTGAACGCCTTTGAGCAACGGGTCCTGAGGCGAATAATCGGAACGAAGCTAGACGGGGACCAATGGCAAATTCGATACAACCATGAATTGTATGAAATTTTTATCGAACCGGAGATCTCAACGATTGTAAGGCTGCGACAGGTGCAATGATACCCAAGAAGGTATTTGTTGGGAGAACGGAAGGCCGGAGACCAGTGGGGAAACCGAGGAAACGCTGGTCTGACTCGGTCGACGAAGATAGTTCATCGCTGCTCGGATTTCGAAATTGGAGGACGCGGTCAATGGGCCGAGATAGTTGGAGGCGCTATTTGCAGGAAGCGAAGGCCCGAGAAGGGCTGTAGTGCTACGAAGAAGAAGAAGATTAACAAAGTTGAGCGAATTTCGGTTTCTAAGGTATTTGTTGTTGTACGTATAAACACCTACCTCGGTATTTTTTTCAAATTTTTCAGGTCACAGTTGTCTAAGCGCGAGGGCGGAGGGACGGCCGGAAAGGTTGCGATTTTATTAGGGTTTTGTAAAATTATTTTACGAAATCCTAAAAAGCACCTGCAGACGTCAAGCAAGCGCCATATAAGCAAGCGAGACCATCGTATTACATGCAATAATGTAAACGCGTTCCTCATTACCAAGCGGAACTTTATAGTAAAACGTAAGCTCCAAATTTGCGCGAGTTATGGTACCGAGCTCCGAACTTCAGGAAAAAAACAATTTAATATTTTTTAAAACTTCTTTATTGCTCCGCACTTGGTAAATGACTGCCACAAATTTTGGCATAAAATTGAAAAAGTGTGTCTGGGTAAAAGATGCTAACAATGCACCAAAAATGCAAAACCAAAAAAATGAACAAATTAGCTGAAGAATTTTAATATGATACTTTTGTTTTTGAGTGCAAATGGTGAATATGAAAAATAATTTGGATTGAATGAAATTGAATGCAAAATGAGCGGTGGGTCACGTGTACTTGGCGCGACGTGGTTGATGGGGTCACGGGTACGTTGTAGACGTAATTCCTCCCCCCTCGGACTGAAGCGTAGGGAATAGGAACAGTACTTTCGGTGTTACTGTAAATAATGTATGCGAATATGATGCAACAGCATCTTGAAGTGTTATGAGAGAGAAAGAGATTTCATGTTGCCGCCTTGAGATGTTTTCCAGGTCATTTAGAGATACTATTGCGTTGAAACTGTTTTCCTGTAGCAGATTAAAGGTAAAGTTTTCTTTTAAAGTGGTCAAATTGATTTTTTCAAAGGTGGAAATATGTATGGTTTATTTGAATGTTACAGTTTTCAAAATGAATTAGTATCGCTCCTGAGATGCTTTCTGGAGTAAATGGACAGGTAGAGTTGATAGGTACTGCCGGGATATTGATAAGCAATCAAGCTAGACTCATCTGGCACATCCAGTCTCAGTAGCCCATCATACGACATGTTCCACAGGTCTGGACCAAGGATAGATCCCTGGGCAACACCCGATGAACTTCCATCCTTCGTTGGCCCTGTGTCATGTCGAAAAGCAGACTTCGGTTCTTCAGGTAGTCCCACAGAAGCCGCATCAGATATTCTGGAACTTGAAAACGGTTTTCCAGCGTATCCATAATATTCGCCCATCTAGCGGAGTTAAAGGCGTTCCTAACGTCGAATATCACCAACAGGACGATCCGTCGCTTGGTGCGGCTATATACCTCTGCCTTTTGGACCGCGCTAACCACCTCTGCATCGTTTCAATGGTGAAACGTCCTGCTCTAAAGCTGTACTGCCGAGGAGATCGGTACCCAGCAGAACGAATCGCGTCAGTGAGTCTTCCCTTGATGAGTTTCTCTAGCCCTTTCCCAGCAGTGTCTAGCATGCATAACGGGCGGTATGCAGACGGCGATCCGGGATTCCTCTTCCTCTTGCTGATGAGCACAAGCCTCACCACCTTCCATCGTACCGTGAAACCCCCATCCCGTAGACAAGCGTTGAATGTGCTGAGCAGGAAATCAGGACAATGGTGATAAACAAGCCGCAACACCTCAGCCGGAACACCATCTGGACCTGGAGCCTTCCTCGCTTTCAACAAAACAACTGCCTCTTCCATTTCTGGCTGTGCAAAGAGTGGACACTCGACTGCTGTTTCACCATGGACAGCGTCAACACGAAGGGGGCACCAAGGCACCAAGCTTCCGCATAACTAACTTGTAGCTAAGGCCCCACGGATCCTTGTTCACATTGTCCACTAGATCTTGCCAGCAGCGAACCTTGCTGTTGTTGATCAATTTGCGAAGGCATTTCCTGGCCGACTTATATGCTGCTGCGCGGTTGCTTGCTTCGTCACGGTTTCGCGCCCGTTGGGCCTCACGCCGGAGCTTGTGACACTCCCTTCGTTTTTCAGCGATTTCAGTTGACCATCAATACACTGGGGGCTTGCCGTGCCAGGATTTTCGACGGGGCATAGAAGTTTTGCAAGAAGTCGTGATGATGCTCATTGTAGAATTCACCACGTCTTGAGCTACCAGTTCTTCCGTCCCTTCCGGATCTCCCTGCAGCGGTGAGCCTGCTGTGAGAACCTCGAGGAACCTCTCGACGTCCATCCTTCCGACGTTCCACCCAATTGTAGAAAGCCGAGAGCATGGACGTCGGGAGACAACATCGCTTATCTCAAGCAGAATGCGCTGATGATCACTGGCTGAGCAGTCCTCTATACTTTCCAGTTGTGTATCCTCCGTACTAAGGACTCCGAGGCGAATGGCACGTCCGGTATGGTTCCCTCACAGCCAATATGGTGGTGGTCCCTGAGCACTGAACCCATACAAAACCATCCCCACGTCCACAGCTCTCCGCCTGGAAATCACTATTTCGAACCCAGATGACGGCAGTACCAGTTTCATCAGAATACCATGATGCAGAACTTTTATCATGGTGTTGCTCACTCAGTAAAAAGTCGACTTTCATGTCCCTCGCAAACAACTCAAGCAGATTTTGGGCAGTTAAACTGCGGTATAGGTTTAGCTGCAGGATGCGGGTCATCGAAGTTATAATTTTGCCTTGGCTAGGGCTTCTTGGAAAACTCGGCATTTTACTGATCGCAAGACGTGTCCAACATCAGGTCTTGGAACAGCATCCTTGCAAAGAATACAGGGTGCCTCCTTCGTACACTCTTTTCTTTTATGTCCCATTTCACCACATTTGTAGCATAGGGAACTCTTATCGGGTCCCTTGCACACTTGTGTGGTGTGACCATAGCCAAGACATTTGAAACATTGCATTGCCCTTCGCTGTATCCTACAGACAACCCACCCTATTTGTACCTTGCCCTTGTTCAGGAATTGTTCGGCGTCCTTTTCGGTCAAGTCAACTATGGCCATGCGTTGTCCCCTATTGTTTTCTGATATCAGTCTCGCTTTGATCCTTCCCACGCTAGGGAACTCCCTTTTGATGGCCTCTTCTTCCTCGGCCAGATCCGTGACCCAGTCAATGTCTCTTATTTCGATCGTTTCCATCGGCTCAAGCGAGGCTATACTTGCGCTTTTGCCGAGGACTTTCTTTACTGCGTCACAGAATGCTTCCTTATTGTCAGTCTCAGCTCCGAATTCGACCAGTATGTGGCCCGACCGCGTTAGTCGTACTGCTTTAATGTTTGTGTTGGTGTCTTCGGGCCTTACATTTCCCCTGACGTCCCGCAGCATCTCCGCGTAAGATTGACCATCTTGGGGTTTTACGAGCAGTGCCTGCTGCCGGGGTCTTCGTCGGGGGTTCTGCCTCTCCTGCTTTGCGTCAGGTCCTTTTTCTGGTTGGGCGTCCGTGCGAACTTTATTTTCTCGCCCCTTTTGTAAGCGCTCGTGATCTGATGCTCCACGCCCATCAAGTGCCTCTTCCTTCCTTATTTTATCCCGATCTCCTTCGATTGGGCTTGACGCTATTTTTTTATTGATTTTTACTGGTGGAGCTATCTGCATGTGGCGTTTAGATTTCGCCCCAGCGCTTTTTTAGCCTTCTGCTCGTCTTCGGCCTTTAACCAGCTCCTCCGATAATGCCCTATGCGGTCTAAGAGCTCCTCTAGCTCAAGGAGCCCAATCCTTACTGCTTTACTGGTTTTTGGGGAGTCGCATGCAGATTGTATTCTTTTCAAAATATCTCCCGCTTTTCGGAATAGCCTTTCTTCTTCGTGTCGCTGGGCGACAATTGTAGTTGATCTTGATCCGGTTGGGAGGGTGCGAGAGGGCACCGCCTCCATCTTGATGCCCCCTCTTATTTGTGGGCCATAAGTATCGTCGGTAACGACGAAGTCCCTCTAAGTCAGTCCGTTTTCTCAAGGCCCTATTTGTCCTCTGAATCAGCAATTTGATAGTCCTTAGTAGGTTTCCTTTCTCGACTCCGGTCGATACTCCTTTGACCCCGAAATTCGTGGCTGCGAAAATATTTTTGAAGTGGGTTTTGTGCTGGGGAAAAGAACGCAACGCTAGCCTTCCAGCACATTCACGCGTCCGCAGATCTTACCATCCTCTTACGCCAAGGAAGCAGACCATCGCTGCAGTCCTGGACGGACATACCTAATTCCCTACACAACACTCGACGTCTTGTTGCGGTTCCCGTACAGATATCTGTAATCGGGAACTTGTCAACTTCTGGCTGGGGCTGCCATAGTGCCAATTGCCAGATCCCTCTCCGGGACCAAGCCGCAAATTATCACAACAGTCCCACACTGTTTCTCGTATTTTGGAACTTCGATCAATGTACAAAATTGACAGCTTACCTCACACCTGGAGTTGCAAACTTAAACGATGGTTGATTTCAAATTCGTTTGTCTAACGAGGCTCTGGCTCTACTGCTGCTAACAGACTTACACTTTTTTTTACATTAGCGTCATTTATTCTCCTTCTTATAACTACTTAAAATAAAAGAAAGATGGCAGCATGACCAACATTTAAAACTAGAACTTTATAGGCTACAACGTCTTGCAATTCTTTCTGTAAGGTACTGTGAAGCTTTAATGCTGTGCGTGAAATCTACGGGCAAAGCAGAAGACGGAATATTGGCCACAACCTTTGTCATGTAGAACCCCACACAATCAACAATGCCTTGGAAAGTTGGGCTGCATGGTCAGCCAAGGCACTCACATACATAATTGAGATCGTGTTTTGTAATTATTGAAATTTTTTGCGAGTTAAATAAGGCCATAATATATAGGAGCATACATTTTCGTTAATTTCATTTCATTTGAAAAAAAAAAGACTTTTATTTATTCGTCCTGCTGAAAAAACAGTCATGTTTGTGCATGTGTCCACATGCGAAAAATATCAACCCCAAAAAACTGCACCTAACCAATCATGCTTGCTTAGATTTTTCCCCGAATCAACTGCAACAAATCATATCTTTTTTTAATAACCTGTCAGATGCCATAAATACTTGCTCTGCGAACAAAGAGCGAGGAGACTATGCCATTAATAGAGCCAACATTTAACAATGGACTTTTATAAGAATGGATTCCTTAACAGTGTCTGCTTTTGTTATAGGCAGCATGGAAACCAAAAACTATTATGGGATTCCTTTCTCCTTACTGCCTTATTCAAGAGCCTTGAAACTGCATAAAACCAGGAAATAAATTTACACCTAAATAATAAGCCTTCCAGACAAAAAGGACTAGCAAAATAGCGCCCAGTTCCTCAAAATAGAGCGAGGAAAAAATCTATTCAGCAATGTATTAAGAACTACGAAGCATAACATATGTTATGATTCATGCATAGTTTTTGAAAATCAGAGTGAAAGAAGTATATGTTCTTTTGGATTTTCATGATACGAGAACTTTGTGTCCGCGAAAATTGAAATAATCTCTGCAATTAATACATATTACTCTTAGCTACTATAGGTGCAGTGAACACAATATCTCGCTCTTAATAGCATTGGTCATGGAAAAATTCTTTTCAAATTCTTTTCAAGGGGCAAAAAATTGAATACTAATTCAATTTTGTAGCAGGAAGTTTGTCATGTGAGAAAACGGAGGATAACTGGAACGAATACAATAGTAGCACACATATTTTTAGGGTTTTGTAAAATAATTTTACGGAACCCTACTAGTTTCGCGACCAGTCTGTCCGTCTGTCCGTGTGTCGCAGCAGTTTTTCTCGGAAACTACTTAAGCTAGAAACATCAAATTTTGTATGTAGGTGTAAAGTGGTGATCTCTTCAAAGTTCAACTACAAAAAAATTGTATAAAGTATTTAAGGGGGGTCTCCCCATATAGGAGAGTGACCCCCCGAAAAAAAATTTCATTGAAGGTAGCCGATATGGATATCAAATGAGAGGTCTTGATGAGAACTTTTCAAAACAGGTCTTAGTTGGGCAAAATTTGCTTCGAGGAGCGCACAGGGAGGGGAAATACACGAAAAATTTGTGTCCCCCCCCCCTCGCGATTGGACACCTGTGATCCGAAAAATCTGAAAAAAATCAGGATTGTAGGCCTTGGTGAGTACAACAACAACAAATACGTTAGAAGTCGCAATTCACTCAACTTTGTTAGTAATAGTATGATTTATTGATTTTATGTTTTCATGAATAAAATCTTAACGGTACCCTTAAATTCTATGAAATTCGTAGATGTCTATTTATAAGATTGATCTATCCTGAAAGTTTCATAAAGATTGAATCATATTTACCAAAGTTATAGCGGTTTGAATTTTCCTGTATTACTATGGAACAATATGCGCTGCATTTATTACTATGGCAACATATGGCTATGGAACAACATGCGCTTTTTACCGACTCAGACACTACAGTCTTGCTAGGATTTGCATGAAAATTTCAGGAATGATAGGTGTCATAAATACCTTTGAGAATCGGTTCAGTTAGTGGTATCAGTAATCGTAAAACAAAATAGTGGCTGTTTTAAATGCGAAGATTGAATAATTTTGAGTTATTTTTTCCCAACTACAACGTTTAAGGTGCATGCTTTGAACACTTGATTCAATTTAATGAATGACTGAAGATGAGTACCTACAATTAATGCTCATAAGTGAAACAAGTCAAGGAGGTGGGAGAGAGCTCCTAGCAAAAGGGTTTTGTAACCATGCTAGGGTTCGAAAAAATTGGCCTTTAAACGATGATAACAGTACAGCAGAGTGGCCCCTGAAAAAAAAATTCATCAAACGTAGCCGATATGAGCATGAAATAAAGGTTTTCATGGGAGCTTTTCAAAACAGTTGTTAAACTGTCAGTTTTTGCTTCAGTGGGGGCACAGGGGGGAAATACATGAAAAATGTGTTTCCTCCGTCGCGGATGGACATCTGAAATAATTATCAAGGGATATATTTATCACCAAAAACCTCAGAAGTCGAAATTCGTTCAACTTTGTTAATAATAGTATGATCTTCGTATTTCATATTTTCTCCTATAAAATCGTCTTTGACATGTTTCTTGTTCTGATTCGATCTGGTGACTGCATTTTGTAAATTGAATACAAAACCCTTCTGACATGAGCGTAGGTCTGATTACCCAACTTGTTTTCATTTCCATTAGGATTGGGTTCCACTTCATAGCATCTGTGGGTATATTCACATTATAATAAGTTTACGTCCCTCAAATTATTTCAGAGGACATGAAATGTTCAAATCGATTTTCAAAAAGTTGCATCACGATTTTTGCACTTTTTTTCGATTGTAGTTGAGAGTATTGCGCGACTCTATTGGCTATTACGGATTTTCTAAAAGGCGGTTTACAGTGAATTGTGCGAATCTCGAAATTACTCGTGGGGTAATCTATAGGTTTCGAAGAAAACAAAGTTCGATTTAGGGAAGAACCTGACTTGAAATTTATTTTCAAAACAAAGTAATTTGCATAATGCTCGTTTCTAATTTCAACGATGAGATACAAAAATTTAATTAAAAATTTCAACAACATTGAAATTCAACTATCCTGTAGGTAACAATGTTTTTTTTTTTTTGTTCTTCTCTTCGTCTTGCGCTTCCTTTTATACTCGAAATCATCTGCCGATACAACCGGCAGATGTTTGATGATAATTTTTGATCCTCTTCAAAAAGAATCTCATTCTCAATTATCATCTTAAAATTACAGCTGCCGCCGATTGCCGAAACATGTGGCGCAGGGTCTGACCCAAATTTTTATAAATGGGAAAACAAGAAAAGACATAAATGGGCCAGGTGCTGTTTTGTCATCCCATTTGACCTGAGGCTTTGAGAAAATCTTATAAGACGAGGAGGATTAAGGGTTGGGCCGAGTCTGAGTGTGTGTTGGGGCCGAAGCACGTGCTTAGAATTAGTGGACGCAAGTACTATTATTATTTTGCATGTACGAATATGTAGTTAGTAGGGAAGCATTTGTTACGAATGTGAGAAGAATGAAAGAACAGGAAGATTTTATAATACATATTTCAGAGGAGTTATGTGAATGGAAGATCTAATGTTGTGTTTTCAATGGAAGTATGCTTAGTTATTATCTGGGTTAATTGTATGTTTTTTTTTCTTTCATTCATTGCTGCCAGTCGCTGACTTTGTGGTATAATTATACAGTGCGTTTTCAATTTAGTAAAATATGCAATTAACCATAGTTACTCGACATGCAAGCCTTTATTTTCAAAAGTGAAACGCTTGCATGTGTGTCAAGATAGGTCGAAAAATTTTCACATCATTGTTTAGTTCGCATATAATTTAAATCAATTCTCAGGGTTCTGCAGTGACGAAGAGACATTGAACTTATTGTAATATGGGAATTTTACGTTGCTAAAAGAAAAAACGAAATATGGTTATCTCTTATCATTTGATTGGATATACTCGTAATTGCAATTCAAGGACATATGAATATAAATTAGGGGTTTCGCGCTCCAGGCCTCAATTTTCTATTGTTCAAAACAGAAAATTGTTTCGATTTTTTTTCCATACAGCTTTAAAAAGAAATTTGACTTTTAATGCAGTAGAATTAGCCAAAAAAGGTAGAAAATTTATTCAAATTCATTTCAGGATACTGTATGGAAAAATCTATGTATTTGGGTGGGAAATATACATTGTGACAATGAAGAATCCGGAAATTGTAATTTAAATTCCCCGGGTAAATAATATTTAAAAAAAGTATTTTGTTCAGTTGGTAGGACTGTCCTTAATTACTATGCCAAATATGAGCGCGATCTGCCAACCAGTTTGTTTACAGCAGCTGCTTAAGTCGGTACACCTCAGTAGTGTGTTGCGATTTCTGTGATTTTGTTTTACAAGTATTGTGACCGAATTTAAAGCCAAAAACGCAATAAATACCATCGATCCACCACCGTATTCACCAGATTTGGCTCCGTGTGATTTTGATGAAAAATGATGTTTGAAATAAAAAAAAAACACTTTTGTGATGAACACACTAGTCTTTTGTTTAATTCACTGATACAACGTGTTGATTTTTATAAGAGTAGAACGGAAGTGATACAAAGAAAAATTTATACCAACAAAGACATTTGAACAACATATAATATTTGTATTGTTGCCAACTTAAACATTTTCAAATAAACATTGCCATATTAATAACAAATAATTAAATATTTTGCGTGTTATTTGCAATATTCGGGTACTTTTTTGTCATAATGTATACCAAATACCTGTCACTTTTGTAGTAACCGATCAGTCGCTTAAGTAAACTGATCGAAAACCACCATAATGCTGATCCAAATTTCAACGTAAATTAAGAAAAAAATATAATGATTTAAATTTGCAATTGAAATCTGGACACGGCAACCCCCTTCACAACAGAGCTTATCGACGAATTACACTTCCGCCATGCAATTAAAATTGGATGGAAGGCTCGTCAACTGCCGTTGTGAGGGACGACGGATAGCAGGGGAGTTTGTTATGAATCGTCACCGCGAACACGTCGCGACGCCCAAGAAACTTTCGACTTTTTTGCTACGAGTGGAGAACTTCCCCGGGGGAATTTAGCGTTTTGAATTCAAGTAAGAAGACAAGACCCCGAAGCTCTCGTGCGTAGAGTGAGCGCTATTGTGATTTTCAACGTTTATTAGAAAGAGTATATTAAGAAAACCTAAAGCAACAACGTAATCGCTTTGCGGTTATCCCATTCAATTGCGCGTAGGAAGCCTTTGTGTTGTGATTCTGTCGATCGGTTTAGCAAGGAATTCCTTGCCTTGACAGTTGTCAAGAAAAGGAAGCGAAAAGACGAAATTGCCGTGTACTGATCTTCGCACAAAGCAAAAATTCGTTAGGAGTATTCTCCTTATCGTTATTGGTCGCGATATGGCCACGGAAAACGCGAAAAGTGATCTTTTACTTCCTTTGGATTGGGGTGGTACGCGAAAGTGCACCTGCAAGACAAAAAGCGCATCTCCACGGCAATTTTTCGTGTACGCCTGAAGTACATTTGTGTGTTTATGCGCAAGAGTACGCCTGCAATACAAATAGCGCATCTTCACGGCAATTTTCGTGTACGCCTGGTACATTTGTGTGTTTATACGCGAGAGTACGCTTGCAAGACAAATAGCGCATCTCCACGGCAATTTTTCGGGTATGCATGAAGTACATTTGTTGGTTTCTATGCGACAGTACGGAGTCGAATTAGCGCCAACGAGAGTATAGTATGGACAAACGGCATTGCATCGGTCGGGATGGCAAGCGAAACCGGCAGAAATTTAACATTTGGCCAGAAAAGGAAGTGTTATCGTCACAAAATGCTTGAATGTCTTTAGATAGCCCGACGGGTTTTTTTTCTACAGCTTTTCTAACAACTTTGGTTATCGTATTTCGTCGCTTTGTTTCGATTTAGACCTGGTACGCTCCAAACTAATCATCAGCATCCATTTGACCCTACGGCACCTCGTTTCCATCGCGTACGTCCTGTAGATGAGTGTCGGGAAAATATTGTCATTCTGGTGCACCGGCACTATTTGAGAAAGAACCCTAACAATTTGAAGATTGTTTTACACGGCAGTAAATGTCGAGGACGTGGAAATTCCAGATGGGATTGAGAATTGAAATCATTGTAGCGTATTCTACATTACTTATAAATTAAATTCCACATTTTCATAAAAAATTATCAAGTAAGAAAAAATAAAAATATTTTCGAGTTAATAAAACGATGTCAAATAGTAAAGTTGAGTTTCATTGTAACTCGATGTTTTATTCGTCTTTCAAACAAACAGGAGTTTTTCTTAGTACAAGAAAGTTTATCTTCTTCTTGCTGTTGAAAACAAATTGTGTATTTTATCGTATTTTCGAGTTTCGTTTCCGGTATGGAAATTATATTAAAAATATCTGTGTAGTGGAATAAGGACTACCATCTTTATTCTAGTTTTATCAACTCAAAAATATTTTTATTTTTTCTTACTTGACAATTGAAAATTTATCTACGGCTACTATTTCTTTTTGTGTGGGTTAAGTAATGTAGAATACGCTTCAATCATAATATCCAAATGAGTGGGATACTGTCTATTTTTCGAATCAATGTTGGATACGATGTTGTTCGCCAGAGAAAATTGGCTAAAAGAAAATGGGATGATGTTCCCAGATAGTGGAATATAAGGATGAGAAAAACATTGATTGATAGAGCGATGTTTATGCTTTTGATATGAGCTTTATTCGAAAAGCAGCTATAACAACAACTTGTTGATGTAAATGACCCCAAGCAGCTTGTCTCGACATCATATATGATTAAGGGAATTGACTTGTATACAGAACAAATAGAAGTTTGAAAATTTTTTTTAGGCAGCACCACAGCACCACAGCACCAGCGAGCGCCCGGCGAGGATGTTGGATTTCCTATTTTGTTTATGTAAGCTACGAGGTTTATCATTATTATATGAATTTTCTATTTTTTTCGAAAATTGGTTTTTCTTTGGCATTTTTAAATTTTCTCCTTTTAATGAAAGTTGTTTTTTGGCATTCTTTGAATTCCCTGTATTTTTTTATGAGAGCCCAATTTTCTGAGTTAAACATTTTTTGTTGGAGAAATATTTGTTTGTTTTTTTTTCTCAAAGTCATATGTAAAAGTATAAAAATTAAAGAAATAAAAATGTTTAGAAAAAGAGAAAGATAAACTTGGTCTTTCCTTTCATTAACCCTGACCGGGTATGGGACCCGCAACAATGGTAGGCCCTTCACTAAAATGAGCTAGCCATCGGTCGAGCTCTTCCCTTTTTATGCGTTTCAGATGCTCTTGCCCGGGTAGAGTGGCCTTCCGCTCGCGTACCCTTTTATGGTATAGTGTTATGTGATTCCATCGCATAATGCTATAACATAAATTGGCCACGTTTATATTTCTCATTTAATGCAAAAATTCATACAAATTATGTTTGTATGAGTTTTTCACTCAAATGAGAAATATATGGCCACGTCTACACTTGGATCTTGATCCGGTTGGGAGGGTGCGAGGGGCACCGCCTCCACCTGGATGCCCCACTCTTATTTGTGGGCCATAAGTATCGTCGGTAACGATGCAGTCCTCCGAACCAGCAAGTACATAGTCCTTAGCAGGTTACGTCCTTTCTCGACTTCGGTCGATAATGATATAAGCTTTTCAAAATTCGTGAATGCGAAAAATGTTTTTGTAGTGGGTCTTGTGCTGGGGAAAAGAACCCGCCCCACGACACTGCAACGCTTGCCTGCCAGCGCATTCACGCGTCCCCAGACAAGGCCAATCTCGGCGGATCTCACCATCTTTTTTCGCCGTGGCAGCAGACCATCGCTGCAGTCCTTTGCGGACATTTTCATCTACCTACTCCACTACACTTTTTTGCCTTGAACATTGTTCAAAAAATGATTTTATACAAAAAAAAAATGGTGAAAAATCTATTTTTTACATACAGTGGCTTCTTATATTGAGATTCTGGTTAATTGGAAGCATTAATCAAAAACCCATTCATGCACAGTTTTCAGTAACGTAAATATACTATATTTATAAAAGTCCGAGTGGAGCTGTGGTTTAGGGTACCCTGCGCTTGCGCAGTAGCTCTTAAGTTCAAACCTCGGTCGCGAAATCGAGTTTGAGCTTCTGATGCTGATGTCGGACTATTAGACCACCCAGCTGTGATGGGTACTAATGGAAAAATGAGGTAATAATAACATGGTTGAGCGTGATATCGACCATATCTCACCTCGAATCTCGTTACAGTCATGGAGTGAGATGCCCTTTTAATAACTATCAACGCCAAGGTTCGCATTTGGGCTGTTGTGCGATGGATTATTATTGTATTATTATAGTCGTTTTACCATTTAATTTTTATTTATTTTTTTATTGTCTTTTTGAATATTTTTTAATTCAAAAATTTAATGTGATAACGTTGAAACTTCTGTGCCAACTAAAGTACCATTGATCCCTACTTTTCCCTAGTACCAATGGTACACAAATGGAGACTTCTAGAAGATTATTCATCCAATGACCACTAGTATACAGGGTGCGTCAGCAAAATTTGGAGAAACTTCACATTAATTTGTCGCTATAGTGGATCTCAACGACAGCAGTCATTTGTTGTCATTTCAACTGCGTGAATTCTAAATGGCGGAGTTAGTGCAATAGAGTGCCGCATACAATCGATGAGCGGCGGTTATTGAAAGATTTCGCACTGGAGGTCACCAACAAAAATTATAAGATTTTTCAGGTGTCCGAAATCCACAGTTTATATTGCTCAGAAGTATGGGCCGCGAAAAATTGTGAGGAAGGATCTCCTAAGCCAACAAGGAAAGCTCATGGGAAGGAAAAGACAGCAAAGACCCCGGAAGTTGTTCGAAGCGCCCAAGACACCATTTCGGAGAATCCTCGGAGCCGCTCAGAAAAATGGCGGCCATCTTGGGTATAAGTGAGGCTTTTATGCATCAAATCGCCGAAGAGGACCTGAGGTATATGTCTTTCGTAATAAAGGTACGACAGATGCCGTCCGAGGTTGCTAAAACAAAAAGGATTGCCCGCTGTCACTTGCTTCTGTGCTCACTGAAGAACGAAGCTGCGGGTCCCATCCGGTTCTGGCCTCCCAACAGCCCAGATTTAAGCCCCCCCGTACTATTACGCATTCCCACATGCCGCTGTTGAAGCAGCATTCATCAATTTAAAATAGAAGCAGTTAAAGAAGCTATGCTCGTGATTCAGGCGGGTAATTGAAGTGGTGATTAAAGCAAGCGGGGGTTATATTGAGTTATAAATTTAAGGAGAATGCGTAGAATTAAGATATAATAACTTTTGTGGTTTTTTTTATTTTTATTTCACCCAGAATTGTTTTTGTGTTGTTTGTGGGCAATGGAGTCGACTAGTCTTTCCAGGTAATTGTAGAACGTATCTTTGGTTTCTTCGGTCGGGGCGTGAACATTAATCAACCAGATTTTGAAGAATTTCGCTTTTATACAGATCGCACACAATCGATCATTGACTGCCTTAAATCAATAACGTGCGATTCGAACTTCCTATCCACAATGAAGGCCACTCCGAATTATCATTTTCCATCAGGCTTCCCACTTTTGAATATTATGTGCGATCTCATGTCTTAAATATCGTTTCCAGTCCAATTCGTTTCCTTGATTGCCAGTATTTTAATTGATATTGACTGGCCTGTTGTAAAAGGTCCTTAACAGCGCCAAGGTAATTGAGCGATCTGACATTCCAGGATCCAATTCCATAGTCCTTTTTTCGTTTGCGAGGTCATTGCCGTGAGTCCAATCCATTCCGAGACCTATTTGCAGGTTTCGAAATATTTTAAGGTTTTACAGGGACGGGGAGTTAGCCCGTCGGCCAACCTCCATTCTGGCGGCATGGTTATTATGTCCATTCCGTTATCAAGCGCGGAAGATTCGCCTTCACCCTCTTACGGCCCCAGCAAGGAGGTGTAAGTAGGATTTAGTAGCAGAGCTGTAGATGTATTTACAGTCATTAGCATTTCTCGGCATTTCATGTCCCATTGTTGGGGAACCATTGAACCCAATGTGCGATCCCGAGAGCATTTACTACCATTTAATTAGGGGGTTTGGGATGAGGAATCATGGAAGCTATGGGTTGGGAAAACAAGGGGTTCCCTGCTCCTTTCTCAAACGGGCTTGGGACCGTCTGGGTGATTTTGACGCTAAGGTTGGCAATGAGCTATCTCATCGGGGAACAACTGGCGCATATAGCCTCCACGATGAAACAAATGACAACGACCAGCGCCTGATTGACTTTGCATGTAGCAGAAATCTAGTCATACGTTCGACTTACTTCCCACATTGACGCATTAATAAAATGACCTGGGTATCACCGGGTGGAAACACACAAAACCAGATCGATCATGTTCTGATCCAACAACGTTGGGCCTCGAGCATACTTGACGTCCGTACTTACCGAGGAGCCAATTGTAACTCAGATCATTACTTGATCAAATTAACCTATCGATGTCTTATGTCAAAGGCATACTCGGCGAAGACCAGCCCGCTATGAAAATTTGACATCAAAAGGCTCGAAACGGCGTCTGTGGCAAAAAATTTCACGCAGACCCTTGACAGCCAGCTGGCTTCCATCGTATCAGATGCATCGGTAAAGACAAGCAACAAACTCTGGATGGAAGTGAAAGCGGCTATTAACACCGTGGCAGAACAGACGATCGGACATCAAGCCCTGCGCAATAGGAATGATTGGTTTGATGATGAGTGCCAGAATGCGTTAGAAAAAAAGAATCAGGCGTACAAAGAATACGTAGGTATGAAAACCAGGACGAAGAAAGAACACTTTGAAAATCTCAGAAGAGTAGCGAATAAGATAATTAGGATTACGAAAAGAAAATACTATGACGACAAATTGAGAATTATAGATGTGTAGTGAAAAGCCTGAAGTGTGCTTATCAGCCCAAATCACGCTTTGTCGTGATGACATCGGCAATATCATCGCTGATGAAACCAAGATTAAGGAAAGATGGGCATCATATTTTAAGAACCTCCTAAATCCTCCGCATAGCTCCAGAACATCGTAGCCTATGGATGTCGGCAGAGAGCTTCCATTGGCCCCACCAACTCTGGATGAAGTTTGTTCCATCATCAAAGCCCAAAAGAATAATAAAGCGCCAGGCATCGATGAGATTCTAGGGGAGCTCATCAAATATGGTGGCAGCAACGTCCATAAAGCTATTTGCAAAGTCATCCAGCACATTTGGCAACAAGAACATATGCCGAAAGAGTGGAGCCAATCAATTATAGTCCCTATCCACAAAAAAGGTGACAAGCTACAGTGCGAAAATTATAGAGACATATCACTACTTTGTACGGTGTACAAAATATTTTCAAAGATCTTAGAAAATAAAATCGGATCATACGCCAACAGTATTATTGACGAGTATCAAGATGGTCAGAGCAGGTAGATCAACAATAGACCAATTGTTCACAGTCAAACAGGTACTTGAGATATGCTGGGAGTTCAACATAGACGTACACCAAATTTTCGTTGACTTTAAGCAAGCACACGACAGTATTGATCGTAACGTACTGTATCAAATAATGCTTTGCTTTGGCATTCCAGCCAAATTAGTCCGTCTTACCAAAATGACAACCAGTCTTACCAAAATGACAACCTCGACAACCTTCCAACTCCGCATCAATAACCAACTCACCAATGTCTTTGACACAAATATCGGACTAAAGCAGGGAGATGGGCTGGCCTCGTTGCTATTCAATTTGGCTCTGGAGTACGTCATAAGGAAGCTACCTGTCGATACGCGAGGTACATTACTATTCAAGCCGAGCCAAGAAGTAGCCTATGCGGACGACATTAACATTTTTCCACGGTCATTAGCAACTGCCAAAGAACTTTTCCTGAAATTTGACAACGAAGCAAAACTAGTAGGGCTATAAATCAATGAAAATAAAACAAAGCTCATGACGCAGTCGACCAAAAATACCTCAAATACACAAAATATCACACTTGGCGAATATAGTATCGAAAATGTTAGCGAATTTGTGTATTTAGGCGCCAAAATAACGAAATAGGGCAATGAGAGAGACGTAGTACGTCGAAGAATACAGCTCGCAAATAAAATGTTTTATGCATTGTTGACGATCTTGAAGACCAGCTGCATACACAGGAAAACAAAGCTCCAAGTATACAAATCTGTGATAAGACCTGTGTTATGCTATGGGTGTGAAACATCGACCCTAACCCAAGCATCCGCAAATATATTGAACGCCTTTGAGCGACGGGTCCTGAGGCGAATAATCGGAGCGAAGCTAGAAGGGGACCAATGGTGAATTCGATACAACCATGAGCTGTATGAAATTTTTGACGAACTGGAGTTCTCAAGGATTGTAAGACTGCGAAAGCTGGAATGGGCTGGCCACATGAATTTATGGGCGAACAACGGATACCCAAAAAGGTATTCGTTGGGAGAACTGAAGGCCGGAGACCAAAGGGGAAACTGAGGAAACGCTGGTCTGACTCGGTTGACGAAGACGCTTTATCGCTGCTCGGATTTCGAAATTGGAGGACGCGGTCAATGGACAAAGACAGTTGGAGGCACTATTTGCAAGAAGCGAAGGACCGAGAGGGGCTGAAGTGCTAAGAAGAAGAAGAAGAAATTTTAAGAAGCAGCTCATTGTTGCTACTTACATTATTTACAGTATTGCCTACTGGTCCTCTAGCGGCGTGTTCAAATAGTATCCCGGGCTTGACGAAGTTGGCAGGTATCACACTACGGTGTACTTGCGTTTGTTTCGGAATAAATTTAACTTTTGCATCTAGATATCGGGGGGCATCCTCGATATGATGCTGGATGACCAAATACACCGAAGTTAACGCAGTACAATTTTTCTTTAGGCTCCGTCTGAGCCAATTTACACTCACCAGTGGCATGAATTTCTTTAATTTTATGCACCGATAGTGCATGGCACGGTTGACAGCCGAATGACGAAATCGTCGACACCGGTAGCACTGGCTTACTTCTCTTTCCTGGAGGCGTTTCCGCCTCACCACTCTGGAATTCAAGTCTGTTGAAGGGCACTAAACTGCTTTCATTAGGAACTTGTACCAAATAAAACAGTAAATTCTTCTTTTCAATGGTCGATCTACTTATTGCAAAGGTTGTGACAGAAATGAGTTCAATTGTTGGTGTAGCTTCTTTGAGTACTATAAGGAGACCGATCGTATCCTCTCCACAGTCAAGGCCCTTCAACAGAAACGTCTGATTATTTTCGGTTTTTAGGTTTAGGTGATGTGGAACCTCTCCAGAATTCAGAGCTACTTTGGTTGACTTGAAGTGAACCAGTGATTTCGTTTTAATATTTAATTTTTGAGGGTTTATTCTTTTGATTTCAAATTTGCTTAATTTATTTTCGGATGCCAATAGCCGCACCATATCTCTTCCGCTCTGTCCGAATACATTTGTTGGCCGAATTTTTTCTGCCCTTATGCTGGCTTCTTCTGAGGAACCAGCAGAACTGAGAGTTGATTTCTTCTTCTTGTCCTCATTTTTTAAATATTGAATAAAATTTACATTATTATCTTTATTGGAATTACATTCGATATCTTCTTCAATTTCTATTTCTTCTGCCAGTCCTCTCAGCGCTTAAAAAATTGTTTTGACTGTCATTAGTGCCACCAGCACTTCAAATTTTTTCCGGGATCGTTTCTTTTACACGTTCCCTTCACCTTCGTTTTCTGTTGGACTCGTTTTCGCTGCTGCGGCTTTTGATTCTTCATCCCTTTCTTGACTAGCTCTTCGAGGGACTGTATCTGTAGCTTCAGTTCATCGTTTTTTTTTTGCGTAATTTGACCATTTCTTCATTATTTGCGATTAATTGTAATTTTCATTTGCTATCTGCGGAGTTTTCTTGATCATGTATTCTTTTGCCAGCTTCATATTTGACGTATCCCCAGGTTCCGCCAACGGTGGGAGTCCGTCGGGCTCCTCCATACCAGCGGTCGCGAGGTTGTCTTGTGATTCTACTTTTTTCTTTATATATCGAAGTAAAATTATGATATTCGATAAAAATTGCTCGGATTGATTGCTTTGACGATATGATATGCTTTCTCCAATAAAAATTAATTTCGGGCTGACATTTTGAAAAATTATTTAATTTTTGAACGAACGCTAGACGTAGAATATCGTGGGGTACGATTTCAACCTGTTATGGGGGTCAAGATCGCAAGTTTTTTTCCAGATAATTTTCTGAAAGTTATTTTGTGCATAGAAAGGAACAAAAGGAAAAAGTTCATACCCGCTATGTGAAACTAAAAGGGAGTAATCTAGATGGATGAAAAATTTGAATGGATAGTCAACTTTGGACCGTGGATGGTGTAAACGATATCGGGGAACAAATAATTTTGTTTGGACGAACAAACCTCATCGACTGAGCGTTAGAGTGCCCCCCGGATATTCTGTCGACGGCAGAAAACTCCGCGGTGTAAAATATCAAAAAAAATGTGTTAAATCCTAGGGTGATTTGAACGCTGAACTTGCTTTTATATACATTGTGACAACGAAGTATCCGGAAATTGTAATTTAAATTCTCCGGGCAAATTATATTTAAAGAAATGTATTTTGTTAAGTTGGTAGGACTGTCCTTAATTACTATGCCAAATATGAGCGCAATCTGTTAACCAGTTTGTTTACAGCAGCTGCTTAAGTAGGTACACTTCAGTAGTGCGTTGCGATTTTTGTGATTTTTTTTTTGATTGTGACGTAATTTAAAGCCAAAAACGCTCCGTGCGATTTTGATGAATAATTAAATTTTTTGCATATTATTTGCAATTTGCAGGTACTTTTTTGTCCCAATGTAAAACAAAACTCGCTGAAGGAGCTGAACGCCATCCTACAAAGTGCTTATGAAACGTGCTTCGAGGACTGAAAAAATCGTTCGCGTAAGTGTAGTGCATCTGATGGGAATTACTTTGAAGGCAGCAAAATACAGCGTTTTCCAATAAGAGGTGTTATTTTGATATTAAAAGAAAAATGTCATTTTTAATTTGATTATAAAGAAGAAGGTTTGCCGTTAATAGTGAAAAATAACATCAGGCAAATGACCACCACGAACACGCTTATAGGACCATATCATTTTCATGAAATTTTCCATAACCAAAACGCAAAGTGGCTGCCCTATGTCCTCGATAGCCTTACGAATTCCATCTTTGAGGTCTTGAATCGACGCTGGGCTGTTGGCGTAGAACTTCTCTTTCGCAAGGTGTTAAATCACAAGATCACGGTGGCCAATTGTGATCACCTCTTCGAGAGATAACACGGTCCGGAAACTTTTCCCGTAAAAGATCAATGGTTTCGTTGCCTGTGTGGCACGTAGCGCCGTCTTGTTGAAAGTAAACGTTGTCCAGATCAGCACCATCCAATTCCGGCCATAAAAAATCCTACATCGTCTCTCGATAGCGCAATCCATCCACCGTAACTGTTGCTCCAGCCTCATTTTCGAAAAAGTAAGATCCAATGACTCCGCCGGACCATAAACCGCACCAAACAGTCACACGTTGAGGATAGAGAGGCTTTTCAACAATAACTCTTGGGTTTTCCGAGCCCCAGATTCGACAATTTTGCTTGTTGACAAAGCCACCGAGGTGGAAATGAGCCTCATCAAGATGATTTTTCGATGGGATTCCGGATCATTTTCATGAATTTCAAGGACTCAATCAGCAAAGACACGATGTTGTTGATGATCGACCGGCTAGAGTTCTTGTCTTAACTGAACTTTATAAGCCTTAAGACCCAAATCTTTATGCAAAATACGGTGTGATGACGTTTGTGGAATGCCTGATTCCAAGGAATGACGTGGAATGGACAAACTTGAGTTTTCTTCAACACTTTCGGCTACAGCAGCAATATTCTCGGCTGTTCTTGAGCGACGTTCATGGGTTTTACTCTTCACATCACTAAGTTGTCCTAACAGCTCGAATTTTTCCACCAATTTCTGTATTGCGGTCCGACAAGGTGCTTCACGACGACCCAAAAATGTTCGAGTTTTACGAACCGTCTCTGCCAAATTTTCACCATTTTTATAGTGAATTTTAATAATTTCAATGGATTGTTGAATTGTGAAGCGTTCCATTTTTATTAATGGCGTAGTTTCTACTTGTCAAATGTCAACAAATGACAGCTTCAAAAAAGTACATCTACCGAAATAGCGGGCCATTCAAAATAACACCTCTTATTGGAAAACAATTTAAATATTGATGAATAATTAAATATTTTGCGTTTTATTTGCAATTTGCGGATACAATATTTGCCATTAAGAGAGGGAACCGCATTTATAAGTCAAATTACGGAACGGTTCAAATATGATGGAGACAAACGCTGTAGATAGTGCGCATGTATGTTTTGAAGGTCGTGGCTCGAGTTTGTGATAGTGTGTGGCATAGTTTTCGTCGGGAGTGCATGTTTCACGCGCGTGCTACAATCATGAGTGAACGTCAAGTTCCGACCGCCTTTGCGCAACGTACTGTCATTCGTTTTAGTATGGGAAGGCGTTGAAAAAACATGAAATTTTTCTGCGTTTACGAAGTCAGTTTGGTAGTGGTAGTCGCAGAGTGATAAATCCGGACTGTGGGAGGGTTGTTCCAGTACCTCCCACCACAATTCCGATATTGTATCGAGGGCGCGCGTTATCCTCGAGAAGAATCGCACTTCCTGCGGGAATGCTCCTCCGCTTCGAGCGAGTTTCATGTGTGTTTTCAGTAGGTTACAGTAGCATTGATGGAACTTTGGGTGCGCAGGAAATCGACTTAGAGTACGCCCCGCCGATCCCAGAACACAGTACACATAACGTTACCCGCGGAGCTGTTTGTCTTCGCTTTGATTGGCGTCCCTTCCTCCTTCTTCCTCCACTCTTTAGACGACATTTCGGGAGTGTAATAGTGTACCCATGTCGCGTCTGAAGTGAAGATTTGCGTTAAAAAACCGTCCCCCCTCGTATCGCGTCAGCATGCGGCGACAAACTTCCAACCGCGTGAATTTTTGCTCGAAGTTCAATAATTTACGAACCCATCGCGCCGTTATTCTGCGATATTGAAGGTGTTCGAAGATGATAGACTCTACATCATAGTATACTCAACTAGTATCCACACTCAATCAACCCTCCGGAAAATCCGAACAGCGAGCCATAAATCTTCGGTAGCAGGTAGGTAGGTAAATGCTGACGCGAGGATTGGCGCGAATATAAACATGTGCTTCGATGAGAGATTTCAGGATTACCATATCTCAAAAAATCAATGAATTTGCAGAAAAACAAATTCGTTCCATGCAATCTTTTAGTTTTTTATTAGGATCTGGCAGCACTCCCATGTTATGAAATGCGTAAAAGAACACGTGCGTCGGAGATTTTATTTGCTTTTTGCTTTGTTTCTTGAACGCGCCAGACCAGGGCTCAGCTGACGTGCCCCGGATCAGCTGACGTGCCCCTGAGAAAATTCAAGAAGTGTGAACACAGGGTAAATGAAAGGTGTGGGTACTAGTTGAATGTACTATGCTCTACACTACTAATACTGATGCCGAGTTTAGCCAAAATGTCTTGAACATTCATCCTACAGTCCTCCAAAATGAGTCGTTCTCGCGGCAAATGTTGTCTGGTGTGATGCTGGTTTACGGTCGACGATCTTGCGGCTCATTCTCGACGGTTTCGCGATCATCCTTGAATGCTTTGGCCCTTTAAACACAGCAGCGCTACTCAGGCGCTCAATACCGAACTGATTTCGTAAATGCAGAAAAAACAAATGACAATACGTAGCGCAACGGCGGTCAGCACTTGACGTTCGCGCATTATGGAGCACGCGCGTGAAACATGCGCTCCCAAAACAAACTATGCCACACTGTTCGTAAAGGACCCAGCTATCACATACTCATGCCACGACCTTCAAAACATACATGCGCGCCATCTACAGGGTTTGTCTGCATCTATGCAAAATTGGACAGGACAAGCAGAGAGGCATACGAATTACATTTGAGTCTGGCCAAGCAATATCCGTTGGGTTTCCCGTTGTTTTTAACAAAAGTGAAAGTAGCAGAAGAGTTTGAAAGCGAGCGGAAGAAATTAATATTAGAAAAGAAGTTTCATGAATTAAGACGAGAACAAGTGACAGTGTCCCAACAAATCAAGGTTCCAGGTATTTACGCAAGCTCAACTGAATCTACTGAACATGGGGCTGAAATACTCCATTAACGCGAACGCCAAACCTGAAGATATCGTCATAGAAATCGAAGCCGGGATCAATAGACTTTTGAGCATGCACGGACTGACGGCAGAGGAAAAACAAAGGATAAGAGCCAGCACTGCAGATACACTGAGAAAAGAAACTGGATGGATCGGAAAGCAGGACGAGAATAGGATCATTAATGAGCTCAAAAATCGACAGGTTTACTACATGAAACCGGATAAAGGGAATGCCTTAGTTATCATGGACAAGGCCGATTACGACAATAGAATGCGGGAAAAAATAAATACGAGACCATACTTCAGTCTACGAAATAGTCCGCTGCCTGAGTCAATAAAAAAAATCGAGAAAGTGCTGAAAGAATGTGAACCATGGATTCAGGACCTCAAGAAATTCTTAAAAGTAACCAACCCATCGCTACCAAGGATCATAGGACTTCCGAAGATTCGAGCCAGGCCATGAAATGCGTGAAATTGTGTCAGCAGAAAACGCCCCCACTCAGAAAATTGCGAAGCTGTTAGTCAAGGAATTCAATAACATGGACAAAAAATTTGTTACCAGGTCAGCAGCGAATTCGGCAGAATTTACTTCAAAGGTTTTGTCCTGGGAACCTTTGGAAGATGGCGATACGATGGTGTCATTTGACGTCAAGGCACGTTTTCCCAGTATTCCGGTCAAAGAAGCACTTGCGTTACTTGAGAAGTGGATTCTGATACAAGGATCAGGAGAACAATGGAAAGCACGAGCCAAAAGGTATTTGAAACTGGCTAGACTCTGCATGGGTGAAAGCTATTTCACCTTCAGGGGAGAATTTTTTAAACAAACACGTGGTGCTCCAATGGGAAACCCTCTTTCCCCGTTTCTAAGCGAAGTTTTTATGGCATTTTTGGAGGAGAACCTAGCACAAGAAGGTAAACTGCCACATCGATGGGTGCGTTATGTAGACGATATCTTCACGATCATCAAAGAGGATCAGGTCCAGCAAACTCTCACGGCGATCAACTCAATACACAACAACATCAGTTTCACCCATGAGCTGGAGTCGGTGGGGCGACTACCATTCCTGGACGTATTGGTATGTAGGGGAGCTAATGGATTGGAATTCGAAATATACCGCAAACCAACGGACACCATGCGGATAATTCCTTTCACTTCGAACCATTGCCAACAGCAAAAATGGGCGACATTTAGCTGGCTTGTGAATCGAATGCTCGCGCTTCCATTGAATAAAGAAGGCCTGAAAAAAGAAACGTCCCATATTTATAAGCTAGCCGAGTGCAATGGATACCCTACGGATGAAGTCACCAAATTGATAGCCAAACGAACGAAGGAGATTTTCAATAAAAAGATCACAACGCTAACTGCGAAAGTCGAGCAACGAAAGAGGTTGTTTGTAACTTTTGACTCAAGGACGGAAACAATGAAGAGGGCTATGAAGAACGTAGACGTCGACCTAGTTTATACGAGCCGGGCCACAAAACTGCAGAACTCGCTTGGATCAACCAAGGACCCCATACCCAAAATGGAGCGAAGTGGAGTCTACACGGTATCGTGTACGAAATGTAATGGATGTTATATTGGACAAACGAGGAGATCACTAGGTGTCAGATGGAAGGAACACTTAAGAGAAGCAGTCATCAAAAACAAAAAGTAGGATGCAAAAAACCTCAAATCAAAAGTGGCGGAGCATATAGCCCTTGAAAAACATGACATCACTGCGGACAATATGAGCATGCTGAAAACGGTTAGAAACGGGTGGAAGCTTGATGTAACAGAAAGTTTGGAGATATCCAATCGGAAGACGCAGGACATTTGGAACGGCGACCCAGGTAACGGATACACCTGGCTATTAAAGCTTACAAAATAATGAATGTAGTTAAGTAGTAATTAAGGAAAAACAAATTTTTGAATGGTAAAAGGATCAGGTAATTAGAGATTATGTAAAAAAAACTTTGAGGGATAAGATGTAATTAGAGATTCATTTTAATTGTTTAAAGAGTTTAGTATATATATTAGGACACTTATAGTTTAGGGAATGGTAGTACTGAGGAAGTTCTCAAGTAGAGAACGAAACAATTGTATACTAAATTTAAAATAAAAATAGTAGAATTAAAGGGTATATCCTTTCTTTCATTTTTTTTTAAATATTTGAACCGCCCTCGTGAAATTAAAGTGACCGACTTCTTTAAAAAAGAAAAGACGGCACCGAAATATTTATAAGAAACTGTGATTAATTGGATTATATTGTAATAAAAAAAATGTGTTAGCGCGTTATAAATATCGTTTATTTTTTCATGAAACCTCCCTTAATAGATCTGAGTGGCTATCTTTAGATCATCGTCTGTGGTGGTAAACATTCCGAGATAATGTCCGGTTATAAACCAGTCAAATGGTCAGATGTATGAAATAAACCAACAAATCTACTTTGTTTTCATGGGTTGCTTTACACACTTGGTCGTGACTTCCCAATTCCCGACAGAGATTCCTGTTTTGGGGCGATTCATTCGTAAATTTTAATACTCGTACATTGCATACCTAACTAGTATATGAAATCCTTTACGCCTGCAGAAATTTATAGCGCTGATATTTTAGTTTGCGTGGGGCCGAGTTAGATCAAAAAACCACTTATTGGAATTACAATTCTGAGCTTTTACCGAAGGAAAATTAGTCATAGGTTCAAAATAGATACTTTTAGTGTACATGCCTATTAAAAGGACCAGTTGAAAATTGTTTATAGTGAGATCCAGCAGTAACGAATGACACAAGTTTTATTACAGATAAAATTTTTTGATTTTTAACAGAATTCCGTTATGAAAGAAGATCAATTTGAAACGCGAATTTAATCAAAGACATTGTAGATAAGTAAAATATAGAATGCTCTTGGATATGCCCCAAAGTAAATAGGAATCTTAAAATCTTCCATGAATTCCTGTGTTTATAACCTTTTAATGCATAAAACAAATTTAGAGTAATAAAATGACACTAAAATGTTTATACGACGAAAGGTTCTGAGAACTAGTCGATTTGAGGAATAAAGGTGAGGCCATTACCACGTATTTTATAACCTTACTAAGAATGTGGTAGAGGTCGACGTGTTCGAAATACATATATAATAAAGTATATTTGCTTAATAAATAATCGATGATTGGTAATTAGCATAACAAAGTCTGAGAAAATTATTAAAAATTTTACGGTAATAATTGGCTTCCATTATTTTAATTTTACAACTAAATCATGACGCTAATATTTTATATTGCTTTAAAGTCATTCAACTTTTTCACATATGGGTTTAAAAAGTTCCCCTTAATGATTACTGCTGCATCACAGAACATCTTACGAACAAAAGATACAAGAAGGTAACATGCAATTCTTACCATTTTGAAAATATCCTCGGATCACTGCATTGAAAACTTTTAGTCCATAAAACTCGACACTGGCACAGTTTATTTTTAACAAAATCACTTCATCGGTCCTTTGAACGAGTCAAGAGAAGATAAAAACTAGAACATCCCATACATAAAAACGACACTCAAAGCCTCTAAACTGATCACCTTTGTGTTATGTACTGATGGACCACAGAATCATTTAATGGGAATGAGGGTTGTTCGCCAGGCGCACTTTTTCACCGAAGCGCACATTGTTCAAAGTCAGCTTTGCATGACGTAGCAAAACATAAGTGTAGTATGAAATTGTATCACCGTTCAATTTTCCCTTGAAATTTTACACTGTTTAGATTGTTTTCAATGTCGCCATAGACGTAAAGTAGGTACACCCCTAATACTCGTACCAGCGAATGCGCTGCCAGAATAGACTCGTAGTATCAAAGACTGGTGAATGCATCTACTGAGGCGGTATCTTTTTTAGTGGAGAATCTCCAGATCAAATCAGTCAGATTTAGCTGGTTTATCGCTTTGGGAAAAGCAACTCGTAATGTTTATGTAATATTTTATTGCACATGTGATGCATCAATCAACACGATATATGAGTATGGTTGGTATCGATAGCTATATGTGATAGCTTGCTACTGGTGGGATTTAGAATAATGATTTCGTCATGTGTTTAGAACTGCAATTTTCATTAGAATGTTTTTCTATTGAGTAATGTTCAGTGGGCGTTTTAGGGAAATTGCTAATCAGCTCACTTGTTATTAGAATATTTTATTTCGCCTTAGTCGTTGCATTAATTGAATTGGAAATATTGTGAAATAGAAGAGATACAATCATTGGAGGAAATTCATCAAAAACGAATTGAATTTTTTTATGTGTCCTGGGGATTAAAGGCAATTGATGTTCTTTTTATAACGCAAGGGTAGCTCAGAAATTAAAACGAATAATTAAATTGTTACATCATGTTCATATTATGTCAGATAGTTTGATAGTTTAAAATTATAGACAATCACACTTAACCAAATGTGATCAAAAAAATTGAATATTGAAGTTGTTTTACATAGATTTCACAGCTCTTTATTTAAATCCATTCAAATTCTGGAAATAGTCGAGAGGCGGAACTATTCTGCTGAATAAGCATAATATTTTGCAAAAAGTAGGAAAGATTAAATTGCAACTTGATTTAAAATTACTAGGTGAAAAAATAGCTTGCATGGCACGAGATCTGGAGGCCCATAGTTCGAATCTAGCTGGCGGTAAAAAAATCTTTTTAATGAGCTGCTCAACTATAAAGTTTTTTTTTGCGAGTTTGATAAGTTGATTATCAACAGAACACTTATCTAACAAATAAGGTAAAATACTTATTGTTGAAATTTGATCAACTGACAGCTTACCTTGCATTTACTGACATAGAGAACTAGTAGTCGGGAAATTATTTTTGAATTGAATTTTGCTATATAAATCAAAAGAAAATGAAATAATATTTATTCCGGCTGATTTCCTCGTGCATAAAAGTTGTGTCGGTTAATTGCAAAGACATCCCAGTTTAATTGAATATATTGATGTATAGTTGTGTGTCGTAATATATAGTTGTGTGTCGATATAATAATATTTATTCAGAGG
Source organism: Odontomyia ornata (assembly GCA_963969285.1). Classification (NCBI taxonomy): domain Eukaryota; kingdom Metazoa; phylum Arthropoda; class Insecta; order Diptera; family Stratiomyidae; genus Odontomyia; species Odontomyia ornata. The sequence goes on along the minus strand of OZ017741.1, from coordinate 234,136,891 downwards.
TTTAGTCCGTTGTACTTTTTGAAATCCGAACCCACTGAAATTAACAAAAGGTTATGGGCCCAGGGCAGCTGTAAAAGGGTTTCTTCAAAAGTCAAGAAAGGAAATTGTCAGGCAAGTCGAGAAAGCAGTCTAAGACATCAGAACCGGCAAGGACAACATAATCTACAAATCAGCGACATTGGAGCAGCCATCGCACAGCAAGTCAATGTTGAGCAACGAACATGCATGTCGCTTTAAGTCAGAAAATCGCCACGAAAGATTAAAAAGTCAGGCGAATTGTTAGATTTAAATCAAAACGGATACTGTAAAGTGTCAATTGGAAATGTTAAGTGAAGATAGTCAAGGAAATGCCAATTTCATTTCATGGCGATTTAAATTAAACCTAGCACTTAAGAACTAAGATCTGCAAAGCCCAAACCAGCAGGTGCTGCGTCAACTGATACAGTCGCCGCTTGTTTAAAGAGAGATGTTGTGGCTCAAACATTGATAGGTTTAAATGTAAATAGCAAGATTGCGAACAAAATTGCAAATTGTAAAACTGCCAAAGATATGATAGACAAACTAGTTAGTTTTTATGGTACAAAGACTGATGTAACTTTAGAAACGTCCCGAATCAAATTCTTTACCTATGAGTATGATGAAAGCAAGTCAGCTGTTGAGAACTGTATGGAGATTTTGGATCTCACGGATGAAGTGTCAACTGAAAATGATCCTGTGAAGGAAAGTTGGATCATGACGAGGATCATGAGTGTGCTACCGCCAAAATTGGCACATTTCAGGACATCCTGGGACAATGTGACCGGAGCAGCAAAGAACGTGGAAACTCTCATGGAACGTTTGAGACTCGAGGACGAGCGACTCAAAGAAACGACGACAAGTGCAGAGGGCAGCACCAACAACGCTCTCATGGCCAGACGCAGCAAACAAAAACAGTCGTCAAACAGCAAGCGGGAAAAGTCGCAGTTTGCATGCTACAAATGTGGAAAGAAAGATCACGTGCTCAAGGAGTGCAGTTTGCATGCTACAAATGTGGAAAGAAAGATCACGTGCTCAAGGAGTGCAGAGGTCCGTGTGATGAATACATTGCCTACTGCAAGAAGAAGTATTAATGTAATATCTGTAAGAAGAAGGGACACTTCGCAAAAAACTGTGAATCTCGAGAAGAAGCGAATAAGTCAACAAACGGGAAACCAAATAGGAAGGCATTTTTGAACACGGCACTCTCGACGGTGGGCAACGACATTTCGAAGGACAAGGCCACTTCATGGTATCAAGACTGTGGAGCCAGCCAACACATGACGTCTCACCGAGAGTGGTTTGTTCAGCTTGTTGAGTTGGACGAGCTTATCCCAATTGTGATTGGACACTCAAGCAGGCTAGATGGCCTAGCAGTCGCGAACATCGAGATGGAAGCATTTGATGGTCAAAAGTGGTATACAGTGGTACTAGAAAATGTCATTTACGTGCCAAACCTCAACCTTAATCTTTTCTCAGTGAGTCAGATGCTAGACAAGGGACATGTACAGAAGGCAACCGGAAACGAGTCAACGTTTTACAGTCTGGATGGCAGGGAAATTGTGGCAATAGCAAAATGCAAAGGAAATCTCAGGAGAGAAGAAGAGACAAGTTTGATGGCCGTGTCGATCAAAGTCTGGCACGAGCGGCTCGCCCATCAAAATGTCAAGTATGTGAGGGACATACTGAAAAGGAAAGGAATAAAATACATTGATTACTGGAATGACTATGTATGCACAGGGTGCTCGTATGGCAAGCTACATAGATCCTCACACCCGAACAACCCCAAGACAGCTCAGCAACCGTTAGATCTCGTGCACGTCAACACCGGCGAGATGAACATCCCGTCATTGGGAGGAGCGAAGTACTTGCTCATGTTCAAGGACGATTTCACTCACTACCGAACCTGTTACTTTATGAAGACGAAAAGTGAAGCACAAGAGAAGATCGAATGTTACCTGAGACTCGTTGAAAGCCAGCTAGGCAGGAGAGTGAAAAGTCTGAGGTCTGACAACGGCACCGAACTAAAGAATGCAAAAACCAAACAGATGATGGACAAGTTGGGAATTTTTCACACCTTCACGAATGTACACACGCCAGAGCAGAACGGGAGGATTGAGAGAGAAATGAGAACGATTGTCGAGGCAGCCAGAACAGCGATACGCATGAACGAGTTGGACAAAAACCTGTGGGCAGAAGCAATGAACCATCCGATCTTCACGATCAACCAGACTGGAACCAGCAACGTACCAGGGAAACGCCCAGCAGAACTTTGGTTCGGAAGAAAAATGAAGATTGAGAAACTGCGACCCTTTGGATGCGAAGGTTACGTGCTGACACAAAAACAGAAAAAAGCAAGGTGGATAGAAAATCAGAAAAGGGAATTCCGGTTAGCTATGATATTGATTCACCCTGCTGCCGGGTATATCTGAAAGAGAAAAGAGAAATTATCAGCTCAGACAATGTGATCTTCGACGAAGAAAAGATGAGACTGAGGCAAGGAACTGAACTTGAGACACAGGCACCAGACGGCACACCTGAGAAGCAAGAAGAAAGCAGCAGCGAGACAGACGAACAAGACGAGAACTGGCGAACGGAAAAGGTACTGAGGAGCCAAGCGACAACGAGAATGAGACACCAGCGCCAGAAGAAGAGTCAAGAAGGAGAATTCTGCGAGATCGTCGGACTCTGCAACCACCACCGAGTATTTGACTCCCGTCGTGGAGGAAAGAGAAAGAGGACATCCTGGTGAGTGAGGCACTTAGAGATGAGAAGTGGAGACGAGCAATGTAGGAGGAGTACGACTCGCTGATGGAGATGAAAACTTGGAAGCTGGTGGACTGTTCAGAAGGAGCGAAGCCGATCACTTGTCGCTGAGTGCTTCGAGAAAAGGCGGACGGGAGACTTAAGGCCAGACTTGTGGCAAGGGCATTTGAACAGGAGGAGGGAGTGGACTACACGGAAACTTTCAGCCCAGTAGCCCACGATGCATCCATTCACCTACTCCTAAGTCACGCAGCGTCGGAGAAAATGAAGTTGGTATCGTTCGATGTGAAAACAGCTTTCTTGTTCCCATACAAGAAAGGTGGAGCAGGACATCATATGCACCAGCCTGAAGGATTCGACGATGGAACCAGGAAAGTTTGTAAGTTGAACAAGAGTCTCTACGGACTTAAAAGCTCCGAGGATGTGGAACGAGAGAGTCACCACCCACTTTGACAAGAAGATAGGCTTGATCAACACAGATGACGACCCGTGTATATACTATAACAAGGACAAGAGCATTATGCTCTCACTCTTCGTGGATGATGGACTGATAGCCGACAAAGATGAAGAAGAAATGTACAAACTCCCAGACGAGATAAGCAAGAAATTCGAGATAACATTCAGCAAGAAAGTACAAAACAAGTTAACACATTTGGGCATGGAAATCAAGATCGACCAGGACGGTATCTTCGTGAGTCAGCCTCGCTACACGGAGAAGATCTTGAGAAAGATGAAACTCGAGCAGTGCAATCCAGCATCCACACCCACTGAGTCAGGAATGATCAACCATAAGACAGACTTCAAGAACGACGAGGCACGTCCAGCGAACAACAACTATCGCGAGGCGATAGGAAGTTTGTTGTACTTAGCCACAATAACCAGGCCAGACATAAGCTTCGCCGTCAACTACCTCAGTCGATTCTGCAACAAGCCCATGAAGAGCCATCAGGCGATGGTGAAACGTGTTTTCCAGAACTTAAGAGGGACCACGACAGTCGGAATTCATTTCGGAGGAGACAAGACACTCGTGGCCTACACCGATTCAGACTTTAGAGGAGACTCTGAGACAGGACAGTCAACGAGTGGTGTTTTAGTGATGAGAGGAGGGCCAGTGATCTGGTATTCACAGAGGCAGCATCCGGTAGCGACTTCAACTGCAGAAGCCGAGTACCGAGCAGTAGTGTCAGTGATTGACGATGTGTGCTGGATCAAACGAATCGCACTGGAACTTGGTATTCTAGAAGCTGAGCTGCCGATCACTCTGTACGTAGACAACATGTCAGCCATACACATGCTACAAAATGCTCCCGAAGGAAAGACGACCATAAGAAAGAAGCACATCGAAATACCACGAAAGTACATCCAGCAACACATCGGCAACACCGTGGCACTGCAACACATCGAGAGCAGCAAGCAGATCGCAGACATCCTCACGAAGCCACTCAACAGAAGGATTTTTGAGACGCTCCGCTGTAAATTGATCAAGGAGGAGTTTTGAGATTTGATCAACTGACAGCTTACCTTGCATTTACTGACATAGAGAACGAGTAGTCGGGAAATTATTTTTGAATTGAATTTTGCTATATAAATCAAAAGAAAATGAAATAATATTCATTCCGTCTGATTTCCTCGTGCATAAAAGTTGTGTCGGTTAATTGCAAAGACATCCGAGTTTAATTGAATATATTGATGTACAGTTGTGTGTCGTAATATGTAGTTGTTTGTCGATATAATATTTATTCAGAAGTTTAGTTCGTTGTACTTTTTGAACCCTGAACCTACTGAAATTAACAACACTTATTTAAAAATCTTTAGCATAATGAAATCTTAAATATTGAAATCGATCCCTAATTTTTAACATAAAAAACAACAACAAAACGAAATGTAGCAGTAATGAGCTGAAACTCAAAACTAACTAACGAAAAACACAAAAAAAAGAACCACGAATAATTTAGACATTGTCATTCAGCCACCAATACCTAGGTTGCTCCGTCCCAGCTAGACCAGCCTCAACGAATCTAGCAAATGAGTATCTCCATGAACTCAAATTCGGAGGAAAGTTTATCATCTTATCTGTGGCCCGTGTATATATGTGATATATAGTTGGAACCAGTGGCGGATTTACAAATTTTCAAGGTATAGGCTATACAGTTTTTGCCGCCCTTGCCTCTACAATTATCATCTCCTGCATTATTTTTACAATCCAAAAATTTCGTTGAAATTAAACGTAAAATAATTTTTGGGTATATTTTTGAGCTAATCAAAGCTCAGTCATGTACGAGCGGGGTAATGTGTGCTACTTACACAATAATGTACATTTGGTAAACGTGAATAAATAATCTTTATTGCACTGACAAACAAGCAATTAAAAATAATCAACTCAGTTAAGTTTTAAAAGTTTATTACTTGGTTACAATACCTTTTTGCGCGATTTTTTATTAGAAAAATCATGGATGATATCGTCGTAAGTAATTTTGTTCCTTAATTCCGACTCTCTGCACAAAAGAGCTAAAGCGTTTAATTTTTCTTGGCTCAAGGTCGATCTCAGATAATTTTTCACTCTTTTTAAACAAGAGAAGCTTCTCGCACCCGAACAATCCTCGCTTGTGTACATAAGGCTATATGAAGGGATATGTCCAAGTTCGGATGTTCTGCAGACTCTGTTTTCGCCAGAAACGAAGATAGACTCTCTAATGATGAAGAAGCTGGTTTAACCAAAATGCTTTGCGAAGATATGTGGCTTCGAAAATGTAGTTAGTGCATGTTCAACACATAATAGTCGATACGTAAGATTGAAATCGATAAAATTATTCACTAAATTATTTACTACATTTAAATAAAAATTACAAAATTAAATACAAACCATTCAGTTCGCAGCCTCCAACCAGTAGTAGGACTGGCATGTTTGGGTTCATAATGGGAAGAGGGAAAAACATAAAATACATTTTCTACAATTTCGATCTTTTCACTCATACAAAGTGTGGGCAGAGGGTGCAGACGCCGATTACTGGTTGGGGGGCACCCGGGCAGCGAACTAGCTGTTTTACAGAATAAGGAAGTTTGCTACTCTCGAAATGTGCAATGACAAGTGAGAGAGAAAAGTCACCAGCAAAATTTGTTGCAGACGTCTATCTGTGAGACATCAGAAACCCGTCATGCAAAAATCTTTTTGATTTCTATAAGGTAGCAAAAAAAAACGGTCCTCAAATTTGCCGTCCCAAAAATTGGCCGCCCTAGGCTCAAGCCTGTTGGTAAATCCACCACTGGTTGGGACACCGTCAGAATCCAAACCATATCGGTTAATGTTCAAATACACGAATGCCTCGGGAGGAATGAAGGCAGTAGCGAGACAAGTCTCAATATACCCGTCACGGCAAGCCCCCAGTGTACTGGTGGTCAACTGAAATCGCTGAAAAGCGAAGGGAGTGTCACAAGCTTCGACGTGAGGCTCAACGGGTGTGGAACGGTGACGAGGCATGCAATTGGGTGGCAGCATATAAGTCGGTCAGGAAGTGCCTTCGCAAACTGATCAACAGTAGCAAGGCTCACTGCTGGCAAGACCTAGTGGACAATGTGAACAAGGATCCGTGGGGACTTGGCTACAAGCTGGTCATGCGGAAGCTTGGTGCCCTACGGAAGCCTTGTATACGAGTACATGACGCGGAAAAGATGGACGCGATGGTGCGGAGACTCTTCCCCGCCCATCCCGTCCGTGTTGACGCTGTCAATGGTGAAATAGCAGTCGAGTGCTCTTCACACAGCTGGAACTGGAGGAGGCAGTCTTCTCATTGAAAGCGAGGAAGGCTCCAGGTCCAAATGGTGTTCCGGCTGAGGTGTTGCGGCTTGTCTATCACCATTGTCCTGACTTGCTGCTCAGCACATTCAACGCTTGCCTACGGGACGGGGTTTTCCCGGTACGATGGAAGGGGGCGAGGCTCGTGCTGATCAGCAAGGGGAAAGGAAATCCCGAATCGCCATCTGCATACCGCCCGTTATGCAAGCTAGACATGGCTGGGAAATTGCTAGAAAAACTCATCAAGGGAAGACTCACTGACGCGATTCGTGCTGCTGGGGACCTATCTCCTCGGCAGTACGGCTTTAGAGCAGGACATTCTACCATTGATGCGATTGCAGAGGTGGTGAACGCGGTCCAAAGAGCAGAGGCATATAGTCGCACCAAGCGACGGATCGTCCTGTTGGTGACAATCGAAGTCAGGAATGCCTTCAACTCCGCTAGGTGGGTGGATATTCTGGATACGCTGAAAATCTCTTTTCAAGTTCCAGAATATCTAATGCGACTTTTGAGGAACTACCCAGAGGACCGAGGCCTGCTCTACGACACGACACAGGGCCAACGAAGAATGGAAATAACATCGGGTGTTGCCCAGGGATCTATCCTTGGTCCGGACCTGGGGAACGTGTCTTACGACGGGCTACTGAAACTTGAGATGCCAGATAAGTCGCGCTTGGTCGGCTATGCGGATGATGTTGCGGCTCTGGTCGCTGGACGCACCGTTGAACAAGCGCAACTTAGACTAGGTATGCTAATCCGCCGAGTGAGGGACTGGATGACTGCTCGCGGGCTCAGTTTAGCACTGGAGAAAACCGAAGTGGTCATCTTGACAAAAAAGAGAATCCCTAGAGTAAGGATGATCAGTATTGGCGACTTACGAATTGAATCGAAGTCAGTGGTGAAGTACCTGGGGCTACTGATCGACTCGAAGATGAGTTTCTCTGAGCAAATCTGGGCAACGGCTGAGAAGGCTTCTTCGGGAATATCGGCTCTGAGTCGACTTATGGCCAACGTAGGGTGACCCAACCCATCAAGAAGACGCCTCTTGATGAGTGCTGTGGGGTCAGTGCTACTGTACGGAGCAAAGGTATAGGGCAACGCTCTCAGCAAGGAGGTATACCGAAAACGTTTGGCACAGGTACAGAGAAGATGAGCACTGAGAATTGCATCTTCGTATCCAACAGTCTCTGATTCGGCGGTGAGAGTTATTGCAGGCGTGATACCTGTCGCCCTCCTTGCTAGAGAGCGCCGCGCTATTAGCCTGCGCCGAAACGAGGATGCGAGGGTGATGGTTGTCCGCGAGGAGAGACAGCGCTCGCTCAACGATTGGCAGCAGTCTTGGGTCAATTGCACGAAGGGAAGGTGGACTGCGCGCCTCATCCCGGATGTGAGACCGTGGCGAAATTGAAGGCATGGTGAGACTGACTTCTATCTGACCCAGCTTTTGAGCGGGCACGGGTGTTTTCAGTCTTACCTGCACAAGATCGGTAAGTCACGGTCTCCCGATTGTCGGTTTTGCCCAGGAGAGGAGGACAATGCTTGGCACACATTATTTGCGTGTACAAAATGGGTCAGGCTGCGAAGGGAACTCTACAGGGAGACGGGAGAGCTCACCCCGGATAATATAGTTGCGGTGATGCTCGAATCGGTTGACAAATGAAACTATGTGGCACATTATGCTCAGGCAGTCCTAAAATATAAAAGGGACTCACAGTAGCCGGGGGCGCTGGGGCTGGGGGATCGCTCTTCTAGCGTTTCCTCTTCCCCTCTCTCCTCCCGCTAGGAAAGGGACTCCCCAGCTTGAAGGCGCCCCACGGCGTAACAAAACGAGACCTGTCCCGAAGTAATGTGTCAAACGGTTCCAGGCTGGGTTCTCAGGTTGACAGGGGAGATGTTTAGTGGGTAGTCCAGTCGCGCATGGGAGTCGCACATCTGTGCATAAATAGCATTCACCTCCCTACCACAAAAAAAATATACCCGTCTGTAGGGTCGAAATCCAGGCGATTTTGCTTACAGTTACAGATCTTGGGATATGATTTCGAAGAAGCCTCAAAATGAAGATATCAACTCTCGTTACTTTAGCAGTTTGATAAATTCTTCTATTTGATATATAGTGCTTCAAATCCGTCTCAGACTTTCTGTATAAACCAGTACATGCAGCAAGACATTTCCTTTCGAAAACTCTTAATCCTTCCATAGTACCAGTACTTTGGTGGTATCAGATCTGACATCCATATGTCAAAACTGGTTTAACCAGGGTCTTGTAACAGATAACTTTGACCTTTCGATCTATGTATCTGAATGAAAGCGTCGTCGTAGGGCCATGACTGCTTTTTGCACTTTACTGAGCATGATTTTGACATGTTCAGTACAGTTCAGACACTGATCGTGATAAACACCGATGTATCGAACACTGATTTATGTGGAACCCGTTCTGAACTACACTCACTAGCCATAATGTGGAAATCCTTCCAATTACGTTTCAGGTCTTGGCTGACCCCCTTCAGCGTTGTCCGAAACAAAATTGTTTCGCACTTCTGTGCATTGATTTTCATTCGTGAATTGTCAGTGTAGGGCTGCACATCATTGAATATTTTTTGAAGATTTTGAAAATAAGTCCATCTACCGAAAGCTTTCTCCATATCAATGAGGAACGCTCCAACACATTGTCTGTTGTTTAGTTTCCCACAGATGTCTGAGGTTACTTTCGTTACCGCATGTATGGTCGAATGCTTGGCACGAAAACCAAATTGGCAATTCGGCATCAACTTATAGTATATTTATCAATGTGGGGGTTTCATACTTTATTTAGTATCACATCAAACACCTTGCTGATGTTAGGCAGCAAGCTGATTGGGCGATAGCTTTTAGGCAGGAAGATTATTTTCCATTCTTCAAGATCGGAAATACCTTAGCCTTTTTCCACACATTTTTTTTCTTCTTCTTCTTTTTAGCACTACAGCCCCTTTCGGGCCTTCGCTTCCACACATTCAGGAAATATGAATTCTTCAACATGTTGGTGAACAATATGCAAAAATTCCTAATACCAACCTCAGGCAAATGTCGGAGAACTGTATTCGGAATACCGTCAATACCACATGATTTCTTTTGTTTATGCTGCCAAATGTGAAACACAAGTCTTCATGGCTGACACAGTAATCAATAAAATTCAAGCTCGGTATGAGGACAGATATTAATGTTTCATTGAAATGAAAAATTGATTCACCGTTCAGGCTTGAGGTGGGAAACCTTTGCTTCAATGACCTCTGAAAATATTTGATTCCCTCTCTCAGGGTTTGGTAGATGAACCAATTCAAAATGTGTTCTAATCAGGGCAAGTTTATGCAATCCCTCACACACAATCCTGTTTCCATTTCTATCCGAAGTCGTACTGTCAATTTCGATACCAGCCCTATCGAGAAGATTTATCTCATCACTAGCGACTTCAAGATTCGATACCTTCACTTTAGACTTCTTGCGGAATATGCTATTCACTTTCGCGAAAGAGCCATCCAGGTTCTGTGGACTCATACCTCTCAATTTTTCCGCCCATGGTTTGCTGACCTCACTCCTGAAGTTGTAATGTGACGCCTACGCCCGGGAATCGAAGTGATTCCGATCCCGAACCCTTGCACTCGGCCAGATGGGTATGATCTCGAAATGCAAGCGGACTTCATCTTTCGTGCGGATATCTTGCGCAGAAAAATATTTTTTTTCTCCAAATATTTAGATCTGTGGATTTAAATATTTGAAACAGAATATTAAACAAAACCCCGACGCATTTCGAGACATATCCATTTGGGATTGCCCCTCCACCGTGGCCATCGAAAACCTATGCCACTGGCAACAAATGGAGATGCACATTGCCGCCATGTGGCGTTCCATTCCACACACATCTGTTTTGTCGGAGGAGAAAACCGGTGGAATTTGACAGCCACATGGCTAAGTGTGTCGGTAAATTCTTTTGCTAGCTACGGGAGTGTGTGTCCATACTTTTAAGGTACTTAAGTGGCTCATTAAAAGATTTTCGCAAATATTAACTAATGCTCGTAGTAAACTAAAGTCGGTAAGTGTGACACTGCTACTCTCACTTGATTAACTTCCACAGTCCTCCCATTCTAGTGACATATATAAAGCGCATTCAGCGTCAACACGGAGATACGCGCGCAATTAAACAATAAAGTTAGAACTCGCAAGTTTGGAATTCCATTTTTCATCGTACCTTGCGGGCACTCCCAGTTGTTTGCGGCCTTTACGATTTTCTTTGGCGCTGTGGCTTGCAAAGTAGGCGAATTCGTTTTGCTCAATCTTCCGAACTGGACTCCAAGAACGAGCCGCGTCGCCCAGCGCTTGCAGTCAACGATCAGCGCAACAAGAGAAATTCCAGCAGCAGCAGCGAGACAACACGCGGGATGCGTACAATTGACAAAGAGTTTGCAGTCGGAAGAATGCCGTGACTACTGTTTGGAGGTAAGCAAGTAAGTTTGACGGTGAAGGATCGGCAGTGCCCACGTCATTAATTTAACGGAATAAGTGCCAGAGCAAGATATGATTTGCATACCATCTCCCCATTAATTTCTTGCAACGTATTAAATCTAGCTTTGGAAGCTGTTTCCAAAAGTTAGAGTAGATGATAGCTGTTCCAAGAGATGGAACATCACAAATCGCGTGTGGTGGGTACAAGTAATCACTGTCATTTGCGTAGTTTCGAATAATATCTTAATATGAATTGGCGTGAATTCAACACAGTTCATGATGTTGCTTGATAGATACACGGTATTTTGTTTTCTTCATGTGAGCCAAAGATTTATCTGTACGAGTGAACATATAAAACTGGATATAAAAATTAAACAGATAACACCAGTATGTTGACGTAGCTTCATTATAAATATGACCTACTAACCCTATAATAATTGCCGTCTGAAACATTTTTGTATTTTCTTTCATCAGAAGTTTACTTCTCGTTAATACACAAAAAATGAAATGTTCAATAATCTAACAATCTACATAATATCAGTCAATTTTCGATTTTCAACTGTTACCCAGTAATTAACATATGGACTCAAATTTAAAGGATACAATTATGTATATTGTAATATTTAAAGTATAAATATTAACGTGGAGGCATCAAATTTAATGCTGTATTTTTCTGCTGTATATAACATCCATCGATCCACACCTTATTCATTATAATGTAGCATTTGCAAATGGATTGATAAATATATACACGCGATTAGATATTAAAGTAAATTAGATAATGAAATTGTATTTTAGGTTCAATGGACGGAGTGAGATATTTAAGAGATAATTGAACTAGTATGAAATTGTATGAGTGCGTAACATGTTTATATGTTTTATGTTTTTGAACGTCTACATTTTGATTTTTTTTGTTATTCGTGTGTTTGGAGAAAATTTCAAAGATAAGCATAAATTAAAGGTCAAATTTTCTAACTTTCAAACTTTTAGGTGTCTAGTTAATTGCATCTTACATAAATTGTCATTTTTATATTTATGGTCAATATAACGATTCGAAAATCAAACATAATAGAAACTGAAATTTAACTTCATATAAACTTAAAACATTTCCCCGTTTCGTAAAACGATTTTAACATTTATTGCATTTGAACTGCTTTGTACATTCGCCTGAATAACTCAAATGAATGATACTGTTTAGTGATTGGTAAAAGATAATGAGAGTTAATTAATACATTCAAATTTTCACCTGAAATATTTTCTTCATCTTATGGTCCAGTACATTCTAAAAATGCCAAATTCACAGTTTTCATGTTTATACAGTTTTTATGCTGGCGGTCTCTGCTTGATGTAAATTTATTTGATATAATAAAACAAAAGCAAAGTTTATTTTCGAAATCCACATGATAATTTTTATTAAAAGTTTTGACGTTTCGGTATGTACCTTTAGACAACTGAACGCCGCAACCCTCAAGAAAAATCATTGTATTGATTCCAAGTTTGAATTTTGCTATCGTTTTATTTATATTTACATAGTTTGCTAAATGTACCAGGCTGTAGTGTTCTTAAATCCAAAGAGAATGTTAGAATATTTGACATGAAAAAAAAAGGATTTCTGTTAACTAATGTATGGCATAAATATTCCAAATGCACTGTAAAATTAAATAAAATACCTTGGGTCAGAAGAGCAAAATCAATATGATTCGACGATACTCTCGCTTCCATTGAGGTGTATTAGAAATTGTTTGGAATCATCAATATCGTTTCTCTTTAATTTGTCTTCAGGCAAATTACGGCTTGAAGGTAGAGGTTTTATAACATAGCTATTGTGCTTCTGTTAATCGAAATCTAATTGCTAAATGGAGAATAAGGTTTCAAGGATATCGTCAGATTTAATACTGAATGAGTGAAAATCATACTTGGTCCAGACGTGAGAAAGGATCTAAGAGCATTTTGCTCTATGTGAATGTGACAAAGCAATTCTTTTTCCACTTTGCAAAAAAAAAAAAAACTAAAAGTGTAGTACATACTTCGAATTGATATCAATGTACATGAATATATTTTTTTCCCTAGTTTAAGATTCCTATAAATTAAATTTTAATTATCTAATTGCTATATATATATTTTAAATTCATCGTATGAAAGTAGTATTATTCTCGAAATGTGTTCTCCACAGTAATATTGAACTGCATTGTCGGTTATGCTTATCTTATTTGACTTGTGGCACTCTTATAAAATTGAATATTGTATTTGAGCGTGAATTTACGCACAACAACACTCGTTGCTTCCTTTAATTTCATCTAAATTTATGAATATTTTTGTAATGAACGAATAGAGAGAAATAATTTTTCTTATTGTGATTGTAACAATTCTAGTGTTAACTGCGATAGACTCGTATTATCCTTAATAAGTCTAATTGTAACATATGAATATTAAACATGATTTATTAAGGAAGCCATAAGCCTTTCCGTTCCGCATGCTCTTTCTTTTGCAGCGGAAGTGATGACCGAGGGTAAGTATGTCTTGAAGGGGGTTAGGTTTTAATAATCTGCGGATGATTGATTTCTAATCGGTTACGGTCCGCGGTACCCTTGTTTGCGCTCGTTTTTTTTTCTTAGAGTAGGTTATTTTGGACTTGAGGTAGTTTAGCTTATTTTCTGGTACCGCGTCGGTGATTCGGTAACGCGCCTATGGGGATTTTGTAGTGTTTTGATTTGAGATCTGTGGAGAGATCACATCCAGAACTAACGTAACGTAGGTTTCCCGTTCTGGATGAGTAGTTATTGACGCGTTTGGAAATCGGGCATGTGAACCGGTGGCTGAGTTACGTAACTCGGACTTAGTCTGCTCGCGTAAGACCCGCGACCGAAACTCCTCTCCGAACTAGCTAGCCTACAAGCAGCCACCACGGAGTAGACTAAGTGTGACCGGGCTTGTTGACTTGAAGGGTACAGTCCGTTGTCATTTCCAAGACTGCACGTCTCGAACCGATGAGAGGTCGGTTCTGATTGCGAACGAACGAGACGGAATAGGAAATCGTTACAAAGTATGAACGGATTAAGTTCCGGACATTCTTTAGGTGTAGTTTTAACAAAGCCAACGAGGGATGGTTGTAATCCAAAAATCGTCGATAAATATTGTTGACGCGTGTGAGAAGAAGGCTTTTCAATTTTTTCATCCTTACAATGGTTGGTGTTTCATATCCTTCCATATTGTTTCGATGTTTAACCTTGGGAACTACTTTCTCAATCGTTTCCAACGTCAGCTTCTCTGACTTCGACAAAAAGAGATCTGTTTCATTGTTAGTTAGATTCCTTTCATTAGAAATCATTGAGCAAGAGTTGCCATCATCAGAAGGAAGACATTGCTTCTGGTACTCCCGATTCAACTTTTTTTGCAACTTTCCCCAGTCTGTTTTTTTTAAATTCAACCGATGATTTTCATGTTGAACTGGAATGAGGAAGAGATCATCCCTTTGATTTCCATTACGCTTGCGTTATGGTCACTATCATAAAAAAGCACCTGTAACTTCCGCTGAGGACTATTAAAGCTGAATTTAAGTCTTGCGTCAGCAATGCAGAGCTCCAAATATGAATGCGTTCGACCCATATAGATTGCACCTGTATTCAATGTGGTTCTCCGTTATCCTAGATTTCAGGAATAAACCTCTTGGATTATTGGTGGCGTTCAGCCACGATGTATGCTTGGCGTTCAGGTCACCAGCAAGAACATAATAATTATGTAGCCTGTTTGATTCGAGTATTTCAAACAAGGAATTGATCTCCTCCTTGAACTTGAGAACATTTCGACCAGTTGCATAGGCAGAGATAACGAAGAGGTTATCCCCACCTGGCAATGAGATTTTGATAACGGACACTTCAAGAGATTCGAGGCTTTTGGATTCGACTTTTTCAATATTTTGGAAACAATAGGGTCTTCGAACCAATATCCTGGTACCACCTCCCGCATCGCCGTTTACCCTATCGTTTCTTATGAAGTCAAAATCACTGAATGTCATAGAGTGCCATGAATTGAGGTGGGTTTCAGTGAGAAATATGATGTCAGGCTTTTGCTTGACAAGGGACTCCAAGAGACAGTCACGTCGATATATAGTAACAATGGTGTTGACATTGAACGAGATGAGACGAATTCTATCCATGGGAATGTGACTGGATGACAAACTATTTTGAAGCATGTTGGCCAAAACGTTGAAGAACGAAATTGATTTTTGGTCTTGTTTATTTATTCTTTCTGAAAGAGATTCAAGTTGTTGGTAAATTTTGAGAAGCAGCTCATTATTGCCACTTACATTATTTATTTTATTTACATTGTTGTTTGCTGGTCCTCTGGCAGCAAGTGCAAATGATACTCCGTGTCTGACGAAGTTGGGAGGTAACAAATTGCTATGTACTTGGGTTTGTTCCGGGGAAAAATTAACTCTTGCATCTTGATACCGAGGGCATTCTCGATATGATGCTGGATGACCAAATATGCCGCAGTTAACACAATATAATTTTTCTTTTGGCTCCATCTGAGCCAATTTGCATTCACCGGGGGCGTGAATATCTTTGCATTCAACACAGCGATAGTGCATGGCACAATTGGCAGTTCTCATCAAGACCATTCATTTGATACCCATATCGGCTACCTTTGATGAAATTTTTTTTTCGGGGGCCACTCCCCTATATGGGGAGACCCCCCTTAAATACCTTATAAAAATGTTTGTAGTTGAACTTTGAAGAGAGCACCACTTTACATCTGCATACAAAAATTTGATGCTTCTAGCTTAAGTAGTTTACGAGAAAAAGTGCTGTGCCACACGGACGGACGGACAGACGGACAGACAGGACGCGATTTTAGTAAGATTTTGTAAAATTATTTTACAAAACTCTAAAAACGACGTTTAAGATTCGGCTTGTCAATGGAGTAATAAATAATAAAATGGAGGCACACTGGTATTTCTTTTGTAGCAAGAATATATTTGATGTGCTGTTGCGAATTCCGGCCATACTGGCCTTCTACCATTCACAACTTCAATTGCCTAATTAACATCTCCACCTACTCAAGAGCACACCTACCCTTTTCTTTTAACAAACCTAATTCCTTCCTTCATACTAACAAATTTCATTCATTATTTCCCACTAACAAAATTTAGTTTGTTATACTAATAAAAACCCACTCTCGCCTCCCCACTAATAAATTTCATACCAATGCTCACTAAAAAAAAAGTTGCGCAGTTGAAGTTACTAATTGGATGAATAGGAGATTATCAGAAGATGGCTCCGGTGTTTGTCATGGACTTTCAATCGAGGAGCGCAGAAACACTGTTTTTAATTTCGGCAAAAGCAATTATTTCCGTGGATATGACGATTTGCACAAAACCAATCGCTATCATGGCTATGCAAATCGCCATATATGCAAACGGAAACTGTAGCATTTGTCGAAAGTGAAAAGATGTGTGGGAAACGAAATCCAAGTATACTGAGCTTCGATTACGTTACCTCGGTACGGCAGCGGGATTGGGAAGTAAAGGATTACGGGATTGGTTGAGAACAGTCTTGATTTGGATTCGGAGAGAGGTTTTCAAATCGTAGAATAAAAGTCTTGAGCAGTCGAATTTGGAAGTCTTAGAAATAAATTAAAATAAAGTTGATTTTTTAACAGCGAAAAAAAAAAGGTTGAGTTGTATCGTTGCCGTCTTACTCAGGCTCATAAAGAAATTAATTAACATATCTGACGCCACTTCTCGTACCGGAAACAGCTGCTCAGTAGCCCTAAATTTCCGAAAACAGCTAGCCAGAAAACTTGAAAGCTGCATCCAATTAGGCCGAAAGTAGGCTTTTGAGATTGTCAAATATGACATTTCTCAGATGAAAGTTAGCCGCAATGATACAAACGAGAAGGAAATACATATATTTGCGAGCTAAAATAAATCGTGGACATAGCACTGATAAAATTTCAAACTACAGTCATATGTACTGTCAAAAATCTTTAGAAAATTTGTTTGATTTGAAAAGCACTAGATGGCGCTGATGAGGTTACTCGAAGAGGTTAGTTCGCGACGCGACGTGACGTAGCGTTTCCGTTTTCGGGTCTGAGTAAGAGGGAAACGGTTGGATAGGAGATTCCTTGAAAAAGAAAAGGAGAATTAAAAAGTTCGTCGGACAGGTTATAACTAAGAAAATAGTAAAAAAAAAAAAAAGGAAAAATACTTTTGCAGCAGAAAGGTTTTGTCCTAGTGTTGATCGTAAAAAAATAATTAGCGTGTACGAGAAGCGGAGAGAAAAAGAAAAGAAAAAACGACAATTAAATCGTGCGAATTACTCAAAGTGATTGAGTTGATCATATTCTGATCAAACAGTGCAAATATAACTTGTGAATTATCATGTATGAAATAAAAGTTTGCATAAGTAGAGTTATTGCAATAAGTGATTTGATGTCATCTTTGTAGGTTAGAAGTTGTGGATTCCGTTCTCCCCGACTTTGTTCCTTTTAATGCAAGTGTCGGCTCGAATTGCCTAGTGGGTTTGAATTTACAAACAAATTGAATGATTGAATAACTTATACGGCAGAAGTATTACGTGAAATTATCCAACTAAATCAACGGTAAGTGAAATTAATGGAAACTGTTGCGAATTCCGGCGTACCGACTTTCTCCCATTCGCAACTTCAAATTGCCGCCGTAATATTTCCACCTTCCTTTGGGCACTCCTACCTTTTCCCCTGTAAATTTATTTATTTTATTAACGTTTTTCCATTTTCCCTTTAATTTTAATTTCCCCATCATCACAATCCTACCCTTTCTCTTATTTCCAACTACAAAAAAAGCACTCCTTTTCTTTTTGGGGTATCGGCAAAACCAATAGCTTCCGAAATGTGTATATGTGACACTTTGAATTCAACCAAGCGCTTCTTAGAGTGTTCAAATTGCCATATGTAAAACAATGGATACTATTGAGTTTGTCGATATGGACCAAAAGATGTGTGGGTAGCGGAATCGAAGTGTAATGAACTTCGATTACGTTACCCAGATGCGGCAGCGGTAATTTAAAAATGAAAAGGATTGCGGAATATGATTGGGAAAGGTGAAATTAAGTGGTGAGGATTGAGGCAGTCAGATTTTGGTTTTGGGAAGGACGAGAAGGTTTTCGGTGTGAGATAAAATTGATTTTTTTGGAGTTGGTATTTGACGGGATTGAATAGTGGACTTTGGAAATAGAGGGGATTTGATTTTGTGCGATGTTAGAACAAAAGATTTGGTTAATTTGGAGTGCGGGAAGAAGAAAATTGTGTGAAAAAAAAAAGATTTTTTTTTAGTTTGGAGTACGGGAAGAAGAGAATTGGTTAAGAAAAAAGGATTTTGTTAAATTTGGAGTGCAGGAAGAAGAAAATTGTGATTGGAATTCAGTGAGAAAAAAAACAAAAATCAGAAGTGAAAGGAGTGAATTTAGAAAAAACATTGATAACTATCAATTAAAAAGAAAAAGAAAAATTTGCCGCTCGTAGACGGAGCAGAGGAAACGATTAGTGCTGATAAAAGTGGCCGTTGTTTTTTTGTTGTTGTTTTAAGGATTTTAACGTACAATCTAATTTTCAGCAACCCCACCCTTCTTTTGGTGTATTTCACCGGGCGCTCGGAGTTCTACAGTGAAAGAAGTGAGTACCAATTTTCTTTTTTTCTTTTTTTTTAAATATTTTATCAATTATGATATTTTCCAGTAGTTTGTTTATTATATTCTTTATAATATTGCATTTTTTTCAAGTTTATATATTTTGGTTTCTTTATATGTTATTTTAAATTTCGAAAGGGGTTTTTAGTAGTTTTTTTTATTGACCTTCTTCTTATACTATAGATTTGGATTATGATTTGTGAATTAAAAAAAACGGCCATGTCACAGTAAAAGCCATATTTTTCATTACTCAGAATGACCTTCCCTTTCCCATCCTTTTCCTTTTGTGCTAGTTATTTTATGTAAAGTGGCTCAGCACGAGCAGAGGGTGTCCCGGAAGACCCACGACACGACTGAGCGCTAGCCGGCCTCAGTATGCCACCCCGGGCTACACACCCCTCTGCTAATTCTTAATGTCTGCAACTGCGGTGACTCCCGCGGTTGCTACAAAACACACGGGCGTTAGGATCAAGTGGCCGTTTATCCCTATAATTAATAAATTTGAATTTAAAATTAATTTAATTTTTAGTGACCCCAACCATCTCCTCTTTTTTTGTGTTCTTCGTCGAGCGTTCGGAGATCCACAGAAAAAAAGAGTAAGAAAATAATTAATTGTTTTCCTTTTTTTGATATTTTTTTTATCTCTTGCGTATCATTTTAGTTTATTGTATTTTGCTTTTGGTTAAAATCCTATTTGATTTATTTGTACAGTAATTGTTGATGGGTCTGTTTTGATTTGTATCACAAAATTGTTGCATTTGCGGTGTAAATTACGTTTCGCTAAAATATAACGGCCATGATTTATTAAAAATATTTATTTTTCATTTCTCAGGATGACCTCCTCCTCTCCCGTCCGTTTCCCTTTGTGTTAGGTTTTATGTGTAGGGTGGCTCAGCACGAGCAGAGGGTGCCCCGGACGACCCGCGACACGACTGAGCGCTAGCCGGCCTCACTATGCCACCCCGGGTTACGCACCCCTCTGCTATAACTTAATGCCTGCAACTGCGGTGGCTTCCGTGGTTGCTACAGTGCATGGCATTAAAGTTTTTCTTGAATAAAATTATTCTATGTTTCTGCATATCGTAGGTTAAACACAAAACCCGTCTGACATGAGCGTAGTTCTGTCTACCCAACTTGTTTTACTTTGGTTATTAGAACGCTAATTAAATTAATTGCGAAACGAAACCAATTCATTCTTTTCCAGTAGTTAAGAATTTTTAAAAGGAAATGAAAACGAGAGGTAGGTATGCGGTGAAGAGGGGAATTTTATTATAAATCCGCGAAAGATCGGTTAGCTCGGTTCTGGTATGCGGTGCCATAACTTGTGTTTGACATTTTTAGAGTATTAGAATTAGAGTAGCTTATTTCTGGCACCGCGTCGGTAATTAGATTGGGAACGCACGAAATCGATGTTGATTCGCAAGGGCAGCGGTAAAGTAATGCCGAAATTTTTCTACGGGAAATTGTTGAGCGCGTTTTAACCGGGCATTTGAATCGATGGCTGAAAGAGAATAATTGCGCTTAGTCTACTCGCGTAAGACCTGCGACCGAAATTCCTCTCCGAACTAACTAGCCTCCGAGCAGTTAGCTCGGAGTAGACTAAGGTTGCAGGGACCAGTTGACCTGTAGGGTTCAGTCCGTTGGCACGTAGCGAGACTCGACGTCGTTAACCGATAAGAGGTCGGTTGAGATTTCCTTCGGGAAATCTCGAAAGAACGTGAGAAAATCATTACATTTTGGAAGATGAAAACCAGGCAGTATATCAAACTTGCAAAACTCAGTATGACCGAAAATAATTTCCATTTAAGGGAATTTTTACAAGACTAAGGCGGGAGTGGCTATGAGAAATCCGGTTTCACCATTTTGCGGCGAGATATTCAAAAGATTACAAGAGGGAATACAAGAGCGAGGCCAGTTACCAAAATGCTGGATTAAATATATGAGCCATGTTTTTGTGTACGTGAAAATGAGTGTTTCGGAGAATGTATTTGCCGACCCGAATAAAGCCCATCAGAACATAGTATTCACGATGGAAGGAGAGAAATACCGAAAATGACCTTTTCTAGACACAATCGCAAAGCGAAATCTAACAAATCTATGTTTCGAAGTGTATCAGAAAGCAACTCACACACAGAGGACACTACCGAACACATCAAACCATTCGCAACAACTGAATGATGCACCGCATAGATTTGCCGCTAAGTAAAGGAGCTAATGAAAATTAAATGAATACATCGATAAAACAGTTAGACTGAGCGGCTTCAAGAGCGAGATTGGCACAGAAAATCCAAAAAACCTGACCGCGAAAGGAGTGATCAACATTATCAAATGCGAGTACTAAAAGGATATACTGGAAGGCGTTAACTTACCACGAAGGTATCGGCAATGGAATGAAAAGAATAATCAATCAGCACAATTCTGTAGAACTAACTGAATCAAGTAGCAAGAGCCAGCTCAAAAACATTCTCGGATCAACGAAGGACAATCGTGAACCACATAAGAAATCTGGCATTTATCATATCGATTGTTTCACGTGTGAAGAAGTGTAGACATAGGACAGACAAGGAGACTCATCGGCATACGAACCTAGGTGAAGCAATAGCAGCAAAGTAGAAGGGAAGATCCTCAAACCTCAAACGCCAAGTCGGCGGTAGCAGAACAAATCATTACGAAAGGACACGAGATAACAATAGAGGAGCAACGGTCATCAAGGATGCTAGTGGTATATTGGATTGGATGTCATGGGGAGGCTGGTAATAAGCCGGGAAAAGAGAAAGTTGAAAAACTAGGTTGAAGGAGATGCAGGTCGTGACTATTCAGATTACCTCACAAATATCTTTTCTTAACTTTGTAAGAAGCAATATTTTTGTAATCTTTTATAGCTTAAATCATCATCTTTTTATAAATCACTGGTAGTATATAGTGAAAGTATATTAATGTAAGAAAAAGTCTGTGTGGTCTAGTGGTTAGAGCATGAACGCATAAGCCGAAGGTCCCAGGTTCAAATCTCGTTGGGAGCAACGTGATTTAGTTCAGGAGATTTTTCGAACAGACTACGAGTGTTCACTCCGTGGTGATATGTACTGATTTAATCAGATCATATCATAGCTGAGCAGGCACACGGGAGCGTGGTATTGACCAAACCAACTTCCGAAAAAATCAATACGGTCATGAAAATGAGATACTCTAACTATCTCTAAGCGAAGGCCCGAGAGGGGCTGTAGTGCTACAAAGAAGAAGAAGATATAAATGTAAGGAAAAACAAACCAGTCGCTGAAGACGAACAAACGATTACGATCAAAAATCGATCCCGATAAAATAAAAAAATTTTGAGAATATTTGTATTTTATCAGAATCTAGTTTCGATTCGTCGTTTTGTTTCCACTTTCATATTGGTCGGGATCGGAGGAAAGTTATAACGAAATACGCTTAAAATTTTTATATGATTGCATGCAGCCAAAACGTCCATTCCAAGCATAAACTCCTCGTATAGAAAAATATTTTTATTTTCCTCATTTTTTCATTGGCGAGAAGTTTCGAGATACTACCACCATGAAAATATAATAGTTATTAGTTGAATTTTATTCCTTTCATTTAAAGCTTTCCCCATCATAGAATTTTTTCCAACAGCTTTAATTGTAACAGTAAATTGTAGGATCTTTAACAAATACCTAAGTATTACATATATTTTTGTTGCAATTTGCATTCCAATTTCCTATTTAGTTTTTCCCTTAAACGCTTTTTCAACAAAGGAGGTACATTCGATACATTGCATTGTGATCATATTATAAATGTTTACTTATTTGTGCATTTAGTCATCATACACACAAGGCTTGGGTCAATCTTATTGTTTACTGATTCCAAAAATCTTCATACTCTCAAGTTTGCATCTACTCGGCTTTTTTATTGATTATAATAAACTTAAATCATCGAACTTTTATAAAGGAATCAATTCCCAACAGAAATTAGGTCAGCGATTTTCCACTTCAGAAATGGAGTAAATACAAAAGTGGTGTTCTTATCATATTAAGGGTGTATCTGGTAAAACTTGAAATCTAAGAAATTACTTACGGTTGCTTTGAAGTTTCCCCATTTTGCCCGTTCATAGTTATTAATTTCAATTAATTTTAACAATCCAAAACATAAGGACACACGAACGATGCACTTCCGCTGCTTTGTACTCCTCAGAAACGTCAAATTTTACTTGTCAATGTCAATTTTGACAATAATAAATTGGAATAGTTTCATGAAGAATGCCTCCTAGAGTGACAGTGACAGTTTGAGAAGCTACAACGAGGAATAAATAACTTGTTTTATTTATTTTTTGGTATAAATAAATTTATTTAATTTGGATATTAATTGGACCCACCTGCTATGCTTATTCCAGCTACAGGTTTCATGTCTAGATTCACACGCACACACATAAGTGTTGAAACAAGGGGCCCAATAAAATGCTTCATTTGATATAAGCTACACCTAATACTCTTTATTGTGACAATTATGATATGCAATTTATATAGAAACATGGCCAAAACAAACGCGGCTCGGTACTCAACCGACTGAACGAGACAGTTCTTCACTATAGTCTAGATCGAACACGTTCGTACTCTACACAATGATACAGTCTATGTCGAATATGCTCGCACGTTTCACTATAGTCTCCCCCAGTTATTTTAAGGAACTGGGCACATGTTGAAGACATAGTCCTTGAAATATGCAGGCTTCTGTCGGTTTCTGGTCGAGCTGGGTGATGAAATCGCAGGCGCACCAGGCTGAACAAGCGGACCATATGTGTCGAAGTGTGTACCTGGACGGTTTTCATGCGTGGAAGTAGGTGCTGGGGGTGATGGCAGTCTGTTGGCACCCTTGCAGTTTCTGTTGAGGATGGCACACCCATTCTATGCTGCGAAATTGAAGGAGCGAAGGATACTTGTTTCTTCGGAATCAAGGTGGCGACCAACAGATTAATGTGGTGTTTCAGAGTGCGGCCGGTGTCTAATCCGATCATATAATGGCACTGGCCAAGTTTCCTTCTGATGGTGCCAAATTCCCAAACGCCTTGATTTCCCAAGTGAATCTTTGCTTGTAGTCTCTCTCCCACTTGGAAACTATGAGCCCGCAGGATGGTAGGTGCTATTGGAGCAAGAGCTTTTCTATTGGGAAGCAGGGCGTCGAGCCTTTGCGGATCCTTCTATTCTGGTACAACTCCGAAGGAGACATACCTGAGGCTAAAGGTGTTGCTCTATAGCGGAACATTATATGCTGTTGCTTGTTGCATAGAGGAGTGGGATGATCAACAGCAGCCTTGAGACTTCTCTTCAACGTCTGGATGTTGTGTTCTGTGATTCTGTTCTGTGATTCGGCACGCTGAACTTTTGGAGTACCACACGCTCTTTACAATATCTTTGAAATTCTTCGTCTTTAAAAATGAAGCGTTCTCCGAAACCATCATGTAGGAGTCGGTAACCATGCACCGAATAGATGCATTCAAGCAGAGAGATCGTTGAAGCAAAACACGGAGCATCGCGGATTATGCGAACCTTTGCCCACTTTGACTTTGCATCCATGCACATCAAAAGCGTAGTCGATGTGCACTTTCTCCCAATTTTCATCAGGCTGATGGATTGGCGCTTTCTGCGGACTGTGGTGAACTTTGGCATAGGGACTCACAGCTCATCACAAAACGCTCTATGTCCTTGTCGAAGCCTTTCCAATAAACGTATCTCCTGGCAAGTTGCTTCATCTTCATGATTCCCACATGCGTTGCATGAAGCTGTTGCAGGATTGGTATTTGGAGAGACTTTGGAATCACTGCTTGCCCAGAATTGAATAGCATGTTGCTAGAGACAGTGTACAAGCTATCCTTGCAGCTGGTCTTAAACTCATGCAGTAATGCTTGCAACTTCAGGTCTTTTGCAGTTTCCTCGGTGACTATCTCTGGGGTAATAAACAAACTGAAGATCTAGAGCAGTGTTTCAGCATACAGCGCGTTGACTTCTTGACCAATTAAAATCTCTAGTGACTCACTTCTTGTAGAGACTGGTGCGTCGACATTTTCTTTTCATTTCCCTTCTTGCAATGTATCTCAGCTAACGCTGTGGCAATTCAGGGGCTGGGTGAAAAATCCTTAAAAGTAACTCACTGACTGTGACAAGAACGAAACGTTTGCCAAATAACTGGTTGAAGAAGTTCGTCACTGTGTATTCGATACCCAGGGCTTTTCAATCAAGCTGACTGTAATTTGACTCAGCCTGCGTCAGAACTCAGAAGGCATAGCCGATTGGATGCATGTAACCATCAATTTTGTAGCTAAGTACTGCGGCTGTTCCGTTTGTCGAGGCATCAGTTGTGAGTATCATTTGTTTTGAGGGATCAAATGGAATGAGCACTCTATCTGAGCACAATTCTATCTTGAGATTCACAAAGGAGGCCTCAGCAGCTGCAGACCAAAAGAAAGGTTCACCCGTCTTGAGTAAGCGGCGTGGTGGACGTACCCAGTCTGGAAAGAATTTGGCATAATATGCGATTAGGCCAAGTAATCTCTTCAGTTCATCCAAGTTCTTCAGTCGCGGCATCCGAGAAACTGCTTGAATCTTAGCTGGGCCCTTCTGAATCGGATTCTGTGACACTATATGCCCAAGGTAGTCTATATCTTGAAGAATGAGCATTGAGCACGATTGAGGTGAATATCATTTTTTTTTTTGTTGAGACGTTCCAGGTCTGTACCGAGATTTCTCGTGCACCACTCGAGATCTGAGCCATGACAGATGATGTCATCAAAGTACTCCTCGACCTTTGGGAGGCCATTCAGTGATTGACTCAGGATCTGATTGAACTCCACTGGAGCGGTCTTAATACCGAAGCTTAGACAGTTCATTTTGAGCGTGTTCTTATGAGTTGAAATGGTTTGAATCGTGCTTCCTACTTCATCGACCCGTAAATGTAAATATGCCTTGTGCCAGTCCAATTTACAAAAATACTTCATACCTCTGAGACTATGCAGAACCTCATCTATTCTGCGGATGGGGTGATTTGAAGTAACGATTCTGGAGTTCACCCCACACTTGTAATCCACGCATAGCCTTACCCCACCGTCGGACTTAGCTATAACAACGAGTGACAACCTCCGATCGCCAGACGCAACTGGACTAATATCGCTTTTAGAGTCCGGTGTGGTTAGCTGCCTCTCAACTCACTCTCGCAATGCAAAGGGAACATCGCGTTCTCGGCTGAAAACTGGTTTTACGCCTTCTCTGATTTGAAACTTAACTTCTACGTTCGGAACACACTCAATCCTTTCTTGGGAAACGGATTGGTATTTCTTGAAGATGTCTTCAAGTAAAGCGCCTACGTTGATGTTGAGTGGATGGAGAGCTGAGTTTTTATAGCTATCTATCTCGATTAGGCTGATTCTGAAACTACAAATCCACATGGATCCGAGCAAAGCATCATACTCTGCTGGCACCATGAATAGATCAGCTTCCATTGAATTCCCTTTGTAGGTGACTGAGGTGATGACTTTACCTTTAGACTTGACTACGTGATCTGAGTTAGAGCAGGAGGGAACTGAAGCGGTTGCAGCGGTACTTTGAGTCCCAATTTGTTGAAAGCAGTTTCTGAGAGCAAAGAGAAATGTGCACCTGAGTCTACTTCAAATGCTTGCGGCTTGTTGTTGAGTGTGATCTCAACAATGTATTTATCAGCACCTGATCCAACCTGATACAAGTCCTCTGTGTTTTCAATGTGAGCGATACCATATTCACTGTTGAGGTGACGACCTTCTTCTTCTCGAGGATGATGTGTTGACAGCCTGTTGGTCTTCGATTTTCGGACCCGGGTGGTCATGCAGATTTTGGTTACATGACTGATTTTTCCATAAGAGGTATACTTTATGGATTTGTGATCTGTTCTGCAGTCACGCAATTTATAGTTTGGGCAACCACAGTTGAGACAAAGACCTAATGACCGATAATGTACACAGCTTCTGGAACTGCGGAACCGAGAACGATAACGCGGATGAGAGCTGGACTGACAACGATTGTCTTGAGACTTGAAATGCTGGCGGCTATGACAATTTCTTTCTTGACGACGATCGATTTTGTTTGCATCTACAACTTGATCCAGCGGCTCCTCTAGTGGCTTACTCAGTTGACTTGACTCAACCCAAGATGTTTCCAGTTCTGCGACTTTCATTAGAAATCCGTCGAAATCCTTGAGGTTTGTGTTTTCTGAGATATGTTCGCGCATCCAGCTGTCGTTCAGGCCTCTGATGAACTGAGCATGAAGGAAAATATCAGCTATGTGGAACTTCTTTTTACTTGTGGCATTGGGACAGATAGTGTAGAAATCACAGTCGCTTTCAGAGATGCTACGAAATCCGAGATTGAATGATGTGGCTGCTCAGTGATGCTGAGAAAGTAGTCCTGAGATATGACGGATGAGACTGATGTTGCCAGCATTTTTTCGAAATGTCCATTCAAGGTTTTGAATTAGATTTCCTTGATAGGATTAGCTGGTCCTAGAAATGCAGCTAGATTGTTACAGTGATTTTTCCCAATTGATGAATGTAAGAGTTGAATCTTTTGTTACTACAATATAACTAACGTTTTTAAAATCACAAGAGTTTTTTAATGTAAGATAAAGATTTTGATTGAATTTTATTAGAATTAGGTTGTAGATTATTAGGTTTAGGATAAAAGTTCAGTGTTGTGTTATAATTATAAATAATTTTGGAATAGTGTTGCTTGGTATTTTCTTCTCTTTCCAATTGAATGTAATAGTCTTAATTAACAAAAAAAATAAATTTAAAGTTTTGCTAAAGTTTTTAAACCAAAACGGAAGCAGGCGAAACGGTTGCCGGCTGTAAAACATTCCTCCGCCTACTCGATTTCAATATTTCACTCGAGGCGTTGAAGTCAAAACTGACGATAGATACAAGCCATATGGTAGCAATTTGCATATGTATTAGTCGGCCTACTATGGACAAGCTTCCGGTAGCTGTCACCCAACTGCGGCATTAGCAAATGCTTATATTTCGTCATATATACTATTTTCCGAATAAAAAGCGTGCCGAACGCATTCCGTGCATGCTATAAATTCACCTTGTCTAGCCCATTGTGCTCCTAAACTTTCCAAGACGAGCAAATGAAGCACACGTTTTTCACCTTCGACTGATAGCTCAGCGTTGAGATGTAAACAAACTCCTATAAATTCACTTTGGAAGGCGATAAAAACTAAACGGGTATAAGAACTGAAATAATTTTCACTTCACTAGGAGCGCTATTGTGTTCTCCACGGATCATCTAGATTCCAGTGTAGAAATCCGTCTCTAAACCGTACAAAACCTCGAATTTTCGTTGGCACCTCCACAATTCTTCATATAACGCCATGTAAGTTAGCCAGCAAAGTCGGCCTACTAATGGTCATGTGTGTGGTAGTAAGCGCTGCTGCCATATAGCTTGTATCTATCGTCAGTTTAGGTTGAAGTTAATCCTTTCTTCCAAAGACATATAAACAAACTGACACTGACAGTGACATATGTTGGCCTTCGAGGATGGAACAAATGGAGAAGCTACGCCCACAGAGATTTCAAAGGAAAGGACAAGACCGAGTCTACTGGGTTTGATGGTAT
The DNA here is from genome assembly GCA_963969285.1 of Odontomyia ornata. Classification (NCBI taxonomy): domain Eukaryota; kingdom Metazoa; phylum Arthropoda; class Insecta; order Diptera; family Stratiomyidae; genus Odontomyia; species Odontomyia ornata. The sequence goes on along the minus strand of OZ017741.1, from coordinate 234,108,543 downwards.
TTTCAAAACCGGGCGTAGAATTGCATTCAAGTCAGACACAGAAGAAAAACAATATATGTATATATATATATATATATACACACATATATAGCATATATATATATTTTTGAATTTTTTTTAATGGCTTTTATTGCAACAGTCGAACAAGGAAGCTTGTGAACGAAGCACAAGACCAAGTTCTCATCCTAAAGGCTGGTCAAGACGATTGGATAATGACAATGTAAGTCAGGATTCGACTCTGAAAGAAATCATTGAAGGTATCAGTGAAATGCGAGAATCTGAATAATCTGCCCAACGTAAACAAGACTGCACAGTACAGAAGGCCTGAGTGATGTGACACTACGGTGATGGTACTAAGTTGGTGGTATCAAAATCTTTACTTTGGAGGTTTGTTAGAAGTTGTCATGATGATACTGGACATTTGGAACTCAAGAGGACTCTCCGTCAGTTTCAAAAGCGGATTTGGTTTCTCTGTATGTGCCGCTACATAAAATTGTATATTCTGCCTTGCATAAAGTGCTGTTGTAACAAATCTCTTGCTGGAAAGAGTGAAGGACGCGTTGTTTATGAACAGATTCACCCCATCCGATTCATGGTACCTATAGTGGTTGTAGGATGTTCAATGGGTCCGTAAAGGACTGCAGTAATGGTCTGCTGTATCGGCGAAGGAAGAGTTTAGTGCTCACCGGAATTGGCCTTGTTTGAGGATGCGTGAATGCGCTGGCAGGCTAGCAGTGCGTTGTAGTGGTGCGGGTTCTTTTCCCCAGGACAAAGGTCCACTAGAAAAAAAATTTGCATTCACGAATTAGAGGATAAGACATCTCGCTTAGATGGTGTAGAGGCCGAGGTAACCTACTGAAGGGATGGACTACTAAAAAACGACTGACCGAGCCTTATTAACGCACGCAGGGCGCGAGAGGATTTCGTCGTTACCTTTGGTATTTACGACCCCCAAACAAGAGTGGGACATCCAAGTGAAAGCGGTGTCCCCTCGCACCCTCCCATCCGGATCGAGATTCATTGTAGATGTGGCCATATATTTTCCATTTAAATCCATACAAACGTAATTTGCATTAACTCTTCCCTGAAACGAAAAATAAAATTGTTTCAGATTTATGTTAAAGTGTTATACGACTGAATCATATAATACGTTACCATAAATACGAAACTTATGCCGAAGGCCACTCTAACCTGCAAGAGCCCCTGTAACAAGAAAAAATAAGGGGTGAGCTCACCCGATGGCTAGCTCATGAGTGAAGGGGCCAGACAACGTGGCCGGTCCCATTCCCGGTCAGGATTCTACTGAAATGAAAAGACCAAATTTTTCCGTTTACCTTTTCATTTTGCTTTCGGAAATATTATGATTAAACTTCACAATATTATTTTTATATGCATATAAATACAAATCAAGACAAAAACCAGCTCAAATAAATATAATCTAAGATTGGGTAGTATGAAATTAATAAAATTTATTATACACTGACATTAGACAAAAGCAATTGTAATATTGAGCAGGTTTACGTATCTGCATTTATTTAAAACAACTTTTAACACAAGTTAACACTCATGCGTAAAAAAATTCATTTGAAAAAAAAGTCAAACACATTATGTGTATTCTATGTATGAATATCAATAAATAAAATTTCATTTTGACGAAAATCTGTCTTTGTTTCATTCCTTTTTTGGCGATATTTCAGTTCTCTTACGTAAATGTGTGATCTTTCGTCAATTTCGCAAGAATTTTATTGAAAATCTTTAAATTATACTATGAATTTAATAAATTTCATTTCATTTCTTTTCATTTTAGTAACATTGCTTAATTATGAATATTAAGGTATAGTCAGGGCTGCTTCGGGAGTATTGGCTCTGAGTCGACTTATGGCCAATGTAGGGGGACCCAGCCCATCAAAAAGACGCCTCTTGATGAGTGCTGTACGCTCAGTGCTACTGTATGGAGCAGAAATATGGAACAACGCTCTCAGCAAGGCGGTATACCGAAAACGCTTGGAAAGGTACAAAGAAGAGAAGCACTAAGGATTGCATATTCATATCCAACTGTCTCTGATTCGGCGGTGAGAGTTATTGCAGGCGTAATACCTGTTGCCCTCCATGCTAGAGAGCGCCACGCTAGTTACCTGCATCAAAACAAGCATGCGATTAAGATGGTTGTACGCGAGGAGAGACAGTGCTCACTCAACGATTGGCAGCAGTTTTGGGTGAATTGCACGAAGGATAAGTGGACTGTGCGCCTCATCTCGCATGTGAGACCGTGGCTAAATTGAAGCCATGGTGAGACTGACTTCTATCTGACCCAGCTTTTGAGTGTGCATGGGTGTTTTCAGTCTTACTTGCACAAGATTGGTAAGTCACATTCCCTCGGTTGTCGGTTTTGCCCAGGAGAGGAAAACAATGCCGGCCACACATTTATTGCGTGCATAAAATCGGACAGGCTGCAAAAGAACGTCTACAGGGAGACGGAAGAGCTCACCCCGGGTAATATAGTTGCGATGATACTCGAATCGGTTGACAAATCGAAGCAGGTGGCACACTATGTTCGGGCAGTCTTAAAAGATAAAAGGGACTCAACGCAGCTGAGGGTGTTGGGGCTGGGAGATCGCTTGTCTGGCACTTCCTCTTCCCCTCTCCTCCTGCGCAAAAAGAGGGATCCCCCAGCTTGAAGGTGCCTCACATCGTAACAAAACGTGACCTGGCCAGAAATAATGTTGCAAACAGTCCCAGGCTAGGTTCTCAGGGTTGGCAGGGGAGGTGTTTAGTGGGTGGTCCAGTCGCCTTCTTGCAGGTATGGGATTTCCTAATTCTGTGCGTAAATGGGCATTCACCTCCCTACCACAAAAGAAAAACAAGGTATAGTCACAAAAAATTGATTAATTAATTAATCAAAAAACTCCTCCCACAAGCACTCGTCGTTGGGGCGGGTAAGGGCCTGCAACTCATTCTACACAATTATAAAGTAAATCGTGAAAGGAGTCATACTGAACGCGACTAAAACTTTACAGTAACTTTGGAAAGAAAACGCTCTCAACAAAATGTTGTTAATTAAGGCCTTATTTAGATTGATAATTAAGGCGATTATTTATCCAAATATTTATTCTATCTAAGACTACTGTCGAGCTATTTGCCGAAGTAGGTATGCTACTGGTTGATCGTTCAAACTCAAAATTGTGCGTTACAATCGTGATCGACGAACTTTTTGTATACTTCGCTCATTTTCCAATCCACTTGCGTCATTTTGAGAGTAGTTGTTAGTAATGAAAATAGTTTTTGGAACAGATGATGAAGTATAGTAGAAATAGGAATGATGAATTTCCTTGTGAAATGATGTAAATTTGTTGCTTACACCTGCGCATCCTTTTTCAAACTGACTCCTGTTCACTGCTTCATTTGACATCAATTCCTTTATAATAAATTTCTGTTGTGTAATAGGAGGCGTCTGCTGTTATACTAGACATTGCTTTCAATCTTGTGAATGAGTAGTTTAAACACTAATTTAAACACTTTGAAACTTGACAAAACGATCCGCAATTCGTGCATATTTTCCGCCATCGTTTTCGTCCAAATCAAATTCCTCCAATTCTTGTTTCCGTTCGTTTCCCTTGGATGTTTATGAAATTTCTTTTCACCAGGGGAAATCACTCACAAATGAAACAATAAAAATGCAATTTGCAATAATGGTAGAAAGTACGGCAGAATCACTAAACGCGATTTTTTTACCACTCTTAACGGGGGCACACTTTTAGACACCGTATCAATTGTTTTCTCTAAGTAGCAATTAAGTGGGCAGAAAAGACCCTTCTGAATAGTTTTTAAATCGTGCGATTTGATTTCATCGCCACAAGTCAAGAACTTAATAATCACATGTTCACCCCTCAATCACAATATATCTCCTCAAATTAAATCAAACCCACAGCACTAAGTCACGCAACGTCTATCCCGCTCGTTGCTTCAAATCGAGTCCCTCCCTTGACGAGTCTCTTCATGGTGGTAACGGCAGATTCTCGTTTAGTCATCTCGCGATTGCTTCGCTAAATTATGTAGCAATGGTGCTGCCATTATCGACTTTATTTGTTGGTTTTTTATGGTAGCGGTGATAGTGGTGGGGTTTATTTTGGGTTAGTAATAATAATATTAATAAGTTGTGTATCAAATTTTTCCACACTTATTGCGTTGTTATTATGAGGAAATTGCCTCTTTTCATCAAAGAACCTCGAGCAGTTTGCCTAAGCGGTAATACATATGTCCCATTGATCACCTAGGATCCTTTCCTAGGAGGCGTTGGGAAAATTTTCATATTGTTAGAATATCAGACGCCTTCAGCAATTATGCCACGGTGCAAGCAGTAAAATCAACGAGCAGCAAACTAGCAGGTATAATGCTTTGAGATATTCCATCCTACTTTCGCTTATCAGCAACCCGAGAGCTCAAGAGTTTTTGCAAAAAATACGATATTAAAGTCGCGCTCCATATGCCGTTAGAAAACTTGCAAGTTGAAAGAATTAATCAGTCAGTTCTTGCATATTTACGTAGTGTGATAGATGAACGTAATAAATGGGGTGAACCATTGCCTAATCTTCAGTGGTCTCTGGACTCCCAGATGAACTCAACAACAGAACTTGCTCTAAATCAAATTACTTTCGCTTGCGGGATGACTGGAAACAGAAATCACCATGGCTCGTCGTTAGAAAGGGGATATTAATAGTCTCGGTGAAGACTCACAGCAATGAAATCATAAGATGTGGGTTTTTTATGCTCTTGTGTTGTATTCGAATAAAGTTTTTGTCCTATGATGAATATTTGAAATAAATCTTTATTCAAAAGTGATAAATATACGCTAAAAAGGAGATAATTAGGGGTTAGTCTAGCCTAGATGACCATAGAAGATCTATATGGCTAGTGGCACCAGGAGTTGAAAGCAAGGAATCGAGATGCTCTCTTATAATGGAAAGCTCTGAAGGCAGTTGAGTTTGGAGGAATCAGTAAAGGACTCACCCTTATGTTATGACACTTCACGAGAACGTGGATTATACTTAATTGAATCTGTTCATTGGGTGATCGATAAATAGTGGAATTGTAATGAACGTGGGGTGAACGCTTGAATTATTTCTTATTCGTTGATTATTTTGTTAGCTAATGCAAGGGATTTAACTACAGCTATCAAATTTTTATCAATACTGGAGAATTGTTTATCGAAATTTTCCGTCATGTTTGATAGTATTTAGGGTCAAATCTAGTATTTATGATTAGTTTTTAATGAATTTCATCAAATAATCTTCATTACCCTTCCCATGTTCTATTGTTTTCATTGTTTGCATACTCCTGATCGAGTGTTCATAATAGTTTGTTGGAAACTATACTTATGATGTCAAAGGGAGATTGGCGTGACCGATTAGGGATTCCATTTCCACTGCTTAGCATTTCATCATTAGTGTGCATAGATGTCATACACTTTTTGAAATTGCTGCAGAATAGGGGAACAATATTCGGTTTCGTTGAATATGATAACTCTTTTCACAGCTACTTTGGATACTTTGAATATGCTGCCATAAGATTGATTTCCTTCCAGTAACCTTGGAGGTTGTAGTCTGTGTGGTCTATTGGTTAGAGCATGAACGCATAAGCCGAAAGTCCCAGGTTCAAGTCTCGTTGGGAGCAACGTGATTTAGTTCAGGGGATTTTTCGGACAGACTGTGAGTGTTCACTCAGGGATGATATGTACTGATTTAATCAGATCATATCATAGCTGAGCAGGTCCACGGGAGCATGGTACTGACCAAACCAACTTCGGAAAAAATCAATACGGTCAAAAAAAAATGAGATACTCTAACTATCTCTAATCGAAGGCCCAAGAGGGGCTGTAGTGCTACAAAGAAGAAGAAGAACCTTGGAGGTTAAAATATGTTATGATTATCCATTTATTCACTACCATTGACATGTACCCGGGATTTTCCAAAGTAAATAATGGTTGAGATTCCCATGGAGTAATTTCCACCTTATCCTTTAGGATGCGTGAGTTAAATGGAGAGAAAGTGGTAATGCAAATGATTAAAAGCACGTTAAGTAAAGTATTTCCAAAGTGAACATTTCGCGCATGACGTTTGGTCTTTGCTTGAGACTCTTCATCGTTGGTCCCACTGATTATGCTGTTGCAATGGACTACATGCTTTAAATGGGGCATCTTTCCAGTGTGGAGATTTATTGGAAGAAATTGGGTTCCCTTTCATAGTTTTTACACATGGATCCTTGGTTTAGGAGAGGTTTGATGGCTACAAGTTGATTCAACAGTAGTTGAGGCAGCTATAGTCTTGATTTTGTTGGATTTTACACTCGAACCTGGCTCAATATTTGAGTGGTTTGTTGACAGGCTGTAAAAGAAAGGTTTCACGGACGGATGTGATACTCCTCTTTGATGTTAGAGACTCTGGCACAACTGTCGCCTTGCTGTCATCTAAAGTGGTTACCATCATCGGCATTGGTGTTAGGTTGTAGATGGCTCGATCAGTTATGCCTTTCATGGTTATAACTTGCACTACCATTTCCATTCCATCTCTCTCTTTGGACGCACTTATAATATTGCCTAGTGGCCATTTAAGTGATGGTGACATTCGTCTTTCAAGATAACAAGACTGCCTGGTTTTAAGCCTACAACCGGAGTGCTTCATTGGTTTCTTTGTTGTAACTCATCCAGCAGTTCTTCGTTCCACTTTTTCTAAGACTCTAGTTGTTTTTGGTAACTAATTCCCATTATTGGCCCAATTTTAGACCTGTTTCTTTAACTAGAGGATTAAGTAGAGCTGATAACGGTTCTCCAATCAGAAAATGTGCTGGTGTCAAGGCCTGAATGTCATTAGGGTTGTTAGAAAGCTTTGTTAATGATTGAGATTTTAATATTGCCTCAATTTTGGTGATGAGAGTGTTAAGCCCTTCATATGTGAAAGACTCACTACCTATATTTCTTCTCAGGCTAATTTCAACGGTGGCTTCCCAAAGCTCACCAAAGTGTAGAATTCTTAGGGGAATTTTAATTCATCGGGAAAACCTGGTTTTAATAACAATTCGTAAATTTCTTTGCGTTTATTTTTGCTCCCATAAAATTGGTGCCAATGCCGCAATGAATATAAGTGGATCTTCCCCGTCTTGCAATAAAGTGCTTTAAAGACGTCTCTTGTCAGGGTACAAGTGAGTTACAAGTTGATTGCCTTGGATGTCAAACCTATAATTACCGCTATATACGCGTTCATAGGTTTCTTACTTCAAATTTTATTATGAATATGAATTGGGCCACAAAAGTTTATTCCAACATTCACAAATAGCCAAGAGGCTTGCACCCGTGTAATTGGTAAGTTTGCCATAATTTGATTGATTATCTTTAGGTGGAATTTGTGTAGAATAGAGTCTGAGAGCGTTCTCTCATATAATGGAAAAAAATATTGCCTTGCTGCTGCTAAAAGGCTTTTGGTCCGGTGTGAAGGTTTGTATTATGTAATTCAGTCATTGGAATTACTACATATCCATCCTTTTGAGGAAGAACTATGGGGTTTTTGGCATCGTATGGAAGGTTGGCCTCTTGTATTCTTCATTCTACTCCTATACTTTCCATCGTCCAAAAATGGTTATAAAGCGGATAATTTTCTCCTAGAGAGTACCAGTTGCCCCTTCTTGAGATCTTTAAGTTTTTCTGTAAAATGTTGTTCTTGAATGGTTTTTACCACACAGAGCAGAGCTTCATGAATTTCAATGGGATGCAAGATTACACTATTGGATCGTGTATTTCTTGAGTGATGCCATTTGAAAATTATTCTGATATAAGCTAGAACATATCGCAGTGTTTTAAATGAATTACAATGGTTAATAATTGCTAGAATATTATAGCTTAGCTTGGTTGAAGTGGTTGAATTTGGAAGTGTAACGGGATTCTCGGAACATATGTCTGTTGTATGTGCTTTGGTGTATGGCAACTTTATTGGTTCAGCCTGTAGGAACCAAAGACCATCAAACTGCAGGCTAAAAAATAGTATCTGAGATGCGTTCAGGCCTCTACAGATAATTCCTTTGGAAGACTGTTGAAAACAGTGCTTTATTTCTGAGTTTTGTTAAACATATGATACCTGGTTAGCAATGAATTCGTTTGTGATGATGATTCATAGGTAATCCACGTGGAGTCGCTCTATAGCAATACTACGCCAACCGTCAGAGTAAGTATTGATTTGACCCGGCATACCAGTTTTGGTAATATGTAAGCCACCGATAACTCGAGTCGTGGGAGGTTTATTTCTGTAATAGGAGCCACTTTAGATTTTGCATATAGCACCGTCACGGTTGAGAGTTCATAGGTACACAACGGCAGCATATGCCTTTTCACTTGCATTTGCGAAACCATGAATTTCTATCGGTTTTAAGTGCCTTCTAGTGAGGCTATGCCTTCGTATAGACAATTCTTTCAGTTTTCTTTGTTCTCTTCTTCGAGCGTCGATGGAAGGTGCGTTAAAGTGTCCAGCAAAAAACCAAACAGCGCAGAACGATGATCGATGGGGTTCATAGTAAAGTTCAGCGAAGAGCCAAATAGTGTAGAACGGTGGTCAATGGCTACTTTCCTGGCACTCTCCTCCAAGTGTCGATGGATCAAACTGTGCATTGGTAACCTTTCCGCAGCAAAGATGTAGAGTACCATAGTGGAACTCACACTGAGTCCTAATTAAGGCTTGGACATGCTCTAGCATGTCCAAGCCTTAAGCTTGGATCACCAGATGTTAACAACTCATTTGTTGCTTAATGATTGAACTTCTTTATTAATCTAAATAAAATTTATGCATGTTTTTCACTTGCTTTACTAATTTCGAAAAGATAATTCTATGCATCTCGTGGGAACGTAGATGCTTAGTTACCTAGTTTGGATAGATACATTTCATGCATCTTGTTTAGTCATGAATCCATGGAATGTTGTGTGTTTCTGAGTATAAGTGAATTTCGATAGCTTTTAAGATAATTAACGAAGATTTCATCATTCAGATTGAATCACTCAACGTTTTTGTTGATTCGAGCATCGCATTGAGCAAACTCTCCATGGACAAGTTTGGTAACAGGGATAAATTTCAATTGTTGCGAAATTTTCGATTGACATTGACTGAAGAACGAAGATAACTTGTTGACAGTTTCATCCAAACTGAGCTCATGAAGCTTTTACGGCATGATAGCGTTGGCATGATGGTCGAAGTTCTCGTCATCCAGTTTGCCTTTTCGAAGGCGGACTTATAGTAATCGAGCAGTTTGTTAAATTTATTTTGTTTTATTTAAATTATTTAATAATCTTATATAAAATTTAAATTTTATTTTGTTATGTCAAATTTATAGATTTTATATTTTATATATTCAATAAAACAAAAAATGCTCGATTCGAATTCGGCACAGGGTTAAAGGAAATTCCTGCATAATATAGGCCAGATCTGCTAAATCACTACACAACCAGTAAACCATTTCCATATAGGAAATCCTACTATGACTTGATAGTATGTAAAATACACATTCTCGCATTCCGCTCATCATACTCCTAGACATACAAAATATACATTTACACTCATCGAATTGTTAGTAACAACTCTTATCAGTGAACAAGCTACTCAACGCAACTTGATATTCCATGCATCCCATGAGCGGATGCCCACATAGAAGGGGGGCAGTCTGCGAGATAGCTAGCGAGCAAAAGGTGAAGTGAAGTTTTGGACGGATCCAAACTGAAAAGGGGGGGTCTGCTGAAAACCGACACAGAGCGTGGATGGGCGAGAACCACGCCGGCAAAGTGAATTGAAGCTTTGAGTGTCGAAAAATGTCGGTTTAAATTTCTGGGCATTGTAATGATTTTCTACTTTTCAAGTTCGAACGTGGAACCGACCTCTCATCGGTTCTAGACGTTAAGTCTGAGTAGTGCCAACGGATGGTACCAACAGGTCAACCAATCCGTGCACCGTAACCCATTCACGCGGTGACTGCTTGTCGGCCAGCTAGTTCGGAGAGGATTTCGGTCGCGGGTCTCCGAATGGGTTACGCTCAATTACAATATTTCAGTCACCTGAACATGCCCGTTTTCCAAACGCGTCAATAACTACTCATCCAGAACGGGAAACCTACGTTACGTTAGTTCTGGATGTGATCTCTCCACAGATCTCAAATCAAAACTCTACAAAATCCTATAGGCGCGTTACCGAATCACCGACGTGGTACCGAAAAATATGCTACTCGAAATTAAACCGACGAAAACTACTCTAATGAAATGCCGAAACAAGCAAAGGTACCGCGTACCGCGCGCGACGCGAAACCGACTTCAGCGGATTTGTCGAAACCCTACCCTCGCGACGGCATACTTACCCTACACTCTCGGTTCCCACTGAAAAAGAACGAGTCACTGAAAAGGAAAGTCGTGGTTAACGTTTTAGCAATTCATATTATTTTCTTAGCCTTATCAATTTAACATTAGTATCAATGAAATGTAATATTTAATCATTATCTTTTTCAAATTTCAAATTTCCTTGCCATTATTAAAAATAAGAGCAAATACAATAATAATATTATAGTATTAAATCGATAAACGTATTAAGAATAATTTATATAAAATACAATAAATGTTTCCTTCTGTTCCGTTTTATTCATTTATACTTTATTTTCATTGAATTCTATACTTTTTAATGTTTTCATTTAAAAATTCTCAAGGGTAAAAATTACGAAGACGATTTCCTTAAAATAGATTTGATAATTATGTTTTCATAATTTTCATCCATTCTCATAACTAGATCTTGTTTTGAATCGGAGTTTCTCCCCGTTAAAAATATTAACAATTTTCTCTCTTATAATATGTGTCTGTATAATAATTTCACCAAAAAATATTTCCCTTTATTTTGCTACACGAGAATTTATTTTACTAAAGCGTAAGAAATATTTAAACGCGTTTTGCAATTGTTGAAAAGAACGTGTGTATTTGTAACTACTCAAAACAAAAACAACAGACAAATTCCCACTTATTAAAAGAAAATTGTCTTAAAAAAATGTTCCTATATCTCTAGCAAATTATGCACTTGTTGTTTTTAATTATTTTTACTTCATTCATTATCAAATCTTTTTTTTTGTCTATAGTATATAAATAGTCAAAGAGACAATATTTGAAATAACAAACACAAAATATATATATTTCATAAGATACATGCATCGATAATAATCAACCTTATACGAGTAGATATGCTTTTGCAGCCGTATAAAATAAATTCTTTAAAATTACGCAAAAATAAGATAAAAACAGGAAATCGGAAAAACATTATTGTTCATAATATTAATTGTTTCATTAAAAATAATAACATCATAATAGTATAGTATCGTAGTAATAGTGGGTGTGTGTGTATATGCGAAATAAAAATTAAATTAATTCCTATGTAATAAGTATCAACCCCCATTGAATGGATCTAAAGAATGCTTGCTTCTTCACATCTTCAGCATCCCGCTCCGATGAGCCCAATCTTCTTTCAGGATTCTTGTGAAGCAGCCTACGCATAATTGCAATAGCTTCTAATGGTAAAAATCTAGGATATCTGACTTCATCATTTACAATCAAGTCGAACACTTCTTCCTTTTACATATTTGGCCTGGTAGTGACATTTGGTCTGCGAAGAGGTTGCCGCGTTGAAAAGGATATGCGAGCAATCAGTTACGCGTATTATATTGTAATTGAGGCAGATTCGGGACAATAAATTTTACTCTGTATGTCTACACCTTTTCATAGCGGTAAAGGTGAGAAATACAATAACAAATTGAACGAGTCGTCTGTACGTGCGAGCTTCGGAAAACAAATAAGTATCGCGAAATCGTTCTGCCAATATGGCCACTCAGGAAAGTGTTTCGCGACAGGCAACTGCAACACCTGGCAATGATAAAGCCGATCACAAAGCCAGAATGGATGGTGGACTAACTGGCTGCATCCAATTCGCGCACGCAAAATAAATTTACAAATTGCCTTTAACTTCTGCCACTGCTGATGGTTTTACAGCACTGCTGCTTTCACCCGCATGGTCACCTTTCGCCTGACTATTATCTTCTGGTGCCTTTCCACTCACCTAGACAAAATATTGCTAATATTTTCTAAGTCTTTCTTAACTAAACTAACCTCTTTCATGATTGGAGCCTGTTGATCTTCTTGCTGAGTTTGACAGAGTTCCCTGTTCTAGCCTGAGGCAATGTTCCGGTGAATTTCACAAGTGTTTGATGTTCCCTTTGCAGTTTTCTTGAGTACGTTTCGCTCCGACCAAATCCTACACACAAACGATCGTCAACGAAAGTATGTTAAGAGGTAGAAAAGCACTTGAAACGTTCTAGACCGCACAACCTACGATCACGAACCTTCGATCACCACAAACAGTTCTTTTGTTTCCTTCGCCGCCATGTGGCTGTCAAAATCCCAGGTTGTCACCTCGGACAAAACATCTGTGTGTGGAATGGCACGCCATATGGCGGCAATGTGCCTCTCCAGTTGTCGCCAGTGGCATAGTTTTCTCGATGGCCACGGTGGAGGGGCATTTCCAGATGGCTATGTCTCGAAATGTGCCGGGGTTTGGATTAATTCTATATTTCGAATATTTATATCCACAGATCTAAATATTTGGACAGAAAAAAAAATATTTTCTGCACAACGATATCCGCACGACAGATGAAGTCCGCTGGCACTTCGAGGACATATCCATCTGGCCGGTTGCAAGGGTTCGGGATCGGAATCACTTCGATTCCCGGGCGTAGGCGTCACATTACACATTCCCCCCCCCCAAAATCGAAGTAATTACGATCCCGTCTCCTATATAAAAGGTCTTGGTTAGGACCGTGGCGGGTCGAAGGTCGGTTTCGAAGGATAGGCTACAACCATGTTCGTGAAGACTCGACAGTGACTATATAGTAGGGAGTCAGGTGTTATTCGGAGGTCTTCGTCTAGGCAAAGATTGGGGTAAGCCAAGGTTTTTCGTGGGAAATAGTTGCACTTCATCGTCTAAGGTCTTTTGCGTGGTAAATTCCCAGGGTTTTACCAGTCATGTCCGCGATGAGGTATCGGGTGGGGCTTATTACTTGTAGGACTCGACACTTCACGAATTTCTTGTCTAGTTTGGCATTGTAATGTCGGGTGGCATCGCTCTGTCGGAAGTTTCGACGATATATTTCGTCGCCTGCCTTAAAGCCAGAAGGATGAGATCGCAAGTTGTACCGCTCCTCTCCCATCCGTCTACTTTCTTCAATCTTCTCCCGCAGTTGATCTCGCAGAAGTTGGAGCTTTTCGTGCGGTTCTAGAACCACGATTGGGTCCTCTAGCGATTTCAGCTGCCGCAATAGCCGGTAAGCGCTCCCATGACAGATCATGTACTGGCCGAACAATGCGAAATACGGCGAAATGCTGGTAGTGGCGTGGTACGACGAGCGCAGCGCACTAGTGATGGCGGACAATTTGCGATCCCAGTCCTTCTAATTCGGGTGGACATAGGCGCGGATGGCCGCTATGAGCGTACGATTCAGTCGTTCGGATGCGTTGGCTTGTGGTGAATAGACGGCAGTTCGTTGGTGGATGATGCCGTATTTGGACATTAGGTCTCGGAACTTGCTGGAGGTGAACTGGACCCCATTGTCGGAGACAAGTTTCTCCGGAACTCCAAACATGTGAAAGACTCGGTTCTCCAAAAAGCTGATTATAGGTCCAGTGTGCATGTTACGTAGTGGTTCTATGATAGGGAATTTAGAGAGCTGGTCCAGGACCACGACAGCTCCCGTGTGACCAGAAGCAGATCGAGGGTAAGGACCGATAAGATCAATGTACAAGCGCTGGAACACGCGTTCGGGGACCTCAACCTTACCCATGGGTGGCCGAAGAATGGTGTTGGGCGCTTTAGTGCACTTGCATAGCTCACAAGAGGCTACGTACGCTTTTATCTGTTGTGCCATCTTAGGCCAAAAGAAACAGGTTTTCAACCGCCTAAGTGTACGACCGTATCCGCCGTGCGCACTTGATGGGTGGTCATGAGCCCGTCTGATAAGATCAGTGGTTAATTCTTCGGGCACCCACAACTTCCACTGTTCTTCTTCTTGTATGGGGTCTCCGGATGCGTGTCCCATCCGCTTATAAATAAATCCATCCGTCAACCGCAGTTCAGGAAGCTGGGGCAGTTGGTTCTGGATAGTGTGAATCAGTTGTGTGTAGGTTGCTGACTTGAAGGCAGGATGGTCCAGATCGATCAATTGGGGGCTGTCGTCCTCTTGGACCAACTCGGCTCCTTCAGGGGCGAACATTCTGGATAGGGTGTCGGGGACTACATGCTGGCTTCCTTTTCGGTGGCGAATTGTGAAGTCAAATGCCTGTAGTTTCAGTGCCCACCTTGCCAATCTGCCGTTGAGATCAGTCTGGCTCATTAGCCATTTCAGAGAAGCGTGATCCGTAACGATTTCAAAGGTGTGTCCCTCCCCATAGGCTCGGAAGCGTTTCACTGCCAACACCGCCGCTAAACATTCCTGCTCGGAGACCGTGTAATTTCGCTGGGCTGGGTTCAGCTTGTGAGACATGAAGGCTATAGGTCTCTCCTCGCCGTCTTGTGCAACCTGGACTAAGACTGCTCCCACCCCATGTTGACTCGCGTCACAATGGATTGAGAACGGTTTGTCAAAGTCCGGGCTGTGCAGTACGGGGGCTGCAGTCAGACTCTTCTTTAGCTCTTCAAAGGCTCGCAAGCTGGGCTCTTCCCAGACGAATTTACGTCCCTTACGCAGCATGTCGGTCAAAGGAGTGGTTATGGTGGCATAGTCACGTACAAAACGCTGGTACCATCCGCATAAGCCTAAGAATCAGCGTAACTGTTTGGTGGTCTTGGGTAGTGGAAAAATGTCAATCGCTTGAGTCTTTTCCGGATCGGTCTTGATATGGCCATGCCCAATGATGTGACCTAAATACTTCACCTCCGTCATCACAAACTGGCTCTTCCGTATGTTGATGGTTAATCTTGCCCTCCGGATGTGTAGAGCCACCTCCTGAAGCAAGTCGATGTGTTCATCAAAGGTCTCGGTTATAAGCAACAGATCGTCCAAGTAAACGAAAACTTGGTGCCGCAAATGAGGTGGTATCACCTTATCCATAAGGCGCGTCATTGTTTGGGGGGCATTACACAATCCGAATGGCATGGTCACGAATTGATATGGGGGCCGACCTGGGACTGTGAAGGCTGTTTTCTCCTTTGAACCGGGGTCTAAAGGAATTTGCCAGAAGGCGTCCTTGAGGTCTAAGCTCGTGATGAAATGGGCTTTAGGCAATCGACTCAAAATGCCTTCGATCAACGGTAGAGGATATGCGTCCTTGACTGTGACGGCGTTCAAGCGTCTGGCATCTAGGCATAACCGGACCTTGTTCGGCTTGACCACTAAGGTGACTGGGGAAGCCCATGCGCTCTGTGATTCTTCGATTACGCCTAATGCTAGCATTTGATCCACTTCGGCATATAACGATTTTTCCTTCGCCGGAGATATGGCGAAATGTCTCTGTTTTATGGGTTTAGCATCCCCCACATCTATAGTGTGGAACACCAGGACAGTCCGCCCGAGACCTTCCTTCTCGTGCGAGGGAAAAGCCGATATAGCCGAGTCAAGACGCAGTTGCTGAGTTACATCCAGTGTATGCCGTAATAAGTTAGTGGGTTGAGATTGGTCAGGAACGGTGGTGACGGACTCCAGGGTCGAACCGGAAAATAGTGCCGGGGCCAAGTTAAATTTTCGAACGAAATCCACTCCTAGGTAAAGATTCTGGGTTAACTGAGGTATAATGAAAAATTCCATAGGTTTAGTTACTCCTTTAAAGGTGACATCCGTCATAATTTTTCCCACTACAGAGTGACGAGTTCCGTCCGCCGTGCTTAACCAGGAGGTGAAATGACGGATTTGGTCCGCGTGCTTTGCCAGTACCTCCCCTGCAAACTCGGCAGATATGCAATTCACACTGGCTCCCGTATCGACTAAGCCTGATACTCGTTTTTGCAGGAGGTGTACTGACGCATATGGCCGAACATCATCCCTCAATAATTCGTCTAAGTATATGTCCTTCAACACTTTCCTCGACTGCCTGACTTTTCTCCAGAAGCTCCGCATCCGACGCGTGGCTCGCTTGCTTCGCGGTGGGACATTTGTGGCCAACTCCTCATGGAAGATGCGCTGTCGAGTAGCCAAGTAATTCCGCAGCCTGACATGAAAAGGTTTTACATGCCAAGGAACTTTCGTCTCGCTATCATTTCCCTGCGCATTGGCCTCGGCGGAGGACGGCGTCGGTTGTGGAACTTCGGGAGAACTGTGTTTAGCGGTGCGAGTCAGCAGAGTTGGAGTCCTGTTGGGAGCTGGGTCATAACTAGTGATGGGGTCTGGATTGGTTCGTCCGGGGTTTAGGAGTGCCGACGGGTGGTCGCGGCACTCGGTGGCAAGTTTTTTCGTCCTTTGCAATTTGCACAGTCAGGTGCGTATGTGTCGGCCTTCCCGCATCGGTAGCAGAAAAGCGTTGGCTCCGCTGGACATGCATAGAACCGATGTCCCGGTTGTCGGCAGTTCCAACAGACCGTCGGGCTTGTAATTGCTTCAAGGGAGGGTCGATCAATCAATGCTGGGTCCTCAAGCTCCGGTGGTGCTCCGCTCCTCGGTACTGGTACTGGATCAGCAAGCAGGTGGTCAGCTGCCATCAACTCCGCGGTGTGATGATTTCGGGGATTTGGTCCCGTTATGCGAGGTTGTGGGCGGAAGGTACCACGCCGCTCATCCAAGTGTTCTTGTCTACGGGCATGGAGGCGCAATCCCTGTATGGTGTTGATGGGAAAATGCAGAAGGCTGTTCTGGAGATCCCAGCGCATATTCTCTCTGATAATTTCTACCAGTTCGTCCTCGGGCATGGTATTTCTCAAGCGAGTGCTCAATCTCACTATACTTGTGTAGTACTGGTCGAACGGTTCGTGAGCGCCTTGTTTCCGTTTCTTTATTTGCTCCCTTAGCTCTCTCTCAGTGAAGCCATCCTCAAATCGATTGCGGAAGGCTGCACTGAAAGAGTGCCAAGTGGGACGTGGCGTTGACTCTTTAAAGCTCCAGTACCAGTCGGCAGCGTCGCCGCTGAACAAAAGATGTGCATGCCGGAGGAAGGCCGAGGAATCCCCTCCCAGGGTGCTGGATACCAACGCCTGAATCCGGAAAAGGAACCGGTCCGCCGATATCATATCGTTGAACCCTGTAAAGTTCAGGCGCCAACTCTCCATGATACGAGGCGTCGGGTCTCGAAAAAGTGTCAATGCGTTCCCGGGGGGAATCACATCCTCGTTTGACCTGTTGTACTGAACTGCCTCGGGGGCTGGAGGTACCAACGGAGGTCCGGTACTGTGTCGTGGTCTATATTCGGGAGCTCTGGGATCCATTCCCGAGTTCCTTGGAGGTGGGACCCATTGCTCGGATTGTCGGGAGTGGGGCATCGCCACACTGGGATTTGGCTCCCAGCCAAGCGGAGTTCTCACGCGACTGGGTGGTTGGCTCATAGGGAGATTCTGGAGCTTTCCCTCCAGGTTGCCAATCCTCTCCGACATATCCCTCATCAACGCCACGAGGGTGTCAATGGAGTGGGTGGAAGGCATGGGTGTCACCTCGGACACGACACTTGCGGCCGGAACTTCACCGCCTACGGCTCCTTGCAGGTCTAAAAGTGGTTGGGACTGTTCGGCCTCTGGAACTCCTTTCGCCACTGCTCCGCGCGTTGGTAGGGGCGTTCCGATGGGGACGTCTAGGGCAGACCGCTCGATGGGTCGCCGACATAATGGGCAACATTCTGACGTGAGGAGGAGCTGTTGTACACAGGCACGATGGAATAGATGTCCACAATCCAATCGCACGCTGTGTACCCCCTCCACTACGTCCTCGAAGCAGATCCCGCAGTTAGCTGGTTGGACCGTTTTGGATCTGGTCCAACGCTTGTCTGGGGTCCGCTTCGTTGCCATCTTTGATTTTTGCTGGGTGTGTTGCCAATGGGTATTCCTAAAAAAAAAAAAAAGGTAAGTTACTCCTACTACTAACTTAATATATATGGAAACTTAGAAATATATTTTAGTGGCCGATAGTGGCGAGCTATTCCGATAAGATATAGAAAAAAAATTTATGTGATATACCTTTCCTTTCCAGTGGTCGACTCCTCCAACGGGAAAAGAGAGTGCGTGGTAATCAGCCGAAGAAAGGATGCTTTCGGTCGATTTACGAAATTTATCCCCTAAACCCACATACATTACAAAAAACCGTCTCTAAACTACGTTAAAGTGACTCGACGAGACAAGTGGTAGAGCTACCGTAACGATTTTAGTACGCGGTCAAAATATCCCGACGCGTGGAAGCATTCCGGGCTTCGCAACTCCAGCATACGCCACCGAACGTTGAACCGATACCACTCGTCTAACACGCATAAGAAATAGTTAGAATCCTTCCGCGACATAAAGGCAAGGTAGCCTTCTATTTTCTTGAGAGTCCATGCTGATAGGTAAACCCATCAGACTGGCAGTTCCATCAAGAAAATAGAAGGTCCTTACAGGGGTTAACCTGGGACAACACATCGGAAGGAATCTGTCGCGAAGAAAAAAAAAAATCAATCAAAGGAGAGCGGAAGCTACAACTCACGTGAAGCGACTCCTAATGTGTATCACACAACTCCACTGCTCCTGATAGTGGGACTCGAGTACCAAAGTACCTTACATCCTCCGTAAAGGACCAACTCGTCAGAAGACGCGAAGTTCTTTCCCCCTTAGGATGTTTTAGGCCCCACGTTGGGCGCCATTTGTAATGATTTTCTACTTTTCAAGTTTGAACGCGGAACCGACCTCTCATCGGTTCTAGACGTTAAGTCTGAGTAGTGCCAACGGATGGTACCAACAGGTCAACCAATCCGTGCACCGTAACCCATTCACGCGGTGACTGCTTGTCGGCCAGCTAGTTCGGAGAGGATTTCGGTCGCGGGTCTCCGAATGGGTTACGCTCAATTACAATATTTCAGTCACCTGAACATGCCCGTTTTCCAAACGCGTCAATAACTACTCATCCAGAACGGGAAACCTACGTTACGTTAGTTCTGGATGTGATCTCTCCACAGATCTCAAATCAAAACTCTACAAAATCCTATAGGCGCGTTACCGAATCACCGACGCGGTACCGAAAAATATGCTACTCGAAATTAAACCGACGAAAACTACTCTAATGAAATGCCGAAACAAGCAAAGGTACCGCGTACCGCGCGCGATGCGAAACCGACTTCAGCGGATTTGTCGAAACCCTACCCTCGCGACGGCATACTTACCCTACACTCTCGGTTCCCACTGAAAAAGAACGAGTCACTGAAAAGGAAAGTCGTGGTTAACGTTTTAGCAATTCATATTATTTTCTTAGCCTTATCAATTTAACATTAGTATCAATAAAATGTAATATTTAATCATTATCTTTTTCAAATTTCAAATTTCCTTGCCATTATTAAAAATAAGAGCAAATACAATAATAATATTATAGTATTAAATCGATAAACGTATTAAGAATAATTTATATAAAATACAATAAATGTTTCCTTCTGTTCCGTTTTATTCATTTATACTTTATTTTCATTGAATTCTATACTTTTTAATGTTTTCATTTAAAAATTCTCAAGGGTAAAAATTACGAAGACGATTTCCTTAAAATAGATTTGATAATTATGTTTTCATAATTTTCATCCATTCTCATAACTAGATCTTGTTTTGAATCGGAGTTTCTCCCCGTTAAAAATATTAACAATTTTCTCTCTTATAATATGTGTCTGTATAATAATTTCACCAAAAAATATTTCCCTTTATTTTGCTACACGAGAATTTATTTTACTAAAGCGTAAGAAATATTTAAACGCGTTTTGCAATTGTTGAAAAGAACGTATGTATTTGTAACTACTTAAAACAAAAACAACAGACAAATTCCCACTTATTAAAAGAAAATTGTCTTAAAAAATGTTCCTATATCTCTAGCAAATTATGCACTTGTTGTTTTTAATTATTTTTACTTCATTCATTATCAAATCTTTTTTTTTGTCTATAGTATATAAATAGTCAAAGAGACAATATTTGAAATAACAAACACAAAATATATATATTTCATAAGATACATGCATGGATAATAATCAACCTTATACGAGTAGATATGCTTTTGCAGCCGTATAAAATAAATTCTTTAAAATTACGCAAAAATAAGATAAAAACAGGAAATCGGAAAAACATTATTGTTCATAATATTAATTGTTTCATTAAAAATAATAACATCATAATAGTATAGTATCGTAGTAATAGTGGGTGTGTGTGTATATGCGAAATAAAAATTAAATTAATTCCTATGTAATAAGTATCAACCCCCATTGAATGGATCTAAAGAATGCTTGCTTCTTCACATCTTCAGCATCCCGCTCCGATGAGCCCAATCTTCTTTCAGGATTCTTGTGAAGCAGCCTACGCATAATTGCAATAGCTTCTAATGGTAAAAATCTAGGATATCTGACTTCATCATTTACAATCAAGTCGAACACTTCTTCCTTTTACATATTTGGCCTGGTAGTGACATTTGGTCTGCGAAGAGGTTGCCGCGTTGAAAAGGATATGCGAGCAATCAGTTACGCGTATTATATTGTAATTGAGGCAGATTCGGGACAATAAATTTTACTCTGTATGTCTACACCTTTTCATAGCGGTAAAGGTGAGAAATACAATAACAAATTGAACGAGTCGTCTGTACGTGCGAGCTTCGGAAAACAAATAAGTATCGCGAAATCGTTCTGCCAATATGGCCACTCAGGAAAGTGTTTCGCGACAGGCAACTGCAACACCTGGCAATGATAAAGCCGATCACAAAGCCAGAATGGATGGTGGACTAACTGGCTGCATCCAATTCGCGCACGCAAAATAAATTTACAAATTGCCTTTAACTTCTGCCACTGCTGATGGTTTTACAGCACTGCTGCTTTCACCCGCATGGTCACCTTTCGCCTGACTATTATCTTCTGGTGCCTTTCCGCTCACCTAGACAAAATATTGCTAATATTTTCTAAGTCTTTCTTAACTAAACTAACCTCTTTCATGATTGGAGCCTGTTGATCTTCTTGCTGAGTTTGACAGAGTTCCCTGTTCTAGCCTGAGGCAATGTTCCGGTGAATTTCACAAGTGTTTGATGTTCCCTTTGCAGTTTTCTTGAGTACGTTTCGCTCCGACCAAATCCTACACACAAACGATCGTCAACGAAAGTATGTTAAGAGGTAGAAAAGCACTTGAAACGTTCTAGACCGCACAACCTACGATCACGAACCTTCGATCACCACAAACAGTTCTTTTGTTTCCTTCGCCGCCATGTGGCTGTCAAAATCCCAGGTTGTCACCTCGGACAAAACATCTGTGTGTGGAATGGCACGCCATATGGCGGCAATGTGCCTCTCCAGTTGTCGCCAGTGGCATAGTTTTCTCGATGGCCACGGTGGAGGGGCATTTCCAGATGGCTATGTCTCGAAATGTGCCGGGGTTTGGATTAATTCTATATTTCGAATATTTATATCCACAGATCTAAATATTTGGACAGAAAAAAAAATATTTTCTGCACAACGATATCCGCACGACAGATGAAGTCCGCTGGCACTTCGAGGACATATCCATCTGGCCGGTTGCAAGGGTTCGGGATCGGAATCACTTCGATTCCCGGGCGTAGGCGTCACATTACAGCATGTTACGTGGCGGAGTTCTGGTGTTTGTGCATTCCCATTTGCCTGTGATTGGTTTTTTTTTCGTGAACCCTGCGAGGACTGTTGGATGAATTTTCGCTTCGCTCGGATTCGCCAGAACGTTTGTAACTTCCTTTTCGCAAAAGAATTTTTATCTTTATGACAACAAATGAAAGTGTTCAACGAGAATTTTGTATTTCGAGTGCCCAGTGAAGTTTACAAATGAATAAAAAAATTATGATTTAGTGAAGAAGAAGATGTTTTTGAGTATTGGTGCATTGAAAGCGAAAAAAAATACATTTGCCCGGCGTGAGTGGATTTAGTGGTGATTGAAAAAAAGATAAAAATGATATCATCTGTGACTGACTGCTGTAGGTGGAAGTATTTTCTTTCTATCGGCAATTTCTTCTTCAGATTGAGCTATCTACGAAATATGACTTCAAGGAGAATGTTGGATCTCGAAGTGGTGCCCAAGCGATCGCTCCAGTCTTGAGCTGATTGCTCCGTATTATTTATACTTGTTGAGCAACGGGTTTGAAAGATATGTGTGCCGTTAGTGGGACAAAATTAAGTGAATTGCGCAATAGTTGTTGTGAGCTTCATTGAAAACATTTCCCGTTGTAGGTCGTCCATAGTGTCCCGATTAGGGATCATCATAGAGATTGATGCAAGTGACGGATTTTTACTTGTCTCCTCTACATTTACCGTTCCTACACTTGCGCTTTGCATATAATACAAACACCCGTGCAAATGTGACGTTTGAAGACGTTTGTGTTTGTTCCACATTAGAATATATGTGTGTGTGCTGATGACTTTATGAACAATATTTACACTTGGAATACAGTGAAGGGCTATGAAATTGCATCAGCCACAGTTACCTTACCCAAACGGCACATAAAAAAGGGGTACCCTAGATATTGGAACTAGTGTTGTTCACATCGATCAACTCCCTTCTCCCCCACAATTTCTAAACAGCCCGGCCGTCACGTCCGACCCGTTGCGACGTCAGTTCCTACAAGAAATAGTGAAAACGTTACCAGAAAAGTTAGTAATCGTGTCACAGCCCTCAAGCACGTTCAATTCGGACAGCTCAAGCTCGAATCGAAATTCTATCAAGAAGTTTATGAACTAGAACGTAAATATCAGGACATGTATCAACCACTGTTTGGTAAACGTCAAAAAAATCATATCTGTTGATGTTGAGCCAGAAAATAAAAAGGCAGCGTGGAAATCGGATGATGAAGATGCGGAAGACATATTATTTACCTCAATTTCTTGGACGGGAAGTACTTGAGAATTGGATCAATCGCGTGAGCTTATTCATCACCAAATTACTTGTTCGTTTACCCATTAATTGATCAACATCCAGCGTAATAACCAGGCTTTTCCCAAATTAGGTTTACTCCACAGAAGCAAAAATTTCCTAGTCTCTGTGCAAACTATCTTAAAAAAGCAATTCCCTTAACTCAAAGACTCATCGCTCACTCATGAATTCTACTTTGCCCATCGCTTGGACTTTTCTACGGGCGGAATTCTGTGTATCCCCCTAAATAAGAGAACTTGTATGGAAGTATCCAAGTCTTTTCAAACTCGGACTTCAAAGAAATATTATATTGCCTTATTAAATGGTCATATGAAGCAAGATTTCGTTACAGTTGATATTCATATAGGAGAAAATCACCCGCATCGTCATCGAGCGCTCGAAGGACCATGTTGGGAAGTAAGTGTTTCAGTTTTTCTGTATTTCTTCCATTTTCAAAATTTTATTTAAATAAATATAAAATATATTTCAATCAATGTATTTAATATAAAAAAAAAAATAAATAGTAATACCGAATAAAATCAGATTATAAACGTAACTTGCATGCGTGAAAGTACTTAGATAGCATTTTGGCCTCAGGAAATAATAAAAAAAATGTTGTAATGGGAAAAGAAAGAAAACAAAAATTAAACATGAAAAGAAGTAGGAAATTCTGAAGTGAGCTTTATATGTGATTGTCGAAAAATTACTTAGCATCGGTTTCTTCTAAATTTTGTAACTGAATATAATCTCTTTTTTTTTTGATAGGGTAAGAGAAATAAAAAAATGTTGAATTGGTAGACACAACAAAATCTCGTTATTTTCATTTATCATCCTTCCCCTCTGACCGGGTATAGGACCCGGTACGGTGGCAGGCTTACACCACCAAACATTAGCCAGCCGCCGGGTACATATTAACCTCTTTGTTTCAGGTGAAGTCGCGGGTTGAGTGGCCCGAGCAAGGTGCCTCTTTATGGCATAGGGTTATGTAATCGAATTGCATAATTATATGGCATAAATTGGTCACCGGGGTACTTCTCCTCTGATGGGAAGGCTCATGCAAGTTAAGTTGTATGAGTTTTCCACTCAGAAGAGGAATACCTGGCCACTACAACAATTATGGATTTTGATCCGGTTGGGTGGATGCGAGGGGGCTCCATCACCACCCGGTTACCCCTCTCTCGTTTGTGGGCCATGAGCCTCTCCGGGTAAGGACGAAGTTACCCTAATTCCACCCCTTTTTACTTGTTTCTCTTGTTCCATGAACAAGTCATTTACCCCTGTTGTAGTTGCCTACAATTTTTGCGACTTCGGTCGCATTGCTTTTGTTCGACCCCAGAAATTCGTGAATGCGAAATTCTTTGTAGTGTCCTTGTGCTGGGGAATGAAACCACTCCACGACATCGCAATGCTAGCCTGCCAGCGCATTCACGTGTCCCCAGATAGGGGCATTCTCGGCGGATATCTCCATCATCTTCTGCCGAGGCAGCAGACCATCGCTGCAGTCCTCCACGGACTAAGAAATTTAACTATTCACTACAGACTCTTGTGGTTGCTGAGAGATCGGTAACTTTTGTTATGAAAACTGACTCGTATCGTCTATTTCAGGCTTCAAAGATTGCCCTGTTTTCAGGGTCATAATCTTCATTGAATCAGTGACATTTTCGAATGTCGATGACGCACTATTTGGAATGTGATGATGTTGCTGTGGTGCAAGTATTGCTGCAATGCTGCTTCGTTTTGAGCTTGCCAATATTCGAGAATATGTTTCAAAGTGTCCGCATCCATCTGCTTTTGTTGAGTGATGCTTCAAAATTGCCCTTTGAATTTCTTTTATCCTCGTCGAAAATGTAGTAAATTTAGAGATCTGATGTGAGCAAAGATTCACGTAAAACTAAAGGTATGAGTGAAACGCAAGCCGTAGGTGAGAGCGAAAAATGAGAATTAGTTGATTTACAAGATGAACAGTGAATATGAGCGTGTGAATGACGACTAGTTGTTCCCACATTTCCTGTTACGGTTATCTTGCTGGGTTCCATTGGAATTCAATTGCCTATAATAATCGGTTCTCTTCTGTTAAATCTATAGCATTAATAATTTTGATATCCTTGAGGTCCACACCCAACTTGTTGCATGGTCTTGCAGTGCTTATGAGCTCATTTAAGTCGGAATTAAATTTTATATCCCAAACCACTCCATATCTACATACGAAGCTTCCTGGGATGAACGCTTTTATATCATGTCTCTCAAAGACTCCCTTTTCTACCGCTCCGTTTGCTTATTTGGGGATGTTAAAAAGATTTTGCCTTAAACCTTTTTTTAAGCATCCACAATTCTTTGTTAACCATAAATAATATTAATGGAGTATACTTCACCGATTTACCGTTGAATTTTCTTTTGAAGGCAACTACAAAAATATTGCCCTTGGAAACTATCGTAACTGTTGTTTGTGCCCTGGTCCGTGCGCACTGATTTCTCATTCTGACTGGTTCATTTAAATTGAATTCGTTGGTTGGTTTCTCCTAAAAATATTCTTCTGCGTGCATTCACCATAATATTCAATATTTATTCTTCTATTAATATTTTTTCCCAATACTCAGTTCGTCCTTAATTATGTCTCCGTCAAATGAAAAGATGTGCCATCTAGGTTTCACCTACCAAACCTTCAATGACAGTGAATTTCACCAATCCCCAATTCACCAATTTGACACTTAACACATCTCTTCAGTTGGCTATCCTGCTCCCCACAATCGTCACTCCGCCCCTTCAACCCATTAACGTTTCAACATTTTTTTCTCCTGTCCAAAAGTATTTTGAGATTTTGAGATGGTGGATATCGTCGAATAGTCGTGGAAATTTGCGTGAGGAAACTTCTCTGTCGTGTGCGTGAAATTCGGCTTCAGTGCGCTTGAAATTCGCGTAAATTCTCTGTTCCCGAGTGTACCATTCCTGCCCGAGTGTTGGAAGAAGGCCCCGAACGTCTTGCAACTGCATTTTTGTGATAATTATACATTTGTTGGGGTCCCACTGTCCCCGACCTCAGAACCAGACCAGACGGCCGTCGAGACTCGGTCGATGCAATCACAGACCCAGAACCTGGAATATCTCCGCGATCGCCACAGTCCCAGTGGAAATCGCGAACGCTCGATCTCACTCCCGTTTTGGGAATCTGGCAGCGAAATATGTGGCGGGTTGTGGCCGCAATAGTCTGAAGGAAAGTCTCGTGAAAAGAGCCGAGCGTGAAGTGGAAAGCGCGAGTGCAAGTGAAGAATTTTCCATCGCAGTCGTGGTCGCCGTCCGTCGCCATCGAATCGTCCGTAGCCGCGAGAACGGGGAGCATGTGAAAAATCCATCTGCCTGGCAGGCCATTTCCCGGGAAAATGTTGTGTAACTGCGACTTTTCACGGCGCTGAGTTCTCGTTTTCTGTGCGTTTTGTTTGAGCGCTTTTCTCGTTTCGGCTGCCGTTGCATCGCACGAGCAATACCGACGTCAACTTGGAAAACAATTTGAGAAGTGAAAAATTGTCCAGGCGGTCGCCGTGTCGTCGTTTTCAGCAGCTCTGGCGGCTTTGGCTCAAAAAGAGTTTGGGCTCATCCAATCGGCGGAAGAATTCGCTTTTCCGAGTACTCGCTAGCCGGGCCGGCTTAAAGTAATTGCGACAATCCGCCGACCGAATTGTGTCGCGGAAAAGTTCAATCGAAGCGAAATAGCAAGTGAATTCCGTCATTGTGGTTTGTGTGTGTGTTTGAATTTGATGGGATTTCGTGCATTTTCCTTTCGGCGTGTTTTCCTGCTCGTTTTCGGCTCCGGATCCATACTGTTTAGTGTTTGGTGAGTGGTTCAGTGACAAGAACAAATTAAATTGTTTCTAAGTCGGACGTCGCAGTAAATTATTCAAAATGAATTTCGATACGCGAAACAATTCGGCTCTAATGAAGCGGGCGGAGCAGCTGCGGCGCTGGGAAGAGTCCGACACAAACCGCGAGCCGACAGTCCCGAAAAATGAGCGCGGCCGGAAAATTAAGTTTTCCCTTGGATGCGTCTTCCTCGCAGCCTGCATCGCCGGCGACAAGGATGAAGTCGTTCGATTGCTGGAAAGTGGCGCCGACATCAACACAGCCAACGTCGATGGACTGACAGCTTTGCATCAAGTAATTATCTGCTTATATTTTGTTTACAAGTCCTTTCTTCTAGGATGCTGATCGCAAAGTGTCTGAGATTCTCCTTGTTTCCTTAAACTCCCATTTGACATTCCTGTGTAACAAACGCTGTTTTGATCCTACCATATCAAACGCCAACACCAAATTCTCCGTTGGAATTTTGACAGTTGTTGATTCGTTGCAATGATTCGCTTTTCCTTGGCGCCTAACTGGAAAGTTGGTACCAAATTTAATAATTGAGCGCGGATTTCCACTCTAGTCTCCTGTGTGCATGTTTAGTGAACGGGTTGTGCCTGTTGCTCCCGAATCGTGCGGTCTCACACTCGCCTATTTTTGGGCGGCCGCAATAGCCGAGCTATTTTGGTCATTGCGCGAAGTAAACGCTTCGACTGGTTTGTTTTCTTTTCACTTCCAATATTCCGCTTTCCAACCAACTGTCGCTCGACCGAGAATCATCGCCGACGGACTGACGGACACGCAGGTGACGTAGAATGATTGGGTTCACACATACACACGCACACACAGAGGTGTACAGAAACGAGTTTTTGACAATCATATGCCAGTAGAAAATGCGAGGATTTGTTTAGGTATCGGAATGACTTGTTTATATCTTGTTTTGTTTTGCAGAAAAGCGAAAATTAAATGTTTAAATTTTAGCACATAAGAATCAATAAAATAGTTTTATTAATAATTTTCGCAGTGTAGAAATTATATGTGTAGAAATTATATAAAACAACCATTTCTACTTTTTGAAGACTTGATTATTGAAAGCAATTTAAAAATTGATGCCGAGTCGACATGTTAAGGAAAGTGGGAAATTCTCTTCTAGTAGTCACAACAAATAGACGTGTTCTTATATGTGTCAAATATACTAAAATGATAAAAATATTTATTAGAGAAATAGAAAAAAATGAAATCTGGGAAGAGAGGAAATTGTGCATCACTAGAAATTTGACCTTTGCGATTGAGCGCAACGATTTTATTTTCCTTGTTTGGAAGGAAATATTCATGTGTCAAAAATTTTCAAATAGAATTTCGACAAAAATGTGAAAAATTTGGAACTTGTTAAAATTCCGGCATATGCTAGAATAAAAAAAATCAAGATCAGAGAATGCAAGATCAAAATCAAAATTAGTCTTCTGGATAAGAGTGTTCAGGAGTAGAAGCTATTTAGATATTGGTCTCAAAAGATTGATTTATAATGCACATGTTTTGCCTCAGGTAACTTATGGCATATTGAATTGGTGCCATGCGTCGGAATCGAACATTGACTCAATCTTCAGGAGTGAGGTCAGCAATCAATGGGCGGAAAAATTGAGGGGTATTAGCCCACAGGACCCAGACGGTGTGTTCGCGAAAGTGAATACCATATTCCGCAAGAAGTCTCGAGTGAAGGTATCGAATCTTGAAGTCACTAGTGATGAGATAAATCTTCTCGATAGGGCTGGTATCGAAATTGATAGTACGACTCCGGATAGAAATGGAAACAGGATTATTTGTGAAGGATTGGATAAACTTGCCCTAATTGGAACACATTTTGAATTGGTTCATCTACCAAACCCTTAGAGAGGGAATGAAATATTTTCAGAGGTCGTTGAAGCAAAAGTTTCCGACTTCAAATCAAGCCTGAACGGCCAATCAATTCTTTATTTCAATGAAACATTAACATCTGACCTCATACCGAGCTTGAATCTTACTGATTATTTTGTCAGCTATGAAGACTTGTGTTTCATATTTCGCAGGATAAACAACAAGAAATCATATGGTACTGATGGTATTCCAAATGTAGTTCTCCGACATTTGCCGGAGGTTGCTATTAGGAATTATTGCATATTGTTCAACAACATGTTGAGCAATTCATATTTCCCAAATGAGTGGAAAAAGGCTAAGGTATTTCCGATCTTGAAGAAAGGAAAAGAATCTTCGTGCCCGAAAAGCTATCGCCCAATCAGCTTGCTGCCCAACATCAGCAAGGTGTTTGAAGTGATACTCAACAGAGCATTAAACGCCCACATTGAGGAAAATGAGTTGATGCCGAATTGCCAATTTGGTTTTCATGCCAGGCATTCGACCACACATGCAATAACGAAAGTTACCTCAGACATCTGTTGGAAACTAAATGATAGACAATGTGTTGGGGCATGTCTCATTGATATGGAGAAAGCCTTTGATACGGTATGGTTAGATGGACTAATTTTTAAACTCCTTCAGGACAAGTTCCCCAGACACCTTGTCGCCATGATGTGTAATATGTTATACGGGAAATGGTTTGTTGTAACTGATGGAAATCTGACAACAATACGCGAGTTCGAGGTCTTGAATGGTCTACAGCAGGGAACAGTTACTGCGCCTCTGCTCTTCTCAATCTTCATTCGCAAGCTATTGAACGGCTTTGATTTCAACGTCTCGCCAACGCGATCATTGGTAGCGTTTGCTGATGATCTGATTATCTATACGGCAGACCGAAAAGCTACAATAGTTCAGAGCAATCTCCAAAAAATGTTCAATGATGTACAGCTGTACACTGACAATTGGCGAATGAAAATCAATGCACAGAAGTGTGAAACAATCTTGTTTCGGACAACGCTGCAGGGGACCAGTCAAGACCTGAAACGTAATTGGAAAGATTTCCACATCATGGCTGGTGAGAGTAGTCTAGAACGGGTTCCACATAAATCCTGTGTTCGATACCTCGGTGTATATCTCGATCAGTATCTGTACTATACTGAACATGTGAAAATCATGCTCAGTAAGGCACTCAAAGTAGTCATGGCCCTTCGAAAACTCTTTCATTCCAGATACATTGATCAAAAGGTCAAAATTATCTGTTACAAGACACTGGTTAGACCAGTTTTGACATATGGATGTCAGATCTGGTAAAACCAGAGCGCTAGTACTATGGAAAAATTAAGAGTTTTTGAAAGGAAATGTCTTCGTGCATTTACTGGTTTGTACAGAAAGCCTGAGACGGATTGGAAACATTATATATCGAATAGAAGAATTTATCAAACTGCTGAAGTGACGAGGGTCGATATCTTCATATTGAAACTTCTTCGGAATCATATCGCAAGATCTGTGACTGTGAGTGAAAACCCTTGGATTTCACAGCCGTTCCACCCTACAGACGGGTATATAGCGACTTGCCTCGCCACTGGCTTCATTCCTCCAGAAGCATTCGTGTATTTGGACATGAATCGATATGTTTTTGATTCTGACGGCGTCCCAGTCATATATCACATATATCGACGGGCCACCGATAAGAAGATAAAATATCCTCCTAATTTGAGTTCACGAGACCAACGATTTCAATGGAGATACTCATTTGCTAGATTCGTTGAAGCTGATCGAGTTGAGACGGGGCAATCCAGGTATTGGTGGCTGAATGACAATGTCTAAATTATTCGTGTTTATTTTCAGTTTTAGTGTTTTTCGTTATTTAGTTTTTGAGTTTCAGCTCATTATTGCTACATTTAGTGTTGTTGTTTATTTTTGTTAAAAATTACGTATAGGTTAGGTATATGTAATGTTTACTATATTCCGTTAGAGATAAGATTAAACACGTAGGTTAGGAACATTGTTACAGAATTTTTTTTAGTCTAAGATAAAGTTTTTGATTGTATTTGTTAGAAATAAGTTAAAACATATTAGGTGTAGGATCAAAGTTTCACTGTTGTGTTTTAATTATAAATAATTTTAGGATAGTGTTGGTTGGTTTGTTCTCCTTTTTCCAATTAAATTTTAAAAATATGTAATAGTCGTAATTAATTGAATTTGCTATAGTTTTTTATTTTGATGAATGATAACGTACAAATTTAGAGAGCCATTTAGGCCATTAAGTTTTTTGATTGTTATTGTTTGGAATTTGCTTTATATTCTTTTAAAATTTATAACGATTAGTATTAAATAAATCGCTTTTGACTTTGACTTTGAACATTGACTCAATTCATAGAGTGCTGAATAAGATTGTCAAGGCAATGCATGGTCTGGATAGGTTGACCCCCAGTAATAGTCTTTATTTATTGACTAGAAAATTTAGTATTAGACAGTTGATTTTTATGGAAAAGGCTAAATTTGTATTTAAAATCAGTACTAATAGTTTGAAATCAGGTATAAAACTCATCAAACACAGAGATGTCCACTCTTCCAATACGAGAAATAATGACTACCTTAAATTATCACTTGCGCGGACAAATAGAAGACTCCATGATCCAGTAAGGCTGGCCATGGAATCTTACAACTCATTACCAACTTAGTTGAAGAATGTCAAATCATTTCCCATGTTTAAAAAACTTTTGAAAGAATACACTGCTAAGGTTTGGATGGGTTTAGCTTGCGTTTCTTTATTATATTTAGTTGAATTTCTTTACTTCTGTTTTAATTATTCAGTTCTTTAATTAGTCATCGTAGTTATTATTAACAATTTAATATCTTCCCTTATACCAGCAGCGTTCTGTTGCTGACTGGGAAGTGGGATATATGTGTAAATGATTTTCAAAAATAGAATTTGAACTGGTTTAACTGGATAATTCAAATATGAGCTTCTTCTTCTTCTTTTATGTTTAACAACTAATAATCTTTATAACAAGCTTTATGTCAAGTCCTTCTATCCCATATAAGTAGTTGTACAAGTCTTTTATTAGTAAATGTAAAAAAAGCTAACAAATAAAAAAAAAAATATTTATATATATACTAATAATTTGTGATATTGTTAGTGTGGATTTGGAAAACCTTTCCTTAATCCTTTGTTCTGTCGGGAAGTGATGAACAAAGGAGGTGCTAGTTGCTAGATGGTACCGGTGTTTCGCTGGTACTACATGAAGAAGCTCACTATCCATATATCTGATCCCATTGTCCATTGTTTGTTTTTAAAAAAAAAAAAAAAGATTCTCACAAATAAAAACTTGGAAATTCATCGAAAAGGACATCCAAGAAGTCAAAGCAATTGACAAGAATTTAGTTACAATGTCGGTTGTAGATCCTTGTATTCCTACAAACTCGCCGAATGAAGTCATCATCACAGAAGTTGAAAGCTCTTCAAAGCAAGCCTTAGATATAGCAATTTAAGAGGATAGTAGCAAGTTCAAAAAAGCAACGGTTAAATTAGTTGTCAAACCATTTAAAATTAATAATTAATTTGTTTATAATAATTTTGATGTACGAAATAAGTTCTCACCCTTAGCAAGTGGTCTCAAAATCGAACGGATGATCTTGATATTATTGTTAACAAACCCTTAGGGCTTCCGCCCATTTTTATCAATAATATTAACCCTTCAGCGTCCAAAAATTTTCAACCTGCAAGAACCGTGGTAAATTATTTTCGGACTCGTTCCACAAAATGACTGTCGACAAACTTGAGACGTTTGACTTCATTCTCAATTTAATGAAAAAAAAAAAGAAACTAGGAGGACGTTCGTTTACACCTTCGATCAGATGATAACCTGTAGTGAAATGGGGTAGATTAAATGTCCGTTCAGGACTGCAGCGATAGTCTGCTGCCTCGGCGAAAGAGGATCCGCCGAGATTTGGCATTGTCTGGGGACGCGTGCATGCGCTGTCAGGCTAGCGTTGCGGTGTCGTGGGGCGGGTTCATTCCCCCAGCACAAAAACCCACTACAAAATAGTTTCGCATTTACGAATTATACAGGTAAAAATGTCGATCAACTGGTGTCGAGGCCGAGGTAATCTACTAAGGGTTGCAGTGTTTGTTCGGACTGGTGGAGACTTCGTCGTTACCGACGATGCTTATCATAGTATACTCAAATAGTAACCACACTCCATCAACCCTCCGGAAAAATCCGAACACAAGCCGAACAGCAAGCCATAAATCTTCGGTAGCAGGTAGATGGTAAACGCTGATGCGAAGAATGGCGCGAATATAAACATATGCTTCGATGAGAGATTTCAGGGCTACCAGAGCTAAAAAATCAATAACATTGCAGAAAAACAAATTCGTTTCATGCAATCTTTTAGTTTTTTATTAGGATCTGGCAGTACTCCTTTGTTCTGAAATGCGTAAAAGAACACGTGCGTCGGAAATTTTATCTGCATTTTGCTTTGTTTCTTGAACGCGCCAAAAATGGATCAGCTGTAATGCCCCGGATCAGCTGTAATGCCCCGGATCAGCTGTAATGCCCCTGGGAAAACTCAAAAAGTGTGCAACACAGGGTAAATGAAAGGTGTGGCTACTATTTGAGTATACTATGATGCTTATAGCTCAAAAATAAGAGTGGGGCATCCAGATGGTAGCGGTGCCCCCTCGCACCCTCCCAACCGAATCAAACGTAGACGTGACCATGTATTTCCCATTTGAGGGAAAAACGTATACAAACATAATTTGCATGACTTTTTCCCTCGAATGAGGAATACAAATGTAACCGATTTATGCTAAAGCGTTATGTAATGAAATCACATAACCCTCATAAAAGAGTACGCGAGCGGAAGGCCACTACCCGGCAAGAGCCCCTGTTAAGCAAAAAGAAAGAAAGAGCGCGCCCGATTGCTAGGCCATTCTAGAGGAGGAGCCTGCAATCGTTGTGGGTCCTATACCCGGTCAGGTCGAAAGAAATGGAAAGACCGAGCTTTAACAATCCATTATTATTATTTACGAGTATATACCGATGTTAAACAATCGATTTTATTCTATTATTTAAAATTTACGTTTCACAAAACATTACCTGCAAAGAGCCCACTTTTAACTAGACTGTCAACAAAAAAAAAGGTTTATTCATCTATTAGCAATTTCAAATAGGATGAACCGTCGAAATATATAGATTCTTACAAAAAAAAAACATGTTTCTTTGATGCGAAGGAATGTAAATCAGACAGAGTCGGTCATTCAGTTAATTTTATAATTGAATAAATAGAACTAATCATAATGGTCCCATTCAAAATTTGAAAACAATAGTGAATTCGAACTGACTTGATTACGACCAATTATGAATGTATTTCCTCTTTCGAATATTTTTTTTTTTTTAATACCTCCATTCCCTTCCACTCTCTCCATCACACTTTCTTCATCGCACAACGCTCATGCGACCTGCACTTCAAATTTCGTCGTTTCTTCAGGTGTGCCACCCAGACAATGATTAGGCCATCGGTATAAGGGGGCACACAAATTATGTGAATTTATCCTGTTAATCTCATCTTGTCCATTTCGTGATCAGCTCTGAGTTATAAAGTTAGCTGTCATTTCAAGCATCTCGACGATAGGGTTTAAAAGGCCCTTAGATGCTATGTTGAAATTTATTGGACTGAGATTCTCCATAATAATATCTTTCTGCTATACAATCTCGACGATAGGGTCAAGAAAGGCCCTAAGATGCGATGTAGAAATTTATTGCACTGAGATTCAATCGTTGTTAAATAAATATTCTTTAAGCCTTTTTTTAAAAACTATAAGTGAGTTTGCATCCTTAACTGAATCTGGGAGATTGTTGTATATACGCAAGGCATCATTCGTAGCATCATTCTTTAGACGATCCGTTCTTGCAAAAGGTATTATGAATTGGTTTGCGTTCCTAGCATTGTAGTGATTTTTCTGCGATACTTTCATAAATTGAATATGTGACGACGAATTTGAATTCAAGCATTTAAAAATAAACTTGGCTTTCTCTGCTTCAACGATTTGAGTAAATGTTAATGCTTTCGCTGATTGGTACACAAATCTGGTTGGTGTACGTATTGGTAGATTTAGCATATTTTTATAAGCCTTGGTAAGCAACCTGGAGATGATACTAAGGTGTTGTTTTGATGACTGGCTCCAGATTACTACTCCGTAATGTAGTTTCGACAGAACGAAAGCATTTAGCACCATCTGCTTGATATTGCTTGGAAATCCTTCATATCTTCTCAGTAACCCAATAACAGGAGCTAATTGTCTTCTTAAGTTGTTTATATGCGACAGCCATGTTAATCGTTGGTCGATGATGAGTCCAAGATATTTGAATTCCGCTACCCTCTCCAGTTTTTCGCTATTAATTCTTATATCAATGTTAATGTCTTCCTTGTTCTTCTGTTTGAAAATAATGTATTTGGTCTCAGAAGTATTTAGCGCAAGCTTATTATCACTTAACCACGAATGATATGTACTTAGATCCTCATTAATGGTATTCTCTAAGTAATCTTTTTTGCATCCCGAGTAAAGTAGAACTGTGTCATCAGCATATAGTGCATAGTGTCCCTTTAGTCCACATGTATTTAAATTGTTAGTGTATAACAAGAATAAGGTAGGGCCAAGTATGGAGCCTTGGGGAACGCCTGACTTCATAGGTGCCAAGTCGCACAATACATTATTGACTACTGTTTTCTGCTATCCTCCTTTTAAGTAATTCCTAAAAAGTTGATTTGGTTTCCCGTGAATGCCATATAATTCGAGTTTACGAAGTAAATGCTCATGATCCACCGTATCAAACGCCTTTTTCAGATCCACAAAAATGGCAGCAACATAGTCACCCTTGTCAAGTCCTGTATTTATGAAACGCGTGACTGAGAAAAGAGCATCAAAAGTTCCTTTATTTTTCTGGAAACCAATTTAAATTTAAAATTGAATTTTCTTTAATGAATCATGATAGACGGATGTTTATTAATTTTTCGAATATTTTACTAAATCCTATTAAAAGCGCGAACGGGCGGTAATTATTTGGATCCATACGGTCTCCTCCCTTGAAGATTGGGACTATTTTTGCTAGTTTTCCTTCCTCAGGAAACGTTCCCTTCCTAATATGTTTGTTTAGACAATTTGCAACACATTCTGCTATCTCTTCCTTCATAAGTTTTATTTCATCCATGGTGATATTGTCTATACCTGGTGCTGTATTTTGCTTCAATTCATCAATAATTTTTATTACTTCAACTTTGTTAGTTAGATGCATGTGAAAGGAAGATTTGGGCGACGTAATTGTAGAAGTAAAATTGCTTGTTGGCGCTGGCTGGATTCCATTGGCAATTTTTTCACCTATAGTTGAAAAAAAGATATTGAGGTTACTTGCAGCTTCGAATGCATTTGCTGAAGATGTTCTCTATGGTGAAATTCTGGGTCGTAGAGTTACGCGGTGAGTTTCTTTTAACTTTATTTATTATGTCCCATATTTCATGCGCATTGTCGGCCGCTGCATCTAGTCTTTTGGAGTAATACAAAAGTTTTGCTTCTTTCACAACACGTTTAGATGTTTTATTGGCTTCGATGTATATAAACCTGAGCGATTGATCATTCATGTTCCGTTTGTAGTTAATATAAGCCTTCCGCTTGTTCTTACTTGCCCCAATAACTTTTTTGGTTATTCATGAATGTTGACGACATCTTATTTTTTCTCCGTAGTCGAGGTGTCCTTAGCTTCCATTATGATGTTTGTGAGCTCCACTAAGTTTGAAGGTTTTTGGTTAATTAATAAACCCTTAAGATTTGATCTAAAGAGGTCCTTATTTAAGTATTTGAAAACTTAGTAAGCAGGCTTTTGCTTTTTATTTATTTTAATGGCTTGAATAACAACTTTCAAAAGACGATGATCAAGTTTAGGCCAGTCCTCTAGAGTATAAGCAATTTTCCCAGCAATTTGATTATCATTTGTGACTATGTGATCCAGGCAGGTATTAGATGCTAGTCTGGTAGGTTGAAGTGGGTTCACAATAGTGGCACCATTCGTTTCTAGTACGTCGTTGTACATCCTTGACTCATTAGATTCAACCATTAGATCTATATTCGTATCGGCAACTGTGATCAAGTAAATAACTCCATAGAATATAGTTCATCTAATGTCAAGCACAGGTCTTGCGCGTTAAGTCGGGAGTTTTTTTAATATAAATTGCTGTTCCTCCACCGCTTCCGGGCCTGCAGGAAAATACAGAATCGTATCGCTGAATGTTGTAGTACTCCACTTCCTCGGAATATATCCAAACTTCATTAAGTATAATTAAATCTATATTCGAATGTTGCTTTACATAAATTTGAAGTTCATTAAGTTTTTGTCTTAAACTTCTAATGTTAGCATAGAGGATAGAAATTAGGGTGTCTTCAAATATCTTTGTATTATTGAATGGCATATTAATCATCGTAGTTAATGCTTCTCTTAGCAATCAAAATCCTACGTTTTAGATCCAGAACTTCCGTCGAATCTGCCCGGTGTGCATGGCCAATTTTCTTACCATTTTCCATGCGATTACAACATTTTTCAACTGAGCTTTTGCAGTCTCTTGTATCATGCTGTGATCCACGTTTTGCACACCTCAGTTCCCCTTCACATTTTGATGTCTTGTGATTTAACTTTTGGCATTTGAAGCACTTAGTGACGTTAAAATCTTCCTTTATGTAGTATGATCCATAGTCGATATTAACATATCTATTCGCTATCTTCTTGAACATTGTTCCATTCACCTCTAAAATATGTAACCATTTTCCGCTCCGTATTCTTCTAGAGTGAACCAATTCCATTTTATCTTCATCTAAAATGTTCGCGTTTAGACTTTGGATTTCAATTCTTAGCTCCTCGTTTGTGAATTGCTTCTCTAATCTTGGTTGAAGACACTTAGTTTCCATTATTTCGTATCCCTTCATATTTTCCTTAATAATATTGAGAAGCGTAGATGAATTTTCATTCGAAGAAGTCTTAATAATTGCTCCACTATTTCGAATCGGACGGACTAGCTGGAGTGGAATCTTGCATTGAGAGGGTCGGATTTTAGATTTGAAATCGGAAAGAGTTTGATCAGAGCTTGAATGGGCTTTGGGCTTGATGATTATGCCTTTTTGTGATGTTGTGTTTGTGCGTTTTTCTTTCTGCAAACCAGTATCCAATTTGGTCACATCTGCATATGTAATTTTATTTACATGAGTGTTTTTTCCATTAAGGCACTGACGGTAGACTTCAGTTCAATTAGCTGGTTGACCGTTTGCTTCATTTGTTCCATGAGACGATCATCTTTTAATTTTTTGTTATAAGATTTACAAGCGGAGCACATCCAAAGAACATCTTGAGTAATCTCCATTATCTTTAGATATCTTTCTTCAGGCATTTTAATACAGCTTATGTGGAACCACTTATTACATATTCCATCACACCCTATTCCTTGTTCCGAATTCTTAGCGGTCTTTTATCCTTTCCCATCGGTATCATACTATTATAATAAATTTTATTTGTGTATCGTTACCTTCTTTTTACTTTACATAAAGTTGCGTTATTCATATGCTACTTACATCCTTCAATCAAACTTTACTTCCCCAAAAAATTAGACGGAACTTTTATAGCTATATATTTAAGCTAGTATTATTGACTTGCAAATTACAAATTTATACTTGTATTTAAAAAAAGGCATTAATATTATTATTCAATTCTTACCATCTGCGTTTCCCTCGCTGGAACAAAATCCCCAGATAGGGTGCGTTGTCTTAATGAAACGCGTCGTTCGCGGGACCCCAAATTTGAGTCAGTCATGTGTGTTTACTTGCTTTTGGTGCTCTCAAAGTAGGGTCAACTATCGTTTTCGCTTATCTTCAGCATCCAAAATGACCCAGTGCGGACTGCTACCATTGTCATCAGGGCCAACCGAACCGCGGATGATCGACAAGTTTGTTATTTTTCCGATTAGAGACGTTGAGCGATTTCAAATTGTTTGCAACAGCATGCACATTCAATAATAATTCATGATCAGTTCAGATTCAGTTCATTATGGTATTTGTAGTGTATAGAGCCAAACATCCACCATCAGATCAAATTTCTCACCAAAAAGGACGGGTTTCTGGACAAGTTTCGAAATGGTGTTACGCTAGGATGCACTGAAATAACACACATATAACCTCAACCCGCGCCTCAAAAAACAATGGTGTTGTGCTCCTCTCCTTGTTCAGGATTTAGCACCGCCAAGGTTGCAGGGTTTCCAATGTAGGAGCTGGCTAGAATTTTTAGTTTTAAACACGATCCCGATGACGACCGCCCTAGCATCCAATTACAAGGAGGGAATTTTCCTTTTCGCATCGCCTACTTTCAATGGATGAATGTCACGGCCACAAATGGCCACCAG
Source organism: Odontomyia ornata (assembly GCA_963969285.1). NCBI lineage: Eukaryota > Metazoa > Arthropoda > Insecta > Diptera > Stratiomyidae > Odontomyia > Odontomyia ornata. The sequence goes on along the minus strand of OZ017741.1, from coordinate 234,069,283 downwards.
ATTTTATTCTCGGTAAATTGCGAACCAACAAAACTTTCGCGTTATAATTTGCAAGTCGTATCAATTTGCCAAGATCTCACGCCATTCTTCACTTTCAGTAACGATGTTCACACACACGCGTATAGGAGGCGGTCAAGAAACGTTTAAGTTAGAGGTTTTTTGAAACCGTACGATTCACTCGCTTTCTCTCTCTCTCTCTCCACATAAACCCAAGCAGAAACACGAAAACAAGACGGGCCGCGCCAACGTCAGAACCGAACCGAATATTTTTTCCCGTTTTCCCGATAGAACAAATTGCCACCCAGAAACACCAAGCGATGAGTTTCCACACAAGAGATCGTATTCCACAAGAAGATTCTTGATGTTTACATAAAATTAATTCAATTTGAAACGATTGCACTTGATTGGGAGTAATTTGGAACTCGTCGGTGATTGGCTCCTCTATTTCATGAAAGCGGAAATACGATCGGCATGAGACTCGGAGCGGTAGTCGCAAAGTCGACTTTTTTATACTTTCATGTAATTTTAGAATGCAAAATATGCGACTCGGCTGGAATGAATTTTGAAAAGAGTTCCATGAAAATGACAATGTTGCCACAGTTTTGTTTTTTTGCGAGGATGCGATCGAGGCGGGAACGAAAGCTCGATAGGAGAACACCTGATAGTTGTAGCCAAATAGACAGCGAAGTAAGCGATGACTCGCGACTGCAAAACAACGAGCTATTTCGTCCGACTCTCTAGTAATCCGCCGTCTATCCGTTTCGATTCGCCCGCCTCTACTGCAGTATTCGAGAAATAAACTTGAAATATACCCGTCCCGCGATATCGATGAGATTAATTCCACTCGTTTGACGTTTAGGTAAAGTGAATCTGCGGTATTCCCGATCAAGCGAACTACTCGCACGATTAATGCTGATTAGCAGATCTCTCATGAACTCTCCTGACAGCCTTTGTTGTGGAACAATTACGAAAAATTCCAATGGCAAATCACACACTTTGTTGCAAATTACTCCCACAACTTACGCGAAGTTTTCGGAATACAAGCTAAAGTGATTTTCAGCAGTGAGCCGATATTTCGACTTGTACGGAAACTGATCCAAATGGCGACAAAACTATAAAAGGGACTTCTCGAACAAAAATTCGCCAATTTGACCCGTGGTTCTTCACGATCTCCCGTGGACTAACTCATCCGTCCAACTAATTGTCTTTTCCCTCTTTCCGTGTCGCCACGGTAAATCGGATTAGCTGCTCGCTCAGCCGTTTCGATTGCATTCGGTAATGCAATACACAGTTGGGATGCATTTTCAATGTCCGAAATTCTAATTTGCAGATTTAAAATTTTTCAAAAATTTACAGAAGTAAAGAAAATTGAAAAAGATTTTAAATAAAAATAAAAGTTAAATATCATGATGAATATAATTGAAGGGAAACGTTTAAATTTAATATACAGAAAGATGATATAAAATTTACATTTAATAACAATAATAAAAAAATATTTTACAATTACTAACTGGGAATGGAAGTAATGAAATCTTTTTGTCGGATAAGGGTTAGGAAGGTTTTCGAGCAGCTTGGTTGTGTGACTGCTCGATTACTACAAACCCATTGTAATCGTCAAGAAGTTGACCGCTTTGTTCCCTTTCCCCGAAATAAAAAATGATGTCTTGTCACAAATCCCGAAACTAAACAATTTCGAAATAACAAATTTATCTACAGCATGGTTTCGCCGTAACGATATACAGCTAAATATATTTAAATTCAAACTAAATAATGACGATGATCTAAAAAAATTTTAAAAACTCCTTTTTTCTACATCATAAAATAACTTGGGAGAACCCTAAAAGTGGTGATTTGACACAATGCTAACGTTTTGGGCACGTAGCCTAAAATTTTGAATGAGAAAAAGATGTGTTGCTTGCGGGAAGGAACACATGGATGTTGTGTGCTCGCGTAAGGGTATCAATGATGACTTAATAATCCAGATACTCCTCCTGTGTATTGCGTATAATGCTCCTCAACCGGCCATCCAGCTAACTTTTCTCGCTGTTCAGAAAGAGTTAAAACTAAGAACAAAGATGAGAGCAAAACGTGCTGCAAAAGTAGTATTCCATCTTACAATATTCCAAGTTCCTCTTTCACTCCAGCTAATAACAATTTGCTTTATTCTAAGGTCTTAAATTCAAATAATGAATCTGAACACTGCCTTTTTAAATTAAACAATGAATCTCTTCTCCACTTCGGCGTATCTCCAGTTCTTCTACTTCTTTGTAGCACTACAGACCCTCTCGGGCCTTCGCTTAGAGATGGTTAGAGTATCTCATTTTCATGACCGTATTGTATCTCCAGTCACCCTCATTAATAAATCTAAAGAATTTCTTGCTTCATATGTAATGACTTTCTGCGCTCGTTTGAGAGATTTCCCGAAAGAAATTAAAACCAACCTCTCATCGGTTGGAGACGTGACGTCTCGGTACGTGCCAACGGACTGTACTCTACACGTCAGCTGGTCTGGGTACACTAAGTCTACTTCGAGGTGGCTGCTGACAGGCTATCTAGTTCGGAGAGGAATTTCAGTTGCAGGTCTTACGTGAGTAGACGAAGTCCGGATACAATTTTTCAGCCACCGAGTTAGAATGCATCCTAAAAATTTCCGAGGAAAAAGTTTCGCCATTACTTTAAATCTGCCCTCGGGAGGTTTACAATCACTCTACAGCAACCAAAGTCAAATCCAATCGTTCGCGATCTCAAAACCGTCAGCTACTCTAATTCTAATCGGAACATTCTACACTAATAAAAATAGAGAACACCAACTAAGGCACCGCGTACATGAACCGAAAGCCGAACCGATCAGTCGCGGATTAACTCAAACCCGCCCACTTGACTGCATACTCATCTTCCGTCTCTGTCGCCGCTTAAAAGCTACACTACTGAAAGGAAAGGGAATGTTTATCTAACAATTCGTTATTTAATTTCACGTGCATATAATTACTACAAGAGTAAAATCTTATTCTTGTTATGAAAACAAGTCCGAAACAAAATTGTTTCGCATTTCTGCGCATTGATTTTTATTCGGAAATTGTCAGTGTACAGCTGCACATCATTGAACATTTTTTGGAGATTGCTCTGAACTATTGTAGCTTTTCGGTCTGCCGTATAGATGATCAGATCATCAGCAAACGCTACCAATGATCGCGTTGGCGAGACGTTGAAATCAAAGCCGTTCAATAGCTTGCGATTGAATATTGAGAAGAGCAGAGGCATAGTAACTGTTCCCTGCTGTAGACTATTCAAGTCCTCGACTTCGCGCATTGTTGTCAGATTTCCATCAGTTACAACAAACGATTTCCCGTATAACATATTGGACATCATGGCGACAAGGTGTCTGGGGAACTTGTCTTGAAGGAGTTTAAAAACTAGTCCATCTAACCACACCGTATCGAAGGCTTTCTCCATATGAATGACACAAGCTTCAACACATTCTCTGTTGTTTAGTTTCCAACAGATGTCTGAGGTTACTTTCGTTATTGCATGTGTGGTCGAATGCCTGGCACGAAAACCAAATTGGCAATTCGGCATCAACTCATATTTCTCAATGTGGGCGTTTAATGTTTTGTTGAGTATCACTTCAAACACCTTGCTGATGTTGGGCAGCAAGCTGATTGGGCGATAGCTTTTAGGGCATGAAGATTTTTTTCCTTTCTTCCAGATCGGAAATACCTTAGCTTTTTTTTCACTCATTTGGGAAATATGAATTGCTCAACATGTTGTTGAACAATATGCAATAATCTCTAATAGCAACCTCAGGCAAATGTCGGAGAACTACATTTGGAATACCATCAGTACCGTATGATTTCTTGTTGTTTATCCTTCTAAATATGAAACACAAGTCTTCATAGCGGACAAAATAATCAATGAGATTCATGCTCGGTATGAGGTCAGATGATAATGTTTCATTGAAATGAAGAATTGATTCACCGTTCAGGCTTGATTTGAAGTCGGAAAATTTTGCTTCAACGACCTCTGAAAATATTTCATTCCCTCTCTCAGGGTTTGGTAGAAAAACAAATTCAAAGTATGTTCCAATCAGGGCAAGTTTATGCAATCCCTCACAAATAATCCTGTTTCCATTTCTATCCGGAGTCGTACTATCAATTTCGATACCAGCCCTATCGAGAAGATTTATCTCATCACACACTGGGTCCTGTGGGCTAATTCCCAACAATTTTTCCGCCCATTGATTGCTGACCTCACTCCTGAAGTATGAACGGATTAAGTTCCGGACATTCTTCAGGTGTAATTTCAACAAAGCCAACGACGGATGGTTGTAGTAAAAAATCGCCGATAAATATTGTAGACGCGTGTGAGAAGAAGGCTTTTCCATCTTTACACCCTTGCAATGGTTGGTGTTTCATATTCTTCCATATTGTTTCGATGTTTAATCTTGGGAACGACTTTCTCAATCGTTTCCAACGCCAGCCTCTCTAACTTCGACAAATAGAGATATATTTCATCGTTACTTAGATTCCTGTGATTAGGAACCATTGAACAAGGGTTGCCATCATCAGAAGGGGGACTCCCGATTAAACTTCTTTTGAAACTTTGCCCTGTCTGTTTTTTTTTAAATACAACCGATGATTTTCATGTTGAACTAGAATGAGGAAGAAATCATTCCTTTGATGATTGATTTCCATTACGATTGCGTTATGGTCGCTTTCATAAGGAAGGACCTGCAGTTTCCGTTGAGGACTATTAAAGCTGAATTCAAGTTGTAGTGAAAGTAGCTATATATACGAGTATGTCCGTGTAGGAATGCAGGGATGGTCTGCTACCTTGGCGGAAGAGGATGGTAGTATCCGCCGAGATTGGCCTTGTCTAGGGACGCGTGAATGCGCTGGCAGGCTAGTGTTGCGGTGTCGTGGGGCGGGTTCTTTCCCCCTAGCACAAGGACCCACTAAAAAAAATATTTCGCATTTTCGAATTAAAGGATCGAATGCCGATAGACTGGTGTCGAAGCCGAGGTAACCTACTAAGGGTTGCAATGTTTGTTCGAAGAACAAATTGGGCTGATCAAAAACAGACGGACTGGCGGAGACTTCGTCATTAACGATGATCCTTATGGTCCACAAATAAGAGCGGGGCATCCAGATGGAGGTGGTGTCCAGTTGCACCCTCCCAACCGGATCAAGATCCAAGCTAGACGTGGCCATACATATATTTCCCATTTGAGTGGAAAACTTATACAAACATGATTTTTAGGAACTTTCCCATCAAATGAGAAATATAGACGTGACCAATTTATCTCATAGAATTATGTGATCGAACCACATTACTCTATACCATAAAAGGGCACGCGAGCGGAAGGCCACTCTACCCGGCAAGAGCCCCTGTTAACAACGAAAAAACGGAGGAGTGCGCCCGATGGCTAGCCCATGTAGGAGGAGCCTGCCATCGTTGCGGGTTCTATACCCGGTCTGGTCGCACGAAATGGAAAGACTGTAGTTTATGTTTAACTATTCATTGTATTTTTGTGTGAACGTGAAATAATTACTTCTCTTTGTCTCATAATTTTCCAATTTACCAAATGTTTCATTAAAATTTGAAATAAATAACTATAACTGAAGTAGTAAAGTAATGTTGAAAAAATTTAAATTTCGGAAAAATTTTATCCATGGATCTGATGTTATATACGAGTATGTAGTTTGGAGGTGAGGCAGATATAATTCAAACCAACTATATGGCCCGTTCAGTTAACACTTTCATCGGGGACATTTTTTTTTCTTAATTTAATGTCAATTCCAAATACTTTTTGCACTGATTAAACTTGAAGGTCTTCGATACGATAAGATGTCGAGACAAGCATCCATATAAAAACACGAAGAACGTTGCTACACCAATTAATTTTTCTCCTCCTTATTCTGACAATCTTCAATTGCAGTTGTGAGCAAAGTTTCACGATCTAGAAACATCATCTCGTGTTTCTTTAGCCATATTTCTGCTAGTTTTAATGCTTTTAATGATGATATTATTTAGCAGCCACAGAAATGCTAACGTTTTCCACTGAAAGGTGCTCACACGCAAACGCAACGATATAAATTTAAAAGAAAAATCTTTTCAAGTCACTTGAACAAGTAAGTGTGAATAGAAAAAGTGAATTTTATAGCTCCGTCAGCAATCAAAAACAAGTCTTGATAGCAGAGTATTTGCCTCAGACGTCACTGAATGCTGCCTTCTTCCAGAGAACTATTAAATGCGTCACAAGTAACCGCTAAGTTAATTTTTGGTCCCGACGAACATGGTTTTCGCATGGAAAACTCGTAATCAAATCTCTCTTGCTCTAAATTTCCATCTTCTATATTTTAGGCAATTATCTCGGCGAACACCATCGCATCCATGATTATTCCACTTGAGATGTTTAATGGGAAACGAGTGTACAGTTTTTTGTTAAATTTTTGCTAATGGGCAGGTATTGTGGGGAAGAATTGAGTCACTTGCAAGAGAACACCATCACTGAACTCGTAAAAATACTATCCGAATTAATCCGTTATATGTTTGCCGGCTAGAATTGCACTCCGCGATCGAACATTTTCTTTTTGCGCTAAGTGATTTCTTTTGTTCCCGGCCGTTCTCTGCGTGCTCGCTGTGTCGCGGTCGTAAGCCAACCCCACGATCCGTCCCCAAAACTTGTCTTTCCTCTCGGTAAATCGCATCAGCTGAGCTCTATTGCCTTCCGCAAGGTAAAACACCGTTGGGGTGCACTCAATCAGCGTTCCCACACTCGAAATTTTATTTGGCAGATTTAAATTTTTTAAAAACAAAATTTAACTGAAGTAAGAAAAATGAAGAAAATTTTAAATAGTAATAAAAATTAAATCTCATGAAAAATATAATTAAAGGGAAACGTTTCAATTTAATATAGAGGAGAATTGATATAAAAATACATTTAATAATAATAAGAAAGAAAACTATTTTACAAATGACAATTATGAATGGAAATTATTAATTTTTCTAAATCTGCCATTAAAATTTGAATAGGGATAGGAAGGTTTTCGAGCAGTTGGCTTGTGTGACTGCTCGATTACTACACGCAGCTGCACAAATTTTTATAGCTGCATCAAAACATAGAACATGTTCCTTCTTAGGATTCTATTGCTGTGAGTCATTTCTCTTGAGCCCACACATCCGCAATGACATCTTCTACTTTCAGTGTTATCAGAGGGAGATTTTCGACTTGCTGGCAATGGATCTGACACGTATTGTTGCGAGAAAGTTCGGTATCAATGTCCATCGTTTCTTGACAGAATGTGTCGCCGTGAAGTTGAATTTTAACGAGAAGCAGTAATGGAAAATTAAAAAATAAATTCGTAATAAAAGCGTTTAAAGCATATGAATAAAACTAGAAAATGAATCAGGACAAAATACTTCTATTTTTATTTCACGTAAATTATATTCATTATTATACTCAAATCCATCGAGTTAAGGTCAACATACTCTGAAAATATTCATCTTAAAAATAGCACAGCATTATTAGTTACAAGGTTACAATAGCAAGACCTAACCTAAACCGTTTACTAGCCAGCACTTTTGTTTCTAATTCAATTTTATTTCCATTTAAGAGCCACTTATAATTCGAAACGTTTCTTATACACATATTATTTAATTTTGCCACCGAAGCTAATTTGAATATATCTGTCAGTCAGTCCTTAAACCAAAAGTCCAGCCTTTTACGTTTTGAAGTCTTACAAGCTCCCGCTTCTTGCGAACAGCCATCTGGAGTTTTCTTTATCAGTTGGTGGGTGTCATTGGCGTTAGTCGTACCGATTTTGGCGATTTCTTTGATCTCTGTGGTGAATTTTTTTGAGAAACTGAACTTGAGCAACGTGGATAACATTCTGCATCTTTAGTTGTTGTATCAGGTCTGTTGGATTGTGTGGAGTCAATAGCTTGCTACGAAAGATATTTCGTGATTTTATTCATATGAACGTCATTATTTCCCGTTTGCTGGCCGATATTGGTCGAGTGGATTTGTACCGTGTTCGTGAAAATATAGGTAAAGCCACCACAATCTCTAAGTAAAAAATTATTGGCAAGGAAAGTAATCTTCCAGTCGTTGAAAACAAAACGGAACGGCTCGTTTTTCTGACCTTTTGTTAGTTTTTTTTGGAGTAGTCTTCTTTCAGTTAGGGCGGACTTGTCCCTTTGCGAACAAAGAAAGTCATATTCTTCACAGTTTTCAAATATATCAGGCGATGGTGATATTTTGCCGATTTGTATGACTTTTCTTATAGCTACGACGGTTGTTCGGTGTGCGTCTTCGCTGCACTCAGTTGATCTTGAGAATACGACTATCGCATCTTCTGGTGAAAAAATTTGGATTTCACTCGAATCAGGTGCCAAAGTTTTGCTAAGCAAATCAACATTAAAATTGTAGTTCGATTCAGGCGACGCATTTCCACCTGCCGCTTTTGTGGCTGTTGTAACTGTATCCGGATGGTATTCCAGTTTCTCGACTTCGTCAATTCCACTTTCAGTTTCGGAACTCTTATTTCAAATAACATCTTGTGCCTCTTGTTGATTTAAAGGGACTGTTTTCCTATTACGACGTCTCCTCTTCTTTTTTGCGCATCGCCAGCTTGTTACATGATACGAAAGACTTCTATTATAGCATTTTTCCTCTATCTCTTATATTCAAATCTTAGTTTTGGTACTGGCACCTTTTCAACGTACTGAAAAGATGCAGATGTTGTTCCTATCTTTAAAAACGGCGATCCATCATCTGCCTCAAAGTATCATCCCATATCACTTCTCTCCTGTTTCTCTAAGCTGCTGGAACGACTTGTACACAACAGGCTTCTTGAGTCATTGAGTTCAATTGTCACACCACAGCAACATGGATTCTTGAAGGGTCGTTCAATTTCCTCGAACTTGGCTGAGTTCGAAGATTATATTGCAAGAGCTTTAGATAAACAGCTTCAAGTTGATGCAATATTCACGGACTTCTCCAAAGCTTTTGTCTCCGTGAACCATGTTCTCCTCTGTCAAAAGTCAGCTTTGCTTGGCATATCCGGTTCCCTACATTCTTGGATTTCGTCGTATCTATCCTCTCGTCCATGTCGTGTTAATCTCTATGGCACAATCTCCTTTCCCTTCAATCCTGCATCTGGCGTCCCTCAAGGGTCAATCTTTGGACCTCTTCTTTTCGTGCTGTTTATCAATGATCTTCCCTCTGTAATTTCCTCTTCTTGTCTCCTGTATGCTGATGATTTGAAGATTTTCCGGATAATTAGATCCCTTGAAGATTGTCAGCAACTCCAAATTGATCTCTTTAACCTCTATAACTGGTGTAATGGAAACTCCCTTCATATCAATGTTTCCAAACGACTTTTACTTTGAAGATTGTTCCTTTAACTGACAATTACACTCTATGTGATGCTTTTCTCATGTAAAGATCTTGGTGTAATATTTGACCCCAAGCTTAAATTCGATGCCCATATTTTTAGCATAATTACCAAGGTATCGGTTTCGGGGTTTATTATGCGGCATTTGCACAAGTTTTCAAATATTGCTACCACTGTTCGCTTGTTCACATGTCTTGTTCGCCCGCTTCTTGAGTACTGCTCAGTAGTGTGGTCTCCTAGACATTTATATCTTGTGAGTTCACTAAAAGCTGTTCGGCGTAAGTTAACCCGTATTTTGTTCTTCAAATTCAACTTAGTCTATGAGTCTTATGAGCGTCGTCTATCCATACTTCGCCTCTCTTCTCTGTCGTCCCGTAGAACCTTCTTTGATCAATGTTTCCTCTATAAGTTGTACCACCAACAAATTGCTTCCACTCGAAGCGAAGACTTGCACTACAGACTGTTTGCGCGTCCTAGTCGGTCTAATAACATTCTCGAGGTTCCGTACGCCCGGACAGATTTATATTTTCAGTCAATTATGCCGCGAATCATCAGAAAGCATAACAACCTCAAGCTTGGTTCTCTATCCACGTCCTACTTCGTTTTTAAAAATAAATCAAAGACGTTACTTTCTGTGAATAGTGATTAATGTTTCCTTATCACTCAATTTTTTCAAACTTTTATCTAGACTCTAATTTCTTTTCTTACATTTTTAATTGCAATAACTTATTTCTGCTTGATTTTATTTTATAAATTTGTCTTACTTTAAACTTACTTTATTTAATTGCCTAAGTCTATTTTGTAATTGGATTTTTGTTCCTGGTAAATGGATTTAAATAAATTTTGACTAGATGGCAACTTTTTGCGTGACTTGTTTTACGATCGAGCGAGCTTTTTTTTGCTGAGACTCCCATGCTGATTAATAAGAACTGGATGGGCTAAGCTCATATAAAGTGCATGAGAGAGCATGCGACCGGTTTCTGCTCTCTTCCAAGCGAACAGTCTGTCATTTTCTCCCCGTCTGCCTCTTGCTGGTCACTTTCTCCTTCCAAAAGCTGACTAGGTGTGAACTGACTGTCAAGTTGACTGATGCAAATTGGACGCCAAATTGGCCAATTTGCAAGTTTCGTCGCGAATTTTATCCGATATTAAAACTGTGGAAAGTGTTCCCGATCTAAATTCGTTCCAAGTGTTTAAAGATTCGATTATGGTTTATAATTTAAGTAACTTTAACGTGCGACAATTTAGAATTTCAAAATGAAATGTGTAGTGTCTTCGTGAAAAAATCATAGTGGAAAAGGATTTGTAGGTGCTTCCTTTCACAATTGAGTAGTTAATATATTAATGTTTTGCATGTTTTTCATACAATGCTGAAAGTTTTTCAAATAGAAAGCAAATTTTTGGTATTGTATGAAAATTTGTTTACATTGAGCAGCAGCCTTGTTTGCTTGTGCAATTTGGCTCTCTCTAAGGTTATAAACAAGAGCGTACCAGTAGGAAAAGTGGTCGCAGGGGTTGTTGCAAGTATATTGTCACGTGGTTGTCCACTCCAGTATTATTTAATTACTCAAAGCTCCCATGCTCGCAAGACGGCGACTGGACTACCCCACTAAACACGTCCCCTGTCAACCCGAGAACCCAGCCTGGAACGGCAGGGAAGAAAGAATTGCCAGACAGTGATCCCCCAACCCCAACGTCCCCGGCTGCTGTGAGTCCTTTTTATCTTTTAGGACTGCCTGAACATAATTTGCCACCTGGTTCCATTTGTCAACCGATTCGAGCATCAAGGCGACTATATTATCCGGGGTGAGCTTTCCCGTCTCCCTATAGACGTCCCTTCGTAGCCTGCTCCTTTTGAATTTTTCGGTTTTAGAAGCAGAAGGCGTTACCGATTTGTCTTTTACGATTTGCTAATTTGATTTCCAATTTACATTTGGTTTTTTTTTGCTTTTGGGCGAAGTACTTCACTTTCGATTGGGTAAGGTTATTTCATCCGAATCGGATTCGAAAAGTTATGGTGACATATCTTCTGTATCGTGTATTGACTTTTCGTTGTCACCATTTGGATTTTGAGTATTTTCATTGATCTTTTGTACCTCTTCATTGAGGAATTTCTCGGCCTTGGGATCAAAGTATGTTTGGAAAAGTACCTCTGTATTTTTCTCGGAAGATGAACTTATAATCTTTAATGACCCTGAGCTAAGAGATGATGATTTAAATAGTTCTTTCTCACGCCACTCTTGGATAATTTTGTCGTAGACGGATGTGTGGACTAGTGGAAGAATATCTTTGAATTGATGACTGTAATGCTGAAGTCTGAAATCCCTGTAAAGCAATAAAATATATTTAGCGTATACTTTAAAAATATTACAGTAAATTTATTATATGTATTAATAAAATTCCGCCAGAGTAATTTAATTTCTCCTACAATCCAAGAAACCTTCAGATTTTGATTCAAAAAATAGGTTGACATGTTATAGAATTTTCATTGGAAATTGATCAGTTATGAATGATTTTCAGCACAAATAAAAGATTTAGGTAAGTATCAAGATCCCTTTCTAGAAAGTGATCAGCTTAGAAATAATTTCGAACATTGATATGTTACCATGAAAACTCAAACATAGAGGTCAGCACCTTGAAAATAAAGGGTAGCAAATCAAAATAAATAATAACCATGAGTTAATTTTCCGAGCTCAATTCATGGAATTTATGTACTCGTACGGTCAAGTTTTGATATTTAGAAGCTTAACTCTCCGTTATAAAAAATTAATTGGAATACTTACCCTGCAGCCGAAGTTGAACTATCCATATCCAGTACGCCTCGAGTCAAATTGTGTTTTTGTAGATTTTTATGCAAAATTCAGCATCTTCACGTGTAATGAAGCCCATTTTTCCAAGATTCATTCAATCGCTCATTGCACTTATTGCAGACATTTGCATAATGAGCTCTTGTTCGCAATGACATCGACCGTGGGAGCAACCTGTTCCTTGCGACGAGAGCTCCAGTGGCTCTAATGCATTCAGGGGAATGTACCTCTTACCAGGCTTGAGGCTCCGCGGCAACGCCATATGTTACGACGCATACGAAAACGAGTGTATATCCACTGATTCTATATCCATCGATCCAAATCAAGCGAATTTCGTTAACTTTTAACACGGGGCGGGACAGGTCCACATGATTTCGAGGTAGACTTCTAATATGACAACAAAGAATAAACCAAGCAATGCAGAAAATACAAAAAGAATAAAAATAACAATTAAGGCGCTACATACACAAGCAGCATTATTGTAAATCGAGCACAAAGCACAGAATCTTAGTAATAAACGAAATTTTAAGCTCACAAATTCTAATAGCGTTGACAAAAGATCCGAGTTCGTATAAGGCTTGGTCAATAATAAAACATGTTAACTCTAAAGATGTTTTTCAGATTGAACATTTTGCTTCGTTAAATGTACTCAGCTCATATTAACGAAATCGTTAAATTAAATTCGATTTTATATCTCTTTTAGTCTTATGGGGTGAAATAAGTGCGATATTCTTGTCCTTGTCTGGCCTTGTTTCTCGCGGGTTTTCTTGTAAATTCGCGCGTACACTTATACTAATTCCCGATCGAGGACCCAATTCAAACTACCTTTAGGTGAGCACTTTCGTCTAAGTGTCGCCAGCTTCTTAGTAAAGCTCTGGTCTCAATATTGTTCCGTGGCACAGTCTTGTGGAAGGCGTGCATCGTTGCGGGCATTCAAAGTCGAAGTCGACAATTAGTGAGTGATTGAATTCAGAAGTTATAGCGGCAGTGATAATAATAAGAACAAAGTGAAAAGTACGAGCAGGAGGGAAGAGCCTAACGAGAAGAAGAAAGAGCAAGCTGGCAAAAAAGCAAGGACTCTTCTGGGTGAGTGATTTTTGCTTTCGTTGGTTGCGAGAGGATATTATTTTGATTATTTTTGATCCGTAAAACAATTGTTTAAATAGTTGGATAGATTTCATAGTGTTTGAGTTTGGTTTGGGTGGGCTGTGGATATGACAGATATATCCACAATGGCCAAAGATCAGCAGATCGCTCTGCTGATTGCCCAATTGAAAGCTTCGCAAACTGTGCAGGCACAGCTTAACGAAGTAATACAGCAAAGGGGCAGGCTCAACAGCAAGTTATTGACGTAAACTTGGAGTTGGCAGAACAAAGCCGAGTCAATAAAGAGCTCATGGAGAATTTGAGGGACTTGGCGCTGGCCAAATCAAAAAAGAAGAAAAAAACAAAAAGGGGAAGTGGAGTCTTCATCTTCCTCATCAGAGAGCTGTCCGCCCTCTCCTCCTTCTTCAGAAGAAGAAGCTATGGAAGAGGAAGCCATACAAGAAGAATATGAAGGAAATGAGTCCATGCAGGAGGACTCTGCTGAGGACGGTGAAGAATTTCCTAATCTGCCACCGCCGGGCCCCTCTATCGCTCTACCAGAGCTGGCCATCCCACCGAAAAAGAAAACCACTCCCACCGCACCCACCCTATCCAAATCCCCACACGACGACAAGAAACGGGCAACGGTACCCGTCATCCTTCGAGAGCCTGAAAAGTGGACCCAAGTCCTAAAGGACATGAAAGACCTTGGAATCAAACATAAATCCACCAAAAGGGTCTACTTGGGTATCTAGATAATTTCAGAAACCACAAGACCGCAGAAAACTGACAAAATGCATGACAGAAATGACAATACAATATCACACGTATATCCTTCCTGAAGAAAGGAATCTGAATGTGGTCATCAGGGTTCTGCATGGGCTGTCAATTGACAACATGAAGGAAGATCTGGAGAGCCAAGGATTTCACCCACTCGAAATCCACTATATAAAGTTAAAAGATGGGCCATCCAGGTTGGTGAAGGTCCTCCTTCCCAAATCTGCGACTGACATATGCAGTATAAGGACAATATGTCACCTCATATGCACTGTCGAAGCGCAACGCTCCCGCACAGGACAAGTTATGTGCCACAACTGTGAGCAGTTTGGACACTCCTCCAAAAACTGTCACACACAGGCCCGTTGTATTAAATGCGATGAGCTCCACCATTTTTCCAAATGCGTTAAAAAAGCAGAGGAAAAGTCAAAATATGTGAGCTGTGGTGGAGAACATACAGCCAACTATGGTGGATGTCCTCGAAACCCAGTGAATGTCAGGAAATCGTTCGCACAAGTTGCAGCTGCAAATAGCAATAAAACCACCACAACATCTACACAACAACAAAATAAAAACACACAAAAACAAGCAAATACTCCACAAAACACAAATAACAACATGGACAGACTCTTTACCCCCATTCAAACACAGTTCCAAACCATGATGCAAGACATGATGGCGAAACTGATTCAGGGAATGTTTGCATCACAAAACAGTATCAACAGCACACTGACAAAGAAACAATAATGAGCTTTATGGATCATTTAACCATTCTTACTTGGAATGCAAATTCCCTTCTTCATAAGACTGATGAGTTGACTCAACTTATATTTGATTATAAGTTTGACATCATTCTCATTCAGGAAACCTTTCTGAAGCCTGGAAATCGCCTACGCTTCCCTAACTATTCTTTGTACAGAAATGACAGAACATTAGGTACAGGAGGCGGAACGGCCATTCTTGTGAGAAGGAATGTGAACCATAATCTCGTATTGACATCTACCTTACAAACGCTAGAAGCTACTCCAATTCAGCGGACGGATTCTTTTGAATTCATGGTAGTCTCGGTATAAAGCCGCCTACAGGCAGCTACGCTCGTTGAAGATATTAAAAAACTTCTGGACTTTCAGGGTCCCATACTCCTTGCCAGAGAATTAATGCCTAGCACCGAAGCTGGGGAGCTGTGAGAAGCAACCGTGCTGGGACCGAGTTAAATCGATTCATCACAGATAATCCATGAAGCCTGCATATCCCCAACGAACTAACACATTACGGCTTCAGAAATAGTTATCCTCTCGATATTGGTATATCACGTACCTTTGAACACGATGTACGCATCGAAGTCCTCGCCGAACTTTCATCCGATCACAAACCGGTGCTCTTCTTAATAGGAGCAATATACAAAGACAAACCCCTACAAGTAAAGAAGAAAACTGATTGGCAAGCTTTCCAAGTCACACTGGCTAAAGAAACCATTATTCAAACACCTGAAACAGCCAGCGTCACTGAAAAAATGATAGAAGAAATCACAGACAAAATAATACAGGCAAAAGAGGACAACACAGTCACAACTCTGACAAGGGTGACAAACCCCTATGAACTTCCTAACGACATCAAAAACTTAATAAGGAAGAGGAATCGAGTTCGGAAAAGGGCTAGGAACACAGGTGATCCTAGATTACGCCAGGAAGCAAATCAAATTACGAACGAAATACGTGATCGGATATCAAAATTCCGCAATGAACAATGGGAGAGCTTCTTGCAAAGCCTGGAGCCTGGGTGCGGCACTTTTGGAGGGTTTCCAAATACTTTCTTATTAAAAACAAGCTTATAATACCACCAATTCACGGCCCTTACGGTATCAAATTCGACAGTTCTGGTAAGGCTGAGGCCTTCGCAGATACTCTAGAACAACAATTCTGTGAAAATTCATCTGATGAGGAAGGCCTTGACGAACATGAAGATCACGTCAATCGGTTGACCAACAGGCTCATGAGGTCAGACATTACAGTCTCCGACCCAATACAAAGCACCTGTCTTCAAGAGGTTAAAGACATCATACAAGTACTGAAAAGACGGAAAGTACCGGGATTTGATTTAATATCAAACACCATGGTAAAATGGCTCCCGGATAACATTCTCGATCCAATAACAGCGATTATAAACGCAATTTTCCGCTTGCGAAAATACTCGAAAATATGGAAATCGGCAATACTTATTGTTCTTCCAAAACCTGGTAAAAACCTCATGTTTCCACAAAACTGGAGACCTATTAGCCTATTATCCTCTCTGTTGAAAATCGTAGAGCGGGTGCTACTAAATCGATTAACTGACGTTGTTACCGAAATAGAAATAGTTACAGAAGAACAATTTGGCTTCAAGCCAGCACACTCCACAGAACTCCTACTAGGGTGGTCCAACACATTAGAATAGGGCTAAACCGCAGGAAATCAACGGGTTTGTTTATGTTTGACATAGCCAAAGCCTTCGATAAAGTCTGGCATGCAGGACTTATTTACAAAATGCATGAATCCCAAATGCCACTGCAGCTCATCCAAATCATTGGCTACTTTCTAAAACGCAGATCATTTCGTGTCAAAATTTACAACCACCTCTCAACCATGCGGCAAATTCATGCTGGAGTCCCATAAGGATCACCCATCTCTTCCATACTGTACAACATCTTTACTGCAGACCTACCTCGGCTGCCTTTGAATGTCCACAAGTCCCTATATGTCAACGATACCTGTGTTCTATTCTCATTCAGACAAGCAAGAGTCATCACCACCAAACTGCAACTCTCCATAGACACACTTTTGAAGTATTTTCGCAAGTGGATGATCAAGTTAAACACAGACAAGACCCCGGCATTATTTATAACTAGAAAATTATAACAACAACCGAAAACGCAGACTGTTGAAAACGAAAATATTGCCAGGTCAAGAACAGCCAAATACCTAGGACTGACATTCGACAACAAACTCTCCTGGACCGACCACATACGTAACAACCGAGGACATTGCTACAATGTGCTATCCCAACTCTATCCACTCCTTAAGGCCATGAAACTCAATACCAAGAACCGTCTGCTGATCTACAAACAAATAATACGACCGACGCTACTATATGATAGTAAAGCCTTCTACCAGACGACAGGGACCAACAAAAAGACACTGCAATCCATGCAAAACAAAAGCATTAGACAAATCTTCGGAATCCCATGGTACGTTAGAAATATGGACATATATAAGGACCTGAGAATCTAACCTGTCGAAATATACGTACGTGATAAAGCACTTAAACTGCTTGACAAAGTAGACAAACATCCTAACACTACCCTGGGAATCCTAAGACGCAAACCACTCCCAAATGAAATTTATCCAACTATCCGCGCTAGCTTTAAAAAAATATAATTGACTATAAACAAGAACAAAATCATATGATCTCGTTAATCACGGTGAGCAAATAATCGATAGAAGGGAGCTAGGGTGCTAAATCGCACCAGCTCCAAGGAAACCGAATCCAAGGAAAATTGTTCCGTGGAGTTGCTTCGTTTGCACTAGTTTGATTGGTACTTCCCAAAACGTTTTGAAGATCGAGGCGTTTCTGACTAGTACAGAGTTCTCATTAATTTCCAAAAGTTCAGCTTTAGAGTTGGATTTCTGTTCGAGTTAGTTATTGTAACGATCCATTATCTATATTTAGCCCTAACAATTTGGCTTGATACCTTAGAGTCAGTCTCAGCTTTATTTACAAAATGAGAAGAAGTACTAACGAAACAAGATAGATAAAGCATTTTTCGGTTACAGGATAATTTCTTGGATTAACAGGGAATATGTTTAGTGGGTAGACCAAAAGCCTTGCGCGTAGGTGTCCTATATTTAGAACGTAAATTGCTTTCACCTCCCTGCCATAAACAGGCGTTTCTAATCTCTGATTGTGATGAAGTATTCACCGGCTTCTGGGAGGATTTAATGGTTTAAATCAGCAACAACTTATAAGAGTTGACATTTTTGCACAAAACAAAGGCGAATAAACTAGATATTCAAGGCTCATTTCCAGGAAACACTTATGATTAAACAGGAAATGTCCAAAACATATTCGGTAAACCATCAAAATTTGTTCAATATTGCAGATATTTGCATAAACCAATCAGCCTTGAAATGAGTCGAAAAGCTTTTATTATTATCAAAATTGTAAATTTTGCAA
This sequence comes from Odontomyia ornata, assembly GCA_963969285.1. Classification (NCBI taxonomy): domain Eukaryota; kingdom Metazoa; phylum Arthropoda; class Insecta; order Diptera; family Stratiomyidae; genus Odontomyia; species Odontomyia ornata. Next base: position 234,051,009 of record OZ017741.1, on the reverse strand, counting down.
ATTTATTTACATAACTCATAGTCCGTTATGACGATGGCCAAGACTTTCTCTCTGTCCAGGTCATGATGCATTAGACTATTAGCAAGAAACGAATAACTTTTTTGAAATGATAAAGTTCTCAGAAACAACGTCGAATGGCAAGAAAACATTATGAAGGTGTGACTGTAACACTTAAAGTGGCCTCTCGTTATGGTTTGCAGACGGAACCATATCGAACTTCACTTTCGATTAACACCAGTCCATACCGATTGGAACTTCCTATTCCGCAGCTGATTCCGGCTAACCATCCACGTGTTTACTGTTTTTCATTCATTCCCCATCCATACGAATGTTATTTTTCGATAGTTTGCGATTTGCTGCATTTTCGTTCGTCCGCTTCATACCTTCATATGATTTACATGGACGAATTTGGCGTGTAAAAAAAAGCTTTCAGAAAGTTGTTAATTATTATGCACATTAAGCCGTTAAATTTTCACCAAGCCAACTGATTGACGGACTACTGACTGGTGTGCGGTGGCATTGGCTCTTCTTTTTAGCTTTGAACCACATACGCTCCAACTCCCTCCCGCCCGGCCAATTTCCATATGTGATGTGAACGTAAGAAAATTTTCTTAGACATCGACGTACGACCCCAGCCACCAGCCAAATGATTAACCGCGAGAGCATTGACCTAAAAGCATTTAACGAATACAAATAGTTTTATCTCCCCGCCAGGCAATTTTAATTCGCGTAATTTTATTGCAAATGCTGAAAACAATGCTTGGCGCTTCTAATGGAAAAAGGCAATTGTAGAAATTTGGTACATTCGTCGCGGTGGACGTTAGTTGTCTTGAGAAACACTCGAAGAAAACTTACGCGCGCTGCAACGACCCGTCGATAGATAGGCACTAGCAGGCAGACCAACAGACAGTCGTCGGAGAGAAATGCCGACAATTAAGCAATAGATCTGCAATGGCTTTTCAAAATAAATAATTCCGAAAAAATAAAGATTCATACAAAGTGGCTGCTGCTGCTGCCTGTTGGCAGATATAATTTAGAAGATTCGTCAGGCGATCTTGCCTGCATTACTCAAGAGGAAGAAGTCAATGCTACCGTAAAAGAAAGGAAAAAGTCAGCGTGGAAGGGAAGTTAAAGAAAAGCACGATCTGTGATAGTTCCGCTGGTGGTGTGCGAAAAGATGAATGAAATTTCAAGTATCTGCTCCGGTAAAAAGAAGATGCGATCGTTACAAAAAAAGATAAAAATCACAGAACTCACTGAAATTTTTCAGATGAGCAATAGTTGGGTTTATTGCAATTTTGTAATTAATTATTGCTACATAATTGTTTTGAAATTTTCGATTGCACGAAATAGCAAATGAGGTAATAAAGCTGTGCTGCTGCCATAAAAGATGCTTTCTACTAAATTTTATATCCAAAGAAATGCTGGTTGGGATAATTGCGAGTTTCACTTTAAATTTGTGATAGTGAAAGGTTACTGCCACTAAAAGGATAGAATAGAAATTTTACAATGGAGAGTTTACTTTAAAGAACAAAAAATATAAACCATGGTCAATAATAAAATCAAAAGCTATGGCTTCATGAGAAAAAGTAAAAGGAAGCTTACCAGGAGTTATCTTCAGAATAGATCTGCTTTGACCACGTGATGCTTGATTTTGTAAAAATATTAAAACTATAACTATCTTTTTAGTGAATTCGAAACCGCTATTAAGACTTGAAATTATTTTTTATGTGAATTAAAATGTACTTTATTCAAATCTTTCTTAACGTTTTACAAACATAAAGCAAATTTAAGACATAGAAATTATTAAAACTTAATGGTGGCCTCAAAGGCACTCTAAATTTAAATATCTCTTTTCAAAATTCTAAACTATCAGTGCGAATTACATTATAACGAATTTTTCAATGAAAATTATTTGAAACAAAGTGTGAAAAAATTTATTTGAAAACGCACTGTCTTTTAAATTAAGTTAAAAGAGTTTATTTGCTAAAAATGCACAATTTATAATTTCACTACTTTACAAGTCTTCTATCAATTTTGACTTCAACTGTCCATTTAATCACTTCACAATCGCTCAATCAATATCGCCTTTACCTCGCGCTCCACTCTATCGCAGTTTTTACTATCGCGGTTGTAATGAATGATCCCCCCATTCATTCAGCTCGCCTTTATATAGGGTCTCTAGCCATTCAACCCATTTCTCGTACATTGGCGAATGTTCTGTCGAGGTACCTGGTATATTCGAGCAGCTTAATGAATGGAGCAGTGACACCACTTTCAGATGTTGATCATGCTTGGTGGGTTCTCGTGGTTTCGAGTAAATTCACTTTGTTGATCATGAGGTTCTTAATGGTTGTGAAAACAATTGCGACAGTAGCTCGCAGAATTATCAGTACATGGAACACTGCCCCCACCTCAGTTCTTTTCACCCCGAAAAGATGTGTCGCCAGTTGTAGTCAAGTCTCCCTGGGTGTAATATGGGGCAAGACGGTCCAGGAACACGATTTTTATTTTGGCTCTCGGCTTGCGGTGTTCCTATATGCGATATACGGCGTCATTGATTCGCTTTGTAACTCGGTATGGTCCCTCCCAATTATGCTGCAACTTTGGAGACCTACCCTTTCGCCGTTGTGGGTTATATAGCCACACCAAGTCATCTTGCTGGAACCCACTAGAATTTGCCTTTGGATCATACCTGGTCTTCATGCGGTCAGCAGCCGATTCGAGGTGTTTCCGCACTGTCCGATGTATCTGGTTCAACCGTTGCCTTAGCTCACTTGCGTACTCCGAGATCGTTTGGGGTTTCTCGGGGGGTGTTCCGAACTTTATATCAGCTGGCAGACGAATACTCTTTCTAAAAATGACTTTGGCTGGGGCTTGGCCCTTCGATGCATGTTCAGCAGCTCTGTACGCCATCAAACATAGTGGGATATGTTGGTCCCAGTCCCTTTGGATCTCGTCAACCATCTTGCCGAGGTGTTTATTGAGCGTGCCGTTGAAACGTTCGACCATTCCATCGGATTGGGGATGCAGTGGTGTTGTCCTCGTTTTTCGTATTCCCGGTAGTTCGCACATTTCGCCAAAAACGAGTGGCTCACAGTTCGGCCTTGATCCGAATGTAGTTCGCAAGGTACGCCGTACCTACTGACCCAATTTAACACTAGCTGTTCGGCTACAGTAATTGCTTCCTGGTTGGGAATGGGGTAGACCTCAGGCCTGCTGAAATAATCGGCCACAAACAGCGTGTATCGATTTCCCCATTCGGATTCAGGAAAGGGTCCTGCAATATCAACAGCAATCCTTTCAAATGCCACGCCCACGTTATACGTTTGCATTTGTCCTCTCAGTCGTCGCTTTGGACCTTTGACGGAAGTGCAAATCTTGCATCGACGGCACCAATCCTCTACGTCTTCTCGAGCGTGGAGCCAGTAGAACCTTTCCCGCAATTTCGCTGTCTTGTTAACACCAAGGTGGCCTCCCGAGGATCCTTCGTGCATCTCCTTAACCACATCGTGGATTCGGCTTTTAGGAAGTATAGTTTGCATCCTGTAAGAGCTGCCATCCGCCGTTTCCCATTTCCGCTTGAGTACGCCATCCTCCGCCTGAAGGGAGCTCCATTGCGCCCAATAACTTTTCAGGGTGGCGCTGTGCATCGAAACGTCTTTCCACTCAAGTCGCCCAGTTGTCTCCTTTCATATGAGCAATGGTCCGATGTCTTCATCGGCTAGCTGGGCGTTTCGAATCTCCTCCAATGACCAACCTTCATCAAATTTGGCCGTTATCACTTGCAGATCAACGGTTGGCTCCTTTTCCTCAATCCGCAGGCAATGCTTGCAGTGAGCTGGACATGGATGACGAGATAGGGCGTCAGAATTTCCATGAACTCTGCCGTTGTGAAGTAGTTGGGGCCTCACTAGGTCTGGTCGGATAGTCGATCGGGTTGCCCCAGTGTCGCTTGTTATGGTGCAATGTTCTTCATCAACTTGACCCGGAAGGCATAAGTCTGCTTCTCCACGATGTTGCCTTGACACGGTGATGGGTGTGCTGGGGATGTCGATCCTCCTAGCCAATGTCCGCCCCACGAAGTTGGCCCCTCCAGTTTGATGAGCTTCCATTCGAGTATCCTGACACGGTCTGGATCTCCACCATCCTGGACAATACCTCCGTTTTCTTCGCTTCTTGCAGTCTCTTTGCAGGTGCCCCTTCTCACCGCAATCCCAGCATCTAGGCGCACCATTCACCTGCGGCTCTCGCTCATTTTCCACACGCTCACACCTGCACACGTCTGCCACTACCTCACGGACCCGGGCAGTGGTACGAGTCGCATTTTTCGCTGCCTCAAAGTTCAGACTATAAACCAATGCGTCCTTAACCGTTTGCTTTTGAGCTAAACGCACGGCTTGTTGCAATTCCTGGTCCTTTAAGGCGCTGATGAATGCTTCTGTTGCTGTGTTGTCTCGATATTCTGGGTCGTAAGCTGGGTAAGCCAATAGTGCCAGTCGCTCAATGTCTTGGGCTAGCTGTTGTAAAGTTTCGCCAGACTTCTGCATCCGATGCCGTAGCTGTGCCCGATAAATCTGCTTCAAATGATCATCTCCATAACGCATGTCGAGCGCATTCATTATAGCAGCCAGGTTTGAGTGCAACTCGACGGGGATAGTCTGCAAAAGCTCGGCAGCTGGGCCTTTTAGAGCAAGAATTAATGCAGTTGCTCGTTCCTTCTCATTCCAGTGATTTATCCTAGAGGCGGCTTCAAACTGGATTTTGTAAATACTCCAGACCGTTTGCCCGTCGGATATTGGTGCTTTAAAATTTCTGGATGAGCTTTGCGCTGCGGTTATAAGCGGAGCTGGTGGGGTGGTTACTACTGCCTTCGCTGCTGCCAATTCCTTTTTCATGTTTTCCATCTCCTGGTTGATTCTCTCCTCGACCTGGCTAATATCATGGCTGATTCTCTCCTCGACTTGGCTGACCTCATGGTTGATTCTCTCCTCGACCTGGTAAACCTTTTCCTCGACGCATTCAATTTGGTTGTTCAGACTACCGAGCTCCGCTTTTATTTCCGTTGACTGTTTTTGCAAGTCTGCCTTGATTTCGATCGCTTGTTTGTTCATCTTTGCAGTTAAACTGGATGTCTGTTCATTAAGCTTCTTTGATTGCTCCTCCAGCTTCTGTGTGATGACTGCCTTGATTTCGAACGCTTGTTGGTCTAGCTTCGCTGATTGTTCATTTAGCTTCACAGTTAAATTGGACGACTGTTCATTGAGCTTCGCAGTTAAATTGGATGAGTGTTCATTTAGCTTCGCAGTTGAATTGGATGACTGCTGTCGCTGCTCTTGCTGCATCAGGATTTGCATCTTCTGGTTCCTTTGATTTTGGCATTTCTGTGTCTCCCTTAAGCTCCGCCATGGTTAATTCATTTATTTTTATTATTTTGGCTTTTATTAATTTTTTTTTCACCAGTTTCCACGTTACATTTCACTATTATGCATTTTTTTATGTTTAAAAGTTTTCACATTCTAAATTTTCTTTCTCACTTCTCGATACCACTGTCGCGTGTTATGGTTCGCGGCCAATAATTTTAATGTTCCGGGAAAGTGAAAACGCACTGTCTTTTAAATTAAGTTAAAAGAGTTTATTTACTAAAAATGCACAATTTATAATTTCACTACTTTACAAGTCGTCAATGAATTTTTACTTCAACTGTCCATTTAATCACTTCACAATCACTCAATCAATATCGCCTTTACCTCGCGCTCCACTCTATTGCAGTTTTTACTATCGCGGTTGTAATGAATGATCCCCCCATTCATTCAGCTCGCCTTTATATAGGGTCTCTTGACATTCAACCCATTTCTCGTACATTGGCGAATGTTCTGCCGAGGTACCTGGTATATTCGAGCAGCTTAATGAATGGAGTAGTGACGTCACTTTCAGATGTTGATCATGCTTGGTAGGTTGTCGTGGTTTGGAGTAAATTCACTTTGTTGATCATGAGGTTCTTAGTGGTTGTGAAAACAATTGCGTAACATTATTTTTATTTAATACATTCAGCAAAAAACTCAAAACTCGTTAAAAATCTTTTAATAAACGTTCAGTAGCTATAATACAGACCAATCAACAATTGAACAATGAATAAACGTTTGTTTCAAAGTTTTGATAAATTATAAAATGAATGCAAAATGGGTTACTCGATTGATTAAAAATAAAAATGTGGTATTCGAAACATAAAATATTTTGCTTTGTGGCGAATTGAATTTGGTGAATTGAGTTAAAATGATCGATCAATTGATAAATCAATCAAATAAATCGAATTAATTACGAATGGGCTAATTTCTACAGTGCTAGTTAACCTTAAATAACTATGTGAGTTGATTGAAGCGTTGATGTTGCCGGATCAGGCCGTGATGGGTGCTCAGGGGTGTCAGGAACTCAACATCCATCCCCCACGTTGAACGGTCCCCCCAACTTCCTCCAAGGTGTGCGGTAGGCTGTAGCGTCTAGGTAATGGCACTGGTGGTTGAACATGCAGGTTGGATTGTTGTTTGCAGGAACGCCAGCGGAGGTAGATCACCAGTGTGACTAATGCGAGAACGTCCAGGTAGCCGATGGTGTACCGGTGGATGTCGTGGTCGGTCACTTGATCGGTCCATGAAACATCTTGCGCTTGTAGTTTTCGTCGCCGTTCTTCGATTTCAGATGCTGACTCAGTGGTGAGTGGAGTCGTTGAAAGAGTCCACAAGGTTCGTCCCGTTCTGTAGAACAGCCAATTCTCGCCAATACGGTCCCAAATCGTAATAAATGAGCAGCTTCCACTCGCTGGAAGACAAGAAGACTCGACCTAATGATTGAAAATACAGACCCGTGTGGGGTCTGGTTTTTGGGCCTTGTGTTGGAAAGGCGTGCGCTATGGGAGCTAGCAGGCACATCAAGAGGGGCGCCACTATTGACTTGCCGGTTCGCATCGATCGCCATCTTGTCTTCGGGATGTCGTCGCCGCTGATCTGGGAACCTTCCTTCGTCAACTGGGAGGAACTCACTTGTGATGGTTGTTCGTTAGACTGTGCGTCGTCGAGTACTGTAACGGGACTAGTTTGTGTATTGGCCTTTTCAAAGTTCCGGAGGCGGTTTTGACATCAGCGACTCGTGCGAAACCATCGGCGCCTTCGTACTTTTTGATAATTTGCCCCAGTGGCCACTTCATCGGTAGGGTGTTATCTTCGCTTGTGATGACCACTGTTCCCGGGATCGCATTGGAGTGTGACCGCTTCCACTTGACACGATGCTGCAACTGCGCCAAGTACTCGTGCGACCATCGTCTCCAGAATTCGAGTTTGAGGTGATTGATTAGCTTCCATCGGGCATGGAGTCCTCCGGTGATTGGCTCTGCGCGACCATCAACCATGGCTGTGAGGAGTTCTCCGATGAGGAAGTGTGCTGGAGTTAAGGCTGCCAAATCATTGGGATCGTTTGACATCGGAGTCAGTGGTCTAGAATTGAGGGTAGCCTCCATCTCAACCACCAGGGTATGTAGCTCCTCGTAGGTGAGAGCCGTCGAAGGATCAAATTTTTGGCTGATTTGACCGCCGCCTCCCACAAGCCGCCAAAAGAGGCGCGCGTGGAGAGATGAAATGGAAATCGATTCCCCGGCTGGAGCACGCCGTTGTTACTTGACGCGCTTCGTTGGAATATAATGAGGACGACAATTCTGATAACTGATTGTGAGCTCCCACAAAGTTGGTGGCGTTGTCGCAAAATAGGTTTCGGCAGTGTCCTCGTTGTCCAATGAAACGTTTGAGAGCACATAGAACTTGCTCCAGATAGACAGCCTTTGTAGCGAAACAGCAAAATATGGCTAAGTACCCCTTTTGCGGTCGGGTACCTCTACCTCGGTAATGGATCACCATAGGCTCACAGAACTCCATGCCGGAGCTGATGAACGGACGAGCTGGCTGAATACGTGCACTCGGCAAGTTTCGCATGACTTGTGATAACAGCTTAGGCTTGACTCGGTCGCACCACACGCACCGTTGAACGATCGATCCCGCGAGTTGTTTTCCTCGGGTTGGCAAGAACCGCTGATTAGTGGTAGCGAGCAGTGTTTGCGCACCTAGATTGCAGTGGTCGCGATGGATGTCCGTCATCAGCAGTCTGGTGAACGGATGTTTGAACGGTAATAAAATGGGATGTTTGGCGTTGAACGTGATCTTGGCAGCCTCCAGCCTCCCACCGACACGGATTATGCCCTTTGGATCCAGGAATGGCGCCAGTCCCACCATGGACTGTACTTGGAGACTTGCCTCCCCGACCTGATATCCAAAAGTTCGCAGTTAAAGATTTGTGATTGTATATACTTCACGATGATCTCCAGGGCTGTGGATAATTCATCACTCGTGGGCGCTTGATTTGTCAGTTGAGAATGCTTGACTGCCAGCTTTGAGACCACAGATAAACCACATCATGTAGGCCACTATGCGCTGCAGCCTCTTGAACGAGTTACCGTGTTGGATCTGCTAGATAAAGTGTGTTTCAGGAGTCTCTGCCGCTACCATAGCGGTCTTGGTCTGTTTCGTCTCGCAAGTCGCAAGGGCCCCCACTTCGATACTCGGAAAGCCAAACTGATTCTGCCCTGGATAAAAATGGTGATCCTTGCAACCACATACTACAGCGGCTCAATTCAACCGGCGCCATCCCACGTGACAGGATGTTAGTTGGGTTATCTTCAGACGCTCCTTGTCGCCATTGGTCCGGCCTTGAGAGGGTTTGTATGGCCGAGACCCTGCTCGCCACAAAGGTATTGTACGATGATGCATTAGAGTTGATCCACGCCAAGACAATCTCGCCATCGGTCCAGAATCCATGAAAAACCTCCTGTAGATTGATCGCTGTCTTAACTCGTATTGTGATCTCAGCGCCCAGTTTCGCCGCACACAATTCCAGGTGCGGAACAGTAAGTGTTTTGATCGGGGCCACTTTTGACTTGGCGCACAGTAACCTGACGACGACTTGACCGCTCCTCAGGGTTGACCGCTTGTATATCGCTGCGGCGTATGCCCTCTCGGAGGCATCACAAAAGGTGTGCAACTGTACTTGCACGAGTTTCTCGCCTGTACTGATGTGACGGGAAAATCGGGCCTGCTGCAATGATGGCAGACCACTGTGGAAGTAGGACCACTGGGTATGGATCACTACTGGTAATGCTGCATCCCAGTCCAATTCCAATCGCCATAGTTCCTGCAGGAATAGCTTGTCCCTACTATCACAGAAGCCAGAATGCCCAATGGATCGAACATTCTGTCTATATCAGATGCTATCGTCCTCTTGGAGAACTTCGCATCGGTTGGATCCTTGTTGATTTGGATCTGGAACTCGTCAGTCTTCGGACGCCAGATGACTCCTAACGTCTTAATATCTTCTTCTTTGTAGCACTACAGCCCCTCTCGGGCCTTCGCTTAGAGATAGTTAGAGTATCTCATTTTCATGACCGTATTGATTTTTTTCGGAAGTTGGTTTGGTCAGTACCATGCTCCCGTGTGCCCGCTCAGCTATATGATCTAATTAAATCAGTACATATCACTACTGAGTGAACACTCATAGTCTGTCCAACGTCTTAATATAGTCCTCGTGTAAACTACTGAAGTCCAGCTGGACCCGTTCGTCCTCAGGTTTAATCTGCTTCAACAATAGAGGATGGTTGGTACACCATTTGCGCAAATGCATATCTGCGCTCGAGAGTATGGTGTATAGCTTCGCCTGTTTGCGAAGTGTCTCCTCTAAGCTGTCTGCCCCGGTCATGGCGTCGTCGATATAGAAATCCTTCTCCAACGCGCTGCTGCCTAGGGACCTTTCTGCTGGTTCTCTTGCGCTAGAACTTGCAGACATTTTGTAGATAGATACGGGGCACACGTTGTGTCGTAGGCTACTGTTTTCAACTGATAATATCGCATTGGTTGTGTTGAACTGTTTCTTCAAATTAAGCCATTTTACCGACGGTCTTCAGGATAGAGCACTGCCGATACATCTTCCCGATGTCGGCGGTGATTACGAACCAAGGCATTCTGAAACGCAGGAGTATGGCAAGTAGGCCCTGTATGAAGGACATCATTCAACGAAACGGTTGTGGTCGTGTTACTGGATGCATCGAAAACCACCCGCAGCTTGGTTGTACTGCTGTCAGGCTTCAGGGCACAATGATGTGGAAGGAAGTATCGTAATTCCTCCCGCTGCTGCGATGTCACCTCCTCTATATGCCCAATCGAATATACTCCTCCATGAAGTCCGCGTATGGAAGTCTTAGATCAGGGTTTTTCTCCAGTCGACGCTCCAAGGCAATGAATCTGCGAGTGGCTACCGCTTGGGAATCACCTAACGTCTCAGGATCCTTGCTAAATGGGAGTTAAACCAGGAAACGGCCGTCAGTACGTCTTGTCATTGTCATGTCATGTGCTTCGTAAGCCTTTTCAGTAAGCTTGTGCTACGGATCCTGTACTTCCTAGACCTCCCAAAATCGCTTGATGAGCTGATTAAGCTGGTTATCTTCTTCCAGGATGCCGAATGGCACGGAAGACACTTGAGGTGTGATCACTCTTTCGGCTATAGTCCACCCTAGGAGCGTGTTCTGGAGCACTGGGAGCTTAGTGCCCCACTTTATTTGTCCAATGGCTAGGATTTCGTAAATCTGTTCGGCACTCAGCAACATGTCGATACGCTCCGTTCGGTGGAAGTCTGGATCTGCCAGCCTTATGTTTTTGGGAATGTGCCATCCCGATGTTTTCAAGTTCTGTGATAGTTGCGGTGATATAATTTTGTCCATGACATAGGCTTCCAACTGCGCGGCATATCCTGATAATCTGGATTTTAGGCCGAGGCTCACCTAATGGTATGCCTTCTCAGTACTACCGCCTACCCTTTCAATGAGGGCGAGGTGTGGTGTTGATGATAAACCCAATTTTTTGATGATTCTTTTGGTGACTAGGTTTATTTATGAGCCCAGATCCAGCACAGCTCGACAATCCGTCGTCTTCCCATTGCTGGGGACCAGCCTGACGACGGTTGTACACAGAAGTACATGTCCTTGCGGTCGGGGCTCCATGAAGGTCGTTAAAGCGAGCGATGGCGGTTCTGAATTTGTTTGCGGTTTCGAGTCTTGTTTCGGCGTTGTCGTTCTCGAGGATATCGTCTTAGTCTCTTTGGGCTTGTTGCCTCCAGGCAGATGTAGCAGGGTGTTGTGATTCTTGGAACACTGCTTGCAAATTCTGGCCGCGCAGCTGGAAGCCTGATGTCCTTCTCGAAGGCAATTCACGCACAGCTTCTTAGCGCGTCCGAAACTTACTTCTTTGCAGCAGTGATTCTGAGGAAATCCGAGCAGTAGTAAAGCGGGTGATCCTGCCCACACATTAAGCACCGAGAAGCTGTCGTGGTGATAACGGTCGACTTGGTGGCTTTCCTACGGCTGATCTCCGGTTCCTTTGTTTTGTGGCCGAGTGTCTCGAGGGCCTTGAAACGCGTTTCTATGAAGTCCAACGAACTCTTCAAGAGTGGTAGCTCGCTCGGGTTGGATAACGATTGTTCGTATGATGCGTGAGTCGCTGGATCCAATTTTCGGATAAGCACATGTAGCAGCAACGGATCCCAGTCCCTTGTGGACACTTGCAGGTTTTCCAGGCCTCTAAGACACTCTTGTGTGGTGTCATGTAGAGCCTTTATTGCTGCCAATGATGGCCTTTCATTAGCATGAGATTTTATTTTATTTTTTTAATCTATAAAACAGATATAATCCAATTACATTATAGACAAACAAAAAATAAAACAAAGTTTATACATACAATCAATATATCCAAAAAGGATAATAAAAAATTAAATGAAAAAGAAAACTACGTACAAAATACAATAAATTAATTAGAAATAGAAAAATTATTCTTCGAAGTTAAACAGAAGAACCGATTCCTTAAGTTTTTTTTTGAATTTAGCGAAAGACAGCGGTATTAAACCAAGACCAAGCGCGTTATGATTACGTGGGAGTCGTACAGCAGGCGAAAAAAAATAAAATATCAGTGCGAGCAAAGGGAACATTGAAGACTACCGAGGATCTAGTTGGACGTCCGGCACTGAAGGAGGAAATTTCAATGCCAAGGCCTATAGGAAGCAAATTGTGATAAAGCTTGAAAAGAAGGCATTCATCGAGAAAAACTCTGCGAGAGACTAATGAAGGAATGCGCAGAAAAGACAGGCGATCACTATAAGCGCAATACGGGATACGGAATTTAACAAAAAGGAACCGAGTAAACCTACGTTGCACAGCTTCAATAGCATCTCTTAGGTAACGTTGATACGGACTCCATATTTGCGAACAATACTCTAATATGCTTCGAACAAGAGAAAAGAATAAACAAACATACGATGAAATATCTTTGAAATCTTTTGTGGATCTGAGGATAAAACCTGACATACGAGATGCTTTAGATACTAGATGAGTTATATGCTGTCCAAAATGAAGCTTGGTATCAAAAACTACTCCCAACTTGTGGGACACCACAGCTCTCAAAGAAACATTAGCAATCGCATAGTTATAATCAAAAGAAGACTTTTTAAGGGAGTAACTCATCTTGAAACATTTGTTTACATTTAACTTCAGCCGATTAGTTGCACTCCAGCCAGCTAGTATATCCAAGTCTTTCTGCAGAATAATACAGGGTGGGCCAGAAAAAATTGCGAATTTGAAAAAATCATTAAAAAAAACTGAGGACAATTCACATACAAATTTTTATTTCTATAAAAATTGACATCTGGGAAAATCATTTCTTAAAAATAACGTCATCCAGGTGTGCACCATCCCGCTGCAAACATTCTTCGAATCTGACCCTCAAATTGTAAAAAACTCGCTGGCACATTGCACGGGGAATAGCTGCCATTTCTTCCCGGATATTGGTCTTCAACTGGTTAATCGTGGCTGGGTTATTGGTGTAGACTCTACTTTTAGGTATCCTCACAAAAAAAAGTCCGGTGGCGTCAGATCCGGACTTCTAGGAGGCCATGCAATGTCACCTCGGCGCGATATCAGTTTCCCAGCAAACATCTCGTTTACGACCGCCAAAGAGGCATTAGCTGTATGGCATGTCGCGCCATCTTGTTGAAACCATGTCACACGATTATAGGCTTCAAATTGTTGCAGTTGTGGAAAGAAAAAATCCCTTAACATGGCTATGTATCGGTCAGAATTTACAGTGACAGATTGGCCTTGTTTTTTCGAAGAAGTAGGGTCCGATAATTCCGTTCTTGTTGACCTTGGGCGTCCTGCAGGCTTCTGTTTGAGAGTCGAACCAGTCTCTTCGAACTTTCTGACCCACGATCGAATCACACTTTCTTTCGGACACTGATTTAGGTCATGTAATCCAAACTCACGCCGAAATAAACGCCGAACAATAGCGCACGAATTGTGATTTTTAATAATGTTTAACGCAGAATGCACGTTGCGCTCCGGTGAAGTGATCCATCGCGACTAAATTTCCGAGAACCGAGCTACTTAACCCCACCACCCGCGCAGTCCCCTCTCTAAAGCTTCAAACGCAAGAGTGTTTTTAAAATCGTACGCCTTTCTGGCCCACCTTGTACAACCATTGACAGATTCGATCACCCTGAATATTTTCAAATCATCTGCATACATGAGTGCACGGGAGTTGAGTAGGGAAGGAATATTGATAAATACGAGAAACAACAGAGGACCAAGAATGGAGCCTTGTGGAACTCCAAAACAGGGATAAAATGGAGAGGATTTATGGGCATTAATGGTAACAACACAACTCCGATCAGCAACATAAGAACAGAACCTATGTACAATAGAACTGCCTAAGCCGAAATGACTCAATTTTTGGATAAGAATCAGGTGATCAACTGAATCAAAGGCCTTAGAGAAGTCTGTGTAGATAACGTCTACTTGGTTCACCTTATCAAACTCAGCAGCGATCTTATTTGTTAAAGATAAACGGTTGGTAAGAGTTGATCTACCTTTGATGAACCCATGCTGTTCATTGGCAAAAAACGGAAGCAATAAAGGATAAACTTGTTTGTATACAATTCTTTCCAGAACTTTGCTAAAACAGGGAAGAAGTGAAATGGGGCGGTAATTGGACACGCTTGCTTTATCTCCAGATTTGAAAATGGGAAAGACATTAGCTCTTTTCCAGCGTGCAGGAAAACAACCATCTGCGAGACTTTGGTTAAATAAGATGGACAAAAGAACACACAGCGAAGACGACAAAGATTTAGCAAATATATTGGGAATTCCATCTGAGCCACAACCAATACTGCCATCCAGATCATGTAATAGGCATTCAACTTCAACAGGGTTCACATATGCAAATGGCAAATTCATGGTTGGACCATCGATGAATGAAGATGCTGCACCACTTGTCTTACTATAAAAAGAAGAAAAATGTTGCGCAAAGAGTTCACAAATTTCCCCATTATCAGAAGACGTGATACCATCAGAATTCATTGAGTAGGGCATATCGCAGGGCTTTTTAAACGAATTTATATAGGCCCAGAAAGGCTTTTTAGCACTCGACCTTATGGAGCCCTTCACGTGATCAATATAATGGCTTTTAGCACTTTTAATTAAACTATTGACTTCAGTTCTTAGACCTTTATAACAACGTAGGTGCACCTCAGAGCCCGTCAAGTGATATTTCCTGTGGGCAGCGTCCTTGGCATTTAAGACTGAAGCGATGTTGTTATTAACCAAGGTGCATCTTTTAACCTTCTACGTGCATAGAGCGGTGTATAACTGGTTATCACGGATTCAAGAAAAATATAAAACTTTTGAAGCGCTGCATCAACACTTAAGTTTCGAAAAAAAGAAAACCAATTAACAGAATTTGATTCTAACTCTATATCAGAATATTTGGCTTTTAGAAAATTAAAGCTAGAAGGGATAACTTTTTTTTGGACAAGTTCACGAGCCAGAACAATCAGCAAATGAAGCGGAGGATGGTGAGGATCAGGTTTTACGTAGGGGGTAAGGGCAGCCTGCAGGGAGACACAAGATTTCGGTATATTAGACAGAACTAAATCCAGAGCTTTACTGTTAACGTTAGGGATATCATTTAGTTGTGAAAGTGAACAAAAAGAAAGGAAGGAGGAAAGGGTAACAGAGTAATTGTCAAAAGATAGAATTTCGGAAAATGTGCTATTCCAAACAACATGGGGTAAGTTGAAATCCCTGATGGCTGACTCATCAAGTTGTTGATGAGTGTCGCTACCAATAGTTGCCCTTTGCCGTACCTTTCCTTCAAGGTTGTCCAAGCCGCCTCGTAGTTGTCATCCGACAATGTAAAATTTCGAATCAAAAGCTCCGCTTCTCCGGTGAGACCGGCCTTGAGGTACCATAGCTTTTGGCACTTGGACATCGAATGGATATGCACCATTTGCATGAACAAGTCGTGGAATTGTTGCCAATATAAATAGTTCCCATCGAAGGTGGGGAGTACATTAAAACTGGTTAATAACTATTTTTAAAAATAAATAATTGTAATCAATTCTGTTCATAATATTCTTTTAAATATTTGAGGGTGGAAATGTTTGATTACCCTTTAATGAAAAGCATTCTCCTGCCCTATTAACCGAATTATGTTGCTCTTAGTTGGATCTTGGAAAAGTCTTGTAAAATCTAGTTTACATAAACCTTAAATTTTTATTTTAAATTATTAAAATTTTGTTTGCGATCTACAACCCTAATTTCTTTAACAGTACTCGAATTACCATCGCATTTGTATTGAATTATTTCATGATTCGTACAATCCTGTAAATTTTTAATAGTCACGCATACAGTGTGATAAATTAAACTATTTTAATCAATATGATCAATGCGGAAAATGGTGATCGTAAATGGATATGATCAAATCTCATTATTTGTTTATAATTTACAATATCTCATTTAGTTTCATTGCGTAGGCGACACAAAAGCTAGCAACGGCTTTGGGGCACTTCACTTCAGATACAAAGACTAGAAAATGAAAACAAATAAAAATATCGTCTTCGTCGTAATGAGGAACTTAACAATATTGACTATCTTACCTCCAGTCTACCTCTTCTCTTCTTCTCTTGATGGGCATTCACACTTTATCCCATCGACACAATCATCAATGGCGATAAGGTGTAAGCTTGCAAACATTTGTACGAGTATGTAAACTTGAAAAGTTCAATACGCAAAAGTTGTAATGAGATTGTTAGGAAAAGTAGTCACGTAACTTTTCGCTTTAATTTTAACTCTGGGTAACATACTAATAATAGTACTACAGAGTAAAGTATCTTGTCTTCGTACGAAAAGTAATAATAGTTGGTGTTAAATTCAATCCATTGAACCGCTATAACATCATCATCATCATTAAATTACCACAGATTCGAATGGAACATCTTCAAAATACAGATATGAGATTGTACGCTATGCATAAAATTATTAAGAAATTGAATCTTAATGCCTACGCGCTATAATTATTTCATTAATTTAGATAACTGTTGATGCTTTATACGAGTATGATTGGTTAATATGAAGAGCGAGCATATTCGTATGAGTATGTATGAAATTTGATTGTTGGATTGTGCTATTTCTTTCCTGTATTTCTTTATTGAATTAATATTGCAATATTTATATGAGTAGGTCAATGATTTTATTACCACGGGAGTATTGTTACGGTTTTAGACAGTGTGTCAGTAAGCGGAGTTTGGAGTATTTTTCTGTTATTTCCTTATATAAAATTAATACTAAATAATTCAGCGCACAGAGAATATTTCGAAATTAATGTGTTGTTGTTACTTAACTTTTTAAAAATTAAGATCATAAATTACACAGGCCTACACATCAAAAATTGTTTTCGATTTTGATTTCATTAATGATTTATTAGGCTTCGGGACCTTCTAATTATGAATCATCAATCGTTTTCTTCCTATCACATCAGAATTTATCACAATATATATTTCTGAAAATCATGTAAAAATGAAGGCATTCCAGAAAAAAATCAAATGAGACAAAATAAGTGAATGATTTGTTTTATTTTTTAGATAAGCATTTAAAAACACTACAAAGGCTTGTGAAACCTTTGTTTTTTATTCTTCAAAGCTCTTGGGCGACTTCCTTTTGTGAGTTCGGTTGGGTTTAACCCGTTTTATCGTCCAGCAGTAATCAGCCATCATGGTGATGTTCCATTTTCCTTGGTACCTTCGATCCATTTCTTTTGTCTTGGTGGAATTTTGCTCCTTCTCTTCTCATCAATAATATTCCCATAATTCGGGTTTTTGTGATTCCCTAAGCAATTTATTATAACTTGTTTAACGATACTCACGCTGCCATTTTTGTAGAAGCCAGATTTCTTTCAAGGTGTTCATCTTTCATTCGTTTTCGTTTATCGGTCCCAAAAAAGATATCTGCCTTCAGTTTAGCTTCAGGCAAAGATGCAAATACTGTTTGTAAGTACTTAAATCGATTGCCTCGTTTATTTAAAGCCTTCATAAATTGCTTCATAAGACCAAGTTTCATGTGTGTGTTTACTTCCTCGCCCTGAATTAATTCTTGTTGGCCATTCTTTTCTTGTATAGTATTCTGTGCTGCTTCTACCACCCCATTCACATAAAATAACATAGATGTTCGGTGTAACTACTTTGCTGCCCTAATAGTAGAGGGAATAATTTTTAAGTCCACACACAATCCATCCATGCTGCTCGTACTTGTAGTTGATAGTAGTCAAAACCGTAGCTAAATTTTCGTAAGACTCCCAATCAAGGACAGAATATGCAACGGGAATAGAAGAATATTTGTTTCCGATATGCATTAGAACTGCCTTTAAATTTTTTTCGACGAGTCAATGAAGAGTCTACAGTCGTTTGCTTCAAATTGTATGCCATACATCTTGCAATAGACGAGATCTGCATGCGTTGCGAACATTTGTGGGAAATCCTTCTTTTTGTTATGAAACCAGCAAGAAAAAGTACTCGTTGGTTTTTTTGAACCAAGAAGCTTCGCAGAATCTTTAGATAGTCCTAATTCTCTGGTCAAATCATTTAATTCAGCCTGACTAAACTATTAAGGTTGAGTAAATAATTCAAAATCAGGATCAAAATTGACCTCATCCTCTAAAGCTCATGAAGAGACTTAGTTAACGTGGGTACCCGCCAGAAATAGGCCTTGCCCCACGGTCACCATTTGACAGGGATTGGTTTGATGTGCCAATCAGTGCCCCTCACCCTTGGGATGGGGTCCCAGTTTTCCCCAGTTCGGGATACCCGCAACAAAACTGGTATGTGCTCGAAACTATACGCTATTCAAGCCACTTCCACCAATTTTCAGCCAGGATAGGCTTCTCACCATGTAGGGGGTGACCGTAACATGTCATGGGCTTCCCCTAACCCCAGGTACAGATCAAAGGTCTGCTCAGCTTTTGTGACACTGCCTGAGTGACACTGCATGTGTGACTCCCGTGCCAAATTAGGTTGTCTCGCCTCGTTTGGGTGGGGGCGGTCTTCCCCAAAGACTACTAGTTTCTGAAAATTTCTCTCAGATTTTAGAAAATCTCCCTACGATTTCGACCTCCGTGTTTCAGTATTCAAGCATCTTTATATAGTTTAGGGCTGAGAAAAGTAGTCGCGGACTACGATTCTCGGCCCTTCTGTAAAGTATTCGTATCGTCGACGTTGTTCAGCTCCTTATGTTACACGAGGAACCGACTGCAAGCTTAGCCAGACATCTTCACGCCTGCAGGTCCCTTGCACCACCTCCGTATTAAGCTCGCGCTGATCGTTCTTCTCCACTTCTCCTTTTAGCCACCTCGCCTCCAAGTCTTCGCTTCCCCTCGCTACTAGGTTCCCTCCTTTTGCTCAGTTCCACTTCTCCCTTCAGCCACCATGCACCACCCAACATGCCTCAAGGTACATCGCTTACTCTTCCTACTAGGATACGCCGTTCGTCCGGCTTCACTTCTTCCATCAGCCACCTCGCCTCCAGGTCTCTGCTTCCTCTCGATACTAGGTTCACCACTCTTTTCGCTTGGTTCGACTTCTCCCTTCCAGCCATCTAATTCTTCGGTCCTTCCATACGTCGATACAGTCGGTACTTCCGTCCCTCCAGTACGTCAGTTCTGCTTGATCTCCTACTACTCCGGTTTCTGCTTCGCTTCGCTTTCCGATATGCACCCTTACGACTACAAAAATGCTTTAAGTCCAGTTCCATTTCACTTCCACCCTTCCCTCCCGCTTTACACTTGCTTGGGACAGTCATCGCGGATGCACCTGGGCACATTCGCCTGGCGGGGTTCCTTCTAAATACAGATTTCAAATTATGGCATGTATAGTAGTAGCGGAAGAAGATGACGGTGATGACTGATCTTCATTTGGTTCTCCTAGTACTGGATAACCGCTAATGCATACTAGCGGTTTTGCACGCAGCGGCGCAGTGGCAACGCAGTGGCTGGATATACACTTCAAGTGGTTTTTTTTGCGGCAGCCGTGCGTTTGACGAAAAATTTTGCTGATGTTAGTCTAAAATCAGTTGTTGTGGAAGACTGTCTTCTTGTATTTAGTGTACAAAAAATTTATATTAAAATACTCGTATAATAGACGCTACTGGATTCATCCATTTACCTAGCAAGGCTCCTAAGAGGTTAATTTTGCACCCCTTTTTCGGATTTAAGGGAGAATCCAAATAAGTTTTTCGCTTATTTTCGAATGAGTGTCTGCTCATTTGACGAGCTTTCAGATAAGTTGATACCAATAATCAAATCTCAAAACATCCATTTGAGACTCTCCATACCACCATTGGAAATGATTGCTGTTAATAAAACCTATAAATTTTGAAAAACTCATCTATAGCCTCAAATTCATGTTTTATTAAGATTAATTTGTAGTCAACATAATTAGGAACAAAAAAAATCACAATTCATTTCCAAAAGATCATCAGCATGGCCCTTGACGTAAATGAAGATATTTAATAATAATTTGATTATGTTGAATTTTTTTTTTGGGTGATTTTATTCGTACCAACATTGTCTCCATTGAAATTGAGATCAGTCCCAACTGAAGAAGTTGTTGAATATTGCCTAGTAGTTGATGCTGTTACTAGTTGATGCTGAATATCGCCTGGATTCGAATGGTGGAGAAAAATGTGGCAGGAGGGCCTAGTTGGGAGTGTCTGAGAGGATATTGATGAAAGTGTGGTCGATTGATGCTAAAAAAAATTGTGAATTGGTGGAGGGTGATACGACTCCCTTGATGGCCCTGGTGTTGTATAGTTTGCTGGATTGTATTGCATATCTGGGACATATCCCTAGCTGTGAGATGTTGCAGCCCTCATTCTTTTTATTATATTTAGAACCTCACACCAGAGTTCTAACTTTAGATTTTCAGAAAAGATTTGATAGAAAGAAAAATGCTTTCAAAGAATGAGGAAATTAGCTTTTCTGTATTTAGTAAAGGTGAAAAACTCATAAAAATGAAAAAAAACATCAAAGGCAATGTCTCTGAAAGTGTAAAGAAAAACCAAACCAAATCTTGCCAGAGCACTAACATGAGAAGGTGTTATATTTACTCGCGCCAGCTATCTTTTTTGAGAACACCTTTGTGATAGTACAGAAAGCCAGATCAGCTTAAAAGAAACAGATGAGACGAATGATTTCGAGCAACCTTCAGAAGAGTCTGAAAAACCTCGATGGTATAGTGATAATAGTAGCTCAAAAAAAACGAAAACGGGATCTTGAGTCAATTCTTGTGGGTTTTCTAAATGCACCGATCCCAAAAAAAAAACGATTCTCACGCCCACTATACCAAACCCAGATATGGCCTTTTTTGAAAGCATTCTTCCTTCTATCAAAGACTTTTCTGAATATCAAAAGTTAGAACTTCGGCGTGAGGTCCTAAATATAGGGGTTTCCATTAAGGACATAGCAATGAATAAATAAATTTCAATAAATCGATTGTGAGGAGTGTCGCCTTGTTAAAACCACATATCGTTGATGTGTGCATCCAATTCTGGCCACAAATAATCTTCCAACATAACACGATCGCGATTGACGGTATCATGACGTTCGTTTTCATCCACGAAAAATACGCCCCAATGACGCCTCCGGCATGAAAACCGCACCAAACAGTAATTTTTTGCGGATTCAACGGTGTCTCAAAAAGCACATGTGGGTTGGTTGCTGACCAATAACGCATATTTTGCTAATTAACAAAGCCATTGAGGCAAAAATGAGCTTCATCTCTGAAGATGATGTTTCGATAATAGTAATTAATAGTATTTTTTATACATGTGTTGATACATATTTCAAAATGGACCTAGGCACTTTTATTTCCTTCGGACTGTCAAGGAATGGTATTTAGTTTGAATATGTTCAATTGACCGAGCAGTCAGAAAAATTATTAAAGCTGGAACGCTGTTATGTGCTTATGAACGAAACTCTGCATCTTTTGAAAGATTTCTTATACAGGTATTAGATGAATAATTCAAATCATCGATTTGTGCCATTGGAAAGCTTGTTTTGAACCCTAGAATGGTTACAAAGCTCTTCTTCTAGGAGCACTCCCCTGCTTACTCAGCTTATTTTTTGTGCAGAGAGCCAAGTTGAATTTACTGAACAATTTTTCTTTTGAATCGTCTAAATTTCTTAATTTATCGGTAACGTCGTCTCGATTTTATTCGCAAATGAATAAAATACGTTAGCAGCCATACTATATATAAGTTGATGACTCCAAAACTTCTCATTTCAAGAAGACGAATTTAAAAATTTCATTTAAAATAACAAATTATACCTAGATCCTTTGACTAATTTTTAAACTGTTGCCAAAAAATAAACAATACGTCAAAAATTATTCGCAAGATCTAAGTGCAATGTTTTATTTCACTTGAAATTATCGTGGATTGAACTTGGAATTATCGTAATTTGAACGTAAATAAGTTATGAATTACAGGAAACGATCACAGTTTGAAATTTATCAGTCTCTCAAAATAAATTAAATATTTTTTAACTTGCAGTGTAATCGATATTTCTACTTAAGTTGATTCTACATTATTTCGAACATAGATTAAGCCATGTTTTCCAATTGAAGCAATACCAAAAAGACATTAAATGTCTAACTACAATAAAATCATCATAAATAAAATTTATGTGATCAGAATATTTAAGAATCGCGTGCAAACCACAAAGTTCAATTATAGAATACAAGAGGCGCTAAAGGCCACCCGATTCGCCTGACGTACAACCGACTAAGAAACTGAATGGATTATGGAGGCCAAAGAAAGATTTACGAAAAATATACACATGTAGTTTGATATGTAATTGAATTCAACCCCAGATTTTCTGTCTAGATTTCTTAATTACTAAAAATAAATTTGATTTATTCTTGGCCGCTCAATGCCGTTTAATTGACTTTTGAAATTCTCATTCGGTCTAAACACATTCACGACACAACAGCAACGACCACATCACTTTATGTCAAGGCTCATTAGTTTTCGTTCTTTCTGAATTATGACGAAAGTGCTCTCCAAATCAAATGTAAAATACGTAAATGCCAGGGTCTAGAAAGTTTTTTCAACATCTAACATAATGTTTGGAGGATTAAAGGGTTGAGATAATTGAATTGATTTTATTTATAGCATTTTCATGGTTGCTATTGTGAAATTATGGATACTGATGAATATATATTTTTTTCTATCACGATGAAAGTTTGCTTTGTTCCATTTTCTTTTGGACTGTTAACCTATTCCTGAAATGTCTGCAAAATACGAGAAAGTGTAAATCAATAACACTTTAAAATGATGTCAAGAATTACTCAGTTTGTTGAACTCACTTTCGAAAATTTTCCTTAAGCATAACTAATATGAACGGAAAATTTTTTGAATAGCCATTATGTGAAGTACTCGTAAGGACTTTTCCTCTTTAGAATACATACGATACTCGTATGATTTGAAAAGAGGGAATTTTTTAGGATATTTTTGGATTGATACTAAACCAGGATAATGATTTTGATGTCTTTACACGGCGATAAAATTTTATAAGCTGATCTTTTATCCTATTTCGGTTCCTTACGAAAATGCTACGTAGGGAGATCGAATGTGCTTGTTGTCCATTATCTAATTTACCGAGAGTAATATATCGCATGGCACAATGTTAACATGTTTGCCTTGTAATCTGTGAAATGCGAGTTCGATTATGCCTGTAAGTATAAAATTGAATGAATAAATGTTCCAATGTATAAGAATGACTAAATATGTATCCAATATTAATTAGAATAGATAGAGAGACGGGTCCTGAGGCGAATAATACCTTTTTTGGTATCCGTTGTTCATCCCTACGATGCATGTGGCCAGCTCCGGCTCGTCAAAAATTTCATACAGCTCATGGTTGTATCCAATTTGCCATTCGTCCCTGTTTAGCTTCGCTCCGATTACTCGCCTCAGGACCCGTCGCTCAAAGGCGCTCAATATATTTGAGGATGCTTGGGTTAGGGTCCATGTTTCACACCCATAGCATAACACAGGTCTTATCACAGATTTGTATACTTGGAGCTCTGTTTTCCTGTGTATGCAGGTGGTCTTCAATATCGTCAAAACTGAATAAGGGTTCGGTCACATTGCGATTTTCCTGTCGTTACCAGCGATTTTTAGACGCAAATACGAACACACTGCGACAAGATTTGCAAAGAACTTAAGGCATGCGCAGAACTAATATGCTCATTTGAAGGTATGTCTTTGCCAGGAACACATGCGCAAACTCATTTGTGCGCTATGCAAGAAACTTCCGTGCACGTCAGCGTCAAATGTCCAAATGATGTGCACCTGCGCGAGTATCACAAAAACTACCTACTAAACTGGTTTTAGGAAAAATCGCAAATTCCTGCGACTGCCGACCTGGACAGAAAAGTCGAAAATCGCAGTGTGCGGGCTTCCATTTAACCATGTGTTACTTGCGACAGAAGTGCGACTATATAGTCGTAGTCTGATGCATCCCTAAAATATTTTATTTGCGAGCTGTATTCTTCGGCGTATTTCGCCTCTTTCATTAGCAATTCTCGTTATTTTGGCGTGTAAATACAAGAATCGCTCGCATTTGCGATACTGTACTCGTCAAGTGTGATATTTTGTGTATTTGATGGTTTTTTTCTAGACTGCATCATGAGCTTTATTTTATTATCATTTATTTTTCATCCTACTAGTCTTGATTCACTGTACAGTTTCAGGGAAAGTTCTTCACTCCTTGTTAACAACTGTGACAAATATCAATATCAACAGGTAGCTTTCTGATGACATATTCCAGAGCCAAATTGAATAGCAATGGGGCCAGCCCATCTCCTTGCTTTAGTCCGATATTTGTGTCAAAGGCATCGGCAAGTTGGTTGTTGATGCGGAAATGGGAGGCGGTCGACGTCATTGTCATTTTGGTGAGACGGACTAATTTGACTGAGATGCCAAAGCAAAGCATTATTTGGTACAGTACGTTACGATCAATACTGTCGTATGCTTGCTTAAAGTCAACGAAAGTCTGGTGTACGTCAATGTTGACCTCCCAGCATTTTTCAAGTAGAGTAGAGCACGGATAAGTGCACACCATTGGTGCCTACAAATGTTGTGCCCTTATCCGTATTATGCACTTATGCGTGTTGAACACTTATCGTGTCTGTTTTAATTTTCTACTCATTTCATGAATAATAAATCAAATCATTTGCAAAATAATTAAATATTTATTCGCAGGAAAACAAGCAAGCAAAAAAAACTATTTTCATGTCTAAATTATTGAACATAATACATTCTATAAAAAATTAATTCTGTGTCACGATGGCTTTTGAGTTGTTATGGTTAAAAATAAATGTATATTATAAACTGCCAATGGAAGCTCTTCGGAAACATCTAGAGGCTCGGATGTTCTGGAGCTGTGCGGAGGATTAAGGAAGTTCATGAAAAATGATGCCCATCTTTCCTTAATCCTATTTTCACCAACGATGTCATCACGTCAAAGCGAGGTCTTGGACTGATAGCCTCGTTTCATGCTTTTCACTACTGAATCTTATTCGCTACTCTTCGAAAGCTTTGTTACATTTTGCTACCCCCTGAACCCCCTGATGCATAAAGTGACCTTGTTCTTTCAGATTCTCATAGTTCTAATCAAGACCTTTCATTTGACACCTAACTCGACTTCTTTTGATTAAAAAAATTTTTGGTAAGACCTAAACTTTTGAAAGACCATCATTTTTGACCTTTTCACAAAGTTTGAGCATTCTAGCTTCTATAGTTTCTGAGGAAACTAGCTGTGACGCACGGACAGACGGACGGACAGGTCGCGGAACTAGTAGGTCTTTGTAAACAATTTTTTAACAACGACCTAAAAAAGATATGTCTTAAGTACTCACAATGCATTTATTTGACAAGTTCAGGTATTCTAATTTATTGTTAGTATTTAAGTATTCAATCGTTTTCATATCATTGCCTTCTAAGTTCAAATGTATTAAATTCAGTAGTTCCGTAAGTCTTTTGATTAGTACACCATTAAATGGCAAATTTAATTCTCGAAGATTATACAGGTGGTACACACTAAACATACGCAGTAGCATACTTTTCCCATGTGAAAGCTTTTCAAATTTTGAAAGTGAGTCGATATTATCTATTTCTTTAAAGTTCAGTATCGTACTGTTGCGCATGTTTTTGTTTTGGCACTTTTTTATGACATTTTTTGATAAGAACAAAATACCTTTACTTGTAAGCTCTTCATTCGTTATTGATCAAAGGGAAAAATCAATTAGGTAATTCTAAACTATGGTAAACCTCAACGTATGAACCAACAATTTTACACCAACCGGTCACTTCAAAAGATAACACTTCCCTGGATCTGAATCAACTAACTTTCTTTTTGTCTTATTTCTATGAAAGTGTCCTCCCTATATCCGCACACATTCAGCGCATCGTCTTACGTGCTATAGAGATAATTATATGAATACGTCTTCCTCTACTCACGAGATCCTCTCGATTTTGAAGTTCCGTCGTCGTTCTTCACTCGTTTCGTGTCTGTTCTTCTTTCTTCTCCTATACCCACACATACTGGGCGAGACCTAACGTGAGCCAAGATGAAATACAAGATGGTTGGATTGCAAATTTTGTACCTGAAAATCCACCCAGAAAAACGGAGACGTATTTTTTAAAATGTTTTTGATCGTAAACGGTCCGGTCCAAATCTCAAAATTCATAACTTACCCAACTGAACGTCTCTCACTCAAAATAGACCCCTGGAGGCTACCTTAGTGACTGGAAGACAGATCGGTTCCACAGATCACGCAGCTAGTATTACACCTTGTATAGGAAATCGTTCAATTTTTTCGAAAATATGCAGAGTTTCTTTCATAACCACAAATCAGACGCTGTTTCGTTCCAGCTTAAATAATTTTTCTGAATGCTCGGCTAATTGGACATATTTAAATTAAATACTATTCTTTTTTCTTGAAAAGCCTTTTTTTTGATGCCACACCCGACTACATTTGATAAAAACATTTTTTAGGGGCCATTTCAGCAGAAGAAGATGCCTAAACTTTTGAGAGACTACCACTTCTGACCTCTCTGCAAAGTTTGAGCTTTCGAGTTTCAATAGTTTCTGAACAAACTTGCTCTGACGCATGGACAGAAATTTTACAAAGCTCTAAAAAACGTATATGGAAAATAAATTAAGTTCATTATTTTTGATACCTTGATATTAGACTAAATTTGGTCAGCAAGACCTGAAATGTAATTAGAAGGATTTCCACATTACCATATGACTAGCGAAGACAGTTCAGTTCAATCTTGTAAATCCTGTGTTCGATACCTAGGCGTTCTTCTGAATGATTATCCTTACTGAGAGTATAACGAGCATGTTAAAACCATGCTTAATAAAGCACGTAAGGCTTTCTTGTGTCTTCAATGACTCTCTTTCTGGGTACATTGACCAAAATGTCAAGATTTTAGTAACACTAATCTTGGTATACGGGTGTCAGATCTGGTTTAATTTAAGTGCTAGTATGATGAAAATGCTAAGAGTTTTCGGAAGGAAATGTCTTCGCGCATGTTCTGGTTTGTATAGAAAATCTAAACAGATCGGAAACGCTCTATATGCAACTGAAGAGTTTATCAAGCCGCAAAGGTAGCGATAATCGATACATTAATATTGAGGCTTACTTGTGTGAAAATCCCTGGATTTCGCAGCCATTCCACCCTACTGCCGGGTACATTGAGACATGTCTGACAATTGGCTTCATTCCCCCTGAATTATTAGTATATATGGATAAGAATCATTATGTTTTTGATTTGGAGAGTGTTCCGATTATATATATGACAAAAGGATATAATATTTTCCGAATACGAGTGCAAAGGTGGAGTTGTTCTGTTGCGAGTTTCTTTAAAGTTAATCGAGAGGAGCCTCGGTTATCTCGGTATTGATGGCTAGATGGTAAGATATAAAAACAATTAAAATTTACTGTTGCTCTTTCGGATTTTGTTTGTGTTTGATTATCTTCATCATTTTTGGGTTGAGTTTTGTTATTAAGTTAACGTTAGTTATTAGAAATAAGGTTTGAACTATATTTAGGTTTGAATTAGTTTAAGATGAGTGTAGTTTTTTAATTTCTAGATTTAAGTACAAATAGATTAGATTATGAGAAGTTAACATTAGATTAAGAATATTGTTGTAAAATTGTCAAAGCTTAGAGACATAGTTAACATTTTAAAAATAGTATAAAAAGAATCATTTTTCTCTTATTACATTGAAAATATTTATTTTTATGTGATTTGCACTAACGAAAAATTAAATTTTTGAATCGATATGCATAAATTTAGAGGGTCTTCGCGGCTATTCAGTTTTATAATAATTATTCTGCGTTAATTTTGCTTTATCTTTGTAATATGTTAAGGTAATTTAAAGCATATTTTCATTCATTTACACAATGCAAGCCTACACAATAGTCAGCCCGCGACGAAGGCGCTAACATTATGACCAGATTAATTCTAGGTGCCAAATTGGCTTTGCGGACGATGAAACGAAAGACAGAGTCATGGTACTGACAATAAAATGCACTCCAGTCCGACTAGATACGGAGATCTGGCGAAGGATAAATGCTGGAAAACAAATCCTACCTCTTTTTAAAAAATGATTCGCAGAAACGAATCAATCATAACCTGTGTTATACATAGTATAGATACAAAGCTTGAAACCAGCAACCGACTCCAGATGTATTTGAACGTTAAGTGCTTAATAGAATTCTCGGCTCAGAAGTTATGTAGGTGAGGGAAGAGCCCCGACTACTTTAGGGAACGTTTAAGAGAAAACACACATGAGAACCGTTCAGTAGGGAAGCCAAGAAAACGATGGGAAGACTCAATGCTAGCCGACATTAGATCCTTGCTTTGAGTCTTAAACTCGCGAATATGGTTCCAGTATCTCCACTAGTAGACGCTATTATTACTGGTGATCAAGACCCGATTCGGGATCTTCTGTTGTTCGGTCATATTCAAGCAATATTTTAATCATTGAATTATACAATCCTTCCTTCCGAGTTACTCACCTACACGTCAATTTCAATATTATTAATTCCAACAAATCCTTGAATTAAAAAAAACTTATTTCCATTGGCATTTAAGTAATTATAAATCAATTTCATATATATAACGTTTTTCTAGCCTTTAAGTAACGTAGTCCTTATTCATATCATTAACAAAAACACTATGGGAGGGTTCAATAGCATGAGTATTTTTTCAGACTCCAAAGAACTAATTCCTCACTAAACAAGCGATAAATCTAATGCTACATACGTACTCAATCTTGTATGATAAACGTCATAATTTCCGTTTTGAACGTGTGTTTACTGGCATATTCCAACAATCAACATATGAGTACATTCATTTATTTTAACGTACCGAAGATGGAGTAAATGGAAAAGTTATGCTTATCTTATCTTATCATACGTCTTAAATGTACACAACTTCTTACAACAATTTGTAACTACTTGAAAAACAGATGTTTCGATAAAATTTAACATTCATATTGCTACTACGTTGAATGAAAACACCTAGAAATAAAAAATAATCTGCTTTGAAATAAATTCAATTAGTTCTTTACGCCTAGTTACATATTACTTTCGAATACGCAATTTAAAGAGAGTTCAGAAGTCACTGAAAGGAATTTAAAAATGTTATGTGACTTTCCAAAATTACGACGACATAAGAAAGAAAAAGAAGAAATAACAGAATAACAGAAAAAGGTCAAGTTGTTATGACAAGCCCTCATTGACCTCTTAATGCCATTGTAATTACATTCGAATGTCGTTCAAAGCAATATGAGAAAAGAAATAGTGGCGGCGACCGTTTTAAGTCGCTACTGCATTGAACTTTACAATCTAATAGAGGTCAATTGTAGTGAACTCTTTCTTTTCGTAAAAAAGATGTCTACCACCGACGATGTTATATTTAAGGCCAGCTTGATGCGTCAGGATATTAATTTTGTTGGAAAGATATGCATGCAAAAATCTGAAAAGTAATTTAAGGTCAATTATCAATGAAACTCATCTATAAAGTATATAGTGATTAATTAACAATCCGTAAAATTCAAGAATTTTGGACATGCCATGGCAGCTGATTTGTTACAAGCCCTATTGCGCAAATATCGAAATAAAATAATATAAAGTAACTTAATCAATCAATAACTGAGGCTTTTCAAGTTTAATGAATTGATGAGGAAACATAGAGGTATAAAATATAGAACGGACATCAACCAACTTTTCTGTCCGGATTTCCCCTTAGTTCACTAATATCAACATAAATTTACCAATTCTAATGACATCTACCCAAAAGCAGTGTAAATAAAGGGACAAAAAATCAATCGCTTGGACTATGGTAATCAAAATTGTGAGATACTCGTATATGGTTGGGCGCTACTAAATCGACTAACTGAGGTTGCTACCGAAAAAGAAATAGTTCCAGAAGAACAATTTGGCTTCAAGCTTGCACACTCTACAGAACTCCAGCTTACTAGGGTGGTCCAACACATCAGAATAGGGCTAAACCGCAGAAAATCAACGGGTTTGGTTATGGTTGACATAGCCAAAGCCTTTGATAAAGTCTGGCGTGCAGGACTTATTTACAAAATACATGAACCCCAAATGCCACTGCAGCTCATCCAAATCATTGGCTCCTTTCTAAAAGGCAGATCATTTCATGTCAAAATCGACAACCACCTCTCAACCATGCGGAAAATTCAAGCTGGAGTCCCATAAGGACCCGTCTTTCGAAGTCGTTCAATATGTTTACGGATGCTTGGGTTAGTGTTCATGTTCCACACGCATAGCCTAACATAGGTTTGATATCTTGTGTATGCAGCTGGTATTCTAGAGTCACAGGCAACTATTTGGCTCGACTTATATAGTTATGTATGTATCGGCAGGTAGCTTCCTTATGACGTACTCTAGAGCCAAATTTAATAGCAATGTGGCCAACCCATCTCCCCGCTTTAGTCCGATATTTGTGTCAAAACCATCGGTGAGTTGGTTATTGATGCGGACTTGGGGGGCCGTTGACATTCTTGTCATTTTGGTAAGACGGACTAATTTGGCTGGGATGCCAAAGCAAAGCATTATTTGTACAGTACGTTACGATCAATACTGTCGTATGCTTGCTTAAAGTCAACGAAAATTTGGTGTACGTCTATATTGAACTCCCAGCATTTCTCAAATACCTGTTTGACTGTGAACAATTGTCGATCTGCCTGCTCCATTGCTATTCAATTTGACTCTGGAGTACGTCATAAGGAAGCTACCTGTCGATACACGAGGTACATTACTATACAAGTCGAGCCAAGTAGTAGCCTATGTGGACGTTATCAACATTTTGTCACGGTCATTAACAACTGCCAAAGAACTTTTCCTGAAACTCGACAGCGAAGCAAAACTAACAGGGCTACAGATCAATGAAAATAAAACAAAGCTCATGACGCAATCGAGGAAAAATACCTCAAATACACAAAATACCTCACTTGGCGAATACAGTATCGAAAATATTAGCGAATTTGTGTATTTAGGCGCCAAAATAACGAAAACGGGATACGAAAGACACGAAATACGCCGAAGAATACAGCTCACAAATAAAATATTTTATTCAGTTTTGATGATCTTGAAAACCAGCTGCATACACAGGAAAACAAAGCTCCAAGTATACAAATCTGTGATAAGACCTGTGTTATGTTATGGGTGTGAAACATGGACCCTAACCCAAGCACCCGCAAATATATTGAATGCCTTTGAGCGACGGGTCCTGAGGCGAATAATCGGAGCCAAACTAGACAGGGACCATTGGCGAATTCAATACAACCATGAGCTGTATGAAATTTTTGACGAATCGGAGGTCTCAACGATTGTAAGACTGTGGAAGCTGCAATGGGCTGGACACATGAATCGTATGAACGAACAACGGATACCTAAAAAGGTATTTGTTGGGCAAACCGAAGGCCGGAGACCAGTGGGGAAACTGAGGAAGCATGGCCTGCCTCGGTCGACGAAGACAGTTCATCGCTGCTCGGATTTCGAAATTGAAGGGCGCCATCAATGGGCCGAGACAGTTGGAAGCGCTATTTGCAAGAAGCGAAGACCCGAGTGGGGCTGTAGTGTTAAGAAAAAGAAGAAGATATAATGAATTACTCGAGTAACTATAATATATCAGTAGCAAATATAATTTAGATATAACCTTTATGTACGCCACAGCTAATTTATAGCTGTTGTAGGTATGATACTGTACATATAGGAGATATATATAATATCGGTGTAAGAAATAATTAAAATATGTTTATCGGCATGTGCTGGCTAGAATAATAATAGAAAATTGTTATATATGCTGCAGCATATTCTTTCTCTGTCCAACTTGTGGTCCAACCGAATGGAAAAACTCGCCGATAATCGTATTTTAACCAAAGATCTTCTGGAGATAAAGTTTATCTCTTGCAGGTAAAACATTATGTCTCAGAGGTATACATAATGCCTGTCATGTCTAATTCATATCTGCCAAAAATATATCATCTGTTTATATTCACATATCGTTGTACTTATACAAACAAATCACTTTGATTGTTTCTATTTTCTTATTCGTTCCGATTCCCACCGAATTTTCACAGAAGTCTTATCATGTTAATTTCTCAATCAAACGAGGGCAAACAAAATCAGACGGTCAGGAAGCATGCTTTGACCAGAAACAAATTTGAAACTTGGTAGGGAATTTCAGTGATGTGGGTTTATTCTGATGAAGAAAAAAAGTCGTTTGTGGAATGAAGGATAATGTTGCAGAACTTCTTAATTCAGCGCAAGTTTGAGCATACAAATATTACGATCGCCCCTTTTATTTCAAAAACCAAATTTTCTCCTTTTCACTATATTTATTGGATTATTGAGGCTGAACATTTAGTATGGGACAATATTGGAGAAAAAATATTAATAACTTCGGGCAATGGTGCTACGAAGACTACACACAACTACCGACTTCAGACAATGGCGCACAACCTCCACCGTTGATTTTATTAAAGTCCTGAAAGTCGCTTTCATTTTCGTGATGTGAAATTTAAATGAATAAATGTCACATCACGAAAATGAAATTTTACCTCTCCCCACTTCATATATTTTTCCATGTCGAATGAACTTAGCACAGCATCACCACTTCAAAAACTCACTTGATAGCACTTTTGAAAATCACGTACATTTTTAATGAGTTCGAAAAACAATGAACTTTATCCGAGCTATGTGACATGTTCGAGGGCGGTCCGATAAGTACTTAGCCTACAAAAGAACAAGTTGGGTAAACAGACCTACGCTCATGTCAGAAGGGTTTTGTATTCAATTTTCAAAATGCAGTCACCAGACTGAATAAAGTCAAGAATCATGTCAATGACGATTTTATTGGAGAAACTAAGAAATTCGAAGATCATACTATTATTAACAAAGTTGAAAGAATTTCGACTTCTGAGGTTTTTGTTATTGTTATACTCATAAATATCTCCCTTGATAATTATTTCAGATGTCCATTCGCGAGGAAGGAAACGCATTTTTCATGTATTTCCCCCCTGTGCCCCGAATGAAGCAAAAACTGACAGTTTAAGAACTGTTTTGAAACGCTCCCATGAAAACTTTCATTTCATACTCATATCGACTATGTTTGATGAATTTTTTTTCAGGGGCTACTCTCCTGTACTGTCATCATCGAATAATGGCAATTTTTTTCGAATCCTAGAGTTGTTACAAAGCCCTTTTGCTAGGATCTCTCTCCCGCCTCCTTGACTTGTTTCACTATGGAGCATTAATTGTTGGTACTCATCTTCAGTCATTCATTAAATTGAATCAAGTGTTCAAAGCATGCACCTTAAACGTTGAAGTTGGGAAAAAATAACTCAAAATTATTCAATCTTCGCATTAAAAACAGCCACTATTTTGTTTTACGATTACTGATACCACTAGCTGTACTGATTCTCAAAGTTATTCATGACACCTATCATTCCTGAAATTTTCATGCAAATCCTAGCAAAACTGTAGTGTCTGAGTCGGTAAAAAGCGCATGTTGTTCCATAGCCATATGTTGCCATAGTAATACATGCAGCGCATATTGTTCCATAGTAATACAGGAAAATTCAAACCGCTATAACTTCGCTAAATATGATGCAATCTTTATGAAACTTGCAGGGTTGATCAATCTTATAAATGGACATCTGTGTACTGAATTTTATTGAATTTAAGGGTACCATTAAGATTTTATTCAAGAAAATATAAAATCGATAAATCATACTATTACTAACAAAGTTGAGTGAATTGCGACTTCTCACGTATTTGTTGTTGTTGTACTAATCAAGGCCTACATGCTTGATTTTTTTCAGATTTTTTGGATCACAGGTGTCCAATCGCGAGGGGGGGGGGGATACAAATTTTTCGTGTATTTCCCCTCCCTGTGCGCCCCTCGAAGCAAACTTTGCCAAACTAAGACCTGTTTTGAAAAGTTCTCATCAAGACCTTTCATTTGATACCCATATCGGCTACCTTCAATGAAATTTTTTTTTCGGGGGGTCACTCCCCTACATGGGGAGACCCCCCTTAAATACCTTATAAAATTTTTTAGTAGTTGAACTTTGAAGAGATCACCACTTTACACCTACATACAAAATTTGATGCTTCTAGCTTAAGTAGTTTCCGAGAAAAACTGCTGTGACACACGGACGGACGGACGGACGGACGGACGGACAGACAGACGGACAGACGGACAGACAGGACGCGATTTTAGAAGGGTTTTGTAAAACTATTTTACAAAACCCTAAAAACGAACATTTTGGAAAAGTGGCGATTTATTTCTCAACATAATCTCCTTTAGGCTCGATACACGATGCACCACTGAAAAAATATGTTTTGTCGAGGTCTGCAAAGTAGTCCTCCGTGGCGGTGATGATCTCTTCATTCGACTCAAATTTGTGTCCAGTAAGTGAATTTTTCAAGTTGGGAAACAAAAAGAAGTCTCACAGGGTCAAATCTGATGAATCCGGTGGATAGGGTAGCAGTTCTTGATCCAATTCGCCAAACTAGCCGTGGCGACGGCGGAGGTGTGAGCGGGTGCGTTGTCATGGTGGGAAAGAAGTTTTTTCTTGACCAAATGGGGCCTTTTTTAATAATAATTTGAGATAATAGAGCCCAGTGACCGTTTTGCCTTTCTCCAGGTACTCGATGCAGATCACACCTTATTAATCCCAGAAAACCTGCTTCGGAGCACGTTCGCCGGGTGGCGTCCATGTTTCCACTGCTGTGTACCAATGGAGTCATGTTTCGTTTGCGGCGACGAAACGACACAGAAATTCCTTCGGATTGCGCTTAAACAGCGTCAAACACTGCTCCGAAGTGATCTCACGGTTGCGTGTGCTGTCCGGTGTGAGCACCGCGCCGATCGCTTTCTCGTGTCCAAAATTTCATGCAGGATATGACCCACGCAGTCTTTCGAGATGCCCACTATCTCAGCTATCTCGCGCAATCGGCGGTCTACCAACACGAGCTCGTCGATTTTTGTCACGATATCCTCCGTGGTACCCATTTTCGGGGCACCTGGGCGTTCCTCATCAAAAATCGACGTTCGACCACGTTGAAACTCGTTTAACCAATTATTTACGGTCGCTATCGCAGGAGTTAAGTCACCGTACACAGCATCCAAGCGCTCTTTGATTTCGTTGCTCGATTTCTCCTTCAAAAACAAGAATCGAATCACCGACCGATATTCTCCATTTTTCTAAAATTCGCGGGAACGCCCAGTTTCTACACGCGGCTATAACAAAACTACGAGTCCAATTCGCCTGGAATTCTGACAGTAGTCGTCTACGAAAATGTACTGCACGATAATGAATCTCTCACGATAGTGGCGCCATCGGGCGGTGAGGCTAAGTACTTTTCGGCCCGCCATCGTATTTTGTGTCGTTTGTAGGGAATGCATCGATATTCGTTTCAGGTGATTGTGTAGAGCATTTCCTTCGTTTCTTCGTCCTTTTCTTCGGTAGGGGTGTATATGTTTATCAGCCAAATTTTGAAAAATTTCGCATTTATAGGGATCACACACATTCGTTCATTGACAGCCTTAAAATCAATAATGTTCGATTTGAACTCCCTATCCACAATAAAGGCCACTTCGAATTTTCGTTTTCCAGTAGCCTTCCCACTTTGAATATTGTGTGCGATCTCATGTTTTGAATATCATTTCCAGTCCAGTTCGTTTCTTGGATTGCCAATATTTCTAATTTATATTGAATGGATTGTAAACGGCTCTTAACTTCGCTGGGGGAATTGAGTGATCTGACATTCCAGGATCCAATGCCATAGTCCTTTTTCGGTTGCGAGGTCGTTGGCCTAGATCCAATCCAGTCCGAGGCTCTGTTGCAGGTTTTCAAACAGTGTAGGGTTTTCTAGGGACGGGGAGTTAGCACGTTTCTCAATCTCCATTTCGGCGGTATGGTTATTACTTTTGATTCCGTTATCAGGCGCGGGAAGACTCGCCTTCACCCTCTTACGTCACCACAAATGAGGTGTAAGTAGGAATTGGTAGCAGAGTTTTCAGCATTTGATGTCCCATCATTGGGGAACCGGTAAACCCAATGTGCGATACCGAGACAATTTCGTACCATTTGGTCATGGGGTTTAGGATGAGCGAACATGAAAGCTGTGAGTTGAGGAAACAAGGGGATCCCTTCTCCTTTCTCAAACGGGCTTGGGACTGTCTACGGCGAAGTGAAAAACTCAATCCCCGTCATACTATTTGTATATGGACACAAAACACGCGTAATGTTGAGTGTAAGTGAACTATGCTTTAAGCTGCAATTATTTTAATTACTTTATGTGCAAGCGCTACTCGCATACTTCAGGAAGCGGATGTTTCTGCATTTAAAAGGGGAAATCATAGGACGGAAGCTCTTCAAAACTGAATTCGCTTCTATTTTAAAGTCAAATGTTAAAATATTAATTAAGCCACAAACAATTCTCAATGGTGTCAGGGGTGGACCTGAGGAACAGAATAATTGTAGAGGGAAAACAATTAATTAACGCGTGTGTTCAAAATGCAATGACTCGGTTGATGGTTCGGATGCGACTGACTCTTCTCGGTTCCTTCCATGGCCGGTGCTCTTCAATTGGTGTTGCCATGACACTCGACCATCCTGACATTGGATCGTCTCGATTCATTACTCCGTGTATGAATCGCAGCATCATCGTAAAAATCGAGTTCAGGACTCACGACGATCCACGGTTGCAATTTTTCGTTCGTATATACCGAACAGAACTTCCGTTGGTTGGGACGTGCGATTCCCACGTCCTCGACGAGATATCTGTCGTTTCGTAAAACTCTCGAAATGTTGTAGGGCCCACGATATTTGGGCTCTCAGTTACGAGGTTCTCCCAGATCTCCTTCCTTGTAGATAAAAACTCTCTTGTGTTTCGCGTTGAACCTCAATCTCCATTTCTCTCGTTCGGTACTAATTCGCTCTGCAGCCAGATGTCTTCGGTTAACCATATCACATTCCGTTGGATCAGCAGTCGCTTTATCTGATGTTATAACTAGCCGATTCGTGATGACGTCTCGAAGGCGATAATCGAATATCAACTTGATCGGACTAAACTGAGTCACAGAGTGACATTGCGAATTCAGAGACCACTGAAGATTGCGCAATTGTAAATCCCAGTCCTTATGATCAGTTGGTGCAGTTCATAGAAATGATAAGATGGACTGATTTGCACGTTCGATTTGGCCATTCGCTCGAGGTGTTCTGACGGCAACCTTAATATGTTGAATATCATTAGATGCGCAGAATTCAGCAAATTCTCGTGATGTAAAAGTAGTGCCACGATCGCTAATTATATGAGTACACTTATGTAGACCGAAGTACAACGTCAGATCCCTGAATTCGTCGATGACGGGCTTCGATTTCGAAATTTTGACAGCTCTCAAAATTAAGTACTTACTGAACGAATCAGATATTCCAAAAGATCCCAGGTGATCAACGTGTAACGTCCAGAACGGAATAGGTGTCACCTCATCCGAATAGAGTTGACCCCCCGATTCGCCTGCGATACCTTTATTAAAGCAGCACTCTAAGCATGCTGCGATGTACCACTTGATGTATTTTCGGAAGTTTTTGAACCCAAAATCTTGCCGAGCTCGATTTATGGTCTTCTCAAGACCAAAGTGGCCCATGTCATCGTGCTACGCGCGGATGATTTTCCACCTGACTGCAGACTGAACGATGAATTTTCGAGTTTGGCCGATCTTACGATATAGCCGACCGGTTTTGAGTTGATAATCAGACTTGATCTGTTTGGATTGAGCGGACTCAATATCGCCTCTCAGAACTTCGATTAACTCCTTTAACTTCTCTGGCTCATTCGGTGGTTCGTTTGGAGTCCTGCTTAGAGTATCTGCGTGATTCATGTGTTCAGCCGATTGATGCACGATGCGGAAATCGTACTCCTGTAGCTTTAGAAACCATCGACCGACGTGCGGTAGCAATGGCTTAGACGTTCTTGTGGTGCTAATTACGGCGCAATCGGTAATTATCTCGAAATGCTTACCGAGCCAATATATGCGGAATCTTTCTAACGATTCGACCATAACCAAAACGTCAAGCTCATGATTATGGTATCTGCTTTCGGATTCGCTACACTGGCGGGTGTAGCGGTCTGAAACTGCCACCGTCGTCTCGTTGCGTGAGGATTCCGGCAAGACCCAGTGTGCTCGCGTCAGTGTGAACTTGATGTTCCTTCGTCGGATCGGATGCACTGAGCACTGGATCGCAGCAAAGTGCTGATTTCAATTTTTCGAATGCGTCTCGTTGTTCGGTCGGCCAACGAAATTGTGAATTGTCCTTCTGCTTTACAAAAGTGTAACTGGGCTTGAAATTAGAGAATAATCGCGTATGAATTTGCGAAAAACCCCGCTCAATCCCAGAAATCTTCGAACTTCTGTAACGTTGGTTGGTTCCGGAAACTCTCGAATTGCATTATTCTCGAATTGCATATTCTTTTCAGTTTTAATTTCGTCCTCAAAACGTGATTTGTTTAGATAAAAATGTACACTTAAAGGACCGTAGCGTCATACCGGCATATCGAAGTATAACCAGGAATTCACGGAGTTTGATTAAACATTCGGCGATGGTTTTGCTGGGCAAAATTACTTCATTTACTCGTACGTAGCTAACTGCTCGATTTCCCATTTGTCATACCAACTTGGTAATGACCCCATGAAAATAACTCGGTGCATTGCACAGGCCGAAAGGCATCCGGTTGAATTCGTATTGGCCTGCATGCGTGACATTTCCTGCACTCTTCTGCGATTGGTGTTTGATAATAGCCGGACATTAAATCGAGTGCCGTGTAAAATAAATTACCAGTGATCGATGATAGCCTCTCCTCAACAGTTGGCATGAGAAACGGACGTTTTTCAGTGATTGAGCTCACGGAAATCAACACAGAGACGGTCCTCACCATTTTGTTTGCAAACGAGGGCAATTGGTGACGAATATTCCGATGATGATGGACGTATGATATCATTTTCGAGTAGTTCGTTTACTCTTTCTTGAACGCGCCCACGCTTTGCGAACTGTATCCGGTATAGCTGGCGTCGGACAGGTTTTACGGTCGTTAACCTTATCGTCATCGTTACCGAGTTGCATTGACCTAACTGAGCAAGCATTCTCTATGCTCAATGATGAGCTGATACAGTTGGTCCTTTTCCTTGACGGATAGCGTTGGCTCAAAAGTTGAAGCGTTTTGGAAAGCGTTTTCCAATCGACAAGCTCCCGGTTCAATGATCAGTCGCTTGCCCGATGTGCAGAGTAGATCTGACCTCAATAAAAGTGGCTCCGAGATCAAGTCGTTATCCACCGGAAAAATCTTCGCATTTAGATTCTTACCATCCTACTGAATTTCGACCTCGAGTATCTGGTTGCATGTTACTAACGCTCCTCCAAATCCTCGTAGCATGATAGGTGAACACTGCTTCACGCCTCCCATCGACACTGCGATCGTTCGTTGAATGAGTGTTCTTTCGCTGCCGGGGTCGATGAAGGACTTAATTTTGTTTCCGTTGAGGAAAACCACCTTAGCAAGCGGATTAATTCTTTCTGTTGAATTTATGCGACGAACGTTACTGACGGCGGTCGCAATTTCATTTTCCGGACATCGGTTGGTCGTATGTGATGTTCGTTGGCACTTCTCGCATCTTTGTTTCCGTTGCGGTTTTGGACAGTTCAGCGAAATATGCCCCAGCTCAAGACAATTATAACATCGGACTCGACGGGATTCTGAATCGCTTGACGTCGGCTGCGCTCGCGCATTTGATGACATACAGGTAATACCTCGCTGTATCGGTGGTGGTGGTCCAAAATTTCGTCTCGACTCCGTTCGTGGATTCGAAATTCAAATGGAATTAGTTTCGAAATTCTTTATCGCGGCTAAAAGATCGTTGACGACGTCGGAAATTGAGCTGGCGATCGCATTTTGCAAAGATGGATGCCGTAGCCCGTTCCTTATATGCCTGAGTATAGCGTGATCGATCAAGTTACCTCGTGTTCCCAATGCTAGCATAGTATAGAAGTAACTTTGTGTTGTTTCGCTCGGCTCCCTGGTGCGATTCATTATTTTTATCTGAACATCGGCCTCGCTTTCATGGCTAGAGAAATATCGCCTCAATAATTTTAGCAGGGAGGCTTGCACGGCGAACACCAAAACTCTATCGTTCCACTGACATGCCTCGGCAAGTTTCGTAACGTGATCGACGAACTGCGCTGCCGACATGCTGGATTCGGACGACGGGTCGAAGTCTGGTAAAATATCCGTCACATATCGGATGGTATAAAAATGCGGTCCGCTACATGCCCAAACTAAATTAGCCGATCGTTTGCGTGCATCAACTTCGAACATCGCTGCCGGCGGCGTCTCATCCGATTTCATGGCGTTAGTTAGAAGTAGTGTCAGCTCTTGTTCTATGATCGGTTGAATGTTAATCTGCTCAGTTGTTGAAGACGTCGCCAACTTTCTCCCGTTCGGTAACGAGGTGATGACAGCTGATATTAACACGCTCAATCGCTTCACTTCATCAAGTAACTCGCACACATCATCTTCACCCGAATATTCTGACATCTTCCCATCCGTTTCGACTTGGTCATTAGCCAGAAGTCTTTGTGCTAGCTCGGCTTTGCTCCCCTGCATAGAGGCGTTCCGTAGTCCAAGTTCAAGTTTTAATCGTTCCTTGTTTAGCGTTTTGATCTTTTCGACCGGCATCGCGTTACGTTCCGCTTCCCTCGCAAACGGACCGAAGGGGAAATCGAACCACTATTACAATTATGTGTAACCACTCGCATATGTATGTCACACGTTTCTCTTTTCGTCTCTTTTCGCAGACGAACCGTAGGAGAATTAAGCACAAGATAGCGAGGAGGGGCAAAAAATAGCTTCCGATGGCATCTGTTCGTTCTACGTGCACGATTCGAATTTTTACTTGTAATCCGCACTTAACCATCCTTGGATCCCACTTCTGATTTTGTCAGGGGTGGACCTTGGGAACAGGATAATTATAGAGGGAAACAATTAATCAACGTGCACTGTTTGTTAATAATCAATTTATTGTGCTCAAAATGCAATGACTCGGTTGATGGTTCGGATGCGACTGACTCTTCTCGATTTCTTCCGTGGCCGGTGCTCTTCAATTAGTGTTGCCATGACAATGGTTTGATAGCCACTGGGTTGGACACATAGAATCCTGGTAATATAGATTTTACAAAATGCTTGGGAATTAGTAAATCAAATAGTTCAACGAAGACGGCACACAGCAACCAAATGAAAATGAAGCAATTTAAATAAAGAGCAATTTAAATGCATTGCTGGAGACACAAAAATTGCTCACACATTTAGTACGAGCCAAGAGCTAATGCAGAGGTCCTTATCTTTAAAAAAAACTGGGCTTTAGCGTTGAGGAAAATACATCTTCATTGAAAAATATATATCAAAATTAGCATTCAGTCGACGAGCTTTTCACGCAACAAGCTAACGAGACCTCTGATTTTGATATATTTAATATTGGAATCGTATTTCATGAATCGACTGATAAAATAAAAAACGTTGAACATCTAATCAAGCGTCAAAAGGTGAGTTAGATGCATATTCAAAACACCTGAAAACAGTGTTAACATTTTTTTGGACAATCAGGATGATACTATCACTACTTAACATTCGTTCCAATATGCTAAAATTCCAAGCAGGAAAGGTTTAAGAAACTGTAAAAAAAGAAAATTTATTTAAACTTATGAGCGCTCAAAGCGAAAACAACCAAACGAAGAATAGGAAGTTTAAAATGCCTGTTCTAAATACAACTTCAATACAGAAAAGTAAAATAAATGTTTTATCAATCCAAATAAATTCAGTCCTAACGAAAAAAGTAAATTTGCAACTAGTTCACCTGATGGCCCTAGAGGCTTTAAATAAGGAATGTTTGAATAAAAGGAAGGACATTGATTTTGTTCTGTTAAAAAATCATGAAATTTCACAAGCGTTGTTAGATGATGACAAATAATATTTTTCTTAATAAGGATAAGATTTTTCTACAACTTTGTGTTACTTAAAGTCAGGATTACCATTAGTCTGATATATCTATTTTTTCGTAGCACTACAGCCTCTTTCGGGCCTTCGCTTAGGGATAGTTAGAGTATCTCATTGCCATGGTCTAATGTATCGGCACTCCGCAAGGTGATATGATCATTATCACGCTTTCGCCGTGTGTCCGTCCACCCAGCTGCGATACGTTCTAATTTTAAACCAGCACGCATCATAACTGAACAGGCTTATAGTCCGTCCGAAGAACCACTCGAACTAAATCTCGTTGACGCCAGAGACCTTCGGCTGACGGGCTTAGTGCTCTAACCACTAAGCCACGCGGACTATGATATATCTATTAACCCTTTAAATGAATCAGTCATTTCCAAAAGGGGGCAACTCCACTTTTTTCCTGAAATTACTTTTTACCGAATTCTGTCTCTGGGCACCGTGACTCATATATTCCAAATAAAAACGGGCCATTTCCCACTAGCTTAGTACCCTTAAAACACCAGGAGATTCATCAGTCAATTCCAAAAGGGGTCATCTCCCAGAGAAACTGCTGATGCGCATGCGCACTTTCTATCTTCCATTCCATGCACTATCACTTCCTATCAACTGTTTTTTGCAGTCAAAAAGTCGTGATTTTCTTTCAATATTAAATTGTTATTTATTATTGTGGTGAAATGTCTGATAACGAAAGTGGAAATTCTTCTCCAGTACCAAAGAGAAAAAAAGGAGTGAAAAATCCAGATAAATAGAAAAACGCAATAAAAAAAGCAAAAGTAGGGGGAGATGCTCATTTAAATCACGTAAACAACAAATGTGGAGTAGAAAAACGGGAAACATGTGCATGTAAGTTTATTGTTTTACAGAATGCAAATTACTTTTAATATGTTTAAAACATTGCATTCTTAAACCCTTAATACACCATCGAACCGAACACGGATTTGGTCCGCTCTGTGCAACCCATGATCATGTGCGAATGTGCGAAATGTTATCGATTTAGACAAAAGAAACTAAAATCGCTTTCGTGACAGCAATCATTGTTGCTACATGCTCACCGCTACAAATTAGGCAACAGTACAGTCATATGAGACAAATAAAATAACTCATCTGAGACGAATCAAATAATGCAGAGACCGCAAAAAGGCAGAGAACTCACAACTAATAGGGATTTGGTTCGATCGAACCGAACACACGCGCGGATTTGGTCCGGAGCGAACCCGGTCTGGTGGAAAAACCATCGAACTCGATTGGACTAAATAACGGACTGCTCTCCACAGAAGCGAATTTGGTACGGCGCGCACCAAATCTGTCCATGTGTTAGCACTATTAGCATAAAACTAGCGTTTACCACATTTTTCTGATTTTGTTAGATGCTCCCACAAGTGTTTTACCGCAGTGCCGGAACATGAAATATACGAGATGAACTCGAAAATGAACCAATTCAAGACAAAAGATGAACAGGGTATTTTTCTCCAGGGGCTTATTGACTCGACAAAATCTAAGAACCGCAAAAACCGAATGAATGAAGAAGATATATGGGAAAAGAGTAAGTCAAAAAAACACAACTTTA
Organism: Odontomyia ornata; assembly: GCA_963969285.1. Lineage (NCBI taxonomy): Eukaryota > Metazoa > Arthropoda > Insecta > Diptera > Stratiomyidae > Odontomyia > Odontomyia ornata. Next base: position 234,007,310 of record OZ017741.1, on the reverse strand, counting down.
AGGAAAACACTTTACTTATCACATTGAGTATAATAAAAGACAAGTAGTTTGCCGCACCGCTTTTGTATCCTTCTATGGCGTAACCAAAAAAAGAGTCGAACGACTTTGTCGATTGGCGAGTCAGGGAAAATTGCCTCATGATTTAAGAGAAAGAAGTCATGGCTCACGTACTGCTCGAGCTATGTCTGGAGAAGTTTGCCAGCTAATTCATAATTTTATTGAAAGTATTCCTACTGTGGAAAGACATTATGCAGAAGACAAAGATATCTTTCAGCTCAGTTTAATGTTAAAATCATACATCAACAATTTTTCAAGGATAATCCGGAGTGTAATGTAAAACACAAGTTTTTTCTGCAATGCTTTCCACAAAATTTTGACTTACAGTCTGTTAAGTAAGAGCGTGTCCAGCATAGCTTGCGATCGGTAAGTGATATCGACTTCAAATTTTTTTTGATCGATAGAGAGAACCTCTGTCTTTGGCGCTTTGAAAAAACAAAAATTCAGTTGAAGTCAATCTTCCGTCGGGAAAACACTAAAATCGCGATGAGTGCCATTTACGCAAAGCGCTTCGAGGCCATGTTCTTTTGCACACACCCTAAAGGACCAAAAATGAACTATGTAGTGGCGGCTAAATACATTAAAAAGTCTGTATCGTTTGTCAAGAAGTGGGTGCAACGATTTGAAAAGTCAAAAACCGTCGATGACCTTCCAAATCGTGGTTCGGTAGGAAAAGTGGCTTGTCCTGCTCCCAAGATGGTTGGAATCTATAAGAAAGCTCTATTATCGACTGCCAAACAATATTTTAACACAAAAAACGAGACCTGGATCTTGCAAGAAGATAATGATCCCAATCACCGGAGCCGGCTGTGTACTGAATGGAAACGGGGAAAATGCATTGTGACACTTGATGGGCCTTCGCAATCGCCTGATGCAAATCCTATCGAAAACGTCTGGGCCTACATCAAGCAGAAGCTCCGTGGAAAACCTGTTTACACTTTGAGGCAGCTCTCCCGACAAATTCGACTCATTTGGAAGACGCTTCCCCTCGAATACGCCGAAAATTTGGTGGAAAGTATGCCTCGGAGATGCCAAGCAATAATTGATGCTGGTGGTAATTGGGCTCACTATATAAAACTGAACGCGCGTTACCTCAGAATGTATTTAATGTACGTATAAGTCAAAAACTGTTGTTAAATAAACGATTTCAACATTATGCTGGACACGCTCTTACTTAACAGACTGTATCATTTGGTTGCCCTCAATTAGACGTTTTTTCAAAATGTGAAGAACTTTCAACGAAAATAAAGGACCCCCATCTCAACGAAAGTGCAAAACGTGTAGCAGCAGCAGAAATGATTGTACATAAACAAAGGGCCGCAAAATTTTATAAAAAAATCTAAACTGGTAGATCCATGTGCAAAGAAAATACCAAAGTAGCGGCTTTGTGCTTTAATTACATGCAAAATCTTCCTCTGTCGTTTCTACATGTGCAGGAAGTATTTTATTATAGACAACTTTGGGTGTTCGAGTTTTGAGCTCACAATCTTAAATCAGAAAAGGCCACCTTTTATTCTTACTACGAAGGCCAGGGCACAAAGGACCAGACGAAGTGTGCAGCTTTTTGAATCACTACATAAATCAACATGTGAACGATGCTGTTGAAGAGCTATACCTATTTTGTGATGCCGCTCCTACCTAAAACAGAAATAATACAGTTATCAGGTTTCTAACGCCGCTTGTTACCATGGAAAGATTCAAGAAAATCTTTATTTATTTTCCACAACGTGGTCATTCTTGCAATGACTGTGACTGTGATTTCGCAACTGTTACAAGAAAGATACTTCGTTATGATCGCGTTTACTGCCCAGATGAGCATGAAAAATATATTGAATCCTCAACAAACGTACAGAAGTTTAAAGTGAACCACTTGACGTACCAAGATGTAGCTGATTCCAAAAATTGGTGGCCAAAGTTCTTCAAAAAGAAAGTTTTGTCACGGGAAAGTTAAGGAAGGAATATTAGTAAAGAAAATAAGACGTCATCTGCTGTCAATAACCTTTACGAATTCAGTTTTACGAGTGAGGAACCAGGCGTTGTTGTAGCCAAACCTTTTGTTGGCAGCCTTGTAGAACACCATTTTCTTTTACTGAAAGCGTGCAACGGGGAATCCCAGCTATATATTCCATCATCTGCAAGCAATCTTGCATATCAAGAAAAACTACCTATCGATATAAAAAAAATGGAAGACATCAGGAAACTGTATCGGTGTATTGCCAGGGAACGAAAAGCCTTCTGGGACGAAATAAATGAATGGCCAACAACGATATCGCGAGAACAGCCAGAGCAGTTTTAATATTACCATGATAAATTTTTTATTTATTCTTATACTTTTGAATAAAACTGTTTATTTTTGACGATACTTTTCTTTTGAAAATTGTGGTAATATTTTACTGTGCTAATATTGTTAAAAGTAAAGCGATTTTTGTCATTTAAAACTGTTTGACTCTTTAAAAAGATCGCTTATTTCCAAAACGGTTCATCTCTCTAAGAGAAAAAAAGCCACTTGCATTAAAAAAACGCTAACAAACATATATTTGAGAGTAGCCCTGTAAATATAAAAAAATACTGCGTGATTTTTGTAGTGAATAGAAGAGTTTCAAATGTCCGTAAAGGACTGCAGCGATGTTCTGCTGCCTCAGCAGAAGAAGATGACAATATCTGCCGAGAATGCCCTCGTCTGGAGACGCGTGAATGCGCTGGCAGGCTAGCATTGCGGTGTCGTGGGGTGGGTTCATTTCCCCAGCACGAGGACCCACTACAAAAAATTTCGCACTCACGAATTTGATGTTGTTCAAGAGGCGACCGAAGTCGCAAAAAGTGTAGATAACTACACCGAGGGAGATAGTACTTGTTCCGAGAACAAGTGAAACCTGAGAAGAAAGGCGAACTTGGGGTAACCTCTTCATTACCCGACGAAGCTCATGGCCCACAAATGAAAGAGGGGCAACCGGGTGGTGATGGAGCCCCTTCGCACCCACCCAACCGGAATAAATCCATATTTTGTTGCAGTGGCCAGGTATTCCTCTTCTGAGTGGAAAACTCATACAACTTGACTTGTATAAACTTTCCCATCAGAAAGGGAGTACCCCGGTGACCAATTTATGCCATAAAATTATACAACTCGATTGCATAACGCTATGCCATAAAGAGGCACTCTGCTTGGGCCACTCAACCCGCGATGTCACCTGAAACAAAAAAAAAAGGATTAATTAAGTACCCGGCGGCTGGCTCATGTTTTAAGGGGGCAGCCTGTCACCGTACCGGGTCATATACCCGGTCAGAATTTTGGGAAAGGAAAGACCGATTTTCTAAAAAAATTAGCAATTCGTCCTTTTTTATATTTTGAAAAAATAATTGGTTACAATTCAACGCAAAGATATACTCGTAAGTATGTGCCCAAATAGGGAAAAAACATAGGTATATGTTAAAAAAAATTTTATACATCTAGCAAAATTAGAAAAAATTATACGCATGTGAAAAAAAATGTAAAAAGATCTATGTATATGCCAAAAATATAAAAAAAAATTATGTGTATGACAAAAATGTAAAAAAATTATGTATATATAAAAAAATGTAGAAAAAATCTATGTATATGCAAAAATGTAAAAAAAAATTATGTGTATGACAAAAATGTAAAAAATTTGGTATATATAAAAAAATGTAGAAAAAAATCCATGTATATGCCAAAATATAAAAAAAATTATGTGTAGGACAAAAATGTAAAAAAATTATGTATATATAAAAAAATGAGAAAAAATATATGTATATGACAAAAATGCAAAAAATTATGTATATATATATAAAAAATGTAAAAAAATATATGTATATGACAAAAATGCAAAAAATTATGTATATATAAAAAATTGTAAAAAATATATGTATATGACAAAAAGTAAAGGTACTCACCCAAACATCCTCGTCGGGCGCCCGCTGGTGATGTGGGTGGTCCTGAAATTCAATTTTTCTTTTGTTATCGTTACTCTTGATTACGCAGATAGCAAGCCTGTCGGCTGCGTCCTAAAGCAGACATTTACAACATTTATTGAATGCAAAAAAAATATACAGCTGATTAACCCTGTTCGCGTCCAAGCCGACGCTGCTGTTCAATCTTATTTTTGCAAAACTAGTTGATCTGTTTCAATAGCTTCCTGGCGCTCTTGCTGTACGGTAAATGTTATGCTATCGATTATTTAAACAAGTCGTTTGTAGAAACCAATCGTCCCGATTATTTTGACAAGTTGTTTAAGGTAACTACATAAGGGCCCAACACTATTGTTGCAGACACTCAGTCGACGGTTCCTGCGTCGCAGAAAACAGTTCCACTCAATTCCAATCGTCAATCTGCGCCAAAGGCAAATAAGACTTATCACCTGAAGGCGAACACTCTGCTATCGCTGAACTACACGAACCATAAACCGATCACTTCATGGACACGGAATAAAAGTCAGATTCGGCTAAACAATTCCTTTGTCTTTTCGTTGACTGTGATATTCAAAACGTCAATCGTCAATCATAAACCATAAACTTCATGGACACGGAATAAAAATCAGATTCGGCTAAACAATTCCTTTGTCTTTTCGTTGACTGTGATATTCAAAACGTCACTAAGATATTCATCGCATAGAAAGATAGGAAAGAGTGGTTATCTGATTTCAATTTTGGAGCACATACGTTACGGAACAAACAATCTTCAGATCCAACAAAGCCGGATACTATTGGATCACTATGAACGGATTCACTTCTTTCATTCCAGCCATTAGTTTCGGTCCGTTAATAATATGGTGATAGCCCCCGCTAATATAGGAAGGGATAAAAGTAATAAAACGGCAGTACTAACAACTGATCAACCAAATAGCGGTATACGGTCGAACGTAATAATGCAATCAATAGTTGCTTCAGGGAATTTATCTTTGGGATGGATGAAGATAATGATGAATGAATTCTCTTTACAGTATGTCCAAAAAACCGTGCACCTTGAGTTGATCTGGCTTCGCAAGCCCAGATTTCGATAGCCACTGGTAAATGTTCTCTCGCTGATCACCTTGAAGCTGCAACACTTCACCGTATTCGGGACGCTCTATTACTGTGCCATTGCAGGCAAATTCCCTTTTACATGCTCGCACAATTTTCTTCAGGTTATATTCCGAGGAGAGGCTCGGCACCATAGTTAGTGTTTTTCGACCATTTCTCTGCTGAATTCTTATGTGCGCAAGTCCGTCCTGTACCGTATCGTCAGCACAATTGGTTGCCTCAGCAAAGGGGATCAAAGTTTTGCAAATTCTGGATGGACGTGCGCAAAACAAATTAAACACAGGCAAGAAACAAGACTGCCAATCGAATATCGGGCACGACTTGTCAAATCTAGATTCTGAAATTAAATTGCTTGCGTGTCAAATTGTCGTGTCCCACGTGGGCGGCTTCAAGCAGCAACGCGCGGAAGCTACCACTGGCGGCGCCCGATACACCAACAAAACTAGACAAATGACTAAACGATGTCGACGTCAGCTCGCTGACTCGCACTGCAATCTCGATGATCACGGGTGCCAGCTTCGGTTCCAACAACAGAGAGAGCCCTGACTTTTCCCGACAACAGGCAAAAGCAAGGTGACAAACTGAGGCGACAAAGGCAATCGTAATATCTCGGCGGAATCCGACATCAGGGAATAGCCACGGCTAGACTTTGGCTCCCGTTCAGCGCCGACTTCCGGATTCCTTTCGATTTGCACTTACAATCCAAACGTTATGCAAAATAATTTGATCTCACCACAATAGTTGACAAGCCCGTCCGCTGATGTCCTCTTTCCACCCTTGTCACGTTTTCTTTTCTTCTTCAACGACGTAGACGTGGTACCGTTGTCTGTTGAGTAGATTTTTTCGCGAGTTTCCGCACTTGCTGCCTCACTCAGCTTTATGGCAAACACTTGACGTCACAAGCAAGGCGCTTGGGAAATGTTTTATAGCGGGCTTAGCGCGAAAGCGCCACGAAATTTACGTAGAAAAAAGTCAACACGAATTTCTCACTTGGCTCCGTCGTCAAAAAATATCCAATACACTCGCATTTCGTGTAATGACGACCAGGCTCGAAAGGTCTCGTTGTCATCATCTAATGGATTCCCTAAAATAACAACCGTCAAATATCGAACAGATGGAAAAACTAACTACCGAATATTTCCTTACATAAATCAGACGGATCCATATCCCATATCGCTGGAATTTTAGTTTTTTCCCCCTTTTTCCTTTAAAGCTGAACCCGATCGGGATCTTTTATCAGAAGGCAACCACTCTCAACAAGTTATGAACTCACACATACTCCACACCTGCGCCCTGCCAAAATCTTAAATCGTCCCAGATCAATCTTAAATCGTACCAGTTCGATCGTAAATCGTTCTAGTTCAATCTGAAATCGTTCCAGTTCAATCTGAAATCGCAGCGTTCGTTTGTTTAGTTGATCTGGGACATTTTAGGCCTGAATTTCCTTTAACCCTTAACTGCTCGATTACTACATCTGATCTAAAAATGCGTAGAAGTTAATTGGTTTTTTTGTGTCTCCTGAAAAATTTTGATAAATGGAGATGCCCCCTTCTGTAAATGACTAATTTAAATATAAACTGTACATCAATTGAATCATATAGCACATATTTATTTTTAAAATTTTTTATAAGACGGTGTTAATTATTGGATGCAAATATGTCTCACCGGTTATGAATACTAAGATTTTTCTAACTAAGAAAAGAAATAATTTTCCATTGGTGAAATGCCCCCCTTTTTTAATGTACGTGAGACATAATTTCATTGACAATTCAAAAATCTTCGCTATCTTAAACAGCAAAACCATAATGATATTGGGCAATTTATTGGGGCATGCTCTTAAAGTGTCAATAATTGGGTAGTTTACCCTATCCAGTGTCAATCATACTATTGAAAAACAAAACTCTTTTAGTCATACCCCGTGATTTATAAGTTGATTATTCAGAATTTCATTGATAAATATCTCGTTTGAATCCTATACTTTGTGTAGTGAGTTTTTGCTAATTAAACGGTTCTCAACTGGCCCTATTATCGAAATTCTGAGGAAATTTCTAACATAAGGTTCCATATTGCTCTACTTTAGGTACGAACAGAGCCGAACATCGGAGCAGCTGATAAGTGGAAACATTTGTAGCACAACAGCCCCTTTCGGACCGTCGCTTACAGATAGGGTATCTCATTATTTTGATTGTATGTACTGGCAGTCGAGAAAGTGATATGTTCAATAACACACTTTGGTCCAACCAGCTGGAATACGTTCTGATCTTAATCCAGTCTGTATCATAACTGAACGGGCTTATAGTCCGTCCGAACAATAACTCAAAACAAATCTCTATGTCACCAATGGGATTTGAACCAGGGATCTTCGGCTTACGTGGTGAGCACTCTAACCACTACACCACGCAGACTACCAAACCAAATACTATGGGTACTCACGTACAGTGATATACACGGATATAGTCTATTTTTTTATAGTTCTTTTGTAAGTAACAACCAAAAATGTAATTATAAACCTGACATCATGTAGAGAAGACAGTAGGTATTTAACAGTTGAAAATTTGCACATGAGATTGTAGTAGTTGATTGTAACAAAAAATAAGGTTTTAACAGCTGCTTTCTAATTTCAAATCTAACAAAATACGAACAAGCTTGGAAGCTTTCCAGAATATTATGAGATAAAAGGTAAATCCATACTGAGCAGTACCTGCGTCACCTGCTTTAAATATCACTACAGTAATTCATGTGATTTTGAAATGACTAGAATGTGAGAATCGCAAAACTCGATCGTCCTGCGTCAAATGAGTAATTTCCTCCTACACACCCATCACGTCAATTTCTATTCCTTTATTCTTTTTTTCATATTCTCAAATATCCAACCATCTATCTAACGCCGGCACATGCTTTTCAAGGAAGCAAGAAAAATTTGCAAAATGTCTGCACTGATCGCGAATCTGACAAACAATAATCAAATATCTCGCACACCAGAAATTTCAAACGGTGATGAGTTTTCAGCACATATTGCTTGCGGCGGGTATTCATATAATATTCGTGACGCGTTTTATTCATAATGTATAGTATACATATTTCTGCACACCGCTGAAAGCCGCCAAATCTATCAATGACGACGATACCGCGAGATATCTATTTTTAGCACGTCCAAATACAATCCATCTGCACGTAAGCTCGTGTAAGACGACGGCGAAGAAGAAGAAGACAATAAGCTGGATGAATTTTGAGCGTTTTGGGCGATTTGATCTAAATACCATCGGGCCAAAATTCTTTTTGAAATTAATATGCCTATCACAGAAGAAAAAAAAATTATTGTTCCCTTCTATCTTTGCAGACGTTCCGGATGCCTTCATGACTTCACATACGGAGCTGAGCAATATCTATCGCATCTAGACTTTTCCGGGAAATGTTTTGACTATCTAAAGTATTTTTAGTTATGTAATCCGGCTCATACTTGCATACTCTGCCGCGTAATTGCACAATTGCGCCACATATATCGATCGTTTGGATAAAAGATATTCATTTTAGTGGAGAATAAATTATTCCAGCACCAAAGCCGTGAACCAACGAGTACGATTACTCTGCTCCCGGTTAATCCACTCTGCAAAGCGCTCAAGACTCAAGTTATACATACATATATTGATAAATCAATCTGCAAGTCGGGTCTATGAAATCAAATGGAATTTTATCGCAAATACATAATTTCAAAGATAGATGCGTTTTGTGATCAAATTTAGATTGTGAATATGTAATGAAGAATGTGAAACATTCTTTTCCGATTGTTTGTGGTTTTTCTTTAGGCGGTAGCATCACGCACAGCAAGTTGGCGCTTAATGGGAGGGAGATTCTTGGGATGTCCGAACCCAGAAAGGCGGGGATGGTTTGGTGCCGTTTTATTATTAGCGATTAGATGGGTATAGTGTACAGAGAGTTGCATGCGGTTGAAATTCTTTATGTAATTAAAATCAGCTGACGGGAGAAAAATTGAATTTTCCAAATGGAATATTGAACGGAGTTCGCTTCATACTCTTTCGTCAAAATGTAGTCTCTAGCCGTGGTTGATCTATTTTTGAAAAGGAGTTGCGATGACGTTCGGTATTTAACAAAATTCCTGAAATATTTTCTGGAGCAAACTCTAAAAATATTTTTGTTTCCTGGTACACGTAATGCAATTTTATGTGTTCCTATGAATTGCGTGTTTAATATGAGTCTTCTTCCTCTTGTGCAACTGTGGATGCGCTATTGCATTCACATTTATTGTTAGAAAAATTTAATTTTCGGTAGAATATTCTAAATGTAGATCAGGCATCAGCATTTTCACATTAGTGTAAATTACGGAATCCGCGTTTGCCCTCATAGGAAAGTTTACCTCCCAATCAGGCGCCGTTTTTAGTTCCCAATCGACCTGTTCTTAGACAGCGGATAGAGCAATGCCTTTACCGGGAAACCCGCGATTATGCAATAAAATAAAAGCCACTCGGTGAACCAAAACCGACTGGGCTGACAATGCTCCCTCAGTATTTACTGTCCAGGTACCAAGAGATGGAATGAATGCACGAACGGGAGTGTGACTAATATATTTTTGTCTGCTGTCCTGTGAGCTATGCGAGTTCCGCTCTTTGACTCCTGTTTTGGTTTCCTTTTGGCAGCGCATGATAGTTGTGCATGGTTGTGTAGTCTTATTTCAGTTGCAAATGCATGTTTTATAATCTGCAGGGTAGTGAGTGAGGCTGTCCAATACATATGTACTTTTTAAGTATCGGGTATGCGTCAGGCTCTTTAAGCATGTGATAAAAACTCAAATGTCCTGCAAGTGTCCCGGTGACTTTGATGGATCCCACACTGTTAGCGGTGTTTAATATTTGCAGTATCCTAGTTTTCATTATATGTTTGTGATCGTCCTATTTGTGTTTGTCACAGTCGGTGGTTCTTGGTGATATGTAGCTTTTAGGACCGATAAAGGGTATATAGTATGTAAGCCACAGGGAGATGAACCAGAATTGGATTTCCAGTTCTTTACGTCTTTGAGGAGTGCCGCCCGATCCGAGGTTGAGTAATCATCTCATCGTTGTTGGGAGTGGAAATTATTAGCGATACTCGGGGTGAGTGCCATAACGACCTGAGCAGACGTTTGATCTGTACAGCGGTCTAAGGAGAATCCATTGCGGGTTATTGTCAGCTCGAACACGGTGTCTAGCCAACCTTGGCTGAAACAGTAATTTGTGATTTTTATTTTGTGGCTAGTAAGTAGGTTTGTATACTAACCAATGCGTGAAAATTATAACTAGGTTTAACCTCATCTCAACTCCGTTTCCGCAAATGAGATTACCCTTATCTTGGTAGTTATGCTTACAAAATGGCGTGGGTATCGCTTGTCGAAACGACCCACAACCAAATAGCTTACGAGCTCGTATATCCTCATCGACAAAAGGGTTGCATCAAATGCCATGGATTTGCGGTTGTTTTGGGGCGCTGGCTCCGGCACTAATTACTTCCTTGTAAAGGTTAAGTAAATATAGGTCTTTACAATAAATATCCCGACTAGGAGCCAGATTCCAAAGTTCAACTTAAAGAAGCAAAGAGAAAAGTGTGTACAGATCAAATATACTTCTATTTTCGAATATGCTTTGAAAAGTATCATCATTCTAGAGGGAATGAAATCATATACAGGGTGCGTACGGTATTTGAGAACAACTTGAGAGTAAAATAAATTAGCTTGTATTTTTAACAAAATTTAATGAAATTTCAGGAATTTTTTATACAACGTTAAATTAATATATGGCTATAAAGTTATTCAATAAAATCGCCATTAGCAGCAATAACCTCTTCGATCCGGGTCCGGAAACGATTACATGCCCGAATCAAATGCTCCTTGGTCATATTGACCATAACGGCATTAATAGCAGTCTTCAGCGAAGAAGTGGTATTATGAGGACGCTTATTGGTCTCACGCTCAACTACGCCCCATACGTAATAATCCAAAGGATTAAGGTTTGGGGAGCTAGGTGGCCATAGGTTCGGTGTTATGTGGTCATGAAAATTTTCGGCCATCCAATCATGTGTCGCCATCGCTTTATGTGAAGGAGCAGGAGCAAGACTCTTGTTGGAAAATGTATGGTCTGCCTCCGCTTACATTGTCTATCCAGGGTTTCATTACCGTCTCCAAACCTCGATGTATGCAGCAGACTTCACTCGAAGTCCTTGAATAAAAAAGTGTGATGGCAAAACATGTCCTTCGTTGGTGACAACAACTAAAACCATAACAGTGGCTGGAAATTTTGTGTGCATAACAACAGGAACCTTCATAGAATTTGAACATAGCCATCCGTCATTTCTGCGATTGGTCTTTTGATCTTGGTGAAAATTTTTTTGGTCGAAAAAAAAAACCATAACATTTTAGGCGCCTAAGGGTGTTTGATTTTGTTTAAAAGACGTTTTTATCGGAGAACTCTCTTTTCCCGTGTTTGTCCCGACATGACCTGTCCCCTGCGCATCACGTAAGACTTATACCGAACGTCTTCGTGGACAGCTCTACAAATAAGGCGCTCAGAAACATGAAGCTCACTCGCAAGGACCCTCATTGATTTTGAAGGGTCCTGTTCTATGATCGCTTGCACTTGCTCTAAAAATTTTGCAGATCGGACAGTGTCAGAACGTTGTTCGTGATTTTTGCGTTTTGCAACCGATTCTGTATCGCCTCCTGATGCTTCCAATTCACGGCGAACCTTATGCACGAATGAACGGGCGCAATTAAGAAAATTAGAGATCTCTAAATCTGTATGGCTCGCACATATAGCGACGATGACAGCATGTCTCTTCATTTCCTGAGTGATATTGTAGTCCGCCATTTCTTATCTGAAAAGGAAAAAAATAAAAAAAATACAGTACGCACCCTGTAACAAATGCGCAAAGGAGTAAAAAACTCCATATGAAATTCCGTGGAGCAAGTACTCGTATGGGTACTCCATGGGCCCAGAAAAGAAAATGATTCGAAGATGAGTGCAGGGAGGCATTAGCGCGAAAATATGACACTTGCATAAATGGCATTCACCTCCCTGCCCTACCACAAAAAAAAAACAAAAAAAGGAGGTGCACTGGATTCTTTGCAAGGCTGCTCATCCAAGATCGGATCTTGGGCACACCTTGGGATCGGGAAAAGGCCGGGTTTTCCAGGAAGCCCTAGCCAAGGAGGCCAACTCAGAATTTCGATGACCTGCATACTGCTACACCGCAGATCAACCGCCCAAAATCTGCTTGAGTAGTTTGCGAGGGACATGAAAACCGACTTTTTGCTGCTGAGTGAGCGACACCATAATAAAAGCTCGGTGTCATGGAACTGTGATTCCCAAGTGGATAGCTATTGACGGGAAGATGGTTTCGTGCTCAGGGACCACGTTATTTAGTGTAAACCTAACACCGAACGAATCGATATCATCTTTCCAAGCCAAACTAAATGCTTTGGGGGGCGCTGTCTCGAACACAGCCGGTAACATGCACGTTGGAGGAGACTTTAACGCTAAAGTAACCGAATGGGCATGCCTCAAACGGATCCGCGGGCAAAATAAATCCTAGAAATGGCGGCCAGGACAGCGCTCGTCATGCTAAATACCACGAATATGCCAATTTTCCACCGTATTAGCTGTGAAGAACTAAACTGGACATGACATTCGCTTCCGAGTCCTTAGTGCGGAGGATACAGTATTAGAGGATTACTCAGCCGGTGATCATCAATGCATTCTGCTTGAGATAAGTGGTGCTGTCTCCTGACGTCCGTGCTTTCGACCGTCTACGATTGGGTGGAACTTCGGAAGAATGGAAGTCGTGATGTTCGCCGAGGTGCTCACAGCAGGTGCTCCAGTGCAGGGAGATAGAAAAACCAGCAGCGCAAGCCGTGGAGAAATCAACTATAAGCATCATCGCTGCTGGCAAGATCTAGTGAACAATGTGAACAAATATCCGTGGGGCTAATTATGCGGAAGTTTGGTGCCCTACGGAAGCCTTGCATACATGATGCGGAAAAGATGGACAAGATAATGCAGGCACACTTTCCCGCCCATCCCGTCCATGTTGACGCTGTCCATAGTGAAGCAGCAGTCGAGTGTCCACTCTTCTCACAGCCGGAACTAGAAGAGGAAGTCCTTTTCCTGAAAGCGAGGAAGGCTGCAGGTCCAGATGGTGTTCCAGCTGAGTTGTTGCAGCTTGTCTATCACCATTTTTCTGACTTGCTGCTCAGCACATTCAACGCTTGCCTACGGGACGGGGTTTTCCCGGCACGATGGAAGGTGTTGCTGATCAGCAAGGGGAAGGGAAATCCCAGATCGCCGTCTGCATACTGCATACTAAACGCTTTTGGGAAAGTGCTAGAAAACTCATCAAGGGATGCCTCACTGGCGCGATTCGTCCTGCTGGGGACCTATCCCCTCGGCAGTACGGCTTGAGAGCAGGACGTTCCACCATTGATGCGATTGCAGAGATGGTGAGCGCGGTCCAAAAGGCAGAGGCATATAGCCGCACCAAGTGACAGATCGTCCTGTTAGTGACACGCGACGTTAGGAACGCCTTCAACTCCGTCAGATGGGTGGATATTGTGGATACGCTGGAAACCCCTTTTCAAGTTCCGGAATATCTAATGCAGCTTTTAAGGGACTAACTGAAGGACCGAAGCCTGCTCTTCGACACGAAACAGGGCCAACGAAAGGATGGAAGTTACTTCGGGTATTGCCCAGGGATCTATCCTTGGCCCAGACCTGTGTCATGTGTCGTACGACGGGCTACTGAGACTCGAGATGCCAGATGAGTCGCGCTTGATTGGCTATGCGCTGGACGCATCGTGGAACTAGCGCAACTTAGGCTAGGTCGGATAATACGCCGAGTGAGAGACTGGATGACTGCTCGCGGGTTCAGTTTAGTACTGAAGAAAACTGAAGTGGTCATCTTGATAGAAAAGGGAATCTCTAGAGTAAGAATGATCAGTATTGCAGACATACTAATCGAATCAAAATCAGCAATGAAATATCTGGGGCTACTGATCGACTTGAATGTGAGTTTCTCTGAGTAAATTAGGGCAACGGCTGAGAAGGCTGCTCGGGAGTATCGGCTCTGAGTCGTCTTATGGTAAACTTAGGGGACCCAGCCCATCAAGAAGATGCCTCTTGATGAGGGCTGTAGGGTCAGTGCTACTGTACGGTGCAGAAATATGGGGCGAAGCTCTCAGTAATGAGGTATACCGAAAACGCTTGGCACAGGTACAAAGAAGAGGAGCACTGAGCATTGCATCTTCGTATCCGGCAGTCTCTGATTCAACAGTGAGAGTTATTGCAGGCGTGAAACCTGTTGCGTTCCTTGCTAGAGAGCGCCGCGCTACTTATCTGTGCGAAACGAGGACGCGATGGAGATGCTTGTCCGCGAGGAGAGACAGCGCTCACTCAACGATTGGCAGCAGTCTTGGGTGAGCTGCACGAAGGGAAGGTGGGTTGCGCGACTCATCCCGGATATGAGACCATGGCTAAATTGAAGGCATGGTGAGACTGACTTCTATCTGGCCCATCTTTTGAGCGGGCGTGGGTGTTTTCAGTCTTACCTGCACAAAATTGGTAAGTCACGGCTCCACGATTGTCGGTTTTGCTGAGGAGTGGAAGACAATGCCTGCCACATATTTTTTGCGCGCACAAAGTGAAACAGACTGCGAAGGGACCTCTACAGGAAGACCGGAGAGCTCACCGCGGATAATATAGTCGCGATGATGCTTGAAGGTTGACAAATGGAACCAGGTGGCACATTATGCTCGGGCAGTCCTAAAAGATAAAAGGGACTCACAGCAGCCCGGGGCATTGGGGCTGGGGGATTGCTTGTCTAGACATTCCTCTCACACTATCCCCTCCCGCTGGAAGTGGGATCCCCCAGCTGAAGGTATCTCAGCGTAGCAAAACGAGACCTCGCCCGAAGTGATGTGTTGGACGGTGCCAGGCTGTGTTCTCAGGTTGACAGGGAAGGTGTTTACTGGGTAGTCCAGTCGCCTTCTTGCGAGCATGGGAGCCCCACACTTAGTGCGTACATGACATTCACCTTCCAACAAAAAAAGCCGGAGGTCCCTGGTTCGAATCTCGTTGATGATAACGATATTTGTTTCGAGCGAAAAATAGACTATATCCGTGTATAACACTGTACGTGAGTATCCATAGTATTTGGTTTGGTAGTCTGCGTGGTGTAGTGGTTAGAGTGCTCACCACGTAAGCCGAACATCCCTGGTTCAAATCCCATTGGTGACATAGAGATTTATTTTGAGTTATTGTTCGGACGGACTATAAGCCCGTTCAGTTATGATACGTACGGGCTTAAAGTTTGAAAGTATTGCAGCTGGGTGGACAGACATACGGCGAAAGCGTGGTACTGACCATATACCCTTGTCGAGTGCTGATACTTTCGATCAAGATAATGAGATACTCTAACTTCCTCTAAGCGAAGGTCCGAAATGGGCTCTAGTGCCGAAGCAAAAATCAAGGAAGGGTCGCTGCCAATTGACTTCAGCACTGCACGAACTAGACAAACATTACGCACCCATAACATATCATCTCTCAAAGAAGCGAATCCAGCGATCCTCACGCTGAAGCTGTATAAGCTTAGCTTGTAGCCTAGTGTAAGTGAACTCCTTGTTAAGGCAGGTGAACTAATCTTCAGTGAGTATAAACATAAACTCTTTCAAATAATACGGATCAGAGAAAATAACCGGAAGACAGAAAGGATATAGAGATACAACGAAATTCGTGACTATTCTTCAATTTTCACCAAATTTTCAGGAAAAGTGTATTAGGTAAATAACTCCGCTAAGATCGTTAACCAGCTAAAGCTGCCGAGCGAAAACAAAATGCGGCCATCTTAGACGAAAAATTGAGATTTGAATGCGTAAGATAAAAATAATCTGGCGTACAAGGAATATGTAGATAGGAAATCCAGGACGAAGGGAGCACATTCTGAAAATCTCAGAAGAGTAGCAAATAGGATAATTAGAATTAAGAAAAGAAAATACTATGACGACCAATTGAGAAGTATACTCGTAGATGTAAGTCTAGCGAGCAACAACGCAAGACAAGCATACAAAGTAGAGAAAAGCCTGAAACGTGGTTTTCAGCCCAAAACCATGCTCTGCCTTGACATCGGCAATATCAACGCTGATGAAACTAAAAATAGGAAAAGATGGGCATAATATTTCAACAACCTCCTTAATCCTCCGCACAGCTCCATAACATCGGAGTCTACAGATGATTCCGGAGAGCTTTCATTGACCCCACCAACTCTGGATGAAGTTCGCTCTACCATCAAGGCCCAAAAGAATAATAAAGCGCCGGGCATCGATGAAATTCCAGTGAAGCTTATCAAATATGGTAGCAGCAGTGTTCAAAAAGCTAGTCACAAAGTCTTTCGGCACATATGGCTATAAGAACATATACCGAAAGAGTGGAGCCAATCAATTACGTTTCGTATCCACAAAATAGATGACAAGCTTTAGTGCACAAACTATAGATGCATATCACTGCTTTGCACGGCGTACAAAATATTTTCAAAAATCTTAAAAATAAAATCGGATCATACGCCAACAGTTTTATTGGGGAGTATCACGGTGGCTTTAAAGCAGGTAGATCGATGATAGACCAATTGTTCACAGTCAAGCAGGTACTTTAAAAATGCTGGGAGTTCAACATAGACGTGCATCAATTTTTTTTTGAGTGTAAGCAAGCATACGACAGCATTGATCGTTACGTACTTTACCACATAATGCTTTGATTTGGTATCCCAGCCAAATAAGTCCGTCTTACCAAAATGACAATGACGTCGACTACCTCCCAAGTCCGCATCAATAACCAACTCACCGATGCCTTTCAGACAAATATCGGCCTAAAGCTAGGAGATGGGCTGGCCCCATTGTTATTAAATTTGGCTCTAGAGTACGTCATAAGGAAGCTTCCTGTCGATACACGAGGTACATTACTATACAAGTCGAGCCGAGTAGTAGCCTCTGCGGATGACATCAACATTTTGTCACGGTCATTAACAACTGCCAAAGAACTCTTCTTGAAACTCGACAGCGAAGCAAAACTAGTAGGGCTACAAATCAAAAAGAATAAAACATAGCTCATGACGCAGTCGAAAAAAAAAAATACCTCAAATACACAAAATATCAAACTTGGCGAATACAATATCGAAAATATGGGCGAATTGATGTATTTAGGTTCCAAAGTAACGAGAACCGCTAATGAAAGAGACGAAATACGCCGAAGAATACAGCTCGAAAGTAAAATATTTTTTCAGTTTTGATGATCTTGAAGAGCAGCTGCATACACAAGGAATCAAAGCTCCAAGTATTCAAGTCTGTGATAAGACCTGTGTTATGCTATGGGTGTGAAACATAGATCCTAGTCCAAGCATCCACAAATATATTGAACGCCTTTGAGCGACGGCTCTTGAGGCGAATAATCGGAGCGAAGCTAGACGGGGACCAACGGCAAATTCGATATAACCATGAGTTGTATGAAATTTTTGACGATCCGGAGGCCTCAACGATTGTAAGACTGCGGAAGTTGCAATGTGTTGGCTACATGAATCGTATAGACAAACAACGGATCCTCAAAAAGGTATTTGCAGCGAGAACTTTTGGCCGGAGACCAATGGGGAAACCGGGGAAACGCTGGTCTGACACGGTCGACGAAGACAGTTCATCGCTGCTCGGATTTCAAAATTGGAAGACGCAGTCAATGGACCGAGGCGCTGTTTTCAGGAAGCGAAGGCCCGAAAGAGGCTGTAGTTCTACGAAAAAGAAGAAAGTATAGCTTCGATTGGGACAAAATTTGGAACAGAAGTTCAATGAACTGTGTGATGAATCTCACAATCAAAAATCCAAAGTCGAACCGTCTGAAACAAAATGGCGGCCGTTCAAATGTCGAAAAATGTGCAAGAATTTGTTATTGAAGTTGTGACCTACTCTTTCAACTGATGTTAATGAGATTCACCGGTTTGTTGAACGGTATAACTGTGTAAAGAACAATGAAATAAAAAATTAGAGGTCAGGGATCAAAAAACGGAATGACGGCTGGTTGAAACTTGAAATTTCAAAGGCATGAAACTTGACTTTCAAGTAGAAAATAATCGCATTTCCAGATTTTAGAATTTTGGTGATCATACATATGCAAGTTTCAAAATGGCGGCGGTTCAAATATTCGATATTTTAAAGATTTTGCGCCCCTATAGCCGCCAGTTTTCTGTGTGTTCAGTTCTTGTATTCTGCAAAAAATTATCAAAATCAAATGAGAAATAAAAAAGCCGAAAACTTTAACCTTAATATTTTGAGCTGTCATTTTTACTAAAAATTTAATTTTTTTGCCCTATATAGAGTAAAACTCCGATTTGAACGAGATTCGGCACAGTGAGGAACCTGTGTTTCCACAAGTCATTACTAAGACTTTCCGCTTCCAGTTGTGCTATTTCGTCGTGATTTGTGAGTGGAATTTCGGTCTACAGGCAGTTAATTAGTAACTAAACAGTTCTTGTTTTGTCACAAAATCAAGTGACAGGCATTGCTCAGAAAGGCCATCAACCAAATACAATCGCATTCGGTAGACATTCGATTTATATCAGTGGCATTCCTCACTTGAAGAACTTTGCATAGCGACCGATTGTCAACCAGCCGGGTATGTCGGATTCAGAAATGGCTAAAATTATCTGGGAGCTGGAGAACAACCTCATAACTGTATCGGCATGCGATGAAATTTTCCGATCCGATGACAACCAAGAGGAGGCAAATTATATAGACAAAGCCTTGAGAGGAGGATCCGCACTATTTTAAGGATGTTGTCTTTGCTTAAAATTGTTATGCATGGATATACCAGGCCGCGTGCATGATATAATCCATCGTAAAGTGTTGCATATCAACTCAATTGTATTGAATGAGGCCGGTGAAAAATTTATTTAGAATCTATTTTTACAGGCAAAATGCCCACTTACAAAAATAGAAAAAATATATAGAGAAAATAGACAAAAATAAATAAGATAATTAAGCAATTAATCATAAATTATAACAATTAATGTAGTTTGTTTCTAACTAAATGCTTAAATGCTATTAAAGATTGAGGGAAAGTACCAAGTTCTAATATAGGGTTATCCATTTTACGCTTGGGAAAGTAAAGCTAAAGAAAGTGCATAAAATATAAACAAAATTTTTTATTCAATATTAAGATTGAACCTTGCCATTATACGTGAAATACAACATCATTCAAATGTCCTCCACGGGACCTCTTACAGGCCTCAATCCTTTTGAGGTAATTTTCAATGACTCTTCCGCTCATTTCCGGCAATATCTCAGCCATGATTTCACGAATATTGGTTTGCAATTGCTCAAGATTTTAAGGATTGTTCGCGTAAACACGATCTTTCGCATAGCCCCATAAAAAGAAATCCAAAGGTGTTAGGTCGCAGGATTTTGTGGGCCAATTGACATCACTCAATCTCGAAATTACGCGACCTGGAAATTTCTCTTGCAAAAGTGCTCGATTAGCCTGTGTTGTGTGGCTTGTGGCTCTGTTCTGTTGGAACCACATGTTCTCCAGATCATAATCTTCAATTTCTCTCCAAAAATAATCGGTTAACATCCGTCCATAGCGGTCAGAACTGACTGTAATGGCTCTTCCTTGTTCGTTTTCAATAACACCACCAGACCATAATGCACGCTAAACGGTCACTTTATCCGGATGCGAAGGCCTTTCTGCGATCATCTGAGGATTTTGAGAGCCCCATATGCGGCAATTCTTGTTATTTACGTAACCACTGAGCGGAAAATGAGCCTCATCACTTAAGAAAATTTTGTTCGAAAAATCGTTATAAATGGCGTGTTGTTCAAACACCCAATTCGCATACATTCTGCGTTGTGTACAGTCTTGAGGCTTAAGTTCTTGAGTGAGTTGGATTTTGTACGGATGGAGATGCAAATCCAAATGCAAAATCCGCCACAATGAGCCGTAAGACAAACCCAAATGTTGAGCACGTCCAGGAGTCGACAAATTCGGGTCTTCCTCCACAGTTTGAGCAACGACAGCGATATTTTCAGCAGAACGAATGTTGCGATGATGCACAGGCCTTGCAATATCAATAACCGATCCAGTCTCTTCAAATTTTCTCACTGTGTTCGAAATTGTTTGCTGTGTAGGTCGATTATGTCGACCGTAATCGGCTCGTAAAGCCCTAAATGTTGATACAGCGGAATCGCCATTTTTACAATAAAATTTAATAATTTTAACGCGTTCTTCGACTGCTCAACGACCCATATTTCTAAATGGCAAACCTTCAACTAAAAAAAACATGCTTTGGATGACATTTAATTTTGACAGATGTCAATTGGCAGATATATACTCTAAAATACTTCGAACGAGAGTATTATAAAGCTGGACAGCGGAAAATACATCTTGGAAAATAAAAGTATGTCGCAGTGCAAACCCTGAGACTCTCGAAAACCTGATCATACGAACACAGCAAGAACAACATGTTAGATATGAATTCATACAAGCCAACATCGGAGCTGGAAATTCATAGTGCTGCAACTGTAGTAGTAAAATAGAATGAACAACTCGATTAAATGTTTGCGAAAATCAGCACAGATGGCATCCATTTGCATATGGTTGAACACAAGAAATATAATGAGATATTTCCAGTAAATTAGTAGTAGTGGAGCGATTAGGAAGGAATCCATGTTGCTCGGTAGCAAGAATTTGTGATAGAGATGATGCTAATGTATTGTGAACATGGCGCTCAAACAATGTAGAGAAGCAGGAGAGGATAGATATAGGACGGTAGTTGGAAATATTACAAGAGTCACCATTTCTCAGAATTGGAACAATATCTGCAAGTTTTCATATTTGAAGGAATGTTCCATTGGCTAAACTTATATTAAACAGTGTTGAAAGAGGAGTAGATATAGAAGTAATAAGTGACTTAATAAATATAGCGGAAATCCCATCGGGACCCGGTCAAATGCTTCCATCTAACTTGCTGATGAGTAACTCAATGTCATAGGGAGTGGTTTCAAAATGAATAGCTAATGTTGAATAAGAGAATGGAGGGCAGTAGTTTGTAGGTGATCACGAGGCATTAAAAGATTCAGAGAAAAGTTTGGCAAAAAGATCTGAAATAGCAGAAGGCCCAATATCCTCAAAGCTGTTCCAATGTGTTGAATCTGGAATACGTGACGAAGTGCTCCAATAACCAATGAACGACAAAAAAAGTTTTGTTTGGTTAGGCAACAGAGATCACGCATGGTTGCTTTAATGCGACATTTGGCAAAAGCACGAAGTCTTTGATATTCTGTACAATCTGCAGAACACCCAGTACGTTTGAAGTCTCGATGAGCTCGATCCTTCCTTTTTAGAATGGTCAAAATATCGGCATTCAACCATGGTACATCATTACTTTTTGATTTGTGAACTATTGGTGTATATTGGCTGATCAGTGTATTTAAATACATATAGAATTCAGATACAACATCATTGCAGGTTACATTAGCAAAGAAGGAGTACTAATTAGTTGCTTGGAAATTTTTCGCAATAATTGCAAAGTTTGATCTACGGAAATTATACCTTGAAGGCTGTTCAGTCTTCTTGCGCCTCATGTTACACAGTTTAACATCAATGCTTAGCGGTGGATGGTTGAAATCGGATGGAACATATGCAAATTCAGGACGTTTTAAGTCAAAAATAGCAGACCGATTGTTTAAACAGTTTGATGTGCTCATTAACGTTTGTGATGTTATTTACTTGATTTAGTGAGCAAAGTAAGAGTAAAGAAGAAAAGGCTTCAGAAAGACGGTTGTTTGACTCGATATATGGGCAAGAAGATGGATTCCAAGATAAAGAAGGAGCATTAAAATCGCCATATAGAAGAACAATATCTGAAGGGTATTTAGCGTTGATGTAGATAGAAAGTTCTTCGAGAAATGTAACATAGGGGGAAAGAAAAGACTGACAAGGCACATAAATAGACGAGACCAAAAGATGAACATTGGATGAAATGGTTACCCTTACAAGTATACATTCAACAGGAGGAGTTGTAATGAAATCTGTACAAGAAAGACTACCAAAGGACTTTGTGAAACCCACAAGGACACCACCACCGATTGATTTCCTGGGTGAATCAATCGTTCGATCGTAACGAAAAATATTATGAAAGGTAGATAAGTATTGTCACGTGGTTTCATAAGTCAAATTAAAGATATATTTGGATTTTTGCCCAGTGATGTGCAAGCTATCTTGCTATCCACTGCCATGCGACCCAATGTATTGGAAGTCAGTCGTCACTATGCGTAATCCGATTAGTATTTTGGTGAAAAAAGGAGGAGCTAACACTTCAAGGTACTAATCAATTCTTTGTGAATGTGAA
Organism: Odontomyia ornata; assembly: GCA_963969285.1. NCBI lineage: Eukaryota > Metazoa > Arthropoda > Insecta > Diptera > Stratiomyidae > Odontomyia > Odontomyia ornata. Next base: position 233,984,798 of record OZ017741.1, on the reverse strand, counting down.
ACATGAAGTTTGGAAATCCGGAGCGCTATGCGATTTGCACGATACGTTGTCACAATCCGTCATTTTCGGTAATACTAGAGGTAAGGTTGATCAACTAACTCAAGAAATGACAAGTAATCATTTCACTGAGTCTGCTATGCACGGTGATGTGAAACAACGTGATCGAGAATTAATTGAGAACCCATTCTGATTGGGGTCATCGTGTTTCCTGATCACAACTGATTCGTAAGCTCGTGGTATTGATGTGCAGCAAGTCTCCTTAGCTATTAATTATCATTTGCCTGCCAATTGGGAGAATTATATTCAAAGAATCGGTCGCGGGGGACGTTTCGGTCGTAAAGATGTCGCCATCAACTTCATCACAGATGAAGACAAATGTACTCTCAAGGATATTGATAATTTTATCATACAACTACTGACGAAATACCTGCTAATTTTGCTGATTTAATTTAAATGAAAAGAAAATTATTAAAAGGAGGCATAATTACACAGCTAAAAACATAAAACTACTTAATAAAAATAGGAATTGCTAGACGTACACAAATCTTTTCTTTTTTTGGCTGGAAGTGCGGTCTGAAAGGGATGAAAATGAGTTGAATTAAAACAAAGTATAATCGTGTTGTTGGGAGTTGTTTTGACGCGTTTTAAATCGGGCATTTAAATCGGTGGCTGATAAGTTGTAATCGGACTTAGTCTGATGGCGGAAAATCTGCGACCGAAATTCCTCTCCGAACTAGCTAGCCCACCAGCAGCCACGTCGGAGTAGGCTAAGGGTGTCTGGGCTTGTTGACCTGTTGAGTACAGTCCGCTGACACATTCCAAGGCTCGACGGCTTAGATTTCCTTCAGGAAATCTCAAGCGGACCGGCGAAGAAGTAAAATCATTACAGAGGGTCCAGAGCAAAGTAGCTGGCGCCCACGGCCGTCTACGCCGAGTGAAATCGGGGTCTAGAGGACCTAAGCCGAAGCACCCAATTGGGTAGTTAACAAACTGTGTAAAACATTGGTGCCCAACATGTGAGGTAAGGTTGAAGTTATTAGAGATCCCCCCATCAGTAAGAGAGTGAAGGCAATTATGTGATATTGCGAGGCTGAATAGTACAGTCGAAAGTGACTTGTGGAATTAATGGAGAAGTGAGTGACATCGGCGTGGCTTCCTTTGCGGGAGTGTGGCGTTAGTGAAGAATGTAATAGTTTGTGCTAATTTTAAAGTTTTTGTACTGTCTGTGTCTAAATAAAAGTTACTGATCCTTCAGTACTTTGCGTTTCAATTAGTATTGAAGGTGTTGTGATAAGCAGTATTAGGACAACGTTACAACTTTCAGGTCTTTCGTCCCTTTCAAAGTGGAACCCATAAGTATCTCTAACGACAAGCAAGATCCTGATAAACCGGCTCAGTAAAAATGAACTCACCTATGAGCTGGAGATCAGGGGGCAGTCAACACAAACCATGAAGGAGATGAGGAAGATTGTACGATGCGGTGAGGGGCGAGACATCGATTGATCGCTGATCCCTTTGAAATCGTACGCTTTTTCGGCAGAGGAGGATTCGTTGGCGGTAAAAGAGAAACTCCAGGAAATAACGGCCCCGGCTGCAGAATCCTCTGAGACCCTTCAAGTCTCAGATTTCCTGAAAATCAAAACTAAGATCGCGCTCGGTCTCCCGGCGAAGATTCTCCGACGTGAACGCGGAGGATGAAGATCAGTAGTTGGTAAGCAAATTAAAAAGCCAATTCATTCCAATGATTTTTTGTTACAATGGTTTTTTCTTGAAACCAAATATATGATGAACATGTTATTGAAGTGCTTCTTGAATTTATTCATGATTGCTCTCTGTATATTCTCTACATTGAGTACAAAACCTTTTTGACAGGAACATACCTAACTTGCCTTTGTATACGTTGGGAATTTGACTACGATTTGTAGACGAGATCAGTAATTTCATTCAACAAAAACATAAGGTACATACACAAAGAATTTTCAAGGATCTCCTCTCTCTTCTCATTCCACGCTTTAAATTTGATTTTATATTATTCAATAAAGTTAACTAAATTATTTATATTGCAACCAATTCTAATAATATACTTTTCTTCTTTCAGGTAAGTGTCCAGAATAATGTTAGTAAGTACCTGACTGTTCTAATCAATGGAATTCCGATTTGATTTCTCCATACAAGCAACTTCTTTGACTTATGGACATAAGTATGTTAACTAGAAACTGTAAAAATCGATGTAATCTCATTTTAATAGTTGATTAATGCCTTTATATCTAAAGTTTCAAATAGATTAAGTTTTACAACTTAAACGATGACTTCATCATTTGTAAAATTTCCTCGAATTAACTCCCAACTCTGCCCCAATTCTCCACTTGATGAATCACTCGCGAGTTACATAGCAATCAGCCCTCCATATGATACTAGTATGTCGAGTGAAACAAACGACGATTATCCCCTTAACGTATGATAACAACATGTCAATTATAATAATCTACAATGAACAGAATGATTAGTCAAACTGTGTCTTATCTCCACTTCTCACATACGCGATATCCGAAACAATAAAATTCAGCTGTTGTGCTGATAGCTCAGGACTTGATGCTGCAGATCTTGAAATAATTTAATCGTCAGCATTAATTTTGACGAAGCGAGAGATGAGAAGATCATCATCATCATCATTTAAATTATGTCGCAAACATTCTTTTGATTGGAACAGAATTTTTTGATTGGTTCTGTAAATTAGAACAGATGCGATCTTGTTAACAGTATTCCAATTAACAAATTTTTGACGAATCCGATTCGTTTGATGATGTCGTCGGAAAAGTGGAAGCAACGGATTAAAAAAGAATTTTTAATTTGATACCAATTCTGTTACCGCAAAGGTGAATCATCCGATTGCAATATCTTAGAATCTACGAGTATTCCGAGTCGGAGCGTGTACGTACGAGTAAGTGCAGTATGGGAATTTGATATGTGTATTTGATAAGCTGTTGGATAGAAATAATGGGAGTACAATAAACGTGTTACCAATTTGGTTATATGCTGTTATCAATTTTATTATGCTTTAGCTTTAATTCTTTCTTGTTTCACGATGGTGGGTTGTTAGGATTGAAAAGTTTAATTGATAACAAACTTATCTTCGGTTTTTTTCGGACAGAAAATTATAAATTTGTTATACGAGGGCGGTCCCAAAAGTACCCGACCAGACAAAGAACACAGTAAAAAAAAAATTGCGAATATGTTTTTATTTTTCAATATATTCTTCTTTTAGCTCGATACACTTTTCCCAACGATGTTCAATAGCTTTGATACCCGCTTTATAGTAGGAACCGTCAAGCTCCTCAAAATAGCTATTAACCGCAGACTCTACCTCTTCATTGTTTGCAAATCTTTTGCCGCCGAGCCATTTTTCCAAATTCGGAAAAAAAAATAATCCAAGGGAGCCACATCTGGCGAATAGGGTGCATGAGCAAGCAATTCGAAGTTCAACTCATTGAGTTGTGTGGACTGGTGCGTTGTCGTGATGAAACAGCACTTTCTTTTTCGTCATATAGGGTGGTTTTTTCTTGATTTCATCACTCAAACGCTGCAATAAGGCTGCATAATATGCGCATTAGATTGTTTTTCCTTTTTCGAGCTAATCAATAAATATTATTCCACGCGCATCCCAGAAAACGGATGCCATGACCTTGCCAGCTGACTGAACTGTCTTTGCCCGTATGCCGAAGGTCCCTGGTTCGACTCTCGTTAGCGGCAACGAGGTTTACTTCGAAGATTTTTCGGATGGTCTATACGCCCGTTCAGTTATGATACGTGCTGGTTTAAAATCAGAACGTATCGCAGCTGGGTGGACGGACACATGGCCAAAGCATGATACTGATCATATCACTTTGTGGAGTGCCGAAACGTTCTATCATGCTAATGAGAAACTCTAACTACGAAGGTCATTTGAAAAATTTCCGGCTTTACCTGCAAAAACGCATGGTACATTTAAGTTCAATCAATAGATAGCCTTTACATATGTCTATATGCCATAAAAATTTCAAGTCATTCCGATCAGTACAAAACACATGGTACCCTTCCAAAATTGACAGATGACGTTTGTTAAGAACAATGGATAAACCCGAGTATGGCGCGGTGATAAAGTACCCCTATTTGAAAGAGGAAAAACTCGGAAAGTAAAAGAAGAGTTAGACTCCGTGTATCGTGCACCGTTGCCCTCATTTACAACCGTGAAACATTGGGTGGCCGAGTTTAAACGCTGTCTTACAAGCATTTTTGACGATGATCGTTCTGGACGTCCAAAAATTGTTCCGACGGAATATATCGTCAGTTTGGTGCACACAACCGTGATGGAAGATCGCCGATTAACCATTAAGTAAATTGCTGAGGCTTGTGGGATATCAACTCAACGGGGGCATAAGGTTTTACATGAAGATTTATACATGAGAAAATTATCCGCGCGATGGGTGCCGCAGTTGTTGACGATCGACCAAAAGCGCGTACGGATGGACACTTCGCGCGAGGCTCTTCAGCTGTTCCAAAAGAATCCTACCGAGTTTGTGCACCGATTAATTACTGTCGACGAAACCTGGATCCATCACCATACTCCGGAGACTAAACAACAGTCAATGCGGTGGATTGTAATGGGGGAACCAGCTCCGAAGAAGGCGAAGGTCGTTCTTTCTGCCGGAAAAGGTTTATTACCTTCAAAAAGGCAAAACAATCAACGGACACTATTACGCTGGACCAGTTGAAGACGGAACTCAAGATGAAGCGACCACACTTGGCGAGGAAGAAGGAGCTGTTTCATCAAGACAACCCGCGAGTCCACACATGCATGGTCGCAATGGTGAAATTGGACGAATTGAAGTTTGAATTGCTTCAACAGCCATCCTACTTATCAGACCTAGCTCCGAGTGGCTTTTTTTGTTCCTCAATTTGGAAAAATTTCTGGGTGGGAAAAAATAAGGGTCAAATTCCTAAGAATTTTTTTCTGATGGCCTGAAGGGTTGGAAAAAGCGTTTAACCAAATGTATTGACTAGTGTGGGGACTATGTTGAGAAATATATTTTTGTTTGGCTTGTATTATGTGTTTTTCTTTAAAAGGCCGGAAACTTTTCAAACGACCCTAGCTGTAAGCGAAGGCCCGAAAGGAGCTATAGTGCCACAACAACAATTATTTGTTACCGCATAATGGCCGTTTTATTTAATTTCAAAAAAGAACAATTATATATGGAAAACAAAATCAACGGAATATGGATATCCAATTGATTAAATAAACAAATTAAGCCCCCCTTTAAGTGAAAAAAAATTCCAAACAATCATATAAAAATTAGTTTAAAACAGTTATCTACACTAAATGTAAACTAATTAACGAAAAATAAATATAAAATGTTTGTCTTAATTCATAGCAAAAGAGGTGAGAATCGCTCACCCCTTTTGATACTGCTGAGTGCTCTGGAAAGTGGAAGTGGAAAGAACCACAATCAAGTAATGTAGGGGGGGGGGGCACTGAAAAATGAATGTTTATGGTTTTCGTCGTACATTGAAAAAATGAAAGAAAACCAGGAACATAATGACCACTGACTCGATCGAACTTTTCTTAACACTGCTGGCATTCTTTGTATCTTAGCTTTTCAAAATTTTTGCATTTTGTGTAAGGAAGTGGAAAGAACCACAATCAAGTAAGGTGAAAAAATCCTAAGTTACACAACAGTCATTTTGAAAAACTGCCGTAGCTAGTGGTAAAAATATAAAACTATTTTTTGTAATATATGCATATTTTGTCACGGCAAAACCATTATCATGTCACTTTTCTTTATTCTACACAAATTTACGGTTACGAATTAGAATCACCACTAGCGATGAAAATTGTTACTTGTGCTTCTCAACGAAACAAAAAGGTCTCACGGGCGGAAATATTTCAACTACTACATTTCTACAAAAAATCTCCACTCAATTCACTCTTCTCCTTTAAAAAAAAAAAATTCTGTCCGAATACTCAGCAAATGGATTTCCATGAAAATTTGCAATCTTTGAATTTTAATTAACAATTATTGAGTTTGAGCGTTAATTATTTTATCGCTGATGATTTCCCAGTAATGCAAATATTTTCGAAAAAATATGGATATCACTTCCATTTAACCATTTGACTCACGACTTCATTGTCTATAATCATACTCTTTCTTTCATTGCTTGTCCCCAACAAGACTCCCTTCACATGACTCTAGCTACCACCTGACTGATAACTAATCCCGCAATCTTTTTTTTTGTCCAACCATCCGCTGCCATAGAGAGGTAACATGACTGAAGTTCATTTCACTTCAATCCTGTTCTTTCCATTCACCTTTCGACTTTTAACCAAATGCAATAACTTCAAATGCATGTATGGCGATTTGCATGTAACCATGATAACGCTCAGCTATACGTAAATCGTCATACACACAGAAAAAATTACATTTGACGAAACTAAAAAGATTTCATTAAGCTCGGAGGAACTCGAACCCACGGTCCCAGTAGCAGATTGAGAGTCGGACACTCTAGCATCTATACTAGCTTCCGACATTCCCCCACTCATCAAACAGCAATCGAATTTCACTTGCCTGTGTGGGTGTCATTACAATGGGCGATTGTACTCTTAACGAGTAGAAGCGCCGTGGAGGGATCGCATGGTAAAATGGTTTGATGATTGTTATCTCATGGCAAACAAAGCATGAGAACAACAAATAATATATTAAGGAAAGAATAAAATTTTGTTAATAAGAAGGAAAGAATGAAATTTTGTTAAAAGGAAGTAAAGACTAAAAGTTTGTTAGTGGGAAGGATAAGGCTACTATTTTTTGTACTTAAAAATAAGGTAGGAAATGTAATATTAATGATAACGGGGCATAGAAGAATAGGAAAATGATAAAATATTTTTATTAAAAAAGAAAAAAAGGTATGTGTGCCCAAAAGACGTTAGAAGATGATACCTATGAAGTTTGAATTTGTGAAAGGGAGAATGCTGGCACGGCCGGAAGTCGGAAAAACTTCCGTCCTACTAGCAAATGAGTGCTGCGTTTGAAACTTTCCTGCTTGTGAAATGTCCGATGGTTGTCCTGAAATCCTTCCTTTTTATATATCAGTATTCTAGGTTCCGGCTCGACGGGCCAATGTTCTGAAATGAAAATTTCAAGCTCGTTAGTTGTATCAAAATACATTATCATCACTTATGGGATAGCTCCGATTCGAGCCTTCGCCTTGAATAGAATTCGCCTCCAATTGTCGCGGTTCTTTGATTTCGTTCGCCAAGGGATCTGTTGTTAGCATAAATTGAATCCTCTCATCGTTTCCTCGGTTTCCCAACTGAACATTTTTCTTGCGCTCCACCCTTCAACGTTTGTCTAGGGAGCCTGGCTCTTCCATTCTCTCCGTATGTCTTGCCCATCGCAGTTTGCGTAGCTTGATGCATACTTAAACAAGCGGGTCGTCATAATGATTAAACATGTAACGAAGTCTCCTCTCTGCTCCAGCTTTAGTGAGCTAGTTTTATTAATTATTTAATCCAAAAAAAAAATCAACTAACAGACTAGTAGTCCAATTACAATTCAATTAATAGATAAATACAAATATCCGATTTCAAAATATGGAAGAAATTAAAGAAAAAAGATCACAATACGATACCAAAAATTAAGACTTATAGGAGTATTTATAAATTTGATTTTTCATTAAAGTTTTGAAGACGCCAAGATACTGTGATAGAGGACCAAGACTTCGCTGGTTGTGCATATGAGGTAATCGTAGTAAGGGAGAGTGGAAGAAGTTAGTACGTGCATACGGAACGTGAAATTGAAGCGAGGATCTACTAAGGCGAGCAGCGTCGAATGTGTTGATTTGCTTGAACAAAAGACATTCGTCAAGGAAAGATCGTCTGGACTCGAGGGTAGGATGGCTCAAAATATGTAGCCGGGTGTCATAAGGGGAGTAAAGAAGGTTGAATTTGAAGAATACAGACCGTGTGAATCTGCGTTGAACTGACTCAAGAGCATCTATGTGCTTCCTGTGGTACCGACTCCAAATTTGGAAGCAGTACTACAAATTACTACGCACTAGGGAGAAGTAAAGACACATACAGGATGTGATATATTGGAATGACAAAGCGGATCGTAAAATAAATCCAGTTAAGCGGGAGGCTTTCTTAATAAAGTTTACAATCGAAAAGCACACCAAGATCCTTAAAGGAGGTTACATTGCTCTAAGGGATACCAACTAGCCTATACGTTGATAGAAGAGGAAATTTTGTACAGGAGAATATCATCTGATGGCATTTGGAAACATTTAAGGAGAGATGGATATCCACGTCTTAAAGGGAATCAATAACTCAGAAAATCTTGAAGTCATCAGCATAAAGGAGACAGGGGGATGTGATAACAGAAGGTAAACCATTGACAAAAGTAAAAATAGTATGGGACCAAGTGTTGAACCTTACGGAACTCCTGAGCGGGGTTGAAAAGAAGAAGAGAAGCAAGAGTTAAAAGTGACTACACATTGACGATTCAGGACATACGAGAGAAGCCAGGAATAGAGGCAAATAGGGACATTGAACCCTAAAAGTTTCTCAAATAGGAGAGAGTGATCCACTGAATCAAAAGCTTTAGAGAAATCCGTAAAAATTACGTCCAATTGTCGTTGCTGATTGAGGGCAGTTGCAATATGATGGGTAAAAGAAAGTAAATTTGTAAGGTTAGATCTGCCTCTGACAAAACCATGCTGTTGTCTGCCAAAGATGGGGGGACAAGTGAATACAGCATATCAAAAACTATCTTTTCAAGAATTTTTTCAAAACAAGGAAGAAGGGAAATAGGACGATAGTTTGAGACGATATTCCGATCACGAGATTTGAAGAAGGGGAGCAAACATGTGCTAAGTGTGCAGGAAAGCACGAAACGAAGGCCTGTAAAAGTGATTTCGAGAAATGCTTCAATTGCGCGGGTAACAGTAAGAATGTTGATTACTCCCACAGATCAGACTCTACTCAGTGCCCAGAATACCAACGTAGGATAATGATTGCCAGGAGGAGCATTGACTACGACTGCAAATGAATTGTAACGATACAAACCGACTAAGTGGCAAGCAACTGACTCTCCTTTATGCAAATATTAGAAGCTTACGGCACAAACTAAGTGACATTCAGATTTATCTGCAGCATAATCCCAACATAGATGTGATCATACTAAATGAAGTCTGGATTTATCCTGAGGAAGCTAAATATTTTAACATTCAGGGTTATCATTCAGTTTTCTCCTGCAGACCCGGAAGAGGTGGCGGCACAGCAATATATATTAAAAACTCAATAAATTTCACCACTAATCGTGTGACGCCTGATAAATATAATATGATAATAATCGAGTTAATCCAAGCTGGTAAAAAAATAAAAATCGGCACTTTCTACAACCCCAGCCGTTTGAACGCGCAAGATCTTTGCTCTGTTCTAGACAACATATACTCAGCAGAAAAAAACTTACTCACAGTAGCTGACACAAACATTGACTTAATCACCGAGTCCTCAGAATCAAGGCTATATAAAGATACTCTCGATACAAATGGTGCTGTTGTTATTAATAACGAAACAATTACTCGTCCTGTTTCGAATACTTGCCTAGATCATATAGTCATAAATGACAAGCTTACTGCGGAAAAAATTAATTTCAAAGTAGAGAACTGGCCAGAGCTAGACCATCAGGTTCTAAAAATAAGCATCCAAAACTTCAACGTTCATAAACAAAAGCCTAGTTACAAATCGTTTCGATATGTAAACAAGGACCTCTTCAAAACACATCTTCAACGGGTATTGGAAACCCAGAAACCTACTAATCTAACAGAACTGACAAATATGATCTCTGAATCCAAACGTCACTCGACCATCGAGAAAAAACTTAGATGTCGCCAGCTAACTTGGATTACGAAACGAGTTATAGAAGCCAGTATAAGAAAGAGGAAGGCGTATACGGATTTCAGACGGAACATGGAAGATCTGACGCTTAAGTACATATATATCCAAGCGAAAAAAGAGTCAAAGCGTCTAGTAAAGGAAGCAAAATTTTCATATTTTTCCAAAAGATTGGAGGCAGCGGCTGATAATAATCGCGAAATATGGAAAATAATAAACGAAGTAAAAGATAACTCTCTTCCCCGGACTTTTTCACCTGATTTGCAGATCATTCCAGTCTCTCTGCCTGATTCTTCGCAACAAAATGAAGCAGCAACAATTCTAAATAACTTCTTCTCAACTATTGGTGAAAAAATTACGAGCGAGCTCGGTGCTCCTCCAACAAGTATAAGGAATGATACAAATACCTCGCCTAGATCCACATTTCACATCCATCCAACCAACAAAGACGAGGTGCATAAAACCATCGAGGCAATGAAGAAGAACACTGCTCCAGGCAGTGATAACATAACAATGGATGAAATTATGCTCGTCAGAGACGAAATAGCAGGTCTCCTTGCTGACTTTTACAATGAGCACATCAAAAACGGGACGTTTCCTGAGGAGGGGAAGCTAGCGAAAATAATTCCTATATTTAAAGGAGGTGATCGTTCGGACCCGAATAACTATCGCCCGATTGCGCTTCTTACAGGATTCAGTAAAATTTTTGAAAAAATAATTAACACCCGTTTAACATCGTTCATTGTGGATAATTCCATCCTAAATTCCCATCAATATGGTTTTCAAAAAACCAAAGGAACACTTGATGCTTTGATCTCAGTAACCCATTTCATCAATGAAAGGCTTGACAATGGAGACTATGCTGTTGCCATTTTTGTGGATCTGAAGAAAGCATTTGATACGGTCGACCATGACCTTCTGCTTCGTAAATTAGAATCATATGGTGTACAAGGCAAAGCGAATCAGTTATTTCACAGTTATCTAAAAGGTAGATTGCAGATAACAGAAGTCAATAATTTTTTGAGTGACCCAGCACCAATGAAATCAGGAGTTCCACAAGGTTCCATACTAGGCCCCACTTTGTTCCTATTATACACAAATAATTTGATTACATGTAGACTAAATGGGCATTACACATTATATGCTGATGATACAGTACTCCTGTACTCAGGATGTAACAAGAATGCCATTGAAGACTCCATCAATGAGGATCTGAAAACATATAGTTTGTGGTTAAACGAAAATAAACTAGCGCTGAATGTAACAAAGACTAAGTTTGTTATTTTTAAACAAAAGAACAAGGAAGACATTGATATTGATATAAAAATTAACGGCGAAAATCTGCAAAGGGTATTTGAATTTAAATATCTTGGCCTAATCATTGACCACCGTTTAACTTGGTTCCCACATATAAACAGCTTAAGAAGGCAATTAGCCCCCATAATCGGCTTATTACGTAGGTACGAGGGATTCCCGAGGAACATCAAACAACTGGTTCTAAATGCATTCGTATTGTCAAAATTACATTACGGAGTGGTAATCTGGAGTCAGTCATCAAAGATAAACATTAATATCATCTCCAGGATGTTAACTAAGGCATATAAAAATATGCATAATCTCCCAAGGCTCACGTCAACAAAATTAGTGTACCAATCGTGTAACGCGTTAACTTTTAGCCAAATCATTATAATGGAGAAAGCTAAGTTTATCTTCAAATGCTTAAACCTCAACTTGTCCCCACAAGTGCCATTTGTTAGGGTATCACAAAAGAATCAATACAATGCTAGGAACGCAGACCAATTTGTTATACCATTTGCAAGAACAGATCGTCTAAAGAACGATCCTACAAATGATGCCCTTCGTATATACAATGATCTCCCGGAATCAGTAAAAGAAGCGAATTCACTTATGATCTTCAAGAAAAGACTCAGGAACTATTTAATGAATAGCGATTGAATCTCAGCGCAGAAACTTTCAACATAGCATCTTAGGGCAATTTTTTTTATCCTATCATCGAGATGCCTCAAGACACAGCTAGCCTTATGATTTATTATTATCTGTCCAGTAACTTCAAAATAGCATCTTAGGGCATTGTTGACCCTATCGTCGAGATACTTGAAGAAACAGCCATTCTTTTAACTCAGAGTTTTTTTTACTGCGTCGAATTAATATTTTTTTTACCTCTGAGAGCTGTTAACGAATCGGACATGAAAAGATTAACAGGATGACTTCACATATTTTTTGTGTGCCCCCTTATACCGATGTTTTAAACATTGTCTGGGTGGCACACCTGTAGAAACGACGAAATGTGAAGTGCAGATCGCACGAGCGTTGTGCGACGAAGAAAGTGTGATGGAGAGAGTGGAAGGGAAGGAGGTATTTAAAAAAAAAAAAAAAAAAAAAAAAAACGTGGGCGATTTTCTATTGGGAAGAGAAAACCCCACAGGATACACTAAAATTAAAAATAATTGAAAGGGAAACACAAAGTGAAGAAGATAAAAATTTTGCTAGAAAATTTGGAATACCATCAGGGCCCACATTGGTACTGTTGTCAAGATTATTTAAGAGTAGTTCAACCTGCAAGAGTTTGTACAAAAAGTAGCAGAGGAAAAAAAGCAAGGAGATTGGTTGAAGAAAGGGAATGCTTAGTCCTGCCGAAAAAGGAAGAAAGATAAGAAGCGAAGAGTTCACAAGATTTGTGAGGAGTAGACGATTTCACGCCATCTAGACTAAAATTACCAGGGGCATGATGAGATGTCAAAGATTTTACGTACGACCAGAACGCACGAATTTGATTCAACATTAACGAAGTTTCAATGTTGTTAACATATGCATGAAGAGCAGAGGTGGCAATTTTCTAGGCCGCGGCACGACGCTCTTTGACTTTAGCGAGGTCAATTGGAAGACCATTGGATAAGAATTTTCTGCGGACAGCATCTTTAGCTTTAATTGCAGTGGCAACATCTGAATTAAACCAAGGAGCATCTTTAGGTCTTCTTGCTGGAAATACAGGAGTAAATTGCGAGATTAAGGATGAAAGAAACATATAGAGCTTGTTAACACAATCTTCAGTGTGGAGATTACTGAAGAAGGAATACAAATTCACGGCATTAAGGCTAGCTTCCATGCTCCATAAATCAGCTTTTAAAAAATTTAAGCGGGAGGTGAGGAATTCCTCCAAGAACGAGAAGAAGTGATAGCAAGTTCAATGGAGGGCGGTGGATGGTGGGGATCAGGTTTGACAAAGGATGAGAGTGCTGCCGATGCGGACAGAGAAGAAGGCGACAGGTTGGAAAGAACAAGATCAAGCAATTTGTTATTGGCATTGGGAAAAGTGTTGAATTAGGTGAGAGAACAGATGGAGATAAAAGAAGAAAGAGCAAAAGACACACTACCGCCAGAAACTATGGAGACATACTTATCATTCTAAACAATAGAGGGCGAATTGAAGCCACCACAGACCAATATAGGGATAGAAGGGAAACGAGCATTAATGTAGTTCGAGAACTCTGCAAAGAAACGTTCGTAAAAAATAGCAGGACTGTTACAAGGGATATGCACAGATGATACGAGGAAGGAAAGAGAGTCAGATATAGAGACTAGCACAATTATACACTCAACAGGTGAAGATGAAATGAAATCATCACAGGATTTGCTAGTAAGGGAAACATGTTTACCCATTAGAACGCCTTCACCGTCAGACTTACCAGTAGCATCACGGTCTCTATCTTTTGTATAAATACTTTCTTCGAATCTGGAATTTATCTGGGCAAAATGGTAACAATAGCACATTCACATAGTATCCACAACTTCCATTTACCTTGTGGTGCACACTTTCTGAATTTTCCTAGGGGCCGGCCAGCTGAGCCGAGGCACGCTAGCTGAGCTGAGGCCTGACGTATTTAAAAAAAAAAAGCAAATAAAATTTCCGATGCGCGTAATCTTTCCGCATTCCAGAACATGGGAGTGTTGCCAGATCCTAGTAAAAAACTTAAAGATTGCATGGATCGAATTTGTTTTTCTGCAAAGTTATTGATTTTTTTAGATCTGGTAGTCCTGAAATCTCTCATCGAGGCACATCGCGCCAATCTTCGCGTCAGCATTTACCTACCTGCCTACTACCGAAGATTTATGGTCGCTCTTCGGCTTGTGTTCGGATTTTCCCGGAGGCTAGATTGAGTGTGGATACTATGTGAGTATACTATGATGGTAGCGTTATCCGCATACGCTACTAGTTGTGCGGACTCGTAGAGCATCGTGCTCACGGTGTGTGCTGGTGTTTTCCTGATCACATCCTAAGCAACATTGAACAACATTGGGGCAGATCCATTCCCCTGTTTTAGGCTTGCGTTCATCGAATCGAAATACAAGAATGTCTTTATTTTCTATTGTTTGTATTTATTGTACAGCTTTCATGTTAAAATCAGCATTTTAATATTGCAGTGCATACAAAGTTACTCCACATGGAGATTCTGCTGGTTCAATTGATTGGTTGACGATTGCATATGAATTTGATGATCGCTATAGATAATTGATCGCAGTAATTTTGCTGATGAATTAGATGAGTGTATATGTTGGTTAGCGGTTGTTGGGCGTTGATGTTATTGAAGTTAATGATGATATTAATGTTGTTATTAATAGTGATGAACAATCCAAATCGAATTATCTGTGTACTAATGTAAATTCCTGAACTATTTACGTGAAATTTACAATTTTACCCCGTTCAGTTAAAGCGAGATTTTATGAAATTTTACTGGAACCTTTCCCCCATTTTGAGCTTACGTAATTAATGAATGTCCCTTTATATGATACCAGAATGAAGCATAGAATTTGAAATACAAGTATATGTATTTCTGTAAATTAAAGCTGTTCATTTCGTCATGACCAAAAACGTTTTGATTTTTGTTGTAATACTGATAACGAAAATGAATGTGTAAATATAGCATTAGGAAGTATAAATATGAATATGTAAACCTAGCATTAAGAAAAAAAGAAAGAGACTGCCGGATAGAGATAAGAAAGAATGCGGATAGGACACAGTCTTCTGGTGTCGGTCATATCGTGTGTAGACGGAAAATTGTGTGCGTAGTAAAATAAACATTCGAAAGTGAATATTGTTTTTGTTTTTAATTTAAAACTGCTGCTTACAATGTTAAAAGTGGGATCGTGCCCTGCAGCAATTGATTGTGAACGTGATCAGTACTAGTGCGTATTAATTGAGAGAAAACATATAAAAAAAACGAGTGATCAAAAGAGAAGATAAAATGAGGACAGAAAAAGCAAAAGAATGAACGAATGAAAAGTGCAATAAACAATAAAAAGTGAGTGATCAATAGAAAAACAATAAACTAACAGTGAAAACTGTGTGATCGAGAAAAAAGAACGGAAACAATGTCTGGTTCGGATAAATTGTTGAAGTTGACCGCGGCGCAATTAAAGTCGTGCTTGGAGAAAGCAAGACAGAAGACGATGGGAAATAAGAGTGAGCTAGTGTTGCGGTTAATGCCTATTCCCGGGAAGACAGAGAGAGGGCAATTCATGATGAAATGACGAGCGAGGTGGATGGTGGTGGTGGTGCAGTCGGCGGAGTAGCGGAATCATCGGAAAGTGAGTACGGTACAAGCGACGGGCAGGCGTTTGAAGATACGGCAGTGACAAGCAGGAAGGAGCGGACACGCCGTACAAAAGATTAAAAAAGAGGGAGTGACCTTGAGATAAAAGAGCGGCCCTTGATGAAACGCGAACTAGATCTCATGAAACGAGAGTTGGAGTTGCAAAGGAGAGAGAATGAGTGTTTATGGAAGGAGAAAATGATAATACAACGATCAAGTGAGCAAACATCGACGGCTGGTGTTGGTATGAAGAGTGCCTCCTTTGCGAGTGTAAAAGATTTGCTACGCGAATTTCCAGCAACTGGTGATGATTTCGGACACTGGCTACAACTACTAAAAAAAATATTATCATAACGTACAAATTGAATGATAATAATGTGAGGACGTTGATTGCTGGTCGATTGAGTGGTCGTGCTTTGAAGTGGTTACATAGCAAGGAGGATATGGTAACCACACCAGTCGATGAACTGATGAGTGCGATGAACACGCTATTCAAAGATCATGCGAGCACACTAGTGGCGAAACAGCCTTTCGAAGATAGAATGTGGAATCTGGAAGAGACGTTCCAGGAATATTTCCACGAGATAATAATTCTAGCAAACAAAGTTATGATGAGTGATGTCGAGCTGCTAGAATATATTGTCAAGGGAATTACTGATACGGCACTACGACATCAAGCTAGGATGCTGCGTTTGACAGATAAGGACGTAATTTTGGAGGCATTCGTGAATGAGCGACAGACACGGTCGGTACCCCAACGAGTGACCAAGTCGGTCCCATCATCACGACGACCAGAGTGGGAGAGGAGATGACGAAAGAAATACGATGCTATAACTGCAACGCGAAGGGACATATGGCAAATAAGTGTCGAAAGGAAAAGCGGGCAATTGGTGCGTGCCACGTGTGTGGCATGTGGCTACATGCTCCAAAAGAAAGCCAACAAACGAGTGCTGAGAATTGACAATGATTAGAGGGACGAATACGTAAGGAACTTTGCATTTACTTTAAAAACGATAAATTATCTTATGATACATGGTTAGCATCAGTGATATTTACCGGCAGTCCCGTAAGCGTGATTCAGAAGCATTTTGTACCAAAGGCGTTAGTATATAAGGAAAAAGTACAATGTAGATACTATGGTATTAATAAAAGTCCTCTGCATATTATCGGTAAAATTGATGGTAGTATTTTATTTGATGATGTAGAGTAAGGTTGAGCATGTTTGTTGTAAAAGACGATACAATGAATTTACCAGTGCTTTAAGGAAAATACTTTTTGAAAGAAAGTATGCTGAAACTGATGAAATTGAAAGATGAATTAGACAAGACAGCTGGTACAAAAGAGCTAAATAATGAGTGTAAATATTCGACGAATATTGAAATTCAGATAGGCGACAAAAAAATTACTAGTGAAAAGATGAATTCGGATACTAAAAGAAGACTTGTAAAGTTGATTGAGGATCATTATTTGTATTGTACACGCCCTGAATCTCCGAAGATTAGGTATGAAATGAAGTTGAGGTTGACTGATGAAAAGCCGTTCCAATGCTCACCTAGAAGGTTATCATATAGTGAAAAATAGAAATTGCAAGTGATCTTAGACAATTTAATCAATTCAAGAGTTATAAAAGTTAGCAAGTCAGAGTATGCGTCGCCGATTGTGTTAGTAAGGAAGAAAACGGGGGACATCCGCTTATGTGTGGATTATAGTGTTTTGAATAAGGTAACATTAAAAGATAAGTATCCTATTCCTATTGTAGATGATTTACTTGACGAACTAGTTAATAAAAAGATATTTTCACTGATCGACTTAAAGAGTGCATTTTACCATGTAGTAATGTGTGAGGAATCAGCTAAGTTTACGTCATTTGTGACTCCATAAGGGCAGTATGAGTTTACAAAAATGCTTTTTGGACTTTGAAGTGCGCCGC
Source organism: Odontomyia ornata (assembly GCA_963969285.1). Taxonomy (NCBI): domain Eukaryota; kingdom Metazoa; phylum Arthropoda; class Insecta; order Diptera; family Stratiomyidae; genus Odontomyia; species Odontomyia ornata. The sequence continues at coordinate 233,967,331 of OZ017741.1, read as the reverse complement.
CGACATTTCAGAGGTATATCATTGAAGATTTTGATGATCTTATACGAGCTAAGAAAATATCAATATACCTTGATGATAAAATGATCGCAACAGATGACATTGAAGAACATTTAAGTATATTAGTAGAAGTTTTTGATAGGTTAGTTCAGAATAAATTGGAATTGCGGTTAGATAAGTGTAGGTTTTTAGAATCTGAGGTCCAATACTTGAGATATATTATTTCTGGAGAGGAAGTAAGACCAGATGAGAAAGGCACAGACGCAGTAAGGAATTTTCCAATACCGCAAAATGTAAAAGGAGTGCATAGTTTTCTGGGACTCTGCTCTTATTTCAGGAGATTCATTAAGGTTTTCTCAACTATTGCCGAACCACTATATTAAGTTACTCCGTAAGAATGCTGAGTTTAAATTGGTAGAGGAACAGATACATTGTTTTGAGAATTTAAAATCAAAATTAACAGATTCGCCCATTTTATCGATTTATGATCCCAGAAATGAAGTAGAACTCCATTGTAACGCTAGTTTACTCGGTTTTGGTGCAATATTTTTAAAGAAGAAAACTGATGGGAAGTTTCATCCAGTGTTCTATTTTCCGAAGCGGACGACAGATCAAGAGTCGAAGTATCACAGTTTTGAATTGGAAACGTTGGCTATAATATATGCATTAAAGAGATTTAGAATGTATCTACAAAGGGCGGGAATTTAAAATAATGATTGTAACTCGTTGACGCTGAAATTGAATAAAAAAGAGATTAACCCAAGAATAGCCAGGTGGGCCTTAGAGTCAGAAAATTAAGATTATACAATAGAACATAGAGAGGGGTCTAAAGGGGAATAAAAAAGAGACTAACCCAAGAATAACCAGGTGGGCCTTAGAGTCAGAGAATTAAGATTATACAATAGAACATAGAGAGGGGTCAAAAATGGGAGACGTGGATGCATAGAGTAGAATGACTAGTATATTAATATTAGAGGAGAATACATTTGAGCAGAATTTAGCGGTAAGTCAAAACAAAGATGAGAGTATAATGAAAATAAAGAGTCAATTAGAAAATGAATAGTTTGCACAAAATGAGGAATGGGTTAGTATATAAAAAACTAAAGGCAGATATTCTTTTCTACGTACCATGTAATATAGAGAGAAATATAATTCAAAAGTACCACGATGAAATGGGAAGTATGGGATGTGATATGGTAGTACATGCTATAAGAGGAATGTACTGGTTTCCAAAAATGAGGGATAAGGTTAAAAAACATATCACCAACTGTTTAAAATGTATAGTTTACTCTTCAAGGAATGAGAAACATGAGGGTTTGTTGAACAATATCCGAAAGGGAGATGTTCCGTTTGAAACACTGCATGTTGACCATCTTGGGCCGTTGATATTGAAAAATGCTAAAAAGAAATATGTATTTTTGGTGGCAGATGCTTTCGCTTAAGTTTACTAAGCTATATCAGTCAAGACCACATCTACTAGGGAGGTATTGAGTTGTTTAAGAAGTAATTTCAATGCGTACAGTAGACCAACCGTGATCGTGTCAGATAGAGGAAGTGCGTTTACTTCAAAAGAGTTTGCGGGTTATATGGAAGAATGTAACATAAAACTCATAAAGATAGCTACGGGATCTCCTCAGGCGAACGGTCAAGTTGAAAAATTAAACAGAACTATTTCTCCGATGATAGCTAAAATGACTAGTGCAGGGACTAAGTTTTCGTTGGATTATGTGCTACCAGAGTTAGAGTATGCTATGAATAATACTGTTCACAGGAATACGGGCTCGTATGCGAATCAATTATTGTTTGGAGTACAACAAAAGGTATTAATAATAGATTTTCTAAAAGACAAACTGGAAGAAATTGAAGATAATACAGATGATAGGGATTTGATGACACTGAGATCAGAAGCTACAAAGAAGATAGACAAAAGTCAGGATTACAATAAAGGGGTTAAAGATAAGAGTAGAATCGAAAGGTTATATAAGGAGGGAAATTATGTAATGATAAAAAATTTTATAAGCACTCCAGGTGTTTGCAAGAAGTTGTTACTCAAATACAAAGGACCGTATTCAGTGATCAAGGTTCTGCCGAACGATAGATATGTTGTCGCAGATACAGAGAATTTGCAATTAAGTCAGATACCTTACAGGGGAGTATGGGAAGCGGCGAATATGAAACCTTGGCTAAGCAGTAGTAGTTATTTAAACAATCGGGACGATTGTGAGTCAGGACGACCGAATTGTAGTAATACTGATAACACAAATAGATGTGTAAATATAGCATTAAAAAATATAAATATGAATATGTAAACCTAACATTAAGAAAAAAAGAAAGAGACTACTAGATAGAGATAAGAAAGAATGTGGACAGGACACAGTCTTCTGATGTCGGTCATATAGTGTGTGGACGAAAGATTGTGTGCGTAATAAAATAAACATTCGAAAGTGAATATGGTTTTTCTGTTTTTAATTTAAAACTGCTGCTTACATTTTTCTAGTGCAAACATTTTTTCACAACATTTCCGAATACACTTATTTACCGTAGAACTGCCGAACACCTCAAAACACATAAACAGTGAAGTAAAAACATATCAATGAATTCGTTTGACTGAAAATGCTGAAACTAAAATAATTTTTTAAAACATATGCGTATATATTTAGCATAAGGCATAAAGTCTTTAATAGCAAACGCCAAGAATCACTGCCAATGAACAATTTTGAAAGTAAGACACGCCAAGCATGTGGCCAAATTCACTTGTCGAAATCATTCAGTTCATTTATAATTTGTCAACTTAAGACCTACATATTATTCATAGAAATTTGCTTGAAATTATGTTCTCTGCGTGGAATCATTCATTAAAACTAAAATTAATACAAAGAAAGATTTTTAATTAAGAGCTCTGAGTTCTCAAAAGTTGAAGATGTTTAAAATTAGCAAAAACCACATCTCATCTTTCAATTAAATTCCGTAACAGTTATTACAAATCGATCACACAGCAATCTAAACATGTACATATTAATTTTATAACTTTATTTCCTCTGTCCTACCTTAGCGCTCGTCATAAACAAATTAACGCTTAACCTTTGATTTATTTTTATGCTTGGCAAAGCTCAGAGACGAGGGAAAACATAAGCCTCCATTATATCTGTATTTCATTAAGACAAACATGGTAGCAAGTCATTTACAGGTAAACAAATAATCACAATTTGCAATAAAATCTCCAACCAAGCGAATATTATTATGAAGATCTGGTTTTCAATAATTTTCAAGTTCATCGATTTATTGCCAATGAACACGTTTCAGCCTTTTCACGTCGCTTCTTCAATTTTATGCAAACATAAATTAGCAATACGCGATTGCTACTGTATCGGGAAATGGAGAATAAAATATTTACAACAATTAGTATCTGGAAATAATGCAAAAGAGTATTATTGAGTGGAGGAAAGTGCAAAAAGACATGATCTGATTTTTCAAAATTCCAATTGAAGAAAAATAAATCTTTCAGATTCCTTCAAAATTAGATTACAATCAGTTCCATTGGAAATAACGTTTTCAATCGCAAATAGGTACAACAGTTCACCTGATTGAAATGTTAAGAAGATACATACTTTTAGGTTGAATGAGAATGAAAATTAATCCAATCCAATGTTACGCTCGTGTTTCCAACGGGTGCAAACCCTTACCTGAACAAACTTATTGCCACCGAGATTGTAAAGAAAATCGCATTTATAACACCTGATACAATATGTGTTTTATCTGTTCGAAAAAAGATAATCAGATGATGGATTGCAACGAATCAGTTGTATCTATGAGTATGCATACTTGTTTCTCTATACTCTTATAGGCACTGTTTTGTGGTTGAATGGATCAGTATAAGATGGATAGGTAAATTTTGATTCGAGAGTTGCCATACTTTGAGGTGAATTTTCTTAGAATATAATAAAGAAAAATTTTAAACCACTATGCAGAATGGTTTTATTTTCGATTGAACAAATGATTTTACAAATATCTTGAAAATTACATACACGAGAAAGAATTGAACTACGTATCCATCCATTTCCGGCATTAATTTAAATGGTTAACAATTAAACATTTTTCGGAGTCTAAACAATTTATCCAGTCAAAGAAGTTAGTGTCAACCCCTAAATACTATAGCATCACAATTTCGAATACGTGCGTTCTCGACACTTTTTGCTATCTTTGAAACTTCTCGCAGGGATTCAATCGAATTGTATTACTCATCACCTTCGATAACTTGTTTTAAGAGTAAAAATAATAAAAATTAAATTTTAGTTTTTTGATTTTCACACCTCCTAATTTCATCTTTGACGGTTCTGCTGATATGTCTTTATTGACGGATAATATTTTCCTTTGATCGTTCTCTTTATTTATTTATTTATTTACACTACTTTACAGATCCGTGAACCTAATTACAAAGTAGGTAATGAAATATAATACAATACATGCGAATAAACAAAGTTATATTAAGAAAAAAATAACAAGAATATAAAATACGGATAAACTATTGGAAGCTAAGCAGAATATTATGTAATATGCTTTTAAAAGCGTTTAAGGAATGTGGCAGAGGACCCAGCTGGAGCTCATTGTAACGACATGATACGGGTAAAAAAATGAATAAAAATAAATATCGGTACGAGCAAAGGGCACAAAGAATATGTCAGTTGAACGCGTTCTTGAGGTGGCAGTAAGTGAGGTTATATTTGTAGAATAGAGATCGTGTGAATTTACGCTGTACAGTTTCAACAGCATCCGATAGATTGGTATAGTAAGGAGACCATACCTGGGAGGCATACTCAAGGATTGACCGGGCTAGAAGTTCAAATAGATGGACGCTGGTTGAAATACTAAAAGACTTGCAAGAGGATCGGAAAATAAAACCAGCGACACGTGAAGCTCTTGTGGTTAAGGATGAAATATGGATGTTAAATTTCAAACCTGGGTCAAATACTACTCCCAAATCTTTAAATTTGTCCACAAGTGCGAGCACCGATCCATCAATCTGGTATTCATATAAAACTGGATGAATTTTGTTGGTGAATCTCATGTGACAACATTTAGAAATGTTAAGAGGAAGTAAATTACCTTGACACCAATTTTAGAGATTGTCAAGATCATTTTGGAGGTATAAGCAGTCTTTGCTGGAGTTAATGGGGCGATGGATTTTTAAATCATCAGCGTAAAGAAGACAATTAGAGGACAGGCATTGGGGAAGATCATTGGTGAAAATGTTGAATAGCAAAGGGCCTAAAATTCATCCTTGAGGAACACCAGATTTTGGGCTACATGAGCCCGACGAAAAAAATTATTCCATTTAACGGTGCAGAAGCGATGGGATAAGAAGGGTAAGATCCAAGAGAGGACAGAGTCGGAAACGCGGAAATATCGGAGTTTGTTAGCCAAAAGGCCATGATCAACACTGTCAAAGGCTTTAGCAAAATCGGTGTATATCACATCGGCTTGTTGACTCTTGTCGAAAGCAAGAGAGATGGTATTCGTAAGTTCTAGCAAATTAGTTACTGTCGAACGACCTTTAATGAAGCCATGTTGTTCATTTGCAAACAGGATACTGATATCATCGTACATTCTGTTATGCACAATTCTCTCAAGGAGCTTGCCAAAACAAGACAGCAAAGCAATCGGACGATAGTTAGAGATTTCACTTCGATCTCTGGACTTATGGATCGGAAAGATGTTAGCATGCTTCCAGACGTCAGGGAAGCAGGAGGAAGAAAGGCTAATATTGAAAATAATTGATAGTGGGGTAGATAATGAAGAAAATAATGACTTAACGAACAGATTTGGTATTCCATCAGGACCACCATTAATATCAAAGGTAAGCAGTACATTTTCAATTTCTGATGGAGAGGTCACGATAGGATTCATAATATGGGAAGGAGGACACTATGAGTACATAGTAGGGTTTGAAACCTTAAATGTGGAGGAAAAAAATTGAGCGAAAAGGTCACAGATAGCTATCCCATCAGAAGCTTGGCAATTACGCCATGAGAAGATATTAGGAATATGGGATGTTGTTTTCAGAGAATGTATATATGTCCAAAAGGGCTTAAGACTATTAGATTGCAATGATGTTTCAATCATATAATAATAAGATCGCATTGCGTTCTTAACCACTTTTTTGGCTTCTTTACGAAGCAGTCGGTAGTTGGTGAGGTCAGTGTTGGATTTGGAATAATGAAGTTTTTTGCGCGCCTGGTCCTTCAAATAGAGAGCGTCTGAGACTTCAGCGGTAAACCAGCTGGGGCTCTTTTTCCGGGGGATCGGCAGATAGGTACATGGTTTGCAATTATGCTACTGAGATTCTCATAGAAAGTTGATAGCGCTGTATTGACATCTAGCTTCTGTAGGATTGAATTCCAGTCAATATTATCCAGCTCAAGCTGAATGGCAGCATAGTTGGCTTTGCGGAAATTAAATCTTGGGGAGAAAGGAGTGCGATTGGACTGAGGTGCAAGAAAAGATAAACGAACCTCAAGCGGAGGATGATGGGGATCAGGTTTTACATATTCGGAGGGGGATTTTGTGATCGAGGAGATAGAGGCAGGATTGGTAGTAAGGATGAAATCGAGAAGTTGATTGTTTGCGTTTGGGATCATATTTAATTGCGATAGGGAGCAAAGCGATAAAAAAGAAGAAAACAGGATCGAGAGATCATTGAAGGATGAGAGGGTATGAGAGCTTGAGTCCTACTTTAGGCAAGGCATGTTAAAGTCATCACAGATTAAAATATTGTATAAAGGGTTGATGCTACAGAAATACGAAGATAATTCAGAGAAAAAACGGTTGTAAACGCGGAAAGGAGCATTGCAAGGGATATACACGCAAAGCAATACTAAACTCATGGCTTGAGAGATATTGATTAAGACAGTGATGCATTCTACTGGAAGAGATGGTGAAAAGTCAGAGCAGAGTTTGCTGTCTAAGGCTTTATGAGTAGCAATAAGTACACCACCACCATCAAATTTACCTGAAATCAAACGATCCCTATCAGTTCGGTAGACATCATATAGTGGAAAAATTTCACTGCTGGCAATATCAGGAGTTAGCCAGGTTTCTGTAAAACAAATGAAATCATCGCCGGAAATGGAAGAGGCAATTTTAATAGCTTCCAGCTTGGTTCGCATGCCACGTACATTTTGATAATAAAGATTGAAGCTACGAGAAGTGTTTTGAATATCAAAATTTAAATTAATATTTGAAGAAGTTGTATGGCCGGTTGTTAAAGTTTCGGAAGAGAGCTTACCACACGACGAAAATTTCTTCTTTTGGTTGCCTCAAACGGTTTAATTAGTGTTCCAGGAGGCCAGTATTCTGGTTGAAGAACTTTGCTACAGTTTGACGGCGCAGTAAGCTTAAAGGACGCTATAACTCTTCCCTCAATGTTGTCTTTTGTCAGTTTGTGGCAGCTGATTATCTTTACTGAAGGTCCAAATTTCGTTGAGACATAATCACAAATGTCATTTGTCGGTGTCTCATAAGCCAGACGAGATATAAATATTTGTTCGGCGGCGCCACGACATGAAGAGATGGAACTTTCTGTGGTGCTGGCAGATTAAAAGCGGAAATAGAAACATCAGCTACTGGCGTTGGTTGAATAACCGTTACAAGAGTGTTGGGTGAAGTGGGCAGATTTTTCGATATAGCCCCTCAACGAGAAGATGAGGGCCCAGGTGATGAGCACCGGAAATAGAAAGAAGACACTGAGATGCATGCCCGCATTGAAAAATAAAAAATTATATCATCAGCCCCGACGATACTGTGTCAACCCCTCCTTTATGTTAAATATAACGAATTGCATCATCGTAGCGATCGAAAATCCACACGGGTTTGAGAGATATAGTTGAGACAACATCATGAATGGCTGGAGTAGATGAAGTTACTCGTATATTTCGTTATAAATTGCATGAAGTCAGATCAATCAACCCCATGCGCCTACTTTAAAATACAAATAGTATTTTTTTTCGATTATTTGAATATATTAACACAATCAAGTACTGTCAACATCGGATATAACGAACCTCTAGAGACAGTGAGAGTTGTTTCGTTATAACCGAAGCTCGTTATATCCGAATATCAAATCAAAAACCAAGAAATATTTTTTCCGTAAGTTTATTTAAAGCAAAATAGTAATATTTTCATTAATGAACAAAATAATTATGTATGTATCTTCTTCAAGATAATACCAAAACGCAAACTCAGTTTCCAATTAATATGAAATGTAATATCAAATGTCCATGAATACGTAAATTCGTTAGTCAAAATAGTCTGTTATTTTTGTTTGAAGCTCTTGAATTGTCAGCGTGTCTTTATAAGCTTCGATTTTTATCAACTTATTTAAAATATTTTGTGGTACACCGTGAAACTGGAAAAATCGACGAACTTCCGTTAGTTTTTGCACTATTGGTAGTTGCAACTGGACCCTCAGTTAACTCGTGCTCAGTTTCACTATCAGAGCTTCCATTATTCTCCATGGCTTGAATATCAGCAACTAACTCCTCATCCGTTAAAAATGTCGAGGTTGAAAGGCTCTCATTTGCAGTGAGGTAATCTAATGGGACATGGAAATCTTGAGGTTGTTCATATGTATTCCTGCTTAGAATGCTTCTTAATAGCCATTCATTAAGTGGTAACAAATCTTCCTCATCAAATTCATCGTTACTGTTGTTCGCCAATAGTCCTGCATGTTTATGTGCTTTTTTTATTGTTTCAGTAGATACTTTGTGACAAGATTTGTGCAAAAGATTGACCGCATCAAGAAATGTGACATTTAGGCATGTACCAGCATCAATGCTTTGAACAATGTTCAACAAAAGTGTGCTTCGATAATGACTTTTCAACGACCAGACGACACCCTGATCCATGGGTTGTAATTTTGAACTGGTGTTCGGTGGCATAAACACCTGCTTTACAAAATTCAGCTGCCCAATTTTTGGATGCGCAGGATAGTTGGCAACTAATAGTGCGATTTTTCATTTTTTCAGCGTTAGCTCTTGGTCCCATTTGCGTACATAATTGATGAAAATTGTGGATGTCATCCAAGCTCGATTATTAGCACAATAATCAACAGGCAACCTTTTAATGTTTTTGAAACACCAGGGCCTTTGTGAGTTCCCGATTACGAGTAGTTTTCGTTTTTCCGTGCCGGACATGTTGGCACACACTAAAACAGTAACCCTTTCCTTCGCCAATTTGCCGCCTTGGCACTGTTCGCCTTTAAATTTCAAAGTTTTATCGGAAGTCAACTAGTAGAAAATACCGGCTTCGTCAGCGTTAAAAATTTCATCATCGCCAAACCTCTCTTTAATTGTAAGCTAAACAGTCCTTATCCAATTGTTCACAACATTTCTGTCTACGGATCCGGATTCACCAACAATTTTGCTGCTACAAACATTATGGCGTGTCTTCCGCCTATCAATCCAGCCATCACTGCAGACAAATTCGTCATTAATTTTTGACCAAATTCTTCTGCTTTTGCCTTTAAGACAGCCCCACTTAATGTTACATTACATAATCTTTGTTGTGTCAACCATTTTAAGAGTAATTTATCCACATCATCATGCAACGATTTACGCATTTTTTTGTCCCACTATTTACACTTTCAAAGGCAAGAAGCAACTCGTCCTTTTTTTCCACATTGTCGCAATTGTTGACTTGCTTATATTTTTCTCACGACACACATCGCTTTGTTTCTTTCCACTTTGAATTTCGCGGATTATGTTAACTTTTTCTGTTAGGGAAAACACGATTCGCTTTTCACTCATACTTTGTATGTATTTGGTCTCACTGTAAAAAAAACAGGCGATCGCGAAGATATAACACTAAAACAACGGCGGTATCAACTGCGAGCTGCCAGATTCATTCAGGCTTGCGAAAATTACCGATATCCATCTGAAATCTGGAATCCAACTATGCATAATAGGAAATCTCAAATTACGCAAGCATACAGGTATAAACCAGCGCTGAATTATTGATATGTGGGTATTCGCCTAATTGTTTGTCGAAAAGTTCGTTATATCCGATAATGATGACCCAGAAGTTCGTTATATCCGATAATTATGACCCAATTGTGCGAATATTACGTTCACTATAAACGAATGTTCATTATAGCCGAGTTCATTATAACCAGTACTATTTCTAAGGAAAATAGTGGAAATTAAATGCGACCTGCTAAGTTTGTTCGTTATCTGCGAGGGTTCGTTATAAACGGGTGCGTTATAACCGAGGTTGACTGTAGTTATTTGCATAAAAGTAAAATTTACATTGTTTTAATGATCATTTAGCTTCCGCATATAAAAATGAATATTTAAATATTCACATGTGTTTCAGTGAAATGAAACCTTTCAATATCAAAGCACTTTTCCTTTGTTAGTAGATAAGTAGTGAGTTAAGAGTGGAGTGCGAAAAATTTACACACGTCTGGACTACCTACTAAACACCTCCCCTGTCAACCTGAGATCCTAGCCTTGCGGCGCCTTCAAGATGGAAGCTTTCTCCTCTAGTGGGAGGGGAGGGAGGAATAGGGATTCTTAAAAAGTATCTCCCAACCCCGACATCGCCTTTTTTATCTTTTAGGACTGCCCGAACATAATTTGCCACATGGTTCCATTTGTAAACCGATGCAAGCACCTCCGTGATTAGACTATCCGGGGAAAGCTCTCTTGTTTCCTTGTAAAGGTCTCGGCGCAGACCCATCCTTTGCATGCGAAAAAATGTGGTAGGGGTCATCTTCTTTTTATGCTCAAAACCTACAGTCGGGTCAGTCTCACCGTGGGTTCGATTGGGCATAGGTCTCGAATCAGGGATGAGGCGTGCAGTCCATCTTCTCTTTGAGCTTTTCACCCAGGACTGCTACCAATTATTGAGTGAGCGTTGTTTCTCCTGCCGAACAACTGTCTCCCTCGTGTCTTCGTTTCGACGTGGGTAGATAGTACGGTACTCACTAAGAGGAGGGCGATAGGTATCACGCCTGCGACAGTCTCTGGTTCGGCACCACCGAATCAGAGACTGTTGGATATGAAGATGCAATCCTCAGTGCCCCTCTTCTCTATGCCTATGCCTAGCGTGTCTGGTACAGCTCCTTGTCGATAGTATCGCCCAACTCTACCGATCTCATCAAAAGTCGCCTCCTTTATAGGTTGGGTTCCTCTTCGTTGGCCATAAGTCGACTCGGAGCTGATACGCCTGCAGCAGCTTTATCAGCCGTTGTTCTGATTTATTCAGAGGAACTCATCTTCGAGTCGGTCAGTAACTCCATGTACTGGTCGTTCTTGCTCTGAAGATTTTCTTTTTTGTCAGAAAAACCACTTTGGTTTTCTCCAGTGCTACACTGATCCCGCAAACAATCATCCAGTTTCTCAATCGGCGCATTAATATACGTAGTCGAAGTTGCCCCTGTTAGACGGTGCGTCCAGCAACTACAGTCCCAACATCATCCGCATACTTAACCAGGTGCGATTCATCTGTCAACTCTAGTCTTAGTGGCCCCTCATTAAATATATTCCCCAGGTCTGGACCATGAAAGGATCTTCGAGCAACTCACAATGTTACTTATATCCTTCGTCGACCCTGCATCCTATTGTAAAGCAGGCTACGGTCCTTTAAACAGTCGCTCAAAAACCGCATAAGATATTGAAAAGGGGTTTTCAGCACATCCACGCATCTTGCGGAGTCGAAGGCGTTCCGAACATGATGCGTCATCTGCCGAACCACCCGTTATGTGCCTCCGCCTTCTATATCGTACTTACCATCTCTGCAAACTCCGCCGTAGACGGTTCCAAACCCGTTTGAGAAAGGAGGAGAGAGGGAACGCCTTGTTTCTCGAACCCTAGTTTCCATGATTCCTCATCCCAAACCCCCTTATTAAATGGTAGTAACTGCTTTGGGGTTGCATATTGGGTTTACTGGCTCCCCAATAATGTGACATTAAATGCCGAGAAATGCTAAAAATTGTAAATATATCTACAGCTCTGCTACTAAATCCTACTTACACCTCCTTTGTGAGGACGTAAGAGAGTGAAGGCAAATCTTCCGCAGCTGATAATGGAATCGACGTGATAACCATGCCGCCGGGATGGAAGTTGGGCGACGGGCTAACTCCCCGTCCCTGGAAAACCTTTAAATCTCTCGAAATGGAATGTCAGATCACTCAATTACCCTGGCGTTTTTCAGGGCTTTTTACAACAGGCAAATGAATATCAATTAAAAATACTGGCAATCCAGGAAACGAACTGGACTGGAAATTATATTCAAGACATGAGATGGCGCACAATATTCAAAAGTGGAAAGCCTACTGGAAAACGGGAATTCGGAGTGGCCTTCATTGTGGATAGGGACTTCAAATCGCACGTTATTGATTTTAAGGCATTCAATGAACGGTTTTGTGTGATCCTAATAAAAGCGAAATTCTTCAAAATCTGGCTAATTAATGTTCATGCCCCGACCGAAGAAAAGGACGAGGAAACGAAGGAAACGTTCTACAATGACCTGGAAAGACTAATCGACACATTGCCTACAAACGACACAAAAATAATTCTGGGTGATTTCAACGCTAAGGTTGGCAATGAGCTATCTCATCGGAGAATGACTGGAGGATATAGCCTCCACGATGAAACAAATGATAACGGCCAGCCTCTGATTGACTTTGCATGTAGCAGAAATCTAGGTATACGTTCGACTTGCTTCTCCCATCAATGCATTCATAAAATGGCCTGGGTATCATCGGATGGCACCACACAAAACCAGATCGATCATGTTCTGATCCAACAACGTTGGGCCTCGAGCATACTTGATGTCCGTACATACCAAGGAGCCAATTGTAACTCAGATCACTACTTGATCAAATTAACCTATAGATGTTGTACGTCAAAGGCATATTCAGCGAAGGCCAGTCCGCTACAAGAATTTGACATCGAAAGGCTCCAAACGGCGTCTGTTGCCAAAAATTTCACAGAGACCCTCGACAACCAGCTGGCTCCCATCTTATCAGACGCATCGTTAAAGACGAGCAACGAGCTCTGGATGGAAGTGAAAGCGGCAATCAGGACCGTGGCAGAACAGACGATCGGACATCAAGCCCGGCGCAAGAGGAATGATTGGTTCAATGATGAGTGCCAGAATGCGTCAGATAAAAAGAATCAGGCGTACAAAGAATACGTAGGTAGGAAAACTAGGACGAAGAGAGAACACTATGAAAATCTCAGAGAGTAGCACCAAATTTTCGTTGACTTTAAGCAAGCATACGACAGTAGTGATCGTAACGTACTGTACCAAATGATGATTTGCTTTGGCATCCCAGCCAAATTAGTCCGTCTTACCAAAATGACAATGACGTCGTCGACCTCCCAAGTCCGCATCAATAACCAACTCACCGATGCCTTTGACACAAATATCGAACTAAAGCAAGGAGATGGGTTGGCCCCATTGCTATTCAATTTGGCTTCCGAGTACGTCACAAGGAACCACCTGTCGATACGCGAGGTACATTACTATACAAGTCGAGCCAAGTAGTAGCCTATGCCTATTTTCATGGTCATTAACAACTACTAAAGAACTCTTCCTGAAACTCGACAGCGAAGCAAAACTAGTAGGGCTACAAATCAATGAAAATAAAACAAAGCTCATGACGCAGTTGAAGAGAAATACTCCAAATATACAAAATATCAAAGGTGGCGAATACAGCATCGAAAATGTGAGCGAATTTGTGTATTTAGGCGCCAAAATAACGAAAACGGGCAATGAAAGAGATGAAATACGCCGAAGAATACAGCTCGCAAATAAAATATTTTATTCAGTATTGAGTTGCATACACAGGAAAACAAAGCTCCAAGTATACAAATCTGTGATAAGACCTGTGTTGTGCTATGGGTTTAAAACAAGGACCTTAACCCAAGCGTCCGCAAACATATTGAACACCATTGAGCGACAGGTTTTGAGGCAAATATCGCAGCGAAGCTAGACGGGGACCCATGGCGAATTCGCTACAACCATGAGCTGTATGAAATTTTTGACAAACCGGAGGTCTCAATGATTATAAGACTGCGGAAGCTAGGATGAGCTGGCCACATGAATCGTATGGGCCAACAACGGTTACCCAAAAAGTTGTTCGTTGGGAGAACTGAAGGCCGGAGACCAGTGGGGAAACCGAGGAAACGCTGGTCTGACTTGGTCGACGAAGACAGTTCATCGCTGCTCGGATTTAGAAATTGGAGGACGCGGTCAATGGACCGAGACAGTTGGAGGCGCTATTTGCAGGAAGCGAAGGCCCGAGAGGGGCTGTAGTGCTCAGAAAAAAAAAATCTCTGCAATTGTATCAATGATGCAGCACCCTATTCTAAAGCCGTACTGTGGAGGAGATAGGTCCACAGCAGCACGAATCAGATGCGTCTTCCCTTGATATGTTTCCATTGCACTTTCTCAGCCGTGTCTAGCATGCGTAATGGGCGGTATGCAGACGTTGACCCGGGACTCCCATTCGCCTTGTTGATCAGCATGAGCCTCGCTACCTCCAAACGTTTCGAGAAAATCCCTTCCCACAGGCAGTCGTTGAATGTGCTGAGCAGCAAGTCAAGACAATGGCGAAAGATGAGCTGCACCACCACAGCTAGGGCGCCGTCTGGACCTGGAGCCTATCTTGGTTTCAATGATAGCACTGCGTCTTCCTGTTTCAGCCGCGTGAAGAGTAGGCATTCGACTGCCATTTTGCCCTGGACAACGTAAACAGGGACCGGATGGGTGGGAAAAATTGTTCGCACTATCTCGTTCATCTTTTCTGCTTGACATGTGCCGGGGTTCCGTAGGGTACGAAGCTTCCGCATGTCTAACATGTAGCCAAGGCCCTACTACTCCCTGCTCACATTATCCTCTAGATCTTGCCAGCAACGAGCCTTACTACTGTTAATCAGTTTGCGAAGGTATTTCCTGGCCTAACCGGTTGTATGCCTCATCGCGTTGCCGTACCCGTTGAGCTTCACGTCAAAGCTTGTGAGACTTCCTTCACACTTTTCAGTGACTTTAGTCGACCACCAGTATACTCAAGGCTTGCTGTGCCGGTGGCTTCGGCGGACCATAGAAGGGTTGCAAGCAGACTGCTAGTTATTCAGTCTCCTGTGGATCTTCCAGCAATGGTGCATCTATCGCGAGCACCTTGATGAACGCCTCGACGTCCTCTCAATGTTCCACCCAATTGGCGGTTGTTAATGATCGTGACAAAATTTTGATGTCGTCCACTTAGGCTATTACTTGGCTCGACTTGTGTAATAATGTACCTCGTGTATCGACAGATAACTTCCTTATGACGTACTCCAGAGCCAGATTGAAGAGCAATAGGGCCAGCCCATCTCCCTCTTTCAGTCCGGTGTCGGTGAGTTGGTTATTGATGCGGACTTGGAAGGTCGTCAATGTCATTGTCATTTCGATGAGACGGACTAATTTGGCTAGGATACCAAAGTAAAGCATTATTTGGTACAGAGCGTTACAATCAATACTGTCGTATGCTTGCTGAAATTCAACGAAAATTCGGTGTATGTCTATGTTGAACTGCCAGCATTTCTCAAGTATAATAAGAATAAGATAATTAGAATTGAAAAAAAGAAGTATTAAGACTAGGTTTGGCTCAGAAATTTCAATTTCATCTGCAAGTAAATGCAAAAATCGTTTGAATGAGCTGTAAATATTGACTCGGGAACCTACACATATAGTCCACAAAATCGAATTGAGATCTTTCGAAATCTTATTCACCCTTGAGATGCCAAATCCAAGGCATACTTTGTCATCCGGATATAATTTGTGCTTGGGTCGTGTTGAGATGCTTATATAAATAGCCATTGACTTCTGATCACTCTGTTCGCATCTGATTAAGGCATAGAAATAGAACTGTAAAATTTAAATGATGAATGAATTAAACCTTTGTAACTAAACATAAGATAGAAATGAAACTTTTAAAGAAAAGCCCTGAAATTGATGCTTAAACTTGTAAATAAACAAATTTAAAAGCGAATTCCAATAAAACATGTTATTTATCATACAGTTTTGATAATGATAGTTAAGTGCAAATTCCAAACTTATATATACGAGTAACATAAATGTAATAACTAAGTGCAAAATCAATATTTTTATATAATATAAGTGTTAATACAAACCTCTAAATATGATATTCATCATACAGTTAAGATAATAATGTGAAAAGTAATTTTCTGTAAAATTCAAGTAACTGAATTGTATCACATGAAATGAAATCTTTGAAATCATTGACATAAAATTGTTTATGGGGTTTTGGAGGCTTTCCCCATAATTGCTTTTTTATGGAGCTTAAAATGTACTGTATGAACCTAAACGAAATAGTTTGTGCAGAAAATGTTTTTTATAACCAATAGCGCAATATAGATTGAATGTAGCTTAAAACGCAGAACTGATTTATTGTTATGTATATAATTGTTTGCCTCAATAAAAATGTGTCACTCAAAAATGTTTCACTCTGATCACTCTGCGGTTCAGTAAATCAATTTATGGTACACGTGCAATAGAAAACCGCTCAGGACGAATTGCCCGAAAGTTTTCCTGCAGTTTCTTGCCCATTGAGATGACAAAAACAGGCATATGTACATACTTGTATAATGCTGAATATTATTTTCTGGCGAGAGCCTGCAATGACCCTCCATTGACATTTTTTAAGAAAACTTTTACCCTACCTATTGGTAAATTTTTCATTCTGCTCCCATATACAGGAGCAGCCTTTAAAGTATGACTTTGGTCACCGAAAAGAGGCTTGAAATTTCGGTTCAGATTAGTACAACGTGGCCCAAAATAAGGCTCCATTTTCGAAGCCTAACCAGGAACCAAAATGGGTACGAATAAGGCCTTATTTTCAATTAAATGAGCCCAAATAGTCCAAACAAGCTTGATGTAGGCCTGAACGAATCTCAAACAATTATTTTATGATCTATTTGTACAGAAATATGAGCCTTAATGCTGAGCCACAGTACTAACTGGTAGAAACAACTATCCCATTGGAACACTTTTCGATCATAATTTTTGCTGTTTTCTTAAGTCTTCGTAAAATTTTTTTTTGTAAAGCCCTAGTTTCGCGACCCGTGTGTCCGTTCGTCCGTCTGTCTGTCTGTCCGTGCGTCACAGCGAGTTTCCTCAGAAACTATAGAAGCTAGAAAGCTCAAACTTTGTGAAAAGGTCAGAAGTGGTGGTCTCTTTTTTTTTCTTATTTATTTATTTATTCCATCTTACAGACAAAACAATCCCATCACAAAATGGAACGCAAAGAACAATTACAGCAAAATTTAAATGAAAAAGAATACTAAAACGTCGCGTCGATAGTTAAAAGTTAAACTAGTAGTAATTCTCTTAGTTTTTTCTTAAATGCTATGTAAGAAGAGGGGAAAGGTCTAAGCTCGAGATTATTATGATTTCCTACGATTCTTAAGATTGGTGAATAGAAATATAAATCAGTTCTAGCATATGGTATAACGAAATAAGAATTCATCCGAGATGAACGAGATGTTTGTCGGAAACGCAGCTCAGAGAAAATATTTAACGGAACTTGATGGTAGCAGAGTTTGTACAAAAAACATTGGTCTAAATATGTTCGTCGGGATATTAGGGATGGAAGAGATAGGAAAGATAAACGACTTTCATAAGGCTGATACGGCAAATTAAACTTAAGGAAAAGAAAACGCGTGAACTTTCTTTGGACAGTTTCTAAAGAAGTCACGAGATAGGAATATCGGGGGGACCAGATAACAGAACAGTATTCAAGCAAAGGGCGAACAAGACAAACAAATAGGCGGACAGAAGAAGATATGCTATTGAATTTATGTACATGTCTAAGGATAAACCCGGAAACTCTAGACGCTTTGGTAATCACATTTAAAATATGTGCATCAAATTTGAGTTTTGGATCAAAAGTTACTCCAAGGTCTTTATGACTGAACACTTCAGAGAGCAAAGCATCATTTAATATATAATTAAAGTTAATAGGAGAGTCCTTAAGAGAAAAAGTCATTTTATGACATTTAGTAGTGTTAAGACATAAATAGTTTGAAGCACACCATTCATTTAGAGCATTCAAATCATTTTGGAGGAGCTGACAGTCCAAATAGGATTTGACTGCTCGAAATACTTTGAAGTCATCTGCATGCAAAAGGCACGAGGAATTAATTACAAAGGGAAGATCATTTATGAACAACAGAAAGAGAAGAGGCCCAAGAATTGAACCTTGTGGAACGCCAGATGAAGGACAAAAAGGACTAGACGTAGTTCCAGAGAGACTTACTCGACAGAGACGACACGATAGATAAGATGACATCCAAGATAGAAGAGCACCCGAGATGCCAAGAGCTTCAAGCTTACGACAAAGAAGTGAATGATTCACAGTGTCAAAGGCCTTGGAGAAATCTGTGTAGATCACATCAACTTGCAGTTGGTTATCCAAAGCTCTTGCAATACTGTTTGTGAACTCCATTAAATTAGAGGTAGTGGAGTATCCTTTGAGAAAGCCATGCTGCTCTGGAGCAATAATAGGAGCTAATGAGTTTGAGAGTCGATTATGAACCAACCGTTCAAGTAACTTTGGAAAGCAGGACGGTAAAGAAATATGCCGATAATTGGAAACTGACGTAGGATCACCACTTTTAAAAATAGGCACAATATTAGCTGTTTTCCAAGGGTTTGGGAAAGTACCAGTACTCAAACTTAGATTGAAGAGAAGAGATAAAGGAAAACTAAGCGATGAGGCTAACGACTTTACAAATATGTTTGGCAAACCATCCGGCCCAGGACTAATATTTGGATCAAGAGCATTGATCAAAGCTTCGACTTCAGATGCATCTGTACAAATAAAGGAAATTGGAAAGGGAAGATGATTAGGTAAGACAACAGGATGCACAGCTGCAGCGGGAGAAGAGAAAGTTGAAGAAAAAAATTGGGCAAATGAGTCAGTAACTTCTTGAGGAGAACAAACCTCTGCACCATTCCAACGGACCTTACTAGGAATGGAAAAAGAGGATTTCAGCGACCTTATATAAGACCAAAAAGGCTTTGTATTATTAGCCACAAGAGAGCTATCCAGACTGCTGAAATAAGCCTTCAGAGCATATCTGATCTCTTTTTTGGCAATAGCACGCAGCCTGCTAAAATAACATCTTGCTTCAATAGTGCCGAGTGTTTTAAAGACACGATGTGCCTTATCTTTTGCTCGTAGGGCACTAAGCACTCGCTTTGTAAGCCAAGGCTTATGATTTGCTTTACGGAATGTCTGAAGAGGCGTATAACAGCGAATAAGATTATAAATATATATGTAAAATTTATCCAAAGCGGCCTCACAGTTTAAGCCTCTAAAGAAATCTAGCCAGTTGACTGAAAGTAATTCTGTATTAATGGCTTCATAGTTAGCTTTAAAAAAGTTAAGTTTTGGAGCAGGATGAGGTTTCCTAAATTTAATTTCATCGACTATAAGATCTATAGATAAAGGAGGATGGTGCCGATCAGGAGGAACATACGGATGTAAGGCTTGAGATACATATAAGTAGCCAACTGGAACATTTGATAGAACAAGGTCAAGGAGACGACCATTAGGATTGCGGATATGGTTAAATTGAGAGAAGGAGCAATGAGATAGGAAAGATGACAGGGTTATAGAAAAAGGGTCAACTGACGAGATTGAAGGAGTAGTATAATTTTTTCCATTCTATGTATGGTAAGTTAAAATCCCCGCAAACTAATATTTTGGCGTGAGGATGTCGCAAAACTAGATAAGAGGATAGATCATCAAAAAACGTCTCATAAACAGTTAATGGTGAATTACAAGGAATATAAATAGACAAAATCAAGAACTCTGTATTATGAGGGAGAGAAATTTTGATAATAACACATTCTAAAGTAGGAGAAAAACAGAACTAGGTAGAGCTTTGCTAACTGCAACTAAACTCCACCACCATCAGCCTTATTAGTGGCAATCAGGTCACGGTCACATCTATATACAATATGATCAGGAAACATTTCACTGCTCAAAATGTTTCCATTCAGCCAGGTCTCGGAGAAGCAGATAATAGAATCATTACTAACTTGATAAGAGATAAAGAGTTCCTCAAGCTTGGTCCTTAATCCTCGTACATTTTGGTAAAAAATAGATAAATGCATTTTATTAGGAGAAGAGAAGTTACATTGAAGAGTATTAAGGTTTGAAAGAGATTCATTGACGTTTAAAGAGGATACAGTAGAAAAAACATTATGATTATCAGAATATTCATCAAGATTACTTGTGACTAGAGCTTTGGGATTTCGTTTATTGCCCGACGAAAATTTCTTCGTCTAGATTCAAACGGCTTAACAAGTACACCAGCAGGCCAGTAATTTGGATTCAGGACAATATCAGTATTCGCAGGAATCACCAATTTGAATGAGGCAACCAACCACTTTGTCCGTTAAATTTTCCTTAGTCAATTTATGACAACTAAAGACTTTAACGGATGATCCAAACTTTTTGTTGACATAACGCTTTAGGTCCTCAACTGAAGTTTCGTACGCCACTCTAGATATAAAGATATTCTTCAAAGGTATAGAAGCACGAATGACAGGAGAATCGAGATCTGTTGAGGGAACGAGGTCACTCGATTTCTGATGTTGAATTGAAGGTGGTATTTTTTTTGGAATCGCTCCCCGACTGTTGGATGAAGAACCAGGTGGGCTGATGATAAGTAAATCAGATTGTTGATTAAGAGAAAGCGGCCTCAACAGCGAGTTGTTCTTAGTGACGATTGATTGACCAGATTCCGCTCTTTCCGCATAGTTGCAGCAATCCGGCTGTAGTACGAACGCTGGCTGTATCTGCATATCTTTTTGAGCAGCAAGTGATGTATCAGGTACATTTAAATTGTCAGCTTCCGAAACCGTTGGTTGTTGGTTAATAGATAGCGGCTTCAACAACGACTTACTTCTAGTAACAATTGAGAGACTAGGTTCAATCAATCCAGCAGAATTGTGGTAGTCTGGCTGCAATACTAACGCTGGTTGATGCTGCATATCATGTTGAGAATTGACGTTCAGGCTGTCACTTAAGCACAAGGTGAATAGTTCACCTTGAGAGGAGACATTGGATAATTTTACCTGCGGTTTACTTTTTGTCGGTATTGATGAAGCCTGGATCCGACACTGAACGCACAGCCTTTTCGATCGATGATGGATTGGAAGATGAGGAATCCGCAAATAGTTTAGGTCTTATAAAACATTTCGAAATTTTCAAAGGGGATTCCCCCCTAATAACGAAGCAGCCCTGAAAAAAATTGTTTAATCTAAGGTATTCGAGTGGAGTATCAAATGAAAGGCCTTGATTAGAGCTTTTGGAATCTGAAAGAGAAAAGTCATTTTTTACATCACGGGGTCCAAGGGGAGGCAAAATGCTCCAAAATTTGGTGTGCTTATGAAAGATAATCTGCATCTTTTGCATAAATTTGAATGATTTTTATCCAAGTATTGGAGCACTCTCCAGCTTATTCAACTTGTTTTGCCATAATTAGCTTATTTTACTGTGCAAAAAGCAAATCTTTGATCATTTTTAGGGTTTTAAGTCCCTATTTAGGTCTGAGTTTCGTTTAGTTTTCTAGTTTTGTTTAATGGTCGTATCTTCTCGAGCTCGTATTAGGCCCATATTATTTTTAATCAGGTTTTTAGGCTATGTTTGGGATCTGAACATTTTTCGAAACGCAACCAGGCTCAATTCAGTCAATAATTATTCTTGTTATGGTTCTTTCCTTGCTGTAACTGTAGCGTTTGGCAGATATTCTACGCTGAATAGCAGAATGTCACTTTGGTCTATTCTCATTTTTGTGCCCCATCTTATTTTATCCACCGAGAATAAAACATGATCGGTAACCTTCAAATTGGTGAGGCCCATTCACGTGCTTGGTTGCATAGCGCCAAATTTGCGGGTGATGAAATACTGTACTAACCCGCACACCCCGTATCTTGGTTGACTTCGTCCTAGTCTCTATACAGGGAGATTATCCTTAAGAACATGCAAACATTTTTTTGGTGCTGAAAGTTAAAAGAGGGCAATACTTTCAACTTACTTATAAAATTTCATATTTCTAGCTTATGTAGGTTGCGAGAAAACTTTCTGTGACACACGGGCCGACAAACAGGTAGCCAGGTACCGATATTACGAATAAAATCAGTACCGGTTACAAAGCCCTAAAAAGCTTATGGAATCATAGCCAAATCCATTTCCCTATTTTGAAAATGTAAGTAGCTGGCATATATAAATTAAAACAAACTAAAATGGGAAAAACTGGGTTGACACCAATTCCATAAGCTTTATGTCATCATTTTTAGGGCGGCATTTTTAAGTCAGTTTGCTTTAAAGTGTTCGTCATCACATTTGAAATTCTCAGAAATCATTTGCAGTTGGAGTTCATCACGATCAATTTATTTTGTTTCTCAAATAACAAGTATTTCAATTTGATCGAAACTATGAATATTTAATAATTGTAGTTTACTCCGATTTTAACTCTTTTTTATGAGCTTTGCGCTTTGCTCATGCCCTGAATCTATTCAGCTTAACAAAAAAAAATTAAATCTGAAACTAATTGAAATACATTGATAAATTCGAACGAAATATAAATATTAGCATTCTAATTATATTAAGCCAAATACTGTAAAAGAATAAATAAATTTCGCTATAAACATCCCCTTAAGTAATTTATTGAGAATAAACAAAAAACCGCACAAACTGCCACCCATACTGATTGCAATGTTTACCCCATCAAGCTGTCATGTAAATCAAGTAACGTAATTTCCACACATTTGATAGATTGTTTTTTACTTGCCCGTTAATTTTATGGAAGTATCTTTCATCGCATGTGTATCTATTCTGATCCAATGCAATTGCATCCTCGCTACACAAAAAAGATACTTCTTGCTTTAGATCTATCATTACATCAAGTCTAATGGATGTACCTTCAGAATGTCACCAGACAACGACCGCGAAAACCTACATGACTTAGCTAGCCATTGGCGAAATTAAACTTTCTAAGTAAGATCTACATGCATCCCTTTTTGTATCTCTCCCTCGGGTGGTAGCGGTGGCAGAAAAAAGATGTATCGTTTCCTCGCAGCGGCCGTAGCCAAAATCCATGTTGTTCGAGTTGTTTTCGAAAAACGAAACATGAATCTATTTATAAAAGCATTCAAGCCAAAAACTTCACTTCGAATAAATTATAATTTTCCTTTTTGGCTAGAAACAGTTGCCGTTGCGTGGACGTTCATGTGCATATGAGCATGCTTGCTAGGGAAAGGGGTGGAAGCGGGCGCGTGTCATGTGACGAAACAGGGCATATGCAAATGTTCTCGAGTGAAATTATTTCTACGCAAAAATTCATATCTACTCGTCCATACATCGCTGTGCAAAATTATCATCGCTAGGAATGGAACAGCAAATGGGAGGTCGCGACTGTGTACCATACGTATCAGGAACGTGTGTTTTTGCGGCTTCGAATAGATAGATGGACGGTTGAACATTTATACTAGTGTTGCCTGATTTAATAAGTCGCGTCAAAATTGGTTTTTAATTCAATCGAAAATAGTAGGACCTAGTACAGGAACTTTAAGGGTTTAAAGCCTCAATGTTTCTTTGAAAATAGAAGTTATTTCCTTTTGCCGTCCTTAAAAGTATTCATTTATTTTAAATCCTAAAATTTAACAATTAATCTCAAACCCTTAGTAAGACAACATTTCCTAGGATCCCTGGCAACTCTCTCAAATCTTAGAAAAATCTTGCAGAAATCTAGAAACCAGGAAGCCTTTGTTGTTCTATGAAATTTTGTTTATTTCGGGATGCCCGGAAAAATTGAAGCCGATCGGGTGTTGTGTGTTGTGACTAAATTTGGAACATTTTGAAATGAGCCTCATTTATTTTGCTTGTTGCCCATTTTGGCTTCACTAATGGCATTTTATCTGCTCGTAGTAGATACGTTTAATGGTATTCGCTTACTCTGAGGACTAAATGGATGGATGGATGGATAGTTTAATAGGAGAAACAAATTATGTTACACGATCGAAACGAGCCTGTGATCCTTTTGATCGTGATAATGCTTTTAAGATAATTTTATTTTGACGTAATAAATTCCTTGTTATTATTGCCGAAATCGAATAAATTTTGTTATTTCAAGGGAAACTACGAGAGACGGATAAAGTCATTATGTCATTAGCTTATCAGTAGAATGGAATTGACCAGCAGCGTGATGAGCTTCTCTCCGGATTGTCTTATTGAGAAGATGTACAGATCAATTGACAAATGGAATCATGTGACATGTTAAGCTCACAATTTCCTAACAGTGAGAAGGCGTGGTTTAATGTGAGTTCCCACCATAAGTAGGCTTAATTCCCCGGGCACGAATAACAAAGATTGGTACATTGCGCTAATCAGCGCTCAGGCCTAAAAGACGGGTCTCTGGTTTCCCCCAGCTTAACATACCCACAACCCAAAATGATGTGTGCTCAAAAAATGCTTTCTAGTCCTTTCCAGAGCCAAAGTTATCACGTGCTTGCTTATCAGCTAATTTCCTCGAGTGTCCCTCGTATCCTAAATGAAGCAGAAGAATTATTAAATCGGTTTTACCTTCCTAGGGAAATATATCAGGAGCTGGTAAATGAATTGATTACCCGTAAACAAGCCTCTGCTGAAACTCTAACAGCCTTTATATCTCGTTTATGAAGAACACTTAAACGTTGCAAAGATGCCGCTGCAATTAAATACGGCAAAGAGGCTATCACAATCGCTAATCTACAATTAGAGGACTTCGTGAAAGATGCGTTGAAAGGTGGAATTGTTGACCCTAATCTCCGTCAGTACCTACTTAACCTCGAAAAAACAAGTTCCGAAGAATGAGTCCCGAAGACGTTAGACAGGGAGAAATTGGAACAAGGTATCCTCTATTTCCAACCCAATTCCATGCAGCCGTACACCAAATCAACCCTCATATTCTTTCAATCCAAACTCAATTTCATTTCAACCAGGCCCCTATACATTCAACCCTTTGGTTACGCCTTCTCAACCCCAAGCTGAGCTCACAAATCCCAAATTCAATAAAAATTTTAAGATAATTTGCAGTTTCCTAATAAACGGGGACACACGTATTCTGATTATAACAGTCGAAAAAATACACCATTTTGTCCAGATGGTAAGAAATACGGGCATGATCTAAGAGACTGCAAAGCAAAATCTTCGAAAAGAAACTCTAATGAAACTGCCAAAGTGTACAATGTGCGTATAAAATGGGACTTCTGCGGTCGCAGAAATCATACAGTAACCACATGTGTTCAGAAAAAGAAATGGGAAGAAAAAACTAAAGAAACGAACGGTAGTCGAGCCGACAATCCCCGACTCGACTATAATTAATACCAAGGGTGATGATAAAAAAATACCACTATTTAAAAATACCAAAAATGAAAAGAAAACAAAATTAATGGCAGCTGCACTAGCTTTAGATTTAGGAAAACAGCCAAAAACAAATTTTACCGACACGGGTGCTGAAGTTAATATCATCAAAAGGACATCAATAAAAGAGACATGTCCAATAAATCCAAAACAAAAAATTACTCTACAAAGTCCTTGATGAAAGAGTTTTCCTTGCTAACTGCCGCAGAAGCCTATCCAAAATATTTATCGGTATTCTCAATTCAAGCAATTCTCCAATAACACTAACAGATATTGAGCTGAAACCACTAAGGAATACCATATTGGGCAATTAAACGAAACAAATAATAACGATCAGCAGCTTACAAATATCGTTAGAAATGCAACATTTGAACACGTGAATTGCATTAACATACGTCACAAAGTAACAAAACCGGCAATCAAAAAAGCAGTATAAATAAAAACGACTCAGTTAATATAATGCGGAATGCAAAATTAAAGTAAGCACTTTTATTATACGAGCACATAAACCCGGAAGAAAAGGCTGCTATAACAAAACTTTGTCAAAACTATAATGAAATTTTTCATTTATCGGGTGACAAACTGACATACAAAAGCTTTATACTATGAGATTCCCCTTATAACCGACCAAGTGCCTATCAATCAGCACGTCAGCACGTTACCAGACTCAGGGAAAATAATTTAAAACTACAACCAGAAAAGTGCCAATTTTTACGACCCGAAGTTGTGTACTTAGGGCACATTTGTACACAAACAGGAGCCCGCCCAGACCCCGCTAAAACAAGTTGTGTTCGTGATTTCTCCATATCTACAACAGTTAAAAAGCTTCAATCCTTCTTGGGTTTAACAAACTATTACCGCAAATTTATCCCCGATTTTTCTAAAATATCAAAACCACTTACTAATTTACTCCGAAAAGATGTATGCTTTACGTGGGCGGAGAAATGAATGGAGGCTTTCCAACGATTAAAAAATTCTTTGATTGCACCACCCCTTTTGGCATACCCCGACTTTAGCAAACCATTTAATCTCACAACTGCCGCAAGTAATGAAGCGTTGGGTGCTGTTCTATTGCAAGGAGAATTAGGGAAGGATCAACCCATACCATATGCTACCAGAACTCTCAACAAGGCGGAACGCAATTATTCTACCATCGAAAAAGAGCTCCTAGCAATAGTATAGGCTACTAGATATTTCCGATGCTGTTTGCAAGGCCGACGTTTTAAAGTCTACTACTGACAATAAGCCCCTAAAGGAGTTTTCAATGTAAATGATCCTACAACCCGTTTAGTCAGATTTTATCACAAACTATCAGAATTTGACTATAAGATAAAGTACAAACCTGGTAAATACAATACCAATGCCGATGCTCTGAGTAGAATACCGTGCCCGGCAGAAGAAGCCGCTTGACACCATGGTGGTAGAGGGCAAACCACCGGCGTTGCGTGGTGGCTGGCAGGTGCAGTTATAAAAATGCACCTGCGAAGTAAAACAACTCACCAAGGTCGGAACAACTGCAGTGGAGCGTGACAAGTTCCGGCGCCTTGTCAGCAAACTGCGGCAGGAGTACCAGCGTCGAAAGGAAATTCAACGACAGACCGGGAAGGTCAAGGCGTTCCAACCACGACACGCTAGACAGGCGGCCCCCGACTAACGGGGCAGCATTCAAAATAAAGCAGAACGACAGCAGAAAACTACAACCTCGCAGTCCAATAGTTATTAAATTGAAAAGTATTAAAAATAAATTGTGAACATAAAACAGATAACATTTAATTAAAAAGATGATTGCAATAACAAGACCCTATCTTCAACTGAAGTTTAAGGAAGAGTCCGAGTAAGGAATTGACAAAGGTAAGTGTGTTAGAGTGAAACAATAAACCGTTATGGCTCGAATAATAGGGCCATTGAAATAAGAATATAACAGTGTAGTGGAGTCTCCTCATCTCGTAGAGACAGATCAAACTTCTCTTCGGGTTTTCGCGGTACACCGTCTGAGTAACACTTGCGATATGGCTCCTGTACCCAAGCAGGTAGTCTCAACTCTAGTGCATCAGGACGGCCTTTCTCAAAGACTATTGCTTTTGAGTATTACTATCAGGGCCTAGCAAACCCCCCTGCGTATAGACAACGTGTTTAATCGAAAATTGATATCGTACACTGCAATTTTTCGACCCTTTTACATGTATCAGGGATTATACTCCAAAAACATAATCCAAATCAAAGCCTTGTTGGAATCACAACATATCACCTTCATGCCTCCAAGCCCATCGTTTCATCGTCTACTGGCCTTTCTACGTCTCCCTACCGGCCACCACATCCACTTCCATATACTATGATGTCCTGAACCTTCACTCCTTCAGAACTTCAAATCCATTGTTTCCGTTTTTTATGAGACTTTCGCTTTTCTTCTCTTCCATGCGGCAATCCAGAATTACATCTTTGCCTCCTGGTCTGTCGCACTCTAACTTCACAGGAACTTCTGCTTGGTAGGTTTAGGTAGCCCTAACAGAAACTGGAGTGATTTAAGCGAGTTGCTACCAAAAGAAGGCCTTATCCCGCGGTCACCAATGACAGGGATTGGTACAATCGGGCAATCAGCGTCCTACATCAAACGCGATGGGGTCCCAGTTTATCCGCATTTTTGTCTGTTCAAAAAAACTACTTTCTATTTTTTTTTTTCAAAACCGCAGACATATTTTTGTCAATAGGCACTTCTCCATGTAGGGAGGGGCCTCCATTTTTTTCCAATACAGCCCCTTTTAGGCGTTCACTTATACACTTAAAGATAGTTAGAGTATCTCATCTTGATCGTATGTATCGGCATTCGAGATGGTGATATGATCAGTATCACCGTGTGTCCGTCCACCCAGCTGCGATATGTCCTGATTTCAAATCAGTATGCATCATAACTGAACGAACTTATAGTCCGTCGGAAGCATTACTCGAAACAAATCTCGCTGTCACTAACGGATTTGAACCAGTAAACTTCGGCTTACGGATGAACAGTCTAACCACTAGACTACGCGGTGGCTCTTCCTACCCCGTAGTAAATCAAACCTCTGTTCGGGTTTTCGTTACAATCTGCCTGAGCATCGCTTCCTACGTGGCTTTTGTACCGAAGTAAGTAGCCTGACTTCGAGTTAATGGGGACGATGCTCCCCAAAGACTATTTGACTTTGAGAGTTTCTTTCATGTTTTGGATAATCTTCCTACGCATTCACACCGTGTTTGGTCTTTCATTATGCATCATTTTTTGTCTGGGTAGCCAAATTTCTTAATACATTCATGGCATAAACAGGGCCTGAACAAGGTCCAAAATATATAAAGTTCCTATATTTTTCAAGACCCAAAAACGGCCTGAACAGCGTCTATATGCAGGTCATTGTCTCAAACCAACCCCAAAATAGTCCTAAACTAGGCCCAGTTTTCGATGGAATTGGCCTAAAAGAGTTCAGAAAATGGCCTAAATATGGCCTTAAAAGAGGCCAAAACATAGCCGAAAGATGACTCAAAGGAGGGCCAAACAAGGCTGAAGGATGGCCTAAAATTTGGCCATAAATGGCCTAAAAGTGCCCAAATAAACCCCAAGCATAGCATGAAAGAATCTAAAAAATGTATGTAAAGTGTAAGAAAACGTTAGCTAGGATTAGAGCAGATATCAACTTCTTAAAAACATATCTTGAGCGAAGAGCTACCCCGAAGAGTGACATTGTAAAGTTGCATTGCGGCCTCAAACATGCGACGGGACAAGCGAAAATTGCGGAAAGGAATCTTATGAAGATGAGCATCAAACAATTGTATAGCAAGCTGAATGAAGTAACGTTTAAAGCTTATGAAAGTCACCTGGAGTTAATGAGACAATCAGAGTATTGCGGCAAAGGTCACATGGGAGATTTATTGGAGAAGGCTGATAGAACGCACCAATTGTGAGAAAGAAAAGAAAAGAGCAAAACATTTGCAGAAATTGAGTGAATTAGAAGAAGCTACCCCGAAGTTATTCGAAGTACAAGAGATTCCGGGACTAGTGGTCAACAAATCTACCGTGCGGCAACTGAACATGGGTCTCAACTATGCGATAAGGCCAACAAAGGTCCCGAAGGAAGACATAGCCGTGGAGATGGAAGCAGCCATTAGCAAATTGCCGGAAGCACACAAAACGTCAGCGAGGAAGGAGATAGTAAAAGCAATAGTGGAAGCCCAAAGGTCAACGACAAACCCAGAAGCAGCCATCGCCCGCGAATTGAAGAAAAAACCGGTCTATTTCATCAAAGCGGACAGAGGAAACACAGTTGTCATCATGGATAAAGCCAAATACGAAGAAGCGGTTACCATAAAACTAAACGCTGGCAACTTTTCGAACTTCGTCGAAACCATCTGGAGGAATCTTTCAAACGAGTTGAGAGGACGATCAAAAGCTGCAAAAGTGAGAGTAACGAACCCCTCTACCAAGGATCAAATGCTTGCCCAAGATTCAAAAGGAAGGAGATGAGATGCGAGAAATAGTATCAGCTGCAAACGCTCCAACGCAAAAACTAGCAAGATGGCTAGTGGAGGAATTCAAAAATATGCAACTGGTTGAGAGCAACTCCGTCAAAAACACCAAGAAATTCACGGAAAAGCTGTTAACATATGGCCTGACAACAGAAGACAACGTGATGGTATCGTTTGATTTGAAAGCTCTCTTTCCCAGTATACCAGTGGTGGAAACACTTGGCTACATCGAGGAGTCGTTACTAAAACAGGACAAATCTATGGCATGGAAGACGAAACCAGACAGTATCTCCTGTTATCGAGGCTGTGTATGACAGAGAACTACTTCACGTGCCAGGGTAAATTCTACAAAACTAAAGGAGGAGCAGCTATGGGAAATCCACTATCACCGGTTTTTAGTGAAATGTTTATGACGCGACTGGAGGATGGACTCAAAACGAAGAACCAATTACCGAGATGCTGGGTCAGGTATGTGGATGATGTTTTCGTTTACGTCAAAAAAGGGGACCTGCAACAAATATTGATGGAACTGAACAATGCGCACAAAAATATCAATTTCACGGTAGAGGAAGAAAATGATGGAAAATTGGCTTTCCTAGACACATTGGTATCAAGAACGAGTGGTGACATCAGTTTCGAAAGCTATAGGAAGGCCACACATACATAACGGACGATTCCGAATGCATCGAACCACACGCAACAAGTGAAAGTTTCACCTTATCCAGCCATGAAAAGGATATATGATCTACCACTCAATATGGGAGCCAGAGAAAAGGAAATACAGTATATTCTCGACACTCAACGATCAAGAGAATTTCGCACAAAACCAGAAAAACTCGGCAAAAGAAAGAACGGTCAACACTCCTCAACCCGGATTCTAAGAAGGTGTACTGGAAAGACGTTACCTACTACGAAGATGTCACAGATCAATTAAAAAGGAGGCTAAAACATCATGAATCCATACGAATAATCGAATCAAGTAGCAAAAATCAGCTGGAAAACATCTTCGCGTCAATTAAGGATAAACGGCAACCACACAAGAAATCAGGCATCTATCGGATCGAATGGCCCGACTGTCACGAAGTTTACATTGGACAAACAAGAAGATTAATCAACACCAGGGTGCGAGAATATTTAAGCAAAGCAAGTGCAGCGAGGAAAACAGGAAAGAAGAATTACTTTAGATCAGCAGTAGTGGAGCATACTATAACTCAAGGACACGAAATCACAGTGGATGACGCAACACCAATACGAGAAGCAAGAGATGCGAGAGAACTGGATGCAATGGAAAGTCTCGCCATTTCAAGAGAAAAAGCCGTGCTAATGAACAACTACGCAGGTAATTGTAAATCCTGGCTCTTCAAGCTAATTAGTTAAGTAATTTTCAAATGTAACAAAAGGAATTTGAATAAAGTAAATTTTAACAACGCTCTTTAGGAAACATCCCTCAGTGTAATTAAGGACTTAATAAATAAGTAGGATCTTTAGGTTAGGTGAATCAATTGCTGAAGAAGATCGAACGATAATGCTCGAAAATCTATTACGAAAATAAAATTAAACACGCAAAATTAAAAGGAAGGTTTTGTTCTTTTTTTATTAAAAAAAAATGCCCTAAAAGAGGCTTAAACAAGACTCAAAAAGTAAATAATATCTACATATTAGATTGCCCCATAAGTTTCTTTCGCAGGAGCACACAAAAATATTAGGATGTATCATAGCCATTGTGGAAGAAAACCCGCGGTATACTGTTTGCGAAGTAGCTAACAGGTTAGAAATTCCCGGAAAAACCGTCCATAATCATTTGACAAAATTGGGTTGCATCAACCGTTCAGAGGTGTGGCTTCCTTATGAACTTTCTGATCGCAATAACCTTGAGCGTGTTTCAATATGTGATCTTCTTCTCCAGCGACATAATACGCCTCTTATTTCGAAGACGCTTGTCACTGAAAGTAAAACCTGGATACTGTATGAAAATATCATATAGAGATGAAATCTCGAGGTTGTATGGGAATATCGTATGGACCAAGAATACTGAGCCTTTAACTGTCGCTAAACCTGGCCTCCACCCCAAAAAAAAGCTTTGCTATGTGTTTGGTGGGATTGGGACGGAGTAGTTTATTATGAGCTGCTAGAGAAAGGTCAAACGATCACCCCCACACCGGAGGCAAACTTGATAATCTAAAGGATGCAGTTGCCGGAATTTGCCAACAGACGTGAATTTTTCCTCACGTTAACGCCAGGCCCCATGTGCCTAGACTCGTCAGAAATAAATTATTATCAATTGATTAGGATGTTTTTCCTCATCCTCCATACTCTTCTGACATCGCCGCTCCCCTTCTGGTTTTTATTTATTTTTTCATTGCTAAACCCTCTTTGTGGTAAAAAGTTTAGTAAAAAAAAAAAAATAAAAATGTTCCTTGTTCAATATTTTGCCGACAAAGCTCAGAAGTCTTGAGGAAAAGGCATTATGAGGCTACCGGAAAGATGAAGAAAGGTTATAGCTCAAAATGGATCATATATAATTTAATAGAAATTCATGTAACAAAATTATCGTTTGTACTTTTTAGTGTTTTGTTAAAATCATTTTACAAAACCCTATTAAGAGCGCGTCCTGTCTGTCCGTCCATCCGTGTGTCACACCACTTTTTCTCGCAAACTACATAAGCTAGAAACATACGATTTTGTGTAGATAGGTGTAAAGTGATGCCCCCTTCAAAGTTTCACCACAAAAATAAATTTATAAGGTGCTTAAAGCGGGTCACCCCATATAGGGAAGTGGGCCCAAAAATAAAAAAATTTCATCGCATGTAGGCAATATGGGTATCAAATGAAAGGTCTTAATGAGAACTTCTCAAAACAGGTCTTTTCTTGTGGTAGTAAGGTGAATGTCCATTTACGCACAGAGCGTGGGACTCCCATGTTTGCAAGAAAGCGACTGGACTACCCACTAAACACCCTGTCAACCTGAGAACCTAGCCTTGAACCGTTTGACACATCTCCCGTCTCCCTGTAGAGGATCCTTCGTCGCCTGTCCCATTTTATGCACGCAAAAAATGTGTCGCAGGCATTGTCTTCCTCTCCTAGGCAATACCGACAATCGGGGGACCGTGACTTACCAAACTTGTGCAGGTAAGACTGAAAACACCCATGCCCGCTCAAAAGCTGGGTCAGATAGAAGTCAGTCTCACCATGCCTTCGATTTAGCCCCGTCTCACATCCGGGATGAGGCGTGCAGTCCACCTTACCTTCGTGCAATTCACCCATGACTGCTGCCAATCGTTCAGTGAGCGCTGTCTCTCCTCGCGGACAACCATCTCCCTCGCATCCTCGTTTCGAGGCAGATAGATAGAGCGTTGCTCTCTAGCAAGGAGGCCGACAAGTGTCACGCCTGCAATGACTTTCACCACCAAATCAGAGACTGTCGGGTACGTAGATGCAATCCTCAGTGCTCCTCTTCTCTGTACCTGCGCCAGGCGTTTTCGGTAAACCTCCTTACTGAGAGCGTCGCCCCATACCTCTGCTCCGTACAGTAGCACTGACCCTACAGCACTCAACAAGAAGCATCTTCTTGATGGGCTGGGTCCCCCTACGTTGGCCATAAGTCAACTTAGAGCTGATACTCCTGAAGCAGCCTTCTCAGCCGTTGCCCTGATTTGCTCAGAGAAACTCATCTTCGAGGCGATCAGTAGCCCCAGGTACTTCACCGATGGCTTTGATTCGATTCGTATGTCTCCGATACCGATCATCCTTACTCTAGGGATTCTCTTTTTTATCAAGATGACCACTTCGGTTTTCTCCAGTGCTAAACTGAGCCCGCGAGCAGTCATCCAGTCTCTCACTCAGCCTATCAGCATACCTAGTCTAAGTTGCGCTTGTTCAACGGTGCGTCCAGCGACCAGAGCCGCAACATCATCCGCATAGCCGATCAAGCGCGACTCATTTGGCATCTCCAGTCTAAGTAGCCCGTCGTAAGACACGTTCCAGAGACCAAGGGTAGATCCCTGCGCAAGACCCAATGTAATTTCCATCCTTCCTTGGCCCTGTGTCGTGTCGTAGAGCAGGCTTCGGTTTTTTAGGTAGTCCCTCGAAAACCGCATTAGATATTCTGGAACTTGAAAAGGGTTTTCCAGCGTATCGAGAATACCCACCCATCTAGCGGAGTTGAAGGCGTTCCTGACGTCGAGCGTCACCAACAGGACGATCCGTCGCTTGATGCGACTATGTGCCTCTGCCTTCTGAACCGCACTCAACACCTCTGCAATCGCATCGATAGTAGAACGTCCTGCTTTTAAGCCGTACTGCCGAGGAGATAGGTCCCCAGCAGCACAAATCGCATCAGTGAGTCTTCCCTTGATGAGTTTCTCTAGCACTTTCCCAGCCGTGTCAAGCATGCATAACGGGTGGTATGAAGACGATGATTCGGGATTTCCCTTCCCCTTGCTGATCAGCACGAGCCTCGCCACCTTCCATCGTATCGAGAAACCCCCGTCCCTTAGGCAAGCGTTGAGTGCTAAGCAGCAAGTCAGGACAATGGTGATAGACAAGCCGCAACACCTCAGCCGGAACACCATCTGGACCTGGAGCCTTCCTCGCTTTCAATGAAAGGACTGCCTCCTC
The DNA here is from genome assembly GCA_963969285.1 of Odontomyia ornata. Taxonomy (NCBI): domain Eukaryota; kingdom Metazoa; phylum Arthropoda; class Insecta; order Diptera; family Stratiomyidae; genus Odontomyia; species Odontomyia ornata. Next base: position 233,932,749 of record OZ017741.1, on the reverse strand, counting down.
CAGTTCCGGCTGTGTGAATAGTGGACATTCGACTGCTGTTTAACCATGGACAGCGTCAACACGGACGGGATGGGCGGGGAAGAGTGCCCGCACTATCTCGTCCATCTTTTCCGCATCATGTATGCAAGGCTTCCGTAGGGCACCAAGCTTCCGCATAACTAGCTTGTAGCCAAGGCCCCACGGATCCTTGTTCACATTGTCCACTAAATCTTGCCAGCAGCGAGCCTTGCTATTGTTAATCAATTTGCGAAGCCATAACCTGACCGACTTACTCGTATATGCTGCTACCCGGTTGCATGCCTCGTCACGGTTCCGCGCCCGTTGAGCCTCACGTCGAAGCTTGTGACACACCCTTCGCTTTTCAGCGATTTCCGTTGACCACCAGTACACCGGGGGCTTGCCGTGCCGGGGTTTTGACAAGTTTTGCTTAGAGGGAAGCAGGGAAAGGGGAAATGTACGAACATTTTGTGCCCGAAAAATCTGGAAAAAATTACAGAGGTGAGACTCTAAGAATACAAGAGCAAAAAATGTCTCAGAAGTAAAAATTCGATCAACTTTGTTAGTAATAGTACATTTCATAAATTTTACATTTTTGCCTATAAAATCAAGATGGGTTTATAATCTAAGTTCTTTGGAAGCAATTATATGTGTCCTGAAAATTTTAAAATATTTGAACAATTGAACTAAGCGACAGGGTCATAATGCTTGAAATAAAATGGCGTCGAATTTAAAGACATAACTCTAATAATTTTTTGAACTCAACTTATAGAATCTGTATATTAGTCAAGTTTTATATGCAGAATACATTGTTTGAGCTATTAATTGTTTTACAAAACGCTTCTAGCAGGAGCGCTCTCCTGCTAGTTCAACTTGTTTTATCACTGAAACGAAAGAAACTTTTGAGACAACCTAATAATTCAAAAGTGATTGAGTTGTGCTTATTCACCAAATAAGAGATTTTAGTGATTGAAATATAGATCAAATTTACGAGGGCAGTTCAGATATGATGGAGACAAACGCTGTAGATGGCGCGTATGTATGTTTTGAAGGTCGTGGCTTGAGTATGTGATAGCTGGGTCCCTTACGAACAGTGTGGCATAGTTTTCGTCGTGAGTGTATTTTTCACGCGCGTGCTACGACCATGAGTGAACATCAAGTGTAATGAGTGCCTGAGTAGGGCTGCTGTGTTTAAACGGGCCAAAGGGAAACCGTCGAGAAATAGCCGCATGATCGTCGACCGCAAACCAGCATCACACCAGACAACATTTGCCGCGTAGAACAAATCATTTTGGAGGACTGTAGGATGAATGCTCGAGACATTTCGGCTGAATTCGACATCAGTATTGGTAGTGTAGAGTCTTTCATCCACGAACGCCTTCAATATCGCAAAATAACGCTCGAATCTGAGGAGCGTTCCAGCGCGAAGTGCGATTCTTCTCCAGGATAATGCGTGCTCTCACACCGCGCGTTTCACGCTCGATAAAATATCGGAATTTGGGTGGGAGGTACTGAAATACAGTCCGAATTTATCGCCCTAAGACCACCTCGAAAAGAAGCCCTCGGATGTCAAAGAATCAACACCGACTACGAGGTAGAGGAGTTCGTGCGCACATGGTTATCCGAATTGCACAAGGAATTCTTCGATACCGGCATCAAAAAGCTTCCGGAAAGGTGGACAAAATGCGCAATTTGTAAGGGGGAGTACCTTGAAAAACTGTAAATTTTTTCGATAGTAAATAAACGTGTCAGAGCATTCGTCTGGATCATATATGAACTGCCCCCGTATATTCATAGCATGCAATACTGTTTTTTTATCCACTGAGGTACACTAAAACACGAGCAATGAATGAATTGATGATAGATCATTCTGTAGTCCACACTTCCTCATTATTGGAATTGCTCTGCATCTCTATTAAATCTTCATTACCTAGAGGTTCACCATATGTTGCTACCAATTCTTCGAGGTCTTCCGATTCAGAGTTCTTGAGTGATGTCTTCAAACTCTTACAGTAATGTCTTCAAGCACCTGCTTATGCCTCTGCACACTTCTACTAGAAGTATATACCACATTCAGCTAAAGTTTACGCCCTTTCCAGACTTCATCAATATTATATTATAAATAGCTTTCATGATTTTCTGTGACTTCCACTATTCTTGCATTGGCTGTCTCCCTTCTCCATCAGTTTCATGAAGTAGTTGGCTAAAAATAAAACGGTAATAAGCCTTGAAGTTTGCTATTGCTCCCTGGTTCATAGTTTGCAAAATTGACGTAGTGTTTGGTAGAAGAAACTTCACGAACGCTTCCAAATCTGTAAGCATATTGAGAGTTGTTGGATGTCCAGAAGCATTATCCAAGCGTAACAAAACTTTACGCGCAAGTTCATTTCTGTCGCAGTAAAATTTGACTGATGGGCAAAAGCTGTTAGTGTACCAATCTTGCAAAACTTCACGTGTAGGTAGGCTAACTTTATCTCTTCCTGTCAACGAAGGAGCTGTTTCTGATTGATATACCAGCAAAAGTTTAAGTTTGTAGTCACCAGTAGTATATTCCACCCAGCAGGAGTGTAAGTCGATCCTTCGCAATCTTAAAACCGCTAGCTTGTCTTTCTTCTTTAGATATAAACGCCCGTGATAGCATTTTCTTCCAATCAAGCCCCGTTTTGTCAACATTCAAGTTGAGACAAGCAGGAATTTTGTCTCGTCCTATGAACTCTTGAAGTTTTTCTGGACACTCAACACCAGCTTCAATATCCGCGCCGCCTGCTTCACCTGTTATTCGAATATTGTGAAGATTTGATCTGCGCTTAAACCAATGAAACAAGTCCTTACTTGCTTTAAATGTTGGAGTAGAGCTTCTCTCGCTTTCTTGTTGCTTCAATATGGGGATGCAAGGATTTTGCTTGTGTGCATATAAGATCCCGACTCATGGGTGTGCTTTTCCTATTCAAATCCTTGAACGAGTAAGTTTCGTTGCACTTAATGTTGATGATCACTCACCAGAGACTTTTATTTTTTTCACAATCGTCCGCACAGTCAATTCCGAGAATCCAAAATCTCTTTCAACAATCGTAGCTGTGCCACAGTTTTACATTCTTTTTAATATCTTAAGCTACACTTTACAGGCAAACTGTTGTGCTCTTTCTCGTTAACGCGTAACATTTTTACGTTGCGTTAAACTATGAAAATCAAATGTTTAAATGTGACTGAATGTTAACAAAAACAAGCTAAACTTAACCTAAAGAATTTACGGGAACTCCCTGCCTTCAACAGAAATATATACGCATGAAGTAGGAAGAAGCGGGAATTCCCTGATCAAAGCCATGAGATAGCACAAAAATATAGAGAGCTGTGTTGCCAGTCATGTAAAACAAGGTATTATAGCGAGAAATTTAAAATTTACGTTAAGGTGCAACCGCGCATAGGTCCGTCAGAAAAGGGCGGAGAAACTTCACATTAATTTGTCGCTATAGTGGATCTCTTAAATGGTGGAGTAAGTGTAATCGAGTGCGGAATACGATCGAAGAGCGGCGGTTATTGAAAGTCTTTGCGTTGGATGGGCGCCAACAGAAATTATAAGGTTTTTCGGGTATCCGAAATCCGCAGTTTACGATATTGCTCAGAAGTATACGCCCGTGGAAAATTGTGGGGAGGGTTCTCCTAGTCCAGCACGGAAAACTCATGCGAAGGAGAAGACGGCAAGGACCCCGGAAGTCGTACGAAGGGACCAAGACCTCATTTTGGAGGATCCTGGGAGCTCGCTCAGAAAAATGGCGACCATCTAGGGTGTAAGCGAGCCTTCCGCGCGTCAAATTGCCGAAGAGGACCTGAGGTACACGTTCTACGTAATAAGGGTGCGACGGATGCTGCTCGAGGCTGCTAAAGCAAAAAGAATTGCTTCTGTGTTCACTGAAGAAGAAGCTGTGGGTCGCATCCGGTTTTCCCTCCCAACTCCCAGATTTGAAGCTTACATGTGAAGCGTTATTGAGCGGGTTACTAACAAGTCCAGACATCCTAATGTGGCATCCTACAGGCGGCTATTGAAACAGCATTCATTAATTTACAACGAGATCAGTTAAAGAAGGCGTGGTCGCGATTCAGGCGGAGAATTGAAGCGGTGATTGAAGCAAGCGGGCGTTACATTGAGTTATAAATTTAAAGAGAATTCCTAGCACTAAGATATAATAACTTTTTTAGTAAATGTTACTTTATAAGTAATAAATACTTATTATAAACTGCGTGTTCTTTCCGGATTTTTTTTGACGCACCCTGTATATCGTGCAAGTTTTGATCTTCACAATTTGTATGATTTCTTCTTCTTTTTCGTAGCCCTACAGCCTCTTTCTGGCCTTCGCTTAGAGATAGATAGAGTATCTCATGGTCATGATCTAATGTATCTGCACTTCACAAGGTGATATTATCATTATTACGCTTTGGCCGTGTGTACGTCCACCTAGCTGCGATACGTTCTGATTTTGAACCAGCGCGTATCATAACTGAACAGGCTTATAGTCCGTCCGAAGAACCACTCGAACTAAATCTCGTTGACGCCAACGAAACTTGAACCAGAGACCTTCGGCTGACAGGCTTAGTACTCTAACCACTAAGCCCTTTTGAAAAGAGCGCTCTGCTGCTATCTTTTCTTATTTAATCCAGCAGTTAGGCTCTCCATGAGCCTATCTGATTGGTTAAATCTTTCGATTTCAATGAGATATCCTGCAATATGCCCGTCACTGCTTCGTGATACAGTTAAGCTCGAGAGGATTTTGATGGTGTCCTACTTGCAACTTTCTGTGTAGTTACGTGTAATTTCATTATCAAGACAGGTCGAAATGAGGACAAAGGATGATATTTACAGACAAAAGAGATAAAAAAACTGAATCTCAAATCAAATTTAGTAATTTATGATGCTGTGTTCTCTTTCCCTACTGATATGATACTTTCCTAAACATGACCTTTAACTTCTAAGTTTATTGAATTTTTTGAAATTTTATACGTTGTGCTGTCTGCTTTGATATGATACTTCTATCATTTACGTAGCTTTCACTATGGGTATTTGCCTACGGACTTATCGAAATAACAATAATCTTGTAACAGAAGGGTTATGAAATAGGCTATAAGACTCGTCGTTGTATCGCAGCTATCACATATTTTCCCTCTTCAAAGCTGCTGTTTTTTCTTTAAAAATATTTGAGTAGCATGATTGTTTTGCTTCCGTAAAAAAACATAGGTTTTATTAGAAGTCCTCCTTCATACGTTGATTTAGGGAATATACCTACATCATTTCCAAAAGGTCGCCAATTGTTCCGGTTTTATAATTAGTGCTACGCTTCCTTACGGCACTTTATATTGTTAGGTCAGTGGGAACTGAAAACTATCGTTACTGTTTACATTTTTTTGGAGGACTTATCACCATTGTATTAATTAGCGGGAAAATTTTGGCAAAAGTGCTGTCCAGGATTTTCTATCTTTTAGAGGATTTTCCGAAGGCGAAATCCGGCCAAAAAGGGTTGGTAATACTGAGTGCCGAGTATGAACTCTTTACATATTCAGAACTAAGAGTGCGTAAGTCCCTTCATAGATAGTTGGTCCATTCGCCATGATACCGTATCAGAGCTCATGAGCCTGTCGTTGTAGGCTGATGTTCTCAATTTGTTTTTACCTAGAGTTGTTTGTATCTGGTTTCCATGTATTTCCTGTTTGATAGTATTGATCTTAAGTTATCAGAGAATTTAAAAGTATTAGCTTTCATTGAAATCCTTCAAATTTTATATAGAATTTCAGCCTGCCATTTCTCTTTAAGTAACTCTTTACAAACAACAAAAACTCCAACTCCTGCAAGTAATTGAATTCTTATTCAGGAGTGCAAAGTTGCATCCCATTACATTTTCAACTCCTTAGAGTAATGGAAACAAATCCATTACCCATTACAACTACGAAAGTTGTAATAGATAACATCTCTATTCGCATTGCTTAGTAATCTAATTCTTCAAGTACAATTACTTGTAATGGGAATTGAAAAGAAATTGCAATAGAATCCTCGCAGCTCTGTATACGATGAATTATTAAATGATGTAAAGATATAAATAGGAACCTTGCCGTTGGCCGATTTCACTTCTTATACGTTAAATATGCTCTTTTCATAGTGAGATATTTCCTAAATAATCTTGCTTTTCTTCTATTTCCTTATCCTTCGTACTCGTAAAAATGTGCCATACTACAAATTATTAATTATCGAATTGATACCTACTTTAATGGCGTCAATGCAATCTTAAAGAACATCAAAGGAACCCCAATATTAGTGTTAAACTATAATTTCCAACAAAGTCACACACCATAATTTCCCACATTGTTATTTTAGCTAAACGCAAAATTGTTTTTTTTATTGCAATTTTAATTTGTTCGAGACAAACAATTTACGGAATGTTTTAACCGCTGCCGTTTGGATAAATGCCAATTGAGAATTTTTTTGGATGAAATGGTGAGAATGGCGTTTTCCATTCTTTTCAACAGCGAAATAAATATGATAATATAAAAAAATGTTATATTTGCATGTCTACATGCCATTGCATGTATTTCGGGTCAATTGATGTGTTTTTATTTTAAATTTGTTTCTTCTCATTTCTGTTATGGGTTCGAAGAACCCAACACAAATCTTAATGATATTGATAAATTTAAAATTACATTGAAATTATCTTTTGCGTGTATGTAGTACTGCAAGAATTTTAACTGAACGGCGTGATTTAAATCGTGCCACAAAAAAATTCGTTTAATTTATGAATGGGATTCAATTATTTATAATTAATTTTTGAATAGTAGTCTTTGGAATAGTTCTTTATGTTCTGTGACTATTATTTAAATATTTTCTCAACCATTCCAAAAATCAAAACTCTCTCGGAATTGTTTGGGGAGTCAAGGCTTGAATTTCCTGCTAATAATTTAAAAGGAAATAAAATTGTCTTCAACACTTCATCATGACCCTTTACATAAAAATTGATTTTAACCACATTGAAATATTTTAAGTTTTTCACAACTCGGAAGATATTTTCATTCGGTTTTATTGGCAGCATTAAAAATCATCAAACATTCACAAAAAAGTCAAAATTTGTCCATCTACCATGATAATATCTTTCATAAGAAATGAAATGTTGACGAAAGATGAAATTATCTGCTGGGATCCACTTGACACAATTTTCATGATTTATTTGGCGCAAGGCTTAGTTGTAAGTCTGCATGCTCGCAGATACGACGAATATTTGATGGAAAGATATGTTTAGATGTTCTTAATTATGATTTTTATCTAAGACGAAACGTTTACGCGTTTGTTTCAAACAGAAAAAGAAAAAATATTTTTCTTCCGCGCAAAATTTACGACTGGGGCTATTTGAATTCACAGATGTATCAAGCGTGCAATTCAATTTAAAAATTAGATAAAATTTTTAAGATTGAACCAACCAAAAAACTATGATGGCATTATATTTCGTGGAGTGGGTTTTTTGGCATATGTGAAATAAATTCGTTTCAGCTCTATAATAATATCAATGAGGGGAAATTTGCTCGGTCCGGACGGATTTATATAATTATGCGATTTGATTGATTATACTCGTATCTTGCTGAGATACATATGAATGTTTTTAGCATGTTAACGAATATTGTAGTGAATTTTTGTGGGGATTGATATAAAGTCTTTTGGAATTACTAAGAACTGAATCATGAAAGAGTCATAGATGAATTTGTTTTTTCGGTAAATGACTAGAATACTATTTTTTCAATCTTAAGAAAATTTTAGAATTGTTTATACCAAGCTGAATAAAGTAATATGTAGATTCAAATTTTAAAGAATATTTCTTTGATAATAATACCAAATGACAAAACGTACTCTAATGGAAGCAGGCATATTTGTATTACGAATACACCTTCAATTGTTTTACTGTTATTCAAAATTTTTCAATTGGCTAATTCAACAGATTTGATTTTAATATGAGCCACTTACTATTGAAGAAGGTTATCGAAAAGAAATAAGGGTTAGTTCTCAAAAGGTGTAAACTGGTCTGTTAAGGATATGCTTTCAATAAACCTATCTATCTATAAAAACTTTGTGTTACAATCTATAACAAGGATAGTGTGAAAACCTGGTCCCGAGACGAAGGAAAGTTTTTTAATTGGTCCGTTAAGAAGGGTCAACAAAAGTTTTAGTTGGGTTTACCCCGAATCCGCTAACAATTAGGCCATTTAAAACCAGCTTCAGCTCCTTTTATAAAATTCATCAAAACATTTTAATCAATATCTCCTTTTCATCCTTGGTCTTGATTTCCTGGAAGAGGCCATGTCGACATCATATACGACTTGTAGACGTGGCAATGAACTGTACCCAGCAGGGTCAACTGTTCGGCCAATCGACGGTCTATTTTGTTGGTGGCTTCTCGCAGACTTGTTCTGCTCGGTCGTGGGTCGGGCCACGAGTAAACATGCCTATCGTTATAAATTTCGTCGGCCAACGACGGCCAAGTTTTTAAAATGCATTACTATCTCAACTTTCTAACTTTTCATTGTCTTACTTCTGACTGCAATCAAGTATTAAATTCTAGACTTTTTTTTTAATACCTCCATTCCCTACCACTCTCTCCATCACTCTTTCTTCGTCGCACAACGCTCGTGCGATCTGCATTCACATTACGTCGCTTGGTCCTTTGTGCCACCCAGACAATGTTTAACACATCGGTATAAGGGGGCACACAATATAATGTGAACTAGTCCTTTTCATGAATATCTAGTCCAAAAAAAAATCATGATCAGCTCTCAGAGATAAAAAAAAAATTCAACATAATACGACGCATTCAAAAAAAAACTCTGAGTAACTGTCACTTCAGTATCTCGCCGATAGGGTCAAAAAAGAACGCCCTAAGATACTGGGCTCATGAAAGCAGGATTACAGGTCCACTCTTCAATCAGTGGTCATTAAATGCTCCCTTAGTCTTTTCTTAAATACCATAAGTGAGTTTGCTTCCTTAACAATCTCTGGTAGATTGTTATATATACGCAGAGCATCATTCGTTGCATCGTTCTTTAGACGATCCGTTCTGGCAAAAGGTATTACGAATTGATCTGCATTCCTCGCATTATATGGGTTGATCTGTGATACTGTAATTAATGGCGCTCATTCCGATCCATTAATTTTTGAATTTCTGTAGATAAACTTAGCTTTCTCCATAATAATAATTTGACTAAAGGTAAATGATTTAGCCAATTGGTAAACCAAACTAGTTTGAGTAAGCATTGGCAGCTTCAGAATGTTTTTATACGCTTTGGTCAGCAGCCTGGATATACTGTTTAAATGTTGCTTTGCTGATTGACTCCAAATAAGTACTCCATAATGCAATTTCGCCAGGACAAACGCATTTAGAACAAGTTTCTTGATGTGCATTGGAAAATCCTCATATCTTCTTAACAATCCTATTATTGGGGCTAATTGCCTCCTTAAGCTATTTATGTGTGGTAACCAGGTCATACGATGGTCTATGATAAGACCAAGATATTTCATTTCTAGCACTCTTTGTAATTTTTCGCCATTAATATTTAGGTCGATATCTATGTCTCCTTTGTTCTTTTGCTTAAAAACAATATATTTTGTCTTTGAAGTGTTCAATACTATTTTGTTTTCCTCGATCGTCGTTGATAGTGTTCTCAATGGCAGTTTGTCTCGTCCTGAATAAAGTAGAACTGTGTCATCAGCATATAATGTGTGATATCCCGTCAGCCCACATGTATTTAGATTATTTGTGTATAGCAGGAACAAAGTTGCGCCCAGTATTGAACCTTGGGGAACTCCTGTTTCCGTAGGCGCATGATCGCTCAGGACATTGTTGATTAAAGTTCTCTGCGATCTTCCCTCCAAGTAACTCTTAAACAACTGCTTAGGACTACCCTGAATGCCGTACGATTCAAGTTTACGAAGCAAGAGGTCATGATCAACTGTATCAAATGCTTTTTTCAAATCCACAAAAATTGCGATGACATAATCACCCCTGTCAAGTCCTATATTGATGAAACGTGTGACAGAATGTAGGGCATCCAAAGTACTCTTGTTCTTTTGAAAACCAAACTGATTGTTTAGTATTTTTTCAAATATCTTACTAAATCCCGTCAGCAGCGCAATCGGGCGATAGTTATTCGGGTCAAGATGATCACCACCCTCAAATATAGGAACTATTTTTGCAAGTTTTTCTTCTTCCGGAAAAGTTCCATTCCTAATATGCTCGTTTATAAAATTTGCCATAATCTGGGCTATGTCCTCCTTTATTATAATAATCTCATTCATCGTGATGCTATCAATGCCTGGCGCCGTATTCTTTTTCAATTCATTGATTACATTTAAGACTTCCCTTTTATTTGTTTGATGAATGTGAAGGATGGAATTTATTGCGATATTTGTATTATTTACATTGCCTGCTGAACTGGCAACGATTTCTTTAGTGATTCTTCCACCAATTGTTGAAAAAAAGTTATTCAATGAGTTCGCCGCGTCACGTGGACATATGTGTTAGAGGGCCCATCAGGATTCAGTTGAAAGTTTTGTGATATACCCTGGGTTGAAGAGTTATCCTTTACCTCATTTATTATTTTCCATATTTCGCGGGAGTTAAAACTTAAAGCGTCAACTACTACCGAACACCGTCGCGGCGTCGGAAATATACTATGTAAAAACAAATGAAATGAACTACGCTGAAAAAAAATAAATTCAAATTGCAATCATCGGCACCGCAAACCGAGACTATTCGAGGGAAATTGTCACTGATATACCTAACGTTACGCTTTCAATTACCTGCTGCAAAAAAAAAGAGGCATCGAAAAGAAAGACATGGTTTTCCTTTCAGCAATTCATTTTATTACCTTCTTCGATAGAACTACAGTCCAAATCGGAAAATGGCCTGCCCAGTCAGCTCGACAATTAGACGCGTTCTCCAATTGGATGTTCCCCATTAATTACTTGCAATACCATAGAAATAATTTGAGTTAAGGCTTATGAATTTATTTTGTAGTAATGTCAATTCACAATAATATTAAGGTAGACGTTTGCTGTGAGAAGCACGAATACAAATAAAATAAAACCCATGAGGGAAATTTACCAGTCTTCGTTTGAAGATGTTGCAATGATTCAAATTATACAATAGATATTTTAATTTTATTCAAACTAAAGTTATATTGGTTTGTTGTTAATATTTTCCAATACGCACAAAAAGAAAAAAAAATCCTTGTCAAGCGAAGATGCATGTTTCTTACAAAATTTTGGAGACAATCAATAATCATCCCTATCCACAAAAAATGTGATAAATTTGTATGTGAAAATTACAGAGTTAGATCACTGCTTTATATGGCCTACAAAATCCTTACTAATGTGTCGCGCCATAGATGATGATGATCAACAACTTCAAAAGTCAGAATCTGCCAACTCACAAACGTCTTTGACACAAAGGTCGGACTAAAGCAGGGTGATAGGCTGGCTCCATCGCTATTTAATCTAGCTCTAGAGTACGTAAAAAGGAATCTACCTGTTGATATGAAAGGCACATGATTCTACAGGTCGAGCCAAATTATAGCCTTTGTGGGTGACATCAATATTTTATTTCGGTCCTTTTCATCCGCAAAAGAATTCCTGCACAAGCTGGACCAAAGAGCAAAGCAACTGGGGCTACAAATCAACGATCCCAAAACGAAAGTCATTATACAAGCCAAAGAACATTTCCAAAAGACAAATCAACGAATCTAACCTGGAAAATGTATATAAATTTAATTGGATATCCTGAAGCACAGTTGTATAGACAGGGGAACCAAAATCCAAGTATACAAATATGTGAAAAAAATGTACTATGCTACGGATGTGAGTCATAAATCATCATTCTAGCCTCCGCAAACGTTTTGAACACTTTCGAAGGCGGGTCCTGAGACGGGCGTATGTTAGGTATCAAACAAGAAGAGGATCAGTGGCGAATGACAACCACGAGTAGTATGAATAGTTCGATGAGCTAGAGGTCTCGACTGTGATAAAGCTGCAATGGGCTGAGCACGTACAAGGGCGAGTGCCCAAATAGACATTCTTCCGCGAAGCTGAGAGGCCGAGACAGCTGGAGGTAACCCCTGCGAGAGAACAAGAAAAAGGGCTGTCGTATTCCGACGACGGAAATCCAAACAATATAAGCTCCCCTCCGTAAATATAATCAATAATGATTATAAAGAATAGTGTTTCAGAGATTTAAAAAAATTTGAATTATCAAACAACCAACAATAAGCAAATCCAAGGAAAAAAGCTGAAACGATAAATTACTTACCCCTGTTTAGTTGTGGTGCGCTCAACTAAATACAATAGGTTGAAAGCGTTCAAAATTTATTTTTAATTTAAATAGATGAAAAATAAACTAAATATTTACCTGGTTACCCAGAATTATGGCAGCGAAATGAAGGTTTATAAAATTGTAGTTTCCTTCCAACTTCATCCAGACAAAACTATATTCTGTTCTGCCGAATAGTCCATACTTTAATTATTTCAACTATTTAACAAACTTCCGTTTTCCCTCATGGACTTATCAATTATTCGATAAAGGCACTCTCTGAAACCCGGTCATTATTGGTGACAAACTGAGTTTTGGAATTCCCGCAAATGCGCCTTAATTGCACCCCACTGGACATATATAACATCACAATGCATTCCGATTCACTCGATGAAGTATTTCTCTCAGCAAAGTAGGCCCAGGATCGAATTGGTGCTATCCCTCTATACCATGGTGTAGCTGAAAATGCAATTGGATAACGTTCATTAGTTTTGTTTAATGTTTAGTAAAATATATAATTCTTCCTGGCGCTGCTGAGTTTCACTCAACTGACAAACCATCTTTTTTCTTTGAAGAAATCACATAAAAGCCGAAACCATCAATTTCTTTAAAAGAAATTCGCATTGCCACTTGAGGGCGCATCCAACCGTTTTCCGAAGCGGTTTTGTGGTCCAGAAAGTGATTTCTTTCGTGATCCTATGAATTTTTTTTGCACATATCAGTTGACTCCTTTCTTCATAGTAAACCTACCATAATTGTTGAACTTAACAGGATACACACTCCTAATGCTGGCTCCTCATCGCCTGCTGTTCATGTTAGTATAGGACTGCAGCGTCAGAAGGCTGTTACGGTCGAAGTCACTAGGATTCACGCTGCTACTGCTAGTTCATCATCGATTGCTGGTCCATTTACTTCAGAGGGTCCTAGGAACGTTGGTCATCTATCACAAATTAGTCCAGATGAGATTAATTTTGCACGTCCATCGTCTTCATCTCTTTTTCATAGTCGTCTCTATCGGGTTGTTGCTCCACCTAGTCAAATTTTCATCTCTTGACTGGCGTATCAGACTTCAGTGGATAGCATATTAAATGATATAAAAGCAAAACTTGGAAGTTTAGATGAGATTATCAGTTGCTCAAAGCTGACAAAAGAAAATCTGCCCGACCGAGGAATGTCCTCGAAATTGACAGCTATGCCCAACTATAACGTTACCAACAGCACTAATTTCTGGCTTCCTGGGCCACTGGTTGAACCATTTGTTCCTGCAAAAAAGATGAATTTTCACCGCAATCAATTGGTACATAAAAAAAATAGTGCAAAGTAAAGTTAAGAACAACATTCATATCTATTATCAAAATTTGTTGAATCTTTTTGTTGAACCTTTTTTTAGTACTTCTTGTTCTACCGCGTACGATGACATCATCCCTACTACGGAGACGTGGTTGAATGAAAGTACATATCTTTAATAATGAGCTTTTAACTGAACACAATATTTTCAGATGGAATCGGGAGATCTCATCTTCATCTAAATTGGATGGTGGGGGGCGTCCTGTAGCTATAAAGAAGACATGGTCTTCTTTTGTTCTACGAATTTTTTTGCAAAACTCTTTTTTAAATTTTTGATGGCTTAATTCAATTTAAATAATTTCGATCTAACAAACATAGCTTAAATCAACTTATTACGTTAAGTAGTTTCCGAGATTTACTACATTTTTTAAACAAAAACATACTTTTTTGTTTGAATTTAATAACTTTTGCCATCAACTTTTTGCAAAACGTAATAAGTTGATTTAATAGCCAAAGGTTCATTCTGAATGTTAGCTAAAATTTTTTTGCAAATATTCGTAACGTTTCTGAGATGAACGACTGTAAAGTTTACCCAAATTTGCAGTTTCAGTGGGGGCTGCGCCTTAATGTAAACAGCAAGCTGTCAGATCTGATGCTTTCTAAAATTTCTTATCAGGACCTGTCTCTTGCTCGGGTTTCAGTCTCCTATCTCGACATTGCTGCTATTCATCCTTCAATAATTATGACCCTTTCTCTGACTCATTTAACTCGCCCCAGAATTCGTGCTCGTCCTGAGTACAATCCGGCTATCAGTCAATTTCCTCACATCTGTCTTCCGTGGACTGGCAAAATTTCCTCGCTGGTCTTGATTGTGATAAAGCGGTGTCCGAATTCGACACCTTTCTCTTTATTATTATTCACAATTTTACATTATTTTACTCCTAGTCATGATAATGCCCCAGCTCACTAGGCACGTCAAGGAAGCCTTGAAAAACAAAAATAGAGCACACAGAATGTGGAAATCCCGAAGAACGATTAAGTCTCGCTTAAAGTTGATTAGGCTCCGCTCGATTGCTAATACGGAAACTTTGAGAGCCAAACAAGCGTGCTATAATAATATAGAAAGAATCTTTCATTCTTACCAAAAAAAGCCATTTTGGTCTTTTGTTAAATCTCAAAGAACTTCAGGTGCCTTTCCTGAAACTATTCGATGGAATAATATCACTGGTTCGTCTACCTCAGAGATTTCTAATTTATTCTCAAAGTCTTTCTCTACATTTTCCTCATATAACACGATTACTCTTCCTTCCTCTTTTCCTATAGTTCCTCCCTCAACTATCTCCTCGAGTTTGATGAATCCTCTCCTAGTCGAGTCTATTATCAGTTCCATTGATCCTAATGTGTTCCCCGGGGCCAGATGGCATCCCTAACAATTTTTTAAGTTCATTAGCTTCTTCAATTAGCTTCCCACTTTCCTTACTTTTTAACTTAAGTCTGTCAACTGGTCTCATGCCAAATTGCTGGAAGTAGAAAACTATTACCCAATTTCTAAACTTTCCTCCTCTCCTCAAATATTAGAACGTATTGTCCACACAGAGATTTACTTACATATCACTTCGTTCACGAATAGCTTCTGAACAACATTGCTTCGTTCCAAACAGTTTCACCACTTCTAACCTCTTAGAATTTACTGACACCGTAGCTTTAGCCCTAAATGACGGCCTTCAAGTGGACGTTATTTACACCAAATTTTCTAAGGCGTTTGACACTGTTAATCATGAGATCCTTAGTGGAAAATCGCAGAATTATGGTTTATCTGGTTCCGTCTTGTTATGGCTAATTTTCTATCTAGGTACTAGAACCTGTCAAGTAGTCATTGAAGACGCATTGTTGACGCCATTTCATCCCAGCTCTGGAGTTCCTAAAGGTTCCATCTTGGGTGCTTTTCTTTTCACAATGTTCGTTAATGATCGCCCTCCAGCGCTAACTTCCCGTTGTCTCTTATTTGCAGATGACGAAGATTTTTAGAGTTATTAGTTCCTCTGCGGACTGCCAAATTCTTCAAAATGATCTGATCTCTTTGCCTTCCTGGTGTAGTTCCAACCATTTATACCTAAATGTTCCGAAATGCCATAAAATATCGTTCACCTTAAAGAAATCCCTAAGAACACATCTAGTTTCTCCTAGATATTATCGAAAAAGTAGTCCCGGTAGAAATGCGAATACCTTTGATATTCCATTCGCTCGGGTTGACCCCTACTTTCATTCTCCGCTGCTTAGGTTACATCGCAATCATGATCGTCTTCAAATTGGTCCTTTTCCTGATTCTCTATGTTTACTTAAACTAAAGCATTATAGTTTGCTTAGTTGTTGATTCTATAAAAATTTTTACTACTTCGCCATTTGTGTTGGACTTCACTCTGTAAATGGCAGGCAAATAAATAAATATAAATATTCGATCCCATGCCTATCTCGCTGCCTGCAACAGTTTCGCTGATAACTTACCCTTTTTTGTCATCCTGATTTCTATGAGACATCAACGTCAACAGTATACCCACTTGTGCCATTACATAATTATATGAAGCGCACTAGCTAGAGGCCACGATTAACCAAGCAACCTTTTTAAAAAACTTGGTAAGGTCCAACGTCAAACACCAGATCCCGAATATTGCACGCACACAAAATGCTTGATGCGTAATCCAAATACACCTTTTAGATGTATAATCCAAAATCAAAGAAAGAAAATTAAAGCCGTATTATGAAAGTGCAATATTAATAGGAGAGTATCAGGGAGGCTTTCGAAGCCATCGATGTGCACCAACACTTTGTAGACTTCAACAACCATACGACAGTGTCGACAGAAATGCGCTGTATAATATAATGCTTGACTTTGGCGTCCCAACAAAACTAGTCCGTATGGTCAAGGCCACGATGCTATACATAGAGCCCCAGGCCAAGGTAAACAGCGAATTAGCGGACAGCTTTATAACGGAATCAGGCTTAAAATAACGAGATGGGCTTGCCCCGATGCTCATTAATATTGTGCTGGAGTACGTCATAGGGTAGACATCAGCTGAAACCTCTGGTACACTTATGCTCAAGTCCACACAATAAGTAGCATATGCTGACGATGTCAACATTATAGCACGTTCAATCTTAGATGCCAAAAGAGAATTGCTGAGCTCACAATCTGAAGCAAACCGAATAGGTCTACGAGTTAATGAAAATAAACTTAATTTATGACTCAAACGAGGAAGAAAACTCCAGTTCGACAAAACCTGTCCGTAAGCGAATATAACCATAACTCCGCCGTAGACGGTCCCAAGCCCGTTTGAGAAAGAAGGAGAAAACCCCCTGTTTCTCCAACGTACAGCTTCCATGATTCTCATCCTAAACCCCATGATTATATGGTATTAAGTGTTCTCGCGGTCGTGCATTCGGTTTACGGGTTCCCCAATAATACGAAATTAAATTCCGAGAAATGCTAATAATTATAAATACATCTACAGCTCTGCTACTAAATCCTACTTACACCCCCTTTGTGGGGACGTAAGAGGGTGAAGACGAGTCTTCCACGTCTGATAAGGAATCGAAGTAATACCCATGCCGCCCGAATGGAGGCTAGCTGACGGGCTTACTCCCCGTCCCTGGAAAACCCTACATTGTCTCGAAACCTCAAGAAGAGCCTCAGAATGAATTGGACTTACGGCAACGACCTCGCAAACGGAAAAAGGACTATGACGTTGGATCCTGGAATGTCAGATTACTCAATTATCCTGGTCCTTTTATGGACTTTTTAACAACAGGCGAGTCAATTTCAATTAAAAATACTGGCAATCCAGGAAACAAACTGGACTGGAAATAATATTCAAGACATGAGATCGCACAAAATATTCAAAAGTGGAAAGCGTACTGCAAAAAGAGAATTCGGAGTGGTCTTTATTGTGGATAGAGACAGGAAATCACTTGTTAGTGAGCGGTTGTGTGCGACTCGTATATAAGCGAAATTCTTCAAAATCTGTCTGATAAATATACAGGCCCCGACCGACGAAAAGGAAGAAGGAACGAAGGAAACGTTCTACAATCACCTGGAAAGACTAGTTGACTCATTGCCTACAAACGACACAAAAATAATTCTGAGTGATCTCAACGCTAAGGATGGCAATGACCTATCTAATCGAGGAACGACTGGAGGATGTAGCCTCCACGTTGAAACAAATGACAACGGCCAGGGCCTGGTTGACTTTAGATGTAGCAGAAATCTATTCATACGTTCGACTTCCTTAACGGATTCATAAAATGATTTGGGTATCAGCATATTGCAACACAAAATCAGATCGACTATGTTCTGAACCAACGACGTTGGATCTCGAGCATATTTGACGTCCGTAAATACCGAGGAGCCAATTGTAACTCAGATCATTACTTGATCAAATTAACCTATCGATGTCGCATGTCAAAGGTATATTCGGCGAATAGTAGCCCGCTTTAGGAATTTGTCGATTTGTTGCTGACCAATAACGCATATTTTGCTTATTAATAAAGAAGCAGAAGATTATTTTTCGATGAAATCGACTCAAAATTTCGGTAGCAATTTATAATAATTTCAAAACGTTGCTGATTCGTGAACTTTACCATGATTAAAATGTTGACTTTAATCAACGTTTTGACATTGACAGTTTATTAAAAAAGTTTAAGGGTGCGTTCATATAAAGATAGGAAATTTTTATGTCCCTGATAGAAAACCCTATATTTTAAGTTAGTAGGAGGAATTGATGTAATTTTCTTTGATGCACTTTGTTCAGGAACTGAACGTGTTGGGCGAGCGTGGTTAGTTATGCTGATAAATCTGTTCCTTGGTGATGTAGCAGTTCCGGGATGGTCTTCAGCTTGCTCTGTAGATTGTCTTGATCGTAGAAGGTATGTTTGCCATCTTTTCTTCGATAAGTTACCAATTAGGAGTAACAAGTACTGTGGTTGCTGCTGGCACCGTGTACTCCTTAATTTTTTGCACAGTGTTTGCAGGTTACTGGATGTTTGAAACCTCGCTCATCAAGACCTGCTGCGATAATTTGGTGATCGGTTCAGAGTTTGAAAATGCTGGCCGTTGTGTGGTCGTGTTAAATTTCTCAGGTGGAATCTCTTTCATAAAGAACTTAAAACAATCATTTCCTCATTGAGTGATGACCGAAGCGTGGCTTCTTTGGTTTCTATAATGCAATTTGTTGCTGTGCATATTATTCCTATATCTATAAATACGATTTCCTGCCACTGGGCCTTCCAGATCAAGTGTGCTGGAACTGTCGGATCAGCAATAAAAAGCCATGTTTTCTTCATCATAAGCTTTTCCCACAATATATGTTCGCTCTTTATGCTAAATGTGGGACACATGATACGATTGTGCGTGTTGTAGATCTCTTCCAGGATGTAGTTAGGTTTTGTCATCATATTCGTGGTCATTCCAGGTGAGCATATCAGTCGTTCTCTTCGGACTTGCATGCTTCTAGTTCATCTTGGTTCAGAGTGAAGTAAACTTGACGATCAAAATTTACGGCAGCTGTGGGGGGTCCTGCATCAATCATAATGTAACGATCTGCATCTTGCTAGTGTGGAACAGCCGTTACGTGGATGAGGTCGTAGCTGATATTCTCAATTATTGAGTAGATATAACACTTTTCTCATCTTGTAGTGTTGCTTATGGGAAAATTTACTTCTAATCTGAAATTCCCACGTAGTACGTGAACATTGCCCAGTCTGTCAACGTAGAACGCTCCTTTAAGTCTGATAACATCGTAGTTGGTGGTCGTAGGATCTGCCAGACCCCGTGTTAAAAGGGAAAACTCAAGAAGGGCTAGATTCATAAGCATTGTTGACCAGGTGCAAGGAGCAATTCTTATTTTCTTTTGAGGATGCTTGTCTGTTTTCAATTGGGGTGATCCGTCACATTTTCGCTTCTGAGGATTAGCTTGAAGGCGTAGCGTGTGGTCTGGCTTGAACAGGCTTAAATGCAGAATCGACGTGAGCTTGGGTTTCTTCAGACCTTCGTGTTTGCTTCGCTGCACTATCTTGCGAGATCTCAACAAGAAGACGATAGAGATTGACGATAGCGACTTTCTTGAATTTATTGCCACTGTATCTAACTGTTGCTGTTCGCACTTAATCATCTGTTCCTGGTTGAACTTTATGAAGTCGGACGAGTGGCTAGTTGGCCGGCGGCATGTCTCATTCTTTTATAAGTACTAATTCCTAAATTTTTATATTGCCTTCGTGTTTAGTCCATTTCATATGTCGTTCAAGAGTGTGCAAATACTCATTTGTCCACCTGTTCCAGAATGTTTGATGCATTGCAGTGAGCATCTGTCAACGTTCATGTAGAGTTTTCTACAATCTATCCAGTTCTGGTAGAGCTGACAATGGGCGACCAATCAAAAGATGCTGGGTGTCAGAGCATCCAAGTCATTTGGATCGCTGGATATGGATGTGATCGGTCTTGAATTGAGGCAGGCTTCTATTTGACATAATATCGTGAATTCAAATACACGTTTGATATGCCCTTTGACTGATTTCACTCCAGTATAACATTTCTGGAGAACCGGTATAACATTTCTGGAGACTCTATCTTTGGCTGTTATCCGTGCTTAATCGCTCGTGGAACTTTCAATGACTTCTCGGACATTTTTTTCCATTTGGCTACTCGCTCAGACAAAGTTCGTTCCGTTATCACTAAATACAATATGTCCTTACAAAGCACTCTTCTACCAATGAAACGCTTAAACGTCACCAAAAAAGCTTCTGTTGAAGGATCACTTACAAGCTCCAGGTGGATAGCTTTCGTCACCATACAGGTGAACAGGGCGGTGTATCCATTGAAGATCACTGATCCTTGTCCTTTAGACATTCTTATACTAAAGGGTCCCGCATAGTTTACGCTGCAGTGTGAGAATGTGCTTGATGGAATGATATGTACGGCGAGTAGGTTACCCATTTGTTACTCATTAGATCTCTTCGTGAATTTACAGCAGGTTATACAACGATGGATCTCGTATCGGATAACCTTTTGATTGTTCACTATCCAGTATCTTATCCGTAGATAGTTCTGACCTGGACCTTGCCATAATGAGTCTTTATGTGTGCTTCCCTAACAATAAGGTAGGTTATACTCGTATAGTAACGTTGCAGTAGTAGAATAGGGGACTTCGTATCTTGCGAGATGTTAGCATTCTGGAGTCTTCCTCCGACTCGAAGGATTTCCAGATCGTCTATGAAAGAATTGAGCGGTCGTATTTTAGCGCTGGCTCCTTTGTTTGCCTTTAAATCAGCTATGCATTGAGAGAACACTTGTTGTTGAATGATGGAGATGATTTTGAGATGTGCACTTTGGAGTTCATTGGGTTGTAAGATGCCTATTCTCTTCCCCTAACGTGGTTTGCTACAATTGTGGGCGGATCTGGGGCAAAGACAAAAATCCTTGTCAATTTCTGTATACTGTAGTAGCGTTCCTAAAGTTCGACTTCTTGTTTTGTTGTGCATGTTGATACTATTTTAATCGAGACTTCAATGTTAGCCGTTTGTAGCAACCAAGTGGGACCACTCCACCATAATTTATGGCTGTGCAATTCTTTCGGACTTATTCCTCAAGTAGCACAATCATGCCTAATAAAGATGGTTCTTTCTGCAGCCATGTCAACGTTATCGTCGAAACACTCCAAATGAAAATTGGTACCTTTGCTATATTGCTAGAGTTGATGGTCTGATGAAGTAGGTTGTAAAGAAGTACTGCTGCCATAAGCTCAAGTTTTGGAAGCCGTATTTCTGACTTCACGCATGTGCCTTTAGTTTTCGCACAGAGTAGAGTCGTGCTGATTATGCCTTTCTCGTCAATTGATTTGCTGTATCCCACTGCGGCGTATGCTATCTTTGAGGCGTCGCAGAAGCCATGAAGCTATAGTTTAGTGTTGGAAGTGTAGTGGATCCAACGTAGGGTCCTTAAGCTTTCTAGATGCTCTAAACCTTCATAATCTCCTCAGAAGGCTCTTCGTCCCAATTTACTCCTGTTTTCCAGACGTCTTGCATTAATAATTTTGCCCTTATAGTGACGGGTGCTAACCTTTGAAGTGGATCATATATGGTAGCGATATTTGATAAAAGGCTTCATTTCGTCAATTTTTCTCTGCTTTTTGATTTGGGAACCTTGTACTGGAATTCATCTTAACATGGATTCCAATAAATTCCTAGTGTTTTTAAAGAGGCACCTTGTGTTATTCGAAGCAGACCCTTCTCTCTCACATATTCAGAAATTGTCGCTAGTAGCTCTGCATCATTGCTAGTCCACTTTCTGAGGTGAAAACCATCCTTTTTGAGCAGGTCTGTAATTTCTTTTTGTAGTTTTGTTGCTTTTTCTTTTGAATCTGAGACACTAAGCATATAATCGACATAGAGGTCATTTTGAAGTACTTTGGCCGCATGTGGATACCTTTTGCCTTCATCTTTTGCCAGCTAAATGAGACATCGTACAGCCAAAAACATGGAACAGCATGTACCGTAAGTGACAGTGTTCAACCGATACTCATCAATAGTTTATGTTTTACCGTCTCTCCAAAGGATCCTGTGCAAGTCTGATTTTGGCTTGACAGGATGATTTGCCGAAACATCTTCTCAATGTCCGCCGTATAAACATATTTATGCTTTCTCCATTGTAGTAAAAGCTGGGCTAAATCTTGCTGTAACTTAGCTCTAGTATACAGCAAGTCGTTCAGGCTGGGTCCTTCTGAGGTTTTTGCAGACACATCAAATACGACTCGGAAGATTTGTCGTAATGCTATCTTCCTTACGTACTGGGTGATGTGGCAAGTAGAAACGCTTCTGATGTCACCGATGTATAGATTTACGTTTTTCATATAGGCGAGCTCATGATATTCTTGCAGATACGGGTATTGTTTTTTCAATTCTGAAACCTTTTCCAGCCTTTTCTCGACTTGTTTGTATCTTATCAAAGCTTGCATTTCTTTCATTGTTTTCATCTTAAATAGAAGTTAGACCACATATCTTTCCTTGGTAGTCTCTTTTGTGAGTTCCTTGGGAGTGTTCTTCGCACCTGACTTTAGAAGGTGAAGGCTCCCTTTCGGTAATATCGTTATCCATCTCAAAGAACTTTTCCACTGATTTATGGAATCCAGATGCAGGATATCGATTTTGCTGTACTCTTTTGAGTCTTAGACATAGTTTTACCTAATAAAATCCAGCCAAGCTTCGTCTTTTGGGCTAATAATGGATCTTTCTTCCTTAAGCCTTCTTCAATTATCTGTTCAAGGACTTCTGCTCCAAGTATTATATCTATTTGTCCTGGAGAGGCAAAACTAGGATCCGCTAACTTAAGTTCTAGGACTTTGCTATATGTAGGTAGATCCACTGGGTCTTCCGGTAAGGTTGTTGTGAGCCTTGGCATAATCAATGCTTCGACTAGGGCAGTAAACGTCGATCGGAAATGTGGCGTTATCGTCTCGAATACTTTTCTGCGTATGGTTGATGATTCTTTCTTACTAATATCTGTAACAGTCGCCATTTTGAGTTTCTAAACGTAGTCTCTTTGCTGCCTTTGAAGTAATGAAAGATGACTGGGATCCTTGATCGATGTGAGCTTGGGACGGAATTCTTTCTCCAGTGCTCGATAGTGCATTTATCAGAACTGTCGGAAATAGTACCTTGGTGTTAATTCCTTTAGCATTCGTTTTCGTAGATTCACTAGTAGCAAGATGGGAAGTAACCGTTTTAAGTTTAGGAAAATTCAGAAGTGCATGGTGTGGTTTGTTGCACTCGAAGCATCTATGTGTGCTTTTACACTTTATGCTTTTGGTGTAAGTCAAGCAATTAAAGCATGATCTATTCGATGATATGAATTTATAGTGATCTTCAGCGGAAAGTTCTTTAAATTTTTCGCAGCGGTATATGAAATGTTGTTCTTTGCAATATGGACATGCTGGCTTTGTCGTCATACTGAAAACTCGCTTCTTAATATGATGCTCCTGGACTTGTGGTTTGACGCTGTTAAGACTTCATGTCTTTTGAATAGAAATTATAGAGCTGTTGTAATGATGGTATTTCCTTATTGTTGGGTAATGTGTCTTCAAACATGCGAGTGCTCTCGGAATCGCAATATTAGTTATGTACAGTTTTCCTATCCTGTAGGCTAAATTTTTTATTTTTTCAAAAATCCTCCTTTATTAATTATTCTTTATTTTCTTTTTCAGGCCTGTATTGACGATAATTTAGAAATGGTAGAATTTTTAGTTAGTCACGGAGCTGATATTAACCGACAGGATAATGAAGGCTGGACCCCTTTACATGCCACAGCATCTTGTGGGTAAGTTTTCTTAACATTTAGCTATGAAGCTCTGGATTTAATAAATAATTTTAATTAATATTACAGATTCGTTAGTATAGCGCGATACTTAATTGAAAATGGAGCAGATCTAACCGCAATAAATAGTGATGGTGAATTAGCAATAGATTTAGCATCCACAAATGCAATGGCCGATCACCTACAGACAATATACGATGAAAATGGTATAGATTGTGATGAAGCGCGACAAAGTGAGGAACAAATAATGTATAGTGATGCCAAAAAATGGCTACGTAGTGATGCTTCAGAAGCAGATAAGCCACATCCTAAGACTGGTGCAACAGCACTACATGTAGCCGCTGCCAAAGGCTACACAAAAGTAAGGATTCCAATATGCAATCAAAGATGTTGAATAATATGAATGTTAATTTCTTCTTTGCAGGTATTAAGCCTTCTATTAGCTGGTCGAGCTAATGTCGACAAGCAGGATAATGATGGTTGGACGCCAATGCATGCTGCCGCACATTGGGGTCAAAAGGAATCCATTCAAATGCTTGTCGATGCTATGGCTGATATTGATATTAAAAATTATGCCGGACAAACACCAATTGATGTAGCAGAACCATCGATTGTTAAGTTCTTAGAAGAAATTAAGGCGACCAATAAGAGAATTAAACGAAGGCCTACTAGTCAAATACGGTAAGTAGTCTTTTGATTTTTAAAGGGAAATATAACATTATCCTTAAAATCCTTTTGATTGGCATCATTTTGCCCTGCATAATTTTGAAGATTAGAAAAAATCGCAGATAAAAATTACTCCCAAAAAACCGTCATAGCCTTCGTAGTTTTCAATAATCTTTTCTTAAAATTATCTTAACGGATACCTTAGAATTCAATTGTATTTTAATATCGTCAATATTCAAGGATTGAAAAATTCGAAATCAGTATATTTTCCCTGGTATTAGAACGAGTTAATTCTGACAACGGTAGTCCGCGTAGTGTAGTGGTTAGAGCACTAAGTCCGTAAGCCGAAGGTCTCTGGTTCGAGTTTCGTTGGCATCAACGAGATTTAGTTCGAGTGATTCTTCGGACGGACTATAAGCCTGTTCAGTTATGATACATGCTGGTTTAAAATCAGAACGTATCGCAGCTGGATGGACGGACACACGGCCCAAGCGTGATAATGATCATATCACCTAGTGGAGTGCCGATACATTCGATCATGGCAAGAGATACTCTAACTATCTCTAAGCGAAGGCCTGCAAGGGGCTGTAGTGCTACAGAAAAAAAATCGGACAAAGATTTGTCTAGAGCGGACAAATTACGGAAAGTAGCCGCAGCTAAATACATTTTTTAGCTATTGACGGTGAATAATAGGGATGTGATAAAATAAAATGAAATGTATTTTCTGGAAAAGCCATCGGATCATGCTTTACTGAGTGAGTAGACGCGTTTCGACTCCTTTGAGCCATCTTCAGTGTCTATAGAATGTGTGGAAGCAAATGTAGGAAATGCGTAGGATAATTTAAGCAGGTAGCTTTTAAGTTAGGCCAAGTAGAGGGATATTAGGTGTTTGTTGTTTGGGTTATTGGATGTTCGTTTGTTCTGGTTTGTCTGGCTTCCGTGTTCGCTGGAGGGTGTAGTCTAGTGCAGAGAAAATTGCGTCGGAGTTTGTAATAAGTTGTTCGTTGATAATGTTACCGTTTGTCTTTCTATGTTTATAAATTCCAAGCCTGTCTTGGATGTCAATTCCCGATCCTTTGTATTGTTTGTGTAACAATGTCGTAGAGTTTGTCATAGCGTTACGCTCGGGTGCGTAATTTTGTAGATGCGTCGCATAGTTGGAGTTTGCTTTATTATTATATAAGAAAGATCGTACGTGCTCTTTGTATGGGTTTTCCAATAACAGGTGTTATTTTGATATTAAAAGAAAAATGCCATTTTTTAATATAAATGATCGGATGTTTACTTCATTATAAAGAGGAAGGTATGCCGTTAATAGTGAAAAATAACATCAGGCAAATTACTACCACGACCACGCTTACAGGACCATATCCTTTTCATGAAATTTTCCATAACCAAATCGCAAAGTGGCTGTCCTATGTCCTCGATAGCCTCACGAATTCCATCTTTGAGGTCTTGAATCGACGCTGGACTGTTGGCGTAGACCTTCTCTTTCACGTGGCCCCAAAGGAAGAAGTCGCAAGGTGTTGAATCACAAGATCTATTCAAAATAACACCTCTTATTGGAAAACCCTATATTTTAACGTTAGTTTCCGTATTGTCCATATATACCATGTCGCAGTCCTTGCATGTCAGTTTGTGTATGCCGCTGTTCTTTCCAAATTTGTTACTTTCGAATGCAGTTTGCAGTTTGTTTTTCCCTAGAAATTCTCTTTATCTATGTACGTATGTTAAAGAAATCCACTGTTGGTCGTTCTTATACGTTTCAGTCAGCTGCCGTTCCTGATTTGGTTTATACTGTGTGATAAGTTTGTCAATATCACGTTGTTTGTATCCGTTGTTACTCGCTATTCTGTAAATGTTTAGTTAGTAGGAGTCATGAAGATGGTGTGGATACTCTAGTTTATAATTTTGTGGGGTGGTTAGATGTTACTTGTACAGGTATGATATGAGCAGTTGTGGTTGGTTATCTGTATAGTTTTTAGTCTAATCGTATTTGTTCCCGTCTCACGGTTAGGTCCATATAATTGAGTTGTCCGTTGGATTCTTTTTCTGTAGTGAAATTTATATTCGGGTGTATTCCATTCATACGAGTATAGGTAAGTATTTCGTCTTGATTATTTTCTTGTGAGTCAATAACGATGAAACAGTCATCCACATATCGTCGGTAAAATATTACATTGAATCTTTCGACACTTTTGGGTATAAAAATTTCTTCCAGAGATTGAAAGCATATTTTTGACATTATTGAGCACGTTAGATGTCCCATACCCAAACCGTCCTTGCCAATGTATGTGTTATTATTGAACCTAGTTCTGTTTGACCATGGTTTTAATGAGATTGAGTAGTTGACCTGTGAATCGCCGGTTGTTGTTGAATGAACGTTTTTCTTGTAATATGGTTGGTGTTTCATCGACGGGTATAGACGTATAGAGGCTGGTGATGTCTAGTGATAAAAGTCGACAAATCTCGGTCAATGTTAGAGAGGTGGTAGAGTTCGTTAGATCGCGGCTGTTCTTTAATGTGTATTTTTCGTCAAGATACATGACATCACACAAAATCCTTGCCAAGTACCGTGCTAATTCTTATGCAGCTGCTGGGTTGTAATGGACAACAGGCCGGATAGGTATATTGGGTTTTTTGGAGCTAAGGCTGTGCTTTAATCGGTGGTGTGAGTGGATTTGGGTTTATGTAGCGGTGTTTAGTACTAGGAGGAACAATCGCATTGTTGTATGACTACGCGCTCGCATCTTTATCCTTGTGTTACTATCTTTCGAACCCTGGTTGTTATACGAGTGGTAATTTTTGGCGATTTCAAAGTTTAAACCATATTCCAACGCGTCCCTCGTTTTTCAGTTGATTGAATAGATGATTGCAGTTCCCAGTCTCTTGCTAATGAAAGTTTACCTTACTGCACCGTATTGGTATTCCCGATTATAAGCTGGATAGGCCAATATTGCCAGCCTTTCGATTTCTTGCAGCTGCAATATTTCACGTGTTTTCTGCTTTCGGCGATCAGTGTGACTAATCCTCGAAGTATTTGATTTGGCTGTCCAGCTTTTGGCTTAGACTACCTAGGTTTCCTCTTAGCTTCGCTTTTAGTTTGAATGGTTTGTTGCTCCAATGCCTTTTACAACTTCGCTAATTTGTGGTCAAAGCAGGACTTGCATTTTTGCATCATCATTAATTTTTCCATCACTGACGCATTCATTGTTAATCGCTTTTCCTTCGGTACGATTCAGGGTCTATTTGCCCTGTTACGTTCGGTGGAAACTTTCTGCTTTGCCAATTCGTCCTTAACTAGCGTCAACTTAACCCATTGATTTTTCGCAGCATTTGAATGCGTATCGGTAGAAATCAACAAAGTAATAATCTTCAATTGTTACTTATTTATTTACAATTTTTTTTTTCTGAATCGGCTGAGTGAAAGTGAAAGTCAAAAGCGCTTTATTCAATACTAATCGTTATAAATTTTCCAGGAATATAAAGCAAATTCCAAAATACAAAAAAATATTACTAAACGCATGTAATCTTTCTGTGATTTCGACATTTTCACATGTCATTAAAGCGCCTGCCACGTAAGCTCCAATCAACAAATCAATCGGGGTAGCTTCTGTACCCGCATCCGATAAAATAATATTTTTCTGTCAACTCATCTGCCCATAAAACGGTATTTATATTTGGTAGGTTGTTGCAGACTACTTTATTGGAGAAAATCCGAAAGTTACACAAATACATATTTACTAAATTTTAAACATGTATTAAATACTGATAATATGTAGGATAGAATGTATTTTGATACAAATGTAAACAAAGAAAACACGTCCACTTCGGGTAACCGCTTACGATAACCTAACTGCGAAGTGGTCGCCGACGTTTTTCGAAGAATCTTCCGTTCCATTCCCACACGGCTATTTTTGCATCCCATACGAACCCGGGTGGTCATTTCTTCAACAGGTCTTCAGATGCCGTCGTTCGCCCAATTGTTCTACCATCGATGTCAAGACGAGCTAAGGCATATCGGTCCTTGCCCAAATTGCTGGTGATTTTCATTGGCCCCGTGTATTTCGGTTTCACCTTCTGTCCAACGCCAAATTGAGTTTTCTTGAGAGCCACTAAGTCGCCCTCTCGAAATCCTTGCACCATTCGTCTTCGCAAGTGATACTGTTGTCGTTTCTCTTGTTGAACCTTTTTGATTTGGTTTCGTGCCTCTTCTCGAATTTTGCTTCGTTCGTCGTGGAGGAATCGCCGATGTTCCTCCTCCTAAATTCGCCTCATATTATCATCTTCAGTGTTCCTCATGCCCACACCTATCATAAGTTTGAAGGGAGTGGTATTGATACTGCGATGATATGTGCTGTTTAGAAAACGCTGTAGTCGGCTGACATGTTTCCACCAATCTTCAGGAACGCACTTGAGAGTTTCGTTAGCGCTGGAACAACCACCCCACGCACTCGTTCGACCTGCCCATTTCCACGCGGCACACCTGTCGTAATAAGATGTAACTCTACCTTTCGGTCACTGCAGTATTGAGCAAACGACTTCGATACGAATCCGCCACCTCTATCTGCGATTATTCGTCGAGGATTTCCAAAAATGGCTTCAACCATATCCAGTTTTCGTAGGACTTCCTCAACTGAAGTCATTTTCACAGGAGAGTAAACCCAATTAAATTTTGAAAATGCATCAGTTATTGTCAGTACATAGTTATATGCTTTTCTCGTCGGTGACATCGGTCCGAGATGGTCAATATGGAAGGTGTAGTAGTATCGCTTTAATGGTCTGAATATGTTCATCTTCATCCTGAGCTATCCGTATTGACGCCAACACAGTGGGCTGAACTTTTACCATCATAACTGCTGCTCGAGACATTGCATCAACATGAGCCATTCTTTCGGCCTTTCGGTGCTCGATTTCGAACTCACTCATCGCAACCGCATACTTCATAATTTTCGGATGCATTTCCTCTTTTGACAGTGCTCGATTTCGAACTCACTCATCGCAAAGGCATACTTCATAATTTTCGGATGCATTTCCTCTTTTGCCATTGCCATTTTCAAAGCAGAACAATCCGTTACGATTTTGACATGAATTCCTCGCAAGTATTGACGGAATTTCTTTAATGCTTGGATCACTGCAAGAAACTCCAACTCATATGAATGACAATTCTTTTCAGCTTAATTCGTTGTCCAACTATAGTAATGGCAAGGGTGCATTTTGTCATCTCCTTGTTGCATGAGAATAGCTCCGATACCTTCCTTCCATGCATGAGCGTGGACCTCGGTTTTACTCTGCGGCTCATAAATCTTCAAAACAGGTTGTGTCGACATGATACTCTTCACTTAATTGAAGGCTGATCTTTCTGCTTCACCAAAGCGGATCTGCATAAGATTGCTGATAGGTCTCATGATGACGGCAAAGTCAGGAATAAATCGTCGAAAATAGCTTGCTAATCCATATAGCCGCTGCAACTGCTTTACATTTGTCGGTTGCGGAATTTTCAACAATTTCCTCTACATTGGCTTTTGCTGGCCGGTAATTTCCCTCGGTTATTGTGTATCCCAGATAATCGATGGATCTTTGCAAGAAAACACATTTGGTCCAGTTTATTTGGAGACCATTGTCTGCAGCCCTTTCCAAGACTCTCTGCAACTTTGACATCGCTTCGACTTCATCTATCGCCGGAATAATTATATCTATCTAGCTATCATGACTCCTTCCTCGATTAAATCTTGGAAAACGTAGTAAATAAATCGGCCGAAACTATTGCCACTAATGCACAATCTAAACTGTCTGAGTTGCTACATTTCCCACTTTCTTCGGCACACAGTTTTTTATAAGATTTTGAACCTCAACATTATATTTGTTTTCACGGGAATCTAAACCATAATTACTGTCCTCTTGATCCTCACAATTTATGTTCATCATAGAAGCGATTTCATCATACGGCACTTCTGGTTCATTAAGTAGTGTAATTTCTTTCACATCATTTTGGTGCAAATCACTTGGTTCACGGGTCATCGGGAAGAAAGCAAAGAAAACTTTTCCCAACAATGAAGATTACGTCTATTGCCTTTTCTGGCACAACACAACAATTTATTTTATAACTCACTTCATTTATTATCACTGGAATCATTTCTTGAGTTGTAGAAAAACTCGACACCTCTTTTTCTCCATAACCTCGTATTTTCAGGTCAGAATATTCTATATTCTCGGCACAAGTATCTTTAATGGTATTTCAAAAGTCACTACGAAGCATAAGTCGCTGTAAATATCTACTACCGTCGAAAACGTTTGTTTGTTGGTCAATGTCACTTGGACCGTATTCTCATTCTCCTTCAAATGCTGGATATAACTCACGCGCGATATTCTTGTTTTTCTCAATTGTCCGATAGTTCTTCGCCACATGATCAAAATTGCCGCATTTAAAACATTTAGGTCCCTTTAGTTTTTCTGGACAAGATTTGATGCCCTATTCCGTCACAATTGAAGCAACGCTCTTTGTATCTAGCCTGCTGTTCTGTCGCTGGTTTCTTTTCCGTCCTCTTCTGTTTCGAACGAATCTTTTCACACACTTCCAATTGTCGCTTTACTCTGCTATCGTCTCAACTCTATAAAGAAATGGTTTGTTCATGGCATCATCGGGAATTCCATCGCACACATATTCGCAAATTGTCGCTTCGTCAAGATTCGTCATTTTTGCTATTCGCTACATCTCATACACGTCTTCCAAGTACCCCTCGTCGGTTCTCTTTCTTCGTGCTGAGAGAATTCTATGTGCTTCAATAGAGCTACTAATCTTTCTGAATTCGGATAAGAGTGCGGTTTTTAGTTGACGCCAATTCACAATTCCGGTTTGTGCAATTACAAACTTTCGTGCCGTTGCTCGGACGACTTTCTTGCACATTATAAACTTACGTTGATTATCCCACTGAAGGGAGTCGCAAATGTCTTTGAACGCTCGAATCCAGAGTTGCACGTTTTGCCCCTCGTTCGCAGAGAATGCTTCAAACGCGTCCTCCATATCTCGGAATGTACATTCGCTTCGCTCTTCTCTCTTCATGTCGTTTTTTTTTGCGTACTGGGCTTGATGTTCGAACCGGTTCTTTGTCGATGATCGTCTCGTCTTCTTTTTCGGCGTCGAACTCCACGATTCGCTTGGACAACTCTTTCTTTGTGCCGCTCGTGTTGAGTTGTCGTTTTTGAACTCGTCCACTAGACCAGGTTTTGTGAACTTTTTCACCAATTCCACACGCCGTCGTTGTCGTCATACTGAAGATCACGTATTTTTTTCACCAAATCATCTTGACACTGTACTTGTCGTATAACAGGATGTGCGATGTAGCTCGAGTCACTTATGCCGTTCATATTTGCCTGCATCCCACTTCTGATACCATGTAGGATAGAATGTATTTCGACACAAATGTAACAAATTAAGAATTCAAGCGTAAATATATAACAAAGAAAACACGTCCTCTTCGGGTAACCGCTTACGATAGACTAACTGCGAAGTGGTCGCCGGCTTTTTTCGAAGAATCCTCCGTTTCACCCCCACGTATATTCTTTGACGTCGGACTTAATATCACAAAATAATATATGATTCCTTTTCTGTTTACATAACAGATCGTTACCCATATCGTTTAAAATCGCTGAACGTAAATGTGCGCTATGTGAACAGGGGCCTTTAATAGCGCGTACCGTTCTTCTTTAGCTGATCTATTATCAATCTAGTCGTTTTTATTTACATTCGGAAACATTAATAAGGCATGGCATTTTGAGCACCACTCTCGAACAACTTTAACTTTACAGTTCTTTGATACATGTCCGCAATTCAAACAGAAAAAGCTAGCGCCCGTGCGTTTCATTGAATCACGGCGTTCGTTTGGCATCAATTTTCGAGCCTGTTTACGCTTACGGCAGTCATGTCGACAATCACAGAAAATACAGCTTAGCATTTTGTTTTCATTTAATGTAAATAAAATGGTAGCACTCACTCCATTTTTCGATGAAGTTCCGACCACATGCTCAACAGCTTTACCTTTTGCTACCTTCTTCGAAGACTCTTTCTCGTTGAAAACACTAAACCTTTCAAACGGTACCCCCACGTTATAGGTTTGCATTCGTCCTCTCGGTCGTCGCTTTAGATCTTTGACGGAAGCGCAAGTTGTGCATCTACGACACCAGTCCTCTACATCTTCTCGAGCGTAGAGCCAGTAAAACCTTTCCCGTAATTTCGTTAAGGTCTTGTTAACACCAAAGTGGCCTCCACAGAATCCTTCGCGCATTGTTTTCATCACATCGTGGATTCGGCTTTTGGGAAGTATAGTTTGCATCCTATAGGAGCTGCCATCCACCGTTTCCCATTTCCACTTGGGTACGCCACCCTCCACCTGAAGAGAGTTCCATTGTGCCCAATAACTTTTCAGGGTGGCGCCATGCATTGAAACGTCCTTCCACTCAGGTCGCCCAATTGTCTCCTTCCATACGAGTAATGGTCCGATGCCCTCATCGGCTAACTGGGCATTTCGAATCTCCTCCGATGACCAACTTTCATCGAATTCGGCCGTTATCACTCGCAAATCAACGGTCGACTCTTTTTCCTCAATTTGTCGGCCATGCTTGCAGTTAGCTGGACATGGACGACGAGATAGGGCGTCAGCATTTCCATGAACTCCGCCCTTCCGATGAACAATTTCGTAGTCGCATGACTGCAATCTTTCGATCCATATCGCAACTTATCCCTCGGGGTTTTTGAAGTCAAGCAGCCATCTCAGCGATGCAAAGTTTGTTCGAAGAACAAATTTCTGGCCATATAGGTACTTGTGGAACTGCTTGGTGGCCTCTATTATAGCCAATAGCTCCTTCGTAGTCACGCAGTAGGTCCTCTCACTTTTTGGGAGAACTCGACTGTAAAATGATAGGACTCTTTCTTCGCCATCGATCTGTTAGCAGAGTACAGCTCCAATCCCGCCGCTGCTCGCATCAGTGTCAACTACTTAAAATGTTCCGTGTTTCGGATATGCCAGCACGGGTGTTCATTCCAGGCATACGGACGATTTTTCTTGGTTAGCTGATGGAGACACATAGCTATTTTGGCAAAATCTTTGACGAATCTTTAATAGTACATCGTAGTTGGCGCTTTTTGTTTGGTGTTCGCCAGCTTTTCACGGCTTCAATTTTCTCAGGGTCTGTTTTGACCCCTTGTGCTGATACATAGTGTCCCAGGTATTTTACTTCAGCTGCGAAAAGGGTACACTTGTCAGGACTAAGTTTCAGATTCGCCAGTCGCAATCGGGAGAACACCTCTTCTAAGTTCCGCACATGCTCTTCGAACTTTCTCCGGATATCAAT
The DNA here is from genome assembly GCA_963969285.1 of Odontomyia ornata. Classification (NCBI taxonomy): domain Eukaryota; kingdom Metazoa; phylum Arthropoda; class Insecta; order Diptera; family Stratiomyidae; genus Odontomyia; species Odontomyia ornata. The sequence continues at coordinate 233,898,765 of OZ017741.1, read as the reverse complement.
GATGTCATCTAGGTACACCAAGCAGGTTTTCCAGGCTAGGCCTCGTAGCACGTATTCCATCAGGTGTTCGAAGGTAGCTGGAGCATTGCAAAGCCCAATTGGCATCACCACAAATTGCCACAATCCGGTCCCAACTGAAAATGCGGTCCTTCTTGTCGATTTCTACCTGACAGTAGCCACTCTTGAGATTGAGTGTAGAAAACCATTTTGCGTCTGCTAAAGTGTCCATGATGTCGTCAATGCGTGGAAGCGGATAACTATCTTTCTTGGTGACGTCGTTCTGCTGCCTATAGTTGACACAAAAACGAGTGCTACCATCCTTTTTGTGTACTAGAACTACAGGCGCGGCCCATGGACTGACAGAAGGCTCGATAACACCTTGTTATTCCATGTCCGAGATCAGTGCGCTCACTTCTCCTTGTTTGGCTATAGGAAGACGTCTCGGTGCTTGTCGAATTGGCTTGGCTCCCTGTGTGTCTATGACGTGAGTTACTATACTCGTTCGGCCTTGGTCATCCGGGGTTGTTGAGAAGATGTCACTGTACTTGGTGACTAGATCAGAGGCTTGCCTGAATAGCTGCACTGGCAATTGGTATGCTTCAATATTGCAGACGTGAGTTCTGGGGCTTTGTCTGTGTCTTGCCACTTTTTCCAATGATGGTCGTGAGTAGCTTTCAAAGAGGGGATGGTGGAAACAGGCTGGCAGCTGTCGATTACTTCTCCCGCTTTGATGCTCGTGGTTGAGTCTGCGGTGTTGACTCTAACCGGCACGTATCCTTTCCTTATAGATCTTCCAAGGCTTCATCCTAGAATCAAACTGCGCAATGCGGACGTTTTCGTTGGCTCTATCAGATAAGATCGGTGGTCTCCAGAATCGCCATCAAGCTTGGCCCATCAAATGCTCTCGGAAGATTTCGGTACATCAGTGTCGGAACATTCTACTGCATTCATCTTGGGAATTCGGACGCTGGGATCCTCCATTAATACTTCGACATTCCGGCATTTCAATACCCGTTTGCCCAAATCCAACGTGATTCCATGTGGTCGCAGAAAATCCATTCCGAGAATGCAGTCATCCATAATGTTCGCGACCAGAAAATGATGTCGGAACGCAACGTCTCCCAACTGTATTTGGAGGTTGACCTCTTCATGGACAGGTGCAGTTTCTCCCGTAGCTGTCCATAGTGAGAAAATCCTGCCCTTGGGAAGTAGTTGTTACCTCACTAGGTCTGGTCGGATAATCAATCGGATTGCACCAGTGTCGATTGTTATGGTGCATTGTTCTCCTTAAACTTGACCCGGAAGGCATAAGTCTGCTTCTCCCTGATGTAGTCTTGATACAGTGATAATGGTGTTTGGGACGTCGATCCTCCTAGCCAACCTCTGCCCCACAAAGTTGGCCCTCAGTTTGAAGGGCTTCCATTCTGGGCTCCTGACTCGGTCTGGATCTCCTCCACCCTCAACAATAGCTTGGTTTTCTTCGCTTCTTACAGCCTCTTTACAGGTGCCACTTCTCTCCACGATTCCAGCATCTAGGCGCACCATTTATCTGCGGGTCTCGCTCAACTTCCACGCACTCACACCTGCACTCGTCTGTCATTACCTTGCGAACCCGGGCAGTGGTACGAGTCACATTTTTCGCTGCCTCAAAGTTCAGACTATAAGCCAATGCGTCCTTAACCGTTTTCTTATGAACTAAACGCACGGCTTGTCGCAATTCCTTGTCCTTTAATGCACTGATGAATGCTTCTGTTGCTGCGACATCTCGATGTTCTCGGTCGTAAGCTTGGTAAGCCAGAAGTGCTAGTCGCTCAATGTCTTGGGCTAGCTGCTGTAAAGTTTCGCCAGACTTCTGCATCCGATGCAGTAGCTGTGACCGATAAATCTGCTTTAGATGATCGTCTCCATAACGCATTTCAAGCGCATTCATTATAGCAGCCGAGATTGAGTGCAACTGAACGGGGAAAGTCTGCAAAAGCACAGCAGCTCGTTTCTGCTCATTCCAGTGACTTATCCTAGCGGTGGCTTCAAACTGGATTTTGTAAATACTCCAGACCGTTTGCCCCTCGAATATTGGTGCGTTCACATATCTGGATGTGCTTTGCGCTGCGATTATAAGCGGGGCTGGTGAGGTGGTTATTACTGCCTTCGATACTTCCAATTCCTTTTTCATTATTTCCATCTGATAGTTGACTCTCCTCGACCCGGTAAACATTTTCCTCGACGCATTTCATTACGTTGTTCAGACTACCGAGCTCCGCTTTTATTTCGGTTGACTGTTTTTGCAAGTCTTCCTTGATTTCGATTGCCTGTTGGTCTAGCTTCGATGATTGCTCCTCCAGCTTCTGTGTGATGTCTGCTTTGATTTTGAATGCTTGTTGGTCTAGCTTTGTTGATTGCTCCTCCAGCTTCTGCGCGATGTCTGTCTTGATTTCAAATGCTTGTTGGTTCAGCTTCGCAGTTAAACTGGATGATTGTTGTCGCTGCACTTGCTGCATCAGCACATTGTCTGGTTCCGTTGATTTTGGTGTTTCTGCTTTTCCCTTAAGCTCCGACATGGTCAATTCATTAATTTTTTTTCCACCATTTTCCACGTTACATTTCACTCTTGTGCCCTTAAAAAATGTTTAAAAGTTTTCACTTTCAAAATTTTCTTTCTCACTTCTGACACCACTGTCGCATATTACGGTTCGCGGCTGATAATTTTAATGTTCAGGAAAGTGAAAACTCACTGTCTTTTAAATTAAGTTAAAAGAGTGTAATTTACTAGGAATGCACAATCATTAATTTCTCTATTACAAATCGCATTTTAGTGTACGAGAGCTGTCCCAAAAGCACCCAACCCGACCAAGAAAACAGAGAAAAAATAGCGAAAATGTTTCTTATTTTTCAACATATTCTCCTTTCAGCTCGATACACTTTTCCCAACGATGCTCAATAGTTTCGATACCCGCTTTATAGTAGGAACCGTCAAGCTCCTCAAAATAGCTATTGACCGCAGACTCTACCTCTTCATTGTTGGCAAATCTTTTGCCGCCGAGCCATTTTTTCAAATTCGGAAAGAGAAAATAATTCAAGGGAAAGAGAAAATAATTCAAGGGAGCCAAATCTGGCGAAAAGGGTGCGTGAGGAAGCAATTCGAGGTTCAACTCATTGATTTAAGCCATCGCAATGACACACGTGTGGACTGGTGCGTTGTCGTGATGAAACAACACTTTCTTTTTCGTCAGATTGGGGCGTTTTTTCTTGATTTCATCACTCAAACACTGCAATAAATCTGCATAATATGCGCCGTTGATTGTTTTTCGTTTTTCGAGATAATAAATATTATTCCACGCGCATCTCAGAAAACGGATGCCATGACCTTGCCAGCTGACTGAACTGTCTTTGCTGTCTTTGGAGCCGGTTTTCCCTTTCCAGTCCGCTGCTTTGACTGCTTCTTGGTCTCAGGTGTAAAATGGTAGACCCATGTTTTGTCCATGGTTATGAATTGACGCAAAAACGCAAAAGCTTTGTTGCTGCGAAACATTGTCAAACACTCGATGAAAATATCCTTACGTTGCTGTTTGTGCTTCATTGTGGGCAAACGCGGCACCCATCTTGCGCACAAGTTTCTCATGTCCAAATTTTCGGTCAAAATGCGATGCGCAGCACTTTTTTAAATGCCTGCCATGTCTGCTATCTCACGCACTTTTAGTCGACAGTCATCCAATACCATTTTGTGAATTTACTTCACATTTTCTGACGCAGAGACCTGATTTGGTCGATCACTGCGGTGTTCATCTTGGCAGCTCGTACGACCTCGCTTAAACTCAGGTATCCAATATTTGACCGTTGTAAACAAAGGAGCAGACTGCTCCAGAGTTGAATCCAACTCGGCTTTGATATCCATTGGACTCAGACCTTTCAAATGAAAGTATTGTATCACATAACGATGCCGGATGTTTTCCATATTTACAAATTCACTGAGAGCGTTCACTTTGGATGTCTGTAAAAAAATAATAATAAACGTACCGTTATGAATTTTTCACATTAAGTTGTTGAAAGGTGGTATTGTCAACCGCTGTAATTGTTTTTTTAAAATTACCTGTATTCATAACTTAGGTCGGGTACTTTTGGGACTACCCTCGTAATTTTCACTGTCTATCTATTAATATTACAACTGTATGTATCACGAAAATCACTTCACTATCAATCAATATCGCCTTTAATTCGCGCTCCACTCTTATCGCAGTTTTTACTATTTCTCTATTCATTCCGCTCGGCTTCATATAGGGGCTCTAGTCATTCAATCCATTTCTCGTGTATTGGCGAATGTTCTGACGAGAACTACCTGGAATATTCGAGCAATTTTGAATACCCGCAGTGACGTCGCTTTCAGATATTGATCATGGATCTACTTGGTCGATTCTTGTGCTTTCGAGTACATTCGTTTATTGATCATCATGTTATTAATAGTTGCGACAACAATTGTGACAGTAGCTCGCAGAATTGTTTGGACATGTAACAATATTTAGTCACGTATAGGAATTTTCCCATTTTTTTGTTAAAGTATCACCATTTGGCTTTAGTAATTTCATGAAATGTAGCAACACATGCATTAAAGAAATGACAAAAACTAGTATCAACAAAGATGATCAATTCTTTCTTAATTCAAAAACGTAAATAAATATGAATTTATAAGCAATTCTATAAAAACATAATATAAAAATTTTTTTAAAGAAGCCAATAGGGTACTTACCCAACATACTCGCCGGGCGCCCGCTGATGATGTGGGTGTATTACAATATTGCTGCAATCTTAAGGCCGTTATAACTACTATTCAAATATAATTCCTATCAACTATGCTTTAAAATTTCCAATAAATATTACTCGACATTTCCTTTGATAACATATATCACGTCCATTAATTTACGGTCAATAACAATTTGCCGTGCATAATCCACTATGCTAGCGCAATATATAAGATCTAGCTTGTCGCATGAAAAACGGAGACAAATTAAGAAAATCGGTCGCATTAATCTTCTACTCCAAAAGTTATAGCATGTGATTAGTACCGAAAACTACCAGTTACTCTCATTAGTTTTTATGCTAACACTACTTCACACACATACTTGTACAAGTACACTCCCTTTAGTTTCTACGTTTTCGATGCGTTTTGAGGGAATTTATATGCTAAAAGAGAACAATTAAAAAATTCTAATGTTTTGCTGGGAGATAGTTTTGTCTAATTTTTATGGGTAGAGGAGTTTTCATGGAAAAACTGCTTGCGTAGAAACAGCAAATCGAACAAAACACAGCAAATGGGTTTACAGTAATTAGGAATAAATTGAAGATTTTCAATTTATTTGCAGTTCTATGAAAATGTTTTGTTTGCAATATATTCGCGAAAAAAGTAAGTCACTGGAGTACATTTTTGACATTTTCATATCACAATGGATTAGTATTTTTGCCTCATTACGAGTATTTGCTGGGCCGAGGATCAGTGACAGAAATTCTCTGCATCATTCACATTGATTGCGTGGTTAGCACGCATTAACACTCTGGGCATTCTCGAACCGTTACGTTAGGTTGGATTGCGTATTGACGATTCATGGCAAAGGATGTCACTTCTTGAAAGAAGTTTAATCTTCCGTTGTTTTTACGACACACCACGACTTCTGATGGAACACCAACGACCGATCCATACGTGGCGCCTTTAAGTGGAATGTCCGCTCGCTGACCATCCAGGGCGCACGGCAAAATCAATAAAACAGAACACCTCGATCCCGATAGCGGTTTCGAAAAGTAGTAGGAAAGTCACGACGTGCTCGCGGTGACGATCTATCACAGACCCCTCAATCCGCCCAAGCAGCTCAATCTCTATGTCGCACCGGTAAATTGAGACAAGCTTCTAGCTCAGCCAAGTTAGGCTGCATTTGGCAATGCAATACATGGATAGGATGCATTATAGCAGTGTTCTCATGTAAGAATTTTCAATTGCAGATTTGCGTAATGAAGTTAATAAAAAATAATAACATATTGAAAGTTTAAATCATAATAAAAAGATAAATGTGATAAAGAATATCAACATAAAGGAAAATTTAAGTTTAATATATATAAAAAGAATTATATAAAATTTATATTTATAAAAATCAAAAAAAAAATTTCTAAATTTTATAATTTATAAAAATTTAACGTTGAGTAGTTAAATTTTTCAAAACTGCAATTGAAATTTCGGAACAGTGTTATGCCAGTTTTCGGGCAGTTGGCTTAGGCGACTGCTCGATTACTGCAGATGGTCGATATTTTTGATTACGCGGTCAAAAAATTCATGTTATATGAATCATCACTATCAATGTATTTTTCTACCTCAGGTTCCTCTTTCATCTCTGAAGAAAATAGTAACATATTGAAGTGAATTTCCACTCCATTGAGGTTCTCCTTTTTAGGGTTTTGTACTAAAATACAAAACCCTATTGCAATCACGACCTGTGTCCGTCTGTCCGTCCGTCTGTATGTCACAGCACTTTTTCTCCGAAACTATAGAAGCTATAGCCATGAAACTTTGTGAAAAGGTCAGAAGTGGCGACTTCTTGAAAGTTCAAGGGTGGAAAAATTTTTCAAAGGGGTTTAAGGGGGTCTTCCCATATAGGGACCTGACCCCTCAAAAAAAATTTTCACCTGTGGTAGTCGAGTAGGGTGTCATTGGAAAGGTTTCAATGAGATCTTACCAAAACAAGTCTTAAAATTGCCTTATGAGTACCAAGAGGGGCAGGGGAAGGGGAAATGTACGAACTTTTCGCGTACCCCCCCCTCGCGATTGGACACCTTCCATTCGGAAAATCTGAAAAAAATCATGAATGTAGGCCTTAATGAGTACAACAACAACAAATACATGAGAAGTCGAAATTCACTCAGCTTTGTTAGTAATAGTATGATTTATAGATTTTATGTTTTCTTGAATAAAATCTAAACGGTACCCATAAATTCAATAAACAATAAACAGATGACTATTTATAAGATTGATCTTTTCTGAAAGTTTTATAAAGATCGAATAGTATTTAACGAAGTTATAGCGCTCGGAATTTTCCTATATTACTATGGAACAATATGCCCTGTATTACTATGGAAACATATGGCTATGGAGCCATATGCGCTTTTTACCGACTTCGACACTACAGCTTTGCTAGGATTTGCATGAAATTTCAGGAATGATAGGTATCATGAAGATGAGTACATACAATTGAAACAAGTCGAAGAGGCAGGAGAGAGCTCCTAGCAAAAGAATTTGTAACCATTCTAGGATTCGAAAAAACAGGCCATGAATCGATGATTACAGTACAGAGGAGTGGCCTCTGAACAAAAATTTCATGGAAGGTAGCCGATATGAGTATCCCTCGCGAATGGACACCCGTGATCTAAAAAATCTGAAAAAATTATCAAGGGAGATTTATGGGTATAACTATAATAAATACCTCAGAAGTCAAAATTATTTCAACTTTGCTAATAATAGTATGATCCTCGAACATGACATGTTTCTTGATTTTATTCGTTACTGGTTACTGCATTTTGTAAGTTGAGTACAAAACTCTTCTGACATGAGCATAGGTCTGTCTACCCAACTTGTTTAGTTCTAGAAGTTGATAAGCCATCCTTCATTTTGTTCGTGAAGTTGGTGTCTGATTTTGTAAAAGCAGTACGAAATGTCTTTCTCTGCTTTCTTACCGCTTCGATATTTGAACATGCAACAACGTGATGCAATTAACTTTATCACGACACTCGCTCTAGCTGCCTAGCAAGTTGGAACACACCGGGTCCTGTCACGGACGCCACTGTCACGGTTAACCAAGGAAAAAATTGTTGGATACTTTTAAAATAAAGATATTAATTGCTTGCTTATTTTCAAAACTCTTTTACAGGATTGATACAATGTATTGATTTAAATTGTCCGTAGAAAAATGCATCCCGTATCCGCTTGACCTATGCCTTATCGACTCGAGTGTTTGTCCTGGCCCGCCACGAGTCTTTTGCCTTTCCTTATTTCGTGTTCACTTGCGTAGAGGTGTGTGGCTAGCTCCAAATTTAAAACGTTGCCAATTTGCTTTGAACTCAAACTTAAGCATTTCATGAAACTATTTGTGCTAGAACATTGGCAATAAAAAATGCATTTCTAATGAATGCACCCTAATAATGTGGATGATGTAGCTTAGTATGGAGGAGCGGTGAGATACACAGTATGGGTTGAAGGGGTGGTTTCGAGAACTTGTTTGTTGCTTGCATCGCCAGCAATACATCAGCAATAAAATATTCCACTTAGAAAATGCCTCTATCTGCATTAGTTCTCGAGATAAAGTTTAATTTTTAAGCCAAATTACCCGCTTTTTTGTCGCGTAATAAATTACCAATAAAATATGGACTCATAATGAATGATCCCTAATAAAGTGGATGATATACCTTAATATCAACGAAAAACTCGACAGTTTTGTATCAAGGACTATAAAAAAGAATTTCAGTTCACTAAATTTTCTGTAATCAATTCTTACTTGAAAATTACCTACCTTAAGGATCTTTACTAAAAAAACTATTTCTTGGATACAAAAATATATGCCAAAATGGTATCGTTCCCATGCCAGAGATAACATGGTGTAAATTATTCATTTTCGCAAATAACGACATTCTTAGGCCTGACCAATGATGACATAGTGGTTATTGCTTGAAATGAATCATCGAATCGTAATCGCTTCTTATACTGTTAATAGTCTCTACTTTCTCGTTTCCAAGAAGTGTTCATTGAAGTGCGCGAATAGTTCACAATTAGTTTTTAATTATTGCTGCAAATTTTTGATAAGTTTAATGTGACTGTTATTCGGCCTGTAAGCATAAAGATTAAAAACAATTAGTTTGCACTATAATTTAAATTTATTAAATATGTAAATCTGAGTGTTCAATACTAATTACTCTTATTTCTCTCCGTTTCAGAATTTCAGATACAATTGAAAATCATATTGAAGCACCTGCCAAAATGATTCGGGTTGAGGTGAAGACCGAAACAAAGGATACTGGCAATGGTAAATAATATTTCAATAGTTCAAAAGCTTTAATCATTAGAATCTCAAAAGAAAACTAAAATAAAAATATATTTATTTTTTACCACGTAGCCAGTAGATTAGATCGATAGAATTTTATGTCTTTATTTTTTTTAAGTTTATTTAACATTTAAGTCTTTAATTTATTAGTAGCGTTAGTAGTAGCATCATCAATCAATTATTTAACGTCTAGTTGTTAATGTTCTTAAATATAATTTAATTTTTGCAATGCTGCGCTTTTATTAACCAATCAATTGAAAAACAAAAACTAAAAAACAAAATAATCCAAAAATCAAACAAAATATTCAAAATACCACTTGCAACCGCTATTCGTTAAACAACACACAATTTGCAATGTTGCTGCTGTTGTTGTTGCTATTGTTGGTATGAGAAGACGACAGTACGGATGGTTTAGAGAGAATTGTTGAGAATAATGAAAGTGATTCAGATATCACCGATTCAACCGAAAGCTCACATACAACAAGTATTTCCGATAATTTAGGTAATGGAAAAAAATCGTTTTTGTAGATTTCATCATCTTCTCTTCATCGTTACGTCATATGTCCAATCATTGTGTCTTTGATTTCGAATTTCCGCTTGCAATTTGTTTTAAATTATTGAAAAAATTATTGATTTGTACTGGTTTTTGGTATTTGATGCTTTTTGAGAAATGTTTATTATGTTGATTTTTTGTGAATATTCCTAAATCACTGAGCCGTGTTTTCTTGTGTCGTGCAAAAATATGTTATATTTCGTCTTCGTAATTGTTCGATATACTATTTACTTCTTTCATTTGTACCGTTTGATAGTATATCTACTTTACTGTCTCATTGCTGATTTGTTCAAGATTCTCTATTTGTATCGAGCCTTCCCTTTTCAAATATTAGAAAATTAGATCGAACAGCAAAGCTTATTACATTTATAAGTTTTTGTTGTATTTGTAAATAATAGCTTAATTTTTTTCTTGAACAATTTTTTAAATTCAATGAGCGGTAACTTTTGCAACAAAAATTTTATATTTTATTTAAATTTATTTTCTTGTTCGATCAAATTGCATGTAAATATATTTGTTAGCATAACTTCACTGATCATTTGACTAGAGTGCACAACATTTTCGAAATTTTAATTTTGCTTTCAAATATTTTCAGACGAGAGCGTGAAGCCTCCATCAGAAACAGTTGCACCTACTCCCGCGGACAACAATACTGGTGTGGAAGAGGATGCACCCTGGAGACGCAGTAGTTCACTTAGAAGTCGAACACAAATCGAAAGTCCTACTAAAACTCGTAAGTTTTGTTTATAGCTTTTTATTAAATAGATATTTAAATGTTTTCGGCTTCTTTTAGGCTGCTTATGGGCCTTGTTTGGGCCAATTTAGACCATTAGTTTTAGGGCAAGTTTTGGCCCTGTTTGGATCTTTTTTAAGTCATCTTTCGGCCTCGTTTGGGCCTCTTTTAAGACTATATTTAAATCTCCGTAAGGTCATACTCAGCCTCTTTCAGACAATTTTCATTGAAAATTGGGCCTAGTACAGCCGTATTTTGGGCCATGTCATTTTTGTAGATGCTTTTATTCTGCTCTTGGGTTTGTTTACTTTCTATTCTTCCTTTGGTTGCAAATGAAAAGCGTTACAGTTTCTCTTCAAGCTATGGGAATAAAACAGGGTAATCAATAGTGGAGGAGTAAAGGGGTGCCAAGAAGCCGATTTACAAAATTCAAACGGATTTCAAGTTGAATAGTATATTTTTTGAGTCACATCAATGGGCCAACACTGCAATAAATTTTCTATGTTGGAAATTCAAATATTTTATATAACTTTATTTATTTTCAAGAAAATTGGAAGAAACATAGCCGAAATTTCTTTTGAAGTATATGAATAAACCTTGGTATTTAATTTTTTTTCCTTAACATTCCCACCGTTACTTTTCTTTGTGGCTACATTAGAAGAAACTAAATTCAGTTGAACGGCATACTTTCCACCCTATCTGCATTACAACTCAGGGAACAATAATACTATAACTAATACTAGTTATACTTCCGCATAACTAGCTTGTAAACAAGGCCCCACGGATCCTGTTCACATTGTCCACTAGATCTTGCCAGCAGCGAGCCTTGCTGTTGTTGATCAATTTGCGAAGGCATTTCCTGGCCGTCTTATATGCTGCTGCGCGGTTGCTTGCCTCGTCCCGGTTCCGTTCCCGTTGGGCCTCATGCCGAAGCTTGTGCCACTTCCTTCGTTTTTCAGCGACTTCAGTTGTCCACCAGTCCGCTTGGGGCTTGCCGTGCCGGGGTTTTCGACGGGGCATAGAAGTTTTGCAAGCAGTCGTGATGATGCTCATAGCTCAGTTCTTCCGTCCCCTCCAGATCTCCCTGCATCGGTGCATCTGCTGCGAGAACCTCGATGAACCTCTCAACGTCCATCCTTCTGATGTTCCATCCAATTGTAGAAAGCCGAGAGCACAGAAGTCGAGAGACAACATCGCTTATCTCATGCAGAAAGCACTGATGACCACTGGCTGAGTAGTCCTTTAATACTGTCCAGTTGTGAATCCTTCGTACTAAGGACTCCGAGGCGAATGTCACGTCCGGTATGGTTCCTTCACAGCCAATACCGCGGAAGGTCGGCGTATTTCCGGTGGCTAGTACGACAAGCGCCGTCGTGGCTGCCATTTCTAGGATTCGCTTTCCCCGCGGATCAGTTTGGGGCATGCCCCATTCGATTGCTTTAGCGTTGAAGTCTCCCCCCAACGAGCTCGTTCCCGTCTGCGTTCGAGACAGCGTCCTCCAAAGCCTGAAGCTTGGTTTGGAATGATGATATTGATTTGTTCGGCGTTAGGTAGACACTAAAGAAGGTGGTCCCTGAGCACCGAACCCACACAAAACCATTCCCACATCCACAGCTTCGAACCCAGATGGCGGCGGTACCAGTTTCATCAGGATACCATGATGCTGAACTTTTATCATGATGTTGCTCACTAAGCAGCAAAAAGTCGGCTTTCATGTCCCTCGGAAACTGCTCAAGCAGATTTTGGGCGGTTGAACTGCGGTGTAGGTTTAGCTGCAGAGTGCGGGCCATCGAAGTTCCGATTATGCCTTGGCTAGGGTTTCCTGGGAAACCCGCCATTTTCCTGATCCCAAGACGTGTCCAAAGTCATGCATTGGATCAGCATCCTTGCAAAGAATACAATGTGCTTCCTTCGTACACTCTTTTCTTTTATGTCCCATTTCACCGCATTTGTAACATAGAGAACTCCTATCGGGTCCTTTGCATACTTGTGCGGTGTGACCATAGCCAAGGCATTTTAAATATTGAAGAGGCGTTGCTCTTCGCCGTATCCTACAGACAACTCACCCTATTCGTACTTTGTCCTTATTCTGAAATTGTACTTCGTCCTTTTCGGTCATCAATTATGGCCATGCGTTGTCCCCTATGGTTTTCTGGTGTCAGCCTCGCCTTGATCTCGCCCACGCTAGGGAACTCTCTTTCGATGGCCTCTTCTACCTCGGCCGGATCCGTGACGCAATCAATGTTTCTTATTTCAATCGTTGCCATTGGCTCGAAAGAGGCTATAGCTGCGCTTTGCCGAGGACTTTCTTTACTGCGTCGCAGAATGCTTCTCTATTCTCGGCCTCTGCTCCAAATTCGACCAGTATGTGACCCGACCGCGTTGGTTGTACTGCTTTAATGGTAGTGTTAGTGCCTTCGGGTCTTACATTTCCCCTGAGGTCCCGCAGCAGGTCCGCGTAGGATCGACCATCTTTGGGTCTTACGAGCAGTGCCTGCTGCCGGGATCTTCGTCGGGGCTTCTTTCTCTCCTGTTTTGCATCGGGTCTTTTTTCTTTTTGGGCATCCGTGGGAACTTTACTTTCAGGAACTTTTTGAAGGAGTTTCTGAGCGGCTTTCTTCGCTCCTTTTGTAAGCCCTGTCTAGAACCCAGTCCTCTTCGGCCTTTGACCAGCTACTCCGATAATGCCCTATGCAATCTAGAAGCTCCTCTAATTCAAAGAGCCCAATCCTTACTGCTTTGGTGATTTTTGGCGAGTCGCATGCAGATTGTATTTTTTTAGAACAACTCCCGCTTTTCGGAATAGCCTTTCTTCTTCATGTCGCTGGGCGGCAAGTGTACTTTGCGGCCATCGTCCTTGCGGGAGGTTATCGACTTCTGTTTCCGAATACCGTACTTTCGCCACCTTTTCGACGTTGGCGATAAAATCACACATCATCGCGTTATTTGCCTGGTCACTCGTTTCTTTTCCTGCCGTAATCTCCTCGTTGACTTCAGGATGGCTCATGGCTCTTTACCAATTGGGGTTGTATGGCCCTTGATTCAATCGCTTCGGTAGCGATCGCAGCCGTGACCATCGAATTCTCGAGTTTCTTTATATTTTCTTCTACCGCTCGAACACCTGGCGTGTCCTGCAGAGTTTTCCGCTTTTTCTTCATTTCTGGCGTTCGCATAATTTTTTTGACTGCCGCAGGAATCTCAGTCTGGACCAGACTGTCTGTTAATCTCCATTTTTCGTCCGTCTTCACTCGTCGTTTTTGTCATCGTTAGTTCGCTCCCGATGCATTCTTTGTTTGAGTTTTTAAAATCTTTTTTAAGGATTTTTGCTTGCTCCAGTTTTATTGGGTCCCCATCGGAGCCGCTATCTCCGTTTGTGTGCGTAGTCGCCTTTTTGGTCCCATGGTTTTCTTGGTAGAGCAGGGAGGCTATGCGAGGGTTGGCACAAGCCCTTATGGGGACAAGTGCTCAGAGCCAGACCAGCGCTAATCGGCAGTCCGTCTCAACCGAACCTACACCGCCAACCCAATGGCGCGAACTTCGAACGTACTCCGAGGCCTGCCAAAGTTTTATTGGGACGGAGACGGTATGGTAGTTGAATTGGAACCGTTCACACGCACGCGCTAGCGTGCAAAGCAACTTGACCTAAGCCATCATATCCGACAGCCCCTAGCATGAATTTCAGTTCGTTGTCCAAGGCATAGTCAAGATCCAGTCAGGGTCGTTACCTGTCACCCAAGGAGGGAGCCTCACGGCACCCCCCATATCCTCGGGTCCGTGGTGGCGGCGCTCTCCAAAGAATGCTAGCCTCCAAGAGTGCTCTTGTCGACCGGCATTCCCCCTGCGGGAATTTCCTCGGGTACGTGAACTCTTAATTAATTATTCAAAGAACACTCACTCTTTGACTTGATAGCAGTCTGACCCCGGTAAGATTGACCACAACCTGTTTTTTTTTAGATTTTACCATTGGTCTCTAACGACTACGATTTTTCCGTTCAGATTACAACACTATTCGGCTCAAATTAAATAAAATTCGAACTCAATGTTCGTTTTTCACACGCGATGGCTCGTTTTTGTTTAATTCTCTCCCCACCCGTTGATCAGTGGCGATCGGTCGCAGAGACCTGTCAAACAACCTTATCTGCTGGTTAGGGCATTTATGTATAGGAGTGACAGATCTCTGCGGAATATCGATCCACGGGATCGAGGTTATCACGGTTGTTCGGCTTCAGAAGATATAGAACGACAGCATATAGTCCGTAATCCGGAAAGGTGGCATAGATCACTGGAGGCTGCTATTATGGCCCATGATACACTATCCTGGACGAGGGTCCTTCCTTTTGTGTTATTAGGTTTACGCTCAGCCATAAAAGAATATTTACCTGTTAGTCATGCTGAATTAGTACAAGTATATGGGGAAAATCTGCGTCTACCAAGTGATCTAATCCTACAAAATAAATCGTCACTTAACGAAACAGATTTGATAGCTACATTTCGTGATGCAATGCAACAAATACAACCGAATGAACGATTTTATAAAATTAACTTTTTTTAAGGGCTATTTATTATTAAATGTTGTTGCAACTGCGGAAGTCACCGCAGTTGTAGACATCAATTTTCAGCAGAGGGGTGAGTAACCCGGGGTGGCATATTGAGGCCGGCTAGCGCTCAGTCGTATCGTGGGTCATCCGGGATACCCTCTGCTCGTGCTTACATATAATAACTAACACGAAGGGAAAAGGACGAGAAAGGGGAGTGTATTTTAAGAAATGAAAGATTAATATTTTTAATGTTTCATGACCGTGTTTTTTTAAATTTTAATTATGCTCTACAATATCACTTCAATCAAGTATGGAATAAAAGAATAATAATTAGCAATGAACACACATTAAATTCTGTAAATTAATTTAAACCCCCCTCTTTGGTGTAATTAGTTCAAAACAATTTATTTACAAAAAAAAATTTATATAAATCGCCAAAAGAGAAAAAAAAATTCAATTTCACGCAGATAAATCAGAAAAATAATTACTCACCCTTTCTTTTGAAGCTGCGGAGCGCTCTGTAACTGGAAGGGGGACTGATAAAGCTTATGAAAACCAAATTAACTCCACTTCACGTTTGGAGCAACGTGATTTAGTTCAGGGGATTTTTCGGACAGACTACGAGTGTTCACTCAGTGGTGATATGTACTGATTTAATCAGATCAGATTATAGCTGAGCAAGCACACGGGAGCATGGTACTGACCAAACCAACTTCCGAAAAAAATCAGTACGGTCATGAAAATGAGATACTCTAACTATCTCTAAGCGAAGGCCCGAGAGGGGCTGTAGTGCTACAAGAGAAAAAGGTACAAGTGGCCAAAGGAAGATGGAGATGTTACGGCAACAATTTGACGTTGCGAATGGGAGAAAGCCGATACGCCGGAATCCGCAACAATGTGCTGTCCAGATATCGGTATTTCGAAGACAAGTTATCCTCTTCATCAGTGGCGGTATTCTGAAGCTCTTCTTGCAATCATCCGAATATTTAAACCTTTCGCATTTAATGGCAGGAAAGATACATCAGGTAATAAACATAAATATCCTTGAGTACTACCGCGGGAATCCATAAGGATTCGAAAGAATCCAACTTTTTCCAGTCCCGGACTTCCTGTACTACGTCTAGACTTGTCCATTCAATAGTATGAGATTCCTCAATAATACTTTGCAGAATAAAATTCATATCAAACGCGATCAACGAGAAAAAATTGAATTTATCCACAACTTTGTCATAAATAAAGCATCAGAAACCTTCACACAAGACCAAATAAATTTTCCAGCGGAGGACATTGTCATCGATATTGAGTCTGGATTCTGATGAAAAGCAATTTGTACGGAAGAGAACGGTGGAGATAATTGACGCAAGTCGAGTAGGAGGAATGAAGCAAAATGCCGAATGGAAATTGTTAAAAGAACTAAAAGAAAAGCTAGTGTATTATGTAAATGCAAACAGAGAGAATTCTGTGTTGATAATGGACAAGAAGCAGTATGATGATATAGTGTTTGAAAAATTGAATGGCGGAGATTACCACCAATTAAGAGCAGACCTCCTAACGGACTTGATAAACAGAGTGGAAAAAGCCCTTAAAGAATTGAAACCGGTAGTTGGTGACATTAGTAGTCCGGTGGTCTAGTGGTTAGAGCACTAAGCCCGTAAGCCGAAGGTCTCTGGTTCGAGTTTCGTTTGCGTCAACGAGATTTAGTGCGAGTGATTCTTCGGGCTGACAATAAACCTGTTCGGTTATGATACGTGCTGGTTTAAAATCAGAACGTATCGCAGCTGCGTGGATGGACACACGGCCAAAGCGTGATAATGATCATATCACCTTGCGCAGTGCCGATACATTCGATCATGACAATGAGATACTCTAACTATCTCTAAGCGAAGGCCCGAAAGGGGCTGTAGTGCTACGAAAAAAATTGGTGACATAAAAACTAAGAGCGTCTAACCCCTGCCTACCAAAAATAAAGTGTCTGCCCAAAATCCATAAGGAGGGGAATGAATTAAGGGAAATAATTGCAGCCAATAATGCACCTACAAGGAACATAGCCCAAGGGATTTTAAAAGAATGCGCACAACTTCCGTATAAACCTAGCACTCGAGCAGTGATAAATAGGGTGGAAAAGCTTCAAAATATGAAAGAGAGGAGGGCTTTTTATTTATTTTAACGTCACCAACTTGTGATAATGGATAAGAACGAGTATGTGAGACGAAGAAAAACTACGAGGTGGTAATTTCTTTGAACTAAGGACAAACCCTTTAGAAGAATCTGTAAAAAGGGTAGACAAAGCAATAAGAGAAGCCAGTAACTATTTTGAAGATATAAGTAAACTCAGAATGCCGAACTCTTCACTACCCAGGTTGAGATGTCAACCTAAAACCCACAAGCAGAATTTGGAGTTGCGTGAAATTATTGCTGACAGCTACTCCCCAACGTATAAGATAGCGAAATGGCTTGTCTCTGAATGAAAAATACTGGGCAAGATAGAAGGAGGAAGGTCGGGCAAAAATTCGCTAGAGCTAATTGAAAAATTGCAGCACGTTGAAATCGATCAAAATGAAGTATTGGTGTCCTTTGATGTTGAAGCACTGTTCCCGAGTACACCGACAAAGCAGGCAACATATGAATTTGTAAAATGGTTGGAAAAATGCAGAAGTACACCTGAATGGAGGAAAAAAGTCGGACAATATGGGAACCTAGCAGGACTGTGTATGCGTGAATGTTACTTCGTGTTCAGAAACAAATATTATAAAGTAACTAAAGGATTAGCAATGGACAGCCCACTATCACTAGTATTAGCAGAAATATTGATGTCCATTATAGAAGAGCGAATCGTGGAAAATAACATCATACCGAGAGTGTGGTGGAGGTATGTCGACGATATCTTTGCTATAGTTCCAAGAGATCGAGTAGAAGAAATACTTAACAAATTAAACAAAATTAATAACAACATAAAGTTCAAGATGGAGATGGAAAACAATGGAGCGATATCCTTCTTGGACCTGTTAGTGATTAGGAACGAAGGAAAACTGGAGTTTGATATCTACCGAAAAGCACCCAACGAACAATACCAGTGAACTAATACCATACATACCCCCAGAAGTTAGCGGCAGACAACAGTGTGGTACACAGACTCATCAAAGTCCCCTTATCTAATGATCGATGCAAACATGAATTGAACTATATTATTGAAACCACCGAAATGATCGGTTTTGATAGCCAAATAATTCACAATCTAATCCTGAAAAAGAAAGAAAAACTAGCACGTCAAGAACTATCAAGCCTCTTCGAAGCCAACGCGAAAATCGAGTCGGAAGCAACTACGAGAGTCAGCATGCCGTATTCAAATATATTCAATCAATTATCGAGTGTGTTAGCCAAACATCGCATTAAAGCGGTAGGCACAAGTAGGAGCAATAAATTGGGAACTTCGGTGAGCAGCGAAAAAGATAAAAACTCAAGGAAGAAAAAAGCGGTGCTTATCGAATAACGTGCCCAAGATGTGATAAAATCTACGTGGGGCAAACAAAACGGTTGGTGTCTGTGCGTTTCCACGAACACATGAAAGAGATTGAAGCTTTCAGGGAAAACAATAAAAAAACGATAAAATCGGTGGTAGCGGAGCATGCGATCAAGGAAGGCCATCAAATTAAGTTCGAGGACTTAGAGGTCATTGAGGAGGTAAAAAATATCCGTAAACTAGACACGGTGGAAAGTCTGGAAATTAGGAAAGTACCTGCGGAAAAAAGATTAAATGTGGATTTAGGAAATAATAATAGTAAGTTACTTAGTCTTGTTTTGTATAATTAAATAATAATAAAGAAGTTTAAATAAAATAGGTATAAAAAGGCTAAGAAATATAAGTTATATAGTCAAAAAGGAACCTTTACTTGTAATTATTGAAAAAAAAAAAATTGTAATACAGGAAAATCCAAATCGCTATAACTTCGTTGAATACCATTCGATCTTTATGAAACTTTCAGAAAAGATTAATCTTATAAATAATCATCTGTTTGTTTTTATTGAATTTAAGGATACCGTTTAGATTTTATTCAAGAAAACACAAAACCGATAAATCATACTATTACTAACAAAGTTGAGTGAATTTGGACTTCTCATGTATTTGTTGTTGTTGTACTCATAAAGGCCTACATTCATGATTTTTTTCAGATTTTTCGGATGGAAGGTGTCCAATCGCGAGGGGGGGGGGGGTACGCGAAAAGTTCGAACGTTTCCCCTTCCCCTGCCCCCCTCGGTACTCATAAGGCAATTTTAATATTTGTTTTGAAAAGATCTCATCAATACCTTTCCAATGACACCCTACTCGACTACCAATGGTGAAAAATTTTTTTTGAGGGGTCACCTCCCTATATGGGGAGACCCCACTTAAACCCCTTTAGCCCAGTCATATTAGGTAAAAAAAGGGGTCAACCTCGGAATGAAAGATAATAAGCTGCAAATTGGTATGAACCTTTGTTTTGTCATTCTAAATGTTGTCTCAAAAGTCACAATCGTTATCGTGTCCGCGTCTCAAGATATTCAAGGTCAAAGGTCACAAAAATCGGTTTTTCGCGAATATCTGGCTTCCTATCGGTTAAATGAGATTTGCATTTATTATAAAAGTTGTAGGCTATAAAATTCCCTACAACTTTTGTTTAAACTTTTTTTTCATACGACCAACCGTTTTGAAGGTAGAGCGCGAAGAGTGCACATCGTACAGTCATATACGGCCTAATGCAAGGTCAAGCGTGAGTTATGGTTATCAGTACGTTATAAAGTCAATTATTTACTTGGAAATTATAATTATTAAACAATGCCTATTATTTATGTACTAACTATTAATTATTTATATTTAATTAAAGTAAGTAACTTGATTATTTATATATAATTATTCATATTTAACTATTTAAGTATAAAATATTATTAATTCTGGATTATATATTTTAGTTTTATTTTAAGTTAACACGACATTATATATCTTTTCTTTAAATTGCAAAATGGTTGTGGTTCCCGCTGTGGATGCAGAAAATCAGGGCTACAATGTTCTTTAGCTTGCGGCCAGTGCAACGGACAAGCTTGCCTGTGTAAAATATATACTCTTACTATCATTTTAACTTAAAATAAAACTAAAATATATAATCCAGAATTAATAATATTTTATACTTAAATAGTTAAATATGAATAATTATATATAAATAATCAAGTTACTTACTTTAATTAAATATAAATAATTAATAGTTAGTACATAAATAATAGGCATTGTTTAATAATTATAATTTCCAAGTAAATAATTGACTTTATAACGTACTGATAACCATAACTCACGCTTGACCTTGCATTAGGCCGTATATGACTGTACGATGTGCACTCTTCGCGCTCTACCTTCAAAACGGTTGGTCGTATGAAAAAAAAGTTTAAACAAAAGTTGTAGGGAATTTTATAGCCTACAACTTTTATAATAAATGCAAATCTCATTTAACCGATAGGAAGCCAGATATTCGCGAAAAACCGATTTTTGTGACCTTTGACCTTGAATATCTTGAGACGCGGACACGATAACGATTGTGACTTTTGAGACAACATTTAGAATGACAAAACAAAGGTTCATACCAATTTGCAGCTTATTATCTTTCATTCCGAGGTGAAAGCCCTAATATGACTGGGCTACTTTGAAAAATTTTTCCACCCTTGAACTTTCAAGAAGTCACCACTTCTGACCTTTCCACAAAGTTTCATGGCTGTAGCCTTCATAGTTTCGGAGAAAAAAGTGCTGTGACCTACAGACGGACGGACGGACCGACAGACGGACATAGGTCGTGATTGCAATAGGGTTTTGTATTTTAGTACAAAACCTTAAAAAGGAAATTTAATTTTTTTCAGTATCAGAACCAAATGAACCTTCTAGACATTCTAAGCAAAAGACATTACAGTTCAAAGAGCTGGAGACATGAGGAAAGGTATTAGTCCGTTCTAACAAGTTGAAGAGATCTCTGCAACCACCTTATGAAGGTCCATTCACAGTATTGAAAGAAAGAGAAATAGTTTATTCTTAGAAATTCAAGGTAAACCACATATAGTATCCAAAGATCGGGTAAAGCCGTAATTTGTGACATCTGAAGATGAAATAATTAACAAGCCAAAGAAACGCGGAACCATTAATTTAAATAAAAATCAAATTTTCGAAATTGGCACTCGACCTTCCTGAAGCATCGTGGACACACAAGGGTACGTTTCCGCTGGCGATCTAGTTTTGTGGCAACATTCAGAGGCTTTCGACATTTTACTTTTAGATAAGATATCAGCAACTTTACTAAATACACTTAGAAAGTTTATGAAAAACGTCAATAAAAAAATCTAAATTCTAGTTTGCTTAAACAATGTCAAGGGAAAAGGAAATGGAGTACTCGTATATATATTGTCAGTGAGAATCTATGTCGAAGTCAGTTTTTAAATGAATATAAAATAGTTGAATTGAATTTAAGTTAACAAAACAATAATTGTTTAAATGGCTATTATTTGAATTAATAGTTGTTGTTTCAATAAATAACTTTCATTAAAGTGTTATTTAAATGGAAGTTTGCGAGCTATTGTCGCAATTGTCTTCGCAACATCATGATCAACAAACGAACGTACTCGAAAGCACAAGAATCCACCAAGCATGATAAACATCTGAAAGTGACCTCACTGCGCCATTCAGAATTGCTCGAATATTCCAGGTAGTTCGCCAATGTACGAAAAATGGATTGAATGGTTAGAGACCCTATATAAAGCCGAGCTGAACGAATGATTATATATATTAAAACTGCGATGGTAAAACTGCGATATAGTGGAGCGCAAAGTAAAGGCAATATTGATTAAAAGTGAAGTGGTTTTCGTGATATAGACAGTGGAAATATAAAGTTAATAGACAGTAAAAATTAGATTTAAATGAGATTTTTTAAAATAGTGAAATTCATGATTGTGCACTCTTTGTAAATAAACTCTTTTTAAACTTAATTTAAAAGACAGTGTGTTTTCACTTTTCCGAAACATAAAAATTACTGGCCGCGAACCATAACACGCGACAATATTTTCAATAAGAAGCAAAGAATAAGAAAATTATATTTGAAGTATCATTCGTAGATTGATAAAATAATAACTGGAAATATTTTACCGACTATCAGGTATGGATATTTAGTATATGTTCTGCCGAAGGTAGATATTACTATTTCGCTAAAAGAAAAAAAATATTTGTAGGAAAGAAGATAAATCTGGAAGTATTGAATATATCTACAACGGAATTCACTACAAAAGCCTTCTTTATTTTCAGTTAATATTTTAAAAATGATGAAAAGTGAGAAGGAACAAAAATAATTATTACATAAATAAGAAGAACTAAAAATAAAATTAGCAACGATCATGCATCACAGATATGCAGTGATTCGAAAATGAAACTAATACAACCGTCGATCAATCAGCGTGCATCAACACCACTCTATGCATGTTGTTAAATCTCAGGATAATTCCGGGGATTTTCAATCTGACCTCTAAATTGGTTGTCCTGAAACGTAACAAAATGTCTGCATATCTGTTTCACTTATAAGTATACCCGTTTTACCTATGCATATTCAATTGATAGATCGCACCTAAGAACAGTGAAGCAGCTTGAAGACTTAGGTGTCCCCTTCGATACTCGTTTAAAATGTGACATTCATGTAGCCAACATAACTTCTAGGGGATCGCGAATCACTGGATTTTTACTACGCTGTTCACTTAGTAACTTCAGTATTTATCCTTGTGCTTGTGTTTTTATCCTCCCCTTTTGCTCAATTCTAGAGCATGCCTGTCAAGTGTGGTCGGCCCGCTTCATTCATCTATCTGGAGCTGTTGAATCCATCCAACATATTCAATATACTTTTTTATATATAGTAAAGGGTGGTCCAACCATAATGCATGATGTTAATTGTGAGTGAAACCTTAACGTCAAGTTTTTCGCCCAACTTAATTTGACATTTCTTCGTTTTATTGTTTGACAAATTCAACCATAGAGATGTACACAATTGAGCAGCGCGTTAAGGTTGTTGAATCCTTTTACGAAAATGGGCGTTCAAATCAAAATGCATTTCGTGCACTTCGTGATTTTGGTTAGCATACTCGACCAAATGTGTCTACAATTGGGAGAATAGTGCGCAAATTTCAACAAACCGGGTCTATAGGAAATGTGAAGTCACCTGTGCATGCTCGCCCAGTTCGTTCTGCGGAAAACATTGCTGTTGTTCGCGATAGTATGGTAGAAGAGCCGTCAACCTCGACTCGTTGTTGGGCGCAATAATTGAACATCTCACGAACATCACTGATGCGAATTTTGAATAAAAATTTGAATTTACGCGCTCACAAGGTTCAATTGACTCAAATCCTGAAGCCTACTGACCATTTCAAGCGTCGGCAATACGCCTAATGGTTGGTTGAACAGACAGAAGGGAATGGTGACTTTACAGAGAAAATCATCTTCAGCGACGAGGTACACTTTCACCTCAGTGGATTCGTTACCAAGCAGAATCGCCGCATTTGGGCAAATGAGAATCTACGAGTGATTGTTGAAAAGCCGATGCATCCACAAAGAGAGACTGTTTGGTGCGGTTTATGGGCTGCCGGCGTCATCGGGCCGTACTTCTTCGAAAATGAGGACGGCCAAGCAGTTACTGTGAATGGTGTT
The DNA here is from genome assembly GCA_963969285.1 of Odontomyia ornata. Taxonomy (NCBI): domain Eukaryota; kingdom Metazoa; phylum Arthropoda; class Insecta; order Diptera; family Stratiomyidae; genus Odontomyia; species Odontomyia ornata. Next base: position 233,875,178 of record OZ017741.1, on the reverse strand, counting down.
CGCCATTGCAAGATGATAACGGACTTCTTATGGCCAGGAATTGAGGTTATGGACCTAGACGATATGTGGTTCCAACAAAATGGTGCCACTCGCCACACAGCCAACGAAACAATAGCTCTTTAACGCGAGAAATTCAGTCGCCCTGTTATCTCATGTTGTGGCGATGTTAATTGGCCACAACGATCATGTGATTTGACACCGTTGGACTTCTTTCTCTGGGAATATGTAAAAGAAAAATTGTAAGTCAATAAGCCAAGAACAATTCACGCGCTTAAGGATGGGATAATTCAGCACATTGACGGCATTGAACCTCAATTATGTCTCAGAGTCATTGAAAATTTGGACCATCAGATTGAAGTATGCCACCGTAGCCGTGGCCAGCATTTTGGCGATATTTTGTTTCACAAATAATTCTCATAGATCCTTTATTATAATGAAAAATATTAACATAATTCTCTGAAAACTTTTGGTTTATTTACAATTAAAATTGTGCGTTTTGGTTGGACCACCCTTTACAAAATTGGATCCATATCTATAAAATAAATAAAATTAAAACAAAAAACAAAACATTATGTGACGCTAAAAAATTTACACCTAAATCAAAAATACACTATAGGATTAATTCATTATTCAATTTCTTTTTGCAGAAGTTCCTGAAAAAGACGTAAAATCAAGTGACTCAGAAGTGATATTAAGACGTACACAAAGTTTCGAAAATGACGAAAAGTATGTATACCTCGCAAATATACGCTTAAAGGACTGTAAATACCTTTATTTGGATCAAATGCACCTTATTGCTTTGATACTGATTGCACAACAATTGTTTACTTTTGAAAATATCGAAATTATAAAACAATTAAATCTCTCGGCGATTTGAAATACGAGTACACTTTTAATACACTTTGCCATGTTTTATCACGCAATTTTGTAGTTTTGCGTTTTATTTCTAATATTAATAATGTAAAAGTATGTGCTGTACGATTTTTGATCTGGTTTGTGGCGTGTGTTTAAAAATTAATTGCACAATATAATACGTTTTGACAATGAATTTGACAATGAAAAATATCACCCAGTTTTTTTTAGAAATCATCATCCATCATTTCATTATTCATTCACCTTGAAAATAATTGTGTATTGAAATTTAAAAAATCCAAACGTTCTAATATTAATAATAATCCTTTTAATCCTATTTTAACACAATCAAAATCAATTAATTACTTATGTTTTTAATTTATGCATCATTCGTCCTGCTGCTTTTTTTGATTCATCTTTTTAAACCAAAATATAGATTCTATCAAAAATACCATGAACTACGTGCAAGAATAAAAGCCAATTCGTGTCCAATACTACCAGCTACTCAACAAACAGGTGTTCTAGGTGCCGTTAATCCACCAAACAATTATTCAGTACAAAGGTCCGCCTCCCTAAAAGATCATAAAAATCTCAGGTATTGTTGTGTTGCTTCTTTTGTTCTTTATTTTTTATTTTGAGAAAAAAAAGTAAAAGCAAAAAATACAAAAGAAACATTCAAAAAGTACACAGCTAATGGTTGGATTGTATTTTTAATTTTTTTTTGTTATGTTTTTTTTTTTCTATTTTTATTATTTATGGTAGATTTTTGTTTAGAATTTAAAATAAAAGTCAAGTCGCTTCAGTACAATATACTATTTCTGATGAAAGGAATAGATCTTAGTAAGAAGATAAGTATCCTTGAATTGTCGTATGTTGTATTTGTATGTTTTTTTTTCGTTTGAATTTTTGAGTTTTTTTTATTAATTAATGCCTCTAATTACATTTCTCATTCTTAATATGCATGATAAACAAAATTTCATAATATTAAAATTTTTATAATGATAATAATCAATCAAGTAGTTAGATGTTATTTATATCTTTATGCTATAATTTTTATATTGATTTTGCACAAATGGTTTCACCTTCAATTTGCAGCTTGATTATTATTAATCAAATGTGTATTTCTAGGAAAACAACAGTATCCTTACCAGTCAGTCCGAGTACGCCAAATACTCCTCCAAATACTGGCCAAGTTAGGAGGTAAGTGTTTAGCATTTGTTAAGTAAAATAAAAATATCTTTGAGCCATTTCTTTTAAAAACTTTTTATATTTTTCGAAAAACAAATATTCGTAGAACTTGATAACCTTAAATTTAAAACGATGAGTTGGATATTTCATACAAAGAAGGCTTAACATAAAAAAGGTTCGAATGTCACTGTCTATAGCGCTATCCGATTTTGCGTTTCTACTAAAATGAAATCGTTGCACATTGACCCGATTATTTTTTTCAATCAAAACAAAATTCTTTTGTTTCCAACCGTTTAAAAGAGCACTCTGAAAAGGTTAAGTGAACAACATATAGTAAATGCTTCATAACCTCATATTCACCTCCTGAATATTTGGCGTTACTACCTACTGGCTTTCAGCGATTATTTTGTAAAATAATCTAATCTGGAACTTTGCACTTTTCATACCTGTATAGTAGTAAAGGGTGTTTTTTTAGAATTATAGAAATTTAAGTTGGCAACACTTTTTAATACTGCGTATGGTTGTGACAGCTCACACGTGTTTAATTGTTAATTTGGTTTGCCTTTTAATCATGAATGGGCCAAACTAGACGTAGTCGCTTGCGGCCTATTCCAACATTCAGGTTGGCCGAACCCTGTCAGATCTACACGGTCCAACATTGCACTCATGCTTATTTTCTGTACGATACACATTTTCTCAATTTGTATGTATCACCGAGTCCATTTCATTGTCAGCCGTCGACAAGTGAACATGAGTAACATAGATAAGATGTGCGACCTGACCGGTTTCATCCTGAGATTGCACTTTCAATCTCCCATACGAGATCTGTCCCCTTGAGCTATCGATAGATGAATGATTGTCTTGAGACTTAGGAAATTTTCTGAGGCGCACCAGGTAGGTACGCATTTGATGCAGTGCGTGCGGCCATGTCGTTAGAAAATTTTTGGGCCTCAGGCGTCTGTCTTGCTCTTCTCCACGTCGCGTTCTTCTCGTCTAAGAAAACTGGATTTACCTGTTTAGAGACGGCAGAAAGTTGAAGCGTATGACCTCGCCCGAAAGCATGGAATGTAAGACAACATTCGCCGCGTTATTGGCGAGATACGGCCCCAAATATTGGATAGAGTAGTCGATAATTAATTGGACCTCTCCGCGCCAGTCATGGTGCTTACTTGCCCAAAATCTTATTCAAATCAAAGTGGCAATGAATTATCTTTCCAATAAAACCAATTTCATGACAATCAGAACAAAATTTCCGTATTTTATTTAATTTCAAAGTTCTATACCACTAAAAAACACCCTATATGTAGTAGGGAATATTTAAGCTTTAGAAAATAAATAATGAAAAATGATCACCTCACCATCATCAAAAATTTATTTCCTGTGGTATTTCATTCGTGAACCACAAATATAAATGCTGTCACGTTAATAACAAAATCTACTCCAGAGTAATTTTTAGGGTATTGTTCAAAAAATTTTTTTTACATTACCCTGCTAAAATCGCTTCCTTATTGCTTCCAAAAGGTTACCTAGGATGGGCTAGCGTCCATTTTACTTTAGCAATTAGTCCAAAGGATAAATTTTGTGTTATTCAAAAACTTCCAAAATCAAACGTATTTGTATACGAGAAAAAAATTATAAATATATCATATATATTCACTGCCTAAAATTATGAGACCTGCTTTGAGTCATTTTCGGTCGTCAAATTGACCTATCACATCTGTCATCATTTAAAAGTTACAGCTAGAACCGCTAGTACATACAGTCGGGCCGTTTGAGACACTTGCTAAAAATATACCTGACATCCCTACGGATGGAATATTGTTAAGAATCCATACCATCCACAACAAACATAGAAGTTGTAAGGCTTCTAAAAGTTGAAGAAGATGTTCCAATCTCAACACCGACAGAAAGTGAAAAAATTGACACTTAGAACAAAACACAAAGCGTTTCACTTGCTCCCGCCCAGACAACTAGCTTTTCTTAGTTCTAGCCAAGCCTCTAACGTTGTTGTTAGAATCAATATTTGCGTTGCAGCTATTTTGATACAATCATCGTCATAAAGGAAACCTAACAAAAAGTGATTTATTATGAATACTAAGACTTTTCGCAATAGCAATGAGTGAAGAAATGAATTGATTCTTACTACGATACGTAAAGTATTTGCTTCATCGGTAAAAGAATGCATTTTTTTGATTGTTTGTTTTATGTTGAGGTAAGATAGCTGTTTCAGCCACTCTTTAGCGCTCAAATCTCGGTCCATTGCATCGATAACCCCATCTATCAGACTCTACTCTTTATTTTATATACTTTCATCCGTGAGCATATTCCAGCTCATTGTTGTGACACGAAATATTTGTAGCTTGGCATAAGTAGAGGCCGGACATTCACATACATACGTAGTGCATGGCTGTCTCATCCTCTTCTAAGCACCGTTGGTAGATAGGGTGTTCAGCAATAACTTTTTTCACAGATGAGCACGGAATTAAATTTTCGAAACCTCCGGATCATCAACCTCAACCAATAATGTGAATGAGAAGGACCATTTGTTTTTAGTACACAGATGACTATTTATAAGATTGATGTATTCTGAAAGTTTCATAAAGATTGAATAATATTTAGCGAAGTTATAGCGGTTTGAATTTTCCTGTATTACTATGGAACAATATGCGCTGCATTTATTACTATGGCAACATACCTGTATGGCTATGGAACAACATGCGCTTTTTACCGACTCAGACACCACAGTTTTGCTAGGATTTGCATGAAAATTTCAGGAATGATAGGTGTCATGAATATCTTTGAGAATCAGCTAGTGGTATCAGTAATCGTAAAACAAAATAGTGGCTGTTTTAAATGCGAAGATTGGAATAATTTTGAGTTATTTTTTCCCAACTTCAACGTTTAAGGTGCGTGCTTTGAACACTTGATTCAATTTAATGAATGACTGAAGATGAGTACCTACAATTAATACTCATAAGCGAAACATGTCAAGGAGGCGGGAGAGAGCTCCTAGCAAAAGGGCTTTGTAACCATTCTAGGATTCGAAAAAATAGGCCATGAATCGATGATAACAGCACAGGAAAGTGGCCCCTGAAAATAAAAATTCATCAAACGTAGCCGATATGAGTATGAAATGAAAGTTTTCATGGGAGCTTTTCAAAACAGTTGTTAAACTGTCAGTTTTTGCTTCAGTGGGGTCACAGGGGGGGAAATACATGAAAAATGTGTTTCCTCCCTCGCGAATGGATATCTGAAATAATTATCAAGGAAGATATTTATGAGTATAACAATAACAAAAACTTCGGAAGTCGAAATTCGTTCAACTTTGTTAATAATAGTATGATCTTCGAATTTCACATTTCCTCCAATAAAATCGTCTTCGACATGTTTCTTGATTTTATTCGATCTGGTGACTGCATTTTGTAAATTGAATACAAAACCCTTCTGACATGAGGGTAGGTCTGTTTACCCAACTTGTTTTTTTTACATATTAATGCATCTTCAAGTTTATTTGCTTAATGTCTGATCATCTGTTCTGCGACGGTCTTAATTGCCGCTTTCAAGTCCACCCATAGCTCGTTGCTTGTTTTCAGTGACGTATCTAATAGGATGAGAGCTAACTGGTTGTCGAGGGTCTCTGTGAAACGCTTTGCCACAGACGCCGTTTGGAGCCTTTCAATGTTGAATTTTCTTAGAGTACTGGTCTTCGCCGAATATGCCTTTGACATATGACACCGATAGCTTAGTTTGATCAAGTAAGGAACCGAGTTACAATTAGCTTTTCGGTATGTACGGACGTCAAGTATACTCGAGGCCCAACGTAGTTGGATCGGAACATTATCGATCTGTTTTTGTGTGGTGCTATCCGGCGATACCCAGGTCATTTTGTGTATATGGGAAACAAGTCAAACATATGACTAAATTTTTGCCACATACAAAGTCAATCAGCCGCTGGCCATTGTCATTTGTTTCATTATGGAGGTTATATCCTAAAGTCGTTCATCGATGAGATAGCTTATTCGCAACTTTAGCGTTGAAATCATCCAGAATTATTTTTGTGTCGTTTGTAGGCAATGAGTCGACTAGTCTTTCCAGGTGATTTTAGAACGTTTCCTTCGTTTCTTCGTCCTTTTCTTTGGTCGGGGCCTTGTAATGAATTTTATTGCTCGTCATATACGTGAAGTCTAGGACCGTGCCAGCAGACTGTACCCTTAGGTCAACAAGTCCGGACACCCTTAGTCTACTTCGAGGTGGCTGCTGGTAAGCTAGCTTGTTCGGAGAGGAATTTCGGTCGCATGTCTTCGGCGAACAGACTAAGTCTAAATATAAAAATCAGCCAGAAATGAAATGCCTGATTTGAAACGCGTGGAACCACATCCATCGACGCGACTTTAACCTACTTTACTTCCGTTTCCTTTCCTTTCGATTCGAGGAAAATAACAACACCAAACCGTTAACCAAAAACACGCGCTCCCGACTATTTACCGACGCGGTGCCCGAAATACACTACTCAGAACTCCAACCGAATCAAACTACTCTAAAAAAAAAAAAAAAAAAAAAAAAAAAAAAACGCAAAACCCTAACCATGGCACCGCGTACCGACCGCAACACGATACCGACCATTCGCGGATTCTCGAAACCCTACCCTCAATCAATCAATCAAAAGCGCTTTATTTAATACTAATCGTTATAAATTTTAAAAGAATATAAAGCAAATTCCAAACAATAACAATAAAAAACTTAATGGCCCAAATGGCTCTCTAAATGTCAAAGTCAAAGTCAAAAGCGCTTTATTTAATACTAATCGTTATAAATTTTAAAAGAATATAAAGCAAATTCCAAACAATAACAATAAAAAACTTAATGGCCCAAATGGCTCTCTAAATTTGTACGTTATCATTACACATTAAACAAAAAAACTATAGCAAATTCAAATCAATGAAGATTATTACATATTTTTTAAATTTAATTGGAAAAAGGAGAAAAAACCAACCAACACTATTCTAAAATTATTTATAATCTTAACACTACAGTGAACTTTGATCCTATACCTAATATGTTTTAACTTAATTCTAATAAATGCTATCAAAAACTTTATCTTATACTTAAAAAAAATCTATAACAATGTTCCTAACCTAAGCGTTTTACCTTATCTCTAACCTAATATAATAAACATAATATAAACCTAACCTATACCTAATTTTTAACAAAAATAAACAACAACACAAAATGTAGCAATAATGAGCTGAAACTCAAAAACTAAATAACGAAAAACACCAAAACTGAAAATATACACGAATAATTTAGACATTGTCATTCAGCCACCAATACCTAGATTGCCCTGTCTCAACTCGATCAGCCTCAACGAATCTAGCAAATGAGTACCTCCATTGGAATTGTTGGTCTCGTGAACTCAAATTAGGAGGATATTTTATCTTCTTATCGGTGGCCCGTCGATATATGTGATATATGACTGGGACGCCGTCAGAATCAAAAACATATCGATTCATGTCCAAATACACAAATGCTTCTGGAGGAATGAAGCCAGTAGCGAGGCAAGTCGCAATATACCCGACTGTAGGGTGGAACGGCTGTGAAATCCAAGGGTTTTCACTCACAGTCACAGATCTTGCGATATGATTCCGAAGAAGCTTCAATATGAAGATATCGACTCTAGTCACTTCAGCAGTTTGATAAATTCTTCTATTCGATCTATAATGTTTCCAATTCGTCTCAGGCTTTCTGTACAAACCAGTACATATAGTAAATGCTTACTCGCCTTCGCTATCGCTGAAAAAGTACAGGATTGCTGAAAAGGATAGACTAGATTAGCTTAGCAATTCATACTTATGTTTATTCAATTACATTATTTTGATATGGTTTCTTTTTCGAGTTTGAAACCATTTTAAACAAAATGCTATCAGCATAAAATATTAATGATTAATATTATTTTTCGTTTTATTTGCTTTAACTATTTCTTCATTTTTTCAGTTTGTAATATACAATAATATTATATCTAACATAATTTTCCCTTAAATTTTTATTTCAATTAAATTAATATACCTGTGTGAAACCTAATGGTGGATGAAATTAACCCAAAAAAACTTGCATAGAAAGGTGAATTTAATATTTCCTTCAATTTTTTGTGCCGTTTTTTTTATATGAGATTTAAAATGCAAATCCAATGCAATAATTCATAAAAAATTTTAAATTGATAATTATTTTTCGAGAGGGTCAGCAAACTTTTACCGCAGAGACCATGAAGAATGCGCTGGATTTACAATAGATTAGTTTATGAAAGTCGGCTTGTTTCGTTGATTGTTCTTGAAAACATCTAAAAATTTCAAAAATTACCAGGCTCTTTTATGTTTGGATTAATACATACCTTGATCGTGTTAAACTAATTTCATTACGCTCACAGTCAAATTCTCAATCAAATACTACTCAATAGCCAAAAATAAGACAACCAAAATAAACATTCATTAAACTGGTGCGAGATAAGTAGAAGCCAAAAAAATATTATACGTCAATAAAAAACAATTGGAATGATATTTCAAAATATAAGAAGACAAAAATTAAATATCACTTAACCCCTGAACATATCAGGGCCGATGGAGGAACATTTGGAATTGCCACTAGACATGTTCCGGCTCACTGAAATTCAATTGTGATATGAGAGACCATTCGTTCGTTTCTGAATCGTTTTCTTCCACAGTCTTTAAATAGTGATTTCCATCGTAATCACCAACAGCTATAAGACGATCACCTAATAGTTCAACACCAATTGCATTGCGTCCAACGTTCAAAGATTCAATCAATATCTAAAAATCTGTTCCGAGATTATATCGTTCAACAGTCTCCGTTTGACATACTGCTGGATTGTTGGCAGGGCAATCGTGACCGCCTAATGCGTAAAGATCAAAGCAAATCCATGAATGGCTGAACTGAACTTACCACCGACTGTTGGTCGCTAATCGAGAGCGAGTCACTTGCGCAAATGTATTCCAGATGTGCTTCGCGCTTGAACAAACCCAATCTAGAAATTCCTACTTCACTACTCGGCCGACGTCAAGTGGCAGTTCAGTCGCAGAGATCTGTCATCCAACTTTATCAACTGGTTGAAAAATTGTTTTAGGGATTACAAATCTCTGCGAGGTATCGCTCCGCGGAATAGGCGGTTTTTACACCGTGTACGTTTTTCAGGCAGACTTCGAAGCATTTCGCCTGTATATGAATCGCACACAACCGTTCATTGGCTGCCTTAAAATGAATAACATGTGATTTACACTCCCTTTCCAGAATTAAGGCCACTCCGAATTCTTGTTTTCCAGTAGACTTCCCACATTTGAATATTTGTGCGATCTCATATCTTGAATATCACTTCCAATCCAGTTCGTTTCCTGGATTGCAAGTATGTTTAATTTATATTGACGGGGCTGTTATAAAATGCCCTTAACAGCGCCAGGGTAGTTGAGTGATCTGACATTCCAGGATCCAATGCCATAATCATTTTTTTGGTTGCGAGGTTGTTGCCGTAGGTCCAAATCATTCCGAGGCTCCGTAGAAGGTTTCAAAACAATTAAGGGGTTTTCCAGGGACGGGGAGTTAGCCCGTCGCCCTACCTCCGTTCCGGCGGCATGGTTATTACTTCACTGGAGAAAACCGAGGTGGTCATCTTGACAAAAAAGATAATCCCTAGAGTAAGGAAGATCAGTATTGGAGACATTCTAGTCGAATCGAAGCCATCGGGGAAGTACCTGGGGATACTAATCGACTCGAAGATGAGTTTCTCTGAGCAAGGCAGGGCAACGCCTGAGAAGGCTGCTTCGGGATTATCGGCTGTGAGTCGACTTATGGCCAACTTTGCCCGATCAGAAATAGCGGTTCGACATCATCCTTCCAAACATAACTATTGACAGTCCTAATGTATGGAAATTTCTTCTTTAATTTCTGGATATCGCAGCTTTCTGACAGTAGGTTCAACCCTTTAAACGCTTCGACTTTCCAGATATTTCATCTGTTGTATATGCACCTTCCGTTCAACGAGAACGAAGAGGTGGATCTTTTAATCTGAAATTTACAGCTAATTCGGAATCCTGTAGTGTAGCAGTGCTGCCCTGGTCGAGGATCATCTTTACTTTCATTTCCTTTCTTGGTCCTTTCAATTGTACGTAAACTATATTCAGTATGGCTTTAATCTTGGAATGATCGTTAACGGCCTTTGTATACGATACGTTTTTATACAGCATACGATGGTGGAACCGTTTGCAATTATCAATTCGTATTGCTTTCTGTTATTGTTATTGCTCTTGTGGTAAGCCAAACCACAATAGCAAGCATTGGCATTTTGACCAAGTTTCCATCTGCCTTTAACGTCAGCTATTTTGAATTTCTTGGCACCTATCTAGTCTATGCAGCGACATTTTGCATATATAACATCTTCCCTTAAGCTTCTCGGTGGGGACTATGGAGTGTCCGTACAAAAAGTCTTCGCACTTTAGGTCGATTTCAGCGTTATTCGACTTGTTACTTTAGCCATTCCGTGCGTCCAGATTTAAAAACTAGGAATGGTTTCGCTGCTCCTATCAATTTGACTGTTAACCAGATATTCGCCCGCGTTGCATCACCACGTGTGGTGGTGGTAACTTGTTACAAAGCTCAACTATAAGCTCCTTGAATTCCCTGAGTTCATTCCAGTAGCCAATTGCAACAGCCATGTTTTGTACACTTTATTGAATTCCATAAATTGTGGCTTTTTCGTAGAGCTGGGTGCTTTTTTCGCCTTTCCCAATAATTCAACGATTAAGTCTTCTTGACTGCCGTATTTTTGGCTTAATCTTGAGCTGTAAGAAGAATTAAGTCTACAGCATCTCTTGCTTCACCCGTTATGCTTTTCCCCAATCTGTTTTTGTGTAACAGTTTCTCTTTTAACTTGATATTTTTCACTTTGGTGCGGAATGCTTTGTTTGACCCAACGGACATTTGACTTGACGTGACGAATTTCTCACTTCTCATGACGAACTATTCACTTGATGCGACAGACATTTCATCTTTTGGGACGGACGTTTGGCTAAAACTGCCACTTTCGCTTTGTAGGCGGAAATAGTATCTATTTTCGACACTGCATTTTTTACAGGGACCACAGCATTTGCTGCGGGCTTATACTCTACGCTCAACATATCAGCGACTTTTCGCAAATCTTTTGTGCTTAGTTGTTCGCTGATTATTTTCACGTGATTCATTGTCGCCATCACCTACAAATTCAAATCCCGAGAACTGTCATATTTTCCTTTTTGACAAGCTTGGTTTCGCAAATAAAACAAATTAGAGATTATGCACTACATCTTTAGCGCACTCCGTCAGCTTTTGATCGAAATTTTCTTTTTCACTGAACGACGACATTTTTTGATTTCACAAGAATTTCACGTCGACAACTTGTAGAGTGTTTTTTGACGGTTTAATATAATCCGTTTCTAGAATGTTTTCCATAAGCTACTACGATCCGGCTCGACGGACCATGTCTTTCTAGTTGCCGGAAATGAATTAAACCTTTTAATTAAGCCTTTTATTCGTGAACGATAATACAAGTTATCCCAATGACGTCTAAAACTTGACTGACTACAAATGTCAAAAAACGTTAGTCACCCATCCATTGCATTCGTATAAATCACCCATTTATCTCTATTCAGCAACAGTTGCAGATCACATACGCGTTTAAAAACATATAGTAGTACAAATGAACTTCAAATCAACTTCTCTTTTATAATAGCCTTTATTTTTAACAGGCTAGAAAATTGATTTGCATTGCATTTTGAATTCAGCAGAACTCAATACACACCATCAAAATTGTTTTTGAAGATAAAAAATAAAAAAAAGTTTCACAGATTTTGTCCATGGGTGTGCACACCATAGTACATTAACCTAGTACCCACACCTTTCATTTACCTTGTGTTCCACACTTTTTGAATTTTCCCAGGGGCACGTTAGCTGATCCGGCGCACGACAGCTGAGCCCAGGTCTGGCGCGTTCAAGAAACAAAGCAAAACGCAAATAAAATTTCTGACGCCCGTGTTCTTTTACGCATTTCAGAACATAGGAGTGCTGCCAGATCCTAATAAAAAACTAAAAGATTGCATGGCAAGAATTTATTTTCTACAAAATTATTGATTTTTTGAGATATGGTAATCCTGAAATCTCTCATCGAAACATATGTTTATATTCGCGCCAATCCTCGCGTCAGCATTTACCTACCTACCTGCTACCGAAGATTTATGGCTCGCTATTCGGCTTGTGTTCGGATTTTCCCCGAGGGTTGATGGAGTGTGGATACTATTTGAGTATACTATGGTTCGGCTGCTAGACATGCTTCACTTTCTGCACCTCGTCGCTGTGCATCTGTGCGTACCGGCACTTCATCGTTACCCAGAGTTGATGGTCAAAATGGAGACTATGCCACCCATGCAGGCTAGTACTTGGATTGCTAATAAATTGGCGCGCACTTTCCCACCAACCATGGGGAGTTCTTGCATTTGGCCACTTCATGTGTGTTTACGTATACCACACTAGGGGGTCACCACTTTGATTGTTCTTGATACTAATAATTGCCGGGATACGTGCGGAGGGTTTGAAAAGGCAGACAAAACTCGTGGCACAAATAGTTTATTACAAAGTGCAACGTTACAAACATAAATACTGAACTGATCAGCGTCGTTCTTCCCCAGAGAGATATGACCAGTGTTTCAGGTCATTGACCGGAATGTCCTTCAGGATGTCGATACAAGCCCTCTACGGACGCAACGCGTTTTTCTTTCATGGCCAAATGCAATTTTCCGAATAGGTAAAAGTCACAGGGAGCCATAGCCATAAAATGCGATTTCTAGCAAAAAAAAAAAATCAGTCACAAGACTGGATCGATGAGATGGAGCATTAACATGCAATAAGCGCCAGCTTCCTCTTTCGCGGTATTCAGGCCGAATTCGACGAATGCGATGCAACAAACGCTTCAAAACGCCAAGATAGAAAAAGGCATTGACTGTTTGGCCCGTTGGCACGAACTCCTTGTGAACAATTCCCTTGGAATCGTAAAAGCAAATGAGCATTGACGTGATTTTTGACTTCTCCAAACGCAATTTTTTGGGTGGTGGCTCGTCTGGGGCCTTCTATCCGGCACTTTGACGCTTGGTTTCGGGCTTATATCATCACCAGTTACAATGTTGTATGTTGCCTCTTTAATGATGTCTTTCGAATCTTGCTGAGCAATGTTTGGTTATCAGTTAACTTGTGCGAAACAAAACGTGCACAGACTTTTTATAAGCTCAAATTATCGGTTAAAATGCGATAAATCTATGTTTTGGAGATATTCAACTCCGATTCCATGAATTTCAACGATGATTTCGGCTCATTTTTGATAAATTCACGCCCAATTTCGATGGAGTTTACGGTGATCACTGGCTTTGGGCCACGAATATGTCCTCACGACCATCTCTTAAACGTGTATACCACTCATGAACTCTGGCGTGAGATAGACAATCATCGTCATAAACTTTTTTAATCAATTCAAATGTTTCGATAAACGTTCTACCGATTTTTTAAACAAAATTTGATATTAGCTCTTTGTTCAAAACTAATTTTTGTGCCGATGACACAAACATACTGTCACTTTAGACGCAATAACTTTGCTTCCACTCAACCGAATGTAACCAAACTTTCACTGGAAGTGAAGGAGGGATGTAACTTTCCAACGCACTATCTCATTCACAGATTGCTCCACCAAAAAAAAAAATTTCTGACAAGTCTCGTTTATTTTGGAACGCTCCTTGTATATCTTTGTGCTTTCCCTTGTTGATTAAGGTATCGGGCTTCAAACTTACGACAACTTAAGTCAGCATCTTTAACAGTTTGTTCCTTAATAAAACAATAAACTTTTTGAACGATTTAAAAAAGTACAAATTCATCAGTTTTGATAAATTCATGCATAATTTTTCATCAACATTTGCAAACGTTGATGAAAAAGTAACGAATTTTGACTCTTTTAAATCGTTCACAAAACTTGCAAGTATAATTCAAAATAATAAAAATACAAAAAAATGCATAAACCAAAATGTTTGAAAAATCTTAATAATTATACTCATAAGTGTTCCTAATGTTATGAATAGGGACTGTACGTGTAACTCATCCTTTAATCGAAGTCGAAGAGTTATCTCCCTTTTTCAGGTAAATTTCTCGAGAGAAATTTATCTATTGCGGAGAGTATCATATACATATATATATATATATATATATATATATATATATATATATATATATATATATATATATATATATATATATGTATATATATATATATATATATGTATATATATATATATATATATATATATATATATATATATATATATATATATACATGTCTATATATATCTATGTATATCTATATATATATATATATATATATATATATCTATATATATATATATATATATATATATATATATATATATATATATATATATATATATATATATATATATATATATATATATATGTATATGATACTCTCCGCAATAGATAAATTTCTCTCGAGAAATTTACCTGAAAAAGGGAGATAACTCTTCGACTTCGATTAAAGGATGAGTTACACGTACAGTCGAAATGCTTCGAAGTCTGCCTGAAAAACGTACACGGTGTAAAAACCGCCTATTCCGCGGAGCGATACCTCGCAGAGATTTGTAATCAGCATCTTTAACAGTTTGTTCCTTAATAAAACAATAAACTTTTTGAACGATTTAAAAAAGTACAAATTCATCAGTTTTGATAAATTCATGCATAATTTTTCATCAACATTTGCAAACGTTGATGAAAAAGTAACGAATTTTGACTCTTTTAAATCGTTCACAAAACTTGCAAGTATAATTCAAAATAATAAAAATACAAAAAAATGCATAAACCAAAATGTTTGAAAAATCTTAATAATTATACTCATAAGTGTTCCTAATGTTATGAATAGGGACTGTACGTGTAACTCATCCTTTAATCGAAGTCGAAGAGTTATCTCCCTTTTTCAGGTAAATTTCTCGAGAGAAATTTATCTATTGCGGAGAGTATCATATACATATATATATATATATATATATATATATATATATATATATATATATATATATATATATATATATATGTATATATATATATATATATATGTATATATATATATATATATATATATATATATATATATATATATATATATATATACATGTCTATATATATCTATGTATATCTATATATATATATATATATATATATATATCTATATATATATATATATATATATATATATATATATATATATATATATATATATATATATATATATATGGAATATAACGAAATTTGTGACCATACTAAAGGTTGCAATTTTGCTCCAATTTTCACCAAGTTTTCAGGAAAGGTGCATTGGGTAAATATTTCAGTTAAGTTCGTGAACCAGCTATATCGGCCGGGCAAAAATAAAATGGCGGCCATTTTAGACGAAAAATCGTGATTTCTGTTCTGACCAAAGTATACCTCCGATTTGGATGAAATTTGGTACAAAGGTTCACTGATGTATGTGATGAATCTCACAATAAAAAATCCAAAGTCGGTACGGCAGAAACAAAATGGCGGCCGCTCAAAAGTCGAAAAATGTGCAAAACTTTATTGTTGTAATAGTGGTTAAAGCTTTCAACGGGCTATTAGATAGAAATTATAAGTATCTAAAGAATTACGTTAAAAACACTGGTCGCCAGGCTGCAAAAAACAAAAGGGCGGCCAGTTGAAGCTCAAAACTTCAAAGGCTTCTAAAAGTCGCAATTACTTACTTACTTGCTTAGATCTATTGACTCTAATATTTTGGTGATCATGCATGTGCAAATTCCAAAATGGCGGCTGTTTAAATATGCGTTTTTTTCAGGTTTTTGTGGCCTTCTAGCGGTCACATTTTCCAGGGGATTTTGATGAAACTTGAGATTATGGATCTCTCTACTATGTTCTTGTATAACGCAGAAAATTAATAAAATTGAATGAAAAATAAAAAAGTCGAAAATTGAAAACCTAATATTTTTAGCTGCCATTTTCACTTAAAAATTGAATTATTTTGCCCTGTCTAGAGTGAAACTTCGATTTAAACGCGATCCGGCACATTGATTGATGAGGTCCTAACTCACAAAGATTTAAAATAGCCTAAAATCAAATGCATGCATTCAAAATGGCGGCCCCCCAAAGGGGCTATTTTAGTAGCAACTGAAATAATGAATATTTTTCATGGAAACGTTTTTAATGACTTATCTTGAAAGTATTTAAAAATCAGACTATTTTTTAAATATTGTAAAATACTTTTTAAAATACCCTAAAAAATTATAAAATCGCGACTTGTTGTCTGTCCGTCCGTTTGTTCGTGCGTCACGAGTTTTCTCGCAAACCACATGAGCTAGAATGAGGAACTTTTCTACGTAGGTCAAAAGTGGTGCCTCTTGAAATTTGCAATGTAAGAAAATATTTTAAAGTGTTTAAGGGGGTCTCCCCATACAGGGGGGTGACATAAACATTTATTTTTATTTCTGTAGCCCTCTAGCAGCCAAGTTTCTCAACAGATTCCGATAAAACTTGAAATTATAAGTTATTAAGGCAAGCTAATTTAATTCAATTATGCAAATCGGATAGCAAATAAAAAATTTGAAAATTTACAGCTTAATAATTTTAGCAGCCGTTTTCAATAAAAATTCAAAATGTCGGCCCCTGATGGTTCAGAAAAGAATCGAAAATGTATATATTAATGGCAATGGAAGTGCTGATTAAACTTTTATGGAAATCTTTTGAAATTAACTATTTGAGCTATTTAAACCAAAAAGTTATCACCTTTGTGTGGTAACCACTGTGAAATGTATAAACAGCAAATGTGAGAAGGGCGAAACCAGTATTTATATGTTTATAACAATTTATTACCCGCCGGTTTTCAATATGTGATCCATACGTGTGCAACTCAATTTAATTAGCAAAATGTTTGCGCCTCTATGAAGGGTCTCCAAACACAAACGGCGGCAGATTCTTTTTATGTTAATAAATACCCATCTGGTACTGCAAAAATTGCAGTAAGAAGTCAAGCCAAATTTTTTTTCGGAACCTTACGCTACATACGAGAAATTTACCTTTCCGGCTGGTGCTGACAACGGGGATTTTTTACATATTATGTATAACTGACTTTATAATTGATTCAACAACAATCTAGTTCGAATCTTACAAGGGTTTATATGTTGCATTTGATAAAAATTGATTTTTATTATTAATTTTAGAATTCTCCTTGCGACAAAGGAAATGGCTTGAAGATGTTTTTAGAAATATATTATAATGTTATCATGATTCATAGAATTTAGTATTTACTTTATTTTATTCTCATTCTATTCTAAAGTTCTAAATTAAATCCCTTCCTAATCAGATAAGCATAAATCATTCACAAAATTCAATACAAATTTTAATATTATCACCAGTCTTGAAAACGAGGTTGAAATTGAAAACGATCAATCGGAAACGGCATCAAATGGAAAATCAAAATCCAATGATTCAGGATCATTGAGAAGTAAAATGTCTCCAGGCAATCTATTTAAAAATTTCTTCAAGTAAATATAAAAGCAGTTCGCAGTAGTCGAACGATAAATAAGTACCCTTTGAAATGTTGTGTGCGATTGTTTGATAAATGTCTAAACAAAAACATTGATAAAAAATAATAATCAATGAGACTTCTACTAAAACTTTGCTTAAGAAGATTTATTTTTCACTCTAATACGACTCAAAAAGTTGGAAAGCTAAAAAGCGTCTTTCTTAAAAAATCCTTTTAACTTTAATGAGTTGATATTTAAATAGATGTCGCTTTCTAACCAAACTGACTTTCGAATAAATATTTAATAGCTTGATAGTGTTGTTCAGGTTTTTCTAACTTTTAAAAGAAGGATAACGATTTTTTGGATTTTTCTTTAGAGACAATATTTTTTTACATCATTTGGTTTTTGTTTATGTATTTGCTGTTCAGAGCGTGACACGAAATACTCTATAAATTATTTGATACATTTCCACAGTCGTCATTTCGTGTCATCTAATTGTTATCTTATACTGTTGATTAACTTTATTTGAATTTAATTCCAAATTAATTTTTTCAAGGTCGTTTGTGCCACCCGTTCGTGATGAAGAGAGTGAGACACAGCGAAAGGCTCACGCTAAACGAGTCCGTGAAACCCGTCGATCGACGCAGGGTGTCACTTTGGACGAAATCAAAAGTGCTGAGGAACTTGTCAAAAAGAAAAATCTTAACAATAACAACAACAATCCGAATGTAAGTACCATCAAAAACTAATACTCTATCAATAACCTTGACTTAGAATATTTGAAAAAATTTAAATGAACAATTTAATAAAAAACTTTGCAAACAAGAGGTTTTGTTGAATATTTTTTACAAAAAATTTAATGAAATTGCTTGGGCGAGAGGGCTTTGTTTCGAGTTGAAATTTTATTTTAATATATGTTCTCTATTTTATTATTTAATATTTTTTGGAATAATTTTTGGAGTTTATATATTAAATGTTTTATTATTTTTTGTTCACACAATGTAACAAGAAAAATGTGGAAAAAGGTGTTTTTAATTTGTTTGTACTGTTATTTCGTTTTCAAAATTATATTTACCGTTAGATATTGTTCGTGTGTGCAATTTGTTTTGATTCTCCACTGAAATTAAAATCAAAATTTTTCATTTTCTTTATTTGATATGGTAAAAATATTGAAATAAAATATTTATCGTGTGGAATGTGTAAGGCTTAGACAAAACGAATTCAAAATTTTTCGTTGATTTCTAGGAAGGAATCTAAAGTACGAGTACTATCTTTCTTTGTGTTTAGGTAGATGTAGTTGAGTGTATGTGTTTTAGGAAATTTAGTATGTTTGATAAGTAGTAGTGAATGTGTATCAACTAAAGTGAATGCTGTATTTCGTGTTTGATTTACGTTGCCTTCCCAAGAAGGTGGTTAAATATTTTCTTGTTTTTCTATTCAAACGTTTTTGTTTTTTAGTCGCTTTCCTGAAATTTATATTAAATAATTTTTAAAATAAACTATTTAGCGAGAATAGAATATCATAAATTTTATTTACAGGAAGATTGGTTAAAAATAATCAGTGCTCTGTTTCTGTTTTAAATATGATTTGATTAGGAATAAATGTGGCACTCTTTCCTCCCTCTAAGCGATCAGTCCTCCCGCTAAGCTGTTAAGCTGTGCTTTCGTGATGACTTGGCCTGTAAATTTATTAAGTTGATTGGTTGCTATCAATTCGACTCTTCTGTAAAAAAAACGTACAGAAATACAAGTGTAATAGATGCTCGTGTGCATTCCGCTTCTCAATAATAGAAAGTCCCATGATAAACTATCCGGTGTACATGAACAACTTTAGAAGGGTCTCACAGGTCTTACTGTATTTTGTGAGTGACACTATTGATTTCTATCTGATACGCTTCAGCCCATTTTGCCTTCGCCTTACGGGATAATTACTTTTGCTATGCGCTGGTTTATGTGGCCAAATCGTGAGTGCTCTAAAAATTCTTTATTAATTACATTATTTTCGATCGTCTTAAAAGATTTTCGTTCGCTAGTATATTGGTTGACCTGACAGTCTGACATTTTCATGGACTTCATTCGTGTTACAGTGAAAGTGATTCCCGCAATCTTTTCTATAACAAGAGGTAGCCAAAGGACTTCAGTAATTAAGTTGACAGGGAACGTTAATTCCTATCGAAGCATCATGAGTGCTGATTTAACAGTTTTACTTTCATAAACTACAGTGTTGTGAATGAGTATATCTGTCCCTCCGTCTGCTACCCACAGCTCATGCCCGGTATCGGTGTAGGTTTGATTGCAGCCCACAATCATTTCACCGGATTGTCCGTGGCAATGTGCACCTTTGGGTTTTTTGAATACCCAAGGAATTTTTATGATTATTGAAATACGTTAGTCCCAAACGCACTCAGTACCTCTGCCTGGAAAACAAGATACCGAAACATCCCAATTTTTTAGATACAAAAATCGACTCTGCTCCTTCGTATTTTAAAGTTCCATTAGGGTCCACAGCTCCACAATTCTTTTGAGTTGAAAAACATAAAGACGAACTTCGTGAAGGATGACGATTTACGTCCTACACCGGAGAAAATGTGAAAAAAGCAAAAATTGGATGCTAGCTGCCAAAAAGAGTGAGCATCAAATCTTTAGTTTATGTTACAGGGATTTCATACGGCAGCGTTTAGAGGGTCCTCAATTATGGACTTCACAACAACACGGTTTCGACGTGTTGGCTACCCAGAATGTTGACGGCAGAAAAAAGAAAAATGAATGGATGTTTCAAGAGAAAATTTCAGAAACTTCTAGCTGGTCGGTTGGTTACAGTGGCTCGCTCCTGATTCACCAATTTTTACCCAATTGATGCCGTCTTTATCCCGCTTTTCGATCGACCTGGTTGTCATGAGTGGAGTCTCTGGAGTTTCTAATCGAACCTGATGTGTTCAAAAAGGATAATAATCCTCCAATCTTTTTCTTGGATATGCCTCCTAGATTTTTAAAGAAGGTCGCATAGTGTTCGTTGCCTGACATTACCTGTCTTCGTCGTTACAGCACTACAATCCCTTACGGGTCTTGGCTTACCGAAGATAGCGCCTGCAGTTGCTTCGGTCTGTGGATGCGTTATCTTCGTTGACAGAGTCGGACCAGTGTTTCCTCGGTTTTCCAACTGTGCTCTGTGCCACAACGAATACCTTTTTAGGTGCCCGTTGTTCGTCCATACGTATCACGTGGCCAGCCCATTGTAGCTTCCATAATTTCGTCGTTGTATCTCGTTCGCCATCGGTCCCCTTCTTTTCTCGTGTCACTATCCGCCTAAGGGCCGGTCTTTCGAATGCGTTTAATATTTTAGCGGAAGCATGGATGAGGCGCCATGTCTCACAACTGTAGCATAACACCAGTTTTACCAAGGATTTGTATACTTGCAATTTTATTCTCCTGTGTACGAGGGCGGTCCCAAAAGTACCGGACCAGACAAAAAAACCAGTAAAAAAATTGCGAAAATAATGTTTACTTTTCAACATATTCTCTTTTCAGCTCGATACACTTTTCCCAACGATGTTCAATAGCTTCGATACCCGCTTTATAGTAGGAACCGTCAAGCTCCTCAAAATAGCTATTAACCGCAGGCTCTACCTCTTCATTGTTGGCAAACCTTTTGCCGCCGAGCCATTTTTTCAAATTCGGAATAAGAAAATAATCCCAGTGAGCCAAATCTGGCGAATCGGTGCGTGAGGAAGCAATTCAACTCAATGATTTTATCGTAATGACGCACGTGTGGACTGGTGCGTTGTCGTGATGAAACAACACTTTCTTTTTCGTCAGATAGGGCCGTTTTTTCTTGATTTCATCACTCAAACGCTGCAATAAGGCTACATAATATGCGCCATTGATTGTCCTTCCTTTTTCGCGAAAATCAATAAATATTATTCCACGCGCATCCCAGAAAACGGCTGCCATGACCTTGCCAGCTGACTGAACTGTCTTTGCTTTCTTTGAAGCCAGTTCTTCTTTTTCAGTCCACTGCTTTGACTGCTCCTTGGTCTCAGGTGTAAAATGATAGACCCATGTTTCGTCCATGGTTATGAATCGACGCAATAACTCGGCTTTATTGCTGCGAAACATTGTCAAACACTCGATGGAAACATCCTCACGTTGCTGTTTGTGCTCCATTGTGAGCAAACGCGGCACCCATCTTGCGCACAGCTTTCTCATGTCTAAATTTTCGGTCAAAATTCGATGCACAGCACTTTTTGAAATGCCTGCCATGTCTGCTATCTCGCGCACTTTTAGTCGACGGTCATCCAATACATCCAATCCAATTTCTTCACATTTTCCGACGTAGTGACCTCACTTGGTTGACCACTGCGGTGTTCATCTTGGCAGTTGGTACGATCTCGCTTAAACTCAGCTAACCAATATTTGACCGTTGTAAACGAAAAAGCAGACTTCCCCAGAGTAGAATAAAACTCGGCTTTGATATCGGTTGGACTTAGACCTTTCAAATGAAAGTATTGTATCACATAACGATGCCGGATGTTTTCAATATTTACAAATTCACTGAAAGCGTTCACTTTGGATGTCTGTAAAAAAATAATAATAAACGTACCGTTATGAATTTTTCACATTAAGTTATTGAAAGGCGGTATTATTAATCGCAGTTATTGTTTTTTTATACTATCTGTATTCATAAGTTAGGTCGGGTACTTTTGGGACTACCTTCGTATGCAGCTGGTTTTCAGGATCCTCAGCAAAGACAAAAAATTTATACGCGAACTAAATTCTATTTCGTATCTCTGCTGTTTCATTGGCCATTTTATTTAATTTAACGCCTAGATATAAAAATTCACATACGTCTGTTGTCTATACCAGACTCACAAACTATTGACGCATACATGGGTATCGAGGTGCCACCGCTTTGTTTATTCAGGACACTATTTTTGGCTGTAGACCCCCACCCCCTACCAAAGGTCTTGATACAAGCGTAGATGGCAACACTTACCTTCTTGATCTGTATTTTATATTTACGCTCCTGATGAATCTCGAATCTGGAATAATTTCAAGATACTTGAAATATTATTCATCACTAGTCTCCCAAGTAGGGGAGATATTACTCCTCTCTTAGGTATGCCTCTATTTACGGATTTCGCTTTGTGGCTGTCAGCTAAATTCTACTCGAAGACGCAGCATTGAAGCTAACTAGTTACTCAGATATCTCTCCACCCCTACCTGGATGAAAGCTTTTGAAAGCTCTCTCTTACTCCTTTCTCTCTCTCTATGTCTAGAATAGTAGCCAGTGAATACTGCCTGTTGCTCCTTAAATACGCAAGTTAAGATTTTGATTAAGAAATTTTTTCTAGAATCTTCCGTGGATGAATGTCTAAAGCGCGCCCAAGTTCTTTTAGGACGAAAGATGTTAGACTGTTTGGACTGAAGTTCGTTGACAACTCATAGCTCTGTCTGTACACTTTTGGGAGGAAAACTACTCAAACTCGTCGCTAGTAGTTAGGGGCTTGAGTCTTTAGTATTTAGCCCCCACAAATCCTAGCCAGCCAAGGAACCATAAGTCCAGGCGATATGAACGGACAAAAGTTATCGTTCACCTGTAAAACTCGTTCTTCCGTATCATTTTGCTCGATGTCATGTGTCGAAGTACTCTCCACATTTTTAGGGTATTGTAAAATTATTTTACAATACCCTATTAGTTTCGCGTCCTGTCTGTCCGTCTGTCCGTCTGTCCGTCCGTCCGTCCGTCCGTCCGTCCGTGTGTCACACCACTTTTTCTCGCAAACTACATAAGCTAGAAACATAAGATTTTGTAGGTAGGTGCAAAGTGACGCCCTCTTCAAAGTTTCAACACGAAAAAAAATTTATAAGGTCTTTAAGGGGGGTCTCCCCATATAGGGGAGTAGCCCCTGAAAAAAAGTTTTCATCGCATGTAGGCAATATGGGTATCAAATGAAAGGTCTTGATGAGCACTTTTCAAAACAGGTCTTAAAATGACAAATTTTGCTTCGAGGGGTGCAGGGGAAGGGGAAATGTACGAAAATTTTGTGTCCCCCCCCCCTCGCGATTGGACACCTTTGACCCGAAAAATCTGAAAAAAATCATGAATGTAGGCCTTTATGAGTACAACAACAACAAATACGTGAGAAGTCGAAATTCACTCAACTTTGTTAGTAATAGTATGATTTATCGATTTTATGTTTTCTTGAATAAAATCTTAACGGTGCCCTTAAATTTAATAAAATTCAGTACACAGATGACTATCAATAAGATTAATCTGTTCATAAAGATCGAATGGTATTTAATGAAGTTATAGTGATTTGAATTTTCCTGTATTACTATGGAACAATATGCGCTGTATTACTATGGAAACATATCGCTATGGAACAATATGCGCTTTTTACTGACTCAGATACTACAGCTTTGCTAGGATTTGCATGAAAGTTTCAGGAATGATAGGTATCATGAATTCCTTTGAGAATTGGCTCAGCTAGCGGTATTAGTAATCGTAAAGCAAAATAGTGGCTGTTTTAAATGCGAAGATTGAATAATTTTGAGTTATTTTGCCCCAACTTCAACGTTTAAGGCGCATGCTTTTAACACTTGATTCAATTTAATAATTGACTGAAAATGAGTACCTACAATTAATACTCATACGTGAAACAAGCCGAGGAGGCAGGAGAGAGCTCCCAGCGAAAGGGCTTTGTAACCATTCTAGGGTTCGAAAAAATAGGCCATGAATCGATGATTACAGAGTATATTGTTTGATTTACT
Source organism: Odontomyia ornata (assembly GCA_963969285.1). Classification (NCBI taxonomy): domain Eukaryota; kingdom Metazoa; phylum Arthropoda; class Insecta; order Diptera; family Stratiomyidae; genus Odontomyia; species Odontomyia ornata. The sequence goes on along the minus strand of OZ017741.1, from coordinate 233,850,732 downwards.
AATTGTTTTACAATACCCTTCTGGCAGGAGCACCCTCCTGCTACTTCAACTTGTTAAGAATGCTATCTATAGCGCAGCGATCATTAAATGACAGAAAATGAATATTCATTAAGATCTTTATGTTTCCTCTGAAGATGTTGTCTAGATCCCTGCTAGTAAAGGGTTTTCCAATAAGAGGTTTTATTTTGAATAGCCCGCTATTTCGGTAGATATCACTTTTGAAGCTGTCATTTTTTGACATTTGACAAGTAGAAACTACGCCAATAATGAAAATGGACCGATACACGCTTTAACAATGCATTGAAATTATTAAAATTCACTATAAAAATGGTGAAAATTTGGCAGAGACGGTTCGTAAAACTCGAACATTTTTGGGTCGTCGTGAAGCACCTTGTCGGACCGCAATACAAAAATTGGTGGAAAAATTCGAGCTGTTGGGACAACTTAGTGATGTGAAGAATAAAACTCGTGCACGTCACTCAAGAACAGCCGAAAATATTACTGCTGTAGCCGAAAGTGTTGAGGGAAACCCATGTTTGTCCATTCCTCGTCGTTCTTTGGAATTGGGCATTCCAAAAACGTCATTACACCGTATTTTGCATAACGATTTGGGTCTTAAGGCTTATAAAGTTCAGTTAACACAAGAACTCAAGCCGGTCGATCATCAACAACGTCGTGTCTTTGCTGATTGGGTCCTTGAAATGCATGAAAATGATTCGGAATTCCATCGAAAAATCATCTTGAGTGATGAGGCCCATTTCCACTTCGATGGCTTGGTCAACAAGCCAAATTGTCGCGTCTGGGGCTCGGAAAACCCAAGAGTTATTGTTGAAAAGCCTCTCTATCCTCAACGTGTGACTGTTTGGTGCGGTTTATGGTCCCGCGGAGTCATTGGTCATTACATTTTCGAAAAAGAGGCTGAAGCAACATTTACGGTGAATGGATTGCGCTATCGAGAGATGATTAATGATTTTTTATGGCGGAATTGGATGGTATTGATCTGGACAATGTTTACTTTCAACAAGATGGCGCCACGTGCCACACAAGCAACGAAACCATTGATCTTGTACGGGAAAAGTTTCCGGACCGTGTTATCTCTCGAAGAGGTGATCACAATTGGCCACCGAGATCTTGTGATTTAACACCTTGCGACTTCTTCCTTTGGGGCCACGTGAAAGAGAAGGTCAACGCCAACAACCCAGCGTCGATTCAAGACCTCAAAGATGGAATTCGTGAGGCTATCGAGGACATAGGGCAACCACTTTGCGATTCGGTTATGGAAAATTTCATGAAAAGGATATGGTCCTGTAAGCGTGGTTGTGGTAGTCTTTTGTCTGACGTTATTTTTCACTATTAACGGCATACCTTCCGATCCGATCATTTACGAGTATATTAAAAAAAGGCATTTTTCTTTTAATATCAAAATACACCTCTTATTGCAAAACCCTGTACTTATGCTTATAGACAGATGTTGAAGGCTTCCCTGGTTAGCTTCGTGACATTCGCCAAATCTTATTCCATTATTAGTGGGTAGGCGTGTGGCCGCAGTTTACAGGAAATGAGACTCTTTGGACTATTTCCATAGCTTTTTCGAATGTCTCAATCCTGCTATTCATGTCTTCAATCGTTTTGATGTGAATGTTAGACATTCACATTTTAGCTGTCAAAACTAGACTAGATTTCTTCCAGGCGATTTTGCAGGGTTTTGGTGATCTTTTTATCAAGTTAAGCCTGAAAATTACCCAGTTGAGTTCCGATAAAAACCAAAAGCTGGGATTTTCCCAATTCTCTACCCTTGTATCTTCGATACCTTTCATAAATCTAATACCGAACACCCCTTCCACTCTCTACAGTTTCCCGAACTTGACAAAATGAAGGTTAGAGTATTGCTCTTATCACACCCAGAAATATTATTGTCAACAATTATGTCATATAAGAATTCATCATTCGCTGTCGTGCTAATATGGTGGTGCTCCTTGGTGATACATTACAAATTAACAGTCGTAGATTCTCAAGAATTGCTGTTTTATGACATAAATAGGCAGAAAAGACATAAAGAGTCTTTCTTTCCCTGTGCAACCTTCATTTTGAACACCTTTAAATCTCCGAAACTTAGATCAGGACACGAAAAAGGGCTCACGTCCCTCTTAGTCAGGGTGCAAGCTCAGCAATCTGCCGATCAGTTTGCCCGAGTTGAATAAAAGGTTATGCTTTTTATCGTAGAGGTCACCAACGATCTTGAAGTTGTCCGCTTTTCAGGTATAAATGGTAGCAACCTCACTCGGCTGCATTGCGCTACCGCTCTAATCATGAGATCGATTGGGCTTGGTGGACTTCTAGCCCAGTCATATTAGGGCTTTCACCTCGGAATGAAAGATAATAAGCTGCAAATTGGTATGAACCTTTGTTTTGTCATTCTAAATGTTGTCTTAAAAGTCAAAATCGTTATCGTGTCCGCGTCTCAAGATATTCAAGGTCAAAGGTCACAAAAATCGGTTTTTCGCGAATATCTGGCTTCCTATCGGTTAAATGAGATTTGCATTTATTATAAAAGTTGTAGGCTATAAAATTCCCTACAACTTTTGTTTAAACTTTTTTTTCATACGACCAACCGTTTTGAAGGTAGAGCGCGAAGAGTGCACATCGTACAGTCATATACGGCCTAATGCAAGGTCAAGCGTGAGTTATGGTTATCAGTACGTTATAAAGTCAATTATTTACTTGGAAATTATAATTATTAAACAATGCCTATTATTTATGTACTAACTATTAATTATTTATATTTAATTAAAGTAAGTAACTTGATTTGCAACGGTACAATTTCAAACTAACGAATAATCTTGACTCATACAAAGTGGAGAGAGTGGCCTTGAATACTATAGAACATCTGTCCCGGCAATGAATAGAAAAGGGCATAGGGTAGGGACAAGTATTTCCAGGTATATAAGTATTGAGAAATTTACGCGTTTTAAAGAAAAGATATATAATGTCGTGTTAACTTAAAATAAAACTAAAATATATAATCCAGAATTAATAATTTTTTATACTTAAATAGTTAAATATGAATAATTATATATAAATAATCAAGTTACTTACTTTAATTAAATATAAATAATTAATAGTTAGTACATAAATAATATATATAATTATTCATATTTAACTATTTAAGTATAAAATATTATTAATTCTGGATTATATATTTTAGTTTTATTTTAAGTTAACACGACATTATATATCTTTTCTTTAAAACGCGTAAATTTCTCAATACTTATATACCTGGAAATACTTGTCCCTACCCTATGCCCTTTTCTATTCATTGCCGGGACAGATGTTCTATAGTATTCAAGGCCACTCTCTCCACTTTGTATGAGTCAAGATTATTCGTTAGTTTGAAATTGTACCGTTGCAAATCAAGTTACTTACTTTAATTAAATATAAATAATTAATAGTTAGTACATAAATAATAGGCATTGTTTAATAATTATAATTTCCAAGTAAATAATTGACTTTATAACGTACTGATAACCATAACTCACGCTTGACCTTGCATTAGGCCGTATATGACTGTACGATGTGCACTCTTCGCGCTCTACCTTCAAAACGGTTGGTCGTATGAAAAAAAAGTTTAAACAAAAGTTGTAGGGAATTTTATAGCCTACAACTTTTATAATAAATGCAAATCTCATTTAACCGATAGGAAGCCAGATATTCGCGAAAAACCGATTTTTGTGACCTTTGACCTTGAATATCTTGAGACGCGGACACGATAACGATTGTGACTTTTGAGACAACATTTAGAATGACAAAACAAAGGTTCATACCAATTTGCAGCTTATTATCTTTCATTCCGAGGTTGACCCCTTTTTTTTTACCTAATATGACTGGGCTATTCTTCTGCTGTGCTGGTTTCTCATATTTTTAAGGCAGAAGTTTGTTGTATTTTATCTTCGTAGCCCTCTCATGAACAATACAAGCGGCCCAATTCCGAGCAATCTTAGTACGAATGAAAACATCTTTATAGTACCATTTTTCATGAGAGTGCTTGAAAGTTGTTGGGGTGATGAACACTATTGCTGGCATTTTAACCTCCGAATCTTTCAATAAGCTCACTTTTAACTTTGATCCGGCTTGCCCAATGTATCTGGAGCCAGCATATTGGTAACACTCCGTTGGCCATGCACTCCTCGACATTTTATGTTCTACGTTAGATTGGAGTTATTTAGCTCTTTCTCAGAGTAAGGAAGCTTCTGTTTACCAAACGGATTATGCTTACTCTTTAAAGCATAAAAAGTGGTAAGCAAAGCTTTATAAGTTGAATGAGCCGACATTCCAATGCGCGGACTTGTCTACCTTGCTTTTCAGCAAGAATATTTGATAATAGATAAGGATACAAAACGAAAGAGGATAGAAAATGAAGTGCAAGTTATACCCAAGGGTAAGGATGATGTTAATCTATACATATATAGATGTGAGTAGGAGAGGCGGGCAAGGTTAGTAGGCATCTTTGAAGACAATAACGACGTCATCGCTGTCGTACGTGCATCTATGTGCCAGCTAAGATGACGACTTTTCCGAAGGAAATTTGTATTGTACAGAAGAGATGGACACTTATTGAAAAATAAATAAAATTTAGACTGGTAAGAACTGTGTTTTATGTCGAGAATCATTACTTTTGGATTATCCCTCAAACATTCTCAACGTTGTGTAATATTGATGCACTATCAACTCGGTAATAGATCAAATAAAATCGTTTGCACTGTTTCAAAACTTAGTTCAACCAATTGCTGACATCAGCTTTTTTTCCGAGGTGAATGAGTTGAGATAGGAACAACTTACATACAAATTCTTCTTTGAATATTCAGGCTGTCCGACTGGGTCCAATAGCTAAAAACTTTTCGTAATATTTTTTTCCTGTCTGCTATAGAATCGTCTTCCATTTGTTGCTAAATTTGTTTTCTGCATCCTTGCCACTATAGTCCGATACAAATTTGTTCTTGTGACATTTCGGTATCTGGTGGCCGTTTAGAGAACTACACATAAAATGTCAATTTGTTCTCGTATGGGGAAAAAATTCAAGATGCCCTAGTATGATCTCACTAGTGAATCTATCATGTCAATCCACTCACTACCTGAAGCTTTCGCGTAACTATGAATAGCATCAACCGCCCTTAGTGCATTATTTTGGTATGTCCTGCTACGGCGGGGGCTTGCGTAGCATTTTAAAATGCGTCATATTTGATATAGTTTGACGGGGCCCTACGGTATGCAACCCAGTTGTTGGTAAACTTTGTTGGATTGTAAAGTTTCCGTGCTTTTAAGCTTCCCGAACTCTTCATATCACTATTTGGGTTCCTTTTTCCCACTTAATGGTTCATATGAGTCAACTTTGGTCAATGGCGTTATGTACTCCATTGTTCCACTACGTCAGTTCCATAAGATCTTTTGGAATTCTTTTCACGAAACATGGCTACGTTGTTTACTGAAATGGATTAGTATAAAACTCAATTTGTTCTTCTAGAATTCCTAAATGATACTTCTTTCGTGAGGCCTAGGCCTGTACCTAATACCAGAATAGTGGATTGGAAACGGTTTTTACTCTGTATGAACGCTGTTATCTAGGGGCATAGTAATTTGACCTTAGATAGGCAAATGTTTTTTTTTTTTGTATAAAAGTGAATGCCATTATGCACTGAGTGTGGGAGTTTCAAACACGCTAGGCTGGTGGTATACGCACTATGCACCTCTCCTACAATAATTGAAGCAGAATATCCTTAGCAGCCGTGAATGATCTTGACAATATGTTAATGTTATCCGCATAGCCTACAATTTGGCTCAAATTACACAGTAATATGCCTTTTGTATCAACGAGCAGCTTTCTAATGACATACTATAGACCAAGCTTAAATAATAGCGGGGCCAGCTCATATCCTTGCTTTAATCCCACGTCAGTTTCAAAAGGATGTTTGGTTGGTTATTGATCCGTACTTGCACTGTGGGCGATATTTTTGTCATTCTTGTCAGAAGAACTAGCTTGGCTGGGATACCGAAATTCAGCGCTTTACCTAGTGTTTGAGAGGAAGCAAACAATCGTTTTCTCTTCGTTCAAGTCATTAGAACTACGGCAATATGTGTTGTATAGTATACTAATCTTGACTGTATGGATTCCAATTGGCAATCAGACTGTACTAGCAGCCTTGACCCTGAATATTACTTTGCGAGATTAACTAAAGAGTTCACCTGTACTGGTGCTGTGATAAGTTGATCCCATCTTCCTTAATGCAGCGCAGGTAGCATGGCTTCCCCATCTAGAGTTCGTTTCAAAAAAGTAATACGAAGGGATTGCTCGCTCTACAACTCCTATTGGTATACTAACCGCTTCCGTGAAAGAAGCGTCAGAGACTGATTCCCGTCTATCCAGTTCGTTCGCTCATTCATGCCTCTCTATGTTCCTAAGTCTGGAAACACAGAGAAGAGTTACTGCAAACCCAATTTTTGCGAAGGCCAACTTCCCAACGCACTTGCCTACTAGCTTAAAAGATGTGATAGCCGAGATAAGATGCTTGATAGCAGCCTGGCTATCCGAGCAAATAGCAACGTTCTTCTTATATGTGAATGATTCAAGATACTGGTGTAGTATGGAGGCGAACGTTTCTGGAGACATCGAACGTTTTCGAGCTCGCCCTTCAACACTTCACAATTCCTCCAGTCTTCATAAGGCTCAACTTAAGATCGTGTAGTCAGTTAGCATTGTAATCACTTCATTTGGCAGAGCCTCGCAAAGTGTTGTGAGCATATGGCTTGGCCATCCAGCATCCGGACTTTTTCAATCTGAGAACACTTTGCGACGCAATGTTTTTAATGTAAAGGTCAATGGGAAAGAGCTTGAAAAGTACTTTTAGAGCACCCTTAAAAGTTTAGCGCAATGCCACATAGCCTACAAAGCTACCGTTCTCTGCGCCCTGGCAAGGTTTGTTATTATGTAGCTTTTGTCTACACCAGACCTACAAATTAGTGACCCATAAGTAGGGATCGACGTACTACTGCTGGGTTTGTCTAGGACACTATTTTTGATTGTACACCCCACTTCCTACCAAAGATTTTAAACCAAGTATACAAGCAACATTTGGCTTCTTGGCCAGATTTTCTATACTTATCCTCCAGCCTTGGATCTAGAATAAATTTAAGGTACTTGTTATTGCAGGATAACCAGAGCTAATGACCGTTAAACCGGAGAAGACAAAAGTCGGGGATATGGGTTTTAATGATGAAAAGAATCATATCCGTATTCCATAAGTTTATGTTATATCCCCTACCTGTCAAATACGTAAAGAATATTATTTATCACAAGTATCTCAAGCAAAAGAGATATTGCACCTGTCTCATGTATGCCCGTATAGACGGATTTCGTTTTAAGCTGTCAGCTAAATCCTATTGCAAGGCTTTAGTTTGCAGCATTGAAGCTAACTAGTTACTCAGATATCTGTCCACCCCTACCTGGACGAGAGACTTTGGGATGGCTTCAGTGAAGACGCTATTGAAAGCTTTCTCTATGTCTGGAATAGTAGCTAGGGTATATTGTCTGTATTGGATTAAGTACTTAGCAATACGCACAACCTTATAGAGGGCAGTATCCTTAGTCTTGCCTTCTAATTACGCATGTTGAGATTTTGATAAAGATTTTCTTTCTAGAATCTTCCGTGGCTGAATGTCTAAAACGCGCTCAAGCATTTTCAGGACGAAGAATGTTAGACTGTTTGGCTATTTGACAACTCATAGCTCCGTCTGTCCACTTTTGGGAGGTATACTACTCGAGTTCGTCGCTAGAAATTGGCTACGTGATTCTTTAGCATTTAGCCTCTGCAAACCCTTCTCTTCTTCTTCGTAGCACTACAGCCCCTCTCAGGCCTTCGCTACCTGCAAATAGCACCTCCAACGGTGTCGGTCCATTGACCGCGTCCTCCAATTTTCAAACCAGAGCAGCGATAAACTGTCTTCGTGGACCGAGCCAGACCAGCGTTTCCTCGGTTTCCCCATTGATCTCCGGCCTTTGGTTCTCCCAACGAATACCTTTTTGGGCATCCGTTGTTCGTCCATACGATTCGTGTGATCAGCCCATTGTAGCCTCCGCAGTTTTACAATCGTTGAAACCTCCAACTCGTCGAAAATTTCATTCAGCTGATACTCGTTCAATAAATATCACTTCTGCCATAATTCGTCCAGTACAATACCAATGTCTCTGGGATTTGAATTCTCTACTACAGCCTCTTCTATTGCAATTTTCATCGATTCTTTAGAAATAATTTCCATAGACACACCAAGGGCTTTTTCGTATGTTGCCTAATCTAAGGGATGTGAGGGAATATTCAAGAGAGCATATAAAGCTGAACCTCCAGTGTGATATTTTTCTATCGGTCTGACAACATGAACCACCGTAAATTTTAGCTCATAAATTTTTCTCTCTTGCCCTACAGTAAAAAAAAGTCGAACATGTCCACTACATATTGATGTAAAGACATTTTCACCTAACAGGTTTACTGATATGAGCGGAGAATTCATGCATTTATTGGATTTCCAATAAATTCAATTTGGGCTGCCAAACCAATTCTTCTAGTAATTGAAAATGTTGTTAAGCTTATGTTCAATGCTTAAGCTTAACGAGAAGTGGTTTTGTGTATGCGCCCTGTCGATTTAGCCCGCCTTTGTCGGTTGGTCAATGCCAAGCCCAGATTCAAGATCTTTATTTGGTGATCTTTTTCTAATTTCTACATATATGCAATTCATAAATAACTTAACAATATTCGTGCGGGTTGTGCCTTAGGGCTTTTATCGGAGTGTAATAATAATTTACTTTACTAAGATTACAATATTAATTTTTTCGGTAAAACAAAACTTTAAAATGTTGACATCCACAACATTATCAAACATTAATAGATTATAAAAAGAAGTTTGGTGTAAAATTCGTTTGCTCTAGCAACTGCAGGTTTAAAAATTGAGTTTCTTAAAATTAAGAACATTATTTCTGCAAGACTACCTTAAAACTACTCATTTACTGCATCCATTGAGCAGTTATCCGTCGCTCTCCTGATTACTTCCGCCTTGTGTTCCTTGTCTTCCTGACTCCCGTTTCCACCAGCTTTTCCGCATACGATTTGATAGGCTCCATTGCCGCCTCTTGGTACCGTCCGTCTATCCTCCTATCTGTATAGGCCTTTGCAAGCCTGAAGGATTTTTCGCTCCACTAATCTTATCTTTCCCAACTTTGTTTTCGGCGTTCCATTCCATATCAGCACCACATATGTGATGATTGGACGAATCAAGGTTTTATAGGCCAAAACCTTACTGTTGATTGTTTCCTGAAAAGAGGTGTAACATTAGTCATTTTTATCAAAATATCAACGTGAGCACTGAAGGTAGCCTTCCTGTCGGAAACTAGCCCCAAGTACTTCGTTTGCCTAGAGCAGTGCACCGTCTGCCCATTCAACTAAATCCTAGAGTCAAAGATGCCTCTTACACGACGACCAAAGTTTTTGTAGGGGTCCTTGAACACAATTAATTCACTTTTCTTTGCATTTACCTTGTTTCCCTATTTCCGGTAATATGCAATTAGAGGTTCCAAATATTTTTGTAGCCTCAGCATTTTTGTAGCCTAGCAAATTGTGCTCAGATGACCATAATAACAAGTAGTCAGCAAAGAGGTCCGGGGTTTTATTCGTGTCTTACGCCCGGGTCGTCAGAGGTGAATATGATGAAAAAAATGGGCCTAATATAGACGCCTGTGGGACCCCCGCGTCAATACAAAATGGGTCTGACCAAGCTTCCCCAGCCACCTCCAAGGTAGTTAGTCCATGAAGCGGAAAGCCAAAATTTATCTTTTGTAGAGAAACCTATTAATCCATACAGATGTAAAGGCTTTCTACATATCGTTCAGACAAGCTACAACAAGCTTATTGTTGCGCCGACTTCTCGTTATATCGGCTTGGAACACGGCCATAGCATCCACCGTATGGAGTAGGCTTTTTTGAAGCCAAATTGTCTTTCCGGCATAACTCTTGCCCCCGCAGAGAATTGTATGATGCCTTCATGCAGCTTGCCAATATTTGAAACCATCGAAATCGGACGAGTATCGACTACGTCAGTACTGCCCGACTTCTTGGGTATTTACAAATATCTTTGCGCATTTCCATTGCTAAGGGAATTAGCAAATGTTAATGCGATTATTTAGAATGATCGCGAGGAGAACAAAGAAAACATGGGGAAGCCTTTTAAGCATATAATTAGAGATTCCATCAGCCCTGCTGATTTTTTAGAATTTTGCACCAGTGCCAACAAAGTGAGTCTTTCAGGACTGACAAGCAGACCATGGCCAGTAGGTGCGTCAGAGGGATTTGAATCAGAGAACCTGGTCAAGCACAATTGCTCATGGTCCCCGTCGAAATTCGGTGTGATGCTGCTCACTAACGAGGTAATGGGAGAGTCCTCACTTACTTTCTCTTCTTGAAGAACTTTCGCAAAGTATTTTTTGATAGAGTCAGCGATAGCTTTGTCATCCATGAGCATGGATGCATCATGTGAGGACCCCGGGTTGTCTTTTCTGCCATTAATCCTATTGCTATGAGGAAACATACAAGGACCTGGTTTGACACTTTCTAGGGCCTGTTCAAATCGCTCGTTAGCAAAAGCCGTGGTTGTCCTCGAGCTTTAGAGGCGTAATCACTAGATGAATAAGTTCATACTCCCAGTTGATCATATTTATTTCTCACTAGGATGAGTGGGTTTTTTACAGTGGGGGATGAAAGAGCGCACTTTTCGAATGAGTGTGAATAAGTTACACCCGTAAAATTGTTGGCATTCAGTTCTCAAAAGCCTATTTCGGTCATTCTGCGACTGCTGCATTGGTTGCTGTTTGGGTTGCCGTATAGGCTGAGGTGCCGGCTGCTTTTTTGCACCTTGCGAAAGGCTTCACGTACAGTATTTTTTATACAGGCAGTGATGCAATACCTCCTTTCCTCTTTTTTCTTTTGGAGATTCTTTCTCCTCTTTTCAACTTCTTTTGCTTTAGGAAAACCTCTGAAACTGATAGGGTGTCCCTTAGTATTGCAGTTCACACAGAAGATCTCGCCTTTTTTCTCGTCTTCGAGATTGGACATTCAATGGACTTATGTTGCTTGTCGCATTTTACGCATCTGATTTCAAGTCCGCAGTTAGAAGTGACGTGGCCAAATCTTTGGCAATTGAAGCACGCGGAAGTGCAGTTTTTCTGCAGACGTTCCCATTGTATCTTCTGACACAAAAGGAACTTTATGTTCATCGCTTTCTTCAATTCAAAGTTCGGTTTGAACTGGTCTAAGAAAGATGAAAGCGTAATTTTTTTCTTTCCTAGAGGTTATGGTAGAGAACCTTTTCGCTGATAGGATATCTTCTCCGAGATGTTCCTGCAGCTCAGCCACGACATTGTTCTTGTCGTATGAGCTGTGCACGCATTTAAGAAGCAGAGTCAATTTTCTTTCTCCTGGAAAAGTGTAGGTGTAGTAAGTAACTTTCGCACACTTCAGAAAATTAGAAAGGCTGGTATGATCCTCAGCCGTTTTAGGGTGAAGGGAACTTCGTGGGGAGCTGTTCACGTTGGTATCTGGCTCCTTTTCAGAGTTTCATGTGCATGCCCTTTCAACGCTATCTCTGAAAATCTTCACATTAAGCTTACCGCACACTATAGAAGGCACCCTCTCTTTTTTGGTAGCAGTCACGCTTCGCTGCTGAGGCTTCGATTTCCCTTTATTACCCTCAAGCCCCAGCCTTCCACCCAACTTGGGTATGGTTCCCGAGAAACTGGTGGAAGCTATTTTAGCTACCTTTTTGAGCTGGGGAAAGTCCCGCTCGCTCACTTCAAGGATCTTCGATACCTTCGAAGTAGGCTCCTGCGTTGGAGATCCTTTTGGCCTCTTTCTGGTTTCTGGCTTTACGATAGCCTCCTTCTCGTCACTACTGTCCGTAGAACTTCCACTTTCGTCTATCTTCATGTCACTGGAAACTTCTGGCACTTGCATTTGCATCTTGCAATTAGCAAGCAAGTCCAGAATACAGTCCTCCTTTTTGTCCCCCCCCAACTCATCAAAGAAACGCTGCAAGTCAATGCCAAGCCATGAAAATGAGCATGAAGCAGATGGCAGACCCACTTATACACTTACTCCTCAAGCTTTTGTGCGCGACGCAGTGACATTACGATATCCAAGGTGCGAAGCGTTGGTAATGCTCGAGACTTTGGCCGAGCCCAATGTGTGGAACTCATATGCAGTCACAATGAGATCAGGCCATGGTAGTGTACACAAATTGCAAACGACGATCGGTCAAAGTTTGTACTTCGAAAATATATTCTTTTTTAGAGTCGATATCGTCATATTCTTGCAAGGTTTATCTATTTTCGTACTTGACGACGAGCAGGTAGAAGAAGATGAAGTCGATGAGGCAGTACTAGGACTTTGAGATCGGTGTACCTCTAAAGACGTACAAGTGACCGGGCTGCTTGACGATCTCGGAGCAACATCGGTTTTTTGAATCTTTTTGGTTCTACTTTTACTTTCATTCTTTCGGCCTTTCCGTTAGGACAGTGAGCTAGGCGTTTTGTACGAACTGAATAGGACACCAAACTGATAGGTACTGATGTTTTTCGCATTATCTTAACTGTTCAGCAGTTTTAACCATATAAATAAAGAAAAATTATAAAAAAGTTAATAATCATTGTTATTCCGATAAAAAACTATGTTGCCAAGTTGCAAAAATCGAATTACGACGAATGCTATCGATATCAAATGCCCAATCTTGCAGTTAAGTTATTGTCGCTCCTGAATCAAGAAATTGTCGCTCCTGAATAATATTGTTGTACTGGACCAATTCCCCAGATTTTGATTATTTTGTTTATAAAGGTCTCTAGAAACTGTAGTATTATTTTGAAATGATTGATCCGCTTGAGGAAATAATTTAAAATTATAAAAATGGGGAAAATTTGGTGATTTATCAAAATTGATGTATATCAATTTATATTTGAGTATAATACTGCAAAAAGTTGATCATATGCTGCATCTAACGAAAAAATAACCATGACAATACATCAAATAATTTTTGAAATATGTGTGCACAAATTAGTGTCAATTTGCACTTCTCAAAGGGCGTCCCCTTAAGTTGTTCTAAGGCCTATTCAATTACGATTCGAATCAATGACAGGTCGCTCGGCCCCAGTTTTTACATTAGCTGTATTTTATATTCAGAGCTAACGGCAGCACAATATTTCGTTCGACGAATTATTCGAAACAAATCTTATTGTCACCAATCGGATTCGAACTAGGGACCTTCGGCGTTCGCTGTAAGCACTCTAACCACTATTTCACGCAGTCGATTATAATGACCGCAAATTGGTTGAATTTTTTTCGAAAAATATTTTGAAAGAGCACGAAATTTTATAAATAAACATTCAATGAAATGAAAGTTTTATTCGAGTGAAAAGCGTCTTATCATGAGGTGATATAGCAATGTTTACTGGGCACAAACAAACAAATCATTTATCTGTTAAAAATAAAGAAAAACCAAACTGCCGATAATCATTTATTGCTTCTTATCGTTTAAGGCTTGTTCATGTTTGAAGTTATTTCTCTCGAAGCCTTTTTAACTCTTCTTTTTGCCGTTCTAGCGTGCATTGCTTTGACAGATTGATCTTGTTAATACTCCTAGGCTACCTAGGATAATTGAGCATTCCATATACTATAGGAAGAGCGAAACATCAAGATAATTTATCAATTCAGAGACTCCACCCCACACACGGAATCAACAAAATACTACGTAACAATACATGATATTTACTTCGTAGCAGATTGATAACCAAATTAGTAAAGATAAACATTTCATAAATATCATTAGTCAAAGCCTTTTCATATAATCACGCAAATTGTGCATTCAAATTCTAAGTAAAGGGTCTTATTTCACTTTCAATCAAGATAATTCTACGTTAACGAATAATTCACAATGATTCACTTTCCTAATCGAAAATTCTTATCAGTTACGATATCGAAAATAATTTCTGACAATAATATTCACGCCGGAAAATTAGTGATAGAAAGCTTTCTTCTAGTAATGGGGCCGGTAATTTTATAGTATTTACTACAATCTAAAGTTTAAATGAAGAAAATACTTTAGTATTTTCGATAGGATTAGATAAGTTTGAGTGGCTCCCTTTCAGTGTGTTGTGTACCCCCCTACGTTGTCCCTTTGGTGAAAAATTTTGAATTTGTTTTGTCGAAATGCCTTTAAATGTTGAAATACAATTTTTGTGAGGGCTTTTGTCCCGTTGCCACATTTTTTATTTGTGTATTGCTAATATTAACAGAATGAAGTTCCAAACACCATCACTACAACCACCGAAACACCTTCAATCACGCATACAACCACAACACCTTCGGTTAATGTAACGCTAAATGATCGAGTTCCTTCGATGACGACGACGACAACTGAGGAGGACTCAGTTACAATAGGATTTAAACCAATTGATCCCGCTCCGGGCGGGGCTACATCGAATAGTTGCGTTGAAGAAATTTCGGCAACATTCACAGTGACCGTACCCTCGTCTAAAGATCGAGAAAGGATATCAGACCCCGACACATCAGAGCGAACAAGTGATGATATAACTTTACCCCTACCCCCATCTCAACGAACTCCGCCTACAGATCCATCCAATACGGCTGAAACAGCGAATTCAGCTCGTTTAGATTTTACGAAAGCTGACAACAATGAATCGAACAGTGAAGTCGACAATAGCTCAGATGATGTTTTTACTAATGTTTCGGCGACAATAAATGTACCGCTTTCAACTGGCAGTGCTAACAATAAGACTGATGCAGACGCTAATGCTGAGGAGCTAACACGAACGGCTGCACCCACCGTGCTAACAGTCGATAGCCGTACCCAATCAAACCTTAAGTCCGATCTATCTAGTCCTAATTCTACAGAAGAAGTTGTCTTGAGAACGCCCAGGGAAGCCAAGGAAAAACGGTCTCTGTTTGATATTGACAATGCTAACTCATTAACGTTGGCCGAGAAGCTCCGCAATGAAGCGAACAAATATAATGAAAGTATCAGTCAATCAAATGTAGAAACAACCTCAAATACAGGACAATTACCAAAATCAACCACAATGAGTAGTGAAGAAGGCGCTGACAAAGAGAATCTGTCAGGCCGAAGAACAGAGTCTCTTCCTTCGTCACCTTTGCATATGAATGCAGCAGAACGAAGGCCCTCGTGGAGGTTGAAATTCGACACGGGAAATAAGGTAGGATGCGTTAATTGTTTACACTCTCTTCATTTTATGTAATCTGTTCATTCTGGTCTGATACTAACATTCACATTTTGTTCAGTGTTTCGTTATTTTTGTGACTAGTACTGTTGGAATATACATGCATGTTTTAAGATTGGCTTATTTTGCGTTACTAATATGAAGTTCACTGCACCTTGCCTGCATGTGCTTTTTGCCACCAATTTTTGCCTAAAACGTATATATGTTGTGAATAACAATAATTTTTGATTAAAAATATACGAATTTTATTTAAGGGTATATACTTTAATATTAAGAATATTATATACGTAAGCATGAATATATTTAGAATGATATACATATTCAAAGCATTGTTCCTTTTCTACACTATACATAACCATTTTTATGAAACTTGCAACAAACAGAATACATGACTAAACTTAAGGAATTTCAAGAAAAAATAAATTTTCTACTGTTATATAGACTCAACATGTCTAAAACTTAACGATATATAAATTAAAAATTTACCAAATTTCTGGTTTGTAATTTAATCGCAAAAAAATTATTTGTTTAAAGTCGTGTCAATGTCCATTTTTAGGATTTCGTGATCTGTTAAAAGAAGGTATAAGTACAGGTTTTTCCAATAAGAGGTACCATTTTTCAATTTAAATGATCGGATGTTTATTTCATTATAAAGAGGAAGGTATGCCGTTAATAATGGAAAATAACTTCAGGCAAATGACCACCACGACCACGCTTACAGGACCATATCCTTTTTCATGAAATTTTCCATAACCAAATCGCAAAGTCGTTGCCCTATGTCCTCGATAGTCTCACGAATTCCATCTTTGAGGTCTTGAATTGACGCTGGGTTATTGGCGTAGACCTTCTCTTTCACGTGGCCCCAAAGGAAGAAGTCGCAAGGTGTTAAATCACAAGATCTATTCAAAATAACACCTCCTATTGGAAAACCCTATCGAAGAAAATTTGTATAAAAGTCCTATTCAACTAGCCACATCAATCGAGCAGCTGGCAAAAAAAACTTGTAGCAAAAGTCCTAAAGCTCGCCTTACGAACTCTGGACAATGATTCCAGCGATGAAAGTGCCAAATATAGAGGAGAATCGGAAGGCTTGCTCCAATTATGACAAAAGCACATTCACCAGAATCCTACTCTACTGTCACAGTGTGAAAGATCAACAAGACCTACTCTGGAGACACACTTGTAATGAATTTATTTTTTTCAAAAGTCCGTGTAGGACACGGGTGCCGATGGTCTGGCACAAGTGTCAGCGAGCTATAAACAACACTGAGCTCAGTTAACTAGCTTCGACCGCGTGCGCGTGCTTGACGACTAGCATTTGTGGGATCATATGAAGCAAGTTCTTGTCGAGCCACGAAGCTACACTACAAAATACTTATCACGCGTACTCTACTCTACGAGACGTACCAATCAATTTTTATTATCTTTAGAAATGTTATATTATGTGCCAATTAAGCTACTTTACAGTACTTCAACATTTTTTTTGGCTCGTTAAAGTTTGCGCACACGGAGGCTTGAGACAAACGCAAACATTTTACCAAAAAGCAACCGTTACTTTTTCCAAAGAATATCGTTGCATTACAAGGGGAATGTCAAACCTAAAGATGTTAAAGTGGCTGAAGTGAACCACTCATCTCTGCACAAAGGATGGAAACTTGACGGATGTAGTTTACTTTAAACTAGCAAAACAACAAACTAAGCAGTTTCGACGGGATGACCGCCTTATCTCTTCAGGAGCAGCCACTCCTGATTACCATGGGTGTGCTCGACTGCTTATGTTTATTACACACTGCATTAGAAATTCTACCTTTTCTTAGCCCCTTGCAGTACCAAGGCAATGAAAGTTAGCATTAGTACCGCATGGCACCTACTTCAGGGAACATCTAAACGTATGTCCTCGATAGCCTCACGAATTCCATCTTTGAGGTCTTGAATCGACGCTGGGCTGTTGGCGTAGACCTTCTCTTTCACGTGGCCCCAAAGGAAAAAGTCGCAAGATGTTAAATCACAAGATCTCGGTAGCCGATTGTGATCACCTCTTCGAGAGATAACACGGTCCGGAAACTTTTCCCCTAAAAGATCAATGGTTTCGTTGCTTGTGTAGCACGTAGCGCCTTCTTGTTGAAAGAAAACGTTGTCCAGATCAATACCATCCAATTCCAGCCATAAAAAATCATTAATCATCTCTCGATAGCGCAATCCATTCACCTTAAGTGTTGCTCCAGCCTCATTTTTGAAAAAGTAAGGTCCAATGACTCCGCCGGACCATAAACCACACCAAACAGTCACACGTTGAGGATAGAGAGGCTTTTCAACAATAATTCTTGGGTTTTCCGAGGCCCAGACGCGACAATTTTGCTTGATGATCAAGCCACCGAGGTGGAAATGGGCCTCATCACTCAAGATGATTTTTCGATGGAATTCCGGATCATTTTCATGCATTTCAAGGACCCAATCAGCAAAGACACGACGTTGTTGATGATCGACCGGCTTGAGTTCTTGTGTTAACTGAACGTTATAAGCCTTAAGACCCAAATCTTTATGCAAATTACGGTGTAATGACGTTTTTGGAATGCCCAATTCCAAAGAAGACGACGAATGGACAAACCTGGGTTTCGGCTACAGCAGCAATATTTTCGGCTGTTTTATTCTTCACATCACTAAGTTGTCCCAACAGGTCGAATTTTCCCACCAATTTCTGTATTGCGATCCGACAAGGTGCTTCACGACGACCCAAAAATGTTCGAATTTTACGAGCCGTCTCTGCCAAATTTTCTCTATTTTTATAGTGAATTTCAATAATTTCAATGCGTTGTTGAAGCGTGTATCGTTCTATTTTTATTAATGGCGTAGTTTCTACTTGTCAAATGTCAAAAAATGACAGCTTAAAAAGTGTCATCTACCGAAATAGCGGGCTATTCAAAATAACACCTCTTATTGGAAAGCCCTTTAGTAAACAGTCGTCTTCTCTTCTTCGATTAGGCAGTAAGATCTGGGCATTGTCGATTAGATTCAGTTCAGTCCTTAAAAGCATAGTGTTTAGTTCCTTTTCTATAGTTAGAGGTGTTTGTTCTATGTTGGAGCAAGATGGCTGTTATGGCGGCTCTTGAGGGCTCAAACAAAGAGAAAATAAGTCATACATTCTGGTGAAAAAGAATTTTAACGGTGGATTTCATTGCATTACTTTTTGACACTTCTCATTCCCCTAAATTTCTTCTGCGTTTCATAGCAGTTCGTTCCATTTTTGTGCATTCCAGTGCATTTTCACGTTTTGCAGTACATTTCAGTATATTGGGAATGCACGCGCAGAATTTTGGCTTTGCTCTCAATTTTAGAAATGATGGCCACATAAAATCTACAACCTTTTAGAACTGCAAAGTATGCAGCTCACAACCGATTCTTATCAAAATAGTTTAATTTTTGAAATCTCAAGATAACGTGCAATGTCTGATATTGACCGCACTTTGCATCTAGTAATACTTTGTCGGTTGTTGGCTTACAATATCCGAAACGAAGTGCCAACCCTTGCAAGACCATCTTGAGCTGCCTAGATAATCAACTGCATTTTTGAGCTATTTTAACGTTTAAACCCAACAACTCACAAAAAAAACAGCAAACTATAACTCTAAAATGAAAATTGGGTCGAATAAACTCAAAATCTTCTTACAAATTCATAAGGACAAAGACACAAGGGTAAATGTGACAGAAGTAAATTTAATATAAACTCGACCTGAGGAGATGTATCTAGAAATCCTGCATCACTATCAATTGTGGCTACACTACCAAAACATATTGTAGCAAAAATTGAGAATTTCACTTCATGGGTTTCTACAACCTGTTAAAGCACCAAAAGTGTTAGTAGAGATCCGAAAAGAGAGCTTGCTCAACTCGCGGCTACAAGGGAAAGGGCGGAATTTATACCCCGCAATCAAAAATATCGACCTTGGGACGTTATCCCGAGAATTGTGAGCAGTGGCATAAAGACCTTCTTTACAGACCCATCGCTTTGGAATCTGTATACTAACGAATTGAGCAGGAATCCATTTGTACCGCAGGGAACCGACTAGCATCGGAAAATGAGTTGACTTAGGTCCCTACTTCATGTACTGCAAATGCAATCCAAATTGTCGCCGTAATCAACTCGGGTGTACAAAGTCTGGACGGGATAAAATTGAAAAGAGATTCGAAAATATTCCTTTTGAAGCACTCACTTAATAGATCTCAAGGACCCTGAGTTGGGCGAAACTCAATCTGAAAACCTAAAATAGTCCAGATTCCTACAGTACTATCCACTCAGAGTCGTCAAAAATTAGTTCAGTAATAGAATATAAGCAACAATCAGACGTAACATTACCCGAACTTGACCGTACAACTAACTACCCCAACAATTTTTCGGGTAGGAGGTCATATTAAGAAATAAAAGCAATGGGGCCATTTATCTGGACAACCAAACTCAGGTTTGTACCTTCGTAGACATCTTCTTCTTCTTCATAGTATTACAGCTCTTCTCAGGACTTCATTTTCTCCAACTGTCTCGCTCTATTGACTGCGTTCTCCAATTTCGAAATCCGAGCTGCCATGAACCATAGTATACTCAACTAGTAACCACACTCCATCAACCCTCCGGAAAAATCCGAACACAAGCCGAACAGCGAGCCATAAATCTTCGGTAGCAGTAAACGCTGATGCGAAAAATGACGCGAATATAAACATATGCTTCGATAAGAGATTTCAAGGCTACCAGAGCTAAAAAATCAATAACTTTGCAGAAAAACAAATTCGTTCCATGCAATCTTTTAGTTTTTTATTAGGATATGGCAGCACTCCTTTGTTCTGAAATGCGTAAAAGAACACGTGCGTCGAAAATTTTATTTGCATTTTGCTTTGTTTCTTGAGCGTGCTAAACATGGGATCAGCTGTCATGCTTCGGATCAGCTGACGTGCCCCTGGGAAAATTCAAAAAGTGTGCAACACAGGGTAACTGAAAGGTGTGGGTACCAGTTGAGTATGCTATGCCATGAACTATCTCCGTCGATCTAGTGATACAAATATTTCCTCGGCTTCCTCACTTACCGCCTTCCTTCAGTTCTCCCAACGAATACCTTTTTGGGAATCCGTTGTCCCTCCATACAATTCACGTGGCCAGTCCATTACAGCTTCTGCAGTCTTATAATCGTACAATCACCGTCTAGTTTTGCTACGATTACTTGCCTCAGGACCCGCCGCTCAGAGGCGTTCAATATATTTACGGATGCTTGGGTTAAGGTCCATGTTTCACACCCATAGCATAGCACAGGTCGTATCACAGATTTGTATACTTGGAGCTTTGTTTTCCTGTGTATGCAGCTGGTCTTCAAGATCGTCAAAACTAAAGAAAATATTTAAGTTGCGAGCTATTATCTTCGACGTATTTCGTCTCTTTCATTAGCGGTTCTCGTTATTTTGGCGCCTAAATACACAAATTCGCTAGCACTCATGATATGGTGTTCGCCTTCATAAACATGCTAAAGACAAATCCAGAAATCACTTTTGGGTGCCTTGAAGCTGGGTAATGCCAAAGCCAAGTTACCCTAGTAACATAGTTTGTCAGCGTCAAAACTTTGTGGATCTTTGCTAGCTAGTGATTTGAAAACTGGGCGTAATTTGGGTTGATTCTAAATACAAAATTATATTAAAATTTATCGGCCCTCACCGTAACCTTAGACACTATTTCGATAGGAAATTAAGTGGAAGTTGGTTTCAACCATGTACCTAAGCATTTTGCATGAGCATCAGGAGAAGAAAAGAGTATACAAACAAGCTCGTAGGTGGGTAGTTGCCTTGACCTCTCAGATCTCAGAACATGGGAATAAAAAAGCAATTGAATCCGTTAAGGGAATTTCAATAGCCAAATCTTATTGTAAGGTTACAGCAAAATAAATTTCACTACTCTGAAGCAGCGCCTGCTACCCACGTCCAACTGAATAAGAATGCGGAGGAGCTCTGTTGATCCAAGAGCTGGATACAGTAAACAAGAATCTGCATTCTCGTTACTATTCTATCTTTTAACGTTCTTGTCTTTCTAGTTTTAGTGGCAGCGGTCTTGCCCTACCAGTTGCAGTTAAAATGAAGCCAACTTAGTTTGTTTCTGACTAAATGTTTTACGATGAACACCTTTATCTCTACCACAATTCTGCTCATACGAGAGCTGTCTCAGAAGTAGCCAACCTGACAAAGAAAACAAAAAACAATTACGAAAGTAATTTTTATTTTTCAAAATAGTCTCTTAGTAGCTCCCTACACTTTTCTCAACGATGTTTAATAGCTTTGACACCCTCTTTATGGTAGGAACCGTCAAGTTCCTTCAAATAGCGACTAACCGCATACTCTATCTCCTCATTGTTAGCAAATATTTTGCCAACGTCAATTTTTCGGATTTCGAAACAGCATATAATCTGAGGGAGCCAAATGTGGCGAACTTCAATTTGTTGATTTTAACCATCGCAATAATGGACGTGTGTGTTGGTCCATTGTCGTGATGAAACAACACTCTTTTTCGCAAGATTTGGCTATTTTTCCTTGATTTCATCACTTAAACGACGCAATAAGGCTACATAATATTCGCCATTGATTGTTTCTCCTTTTTCAAGATAATAAATATCCGCCACGCATCCCAGAAAACCGACACCATTGCCTTGCCAGCTGGTTGAATCGTCTTCGCTTTCGTTGGAACTGGTTTTCCCCTTCATTCCACTTATTTAACCGCTCTTTCGTCTCAAGTGTGAAATGGAGGATCTATAATTTGTCCATGGTTATAAATGGATGTAAAAACTCGGCTTTATTGCTGCGAAACATTGCCAAACACTTGATGGAAACATCCTTTCGCCGCTGTTTTAGCTCCATTGTGAGCAAACTCGGCACAATCTTACGCACAGCTTTCTCGTGCTCTCATGCCTTGTTGTCGATCTTACTGGGCTAGAGGATAGGTTAGACATTGCCATGCTGCGTGGCTCTCAGACAGCAAATTGTTCGATTCTTCCTCATTGCCGGATGACCAATTGAAAACCCCGTGAGATGATTCTGACAATAAGGAATTTCATAGGAGCATTTCCAACAAATTCCAAAACGTAGCCGTTAGATATTCCTTGCAAGCCATCAAAAAACTAGAGCAGCAGCACCAAAATGCTCAGCATGGTTACCCTTCATCAAATGGTATACGATGTAGCATCTTTAACTCCACCGCAAGAATCAAACAGATCTGCAGAAAGTACACCCATTATTTCCCGTACACAAATAAAATAGGCCGCTGATTCCTTCGGGCTCTTTGAATCTGCAGTGCTGAATTGTCATTTCGCCTGACATTTTGTAGATATTAGAAGAAGCGCTTTTTAGATGGGATCTATTATAATGCCTGGTTCAAGCTTGAAGAAATAAACAATAGTCTATTTCCTCGAAAGCTGTGATCTTGTCAAACGCCTAACCAAAAAGCTGTAGACCAAATTCCTTATGTTCATTCTAATGCCTTAGACACTCACCTAATCCTAAAGTCAAAAAGACTGAAAACCTCCATACCCGTTGAAGAGCTTGGTAAGTAGAACTCAGTCTCGCCATGTCTTCGATTGAGCCCAGACCTCAGGTCAGAGTCCATCTTCCCTTTGTCTCGTCGAAACATCCATATCCGCTGAAGAGCCTGGTAAGATTAGAAATCAGCCTCGCTATGTCTTCCATTGAGCCCCGACCTCAGGTCTGGGATCAGGCGCAGTCCATCTTCCCTTTATGGCATTCTCCCAACCGTCAATGGCTGAGAAAGCGTTGCCTCTCCTCCTTTGCGACCGCTTCCCAGTTACTACTTTGACTACTACGCTCTCCAGCAAGGAAGACGATATCAACCCTGCGATCATCAACACGAGCGACCCGGAGACTGTTCAATATGCGCGTACAATTTACAGCGATCCTTGTCTCTTCACCCGTGCCAACTGCTTTCGGTGCAACTCCTTGCTGAAAACATCTCCCCATAGTCCTAACCAGTAGAGTAGTACAGACTGCTCGGTGCTTATCAGGAGTGGTCTGCTTGATAAATTAAGTGACTGCTGTTCCATGCACTGCAGCCTTATCAGCGGTTGCCCTGGTTTTCTTGGGAAAACTAATCTTAGTGTCTGTACCCAGGTTTGCTGCTAGTTTCGATTTAACATGCGCTTTTCCGATACAAATATTTTTTACTCTGGGGATTCTCTTTTATTTGTTCGGTTTTCTTCAATGCTAGATTGGGCGAAGGCCCGAAAGGGGCTGTAGTGCTACAAAGAAAAAGAAGAAGATTGAACATGTGCGTAGTCATTCAGTCTCGAATTCGAAGCATTAGTATACCTAGCCTAAATTGCGTATGTTCGCAACATCACCCGCACAGCTAATCAAGCTTGACCCATCCAGCAGCTCAAGCCTCAGTAGCCCATCATACGAGATGTTCGATAAGTTAGGACCGAGGATGGAGCCCTGAGCGACAATCGATATAACTGCCATTCTGCGACTACATTCCTTCGTGCCGTAGACAAGCTACGGTCTTTCAGATAGTCCCTCACAATCCGCATCAGATATTCTGGTATTTGGAAAGGATTTTGCACATTTCCAGCATATCCGTCCATCTATCGGAGTTGAAAGTATTTCTGACTTCAAATGCAATCAGCAGGACAATTCGTCAAGTGAAACTAGTATCCACCTCCATAAGCTGGGCCGCGCTCACCACTTCCTCGATGCAACGATAGAGGAGTCACCTGTTCTGAAGCTATATTGCTGTAGAGATAGGTCCTCAGTAGCATGAACCGCGTCAGTGAGTCTTCTCCTGATGAATTTTCAGAGCAATTTCCCGGCCATGTCTAGCATACATAATAGGAGGTATGCGGATGGTGATTCGCCTTCGACACGAGCCTCGCTACCTTGCAGGACTCCAAGAATACCCCTTCGGGCAGACATGCGTTGAATGTACTGAGAAGCAAGTCAGGGCACAAGTGATAGACCATATACAGAACCTCTACTAAAATTCCATATGGTTGTGGGACCTTTCTTGACTTCATATAACATACAAGGCTGCTTCCTCTAGTTCCATCTTTCTAAAAAGTGAGCATTCCATTAATGTTACACTATCAATGGTATCAACATGGACGGGGTGTATATGTATAGGGCAACTTTTGGTTACCGAGCTTATGCATGACAAGCCCTGCGTTCACATAATCTACCAGAGGCTGCCAGTAGCTACCCTTGCTCCTGTTGATAAGATTGCGAAGACGTTTTCAGGCGGACTTGGATGCAGCTAGCTTGATGCCCTCCTCATCTCTCATCCACGTGCGTCGGGGCTTATGACATTCACTTTGGTGTTCAATGATCTCTCAAAAGTTTCGGTGTTATTAAACATTTCAAAAATGTTTAAGGGGGGTATCCTCTTATACCGAAGTGGGCCTTAAAACAATTTTTTTTAATGAAATGTTGTGGAGTAGGGTAGGTAAGGTCTCAATTAGAACTTATGAAACCTGAAATAAAAAATTCATTTTATGCATCAGGTGGTCCAGGGGGAGGCAAAATGTACGAAAAATTTGTGTCCCCTCCGCCTTTGGGCCAAAATATCTTAGAGGTAGGTCTCTATGAGTTCAAGGGCAGCAAATATCTCAAAATTCACTTAACTTTGCTAATAATATTGTATATTATGAGTTAGGCAGTAAGATCTGGCCTTCGTCGATTTATGTAATTTACTTCAGTCTTTAAGAAAATGTTGTTTCGTTTCATGCTACAGTTAGCGGCGTTTGTTATTTTGTTGTATATTGGTGTAAGATGGCCATTTCGGTCGTTCTTGAGCGCTCAAACCAAGAGAAAATAAGTCAATCATTTTAGTGAACAAAAAGGGGCATTTCACCGCATTACTTTGCGACACTTTGCATTCCTCTGAATTTCTCCTGCGTTTCATTGCAGCTCGTTTCATTCCACGGTCCATCGGTAATCCACGCACAGAATTTTGGGTTCTCTCAATTTTAAAAATGATGACCACTTGAAGTCTACAACTTTGTAGAACTGTAAGAATGCAAATGCAAGCAATGTAGCCATTTATCTGGACAACAAAACTGGTCTGGCCAAATCAGACCAGCGTTTCCTCAGTTTACTCGCCGGTCTTTGCCCTTCAGTTCTCCCAATGAATATCTTTTTGAGTATCCGTCGTTAAGATTCACCTGGCCACCCCATTGCAGGTTCCACAGTCTTCCAATCGTTGAGACTTCCAGCTTGTCAAAAATTTCATACAGTTCATGGTTATATCGAATTCATCGTTGATCCCCTTCTAGCTTCACAACGATTTTTCGCCTCAGGATCCGTCTCTCGAAGAGGTTTAATGTTTGCGGATGCTTGGGTTAAGTTCCATGTTTCACATTCATAGCATACTACAACTCTTATCACATATTTGTATACTTGGAGTTTTGTTTTCCTGTTATACAGCTAGTCTTGGAGGTCGTCAAAACTAAAGAAAATATTTTATTTGCGAGCTGTATTCTTTGGCGTATTACGCCTCTTTCATTAGCGGCTCTTTTTATTTTGGCGCCTAAATACACAAATTCGTCAACACTCTTGATACTGTATTCGCGTTCATAAATATGCGAAAGACGAAGCCACAAATCACTCTTGGGCGCTTTAAGCTGGGTGACGTCAAAACCAAGCTACGCTGACAATCTATGTCAGCGTCAAAACTTTGCGGATCTTCACTAGCTACTGATTTGAAAACCAGGCGACGTTTGGATTGTTTCTAAATTCGACATTATTTTGAAATTTATCGCCGTTCATGGTAAGCTTAGACACTATAATCAAAGTGTCATTTTCGGTAGGGAATCAAGTGAAAGTTGGTTGCAAGAATGATTCTAAGCTCTATGCGTGATCCTCAGAGGAAAAAAGAGTATACAATCAAACTCGTGGGAGGATGATGGCCTTGATCTTCTAGTAGGGGAATAAAAAGGCAATTGCATCTTCTCAAGCCAATCTCTATAGCTACATCCTATTTTAAAATTAAAACAAATTAAATTTCACTATTCGAAAGCAGCGTTTGGTACCAAGGTCCATTTAAATAAGAATGCAAAGAAGCTCTTGTTGATTCAGGAACTGGATACAGTAAACAATAGTTTGTACTCTCGTTTCTATTCTATCTTTTAACGTTCTTACTCTTTCGAGTTTTAGTGGCAACAATCTTGCTGGGGCCAACTTAATTTATTTTTCACTAGTTGTTATACGAAGAACAACTTTAAATCTATCGCAATTCTGATTTAACAAAACTTCGTTTGCTTCATCATGGATCTATGCCATCTTTTCGATCTTTTTTGGCAAGTGTATAGGTTGGGTGTTGCTACGCTGTATGACTGTTACTTCGAGACAGCAAATTGTTCAATTCTTCTTCATTGCGGATGACCAGTTGAGAACCCCGTAAGACGTTTACATTAGCATACTTGGTCTAAATTACACATGTTCGACCGTGCTTCCAGCGACTAGCACCGTAACATTATTCGCATAATCGATCAAGTAAAACTTCTCCGGCACCTAAAGCCTCAGTAGCCCGTTATACGAGATGCTCCACAAGTCAGGGGTGAGGATGGAGCCCTCAGCGATACCCGATGTAAATGCGGCGACTTTCCTTCATATCGCAGAACAAGCTACGGTCCTTCAAATATTCCTTTGAAATTCGTATCACATATTCTGGTATTTGGAAAGAATTTTCCAACGCTTCCAGGATATTTGAAAGCATTTCTGACGCCAAGAGTAACCAGCAGGACAACCCGTCGAACGAAACTGTTATGTTCTACACTTTAAACCACGCTCACCAGTTCCGCGATGTATCGCTGGTAGAACGACCTGATCTTAAGCCGTACTGCTGTGAAGATAGGTTCGAAGCAGCATGAAGTCAGTCTTTCCCTGATGAGTTTCTCGAGCTCTTTTCTGGGCGTGACTAGCAACTGAAATAGGCGGTATGTGGACGGTGACTCGGGACTCGCCGTTCCCTTGCTGATTAGCGCGAGTCTCGCTACCTCCTAGTATTCTAGGAGTACCCCTGCGTCAGATATCCGTTAAAAGTACTGAATCAGAGCACAAATGATAGAGCAGTAGTAGTACCTTTGCCGGAACCCCATCTGCTCGTGGGGCTTTTTTTGCCTTCATAGGTAAGACTGCTTCCTCAAGTTCCATCCTCATGAAAAGTGGGCATTCCACTAGTATTACATTCTGAGTGGCATCAAAACGAACGGGGTTTCTTTGTGTAGGGGAACTTTTTGATACCGAGCTTCTGCGTGAGGAGCTTGTATCCTTGGCTCCTAGGGTTCTTGTTCGCGTCATCCACCAAAGCTTGCCTGCAGCTAGCCTTGCTCTTTTTGATAAGATTGTGAAGAAGTTTACATCGCGACTTGTATGCAGCTAGCTTGATGCGTGCCTCATCCCATGTCTGCGCGCCCTGGGTCTATCATCAGAGTTTGTGGAATTTGTGTGTAGCTCAGTGTAGGCTTGCAGTACCGGGGTCTTCGACGGGGCATGGAAAATATGCAAGTAGACGTGACGATACTCCTAGTTGTGTTCACAGCGTCCGTAGCTGCTAATTCTCAGCTTCCCAGCAAAGTCTATATTTCTGGTAATCCGAGCAAGAATAGAATACTGGGCACACTCGTATATGCGCCGAAAAGCTCAATTGTTAATCTACAAACTAATGCTTTGTATTGTCGTTTACTAACCGAGTAGTCCTCTAGAATTCTACAGTTGTGTACCCTTCGTGCAAGGGACTCCGAAGCGAACGTAACAATTCTAGCTACCAGTTCCAGTATTTGGTTTCTTCTAGGGTCTGGTTAGGGCAAATTTCATTTGATGGCTTTCGTGTTAGAATCTTCTCCAAAGATAACATGTTGATTTATATTCGAGGCAACGTCTTTAACAGCGTCGACTCTGGCTTGAGAGCTGTTCGTTCGTCGTTAGGATTACACTAAAGAGTGTTGATTCCTGACACTGAATCCATGCAAAGCCATCCTCCGCCCATGGTTCTACTCGCGAATGAGTGCTATTCTGAATCCAGATGGCTGCAATACCAGATTCATCAGGGTACCATGCTTGACGAGCTCCAAACTACTTGTTGAGCTGTAGGGAGTTGGCTTTCATGTTACTCGCACATCATCAGCGTCCTTGCATATGACGCAATGTGTCTCGCCCGTACATTGTTTCATATTGTGCCCCACTTTACCACACTTTTAGCACAATGAGCTCTTATCAGGCCCTTTGCATCCTTTTGCGGCATGGCCATAGTCTCTGCTCTTTGCCGTATCCTACAGACAACTCAGCCAATTCTTATTTCACCCTTGCTTAGCATGTGTTCTGTTTCTTTTTCAAGAAGATCGACGATTCCCGTGGATTGCTCACTGTTATCTTCTTTAGTAGGTAGAAAACTCATGTTATATAGCTTCTTTGACCCTAGTCACTTCGGTGACGCAGTCAATGTCCCTGAGAGGCTCGAGCGAAGCTACAATAGTGTTCTCTCCGAAAACCTTTTTGACTGCACCACAGAATGAGTCCTTATTCGTTGCCTCTCGCCCAAATTCCATCAGTAGATCACCTGTCAGGCCATGCTGTACAATGACGGTTTGCACATCACCCGGCTTAACCGCTCCCTTTATTCTTGCAGGACATCTGTATAGGATCTACCATCGGTAAGTTTAACTAGCAGAGTCTGCCTTAGCGATTTGCGCCATGGCTTACTCTTAGTTCGGGTTGCTTTGGATATTTCTCTACGACTTATTTCTTGGGGAGACGGTTTATTATCCCCCGTCGTTGGCAGGAGCTTTTTGCTTCTGTCAAGGGCTTTGTGAAAGAAATTTTACAAAGACCCACTAGTTTTGAGTCCTGTCTGTCCATTTGTCAGCTCGTTCAGCATTCTGTCATGCATCTCAGCAAGTTTCCGCAGAAACTATAGAACCTAGAAAGCTCAAATTTTGTGGAAGCGTCAGAAGTGTGTTTAACGGGGTCCCCCCTAATGTTGAAGTGGCCTTTAAACAATTTCGTTTATGGAATATAGTCCAGTGGAGTATCAAATGAACCTAAAAGTCATTTTATGCATCAAGAGGTCTAAGGGGAGGCAAAATGTACGAAAAAAGTGTGCTCCCGCGACTGGATGCCTTTGAGTCGAAAAATCTGGAAAATATTACAGAGGTAGGTCTTTATGAGTACAAGGGCAACAAATGCCTCAGAAATCAAGTATGATTTGGTAATTTTACGTTTCCCCTTATAAAACCAAAACGGTACCCTCAAACTTCTTGAAATCAGTTATGTAGAGTAATATAAATTGTTATCTTCACAAAATTTCACGGAAATCAGATCATAATCAAATAAGTTATAGCCATTTCAATTGTATAGAATTACAACAACCATTAACCCATGCTGATGATTGATACATATTTTAAATCGACCTAGGCACTCATATTTTCTTCAGATTTTCATAAAAATTTTAGGAATAGTGTTTAATTTCAATTGGTCGAGTAACGAAATAGCTCACTAGATTTTTGTCCGTAAAAATATTTTTGTTCACTGCTGTGACACCAAATATCTGCAGTCTGGCAAAGGCAAATGCCGGATACTCACATATATAGTGCTGGGTTGGCTCATCCAAATAGGGTTTCCAGCTATAAATATTCTGTGCAAATGAGCACGTAGGGAGTTAGTCCACGCTGAGTTCTATACTCTATCCTATTTAATTCTTCTTCACGATTTCTGGATACAAACATTTTTTAAAGAAGCCAATAGGGTACCTACCCAACATTCACGCCGGGCGCCCGCTGATGATGTGGGTGTATGACAATATTGCTGCAATGTTAAGGTACAATTCAAATATAATTCCTATTAACTATGCTTTAAAATTTCCAATAAATATTACTCGACATTTCTTTTTTTGTGTTTCGGAGGTGAATGCCATTTATGCACAGAGTGTGGAACTCCCATGCTCGCAAGAAGACGAATGGACTACCCACTAAACATCTCCCTTGTCAACCTGAGAACCTAGCTTGGAACCGTTTGACACATTACTTTGGGCCAGTCTCGTTTTTTTACGCCGTGAGGCGCCTTCAAGCTGGTGGATCTCTCTTCTAGCGGAAGGGGAGAGGGGAAGAGGAAGTGCCAGAAAAGCGATTCCCCAGCCCCAAAGCCCCCGGATGCTGTGAGTCCCTTTTATATTTTAGGACTGCCCGAACATAATGTGCCCTGGTTCCATTTGTCAACCGATTCGAGCATCACCGCGACTATATAATCCGTGGTGAGCTCTCCCGTTTCCCTGTAGAGGTCCCTTCGCAGGCTGTCCCATTTAATGCATGCAAAAAACGTGTGGCAGGCATTGTCTTCCTCACCGCCGAATCAGTGACTGTCGGATACGAAGATGCAGTGCTCCTCTTCTCTGTAACTGTGCCAAACATTTTCGGTATAGCTCTTTACTGGGAGCGTCGCCCCATACTTCTGCTCCGTATAGTAGCACTGGCATCCTCTTGACGGGTTGGATCCCCGTACGTTGGCCGTAAGTCGACTAAAAGCCGATACTCCCGAAGCAGCCTTCTCAGCCGTTGCCCTGATTTGCTCAGAAAAACTCATCTTCGAGTCGATCAGTAGCCCCAAGTACTTCACCGATGGCTTCGATTCGATTAGTATGTCTCCAATAGTGATCATCCTTACTCTAGGGATTCTCTTTTTTGTCAAGATGACCACTTTGGTTTTCTCCAGTGCTAAACTGAACCCGCGAGCAACCATCCAGTCCCTGACTTAGTGCATTAGCATATCTAGTCTAAGTCCGCAAAGCCAATCAAGCGCGACTCATCTGGCATCTCCAGCCTTAGTAGGTCGTCGTAAGACTCATTCCACAGGTCCGGACCAAGGATAGATCCCTGGGCAACATCCGATGTAATTTCCATCCTTCGTTTGCCCAGTGTCATGTCGTAGAGCAGGCTTCGGTCTTTTAGGTAGTTCCTCAAAAGCCGCATTAGATATTCTGAAATTTGTAAAGGCTTCTCCAGCGTATCCAGAATATTCACCCATCTAGTGGAGTTGAAGGCATTCCTGACGTCGAGTGTTGCCAACAGGACGATCCGTCGCTTGGTGCGACTATAGCCTCTGCCTTCCGGACCGCGCTCACCACCTCTGCAATTGCATCAATGGTAGAACGTCCTGCTCTGGAGCCGTACTGCTGAGGAGATCGGTCCCCAGCAGCACGTGTCGCGTCAGTGACTATTCCCTTGATAAGTTTCTCTAGCCCTTTCCCAGCCGTGTTTAACATGCATAACAGATGGTATGCAGACGGCGGTTTGGGATTTCCCTTCCCCTTGCTGATCAGCACAAGCCTCGCCACCTTCCATTGTACCGGGAAAACCCCATCCCCTAGGCAAGCGTTGAATTTGCGGAGAAGCAAGTCAGGACAATGGTGATAGACGAGCTGCAACACCTCAGCTGGAACACCATCTGGGCCTGGAGCCTTCCTCGCTTTCAGCGAAAGGACTGTTTCTTCGAGTTCTGGCTGTGTGAAGTGTGGATACTCGACTGCTGTTTCACCATGGACATGGCGGGGAAGAATCCCGCAGTATCTCTTCCATCTTTTCCGCATCATGTATACAAGGTTTGTGTAGGGCACCAAGCTTCCGCATAACTAGCTTGTAGCCAAGGCCCCAAGGATCCTTGTTCACATTGTCCACTAGAACTTGCCAGCAGCGAGCCTTGCTGTTGTTGAGCCATTCATTTCCTTTGATAACATATATCACGTCTATTAACTTATGATCAATAACAATCTGCAGTGCAAAGTCCACTATGCTAGCACAATATATAATATCTAGCTTGTCGCATGGAAAACGGAGACAAATCAGGAAAATCGGTCCCATTAATCTTCTGCTCCGAAAGTTATAGCATGTGATTAGCACCGAAAACCACCAGTTACTCTCACTAGTTTCTATGCTACCTAAAATTTGCAAAATCTTACAACAGTTTCATAAAACGACTCGTTTGACTGCGATTTGTATCTACTTCGCCGAGAGAAGTTTCTTGCATCAAAAGCTAATTCACCCTCGGAAGCCGCACGCAACTGGCCACAATAGTTCGCGAACTGAACGCCAATCGGTCCATTAACCCGCCAAGACACGATTCCACAAATTCAATGCAAGGAAATTGAATTGAATGCAAAAAGATAATGATACAAATGTACCATGAAGAGTTATGTAACAAACAAAAAATGTCTGAAAAATTCCAACATTGTAATCAACATGTTTCTGTACGACCTAAATCGCTGGTGGTTCGCGCGTTCGTCCATTCATGCAAACCTACATGTAACGAGTCTCAAACCACATGAATAGAAATGCGTCAGTAACAAATAAGTGAAAGTTTTTCGCTGATTGCTCGGGCAATTTATTTTCATGTTGAGCGATTTCAAGAAATCAAAATTTCGTACTTTACACACATACAAGTACACTCCGATTAGTTTCTACCGTTTTGACGCATTTTGAGGGAATTTATATGCTGAAAAAGAACAACTGAAGAACTCAAATGTTTAGTTGGGAGATAGTTTTGTCTTATTTTCACGGGTAGAGGAGTTTTCATAGAAAAACTGCATGCGTAGAAGTAGCAAATCGAACAAAACACAGCAAATGGGTTTACAGTAATTAGGGATAAATTGAAGATTTTCAATTTATTTGCAGTTCTATGGAAATGTTTACTTGCAATATATTCGCGAAAAAAGTAAGTAACTGGAGTACATTCTTGACATTTTCATATCTCAATGGATTAGTATTTTTGCCTCATTACGAGTATTCACTGGGCCGAGGATCACTGACAGAAATTCTCTGCATCATTCACGTTGATCGCATGGTTAGCACTCATTAACACTCTGGGCATTCTTGAACCGTTATGTTCGGTTGGGCTGCGTATTGACGATTCGTGGCAAAGGAAGTATCTTCTTGAAAGAAGTTTAATCTTCCGTTGTTTTTACGACACACCACCATTTTTGATGGAACACCACCGACCGAATCATACGTGGCGCCTTTAAGTGGAATGTCCGCTCGCTGACCATCCAAGGTGCACGGCAAAATCAATAAAACAGAACACCTCGATCCCGATAGCGATTTTGAAAAGTAGTAGGAAAGTCGGATACTACTTGGTCGTCGCGACGTGTTCGCGGTGACGATCAATCACAGACTCCTCGATTCGCCCAAGCAGATCTCAGTTTAATCTCTATGCCGCACCAGGAAATTGAGACAAGCTTATAGCTCAGCCAAGTTAGATTGCATTCAGCAATGCAATATATGGATAGGATGCATTATAGCAGTGTTCTCATGTTCGAATTTTCAATTGCAGATTTGCGTAATAAAGTGAATAAGAAATAATAATATATTGAAAGTTTAAATCATAATTAAAAGATAAATATGATAAAGAATACCAACGTAAACGAAAATTCAAGTTTAATATATAAAAAAACATTATTTAAATTTATATTTATGTAAAAAAATAAATTTTTTTTTTTTAAATTTTATAATATACAAAAATTTAAATTTGAGTAGTTGAATTTTTCAAATCTGCAATTGAAATTTCGGAACAGCGTTATGCTGGTTTTTGGGGAGTTGGCTTAGGCGACTGCTTGATTACTACAACTTTTCGGTTTGGATGTTGGCAATTTTGCGTTGGATGTTGTCTTTGAATTTGTCTAAAGTTTCTGGCTAGTTAGCATAGACCAGTGACTTGATATAGCTTCATAAAAAGAAATCCATTAGATCACATTAACGAGGCGGTCATTTGTAGTAATCGAGCAGTCACACAACCAAACTGCTCGAAAACCTTCCTAACCCTTATCCGAAATTTTATTTGCAGATTTAGAAAAAGAGTTCATTATTTCCATTCATAGTTGTAATTTATAAAATGTTTTTTTTCTTATTGTCATTAAACGTAATTTTTTATCAATTATCCTTTATATTAAATTTAAACGTTTCCCATTAATTATATTCTTCATGAGATTTAACTTTTATTACTATTTGCAATCTTTTCCATTTTTCTTTACTTCAGTTAATTTTAAATCTGCAAATTAAAATTTCGGACATGGGAACACTGATTTAGTGCATCCCGTCCGTATATTGCGTTGCAATCTAACTCGGCTGAGAGAGCAGCTATATTTGAGGTACCATTGCGACCGGGAAAAGTAAAGAAAAGACTTGGAGGAATCGGGGAGTCCACGGAAGATTGTGAAACGGCAAACCCGGCGACGGGTTGTGAGCAATCACTTTTCACGGATTTTATAGCGCTTATCTTGTCGAGGCTTTCGTTAAAGTAAATGAAAATTAGTTTTGGTGTCCCAATTCGATCATTTGGGGTACGATTTTGCAGCCGAGTGCGGGCGCTTGAAAAAAATTAATATCACCCCGAGAGTGACAAATTCGTGACGGCATTTCGTCGGAAGGATCGCGAAATGCAAGATTGAAAACCTCGATTTTGCTTTATTCGATCTCGAGGTTGTCTTCAACCCAAAGAGAATCGTCCAAGCTCGACACCGCACCGCCCTTTCACATTTCCTTGCTCAAAAAACGTGAAAAGCCAGCGTAGGGCATCCCACGATTGTGTTGTGTGTGATAAAATTTAATATCGTCGTCCAATACGCAAATCCGCGACTACCCACCATACAGTCCGTGAAACGTAACCCGATCGAAAAATCGACGCCGGATCAAGGAGTGCGCAAAACGCAAAACTCCGCGGGTGCTCTAAAACCTAACCACCTCAAGTTGTTGCATATCGCAATCGGGGCCCAGAAGGCGAAAAGGAATTCAAGTTCCAAGAGTCGTCGTCCACTTCCCAATCATGAGAGCGTGATTCAGTTATAGTAGTCGTTCTCAGTTTTAGTAGCGGATGGGCATATCCGTGTCGTTTTTAGGGTTTTGTAAAATAATTTTACAAAACCCTACTAAAATCGCGTCCTGTCTGTCCGTCTGTCTGTCCGTCCGTCCGTGTGTCACAGCAGTTTTTCTCGGAAACTACTTAAGCTAGAAACATTAAATTTCTCTTCAAAGTTCAACTACAAAAAAATTTTATAAGGTATTTAAGGGGGGTCTCCCCATGTAGGAGAGTGACCCCCCCGAAAAAGAAATTTCATTGAAGGTAGCCGATATGGGTATCAAATGAAAGGTCTTGATGAGAACTTTTCAAAATAGGTCTTAGTTTGGCAAAGTTCGCTTCGAGGGGCGCACAAAGAGGGGAAATACACGAAAAATTTGTGTCCCCCCCCCTCGCGATTGGACACCTGTGATCCGAAAAATCTGAAAAAAATCAGGAATGTAGGCCTTGGTGAGTACAACAACAACAAATACGTTAGAAGTCGCAATTCACTCAATTTTGTTAGTAATAGTATGATTTATCGATTTTATGTTTTCTTGAATAAAATCTTAATGGTACCCTTAAATTCTATGAAATTCAGTACACAGATGACTATTTATAAGATCGATTTATCCTGAAAGTCTCATAAAGATTGAATCATATTTAGCGAAGTTATAGCGGTTTGAATTTTCCTGTATTACTATGGAACAGTATGCGCTGCATTTATTACTATGGCAACATATGGCTATGGAACAGCATGCGCTTTTGACCGACTCAGACACTACAATTTTGCTAGGATTTGCATGAAAATTTCAGGAATGATAGGTGTCATGTAGATCTTTGAGAATCGGTTCAACTAGTGGTATCAGTAATCGTAAAACAAAATAGTGGCTGTTTTAAATGCGAAGATTGGATAATTTTGAGTTATTTTTTCCCAACTTCAACGTTTTAAGGTGCATGCTTTGAACACTTGATTCAATTTAATGAATGACTGAAGATGAGTACCTACAATTAATGCTCATAAGTGAAACAAGTCAAGGAGGTGAGAGAAAGCTCCTAGCAAAAGGGCTTTGTAACCATTCTAGGATTCGAAAAAATTGGCCATGAATCGATGATAACAGTACAGGAGAGTGGCCCCTGAAAAAAAATTCATCAAACGTAGTCGATATCAATATGAAATGAACGTTTTCATGGGAGCATTTCAAAACAGTTGTTATACTGTCAGTTTTTGCTTCAGTGGGGGCACAGGGGGGAAATACATGAAAAATGTGTTTCCTCCCTCGCGAATGGACATCTGAAATAATTATCAAGGGAGATATTTATGAGTATAACAATAACAAAAACCTCAGAAGTCGAAATTCGTTCAACTTTGTTAATAATAGTATGATCTTCGTATTTCATATTTTCTCCAATAAAATCGTCTTTGACATGTATCTTGATTTGATTCGATCTGGTGACTGCATTTTGTAAATTGAAAACAAAACCCTTCTGACATGAGCGTAGGTCTGTTTACTCAACTTGTTTTTGTTGTTTTAAAATATTTGCTTTCTCGAAGTTATCCAGTGTGATCGTGGAAAATACATTTATCGTTAAACTGCTGCGAAAAGGAAAACCTTGAATTGCCTCACCAAACAACTTGATGCTGTCTCCACCTGGCCTACAATAAATAATTACATTCGACGTCTCGTTCCGCCGCACACAAACTTATATATGGATGGCTTTCAATCGAAGGCTAAGAGTGAGCTTGGACAGTATTGCTCACGGGTATATTTTGGCATGATGGAAATGAAACGAGCCACTAAGTAATTGAGTGAATTATATTCACAACATGTATCGGACTTAGATTTTTCAGCAACAGCATTATATATAGTTCACGGTCACAGATTGACCTCCCTCCATCGATTTGCATTTGGAACGAATTGTGTGTGCAACGAGAAAAAATCTCCGGTATGACTAACGCTCTACGAGTCGAACAGCAATTTCCTAAAAGGCAAAAAGAAAAACACGTTAGGAGTTTTTTGCTCGCCTGCCAGTGCTTGGTTTCTAATTAGCAAATTTGAGAAGAATGGGAATCATTGGTTCTGACCGATATTTTGATTTCGCGTATTGTGTATGATCTAATATTCGGATACAAGATAGAGTTCTACACATAAAAATTCTGGTGGTAAGAATAATGAAAGCATGACGAGTACGTCGTTCGCAGTTTTTGGTGACGTATTACATTTGAGCAAAGGGTATTATCTTGTACGTGCTGTGTTGGCTTAAAAAGTTCAGTTACAAGTGATCACTATAGTTTTTGGCGACGACTAATTGTCCGAACACAATTTATGCAATTCGCCGTGGTGGAAATAGTTTGTGTCGGGTTTGCTAGAACGTGAGTGGCTGCCCGGAGCCGCCACTGCCGTCAAGAGTGCTCGTGCTTCATCCGAAGATATTGTAAAATTTCGCTTGTTGCGGTTTGAATTTGGGCATTCAACAAATCTGCAGCAGCAATTAAACTTTTTAAGTGAATCGTATTCTGCCACGTGATAAAATCAATAAGGAATCGCGAAGAAACATTGTGGAATATCGAATTCTCAACGCGAGTTTTGGGGAGCAACTGGGAATAGGGAAAAAGTATGAAAATGGAAAGTTCGATTGAGAGCTGAACCCGCGAACGCGTGAAAATATGCGAACAGAGTCGCCTTCCTCGTCATTATCCATCTTCATTGGCGTCATCGTAATAGTAAATAATTGACAAAACTAACATTTACTTTCGTGCGTCCAACGATCGTGCAAAAAGTGTGTGAAAGTTTCCGAAATTTCACCAAACCCTATGTGCGGGGTCCAGTTTCCCATTTCGCACGAATGTTTTTCGTTTCTTCAGCAGTCGCGGTCATTTCTTGTTAATCAGTTCGTACTGATTTCGATATTTTCACCGTGAAGTGTGAGCCAACAACGAGAACCACCGTGCCCCATTCTTATTAAGATTCGCCCATGAAAGTTCGCAATTGGTGGTGATACGTTTTCCTCGTACTTTGCTCCACGTCTGCTTCGTATATTCCCAGGACATACGAATTAAGCGCCTATTTCCACATCAAGCTACATGGTCGATGGGACAGCTGCGACCGGGCGGTATCATATTACAAGCAAATGGGAAACATAAAATCCAAATGTTTTAGCTAACATTTTTAAATTATTATATAACATTTTCAACTCAACCTTCGCAGAAATCCCCAATTTTAATCAGTGCTGTGCCCGACATGATTTGGGTCCGGTTTAAACTCTTCTCATTTTGAGTATATCCGTTATTTCCGTGATTTCCACTTTATTTTGTAAATTATATGTGGACTTGTATTCAAAAAAAAAAAAAAAAAAAAAAATACGCAGATAAATTTCTTAAAATGCACAATTTGCATGGAAGTAGTAAGAGAAAATAAAGTGAAGAACCTCATTTTAATGAGCAGGATAAAATTTCACGTATTCGTTATTCTGACGGCGATATTAGAGCCTCAGGCAAACTCACAGGCCTCAATACCTTCAATAATATTGATTTGATTAAGCTGCAAACCATCTCAATAGGACTAACGTTTTAACTTGAAGTGACTTAATCGGGCAGTAATTTTATTCAAATTTGGTTTAAGACAAGTGCCTTTCGTGATATGTATTGTAACTATATATCTTGGGTCTTAACCTATGCATACGTGAAGTTTTGCCATATTGACCTTTAGGAAGAAAGCTGTTTAATTGCTCCGTACTTTTTTCTTTATCTAAACATTCTAGTTTTTTTGATTATTGTTAAATTTGGATTATATATGTATAACGTAGAATGGAAGGATAATAAAATAATGTGGAATTAATTTTAACAGAAATTCGATCATTCCATTTCGTTCTACCTGAACTGGGTATAGGATTCGCATCGATGGCAGGCTCCTCCGCTAAAATGGGCTAGCCATCGGGCGCGCTTATTCATTTCTTTTGTTAACAACGGCTCTTGCCGGGTAAGGTTGCCTTCCGCTCGTGTGCCTATTTATGGCATAGTGTTATGTGATTCCCTCACATAATACTATGACATAAATATGCCACGTTTATATTTTTTATTTAAAGGAAAATTCATTCAAATTAAGTTTTTATGAGTTATTCACTTAAATGAAAACTATGGCCACGCTTACATTTGGATCTTGATCCGATTAGGAGGGTTCGAGGGGCACCGCTACTATCTGGATGCGCCACTCTTATTTGTGGGCCATACGTGTTGTCAGTAACGACGAAGTCATCTTAAGTCCGTCTGTTTTCCCCAGATCCAGTTTGCCTTCTGAGTAACCAATATTCTTTGACCCTCTTCTCGACTTCGGTCGATATTTCTTTGACCCTAGAAATTCGTGGATGCGAAATTCTTTTGTAGTGGGTCCTTGTGCTGGGGAAAGGAACCCGCCCCAGGACACCGCAACGCTAGCCTGCCAGCGCATTCACGCGTCCTCAAACAAGGCCAATCTCGGCGAATCCCACCATCCTCTTCCGCTGAGGCAGCAGACCATCGATGCAGTTCTGAACGGACAAATGATAAATATCTTTACCTTAATTCACTAGACATTCGACCGGACCATTTCTCGAGATAACACGCTCACCAAATTTGCCTTTCAATAAATCGATTGTAAGTCGTTCTGTGTGGCTAGTGGCACCGTCTTGTAGAAACCACATATCGTCGATGTCAAGTCCATTCAATTCTGGCGACAAATAATCTTCCAACATAACACGATGGCGCTCTCCATTGACTGTAACATGACGGTCGTTTTCATCCACGAAAAAATACGGGCCAATCACACCTCCGGCATGAAAACCGCACCCAACCGTTACTTTTTGCGGATGCTACAGTGTGTCAAAAAGCACATGTGGATTTGATGCTGATCAATAACGCATATTTTGCATATTAACAAAGTGAGCTTCATTGCTGAAGATTTTTCGATGAAATTCTTCTTTTTCTTCAAGCTTTGCCAGAGCCCAATTGGAGAAGTTTCAGCGTTTCGAATGATCAATTGGGTTTATTTCTTGAGTCAGTTTGATCTTGTAACCATGTAGGCCACGATCTTTTTGCAAAAAACGCCACAGTGTCGTTTGAACGATGCTCAACTCTTGAGAACGACGTAGAATCGACTGATTTGGCTCATTTTGAATCGATGCGCTTGCGGCTGCGATATTTCCCTCACTTCGAGCGGCACGACGTCTTTTTGGTGCCGGAACGTCCAACAGTGAAAATTTTGACTCGAAACTACCCACTATAACACGCACAGCCTGTCGGGTGGGACGATTATTACGCCCGAAAATTGAAATAAGCGCTCTTAAAATTGCGAGTGCCGACTCAGAATTTCGGTAGTAATTTTTAATAATTTCCAAGCGTTGCTGGTCCGTGAACTTTACCATGATGAAAATGTTGACTTTTACTAACGTTTTGACATTGAGAGTTCATTGAAAAAGTTTAAGGCTGCGTTCATATAAAGATACAAAATTGTTATGTCCCTGATAAAAAACCCTATATCTTCAATAGAAACACTGTATTTTGTTGACTTACCTAACTACATATAAAAACAAATATTTTGAATTATTTCTTTATTTACATAGATCCCTTAATCAAAAATAAAATATTTAATCAATTAATCCTGAAAATCTAATTAATCTAATATTTGAAAATATAAGCATGAATACAGTATGTCGCACGTGCATGATAATTGTTTATATTTACTCTTCTTATACATTTACTCATAGATATTAAAATAAAAGATAGGATTTTAATACAATGCAATATATGTATGTGTTGTGTACGTAAATAAATAAAATCCGTATTTAAAAATAGTGACTACTTTGTTCATGATAATTTATTAGATTTCCTTAAAGACTGGTATATGTTTCCAAGATTTTATTATTCAAAGAATTGAATTGTTGCCAACATATGTGCAATTGTTTTTAATGATTATTAATTATCCTATTAGTTGAAAAATTGTGTAAGCAGGTGCAAACTAAACAAATTTTATTCATCTATTATTATGAGAATGTTCATGCATATTTCCGTATATTTGTAGGTCACTTATCTTTTTGAAAAGTTTAGAATTTCACAGCAATGTGCTCGATGTTTTTAGTATTTTATGCTAGATAATTGTTTTTCGATCGTAGTTGTATGTTTTATATGGAATCATTTTCGTATCAAGATATTGCGATAATTTTCAAATATCGATCACTTTCTAAAACTCTCCATTACTCACTTGATGTTCCAACTTCCATTTTGAAATTTACATAGTCTAGATTTATCTCGAAAATCATTAAAAATTCCATTTATTACCAATGAAAGTCATTAGTTTTTTCTATACGTACTCTTTAAATTGCATTAAAATTTTACATTAATTTTTAAAACTTATATTTAAACATTATACACTCCTAAAGTACATAAACGGATACAAAGTCACAAGTATAACAACAGCAGTAAGCATTTAGGAAACACTTCCCTTCATTACCAAAGTTCATTCGTATAAATCTCATCATAATTATCAGCAACTTTCTAGCATAATTGTTAATCTTTACTTTTTTCTATTTACTTTCAGTTCAAATTGGAAGACGCATCATCTGGTTCGCCAATTGCTTCTAACAATAGTACAATAATAACAAGTGCGCCAGCTGTAATTGCCGCTGCTAATTTGTCGTCGATCAATCAACGAAGGACGAATAGTACATGTAAATTAAATATAATCCTTTGCGTTTTAATCAATTTTAATTAATCGATTTTTATTTTCACATTAATCAGCTACATCTACTCCTACAACACAACCACCCCAAAGGCCGGTGTCTGCGCCAGTTATAACAAATCCTTCGACTAATGATAGTAGCTCGAATGATAGAACTAAAGAAACCACCAATGAAGTTACATTATCATTACGAAGGAATAGAACAGCTGAAGATAAAGGTTTGTTGTTTGTGGATTTAAATAGAAGGAAGGCTTTAATTGAAAATTGTATTTTTTTCTTTTTTAGA
Source organism: Odontomyia ornata (assembly GCA_963969285.1). Classification (NCBI taxonomy): domain Eukaryota; kingdom Metazoa; phylum Arthropoda; class Insecta; order Diptera; family Stratiomyidae; genus Odontomyia; species Odontomyia ornata. Next base: position 233,808,554 of record OZ017741.1, on the reverse strand, counting down.
TAATGATAAGGAAAATGATAGTAGAAGTGCACAAGCTACACAAGCTGTTATTCAAAGAAGAAGGCGACCAAAACGAAGGTCTACTGGTGTTGTACACTTAGATATGGATGTAAGTATGATTTTTTTTAAAGTTTGTAATTGGTAAATACATATTTTGTATTTATATACTCTGTCCATTTAGTATAAGACAACCTAAGTTTAAGGATTTATTGATAATTTGTTTTTAACACTTTTAATTTAGGCGTGAATATTTTATTTAGTCCTCATGTAAACCATTATTTCCAAGTACTGAACATACCGCTAAAGACAAATATTTTTTAAGGGGCATATTTATGAATTGTTGCTGTCCATTTAACTTAAGATCATTACCAGGAAGGTGGACTGTGCAGCTCATCCCGGAACTGAGACCGTGGCTAAATCAAAGGCATGGTGAGACTGACTTCTATCTGATCCAGCTTATGAGCGGGCATGGGTGTTTTCAGTCTTACCTGCAAAAGATTGATAAGTCACGGTCTCCTGTATATTTTGCCTATGAGAAGAAGTCGATGCTGGCCCTCTACAGGGAGGCGAAACAGCTCAACCCGGATAGTGCAGTCGCGGTAATGGTTGGATCGGTTGACAAATGGAACCATGTGGCAGATTATGTTCGGGCAATCATAAAAGATAAAAGGGACTCACAGCAGCCGGGGACGTCGTGGCTGGTGGATCGCTTGTCTGGCAATTCCTCTTCCTCCTCCTTCCTCTCTATCCGTTGGGGGAGGGATCCTCCAGCTTGAAAGCGCCCCTTTGCACAGCAACACGAGACGTCGCCCAAAGTAATGTGTCAAACGCTTCCAGGCTAGGTTCTTAGGTTGACAGGGGCGGTGTTTAGTGGGTAGTCCAGTCGCTGGCCACCATGGGAGCCCACACTCAGTGCGTAAATTCCATTCACCTTTTTATACATGGGTATTTTGGCTTTTTTTGTAAATGGACTTTTGACCAAAACTTGACCAATAGTCTTTCCGCAAACGTTCAAATTAAATTCCTGTTTAATCCTCATTAGAGCGATTTTTGAGAATTCAACACGGATCTAACAATTTCACGTTTCTCTCGTTCGGAGAGCTTAAATTTGCGTTGATTCCTTGATTTCGTCCCATATTCCGTGAAATTTTTCAAGTACGCTATTACCATTTGGGTTCGTGGGGACCCCATCGGACGCGTCCTCAAGTGGCGGATAGAGTGTGCCCTAACCAGCCAGCTGGCGGGTATGTGGGAAATAAAATACCACTCGTGGACCAAAACAGACTAAGTCGAAGCGCTGACAACGCTCCGCTTAGCCTCGGATCGGATGTGATAAACGCCAACGACTATCGCAACGTTGCAGGACTATTCTTTTGGAACTTGGAATGTTTGATCATTAAACAGACCAGGTGCACTGCGAAAACTTCTGGCTGAAATAAAGAAATACAGAACTAACATCCTCGCAATGTGAGAAATCAGATGGCAAGGTGAAGGCATATTGACATGCGAACGCACACCGTTATTAAAAGCGGAAAAATGCAAGGAAGCCAGGAGTTCGGAGTGGCTTCCATTGTTGACAGCACATTTAAACAAATTATCACCGATTTCAAGCCCGCTAACGAAAACGAAAGAATCTGTGCGATTTGTACCATGACTAAATTCTTTATTGCCTGGCTGATCAACTGTCACGTGCCCAAAGAAGACACGGAGGAGGCAATCAAGGACGAATTTTACAGCACCCTGGAACGTATTATCGATGCATTGCCGTCAAACAGGCAGTTCCAATACGAGCAATAACGGCAGTCGTAATTGCCACTGAATTTTACCAGGACTGTATAGCGCGATTTGGAGCTCTTGATGTATTGACATCGGGTCAAGGATCTCAATTTGAGTGTTGATTTTCCAGTCATTAACCCATTTTGGAGGTTGCAAAAAGACTCGAACCACGGCGTGCCACCCTGCGGCTAACGGAATTATTGAACGGTGGCATCGATCGCTGAAAGCTGCCATCGTGTGCCACAATAATCAGGAATGGGCTGAAATCCTCCGAACTGTGTTACTCGACATTCGCACAAGCGTGAAAGAGGAAATCAGCGCAACTTTCGCAGAGCTGGTATACGGCACGTCACTTTGAATCCCTGGAGAATTTTTCGTTAACGAAGATATGCCGCCGGATCCGAAACTATTTGTTGAGACATTTTGTGAGCATATGAAGCTAGTCCATGCAACGCCAAAAACACGCCACGACCAAAGAAAAATATTCGTCCATAAAGATCTCTCAACTTGTACGTATATATTCATTCGTGTCGACAGAGCGAAGAAACCATTGGAGCAGTCATCTCCCAAACCTCGTAGGAAGTGAAAGTAGTTCGAGTGTGTGCTATAGAAAAGTGAAAGTTAAAGCTAACCTCTAAATTTATTTCAATTTTTGGATATATTTTTTCCGTTGCCAAGTGACCACTGAATTCACCAATCGCAGTAAGTTTACCCATTTCTTTACTTTTGGTGCAATTAAAGTTTTCATAGTTAGGACGAGACGGAGGATGCTTCAAGCATCAAAAACAAACCCCCTGGCACTGACAACGACACGTTTATGGACATTGACAAAGACACCAAACTGATCCGCAAAAGAAGTGGCAAATTTCTGGACAATAAAAAAGCAACTAAAATCCCTTATCACCATAATAAAACCAAAGATGATTGATTCTCAATCCCCAACTGCAGCAAATATTCAGGCAGAGCCACCAAAGATAGACAATGGCGGACAACATGTGATGATCCCTATAGAAAGCAAAACGCCGGGACCTAAATTTGAAGAATTTCTAACGTCCAAAATGGCGGACTTCATACGAATTCACAGTGAACCACAAAACTGCAAAACAACATACTAACACATCCCCCAAATGCAAAAATATCAACATCATAGAAATTAAGGACGCTCATACCAACACAAACACCTCAACAAAAGATTCTCCTTTTCACAATGCCACAGCGTAGCGTACGTTAGTGGCTCCAAACAATCCCAACCAAATGGTACTAACCAAGACCCCGACACCTAAATCCCACAATGGAACCATAAGCGCCCCAAGTGAAGCAGACACGAGTCTCAACAGGTCTCAATCTAATCACAATGTCGACGCGTATCCGTCATATGATAAACGAAAGAACATTAAATGTCATTTGCGTCAGAGAGGGAAAGAATGCCCTCGACAATCCCCTGTCCGTTCTTAACTTTTACGAACTCAACAAAACCCTACAAATACGTAACATCATCAACGTGACCGCTATCGGGATATACAAATTGAAGATCACCTTCAAAAACCCAGAAGACGCTTGCTGTCAATCCAAACCTCAATAAAAACAAAATTAAAATGTTCATTCCTTACAATTTCCTTTACAGATCAGGTGTCATTAGGAATATCCCCATAGCCATCTCAGAAGATGAAATCCTTAACGAGGCCTCCCCATGCAATGCCATAGGGAACCGTTTGTCCGATGTTAAAATAATTAATGTATCCAGACTTAAACGTAGGGACCCAGAGAACCCAGAAAAACTTATTCTCACAAATTCCATTAAACTGACCTATTCAGCAACTTTACTACCTCACGCCATTTGGTTTGCGTGGGGACCAATAAAGGAACAACACTTTTTATATGAGCCCAGACTGTGTACCAAGTGCCTCCGGTTGGGACACACTATGCTCAAATGCAAACAAAAGGACAAACGGTGTATCAAATGCACTGAAACAGACTGCCTAGGATCCTGTGATTCAATACAACGTGCCTTATGGGAATCTACGGAACACATAGCAACAAACAAAAATTGTCCCAAATGAGTCAGATATACACGGATGAGGTCAGGCTAAGCTCTATTGGCAAACTCACAGTATTTGAGGCTACAAATCTTCGTACAACTCCAACGTCTTCGATCAACTGAAAGACAATAAGTCAATGGACGATGTGTTCCCTCTATTAAGCAACAAAGTAGGCAACAATTTTAGAAATACCAACAAAACTATGAACAAAATCATTTTAAAAAGGCAGTATTCTCAAGCCCACCTCTCGACCAGCGACCCAACCCCCATCAAAGGTTCGAATACCCCAGACATCAACATTAATTCAACAAATGTATCTTCCAATCTACTTGCATATGACAATGAATAAATACGCATCCTCATCATTGAGGACATACAGGGTGCGGCAGCATAACTTCCTTTTTTGAAATGCCCGCCCTTAAAGTGCTAACTGTTATAGCGCGGCGCTAGTAGTCTCATTCGAGAGAGGTGATTTTAAAGTTTTGCTCATCCCTTGGTTAGTCGCTATCATGCGTTGGAACAGTGCGGAGCGTGCATTTACCGTTGAAAAATTGAAAATTTGTTTTGTTGAATTTTGAAAAAAGGAAGTTATGCTGCCGCATCCTGTATTTAACATTAACAACACACCCTCCCCTAAGAATCGTTGAGACCAATCAAGCAAAAATCAAATAGGCATACAGAAACACAAAAACAATATCGAAATCACTATCAATAAACTAAATATCGACGTAGCCCTTATACAAGAAACACTAACGTATAAAGAGAACAAAATCCGCAGTTTTCCAAAACACAATAAGACATAAAGGTGGAGTCGCCATTGCTATCAAAAAAGAGATAAAGTTCAAAATGATTTAGATAGAAGATGACCTAGAAGCCATAGCCATTGAAAAGACGAACCTACAGCCCAATTTAATAATAGTATCCATCTACTCTCCCCCTAACGTCAAAACTGATTCCTTCAGGAACCTGTTAGAATCACTATTCGCCAAAATTAGCTGCAACAAACTCTACATCATAGGTGGCGAGCTGAATGCAAGACACAGCGAGCTAAATGCAAGATGGGGAAATAACACGAAAAACGCTAAGGAAACAATTCTACACAACCTCATCAAAATACGACATCTACAAACTCTAAACTCAGGAATATCCACCTTCAATAGAACAAACAGCACTGGTAATTCCATCAGTTCTGCTCTAGACGTTACCATTTCCAACCTACCCCGTACCGACCACAAGTGGGGAGACAGCAAAATTAATTAATTCTATGTGGAACCACGATAACGTAAAACCCTTCCTGCAACAGATCAAAGCCAAACACAACATCAATCACAGCATTATAGACAATAACTACTAGCTTTTCACCCGAGTAGATTGCTTCACCTTATGGGAGTTCCAAAGGATACTCGATAACCACAAGTCGTAAGTGAGCCCCAGGTCCTGACAAGATAGACTACAATTTTATAAACAGTCTTTCCTAACCAAACAAAACTAATCTTTTACAAGGCATCAATCAGGCTTTCAACAATATCGCTATCTCGAGTAATATGAGAAGAATCAGGATTGTACCCATTATCAAGAAAAACAAACCACTGTCACAGATGGATAGCTATAGACCCATATCTCTACTCAACGTAACACTGAAAATTATTAACAACCTAGTAAAAAACAGAAGAAACAAAATCGTAGAAGACTCTAATATCTTAAGCGTCAATACCTTCGCCTACAGAAAGGGCAAGTCAGCCAATCTCTACATTAACAAAATAATGCACTCCATTAATAGGGACAGCAAACAGAAATTCATGGCAGTCACACTGGACGTATCTAATGCATATGAAAGAGTAAACTTACCCAAACTCCTAGAAATACAGGAAAACATCACCCTCCCTACTCACTAGATAGCCTGGATGAAAAATTTCCTACAACTAAGAGTATTAACCTTGGGTCACCACTCCGAAACTATCACCAATGGTCTTCCTCAAGGAGACGTTCTCAGCCCCCTTCTCTTCAATATTTACACCAAGGCTATATATAATATAGAAGACGAACACACTCTACTATTCCAGTTTGCAGACGACTTGCTTCTGTTATTCAAAGGCATCTCTTACAACGAAGCCTTCAACAACCTCCAATCCAAAACCAAACTTTTAACTGATAGATGCAACATTTTAGATCTAACCCTGAATGCCAACAAATCCACAGCCACACAATTCCATTCCAAAATACCGTGCACATTAAAGATATCTATCAACAACCAGGAAATAGACTGGACAAACAACTTCACTTTTCTGGGCAGAGTCTTCAATAACAAGGGTCTCTCCAAAGATCACGTAGACCGAACACTATCCAATTTTTCGAAATCCAAACCGCTTATTAAAAAAGTGAGCGGGTCCAAATATGGTTTAAACCCCAAGAAAGTTTTTCAATTATACAAATCAATGATTAGACCCCTGATTGAAAACAACCTAGCTAACATAACGAACTCCCCTAAATCAGCTTTTGAAAAATTAAACAGAAACAAAGCAGTGCTCCCAATATATCCACCTTCTCCATATCCAAAGAACTTCCCTCTGACTTCAGAGCCAAACTACTTATAAGCAAAGAAATTCTCAAAAACATGCACGACCCCCACTTCAGAAACCTTATCAATACTCCAACTACACCAAGGTCATACACCAATATAAATACTACATAGACTCCACTTGTTGGGGAACCAAAAAATGGAACCCCGCCTAACCTTTTTCACCAGCTAAGCAACACCGACCTTTATCACCATCAAAATTTCCCCAATTAAACTATAGTGGCCTCACCAATTCACTCAATAACACACTAAATAAAATACCGAACAACTATACAATATACTGTACTGATGCAGCAATAAACCTGTTGGGCTCCGGGTGTGCAGTTTACGATCTTAAGACTAAAAACATTTCCAAGTGAAACTAGACCACTTCACCAGTCCCGACAACGCCGAAATCACAGCCATTAAAACTGCCATTCTAGATATATATACATTCAAACAACACCAATAACATCGTCATTTTTACAGACTCAAAAAACAGTAACACAGAAATAATACACAATCACAATACAAAATACTTATCGTCAAAAATAAGAAATTTTATACAAGAGAACAACAAAAGCCAAGTGATACTATTCTCGTTACCGAAAAAAAGCAATTGGGAAGCTCTAGCCACTGCAGATGCAAATGCAAAGGATGCGATTATAAACGGCATTAACATCGACACCTATCGTGAATGGGATGATACCTTTGACAGAATTAAGAAATCTCTAGAAATTGAATGGATCCTTAAATATAATACACTTATCACAAAACTATCCTACTCACCCTGGGGATATGGAGACCTTCAGTACCTGAACAAGCCATGGTTAAACCATACAAACCTTATTAGAAACACAATATTATGCATCAACAGAATACTGACTAACAGATCTTACAACAGATACAGACTTAGAAGAGCCCAAATCTACAACACGAACAAATGTAAATGGTGTGATTACCAGACTATCTTGAACACCAGATATTTAACTGCACCAAGTTTGATCATCAAAGGCAAAAATACTCCTTGATGACAGTCAGATCTTAGTTATATGTTGCAGAGCAAGAATGGCGCATTCAGGTGTCACCTACAGCAACTTGGCAAGTTCCCAGAAGAGTCTGATACAGATTTATAGCACCACAGACTGTGCAACGCACTCTATCTTTAACTCAACCTAACACTCACCCCCATAAAGCTCATCAACAAACAATCTACTTAAATTACTAACCACTAACTTAACGTCAAGTCGCTAAATGGCGAGTAAACAACATCATCGTAAACAAACAACTACTAAACGTCAACAATCAATAATTTCAATAGTCCCCACAGAGGACTAGATCGGAAAACGCTGGTTAAGTACCTACGAGGACAGACCAGATTTTGTCTTAGTGTGCAACTAAGGTTCCTGTTACTAGACAGGGAAGAAGGAAAAACAAGTTGGGTAAACAGACCTACGCTCATGTCAGAAGGGTTTTGTACCCAACTTCTAAGAAATGCAGTCACCAGCAATGAATAACCTCAAGAAAAATGTTAAAGAGATGTGCACGTTTATAAGAAAAGCCAAGGTTTTTCTATTTTCAATGGTCGCCATTTTGTTGCAAACCAACAAAAACCACTCAAATCATGAATTCTCAAAAATATTTTTCGTGTATTTCCCCTCCGTGCGCGTCCTTCGAAGCAAAAAGTATCAAATTAAGACCTGTTTTGAAAAGTCCTCATCAAGACCTTTCATTTGATACCCATATCGGCTACCTTTGATGAAATTTTTTTTTCAGCGGCCACTCCCCTATATGGGAGACCCCCCCTCAAATACCTTATAAAATTTTTTGTAGTTGAACTTTGAAGAAAGCACCACTTTACACCTGTATACAAAATTTGATGTTTCTAGCTTACGTAGTTTGTGAGAAAAAGTGCTGTGACACACGGACAGACAGGTCGCGAAACTAGTAGGGTTTTGTAAAATTATTTTACAAAACCCCAAAAATTATTGGAGTACCCTACGAAGGACCATATGAAATTTTACAACGAATTTCCGACAACGTTTTTAACCTGGATATCCATGGAAAAGCAACGAACGTGAATATCGACCGACTAAAACCAGCGGACAACTCCGAGTCAATACCACCAACACAACCAAGTGTTACCCCGAAGACATATCTAGGACCAAGGTCGAAAGCTGCTGTTGCGAAAAAGGTTCAATTCGCTACTTAAGTGACGTTTACGTAATTTTCAAATCAACCGCTAAAACTATTCAGGAGGGAATAGTGTAGCGACATGACAGCTGAGCTGCTGTATAAAAGTTCGTTGAATGTATCCGCTGTAAGGATCGACAATAGCAGTGTTCTTGAATGTAGCCGCTGTAAGAATCTCTCTTTCTCCTTTTGATCGCCATCGAGAACGCATCTTAATATTTTTATTATTAAACTCGAGTTCAATACAATTTATATTATTGTGTAGTAAATACCCATAGATCGTAAATATTCAAGACATCTACCGGAACTAAAATAAGATTGATGCACATCAAGAATAGATGCTGCTGGCAACGGCGAAGAGGTTTTAAAATAAATTCTTTCCCACGCTTTTGGGAAAGACAATTTTGCTGAGCAAGCCAAAATAAAATAGAATATATAAATAGCGAAGCAGGCAAGGAAAATTGAAGCGACTACTAATCGTTGCTACGTGAGGTTGGCTTCGCCCTCACCGGCTTTTCAAAGCTTGTTGGCCTTTGGCTAACTAGTTTAACTGGTTGGCTTAGCGCCCAGTATATTCCAAACAAACCATTATTTCTGGTTAGCCTGATTGGCTCAGAAAATTTACCTCTTCCTGGTTAGCCTGTTGGTTCAGGAAGAGGGAAGCGACTACTAATCGTTGCTCTTTGCTGGTTGGCTTTGCCTAGCAATTTTTTGAAAACCAATTGGCCTTGTGCCTGGTTAACATAAGTCTAGTTGGCTTAAGTACCTAGACGTATTTCATTTAACCTTTCTGCTGGTTGGCTTTGCCCAGCAGGATCGTTTAGAGGAAACCAATTGGCCTTGTGGCTAGGTTGGTCTAGTTAGCTTAAGTCCCTAGACCTGTTTCTACTTTCCTTTTCCTGGTTAGCCTGTTGGCTCAGGAAGCATAACGCTTTTCTGGTTGGTCTGAACCTCAGCTGAATATCTAAATGCTCTAGTTGGCTATTTGCCTAGAACTATTAGATGCCGCCAAGACTAAATTTGGCAGAAGAAGCCGCTCGACACAAGGGTGGTAGAAGCCAAACCACTGGCATTGCGTGGTGGCTGGCAGGCAGCGCACCTGCGAAGCAAAACGGTTGGCCAAGGTCGCATCAACTGAAGCGGAGCGCGAAAAATTCCGGCGCCTGGTCAGTGAACTGCGGCGGGAGTATGGGCGTCGCAAAAGGAGCCTCAGTGACAAACCGGGAAAGTGAAGGCATCTCAGCAACGACACGCCGGGCAGGCGGCCCCCCACAGCCCAAATGTAAGATCTGCCGCAGATTAGGGTCCTTAATTCTAAAGTGTAAATGAATGAAATGTGAACTGAATTGAGAACTTAAATGAATGAAATATGAGCTTAATGTTAATGACATTTAATTAAATATAATTAAAATAATAAATAACCAATCTTTCACTGGAGTTTGGCAAGGGTCCGAGTCCGTTGAAGATAAAGGTAAGTGTGTTGGAGTGCAGACAAAAGATTTATGGCTCGAAGAGTACGGCCATAAAGATAAAAATATAACAAACCCATTTGATTACCTTTGATGAAAATTTTTTTTTTTTTCGAGGGTCAACCCCCTATATGAGGAGACCCCCCTTTAAACTCTTTGAAAATTTCTTTTTCCTTCTACAAAGTTTTATGGCTCTAGCTTCTATAGTTTCGAAGAAAAACTGCTGTGACATACAGATGGACACAGGTCGTGATTTCAATAGGGTTTTGTAATTTAGTACAAACCCCTAAAAACAAAATATCTGTAGCGCACTCTTCGTTTTGTGAAATAAAAACTCACAATTATGTTTTCTAATTTAGATGTAATTTGATTTTATTCTCGCGTGTATGTTCTGACTGCGCACATTAACTTCTTTTTCTTTTATTCAAACCGGATTTTTTACCACTGCTGTTAGTGCAGTGGTTTGGCTATTATTGCTTTTCGTGCAGTGTAATGAACTGTACAATTTGGTATTGTACTAATAAACTTTCTGGGAAATATTGACATGTAGAAATAAAAATGTATAAAATGAATTAAAATGTAAAAAATGAAATTAATTTGTAGTCGCTACATCACCCCTTGTCGTACGAAATGCTTAGGCTTGGCGATCTCGAAACCTCGCAGTTCTTCCATATCGTGTTTGGTATGGTGATTGGGAATGATTGTTTCGCTGGTTTGGCTGGTCTCATCGTTGCGTTGGTGTACTGATTTACTGGATTTCGGTGTTTGGTCGTCCTGAACTTGTATTGTAAAGGCGGGTTTCAATCGATCGATAGAAACGTTTTGATGCTTTCCATTAACGATTACTTTTAAAATTTGACAGCCACGCTTAATGACAATGTATGGTCCTTTGTACGGTGGCTGAAGTGGAGTAAGAATGGTATCGACTCTGACAAAACCATGCGAACAATCTTGTGAAGCAGGGTGGACGAAAACTTTACTACTGGTATGATGCGTGATCTTTGCCGGTTGCACTTGGGTCCTTTGGCAAGAGATGCAATTTTGTACGAATTTTTTGCTATCGCGGTAAAGATTCAGCCAAACAAAACGCTCTTTTACGAGGCGTGTAGTTGCTCTTATTCTGAGATGGGATAAATAGTGAATTTTGGCTAAAACCTTTAAACGAAAGTTTTTGGTTATGAAATGTCTAGCTTTCGTACTTTTTAAATCGCAGTAGAGCTTTATGTCTGAATAGCGTTTCAGCTGCAAAGAAGTTGTGTTCGAATGCAAGATATTTTGTAGTTCATCATCAGTTTCTTGATCTCTAGCTATCGCTTCGAAATGAATTTTTGCGGGGATGATATTTTGACGGCCGGAAATGTAGCGAATATATAACCGACTTATGTAGTCTAATTGCCGAGCTTGTCGAGGTGATGCTCTATCACCTTTTTGACGATAGGCAAAAATAAGTGGCTTTTGGTCTGTATATATGGCAAACTCTTTTCCATCCAACATATACCGGAAATATATAATTGCTTCATACATAGACTGCTGGCAGCTCTCGATCGTATGTGTTGTATTTTTTCTGAACATTATTTAATTTCCTCGAGAAAAAGGCCAAAGGTTTACATCCTTCGTCTTCAATTTGGTGCAGAACCGCACCGATTGCTGCGTTTGATGAATCAGTTTCTAATGCAATGGGTGCTGATTTGGATGGATGAACTAGCAGTGTTGTATCGGCTAGCGTTTTCTTGTATTCTTCGAATGCATTAGATGCGTCTTCAGTCCAAGCGATAACAGAATTGTCATTTTTAACGTTGTCTTTGATAAGACATTGCAGTTCGTCTTGAATAGTTGCGGCGTTTGGAATGAAACGCCTATCGAAATTTATCATTACTATAAATCTCTGGAGTTGTTTTGCAACAAGCGGCTTTTCGAAATGGATTATGGCTTCTACTTTACCAGGTAATGATTTAATACCTTGGGGTGTGACTAAGTGACCTAAGAACTCCAGTTCGTTTCGTGCGAATTTGCACTTGTCCGGATTTATTCTTAGTCCATGCTGTGAAAGTCGATCCAAAACGATTCTAGCATGCTCTTGACGTTGCTCGATATTTTGACATGCGATGAAAATATCATCTCTGTATGCTATCACAAAATCAAGGCCACGAAGCACTTCATTGATTAGCCGTTGAAATGTGTGCGCGGCATTTCTGAGACCAAATGTCATAAAGGCAAACTCAAATAGGCCAACGGGCGTAATGATAGCAGTTTTTGGTATATCGCACGGTTCAGCCGAAACCTGATTAAATGCCTTTTTTAAATCAATCTTGCTAAGTATATTTTTTCCATGTAAAATGCATATAAAATATTGTATGTGCGGCATCGAGTACTTGTCTGGTACCGTAATTGAATTGATTTGACGATAATCGCTACATGGTCGCCAAGTGCCATCAGGTTTTTTTTTACCAAATGAAAAGTAGTTGCCCAATTGCTCTTTGATGGAAGGGCTATGCCCCTCCATAGCAAGTCATTAAACTCTGTTTAAGCCTTGGCAAATTTGTCGGGAGACAATCTTCTTGCTCTTCATGCGACTGGTGGACCTTTGGTACCAATGCAATGTGTGACCATTGTTTTAATTTTTTCCATCGGTACCATATGTTCATGCAACATTCGCTTATAGCCTTGTAATATTTTTACGAATGGATCCTTAGAATTAGTAAGCATTACTTGGGGTGTTGAAGATTTGATGACGATGCCTATGCTGTTAAGCTTAGTTGATGTATCTACTAGTGCTCGTTTTTGTAAGTCTACTCCAAGACCGTGATACTTTAAATATCTGCCCCTATTAGCGGTGTGTTAACATCAGGGACAATTAAAGTCCAGTCAAAAGTGCGGCGTAAGTTGAGTGAAATGGCAAGTTTTCTCTGGCCGTGTGTATTTATCACTATTCCATTAGCAGCATACAGTCTGAAAATAGAAAAAGACAGTTTCCTTTTAATTTTGTGTATTATTTTTATTCTCGAAATCGATTTTCGACCGTAATCGTTCGGTCTTCTTCAGCGATTAATTTATTTTTACTCACATTCCTGCTTATATACTAGCTATGTTTAAGGAAATTTACTCTAGATCATTAAAAAGTAATTAGGGAAATTTGCTTAAGCTAATAAAAGGTAGGAAAGGTAATTTACAAAAGGGGTAGTTATAAAAATATTATTTTTACATGATTCAGAAAAGATATTATTATTTAATTAATTTAAATAGCCATGATCTGCAGTTTCCGTCATCCTGATTCATCAACTTTTTCCTTTCCCGGGTAATTGCCAGGCTTTCCATCACATCCAATTCACGCGTATCTCTAGCTTCCTTGATGACTACAGCGTCCTCCATTGTTATCTCGTGTCCCTTCGTGATAATATGTTCCGCTACCGCTGACTTGAAATTCGAAGTTCTTTCTTTCTTTCTTGCTGCTGCTGCTTCGCCTAGATGCTCCTTGATTCGCGTGCCGATGAGCCTCCTCGTTTGACCTATGTACACTTCTTCACAAGTGGGATATTCGATGCGATAGATACCAGATTTCTCGTGTGGTTCGCGCTTGTCTTTCGTTGATCCGAGAACGTTTTTGAGCTGGTTCTTGCTGCTTGATTCGATTAACCGTACAGAATTGAGCTGATTTATTCGCCGCTTGATCCGATTGCTGATGCCTTCGTGATAAGTTAGAGCCTTCCAGTACGTTCTTTCGGTATTCGCATTTGATAATGTTGATCGTCCCTGACGCTGTCTATTAATCTGGATCTTCTGTGCCATTCTCCTAATCGTCGAGCCCTTGAAGCCGTTTAGTTTAGCTGTCTCAACAATGTACCTCATCTCCTTTTCCATAGCTTCCTTGCTTAGCGGCAAACATTGGGTCCGATATGTGGACGATGTGTTTGCATATGTGAAAAGGAGTGACGTGGAGAAGGTCCTTGCTGACCTGAATGGAGCCCACAAAAATATAGTATTCACGATGGAGGAAGAGAAAGACGGTAAACTATCGTTCCTAGATATATTAGTAAGGAGGACTCAGACAAATATAACTTTCGATGTATACCGGAAAGCAACTCACACACAAAGAACGATTCCAAATACATCAAATCATTCGCAGCAAATCAAGGTTTCTCCGTACAGAGCCATGATCCACAGGATGCTCGATTTGCCGCTAAGCAAGGAAGCTAAGGAAAAGGAGATGAGGTACATTGTTGAGACAGCTAAACTAAACGGCTTCAAGGGCTCGACGATTAGGAGAATGGCACAGAAGATCCAGATTAATAGACAGCGTCAGGGACGATCAACATTATCAAATGCGAATACCGAAAGAACGTACTGGAAGGCTCTAACTTATCACGAAGGCATCAGCAATCGGATCAAGCGGCGAATAAATCAGCTCAATTCTGTACGGTTAATCGAATCAAGCAGCAAGAACCAGCTCAAAAACGTTCTCGGATCAACGAAAGACAAGCGCGAACCACACGAGAAATCTGGTATCTATCGCATCGAATATCCCACTTGTGAAGAAGTGTACATAGGTCAAACGAAGAGGCTCATCGGCACGCGAATCAAGGAGCATCTAGGCGAAGCAGCAGCAGCAAGAAAGAAAGAAAGAACTTCGAATTTCAAGTCAGCGGTAGCGGAACATATTATCACGAAGGGACACGAGATAACAATGGAGGACGCTGTAGTCATCAAGGAAGCTAGAGATACGCGTGAATTGGATGTGATGGAAAGCCTGGCAATTACCCGGGAAAGGAAAAAGTTGATGAATCAGGATGACGGAAACTGCAGACCATGGCTATTTAAATTAATTAAATAATAATATCTTTTCTGAATCACGTAAAAATAATATTTTTATAACTACCCCTTTTGTAAATTACCTTTCCTACCTTTTATTAGCTTAAGCAAATTTCCCTAATTACTTTTTAATGATCTAGAGTAAATTTCCTTAAACATAGCTAGTATATAAGCAGGAATGTGAGTAAAAATAAATTAATCGCTGAAGAAGACCGAACGATTACGGTCGAAAATCGATTTCGAGAATAAAAATAATACACAAAATTAAAAGGAAGCTGTCTTTTTCTATTTTCAGTTGGAGTATTTTGTGAAGGCGAAAATGAATTCGATTACAAATATTGAAGCATACAGTCGTTTAAAATTGGCATTACTGGCATCGTACTGATTTGATTCTAGTGTTGATGGGATGACGGATACATCTGCACCCGTATCTATAAGAAATCTACGTGTAGTAAAGGTATCGTATATAAAAAGGCATGGTGTGGATGCGCCAAGTACATCCACCTCGAAACAAACTTGGTGCTTTAGTTTTCCGAACTCCTAAATTGGCAAGGGCGCACACATTTGGTTGAATTCTGCCCGAACTTGTGATGCTACCAGCAGTTCTCGTATTTGGGCTTGCTAGCGTTGCGGCGAAGTTTATCCGAACTGGACGATGGTTGATTACGCTGTCTGGCGTTACGCAGTTTCTGAACTTCTGCTTCTAGTATCTCAATTTGCCTTTGAAATGCTCCAGTATTTTTCGTCAGAGGTTGTACATTTTGTAGTCGCATAAACCTGATGGACGTCAGTTTGTTCCCAAATTTTAACGTTAATTTTCGCTAAACCAAGTAATGGTTCCGATGATATAGATAGAATTGCACTATAGTTTCGGGCAAGTTCTTTAGTCGTAGAGTTTTTAGGATATCATCACTGATAGCTGCTGATGCTAATCGTCTCATTTCAGACAGTAAAAATGAATGTTTATTATCACCCAATTGCATTTGTGACAATAATTTCCTTAGCTTGGTCTATTCGCTATCAGCAAATTCTTCAATGATTCTTGCTCTCAAGACGAGAAATTTATCATCTGTTGGCGGATTTTTAATTATATCGAAAGCTTTGCATGCGCTGTTCGCCGGCAGTTGACTAACTACATGATGAAATTTGAGCCGATCCGATGTAATTTTAGCTGCTGTGAATTGACTAAATTTGATAAAACCACAGCTCGGGATTAGCCGTGAAAAATTCCGGGAGCTTTAAATGCAAAGTGTTACATACAGGCTGTTGGGGCTCCACTGGTGTATCACTCTTTGGATCGTTGGGATGATTTTCTGACGTTTCATCTGCCTCATAGTGTATTTTTGGTAGCATACTTATGCGGTAAGACAGGAGTGTTTTTATTACAGTTTTTCTTTTAAGTTACGAAAATCGATATTCCGGGGCACCACTATGTAGCGCAACTCTTCGTTTTGTAAAATAAAAACACAATTATGTTTTCTAATTTAGATGTAATTTGATTTTATTCTGGCGTCTACGTTCTGACTACGCTCATTAATATCTCTTTTATTCAAACCGTGTTCAGAATTATAATCAATTTGTAGTGTTTCATTGGATGCGAAGGATGGTTTCGCCACAGAATTCGTTGATAATCTTGGTCTCTGGGGTCTACGATTATTTGTCTGTACATCTTTTCGATGTCAGCTGCTACAACATATTTGTATGTCCTCCACTTCATCAATATGTAAATGATGTTATTTTGATAGCTCGGCCCAGTTAAGAGTGTGTCGTTGAGTGATTTCCCTGATGGCGTTTTTGCAGACGCGTTGAAGACTACTCTCAATTTCGTAGTTGTGCTCTCTGCCTTAACCACAGCGTGATGCGGCAAATAGTAACTGTACTTCGAGTGTTTCTCTTGAGCAGGTACCTCTACCATATGTCCTAGTCTCCTGTACTCTTCCATGAACTCTATATATTGCTGCCGTAGCTTTCCGTCGTTGGCTAGTTTCCTTTTTAGCTGTGAAAAACTAATATGAGCGTTTCGTTGAGAATCGCGTAGAGTTTTTGCAGGCTCAACATTCTCCTTGAATGGAAGCCTCACGATATATCTTCCAAAGTCGTCTCGTCTGGTTGTTTTCTGGTACCATTCCGCAGAAGCAGTTTCTTCAGGCTTTAGGATAGGATTGACTGGTGCCTCTGTAAGATCCCAGAACCGTTTCACAAGTTGGTCTGTTTCTTCTTCAATACTGACCAATGATACAATTCCTGCCAAAGAATTTGAAGTTGCTGCCATGGATGTCGGTCCGAGTAAAATCCATCCGAATACAGTATTGACAGCGCAAGGCGATCCTTTCTTGAATCCCGGCAGAACTACAGAATTGTAAACATATGCACCAAGCAACATATCAATACGTGAAGGTGTGCCACATAACGGGTCCGCTAAGTCAGCACGTGACAATGTCTTTGGAAGCTTCACTTTAGTGTCGATTGAAGGACATATATTAGTAATGTTGGGTATCACCAAAGCTGATACAGTGAACACGCTATCTCCACATCTTGGGTTGATATTCAGCAGCACGCTTCCCTTTGTTTGAACCTTTGAGGTTGCTCCTAGACCACATATCGTAATTTTAGCGTATTCGCGTTTCAGTCCGAGCAGTTGAGCTGCTGATTCCGTGATGAATGTCCGTTGTGAACCAGAATCAACAAGTGCTCTTAATGTTACCAACTCCGATGAAGCGTTTTCCACCTTGATTCGGGCTGTCGCCAATAGCACTTGCTGGCAAAGATAATTTTCTTCGGCAAAAAGTGAATTTGTTGATGGTGTAAATGGTTTAGCGTCGCTAGATAATACTGCAGACGTTCTCTAATTGCTGTCGTGGAGCAATGTATGGTGCTGTTTGGAGCAGGTTCGACATCTGGATTTAGATGGACATTTACTGATGACATGTCCTTTCCTTAAGCAATTAAAGCACAATTTATTTCGTTTCACAGCCTCTTGTCGCTGTTCCAACTTTAATGCCTTGAAGGTATCGCATTGATTTATGTGATGGCTTTTGCTGCAAATGTCGCAAGTCGTTACGTCACGAACCGTGAGTGCATCCACTTTTTGGGGTTTCTTAGGACCATTCAACGCTTCTAATGTCCTGAAACGGCTTGTTAAAAAATCTATGAACGTTGCTAGAGTTGGTATCTCTGATGATGCTCCAATGGACGTCTCCCATAATCTTCTTGTTTCATGGTCTAGTCTTTGTGTAACTGAATAAATGATCAGTATATCCCAATGCTCCGTGTTTACACCAATGCTCTTCATATTGGCAATGAGCTCAGCCGTAGTGTCCATGAATTGCTTAATGTTAAAGTCGCGTTCCTCCTTAACTGCCGGTAGTTTGTGGAACGTATGTAGATAGCTCCACGCGATGGATCGTTTGTTGTCGTATCGTTTACGAAGCATTTCCAATGCAGCCTCGTAATTCTCGCTGTTGATGTCCATATGCTGGATGACACGTGTCGCCTCTCCAGTCAGATGAGTCTTTAAGTACTGCATCTTCTCTACTGCAGATAATGACTTATTATTGTGCACCATTGACGTGAACAAATCGATGAACATCCGCCATTGTCTGTAACTCCCGTCGAACTTGGGAATTACCAAACGCTCAAGCTGAACCTTTGTCGTTCCAGATGCAGGTTTCTCAGTAATACTGATGCTCGATACACCCTGATGTTGCCTGATGCCACCTTTGAACGCCCCTAGCAGGTCCAAATATTGGTTCTCGCTGGTCTCGAAATCTTCAAGATACGAGTTGCGTCGGCCGTCTTGTCGAGCATGAGAGTATGATGCTCCTGACATGCTGTCCATAACTCCTGCAGTCGTTGCAGCCTTGCCTCAAAATAGCCAAGATTATGACGATCCTTGCTATCCTTCCCGAAGTTTTTCTTCAGCCTCGCAATGTTGCAAAAATGGTCGTATTGTGTGACCGTAGTCGATGAAGTTCCCTTATCATCTTTCGTGGCAGCAGATGCAGTTGTGGATTTGTCGCCCCTTGTTTCCGGCATATTGGCAAAGACCCTCCTCAGGATGTAGTTCAGCACTGGTGTTGATTACTTTCAGATTCTTATAACAGCGGAGCCAAAAACTCGTCTGCACCAACTTGTATAAAGTAATTCAACGGTGGAGATTTTGAGCAATGGTTGCGCTAAGAATCGATTTTATCAAATATCACCAAAGCATCTCCGATGCTTTGCCACTAAAAAATTCGTATCCGGATCCACAAATATCCAATTCGTAATCCGGCTCGACGGACCAAAAATGTTGAGAAACTCATACTTGTTCCTCAAACTGTGAAAGTCACAAATAAAAATAACACGCTTTGAAAGGTCACGAATAAAACACGCACTGATCTGATTCCAAAACTGAACTCCTTTATTCAACATTCAATTGTATTTATATTCTAAAACAACATGCTTATCAATTATGTTAACCAGAACAGAGTTCAATTATCGAGCAAAGAATGTGCCTACTGTTGCACATATGTGTACATGTTTTAAATAATTGAACGATGTTCGATGAAGACAAAAAATGCTGACTATTTGAAATATGGAGAAGCAAGCAAATTACATAGTTCAATGAATCAAGAGGTCAATGTTTTCAATAATGAATGCTTTGCTGTATAATTAATTTTATGGATAGATTACAAATTGATTATAATTCTGAACAAACCGGTTCTTTTGTCACTGCTGTTAGTGCAGTGGTTTGGTTATTATTGCTTTTAGTGCAGTGTAATAAACTGTACAATTTAGTGAAGCGTACTAATAACCTTTCTGGGAAATATTAACATGTAGAAATAAAAATGTATAAAATGAATTAAAATGTAAAAATTTAATTAATTTGTAGTTGCTACATATCAATGCATCTTATATCAATCGGTTTTAGTCCACGTATTCATAAATATAGACGACGGAATTCAATTTACAAATGGCAGTTAAAAAAACATGCTAGGTTATAAATTGATCAAATTAATCATATTGTCTAGTTTTTTTACACTAAAATTTCCCTCAATTATAGCCAAATTAGCCTCTCTAAAAAGTAAATCTCAAACTTATTTTTTCTTATTCCAGGATATTGATCCAGACCGTCAAGATTCACCCGCCGAAAATGATGAAAAAGAGGTAAGTCAATTCAAATTGCGTATAATTATATTTAATTGTCCTTGGTGTTGGTACAATGATGAATTTTCCTCAGGGAATAAAAATAAGAGATTCGAAAGTAGGACGGCATATAATAATCAGGTGTTCCTTTCAGCAGTTTGTACATAAATCCAACATAAAAATATTTTTCATCATAGTCGCTTCAACTCATTTTGAATATTGTCAACACGTTGCGTTGGCTATGATTCAAAATCTCGTTGATTAAATCTGTTGCGACTCATCGGATATCTAGGTAAAACGTTGACCTGATAACAAAATCAGAACACTGGGAAAATTGAGCTGTGTTGTAATTTGAATCAAGCTAAAAATACTCGTAGAGTGTCATTCACATATATAGTTTCACCGTATGCTTACGTAGAAATTTAGGTGCTTTTCTTGCGGGTAATTTAAAATTTTAGAGGAAGTAAATGGTGAAATACCCTGCATAAGATTTTGGGTATCTCCTACTGCAGGTGTTATAATTTGATTCTAAAATTAGCGCAGAGTCAATATTTAATTATAGAACCTATTTTCAGAATTTTAATATCACGTGTTGGAAAATCAATCTAAAAATAATAGCATGATATCAACAAACGTTAAATCAAAATCCATTATAATTAATTGTTCTCTTATTTTCTCACACTACTGTCAAATCGAAAATACCAAATGGGAAGCGATCCAAGGACTATTTACCTTGCGGTCAGTTTATTGCACTACAACACCATTCGCGCTACTATGTACTGAGTCACTGACGTCAGAAATAAGCATGAGCATAGAATTTGAATTGAATCCAAGAAATTCGTTAGACAATAGTCTCAACAGTCGGTTAATTTCGAACACACACCTGTCCATTCGCATTTGCAAATTGATAAATTTCTCGTCGAGTAAATATATTGAATAGAATTTATTTTGATGGGCGAAAGACGAGTACATATGAAATTTGTTATATTTTTTCGTTAGCCGGATAGTTTTTAATGTGGCTGTAAAATTTTTGAAATTGTTTCAAGGTGAAGGTGATAAATTAAGTAGTTTGTCCATTTCAAGGGACCTGAAATTAATTCAGATGACGGACCAGGGACCGGTGTGAATTGAATTGAAATTATTGGAGTAGATAAGAAAGGAGGTCAGAATATATGACTTTGATTTGAGGCTCATAAAGTATGATGGCAACGACATACAGGATGAAATATGATATTTTCAAGGTAGATGAATTGTTTCGTGTAACAGAGTGAACGTTTAGTGGAATGTCCTATTGGTGTAGTACGTGTTATTTGGAAAAACGTTTTTCAGATTAGGGTAGATATTTCGTCCTGAAATTAGTACATTGTCATTTGGATTTTGAGGATTTTGATTTATGAGGTTTCAAATGAAAAACAAGATATTGAACTAAAATTTGTCGATACAGAATTGTAATCCTTTCAAGGACTCAGCAGTAGATATTAACAGTTCAATATGCTTCTTTGATATCGGAAAATTGAACTTTAATGATCTTTTGTCCGAAAAATGCCAATTATTTTGCACTCTTCAAGGATTTAATGGTGACAGATGATAAAAATGATGAGTTAACTGATTTAAAGGCAGATTTGCAAAAACAGTCAACCGAAATAAAAGCAGAGCTCGATAGTCTGAACAACCAAATTAAATGCGTCGAGGAAAAGGTCTACTAGGTCGAGGAGAAGGTCAGCCAGGGCGAGGAGAGAATCAACCATGACACGGAAAAAAATGAAAAAGGAATTGGAAGCAGCGAAGGCAGTAGTAACCACCTCACCAGCCCCGCTCTCAACTGCACCGCAAAGCTCATCCAGAAATGTGAAAGCACCAGTATTCGACGGGCAAACGGTCTGGGCCATTTACAAAACCCAGTTTGAAGCCGCCGCTAGGGCAAATCACTGGAATGAGCAACTGCATTTATTCTTGCTCATAAGGCCCAGCTGCCGAGCTTTTGCAGACTATCCCCATTGAGTTGCACTCAAACCCGGTTGCTATAATGAATGCGCTGAACATGCGTTATTGAGGCGATCATCTTCTGAAGCAGATTTATCGGTCACAGCTACGGCATCGGATGCAGAAGTCTGGCGAAACCTTACAGCAGCTAGCACAAGACATTTAGCGACTGGCACTTTTGGCTAACCCAGCTTACGATCCGGAACATCGAGACGACGCAGCAACAGAAGCATTAATCAGCGCATTAAAGGACCAGAAATTGCAACAAGCCATGCGTTTAGCTCAAAAGCAAACAGTTAATGACGCATTTGCTTATAGTCTGAACTTTGAGGCAGCGAAAAATGTGACTCGTACCACTGCCCGGGTTCGCGCGGTAGCGGCAGACGAGTGCAGGTGTGAGCGCGTGGAAAATGAGCGAGAGCCGTAGGTAAATGGTGCGCCTAGGTGCTGGAATTGCGGTGAGAAGGGACACCTGCAAAGAGACTGCAAGAAGCGAAGAAAACGGAGCTATTGTCCAGGATGGTTGAGATCCACACCGGATCAGGAGCCTAGAATGGAATCCCATCAAACTGAAGGGGTCAATTTCGTCAGGCGGACGTTGGCTAGGAGGGTCGGCGTCCCCAGCATCCCCATCGCCGTGTCAAGACTACATCGTAGAGAAGCAGACTTATGCCTTTCGGGTCAAGTTGACGAAGAACATTGCACCATAACAAGCGACACTGGTGCAACCCGATCGATTATCCAATCAGACCTATCGAGGAAACAACTACTTCACAAGGGCGAAGTTCATGGAAATGCTAACGCCGTATCTCGTCACCCATATCCAGCTAATTGCAAGCATTGCCGACGAATGGAGGAAAAGGATTTCCTAGAAGCCGAATCCACGATGTGGTTAAGGAAATGCACGAAGGATCCTCGGGAGGCCACCTTGGTGTTAACAAGACCTTAGCAAAATTGCGGAAAAGATTCTACTGGCTCCACGCTCGAGAAGACGTAGAGAACTGGTGTCAGAGATGTACAATTTGCGCTTCCATCAAAGGTCCAAAGCGACGACTGAGAGGGCAAATGCCAACCTAAAACGTAGGGGTACCGTTTGAAAGGATTGCTGTTGACATCGCAAGACCCTTTCCCGAATGGGGAAATCGACACACGCTGGTTGTGGCCGATTATTTCAGCAAGTGGCCCGAGGTCTACCCCATTCCCAACCAGGAAGCAACTACTGTAGCTGAACAGCTAGTGTTGAATTGGGTCAGTAGGTATGGCCTACCTTACGAACTACATTCGGATCAAGGCCGAAACTTTGAGTCACTGGTTTTTTGCGAAATGTGTGAGCTGCTGGGAATACGGAAAACGAGGACAACACAGCTGCATCCCCAATCCGATGAAATGGTCGAACGTTTCAACGGCATACTCAGTAAACACCTGCCCAAGATGGTTGACGAGAACCAAAGGGACTGGGACCGGCATATCCCATTATTTTTGATGGCGTATAGAGCTGCCGAACACGCATCGATGGGCGAAGCCCCAGCCAAAGTCATTTTTGGAAACATTCATCTGCCGGCTGATGTAAAGTTCGGAACACCCCCTGAGAAACCCCAAACGATCTCGGAGTACGCAAGTGAGTTAAGGCAATGGCTGAACCAGATGCATCGGATAGTGCGAAAACACCTCGAACCGGCTACTGACCTCATGAAGACTAGGTATGATCTAAAGGCAAATTCTACTGACTTTCAGCAAGATGACTTGTTGTGGCTATACAACCCAAAGCGGCGGAAGGGTAGGTCTCCGAAGTTGCAGCATAATTGAGAAGGAGCATACTGGGTTACAAAGCGAATTAGCGACGTCGTGTATTGCATACCATCGGGCACCTGGACCGTCTTGCCCTATATTCCATCCAGGGAGACTTGACTACAACTGGCGACACATCTTTTCGGGGCGAAAAGAACTGAGGTGGGGGCAGTGTTACATGTCCAAAAATTCTGCGAGCTACTGTCGCAATTGTTGTCGCAACTATCAATAACATCATGATCAATAAACGAATATACTCGAAAGCACAAGAACCCACCAAGCATGATCAATATCTGAAAGTGACGTCACTGCGGCCATTCAGAATTGCTCGAATATTCCAGGTAGTTCGCGTCAGAACATTTGCCAGTGTACAAGAAATGGATTGAATGACTAAAGACCCTATATACCGCCGAGCTGAATGAATGGTGGGAATAGTAAAACTGCGATAGTAAAGCTGCGATAGAGTGGAGCGCGAAGTAGAGGCGATATTGATTGATAGTGAAGCGAGTGAAGTGATTTTCGTGACACAGACGGTTGGAATATAAGTTGATAGACAGTAAAAATTAAATTTAAATGCGATTTGTAAAATAGTTAATTTAATGATTGTGCATTCTTAGTAAATAAACTCTTTTAACTTAATTTAAAAGACAGTGCGTTTTCTCTTTCTCGGAACATTAAAATTATCGGCTGCGAACTATACCACGCAACAGTATTGATACAATTTTATTCAAAACAAATACTGACAATATTATTAGCCTGGGTTAGGATATCTTCATCATTGTAATAATTTTAGTTTTAATATTATTGTATCTAAATTGTAATTATCGGAAATGAATAATTCCATCGGACCCTCAATTTAACGGTGCGGGTGTTACACTCCATTTCCATACACTCCCTCTACACATTCATCCTTATATTCCATACATTAAAATACTCACTTCATTGCCACAAAATCTAATACTTCTTTTCCACTTCTGATTTCGCAATTTCCCACAGGCAAAATTCTCACAAATTTTGTCAATTCAAATTATGATGATATGGGAAAGCTAAGTGTATTTACCCAGGTGTCATATGCACATCTTTTGAGTTTCGTTGTTGCAAGAATTAACAAGAATAAATTCTTGCATCTAGTCAGCATTTTTCTCCTATAAAAGTGGAAAGCCATTAACATTCGGAAAAGGACAATTAAATTCTTATACTCATACATCACAAGAGGCCCCTGTAAACCGACATCTGAAGTATGCACTGCAGAATCTTGGGTTGCAAGGAATATTTATTATTGTTGCGCGTTTAAGGCGCGAGCCCTATCTGCAAAAGCAAGAAATGTCTTTTAATTGAAGTAAAATTATTTTTTAATTGAAAGTTTACTTTTTATTTACTAACTGAACCGAAAATGATTTTTACTTTTACTACTTCATTTTTTATTAAAGCGCTTTTACTTAAATTTACATAACAACTTTATTGCTCTTATGTCACTTCTTTCATATACGAATGGTGAATCTATCCCTACTTCATCATCTGTTCACATATTTAATCTAATATAACCTGAATTTACGTTGCGATTCAGATATCGTCTCGACCGAAGATAACTCATCAGTTCTTATTTTTGCTGTTTTTTGTTTACGATAACTACATCATAATTGTTGGGGTTACTCTGATCATTCTATCTGGTTCGAGACGTTTTTTCAAATGATTGTTCATCATGACGGTGCACAATGATTGATTTGGGTTATGTAGTTGCTGTGATTTATCGCCAGGAGTTTGATGTTGTTGTTTTGAATGATGTAATTATTTTGCTGTCGTAGTTTTGGATGATGTAATTCATGCTAACGGAAAAAGGTGCTAGCAACTCATGAAATTGTTTGGACATACTATATAATAATATTGTCGCATGTTTTTTGGTTCGCGGCCAATAATTTAAATGTTCCGGGAAAGTGAAAACGCAATGTCTTTTAATTTAAGTTGAAAGAGTTTATTTAATTACAAAAATGCACAATAATCAATTTAACACTTTCACTAATTTTAATTTTCACTATTAAAAGTCGACTTGTCCATAAATTTCTTATCGCAATTGTCTTCTAAATTACTTTACTATTACGAAAATCACTTTTCTATTACTCGAACAATATCGCTTCCCACACACTATCGCAGTTCTTATCGCGGTCGAATGAATGAATCACCCATTCATTCAGCTCACCTTTATATAGGGTCTGTAGTCATTCAACCCAGTTCTCGTACATTGGCGAATTAGCGGGAACATTCGAGCGAGCGTAAATGAATGGAGCAGTGACACACTTTCAGATGTTGATGCTTGGTGGGTTCTCGTGATTTCGAGTAAATTCATTTTGTTGATGTTCTTAATTGTTGTGAAAACAATTGCGACAGTAGCTCGCAGAATTATTTGTACATGTAACAATATTGATTAAGGACTACATCAGGAATTGCAAAATCAATGGATGATTGCCTTTTTAATTTTTAAGTTTTGAATAGAGCTGGGAATTCGCGATGGTAAGTTTGAATTGGGTTCTACTGCTCTCTTTCTTTGAAAAATCATTTGAAAAGTATATCAAAAGTGTTCCTCAATTATTGAAGAAATTCGAGTATTAGTATTTTCTGAAGTTATTAAATTTTTCCATCGTCCTCGAGATTATTACTCAAAACGTGGTGTGTTATCAGAAGCGATCCTCGAGATTATTACTCAAAACGTGGTGTGTTATCGGAAGCGAAATCGCCATTTTCACTGATTGGTGCTCGCAGTATATGCTTGTTAAAAATGTCAGACCAGTAATATCAAATGATAAGTTTAGGCGTCGGTTAAGAACCCCTTGACATTTATGTATTTTTTTTTTGCTTACGAGCAAGTTGAACTCAAGCTTCAATTGGTGTGAATTTCATGGGACCAGCTCGACGTGGTATATTATAAGCTGGTTGCATTTGAAGTGAAATGATCCCAAGAGCTTGCAACCGAATGAAGCTTATACATTTGAGTAGATTAGTGAAGGGAAAATATACAAATAACTTGGAAAAGTGATTTTCAAGCCTACAAAGATCAATCAAATGTTTCTCAGCTTACTAAAACTACTCTGGGAACACTGAAGTGGCTAATTCTTACCTATCCACTATATTTTCTCAAAATTTCCTTTCTAACTACCACACCGTTAAGTCATGCGATGACGCCCTCCGTTAAGTCATGCGATGAGTAGCACTTCTATTCTCTCGGAGAGGCCTCGGCAAAAAAAGTTCTTTCGAGGCGAAACCCTTTTGCCACCAGAAAGATGAAAAAATTGTAACTAGTGATGTGTAAACATTTTTCCGACAATTAAGACTTATGCCTTTCGGGTCAAGTTGACGAAGAACATTGCACCATAACAAGCGACACTGGTGCAACCCGATCGATTATCCAATCAGACCTATCGAGGAAACAACTACTTCACAAGGGCGAAGTTCATGGAAATGCTAACGCCGTATCTCGTCACCCATATCCAGCTAATTGCAAGCATTGCCGACGAATGGAGGAAAAGGATTTCCTAGAAGCCGAATCCACGATGTGGTTAAGGAAATGCACGAAGGATCCTCGGGAGGCCACCTTGGTGTTAACAAGACCTTAGCAAAATTGCGGAAAAGATTCTACTGGCTCCACGCTCGAGAAGACGTAGAGAACTGGTGTCAGAGATGTACAATTTGCGCTTCCATCAAAGGTCCAAAGCGACGACTGAGAGGGCAAATGCCAACCTAAAACGTAGGGGTACCGTTTGAAAGGATTGCTGTTGACATCGCAAGACCCTTTCCCGAATGGGGAAATCGACACACGCTGGTTGTGGCCGATTATTTCAGCAAGTGGCCCGAGGTCTACCCCATTCCCAACCAGGAAGCAACTACTGTAGCTGAACAGCTAGTGTTGAATTGGGTCAGTAGGTATGGCCTACCTTACGAACTACATTCGGATCAAGGCCGAAACTTTGAGTCACTGGTTTTTTGCGAAATGTGTGAGCTGCTGGGAATACGGAAAACGAGGACAACACAGCTGCATCCCCAATCCGATGAAATGGTCGAACGTTTCAACGGCATACTCAGTAAACACCTGCCCAAGATGGTTGACGAGAACCAAAGGGACTGGGACCGGCATATCCCATTATTTTTGATGGCGTATAGAGCTGCCGAACACGCATCGATGGGCGAAGCCCCAGCCAAAGTCATTTTTGGAAACATTCATCTGCCGGCTGATGTAAAGTTCGGAACACCCCCTGAGAAACCCCAAACGATCTCGGAGTACGCAAGTGAGTTAAGGCAATGGCTGAACCAGATGCATCGGATAGTGCGAAAACACCTCGAACCGGCTACTGACCTCATGAAGACTAGGTATGATCTAAAGGCAAATTCTACTGACTTTCAGCAAGATGACTTGTTGTGGCTATACAACCCAAAGCGGCGGAAGGGTAGGTCTCCGAAGTTGCAGCATAATTGAGAAGGAGCATACTGGGTTACAAAGCGAATTAGCGACGTCGTGTATTGCATACCATCGGGCACCTGGACCGTCTTGCCCTATATTCCATCCAGGGAGACTTGACTACAACTGGCGACACATCTTTTCGGGGCGAAAAGAACTGAGGTGGGGGCAGTGTTACATGTCCAAAAATTCTGCGAGCTACTGTCGCAATTGTTGTCGCAACTATCAATAACATCATGATCAATAAACGAATATACTCGAAAGCACAAGAACCCACCAAGCATGATCAATATCTGAAAGTGACGTCACTGCGGCCATTCAGAATTGCTCGAATATTCCAGGTAGTTCGCGTCAGAACATTTGCCAGTGTACAAGAAATGGATTGAATGACTAAAGACCCTATATACCGCCGAGCTGAATGAATGGGGGGAATATAAAACTGCGATAGTAAAGCTGCGATAGAGTGGAGCGCGAAGTAGAGGCGATATTGATTGATAGTGAAGCGAGTGAAGTGATTTTCGTGACACAGACGGTTGGAATATAAGTTGATAGACAGTAAAAATTAAATTTAAATGCGATTTGTAAAATAGTTAATTTAATGATTGTGCATTCTTAGTAAATAAACTCTTTTAACTTAATTTAAAAGACAGTGCGTTTTCTCTTTCTCGGAACATTAAAATTATCGGCTGCGAACTATACCACGCAACAGTATTGATACAATTTTATTCAAAACAAATACTGACAATATTATTAGCCTGGGTTAGGATATCTTCATCATTGTAATAATTTTAGTTTTAATATTATTGTATCTAAATTGTAATTATCGGAAATGAATAATTCCATCGGACCCTCAATTTAACGGTGCGGGTGTTACACTCCATTTCCATACACTCCCTCTACACATTCATCCTTATATTCCATACATTAAAATACTCACTTCATTGCCACAAAATCTAATACTTCTTTTCCACTTCTGATTTCGCAATTTCCCACAGGCAAAATTCTCACAAATTTTGTCAATTCAAATTATGATGATATGGGAAAGCTAAGTGTATTTACCCAGGTGTCATATGCACATCTTTTGAGTTTCGTTGTTGCAAGAATTAACAAGAATAAATTCTTGCATCTAGTCAGCATTTTTCTCCTATAAAAGTGGAAAGCCATTAACATTCGGAAAAGGACAATTAAATTCTTATACTCATACATCACAAGAGGCCCCTGTAAACCGACATCTGAAGTATGCACTGCAGAATCTTGGGTTGCAAGGAATATTTATTATTGTTGCGCGTTTAAGGCGCGAGCCCTATCTGCAAAAGCAAGAAATGTCTTTTAATTGAAGTAAAATTATTTTTTAATTGAAAGTTTACTTTTTATTTACTAACTGAACCGAAAATGATTTTTACTTTTACTACTTCATTTTTTATTAAAGCGCTTTTACTTAAATTTACATAACAACTTTATTGCTCTTATGTCACTTCTTTCATATACGAATGGTGAATCTATCCCTACTTCATCATCTGTTCACATATTTAATCTAATATAACCTGAATTTACGTTGCGATTCAGATATCGTCTCGACCGAAGATAACTCATCAGTTCTTATTTTTGCTGTTTTTTGTTTACGATAACTACATCATAATTGTTGGGGTTACTCTGATCATTCTATCTGGTTCGAGACGTTTTTTCAAATGATTGTTCATCATGACGGTGCACAATGATTGATTTGGGTTATGTAGTTGCTGTGATTTATCGCCAGGAGTTTGATGTTGTTGTTTTGAATGATGTAATTATTTTGTTGTCGTAGTTTTGGATGATGTAATTCATGCTAACGGAAAAAGGTGCTAGCAACTCATGAAATTGTTTGGACATACTATATAATAATATTGTCGCATGTTTTTTGGTTCGCGGCCAATAATTTAAATGTTCCGGGAAAGTGAAAACGCAATGTCTTTTAATTTAAGTTGAAAGAGTTTATTTAATTACAAAAATGCACAATAATCAATTTAACACTTTCACTAATTTTAATTTTCACTATTAAAAGTCGACTTGTCCATAAATTTCTTATCGCAATTGTCTTCTAAATTACTTTACTATTACGAAAATCACTTTTCTATTACTCGAACAATATCGCTTCCCACACACTATCGCAGTTCTTATCGCGGTCGAATGAATGAATCACCCATTCATTCAGCTCACCTTTATATAGGGTCTGTAGTCATTCAACCCAGTTCTCGTACATTGGCGAATTAGCGGGAACATTCGAGCGAGCGTAAATGAATGGAGCAGTGACACACTTTCAGATGTTGATGCTTGGTGGGTTCTCGTGATTTCGAGTAAATTCATTTTGTTGATGTTCTTAATTGTTGTGAAAACAATTGCGACAGTAGCTCGCAGAATTATTTGTACATGTAACAATATTGATTAAGGACTACATCAGGAATTGCAAAATCAATGGATGATTGCCTTTTTAATTTTTAAGTTTTGAATAGAGCTGGGAATTCGCGATGGTAAGTTTGAATTGGGTTCTACTGCTCTCTTTCTTTGAAAAATCATTTGAAAAGTATATCAAAAGTGTTCCTCAATTATTGAAGAAATTCGAGTATTAGTATTTTCTGAAGTTATTAAATTTTTCCATCGTCCTCGAGATTATTACTCAAAACGTGGTGTGTTATCAGAAGCGATCCTCGAGATTATTACTCAAAACGTGGTGTGTTATCGGAAGCGAAATCGCCATTTTCACTGATTGGTGCTCGCAGTATATGCTTGTTAAAAATGTCAGACCAGTAATATCAAATGATAAGTTTAGGCGTCGGTTAAGAACCCCTTGACATTTATGTATTTTTTTTTTGCTTACGAGCAAGTTGAACTCAAGCTTCAATTGGTGTGAATTTCATGGGACCAGCTCGACGTGGTATATTATAAGCTGGTTGCATTTGAAGTGAAATGATCCCAAGAGCTTGCAACCGAATGAAGCTTATACATTT
Organism: Odontomyia ornata; assembly: GCA_963969285.1. Lineage (NCBI taxonomy): Eukaryota > Metazoa > Arthropoda > Insecta > Diptera > Stratiomyidae > Odontomyia > Odontomyia ornata. The sequence continues at coordinate 233,777,385 of OZ017741.1, read as the reverse complement.
GAGTAGATTAGTGAAGGGAAAATATACAAATAACTTGGAAAAGTGATTTTCAAGCCTACAAAGATCAATCAAATGTTTCTCAGCTTACTAAAACTACTCTGGGAACACTGAAGTGGCTAATTCTTACCTATCCACTATATTTTCTCAAAATTTCCTTTCTAACTACCACACCGTTAAGTCATGCGATGACGCCCTCCGTTAAGTCATGCGATGAGTAGCACTTCTATTCTCTCGGAGAGGCCTCGGCAAAAAAAGTTCTTTCGAGGCGAAACCCTTTTGCCACCAGAAAGATGAAAAAATTGTAACTAGTGATGTGTAAACATTTTTCCGACAATTAAGCCTTATTTTTAATAAAAATGTCGGTTTTCAATTTGTTCTCCCAAGTTCTACCAGTTAATAATCAACTAACCGATGCCTTACAATTTTCAACTCTTCTCTGTAATGTTTCATAACAGAAGACCTGTTAGTACGAAAAGCACATAATTGTAAAAATTGACGCAACTTGCGACATACGAGTATGCACATGATTTCAACATTTTATCTTCCCAAAAGTTTCCTGTCGATTTGCCACTTTAATTATAAGGCACATCGATTTTCATTCAACATAAGCTTTTCTACGACCTTGATCATTGCTGTTAGAAGACATACACTTTGTCTATGTATTTAAAAAAGGTAGCTCTGTCCGGCCGTCCGTTCATCCGTCTGTCACAGTAGTTTTTCTCTGAAATTGCAAGAACCAAATTTGGTGCGTCGATGTAAAGTGATGGCCTCTTAAAAGTTTGGATCTAAAAAAATTTCAAAGACTCTTCAGGGAGGTCTCTCCATACAGAAGGGAGAAGGGACCTTTCTCAAAGGTAGTCGCGTGAGGTATCAAATGAAAGGTATTGATGAGGACTTCTCCAAAAAGGTCTTAAGCTTGAACTTTTTGCCTCGAGGGGTGGAAACACAGGGAGAACGTACGAACAATTTGTGTATATTCCCCACAATCGTACACTTGACATCGGAAATCATGGAGGTAGGTGTGTATGAGTACAACAACAATAAATACATTCGAAGTTGAAATTCTTCTGAATTCATTAATAATAGTAGGATTTATAAATTTTACATTTTCTTTTATGAAATCGTATGTACGAGTATACCCTTAAACCCTAACGATAAGATACAAAGAGCAATTATGAACTTTCTTAGACAACAAGGCAAACTCCAATTATGCGACGCAGCTACAAAACCACGCATATGAGCCTAACGCTATGACAAACAAACAAACAAAGTAAAGGACCGAGACTTGATATCCTAGAAAGACTTGAAATATATAATCATAGAAAAACAGATGGTAACATTATCAACGAACAACTTATCACATATTCTGACGCAATTTTCTCAGTACTAGACCACACTCTCGACGAAAATAGAAACGAGGTGAAACAGATCAAATGGACATCCAGCAATGCTTTTTTGAGTGAGCGGACGCGTTTCGACTTCTTTGGATCATCTTTACACGTACCGTTAGTGCATTAGAGAAACACAAAAAATCGGAAACAGAAGATTCAAAAGAAATAGCTGCGGCACCCTTTCTACCAGTCAGCAGCCTCTGTTCTTCGATATTCGTTTCGTAGGCAGCTAGCAAATGAAGCGTACTGTCAATTCATGTTCCTTATATCCTGTTGTTTGGCGCATTCGAAATAGGGTGTAGCTCCATCATTTCTCGAACTCTTGAATGTTAAAGTGTAACCGTAAACTTCCTTCAGCATTTTCTTCTCCATGAAATTCAACGCCATTTGCATTGTTTAAATGTCTCGCATGTGGTTTTGCAATATCGCAGTTCAAAGCTCTTTATCAAGGGCTGTAAACTTTGTTTTTCGATAGTTTCAGTCTGTAAGAATTCAGCTGCAGATCTTCGTAATGCCAATATGAATGCCAAATTTTTCGTGATGACTTTGGATTTGACGATGCTTTGATATTAAATAACCAGCTGTTTTCATCTTCTTTTCGATTCCTCTGCTTATAAAGGAGACTAGCAATTTTCTAAATCTTCTTTTGAGGTTGATTTTTATTTTAATATAGCTGATCATTTCATTTAACTTCTCCTACAACTACTTTACGCTAGCATTGCTGGTGGAGACTATTCCTCAGCCATTGACTCTATTAATTTTTCTATTCTTGAGGATCCATAAAAACATTGTATCCCACTGCCTTCAGTGTTTCCATTATCTATTTTTTATCTAAAAACACCGTCGGGCCTTACTTGTTTGGGAGGTTTACAACTCGCTTGAATCATCTTCAGTGTTTGAAAGATGTGCGGAAGGAAATGACTTTATATATGTGTAGGGTGAGTTAAGCAGGTAGGCCCTTGGTTAGGCTACGCACACTACACCTGTATGAAGTCATTTTCTTTTACACACACTTTAAACACTGAAGAAGACTCAAGCGAGTGGAAAAACGTCTGGTCTCCCAAATAAGCACAGTCTGACAGCTTTTCCAGATAAAATAGAATCGGTATGTGTATATCAAATAAACAAAATAATTGATTTCCATTATCTGGCTTAGAATCTCACTTTTCAGCCGTAGTGAAGTTCAAATTTACCTAATTCCTTTTCAAAGTCTCTCTTTTTCGAATCTCCTGCCTATCATGGTTTTTTTTATTATTGTGAATGGCTCTTGGTGATACGAGTATTGTTATTCTTTGTAGCGCTACAACCCGTTTCGGGCCTTCGCTTTCTGCAAAAAGCGTCTCCAAGTGTCTCGGCCCATCCAATTTTGAAACCCGAGCAATGATGAACTAACATCGTCGACCGAGTCAGACCAGCGTTTCCTCGGTTTTCCCACTGGTCTCCGGCCTTCACTTCTCCCAAGGAATATTTTTTTGGGTATCGTTTGTTGGTCCATACGATTCATGTGGCCAGCCCATTGCAGCTTCCGCAGTCTTATAATCGCTGAGACCTCCGGCTCATAAAAAAATTTCATACAGCACATGGTAGTATCGAATTCACCATTGGTCCCCGTCTAGCTTCGCTTCGATTATTCGGTTTCAGTATATTTGCGGATGCTTGGGTTAGGGTCCATGTTTCGCACCCATAATATAACACAGGTTTTATCACAGATTTGTATACTTGGAGCATTGTTTTCCTGTGTATGCAGTTGGATTGTCAAAACTGAATAAAATATTTTCTTTGCGAGCTGCATTCTTTGGCGTATTTCGTCTCTTTCATTGCTGGATCTCGTTATCTTGGCGCCTGAATACACATTTTCGCCCACATTTTCGTTACTGTATTCGGCAAGTGTGAAATTTTGTGTATTTGGGGTATTTTTCCTCGACTGCGTAATGAGTTTTGTTTGATTCTCATTGATTTGTAGCCCTACTAGCTTTGCTTCACTGTCGAGTTTCAGGAAGAGCTCTTTTGCAGTTGTTAATGACCGTGACAAAATGTTGATGTCAATGTTGGCTTGACTTGTATAGTAATGTATGTGTATCGACAGGTACTTTTCTTATGACGTATTCCATAGCCGAATTGAATTGCAATGGGGCTAGCCCATCTGCCTGTTTTGGTCCGATATTTGTGTGAAATGCATCGGTGAGTTGGTTATTGATGCGGACATGGGAGTTCGTCAACGTCATTGTCATTTTGGTAAGACGGACTAATTTGGCTGGGATACCAAAGCAAAGCATTATTTGATACAGTACGTTACGATCAATACTTTTGTGAGCTTGCTCAAAGTCGACAAAAATCTTGGTGATATAGTTGACTTCTTTCAGAGTAGAAGAGGCCAGTGGGTACTTATAGGAGGCGTCGACTGATTCTGATGTTAAAGGGGCGTTGATAGGATTAGACAATTATTCAAAGTATATGGCCCATTTTTCTTTACATCTTATGATCTTGGGCTGATATAATCTCAGAGTTCACTACTGTATAAGCGTGTCTTGCGTTTTTATCTTAAACATTTTCGTTCCTTACATAAATTTATTTACCTGCTACTCGCTGGAGGATTTCATGGATTTTCCACTTCATCCTGGTGTCCGACTTAAGTTAATATCTATATGATTGATGATTCTTAACTAATGCATCCTCGATATTCATTGTCAAACCAATCGTTCTGTATGCCTCGGGTTATAAATCCAATTGTTTGTTTTGCCACCAATTTTAATTTTTTTATTTCACATCCATCCAAAGGTGTTCCTTGGTATTTTCGGATACTTTTAATAGGATTAGGGCCAAATTTTTGTAGTTTCAAGAGTCTCATCAAACTTCTTTGCAACTGGTACCGTTTAGAGGTTCTCAATGTCAAATTTATTTATAGGATTGGTCCTTGCAACGAATGCCTTTGACAAACGGTATCAGAAAGCGGATTTGACTAAAAATTAGTCCGTATCACAATTCGCTCCTTGAATAGTACGAATGTCAAGTATGCTAGAGAAGCCCATTTTTGTTGTTGGATAAGTACCTGATCAAATCAGCAGTAAAATACATATTTTGCTACTTTTCAGTGTTTTTTTTTGCATAGCAGAAGCTTTGTTCTGTGGGCGTTGATCTTCCATGAATCTGTATTTGAGGATTTGTGTAAATGGAGAAGTGTAATTTTACATAATAATCGAAATGTCTTTAGCACATGATATTTTTGTGAAAAATCTTCTATTGGGGTTTCAACTATATAGATCCCTTCGAGTTACAGCGCCATTCGTGATAATATCCCACTTTGTGGTAAACACTTATTATTCCATTTCTTTACGGTAGTTAGTTTTTGTTAATAATCCCACCATTCATTTGATCTAATGTGAGTATGGATCATAGTGTTTAACACATCGAGAAAAAAAATATTGTCTCACAAGGATTGTGTTGATGGCCATACAAGTTTTTAGACATTTTTAAGTCTGCAAAAATCAACGCAAGTTGCTGAAAAACTTATATATTTTGTTTTATACCAGAAGCTTACGTGAATCACCCATTAAAAAATATATAGAATTTTATATTTATTATGAAGTCGTTTTCCTAAACTTCATTCTCTCTTCTCTTGTCTCGCCCTACGTTTATTGTGAAACCAAGATTTCAAATTCTACTTAACCTAAGATAAATATTCATTAATTCAAACATTTATTTATTTCAATTCGTAGCTACTCCGAAATTTCGGCTGGAATTGAACCTATATATCTCGGATCACAAGGCAGAAGAACTTCGACTGAGCCACGATACATCTAACCTTAAAATAAGTCGCCTACATGAGGCAGGCTTGAATGTTTGATTGTGGTTCCGGCCATTTGGCTCAACGTCAGTTCTCTTAAGATAATTTGCACAATTTTCTTGTACATTTGGTCAAGTATAATCTCATGTAATTTCCCTAAATTTATGCATGATTTTATCCAAAGTGATGTACTCGTATATTGTTTATCGCTGCAATGGAGAAAATTTCCCCAAGCAAATTTAGGTGGTCTTACCACAATTTTTCTCTCGGTGTGCCAATAATACAGGCTTTAATCCCAGGACTTTGGATATGTTAAAACAGTAAGGAAAAAGCAAGATGGGTAGGATGTTTTAGTTTTTTATTAATATGCAACACAATTAAGATGGAGAGCCCAGCTAGCATCATTGCTGATTTTTTAATGCTCAAATAATCTTTGAGTAAACCGTTCATAATATTTATCATTTTGTTTTTCATAATAGGTATAATATTTTCACCTGACTTTGTGCCTCTGTTTTTTTATTTTTACTAAATTACTTACGTAGTAGTATTAACTATAACTAAAACTTAGAATTTGTAAAGATTTTCTATCATGAAATCCCGAAATTATTATGTGCAATAAATTCATCATAAGGGGGTGCGAATCAACGGTTCCGCGAAAATTTTCATAGTTTTCCTGATGTCTGAGAGGATTTTTGCCCTTGGGTGCGCGAATTTAATTACATCAATACCGCTCATAATCGTTTTAAATATATTAACAGCCAAACTCGCGCTCACATCAACGAGGTGTAGATGAAAGTTGTCCAGATGGTACATCTGGGAAATATTCGTTTCGCATATAATAAATATGAATTTTCCATATTGCGTCGAAAGTGCTATCCACATCCATTATGATTGCGCTGATCAGGCAATTAAAATGCTATTTATTTGCGGTTCGGACATTACGTTCCTGAAATTGAGGGGGAAGTTTAATTAACCAAAAAAAAAAAAATGTTTGGCAAAATTTCAGTATCTTAAGATATTTTCTTTGACCTTCACAGCAGGACAATTTTTGCGTGATGACGGGAAAGTATTGGTACTTGCTTCTTTACAATTTATTTAAAAATATTTCAAAGAGGAAAATATACCACGGGATCGTTCAGTTTTTTGCTTTTAACTTAATTGTCTAATGGTTCCGGTTGGTCTGGGAAGAAAAGTGTTTTAGAATATCTATTTTTTAATATTTTGGGAGCCTCGACTTTACTCGTACTTTTGCAAAAATTTTACTTAGTTAACTCATATTAAATTCTACAAGTTCATTTTTGAAAAAAGCAGTTAAACTTGGGTCAACATGAGGAAAGTACTGATTTGATCTATTTAGTTGAGAAGTAATATATTAATGCCTTTCATTATAATGGAAATACGAATTTAATTATGCACTTAAACAACTCGATTATGATCTTCAAGAACCCTATTTGGTTTGTAATCCAAAAAATTAATTATGGGATGAAGTAATCAGAGTCAATCACAAAAAATGCCAATCATAATTTTCGGCTAAAATACACTCGACTGAATCTTTCGACTACAAGATATGGCATCCAAAGCCTACGCAATTAATTTTCCTCTTTGGTGGTAGACTGTGCGACACGTTTCCTAGTCAAATGACGTGAATGGCATTAAAGCTTTTTTGTTCGTCTTTTTGACGAATGTGACAGCTTTTACAAAAACAATCAATGTAAGAAAACGAACGGTATATCTATTAATTATATGGTTTGTTAAGTTTTGAAATTGAGTGTCGGTTTGTCCGCCTTATGGAGCTGATTTATGGGTGCAAGTGAGTGCAATACTATGTGTCTTTGAGCTAAAAATAAGATGAATGTGGTTTGCAGCGTTAAATTTTGTATTTCCTTATTTTGTACGACCAGGTAAATTTTTCAACAGAATTTTTAGGAAATCACTTGATTTTATTTAGGTGATTTTCACACGAAAATAAAATTTCCCATCTCAGAAGTAATTTGTAGCGTTTTGTCAGTTGAAACAGTTTGAAAATGCAAAAATATTATTTAGGATTCCTTTAGAAAATTTTTAACCGCAGCTACGAGGTGTGTTCAAAAAATATCGCGAATTTTGTTTTTTTTCAAAAATTATATATTTATTCATGAATATATATTTTGTCCCCTTCAAAGTAATCCCCATGAGATAGTATACACTTGTGCCAACGGTTTTTCCAATCTTCGAAGCACTTCAAAAAATCATTTTTTTTAATCTTGTTCAGCTCCTCCTTCGATGCCGTCTTTATCTCGTCAAGCGTAGCGTAACGTCGTCCTTTCATGGGCCTCTTCAGTTTAAGAAACAAGAAAAAGTCACAGGGGGCCAGATCTGGGGAATACGGTGGCTGCGGCATCATTAGTGTGTTGTTTTTGGCCAAAAAGTGGCGCACAAGCAACGATGTGTGAGCAGGGGCGTTATCGTGGTGCAAAAGCCAATTTTTGTTCTCCCACAAATTCAGGCGTTTCTGGCGGATTGCTTCGCGCAAATTGCGCATAACTTGCAGGTAATGTTCCTTATTGACCGTTCTTACCTGTGGCAAGAACTCATGATGCACCACGCCCCTGCAATCGAAGAAAACTGTCAGCAAAACTTTCGCATTCGACCGAACTTGGCGCGCTTTTTTCGGTCTTGGTTCATGCGGCAGCTTCCATTGAGATGATTGAGCTTTGGTTTCCACGTCATAACCATAAACCCACGATTCGTCACCAGTGATGACCCTCTGGAGCAAAATTGGTTCGTCGCGGACAGAGTTTAACATCTCATTAGCAATGTTCATGCGTTGCTGTTTTTGGTCGCAATTGAGCAATTTTGGTACGAATTTCGCGGCGACCCGTCTCATGCCCAAATCGTAAAAATCGAATGGCACGAACCAATCGATATGTTTAGGTCCTCAGCAACTTCTCTAATGGTGATTCGACGATTGGCCAATACCATTTTCTCCACTTCATTAATTTTTTCGTCTGTTGTTGAAGTGCTCGGGCGTCCGGCACGCTCTTCGTCGTTCACATCTTCTCGGCCTTCTAAAAACATTTTGTACCACCGATAAACGTTGCTTCGGTCCAAGGTAGCATCTCCGTATGCCACAGTCAACATTCGGAATGCATCCGCGCACTTAATTTCGTTTTTCACACAAAATTTGATACACGTTCTTTGATCCATTTTTTTGAATAAGTAAAAATCGAAGACGATTGAAAACACGTGCAAGTAAAGCAGCTATCACCAATTAAGTGAACATTCAAAATGAGCGAGCTTGTCGGCATAAGTGACAGACATGAGTACCAACATAACGCCACAAAAAAATCGAAATTCGAATATACGTAACCCGCGAAAATTCAAAATTCGCGATACTTTTTGAACACACCTCGTATTTTGAATTGAGTTGCATTTGTATTTTGTTTTTTTTATTTGAAAAATTATTAAAAGAAAAAAATATTAGTTGAAGGTTGTTTCCACGTATGTACTATAACTCCCTTCAGGGCATCACACTATTGATACACATGAATGAATAGAGAGGTGAGAAAATCATTCAAATTTATACTTTTTATGCAATCTCATTATATTTTTGCAACTACGAATTATATTCTGGTTGGATTTTTCCCGTAAGTCACTTGCATATGCTTAACTTTTTATTGATCGCTTAACTTAATCTTAATCTACACGTTTTTATGTGCTCCACACTGAGCTTTAAACGTAACTCACGGAAAGCATGGACCAAACAAAAATTTTCATAAAGTAGTTTTCAGTTATCGGAAATACCAGAAACATGGTTCATGCTACCTGCACGTTACAATCGAAGCTCAGTGTACGAGGACGGTCCAATAAGGACTTAGCCTACAAAAAAAAAACGAAAATTTTATATCTCATCGTAATCTCCTCTTAGCTCGATGCACTTACCTCAGCGATATTCCAACTTCTTTAACCCGTCTGAAAAATACGGCCTGCAAAGCAAGTCTCTGTTGCAGCGATGACCTCTTCATTCAACTCAAATTTCTACCTAGCGAGTGACTTTTTCAAGTTTGGAAACAAAAAGAAGTCGCACAGGGCCAAATTTGGAGAATACGGTAGATGGGGTAGCAGCATGGTATAAAGAATAACAAGGTATGCTCGCTCACAAAAGTTCGATCGCCATTTAAAGCTTTTGTGACGTCACATGGATCGAATCGGTTGGATCGGCAAAGGTTGATTTTTTTCCAATAAGAGGTGTTATTTTAATATTAAAATAAACATGCCATTTTTTAACATAAATGATCGGATGTTTATTTCAGTATAAAGAAAAAGGTATGCCGTTAATAGTAAAAAATAACATCAGGCAAATGACCACCATGACCACGCCTTAAGGCGCAGCCCCCAGTGTTCTAGAAATTTTTTTGCAAAAAACTTTTTTAAATTTTTGATGAGTTAATTCACTGCAAGTAATTTAGATTTAACAACCGCAGCTTAAATCAACTCGGTACGTTAAGTAGTTTCCGAGATCTACTACATTTTTTAACGAAAACATGCTATTTTGTTTGAATTTAATAACTTTTGCAACAAACTTTTTGCAAAATGTAATGAGTTGATTCGATAGCCAAAGGTTCATTCTGACTTCTTGCTAAAAAAATTTTGCAAATATTTGTAACGTTTCTGAGGTGAACGGCTGTAAAGTTTACCCAAATTTTTAGTTTCACTGGGGGCTGCGCCTTAAGGGCCATATCCTTTTCATGAAATTTTCCATAACCAAATCCAATAAGAGGTGTTATTTTGATATTAAAAGAAAAATGCCGTTTCTTAACATAAATGATCGGATGTTTATTTCATTATAAAGAAGAAGTATGCCGTTAATACTAAAAAAATAACATCAGGCAAATAACCACCGCGACCATGCTTACAGGACCATATCCTTTTCATGAAATTTTCCATAACCAAATCGCAAAATGGCTGCCCTATGTCCTCAACAGCCTCACGAACTCCATCTTTGAGGTCTTGAATCGACGCTGGGCTGTTGGCGTAGACCTTCTCTTACACGTGGCGACAATGGAAGAAGTCGCAAGGTGTTAAATCACAAGATCTATTCAAAATAACACCTCTTATTGGAAAACCCTATATTCAGAATTCAATAACTTAATCATCCGATATTGGTCTTAATAGTAAAGCCAACGGAGTGTTTCATTGAGGCAAAACATATTTTCGACTTAAATTGAATTTAGCATGCGCAATATTAAATAGAAAGGAAAATATAAAAAGTGAGGAAAACATATTCATGATAGCAATGTGATATTTATAATATGTAGTAAAACCGAATTACCTGCATAAAAGAAAATTGCCTGCAACTTATTCTTGCAATATTTGAATTCATAAAAATTCCATAGGATTTGTCAATGAGAACATTACGTGTCTCGTCGATTGTCCATGAATTCGAATTGAATAAAATTTCATAATTAACGATCCCCTGAAAATCGTTTATGCTTGCTGAAAAACGTCACATTGAATGAAACGTTTGTCTTACAATTGAAGGATTGAAAAAAATTCATTTTTCTACATTTGTGCGCATCACTTACTTTGTTGCTTAAAAATGAATTGAAATGTATGGATAATTAAAGGTAATGTATTGATACTCCAGAGAAGAAAACTATTTAATGTATTTAAAATATTTGCTAAAAGTGTACCTTAATCAGATTAGATTATAATATATTCAACATACTATAAACTAAAAATGCGCACCTATACCGAAGCAGAGCAATTGCTTTTATCATAATATGTATCCCTTGAACTTGGAGATTTATTTAAATTAGTATGAGCATAAAATTGATTACAAAGGTAAAAATCAAGCAAGAAAATGGATTTTTATGAGAAATCTCTAATTTTATTTCAAACAAATCCTGAAATCCATATAAAATTCATTAACAAATGCATTCTATCTGAAAGTTCGTATCCATGTGACGTCACATAACAAGTTTTTTTCATGAACGAGCAAACCTTGTTATTCTTTATACCATGATTGTGCAAATTTAATCATTGACCGCGTGTGATTGTTGTTTGAATATCAAATTAAGATGGTGTATTCCAGTGTTCGTGGGTGTAATAATAATAATGACGCGAGGTCTAAAGTAAAATTTTCGGGACAATGACATAGATTTCCAGAATCAGATTTGTGTAAAGAGTGGATTTTTGCATGTAATAAGGACATTCCAAATGTTAAAAATGCAAGAATCTGCTCGATACACTTTGAGGAAAGTTCCTATACAATAAGGAGCAGACTCCTCAATCATAGCACTCGTTGCGTGTAGACGTGTTTTTAATCGCTCCTGTCATTAATTTTAAAAATTAATTAATTTTTCACAAAAGTCAGTTTCAAATAATTGAATTAATTTTGTACGAGTCAGTCAAAAGCAAGTTTTGATTTTATTGGGGAAGAATTAATCGTCGAAGGCATCGACCAACCATACCAATAAATCAAGAAAAGCAACAAACCAAAGACAACTCGGGACTGCTGTATGGAGGAGCCCGACGGCTTCCCTCCGTTGGGGGGCCCCGGGTAAAGTGACGGTGTGAAATTGGCAAGTGTCAACAAGCGGAGACACACGAGCACCCAGGATACCGCAGATGCCGGTCGCAAAACACAAGTGCTCGAAGATAGACAGGAAGTATGTCGCCTTCGAAGTGAAATCGAAGAGCTAAAGGCAAGAATTCAAACGTATGAAGAAATGTTCAAGACGGCAAAACAAGTTCAAGAGAGTGGTCCGATACGAAAAATCGAAAAACAGAAGAAAGCTGCAACTCCAATAATAACTGAAGAGGTATTAAGTGCTGGTGGCACGAACGAAAGCCAGAACTACTTTGCGGCGCTGGATGGACTCCAGCAGGACATGGAGATAGACGAAGGTAATAAAGACGATAATTTTATCTTATATTTAAAAAATAAAAATAATGAAAGTAGAAATAGGGAGAAGAAACCAGCCCGTAGTTCTGCTGGTCCTCCTCAAAAAGTAGCCAAGAATACCGAGAAAGTTCCGCCAATTAATGTCTTCGGACAAAGCGGAAAGGACATGGTTCGGCTGTTGGCAGCCGAAAACAAGTTGACAAATTTCGAAATCAAACGAATAAATTCCGAGAAGCTGTCAATTAGGACGAAATCACTGGTTGATTTCAAATCAGCGAAAGATGCTTTGAATTCTGGGGAGGTTCCGCACTTCACCTATACCCCCAAGAGCGAGAAGAACCAGACGTTCTTGCTGAAGGGCTTGGATTGCGGAGAAGATACCGTCGATCTTCTTCAGGTTCTCAAGGAAACGGCGCCACAAATCGAGTTTATCTCAGTGAAAACATTCGCGACAAGAAGGTCGACGGTAGGAAAAAAACACTTACCACTTTATTTGGTACAAATAACAAATAAGAGCAGTCCAAGCGCTCTTCAGCAAATCAGGTATTTAAATTTTTGAGTGGTGAGGTGGGAACGCCTCCAGAAACGAGAAATCAACCAGTGCTATCGCTGCCAACGATTTGGGCATTCGGCTGCCAACTGCGCCATGCATTACCGATGCGTTAAATGCAAAGACGTGCATGCTCCCGGTGAGTGCAAATTGGCTCAGACGGAGCCAAAAGAGAAGTTATATTGTGTGAACTGCGGTGTTTTTGGTCACCCGGCATCATATCGAGGATGCTCCCGATATCAGGATGCAAGATTGAAATCTGCCCCAAAACAAACACAAATACACCGCAGTGTCTTAGCTCCGAACTTCGTCAAGCCCGGAGTATCATTTCCACTCGCCGCTAGAGGACCAGCAGAAAATGCGGAAAATAGGGTAAATAATGTAAGTGGCAATAATGAGCTGCTTCTCAAAATTTATCAACAATTAAATTCCTTATCAGAGCGAATCGATAAACAAGATTCGAAAATTAACATTGTTTTTCAGCGTTTAGGACTTTCAAATGGCTCAAAATAAGTTGTCATCCAGCCACATTCCCACGGATAGGATTCGTCTCATCTCGATCAACGTCAACTCCATTGTTACTTTACATCGGCGTGATTATCTCCTTGAATTCATTGCCAGACAAAAGCCTGACATCCTGCTTCTAACCGAAACCCACCTCAATTCATGGCACTTCATGACATTCAAGGATTTTGAATTCGTAAGAAACGATAGGGTAATAGGTGATGGGGGAGGCGGCACCGGGATATTGGTACGAAGACCCTATCGTTTCCAAAATATTGAAAAAGTCGAATTCAAAAGCTTTGAATCTCTTGAAGTGTCCGTTATCAAAATCTCACTGCCAAGTGGGGATAACCTCTTCGTTATCTCTGCCTATGCAACTGGTGGAACTGTTCTCAAGCTCAAGGAGGAACTCAATTCCTTCTTCGAAATACTCGAATTGAACAGGCTGCATAACTATTATATTCTTGCTGGTGACCTGAACGCCAAGCATACATCATGGCTGAACGCCACCAATAATCCAAGAGGTGTATTCCTGAAATCGTGGATAACAGAGAACCAAATTGAATACAGGTGCAATCTATATGGGTCGGAGTTCCCAACATACCCTAGGACAAATTCATATTTGGACCTTTGCATTGCTGACGCAAGGCTCGAATTCAACTTTAATAGTCCTCAACGGAAACTGCAGGTGCTTCCTTATGATAGCGACCATAACGCAATCGTAATGGAAATCAATCATCACAGGGATGATTTCTTCCTCATTCCAGTTCAACATGGAAATCATCGGTTGAATTTCAAAAAAACAGACTGGGGAAAGTTTCAAAAGAAGTTTAATCGGGAGTACCAGAAGCAATGTCCCCCTTCTGATGGCGGCAACTCTTGCTCAATGGTTCCTAATGACAGGAATCTAACTAACGATGAAATAGATGTCTATTTGTCGAAGTTAGAGAAGCTGACGTTGGAAACGATTGAGAAAGTAGTTCCCAAGATTAAACATCGAAACAATATGGAAGGATATGAAACACCAACCGTCGCAAGTTTGAAAAGATTGAAAAGCCTCCTTCTCACACGCGTCAACAATATTTATCGACGATTTTTGGACTACAACCATCCCTCGTTGTCTTTGTTGAAATTACATCTGAAGAATGTTCGGAACTTAATCCGGTCATACTTCAGGAGTGAGGTTAGCAATCAATGGGCGGAAAAATTGAGGGGTATTAGCCCACAGGACCCAGACGGCGTGTTCGCGAAAGTGAACAGCATATTCCGCAAGAAGTCTCGAGTGAAGGTATCGAATCTTGAAGTCACTAGTGATGAGATAAATCTTCTCGATAGGGCTGGTATCGAAATTGATAGTACGACTCCGGATAGAAATGGAAACAGGATTATTTGTGAAGGATTGGATAAACTTGCCCTGATTGGAACACATTTTGAATTGGTTCATCTACCAAACCCTGAGAGAGGGAACGAAATTTTTTCAGAGGTCGTTGAAGCAAAAGTTTCCGACTTCAAATCAAGCCTGAACGGCCAATCAATTCTTCATTTCAATGAAACATTAACATCTGACCTCATACCGAGCTTGAATCTAATTGATTATTTTGTCAGCTATGAAGACTTGTGTTTCATATTTCGCAAGATAAACAACAAGAAATCATGTGGTAATGATGGTATTCCAAATGTAGTTCTCCGACATTTGCCTGACGTTGCTATTAGGAACTATTGCATATTGTTCAACAACATGTTGAGCAATTCATATTTCCCAAATGAGTGGAAAAAGGCTAAGGTATTTCCAATCTTGAAGAAAGGAAAAGAATCTTCATGCCCGAAAAGCTATCGCCCAATCAGCTTGCTGCCTAACATCAGCAAGGTGTTTGAAGTGATACTCAACAGAGCATTAAACGCCCACATTGAGGAAAATGAGTTGATGCCGAATTGCCAATTTGGTTTTCGTGCCAGGCATTCGACCACACATGCAATAACGAAAGTAACCTCAGACATCTGTTGGAAACTAAATGAAAGACAATGTGTTGGAGCATGTCTCATTGATATGGAGAAAGCCTTTGATTCGGTATGGTTAGATGGACTTATTTTTAAACTTCTTCAGGACAAGTTCCCCAGACACCTTGTCGCCATGATGTGTAATATGTTATACGGGAAATCGTTTGTTGTAACCGATGGAAATCTGACAACAATGCGCGAGTTCAAGGTCTTGAATGGTCTACAGCAGGGAACAGTTACTGCGCCTCTGCTCTTCTCAATCTTTATTCGCAAGCTATTGAACGGCTTTGATTTTAACGTCTCGCCAACGCGATCATTGGTAGCGTTTGCTGATGATCTGATCATCTACACGGCAGACCGAAAAGCTACAATAGTTCAGAGCAATCTCCAAAAAATGTTCAATGATGTACAGCTGTACACTGACAATTGGCGAATGAAAATCAATGCGCAGAAGTGTGAAACAATCTTGTTTCGGACAATGCTGCAGGGGGTCAGTCAAGACCTGAAACGTAATTGGAAAGATTTCCACATCATGGCTGGCGAGGGTAGTTCAGAACGAATTCCACATAAATCCTGTGTTCGATACCTCGGTGTTTATCTCGATCAGTATCTGTACTATACTGAACATGTGAAAATCATGCTCAGTAAAGCACTTAAAGTAGTCATGGCCCTTCGAAAACTCTTTCATTCCAGATACATTGATCAAAAGGTCAAAATTATCTGTTACAAGACACTGGTTAGACCAGTTTTGACCTATGGATGTCAGATCTGGTACAACCAGAGTGCTAGTACTATGGAAAAATTAAGAGTTTTCGAAAGGAAATGTCTTCGTGCATGTACTGGTTTGTACAGAAAGCCTGAGACGGATTGGAAACATTATATATCGAATAGAAGAATTTATCAAACTGCTGAAGTGACTAGAGTCGATATCTTCATATTGAAGCTTCTTCGGAATCATATCGCAAGATCTGTGACTGTGAGTGAAAACCCTTGGATCTCACAGCCGTTCCACCCTACAGACGGGTATATAGCGACTTGCCTCGCTACTGGCTTCATTCCTCCAGAAGCATTCATGTATTTGGACATGAATAGAAGCATTCATGTATTTGGACATGAATGGATATGTTTTTGATTCTGACGGCGTCCCAGTCATATATAACATATATCGACGGGCCACAGATAAGAAGATAAAATATCCTCCGAATTTGAGTTCACGAGACCAACGATTTCAATGGAGACACTCATTTGCTAGATTCGTTGAAGCTGATCGAGTTGAGACGGCGCAATCCAGGTATTGGTGGCTGAATGACAATGTCTAAATTTTTCGTGTTTGTTTTCAGTTTTGGTGTTTTTCGTTATTTAGTTTTTGAGTTTCAGCTCATTATTGCTACATTTAGTATTGTTATATATTTTTGTTAAAATCAGGTATAGGTTAGGTATATGTAATGTTTACTATATTCCGTTAGAGATAAGATTAAACACTTAGGTTAGGAACATTGTTATAGTATTTTTAGTATAAGATAAAGTTTTTTTGATTGTATTTTATTAGAAATAAGTTACAACATATTAGGTGTAGGATCAAAGTTTCACTGTTGTGTATTAATTATAAATAATTTTTGGATAGTGTTGGTTGGTTTTTTCTCCTTTTTCCAATTAAATTTTATAAATATGTAATAATCGTAATTAATTGAATTTGCTATAGTTTTTTTTGATGAAATGAGTTAATGATAACGTATAAATTTAGAGAGCCATTTGGGCCATTAAGTTTTTTGATTGTTATTGTTTGGAATTTGCTTTATATTCTTTTAAAATTTATAACGATTAGTATTAAATAAAGCGCTTTTGACTTTGACTTTGACTTTAGCACGTGTAAAAAACAGTTAAATAGATGTGCCGTGCCGACACTTAATCTACCGGTAGAAAAAATAATAACAGAGAGATCGAAACGTGCGAGTAAATACGGAAGAAAAAAAGAAGTGCAAAATATTTTAAATGAAACAATCGTGTGAGTATATTTCAGTATAGTCCAGTCGATGAGGGTAAAGATGGTGTTTTGCCCCCAATTTCCATCCAGATTAGGCTCTAGTTACGATCCACTTCAAAGTCTGCGGAGGTGTGCTTATTGTTTTTAGAGGTGAAGACTACCCCTCATTGCAAAAACTAAATAAAAGTTATTATAACGTGAATTAAATTACTTTGCAAACTTAAATAACGAATGGTAAAGCATACTTCGGCATACGTTAGATTTTGCATCTTAAGCTATCCCTACCTACTGTCAAAATTTCGAGTAAATTGCTGCATGAGAATAGAATTTGGAGCCGAGTACCCTCATTGACAGGACTAGTCGAACTTTTAGAAAATTATGAAGTTAAAATTATTGATGGGTTGTAAAATTTAGATTCGACAACCAATCCGATCAAGAGTCAAGGCTGAAGGCGTGTTCTACATCGTCAATATATATGGATGCTAGTAGTCAAACTGAGTAAATAATCATTATGAGAAGATTAAATTAAAACACTTATCTCCATCAATTTACTTTCTAGACGAAGCTTTGAGTGTGAGCTTCAGTTAGAAATTTTTAAATTAAAGAAGCAATTGCAACTCGTCAACCAACAAAATAATGATCTGAAAATTGAAATAGAAAAATATAAAGCCGAACGGAAGGAATTTGATAATTCCTTAAAAAATATTTTCACTCCCGGTCAGATTAAAAAATTGCGGAATGAATCCATATGTATGAGATGGAGCCTTGACGATATTTCATCTGCCATAAGTCTGCATTCCGCTGGAGCACGAGCATACAAATATATGTATAAGAAAGGCTTTCCTTTACCAGGAATGTCCACCCTTAGAAAGTGGGCAATTAAAACTAACGTCAAGCCCGGTGTTCTAACGGGAGTTCTCAAGTTGATGGAAAAATCAAACTTGAATGAAAGAGAGAGGTTATGTGTCCTGTCATTTGATGAAATGAAGATCAAAGCAAAGTTCGAATTCGATCGTGCAAATGACAGTATAATAAAACCGTCTAACTACGTTCAAGTTGTGATGGTAAGAGGGCTAGTCGAAAAATGGAAGCAGCCCATTTTTTACAACTATGACTGCAATATGACAGCTACGATTTTAATGCATATAATCTCGCTTTTACATGATGCTGGATATATTGTAGCTGCAGTTGTTTCAGATATGGGACCTGGTAATCAAGGCCTGTGGAAAAAATTATCCATAGATGTTTAAAACACATTCTTTCCTCACCCTAAAATACCGGAAGCAAAAGTATTTGTGTTTGCGGATGCGCCTCATTTGCTGAAACTTGTGCGGAATCATTTTGTGGACACTGGTTTTGTCCTAGATGGGAAGTGTATTTCTTTAGATCCAATCAAAGAAATAATTGATACATCGAGCACATCTGACTTAAAAATTTCGTATAAAATAAACTACGCACATATAACCGCAAAAGATGCTACAAGACAGAATGTTCGATTAGCAGCACAGTTCCTATCACATACAGTTGCTTGCTGCTTGAAGCGATTTATGCAAAGTGGTAGGCTGAAAAGCGACAATGCGATTGAATGTGCTGACTTCATTAAGTTGGTGAATGATTGGTTTGATTTATTTAATGCTAAGGTTCCAGAAATCGATAAGAGGGATCGTAGAAAAGCATTCGGCTTGGCATTGGAAGAACAGGAGCGAGTTTTAACAGCTGTTGATGAAATGGTTGCAAAACTAAGGGTTCCCAATTAGTTTCTTCTGCTTTCATTTTAAAAAGGCATGCTTATTAATAACGAATCCTTAAGAGGGCTGCTTTCATATTTAAAAACGACCAAAAATTTGCAGTATATTTTAACAAATCGACTTAATCAAGATGTATTGGAAAACTTTTTCAGCGTAATTCGATCGAAAGGAGGGCTAAATGATCATCCAACAGCCCTACAGTTTAAATATAGATTAAGATCCTATTTACTGGGTAATTGACTTCCATAATTTACATGTCCTTTGTTCGTGATGTCTGAGTACCTTCTCCCGTGTAGTTGCTTGCATCTTGCATTTTATAATATTCCGACAATTAAATGTAGTCTAACTTCATTTTTTAATATATACGAAGGAGTGAAACAATTTTGCAATCTTCAAATATTGGAAAAGACAATGATTGCTCGTTAAATTTAAATTACGCTGAACAGCAAGAACCAGTAATAAGTCAGGAATATTTACAATCAATTTCCAAAGGCGAAATGGCTTACGAAATGGAGGACAGTGACGATAGGGAATTCGATGAGCTGCATTTAGACGCTCTCGAAAATTTAGCCGGATATATAATTAGAAAATGTGGATATGCCGACCAAAACAAATACTTAAATAATAGTAAACATTCATTTACATTGGTAGATGAACTTTCAGAAGGTGGTTTGATAAAGCCATCTGAGCGGTTTTTAGAAGAAATAACAAAATTAGAATCCATTTTTGCCAGTGTGAATTATAATACTATTACAATCAGACCCGGATTTATTCAGAACTTAATAGCTTCATCTGCCAATGTTGATCTTAGTTGTAAAGCTAAAGGACTGTTTTATAGATGCAGAACATATTTTAGACTCAAGCATTTGAATTTAAATAGGCAAGAGCTTAAATATAAGGGCAAATCTAAAAAGATGAGAAAAATATGTTTATAATATTTAAAAAATCGAATTACCTTTTTTAAATAAAATTACATTTAATTTATTCTTGGAACATTAGAAGTCGAAAAAGTTTGGTAGAATTTGTCAATGAGAACGTTACGTGTCTCGTAGATTGCACTTGAGCTCGAAATTGAATTAAATAAAATTATAAAATTAACGATCCCCTGAAAATTTTTTAATTTCATTTCTACACAGTACAGGTTTGTTGGGATTTCCGAAAAATATCAGAAATGATGAGTAACATTAATATATAAGCGTGAGTACTCAGACAATGGGGTCCATAAGGCTGAAATAAAATGGTAGCAAATTTAAATACGTGAAACCTACATTTCTACTGTTTAACGCATTTGACAAATTTTTTGTATGAACCCAATTGTATGTATTCAGCGAAGATTGCCTGATTTAATAATTTGTTTGATAAACACTTCTGGCAGGATCACTCTCCTGCTATTTCAACCTGTTTACATTGGAATGATTTTGTTGCCTATTTATCAATTGAAATGTATGTAAAATTACAGATAATATATTGCATACATTTTATTAACTGGAAATACGCACCTACACCGAAGCAGAGCAATTGCTTTTATTATAATAGGTATTCCTTCAACAAAGATTTATTTATATTGGTATGAAATTAATTACAAACGTAAAAATCAAGTTAGAAAATTAATTTTTATGAGGTGTCTCTGATTTTATTTCAAACAAATTCTGAAATCCGTATAAAATTCACTACCGAATGCATTCTATCTGAAAGCTCCGATCCATGTGACGTCACATAAAAAGCTTTTTTCGTGAGCGAGCATACCTTGTTATTCTTTATACCATGGGGTAGCAGTTCATAGCACAATTCGACCGTGGAGACGGCGGGGGTGTGAGCCGGTGCTTTGTCATGGTAGAAGAGCACTTTTTTCTTCGCCAAATGGGGCGTTTGCTCTGCAATTCGGCGTCGAACCGGCCTAATGATTCGGAATATTCGAGCCCTGTGACCGTTTTGTCCTTCTCCAGGTAGTGGATGCAGGTCATACAAAAAAAACGGAGGCCATCAGCTTTCCGACCAGTAGGACAGTCTTCGCCTTCTTGGGAGCACGCTTGCCGGGTGAAGCCCACTGTTTCGACAGCTCCTTGGTCTCTGGTGTATACCAGTGGAGCCATGTTTCGTCGACGGTGACGAAACAACGCAGACACTCCTTGGGATTGCGCTTAAACAGCGTCAAACACAGCTCTGAAGTGGTCGCACGGTTGCGTTTGTTGTTGGGAGTGAACAAACGCGGCACCCATCGCGCTGCCCAAAATTTCATGCAGGACATGACCCATGCGGTCTTTTGAGATGCCTACTGTCTCAGTTATCTCGCGCACCTTCAATAGCCGGTCTGCCAATACGAGCTCGTGGGTTTTTATCGTAGGCGTTTCCGGGGCACCTGGGAGTGGCGAATCAAAAACCGACGTGCGGCCCCGTTGAAACTTGTTAAACTAGTTTTTTACGGTTGCCAGCGCAGGAGAAGTGTCACCGTACACAGCGCCTAAGCGCTCTTTGATTGCGTTGCGCGATTTCCCTTCCAAAACAAGAATCGAATCACCGGCCGATATTACTCTTTCTCCATTTTTCTAAAATCTGCAGACACGCCGCTTTCACACGCAGTCGAAGCCAAACTACAAGTCCAATTGGGTTGAAATTTTGACAGAAGCCGTCTACGAGAGTGTAATACACGATAGTGAATCTCTTTAGCTTTGTTGACAAATAATAATTTACGAATCATTTCCTCCAAGTTTAGAATTCGGTGTTTGATCTCTTCATTTTCTCTAGTATCTCTTTCCAGTTCTTCACTTAATAGCGTAATACGCTTCCCATATTCAAAACCGTCTTGTTGATTTTTACTTTTTATTGTTTTTCATTAGTTGCATTTGAAATGCCTCACCTTGGCCTCCCCAGTGGTGGAAATCCGTCGGGCTTTTCCGTACCCTCGGTGAAAAAACGTTTCTTCTTTTTTGAACTTCTTGAGACTTCTCCGCAAGTGGAATGCAGATATTCGATAAATTGTTCGAATATTTCGACGATGTAATATGTTTTTTAAAAAATTACTTTCGAGGTGACGTTTTCAAAATTATTTTAATAAAAGAATATTAACAGGAGCTTTTAAAAACACATCTGTTCGCTATGAATGCTAGTCGTAGAACCCACTAATAAAAGCTATGTAGGTAGTTAACAGTTAGTTAATAATAGGTACTTATTTTCATTATGACAATACAAATATAACTCACAGTATTCAATGACAGCTAACTAACACTGAAGGACGGAGTGACGCACTCACACGATAGTGAATCTCTCTTGCGATAGTGGCGCCATCGGGCGGTGGGGCTAAGTACTTATCGGAGCGCCCTCATAGAGCATATAAACGTATAGATTTAGATTAAGTTGATGTAAAAAGGGTCGAGCGATCAATAAAAAGGTTAGCACATTATCTAGGGTTTCCAAGATTGTCATTTGATGACAATATCATACACAACTATGGCCCTTGTGTTGAATTGGTAATTATTTTTAGAGCTGCATGCTATAATATCAACCTCTGATGAAATCGTGGACTGTTTCTCTGTTTTTCTATCACTCGGTTTGTTCGTCTGAGTTTAACATTGATAGTTGTAATTTCAAAAAATTTTCAAAAAACAGTAACCCTTAAAATTTCCATTTGAAAAATCTTCACGTAGTCTTCTCAAACCAGCTGTGGAAACTGCATTATCAATATCACTTTGTGGGGAGAGAAGGAAATGTACGAAAAATAGGATTTTTTCGCGAACACAACATCACAACTATGCGAGATACTTCTATCAAACCAGATCTACAATTTTGTGTTCCAGAAAAATAAGAACAAGGATGTCTTTACGACCTTTTTCAGTCAATAAGTATCGGTAATCATCATCTATGCCGTGAAAGCCCAAGCCAGCGCCTTGTGGCCAGTTGAACACTCCTAACAAGCATCTACTGTCAGCTTCTTTCGTGTTTTCCCATCGAGTTCTCATTCTTTCCGCTGGACGTCTACCTTGTGCTCTACCCTTTATTGTTCTTTTGGGTTTTCTTCCAATCTTTCTACATGGCCCGGCCATTGTAATATGCGTAACTTTACGCAAGTGGATACAGGTGGATCGTCAAATAATTCATACAACTCAGCGTTGTAACGGTATCTTCGCTCTGTTTCATATTTCAGTGGGTCGTAGATTTTCCAGAGCACTTGCGTTCAAATATATCTATTGCCTTTTCGGATTCGCTCGTCAGGGCCAATATTTTATTTTCGTATAACAGCCCAGCTTATTTTGCCGGTACTTAACTCTGGACCTTAGAATACGAAGTATAGAGTGATAGGCTTTAATTGCGTCATTTATGCAATTTTTATTATATAGTCAGTGCTGCAAACTTCTAGTTGAATGATTGGTTCATCATATATACTTACATCATATAATATACATTACCACAAACATTATATAATTTGAAACGTATACTTAACACTAGGCAAAAATTAGTTTTGTAACGAGTAGGCGATTAAATTAAGTACACGGAAGAAAGCACCTTGACATTATCAACGTTCTGAGGCAAGAGTTTGATATTATAATATTGAAAAAAGAAACAGCTTGTCAAAAGGATTATTCAAAAATCGAATGTTCCAAATTTTTCAATCATCAGCAAGCATTTTAATATTAGTGAGCGATTTTTAATTTCTTACAATTTTCATTACAATTTCTAAGAACATATTAAATAAAAAATGAAAAGTCGCGTAAATCGTGTTCAGAAAAACCAAAAGTAGAGGAGATAGTTTAACTTGAACTGTAACAAGTTAGCTATATTTAAAGACCTGTGTATTGATTGCATGATTGTATTCGGGTTTATTGAGGAATCGTTAGAACCTTGACAAGCTCATCGATACAATTGCTTTTTTTTGTGGTTCGGTGGTGTCATTTACGCATTAAGTGTGGGACTCCCATGCTCGCAAGTGACTGGACTACCCACTAAACACCTACCCTTACCCGGAGAACCTAGCCTCGAACCGTTTGACACATTACTTCGGGCCAGGTCCCATTTTGTTGCGCTGTGAGGCGCCTTCAAGCAGCGGATCCATCTTCTAGCGATAGAGGAGAGAGGAAGAGGAATTGCCAGGCAAGCGATCCCCCAGCGCCGACATCTCTAGCTGCTGCTGCGAGTCCCTTTTATCTTTTAGGACTGCCCTAACATAATGTGTCACATGGTTCCTTTTGTCAACCGATCCAAGCATTATCGCGACTACATTATCCGGATGAGCTCGTCGCAGCCCGTCCCATTTATTGCACGCAAAAAATGTGTGGTAGGCATCATCTACCTCTCCTTGACAAAACTGGCAATCGGGGGACTGTAGCTTACCAATCTTGTGCAGGTAAGACCGAAAACACCCATGCGCGCTCAAAAGCTGGGTCAGATAGAAACCAGTCTCACCATGCCTTCGATTTAACCACGGTCTCACATCCAGCATGAAGCGTGCTGTCCACCTTTCCTTCGCGCAAGTCACCCAAGACTGCAGCTAATCGTTTAGTGAGCACTGGTAAAGTCAGTGGTAGCAGAGTTTATCTTAGAAAAAAATCATAGCATAGGAGACGATGACGTGGAAATAGCCAAAGAAATCAGCAAATGGTTTAAACTGGACGCATATCGCGGGTATCAGCAAGTATACGCTTAAACCACGATTTAGGTAACGGGTACTTCTCGTTAATGGACATGCTCAACGAAATCAATGGTTAACAAAGGCCAAGTAACGAAAGCAAGCGGTCAATTGAGGACTGGTAGATTAAATTTTATCGCGGTTATATCAAAGGGGATAAGTTACAGTGCGAAAATTATAGAGGCATATCACTACTTTGGATGGCGTACAAAATATTTTCAAAAATCTTAGAAAATAAAATCGGACCATATGCCAACAGTATTATTGGTGGTTTTGGAGCAATCGTTCACAGTCAAGCAGGTACTTGAAAAATGCTGGGAGTCCAACATAGACGTACACCAAATATTCGTTGACTTTAAGCAAGCATACGACAGTATTGATCGTAACGTACTGTACCAAATAATGCTTTGTTTTGGCATCCCAGTCAAATAAGTCCGTCTTACGAAAACGACAATGCTGTCGACGACCTCTCAAGTCCGCATCAATAACCAACTCACCGATGCCTTTAACACAAATATGGGACTGAAGCAGGGAGATGGGCTGGCCCCATTGCTATTCAATTTGGCTCTGGAGTACGTCATAAGGAAGCTACCTGTCGAAACACGAGGTACATTACTATACAAGTCGAGCCAAGTAGTAGCCTATGCGAACGGCATCAACATTTTGTCACGGTCATTAATATCTGCCAAAGAACTCTTCCTGAAACTCGACAGCGAAGCAAAATCAGTAGGGCTACAAAACAATGAAAATAAAACAAACTACATGACGCAGTCGAGGAAAAATACCTCAAGCACACAAAATATCAAACTTGGCGAATACAGTATCGAAAATGTTAGCAAATTTGTATATTTAGGTGCCAAAATAACGAAAACCGGTAATAAAAGAGACGAAATTCGCCGAAGAATGTAGCTCGCAAATAAAATATTTTATTGACTTTGTCGATCTTGAAGACCAGCTGCATACATAGGAAAACAAAGCTCCAAGTATACAAATCTGTAATAAGACCTGTGTTATGTGTGGTGAAATAGGTGGAGACGTGAATTTGCGAATAGGTTCCGCCAGCGGGAATTTAGAGAACTGGTCTAGCACAACAATAGCTTCAATGTGTCCCATAAAAAACGAGGATATGGGCCGAGTAGATCTATGCACAGACGTTTAAATACGTGCTCCGGAACGTTGCTTTGACTGTTGGGAGCTTTAGTGCCTTTGCAGGTGTCACAGGCGCTCACATGGTTTTTTACCTTAGACGGCATTTTAGGCAAAAAGAAGTCCTTAATGCGCCGAAGTGTCCGATCGTTGCCACCGTGGGCACTTAGAGGATGGTCACGTGCGCGGAGGATCAGATTGTGAGTCATTTCTTCCGGCACCCAGAGTTTCCAGGACTCTCCTTCCTGCCATGGATGACCAGTTGCGTATTCATTCGTCGATAAACATAGCCGTGTATCACTTTCAAAGCAGGCAACTATGTTTGCTTCAACTCGTTATAGCTGTCTGAATTGAAATGCGGGCTGTCTAAGTCTATCAAAATGGGACCATCGTCATTCACTGTCAATTCTTCTTCCTCGGGTGAAAACATTCGTGAGAGAGTATCGGGAATGATGTTTTGGGTCCCTTTTCGATGTTTGATGGAAAATTTAAACCCTTGTAGTTTAAGAGCCTATCGGGCCAGACGTCCGTGTAGGTCCGCTTGGTTCATCAGCCATTGTAACGAACCGTGGTCTGTGATGATTTCAAACTGGTGACTTTCGATGTACGCTCAGAATTTCTCAACAGCCATCACCGCTGCCAGACATTTTTGCTCGGATACGGTGTGGTTCCTTCGGGCCGAGTTCAGTTTACCGGACATGAAAGCAATGGGAAATTCTTCTCCCTCTTCAGTCAGTTGCACTAGTACGGCCCCAACTCTATGTTTACTTGCGTCACAGTGAATGCAGAAGGGTTCCTGAAAGTCAGGGCTGTGCAAGACTGGAGCAGATGTCAAGACTTGTTTGAGCTCTTCAAATGTCTTTCGACCGAGTTCGGTCCAAATGAACTTCCCTTCCCGGAGAAGGTCCGACAGAGGTGCTGAAACTATTGCGTAATTCCGAACGAAACTTCCGTACCAACCGCTCACTCCAACGTTTTAGCTGCTTAACGGTTTTCGGTTAGGAAAACTCATCAATCGCCCGAGTTTTGCCTGGATCCGTTTTGATGGTACCATGTCCGATGACATGTCCTAGATATCGGACTTCCTTCATAACAAACTTGCTTTTCTGGACGTTGATGTTGAGTCCCGCCTTACTGATATGCAGGGCTACTTCTTTCAACAGGAGAAGATGTTGATCAAACGTTTCTGTGATGAGTAGCAGATCATCCATGTACACGATGTTTCAGATGAAGTGCAATTACTTTGTCCATCAGCCAGGTCATTGTTTGCGGAGCGTTACACAGGCCAAAAAGCATTGTGACGAACTGATATAGTGGTCGTCCGGGCACTGTAAAGGCGATCTTATCCCTCAACGCTTCATCGAGTGGAATTTGCCAGAATGCATCTTTCAAGTCGAGACTTGTAATATAGTTTGCTTTCGGCAGTCTTCCCAATATTCCATCGGTGAGTGGAAGAGGCTAAGCGTCTTTAACTTAAACGGCATTGACTTTCCGGACATCTAGACAAAGACGAACTTTACCTGGTTTCACCACCAACGTTACCGGTGAGGACCAGGCACTTTGGGACTCCTCTATAACCCCCAACTCTAGCATCCTGTGCAACTCTGCGTACTCTAGCTTTTCCATGGCCGGTGGCATTGCGTAGTGTCACTATTTTATGGATTTGCTATCACCAATGTCGATGACATGTGAGACCGGAGTAGTGCGGCCAAGGCCTTGTGTAGCGTAAGATGGAAAAGCAGCGATGGATGCTTCCAGACGTTAAATCATGCCTGAGATGTATAGAAGCGAGTTCATTGACATATCTAGTACTTAAGGGTGAGTCTGTGAATAAGGTTGGGGCCAAACCAAGTTGAAAGACGAAATCGACTCCAATGTACACGTTCTGAGTCAGAGAAGGGATAATGAAGGATGTAACATCCTTAGTTTGACTTTCTGAACGTCAGGGGTGTGGTCAATCTACCCTGGATAGGATGTTTGGTGCGCTTTTCTGATTTCAAAGCGCCAGGGTCGTATCACCGTAGGATGTTGATGAAGTACCTTTGAGCCGAGGCTCGAGGCGAGGCAGCTGATACTTGCACCAGTGTCAATCAGTGCAATAGCGACTTCGCCCAGCATTTTGATTGGTGCGTAAGGTCTGGTGTCGTTCTCGGAAACCTCCGAGATGTTGCATACTCTCTGGTGGAAGCTCCGCCAACGACAAGTGGACCACTTTACTTTGCTTTCCTGGCTGCCGGGGTTCTTAAGGCAGTAACTGCGGTGGTCGCTTCAAAAGTGCCGTTGGAGAGGCTTCCGGAAGAGAGGGAATCCCCGCAATCATAATTGTAAAGGCTGGTGTATTTTCGTCAATATTGGTGTTTGGGGCAGGCTGGCAATCTACTGTGGAGCTTTGGAGTACCGCTGAGGTGGTCGGGTACTCGCTCGTCCGGTGTCAGGCTCACCGCATCCGTAGCGAAAAACCGTACGCTCTGCCCAACATACAATAAACCGATGTCCAGTTTGCTTGCAGTTCCAGCAGGTCGTGAGGTTCCCCATCGCGGCTATCATATGCTCGTCTGACTCCCCGTCGGTATCCTCCAGATCTGGAATATTGGTCTCTTGTACTACTTCCGTAATTCCGTGCCGCGGACCCGGTCTCGCTAACACGTATGGCCGTTCTCGGAGATCCTCCTCGATTCCTTCCTGTCGACTGACGGTTCTTAGAAGCGATTCCATGTCCTGAGTGTCAGAGTTCGCGATATGACGGCGTAGTTCCGGCCTCAAATTGCGTTTTAGCACCCACAGCAGTTGTGTTTGCGTCATCGGCTCAGATAGCTGGTCATTTAGCCGTAAATAGTCGGCTTGATACTTGTAGAAGGGCTCGCCTGGACGTAGCCATCTGGCATAAATCTTGTCCAGGACCCTCTTGTCCATGTTAACTGTGGGATACTCCATACGCAGTACCTCCTTCAGCCGTGACCGGCGGTGAGATGGTGGAGTAGCATGTATCCGCCAGTAAGTTTCGAGCTCTGCTCCCCTAAGCAGCATCGGCAAGTACCCGGCCAGCGCCAAGTGATCTCCCGCCAACATAAGGTCTATCGGATACCCCACCCGATTAATAAAGACCTCCATGTTGATGGAGTTTGGCTCCCCGCTAAAATGGAGATTTTAGCCCTGAACGATGCTGGGGATCTGAGTCGGCTTAACAGAAACGGTGGATTTGAAGGTCCGCGTTGCTCCGGAGGAGCCACTGGAGCAAGAGTCGGTGGGTGTACTTGGCTTAGCCTAGGCCGGTACACTGGAGCCATAGGATTCATCGATGAGCTGGGTAAATTTCGCTCGGCCTCGAATCCAATGGAAAATCCTAAGGACTTCGGTCTGAGTCCCACATCAGAGGCGTTCAGGAACGTGCTGGAGGTGGGTTCTCTTGCTTGCTCTCCAGAACGGCTATCCGGGTGGTCAAGCCCACCAGATCCTGCTGGACTCTTGCCTGCCTCGGCTCCTAACATGATGCCAAGATCGCCCGGTATTGGTGAAACTTGGTCCCTGCGATCAATTGTTTTGTGAACAGCTCTTTGTGTGGCTGGTGTCTCGACAGGTCCGGCCTGTGGTATGGCACAAGTTGCTGGTTGTCTGCAAAATGGGCATGTTCGGTTTACCAGGAGATGTTGGGCCACGCAGGTCTCGTGAAACTGATGGCTGCACGGTAGCGTTTGCACCGGCGTGCCATCATTTCTCGCCTGCTGACAGATCACGCAGAGCGCCGTTGGTCCTGCGTCCGAATGCAAACAACGTTTATCGGGCGTGCGTTTTGTGGACATTATCTGAAAAAATTTAATCTTAAAAAGCTAAAAGTGAAAAATTATGATTATGTATATATAAAAAAAATATGAATGATTGATGATGTTGATTAACAACTTCTGAATACATATGTATAAGAACTCTAATATCATTTGGCCTCGCTAGTCATAGAATGGTGGTAAACCACCAATATATAAATCAAAAGCAGGTCCAAACGATATTGATGTCCGAGGACAACACACGTCCGGAAGTTGTTAGGGATGCTGGGGCACGATTAGTGCAATATCCCTTAGTAGTTACCTACCCGCTAAAAATATGGGCAGCTAGTAGGGTAACCATGCTCTCGACTGTTGATACTGCCTGGCTTTTCGGGCCCCACGTTGGGCGCCACTTTGTAGTGAAATAGGTAGATAAAGGTTGTCCGTAAAGTACTGCAGCGATTGTCTGCTGACTCGGCGAAAGGGGATGGTGAAATCCGCCAAGATTGGCCTTGTCTTGGGACGCGTGAATGCGAAATTTTTTTGTAGTGGGTCTTGTGCTGGAGGGAAGAACCCGCCCCACGACACCGCAACGCTAGCCTGCCAGCGCATTCGCGCGTCTCCAGACAAGGCCGATCTCGGCGGATCTCACCATCCTCTTTCGCTGAGGCAGCAGACCATCGCTGCAGTCCTTTACGGACAAGTTTTATCTACCCATTTCACTGGTTATGCTATAGGTGTGAAACATGGATCCTAACCCAAGAATCTGCAAATATATTGAACGGTTTTGAGCGACGGGTACTGAGGCGAATAATCGGAGCGAAGCTAGATGGGGACCAATGGCGAATCCGATACAACAAAGACTGTATGAAATTTTCGACGAACCGGAGGTCCCAACGATTGTAAGACTGCGGAAGCTGCAATGGGCTGGACACATGAATCGCATGGACGAACAACGGATACCCAAAAATGTATTCGTTGGAAGAACTGAAGGCCGGAGACAAGTGGGGAAATCGAGGAAACGCTGGTCTGAATCGTTCGAAGAAGACAGTTCATCGCTGCTCGGATTTCAAAATTGGAAGACGCATTCAATGGATCGAGACAGTTGGAGGCTCTATTTGCAGAAAGAGAAGCCCCAAGAGGGGCTGTAGTGCTACGAAGAAGAAGAAGGTAGTAATGCGATTAGCAGGATTAAGTAACAATTAGTGTTTTGTAAGATTAAAATAAATGTATATAAATAAGTAGGTTAAGAAAAAAAGAAATTTAGTTTGCACTGAGGATGAACTAGGTGTTTATTCAAAAAAAAACTTTTAGAAAAAAAAAGAAAACCGACTTCGAAGTGCCCTAAAAAGGATGAAATAAATTTTATGGAAGCGGTGCCATATCATGTTTTCCCCCATTCTTTTGTGGTAGTGCAGATGTTGGAAGTATTTATGTTGAAATGGGGAAATTGATTTGGCACCGCTTCCATAAAATTTATTTCATCCTTTTTAGGGCACTTCGAAGTCGGTTTTCTTTTTTTTCTAAAAGTTTTTTATTTCACCCTTTTTAATGGCAAATTTTTTCATTTCAAACCATTCAAAACTCAGTTTCTTGAATACATTGTAGCATGTACTCGTAAATTAAAATATAATTTTTTACTGGAATGCAAAAACCACTACGGCTAAAATCTGCAGCGTTCATAGGAATCGAATATAATTCTGGTATATTTAATACATGATCTCATCAACGTCTACCTTGATTTTAGATTTCATAAAATCCAATATGGATTGTAGCTTTGAGAAATTTTCGAATTTCGAACTGTGCCTAGTCGCCATTTTTATATTCTGATCGGACTCTGAAGTGCTTTTTTATCGTTCAACTTTTTTCGAGCTTTCAGCGGCCGCCATTTTGTGTCGAATTGTTCCACTTTGAATTTTTTATTGTGATATTTATCACACAATTTGGCGAAAATCGAAGCAAAGTTGCGACCTCCAGACACAAATTTTTAGGGTTTTGTAAAATAATTTTACAAAACCCTACTAGTTTCGCGACCAGTCTGTCCGTCTGTCCGTCTGTCCGTCCGTGTGTCACAGCAGTTTTTCTCGGAAACTACTTAAGCTAGAAACATCAAATTTTGTGTGTAGATGTAAAGTGGTGATCTCTTCAAAGTTCAACTACAAAAAAATTTTATAAGGTATTTAAGGGGGGTCTCCCCATATAGGAGAGTGACCCCCGATAGCCGATATGGGTATCAAATGAAAGGTCTTGATGAGAACTTTTCAAAACAGGTCTTAGTTTGGCAAAATTTGCTTCGGGGGGCGCACAGGGAGGGGAAATACACGAAAAATTTGTGTCCCCCCCCCCCCCCCTCGCGATTGGACACCTGTGATCCGAAAAATCTGAAAAAAATCAGGGATGTAGGCCTTGGTGAGTACAATAACAACAAATACGTGAGAAGTCGCAATTAGCTCAACTTTGTTAGTAATAGTATGATTTATCGATTTTATGTTTTCTTGAATAAAATCTTAACAGTACCCTTAAATTCAATGAAATTCAGTAAGTAGATGTTTATTTATAAGATTGATCTATCCTGAAAGTTTCATAAAAATTGAATCATATTTAGCGAAGTTATAGCGGTTTGAATTTTCCTGTATTACTATGGAACAATATGCGCTGCATGTATTACTATGGCAACATATGGCTATGGAACAACATGCGCTTTTTACCGACTCAGACACTACAGTTTTGCTAGGATTTGCATGAAAATTTCAGGAATGATAGGTGTCATGTATATCTTTGAGAATCGGTTCAGCTAGTAGTATCAGTAATCGTAAAACAAGATAGTGGCTGTTTTAAATGCGAAGATTGAATAATTTGGAGTTATTTTTTCCCAACTTCAATGTTTAAGGTGCATGTTTTGAACACTTGATTCAATTCAATGAATGAGTACCTACAATTAATGCTCATAAGTGAAATAAGTCAAGGAGGTGGGAGAGAGCTCCTAGCTAAAGGGTTTTGTAGCCATTCTAGGATTCGAAAAAATTGGCCATGAATCGATGATTTCAGCACAGGAGAGTGGCCCCTGAAAAAAAAAATTCGGAAGAGAAAAGCATCCTGAAATGTTCCCTCTAACCCTCTCTAATTTATTGGTTATTTCCGGTAGAAATGATTGATTAAAATGTACCGTTTATACAGGAAATTAAGGATACTGATCATTTTTAACATCCGTCACCAAAGGACTCGGTATCTCCAACAAATCCTTGAAGAGTGCTAACTGATTGGCACTTTTCGTGTGAAAGATTATTTAAATTCAATTTCTCGACATCAATGTATCATATTGAACTGTTAATATCTACAGAGTCCTTGGAAGGATTACAATTCTGTTCCGATACATTTTAGATCAATATGTTGTCCTTCATTTGAAACCTCTACAATCAAAATTTTTACACCCGTCGATCAGTTATGCTGAAAAATCCGGGTGAAAGTCGGAAATTTTTTAGTTTTAACGGTAAAAGTCCTTTACCGTTACTTGAATTTCTTATCCTTTAAACGGGACCTAACTGGAAGAAAGACGTATTATTTGCCAAAAACAGGAGCCTTCTATCTATCTCCGTTTAAAAGTTATGCGTGAACATACAAAAAAAAAGCAAAAAAAAAAATATACGCAATGAATTGATAACCTTCTTTCTTTTGGAAGTCGGTTAAAAACTCGCAGTGTTTGCAAGATTGTTATTATCAACGAATCAAAAAGGAAGTTATTACTTTTAATTGGGTTGAATGCAAGAAGTTCATTGAAACCGTCGACTAGTTTTTCTTACAGGTTAATTTATTTTCTGAAAATTTTCAGTGAAATTAGTTCAAATAAATTTTAAATTCGTCAATTTTCCATTTTTTATAGGCATGCCTCATAACAACTTGGCGACAAAAAGTCTGAAAAAATATTTTCACTCTAAACAAATGACGAATTATTTACATTTACAACTAATTCAGCAAAAACATTTTTTTCCATGAATTTTTGAGTGTTTCCTAACGTTCCAGTCCCACATTATAATCAAATGCTCAAACTCCCCTGCAGCATTCAAATCAAAAATGAGAAAAAGCATCACATCCCACTCAGTAAAATTTCTCTATCAAAAAACATAAACATTCTACGCTTCCCTGAGCAGAAGTATGTTTCGTATGTCTATAAATAAAAACTGGCATTACCAATGTGTTAGTGACAAGTAGATTTTGTGGAAAATTCTTTTAAGATTTCATCGGCTAATCCTATTTTTCAAAATAAAAAAATTTCAAAATTTCATCATTAGACCGTGAACAATGAAGCAATGTATCATCAAATTAATTTTTCATGGTAAGCCATTAGACAAACGATCAATAAAATTATGATCAAAAATGAAAAAAAAAAAAAGAAGGCGAAATTTACATTTGTGAATTATTACAATATTTTCGCGTAAATATTATTTTACTGGGAAGAAAAGAGTTTGAAATTACCCAGCTGATGCATGTGTAGGCCAGGAAAACGTCTTTTGGTCCTCTTGTACCAAACCGTGTCGTTGTCGTCATCGCAGCAAAGTAAAGGAGGCCGCGAAACGTTGAATACTTCACGAGATTGTATTTTTGAGATGACGCTTTTGTCGGGTCAGTATTCTTGGCTCGCGTGGTCATTTCTTGAATCTACGAGCACAATTTTATATATGAGTGAATTTATACATAAATATTTTATATTTTCCCTCCACCACATAATACACTGAAAGACATTTTCCAATTTAGTCAGAACGAAGTAAACGCCGGGTTAAGACGCGAAAAATCTGTTACCTACCGTTTCATTTTGAATCAGTTCAAAAGAGCGAAAGTAAATATTTTGGTGAAATTTTTCCAATAATTATTATTTATTTAAAATAATTTGATTGTTATTATTCAAACAATTTTTTGGAAAGTAATAATATTCAATTAGCATTATTTGAATACAACAATAAGAAAAAAAGCATTTAAATTACCAGATTCAATGAGTTTATGCGGAACGGTTGAGTTTCTTCGTTTGTTTCAGATGTTTTTGTTTGCATTGTGGATGTTATTGCGGTCGTTAATAGTGCTTGAACTTTTTACCTTAAATGGAACTACTTGTGGCTCTTGAGAAATTGTTATTTCTTTTCAAACATGTTGCTTTAAAAGGCCATCACAGTCGTTAGACAGACAATTTCAAATTTATAGCTTCGTTTTTTTTTATTTTAAAAACAGTAGTGTACCACGTGCTGTACTTTCTTGGTGTTGCTTTACTTAACTCGAATCTTAATAAGGATTGATCAAGATCATAACCAAGAGAAAAATAGGAAAGCCATTTGAATGCTGCAATTCGACTCCAAATTTGTGTCTTAAAAATTTCTGGGAATGCTAGGAAGCTTACAATTCACGGAGAATTAATTAAAACTTAATTAAAATTTTACCGGTGTCATTAATCGCACTTTTGTAGCACTTTTAAGCAATCTTTTGAATTTGAAATCGGTTTTACTGGCATGTGATTAAAAAATGTTCTTCATATTTTATGATAAAGGTGCACAAACAGTTAAAATGAAATAAATCAAAAAAATAAATTAATCAAATCTTTGACGTAGACATTCGACCAATAAATTTCATTCACGGGCAATAATTTATTATGAAACTGCAAATCAAATTATCCTTTATGATGTTAATTTTTTCATTCATCGAATTTTCTTAGAAAATTGCTTCTGAATCAGATTCACATGATGGGGGTCGTAAAAATTGTTAGCAACTTTTTATTTTCAAATGATTTTCAAGAGCAAAAATGTCGTAATTTCATTTCATCAAACGCAATCTTTCAAATTTTTTCTACTTTGACTCAGCCTTGTTTCTTTCAGTGCATTCGTCTTTATTTTAGGTTTTATATATTGAAAAATATATTTTAGATGCGTTGGCGTTTAAGACATGTTTTCGTTGATATCTAAACAATTTTCTGTGTTTATTTTCGCAAAGAAAATTTAAAGGTGCTCCGCCGCGTTAAGTGAAAGCCATGTGGTAATTCCTTTCGCAAAACGTATTAATTTGAATGTATGAAGGTGTAGTGTAGCGTATGAGTGCTATTCAAATTTTATTTGCGGAATGAATTCGGAAATAAAATACAGTGGCGTTGATCTTAAGTGATTGAAGAATCCAAATTAAAATATTGCGCGAGGATTGTTTACGGTGTACTCGCGTAGTACGAATTTTCAACGGTCATTTGAGTAATGGGGGCATAATTCTTCCGGGGGAAAAATATACATTTGATGTTTGGAGTTTAAAATATTACACATGGCAATATTAATTACATTTCGTGCTTATTTTTCGAATTGTTCAGCTTTTGAGTGAAAAAAGAGATTTTTCAGATGCTATTGTTCTCAATTTGTAATACAATATAATTTTGAAAGCGTTAGGTTTCGTGGCTGCTTATTAGCTTAGTTAAATTCTCTTTGAAGTTGACCCTTGGAGCAAATTGCTCTCATTAAGTTTTTAATTTCAATAATTAATTAAGCTTTAATTCGTTATTAGTTTATTAGCTCTTGTCAAAAATGGGCTCTTTTTCAAGTCATTGCCTTTCACAAATTATCTTTTGATATGCTTCAAATTAAGACTTAATTAATCTTTCAGACGCATAAAAAACGAATAACTTTTCACTTTACTCCCAATTAATCCTTCATACATTGAACCATGGCACTGTCAGTGTTGGAAAATGCTGTGCTGGTGGTCAGAAAACACCATGGCGGCATCCCCAAAGGTGGTTCGGAAAGTTAAGTGTCGAATGGAACGGGTCCTCGTCGTTGTGGAAGACAAATTGTTACACCCTAAAAAAAAGGATAGACCCGGTTAAGCATGTTCGAGTGCGGGCGTGGGGGTGCCACTCGCTTGTCTAATAAGGCCCCAATAAGCCGCCAAGCGAGAATTCGGCTTGCCGGTTTAAATTTTTCCGCGTCGAGGAAGCGAACACTCACAGTACCCACTGAAATCCCTACTAATAAAGGGTGATTCATTACACGGGTCAACACCAAATTTGACTTTGACTGCGAAGCATAAAATTTCGATATTTTAGATCGCAATAAGACGAAAAAAAAATATATATGGCATGAAAAAGTTTGCTTCTGTGTTTAGGAGATTGATTGAACGATATTTTTCAAAATCTCTGATTTTAATTTTTTATTGAAAATAAAACTATTCATTATGTCCTGATGAAAACGTCCACCTTGCTCTTCTGAATATGCTCCTATGTTGTTTTTAAATTTATCCAAATGAGCATGTAGCATGTGTACTTTTAATGATATCCTGCAGCCCATGGCCTTAAAATTTTTAAGCATATCCTCAATCAACTGTTCGTAGTTTACAGCTTTGTTATTTCCTAAAAATCCAGAAACTACTGCGTTACATCTGTTCCAACTTGCTTTTTAAGTAAGATTTAGCAACGTTGGAAATTTTTCATCGGCGAAAATCGGTCTTATTTGCGGACCAACAAAAACCCCAGCTTTAACCTTTGCTTCCGATAACTTCGGAAAAAACTTTTTCGAGTATCCAAAAGCTTCTGAAGTTTCATCCAGTTTTTTAACAAATTGTTTCGTCAACCCTAACTTAATGTGCAAAGGCGACATTAACACTTTTTCCGCTTCACCAATCGGCTCAAATTTGACGTTCTGTTTTCCGACACACAATTCTCTTCTCACAGGCCATGACCGTTGGATATAGTGTTTAAAATCCGCTCTGCTATTCTATAAGCACAGATACACGGATATTTTGTATATCCACTCTGTCTGTCTGTCTGAGATGAGCTACTTTTCTGCGATAATTTTGTTGGTGGCTTAGGTACTGGTCGTGTCGGGTCGTGAGCAATTGGAGCGGAAGAAGATTCGACATCAGGATATCCAATAGGTTTTGCAGTTTTACCTGTACGTCTTTTACTCGGATTCACCATGCAAAAGTAGCAGTCAGTAACATGGTCTTTTGGTTCTGGCCAAATCCTTGGTATTGCAAACTTCATAGACCTTTTCTCACCTGGATACCAACCTGAAAATGTAGAAATAAAAATTAATATGTCTATTTTACTTTATCTATCGCTTAATTAAAAATTGCTTACCTTCCAAACATCTTCTATAATAACTACAAGCAACATGTGGAGCCCATGGCTTGTCTTGATTCCAAACAGGAAAGTCAAAATATGCTTCATAGGCTTCACAGAGAACGTGAGATGTCTTTAATTCGTATTTCACGTCTCGAACATTAATAAATTGACCACATATAAAACAAAATGCATCAGCCTCGTATTTACACTTTCGTGACGACATTTTAAGTTTTTCTGGGCTTGTTAAAAATACTTAATCGTTGTTTATGGCTCGAATGCTATCAAGCGGCACTGTATACACGTAAACACTCCACTCTCATCGCGCAGTCTTTTTGAAAGTATTAAAATTAATTAAAATTTATAAAAAAAATGAAAAATGAGTATTATTACTATAACTATCACAAAAGCAAACTTTATACCCAAAAAAGGTATTTTCTTTTCGTTTTTGTGCATAAATTAACCGAAAAATCCTAGTATAAACGTTAGGACAAAGAACGAAAATTTTTTTGGAGAGTCGTGTTATGAGGTTTGATTTTCAATGGCCTTCTTTTTGACAGATCACGCGTAACTCCTGTCAAACTGTAATGTAATTTTCATTCAGTATTGTTTGACAAATCATCATGGAAAGACTTACCCCGCAATAACATATCCGAATTGTTCAGCTGTATTACAAAAATCAGCGTTCCATGAGAAATGCTTTTCGTGCTACTCCGCATACAGCGAAAGAAACAACGGATTTATTGAGAAATCGTTTTGGTGAGAACTTGATTCCATGTTTTGGACCAGTAAATTGGCCGCCTAGATCGTGTGATATCACACCTTTAGATGAACTATTTTCTTTGGGGGTACAAGAACCCTCTGGTCTTCAGGGATAAGCCGGCTTCAGTAGACAATTTGGAAGCCAACATTACTCGTGTCGTTTGCGAGATACCGGTCGCTTTGTTGAAACACGTCTTCCGAAATTGGACCCTCAGGATAGATCATTTAGGGCATAGTCTTTCGACTCACGATATCATTTTTACTATAGAAATCAACTTTGTGCATTTTATTTGAGATTAAAAACCAAACCTCATAATGAGTCACCCTATACTTTCGTTCAAAAATTTTATAACCTACTAATACTTTCGTTCGACAATGTTATAATCTATGGAAGGGTATTCCTGTAGCACACACCCGAACACTACCACTTCACTACCGTTCCAATTCAATTTTTCGTTACCCGGGAATTAAGTCCTTAGCCGCATCCTTTACACACTTAAAAGCAACGATTATTTTAATCAATTTAAATAAAAACAAAATTTAATAATTTTTCATTTTTGAATTCTTTACTACCGTCGAAAATGCCAGTGTTTCTTTTTCCACTTCACGCTCCTCCTTCCTCATGTTGTCCACTCGCAG
The DNA here is from genome assembly GCA_963969285.1 of Odontomyia ornata. Classification (NCBI taxonomy): domain Eukaryota; kingdom Metazoa; phylum Arthropoda; class Insecta; order Diptera; family Stratiomyidae; genus Odontomyia; species Odontomyia ornata. The sequence continues at coordinate 233,738,538 of OZ017741.1, read as the reverse complement.
TTTGTTCTTGGAATTTTCCGATATCAATCTTAACTTCCGCCTTACTCTTTGTATTCCAGTGTCACTTCCAACCTCTATTCCGCCTTCATCCATTTCACTAGTTAAATCGCTAACTGCACTCTTCACCGTCAAAAAACCAGCAAAAGAAGTGACGTGTCATTCATCCCTCGCTTATATAACTTTTTCCCCTAACGGCCACTTCCCCGCTCCTTGATCAAGTCCTTTGTTCAGAGTTCAGCCACCTCTCAGTAGTGGTTTTTCCCGTTCGACGGAATGGTTTTACTCGAACATTCTACGTTTAGCCTTCTTTGCATCTAGGCGTGTTTTTAATTCGCTCCTGTCAAGTTTTCAAAAAATTAAATTAAGTTTTTAAAAGTTAATCCAAAGCTAATTTTGGTTTTTATTGGAAGAAGTTTTTATCGTCGAAGGCATCAATCCGCGGAATCATATCGAATATTATTTCGATAAATCAAGAAAAGCATAGAATCTAAAGACTAACTCGGGACTGCTGGTATGGAGGAGCCCGGCGGCTTCCCACCGTTGGGGGACCCCAGGGAGACAAGCAATAGACTCGTAACATTGGCGGCAACCGTCAATGAAAGGAGATATACGAGTAACCACGGAAGCTTCGCAGATGGCGGACGTAAAACCCAAATAATTGAAAACCAATAAGAAGTGACTCGATTTTGACATGAGAATCAAGAATTAAGACTTCGATTACAATTCCTCGAAGATCTGATCAAGAGATGGATGAAAATTCAAGATGCAGAACCGCTAAAGCAAATCAATGAATAAACTTAGGCAAAGAAAGCTGCCAAATAAGCTACCCCAGAACAAATACTAAGTGTTGAAGGCGTTAACGAAAGTCAAAACTATTATGCAGCGCTGGACGGGCTACAACAAGAAATGGACGTTGAAGAATGTATTGAAGGTAATTCTAATCAAGATAACGGTTAACTTTATTCAGTACTTAAAAAATAAAAAGAAGGAGATGAACTCAACTTGCAGTTCTGCTAGTCCTTCTCATAAAGTTCCCAAATATGCAGAGAAAGTTTCGCCCATTAACATGTTCGGTCAAAGTGGAAAAGATATGGTTCGGCTATTGGCAGCCGAAAATAAATTCACCAATTTCGAGATTAAAAGAGTTAATGCTGAAAAATTAATAATTGGAACGAAATCACTCGTTGATTTCAAATCAGCTAAAAATGCACTGAATTCTGGGGAGGTTCCATCGATACCCAAAAAAGTGAGAAGAATCAAACCTTTTTGTTGAAGGGTTTAGACTGTGGAGAAGATACTGTCGATCTTCTTCAGGTGCTCAAGGAAGCAGCACCAGAAATCGAATTTATTTCCGTTAAAACATTCGCGACAAGAAGATCGACGGTTGAAAAAAAAATTTATCACTTTATTTGGTGCAGATCTCAAATAAGAGCAGTCCAAGTGCTCTTAAACAAATAAGGTATTTAAATTTTCGAGTAGTGAGGTGGAAACGCCTCAAGAAAAGGGAAACCAACCAGTGTTATCAGAGTCAAAGACTTGGACATTCAGCTGCCAACTGCGCCATGCATTATCGGTGTGTCAAATGCAAAGACGTTCATGCTCCCGGTGAGTGCGAATTGGCTCAGACGGAGCCAAAAGAGAAATTATACTGTGTTAACTGCGGTGTTTTTGGTCATCCCGCATCATATCGAGGTTGCTCCCGATATCAAAATGCGAGAGTAAAATTTGTCCCAATGGAAACATAACTACGCCGCAGTGTCTTGGCTCTGAACTTCGTCAAGCCCAGAGTAACATTTGCAATCGCCGCTAAAGCACCAGTAAAAAATGCGGTAAATAAGGTAAGTAGCAATAATGAGCTGCTTCCCAAAATTTACCAACAACTAAATTCTCTGTCGGAGAGAATCGATAAACAAGATACGAAAATTAATCTTGTCTTTCAGCGTTTAGCGCTTTCAAATGCCTCAAAATCATTTAGTCACATTCCCATGGATAGGATTCGTCTCATCTCGATCAACATCAACTCCATTGTTAATATACATCGTCGTGACTATCTCCTTGAATTCATTGTTAAGCAAAAGCTTGAGATCATGCTTCTCACTGAAACCCACCTCAATTCATGGTACTCCATGACATTCAAGGATTTTGAATTCGTAAGAAGCGATAGGGTAAACGGTGATGGGAGAGGTGGCTCCGCGATATTGGTTAGAAGACCCTATTGCTTCCAAAATATTGAAAAAGTCGCATTCAAGAGCTTTGAATGAAGTGTCCGTTATCATAATTTCACTGCCAGGTGGGGATAACCTCTTCGTTATCTCTGCCTATGCTACTGTTCGAAACGTTCTCAAGTTCAAGGAAGAGCTCAATTCCTTGTTTGAAATACTCGAATTGAACAGGCTGCATATTTATTATATTCTTGCTAGTGACCTGAATGCCATGCATACATCATGGCTGAACACCAACAGTAATCCAAGAGGTGTTTTTCTGAAATCATGGATAACAGAGAACCAAATTTAATACAGGTGCACTCTACATGGGTCGGAGCTCCCAGCATACTCTTGGACTAATTCATACTTGGACCTCTGCATTGCTGACGCAAGACTTGAATTCAACTTTAATAGTCCTTAACGGTGATTGCCAGCGCTTCATTACGATAGTAACCATAACGCAATCGTAATGGAAATCAATCATCAAAGGGATGATGTCTTCCTCATTTCAGTTCAAGATGGAAATCATCGGTTGAATTTCAAAAAAACGGATTGGGGAGAATTGCTAACGCAGTTTAATCGAGATTACCAGAAGCAATGTTCTCCTTCTATGATGGCAACTTTTGCTCAATCGGTCTTAATGATAGGAATCTAGCTAACGATGAAATATAGTAGATCTTTATTGTCGAAGTAAGAGTAGCTGACGTTGGAAACCATTGAGAAAGTAGCTCCCAAGATTAAACATCGAAACAATGTGGAAGCATATGAAACACCAACCATCGCAAGGTTGACAAAATTGAAAAGCATTCTTCTCACACGCGTCAACAATATTTATCGGCGGTTTTGGACTACAACCATCCCTCGTTGACTTTGTTGAAATTACACCTGAAGAATGTCCGGAACTTAATCCGTTCATGCCAAATTGTCAATTTGGTTTTCGTGCCAGGCACTCTACCATACATGCGATAACGAAAGTAACCTCAGACATCTGCTGGAAACTAAACAACAAAGAATATGTTGGAGCATGTCTCATTGATATGGAGAAAGCCTTCAAAACGGTGTGATTAGATGGACTAGTTTTTAAACTCCTTGAGAACAGGTTCCTCAGAAACCTTGTCACCAGGATGTGCAATTTGTTATACAGGAAATCATTTGTTGTAATTGATGGAAATCTGACAACAATGCGCGAATTCAAGGTCTTGAATGGTCTACAGCAGGGAACAGTTACTGTGCCTGTGATTTTCTCAATATTCATTCGCAAGCTATTGAAGGCTTTGACTTTAATGTGTCGCCAACTCGATCATTGGTAGCGTTTGCCGATGGTCTGATCATCTATACGGCAGACCGAAAAGCTACAATAGCTCAGAGCAATCATCAAAAAATGTTTAATGATGAGTAGGCCCACACCGACGATTGGCGAATGAAAATCAAGGCGCAGAAATGCGAACAAATTTTGTTCCAGACAACGCTGCAGGGGGCTAGTCAAGACCTGAAACGTAATTGGAAAAATTTCCACATTATGGCTGGTGAGGGTAGTTCAGAACAGATGTCACATAAATTTTGTGTTCGATACCTCGGTGCTCATCTCGATCAGTACGCGGTTTTGGCTATCGTTAGCCATTTTCAGCTCATTCTGAGATATATTTGTCAGGGTGCTTCTTTTTATAGGGTAGGCCGGGTTAAGTAAGCGGTGCTAGGATTAGCTGAGAAAGGTAGGGTAGGCTCGTATGAAGGGATTTTTCAAAATTTTTATGTTCTCTTGGGTTTTGGTTTATAGTTGTATCTGTTTCATCCCCTTTTCCATTTCTTTGTGGTGTTGGATCGCGTACGGAAAATATTGTGTTGAAATCGTTCACCAGTTGTTCATATATTATGTTTCCGTCGGTTTTTCTTCTTCTTCGTAGCACTACTACCTCTAGGACATTTGCTTCCTTCAACGAGTGCCTCCAACTGTATCGGTCCATCAACCCCATCCCCCATTTCGAATTTCGAGCATTTCCTCGATTTCCCCACTAGTTTCCGCCTTTCAATTCTGCCAACAAATACCTTTTAGGGCATCGATTGTTCGTCCATTCGATTCGCGTGGCCAGCCCATTACAATCGCTCGTCAAAAATTTCATAGTGATCATGGTCGTATTGAACTCGCCATTCGCCTGAGGACCCATTTTTCAAAGGCGTTTAATATGTTCGCGATGCTTGGATTAGGGTCCATGATTCACATCCATAGCAAAGCACAGGTCTTATCACAGATTTGTATACTTGGAGCTTTGGTATCTTGTGTATCCAGCTGGTCTTCAAGATTGTCAAAACTGAATAAAAAATTCTATTTGCAAGCTGTATTCTTGGGCGTATTTCGATTCTTTCATTATTTTGGCGCCTAAATACACAAATTCTCCTACGTTTTCGATACTGTATTCGCCAAGTGTAGTATTTTAGATATTTGAGGTATTCTTATTCGACTGCATAATGAGCTTTGTTTTATTCTGATTGATTTGTAGCACTATTAGTTTTGCTCCGTGGTCGAGTTACAGGAAGGTTATTTGGCAGTTGTGAACGACCGTGACAAAATGTTGATGTCGTCCGCATAGGCTACCACTTGGCTCGACTTATGTAGTAACGTACATATAGCTTTCTTATGACATGTTCGAGAGCCAAATGGAATAGCAATGGGGCCAGCCCATCTCCCTGTTTGAGACCGATATTTGTGTCAAAGGCGTCGGTGAGTTGGTTATTGATGTGGCCTTGCTTAAAGCCAAGGGAAATTCGGTGTACGTCTTTGTTGAACTCCCAGTATTTTTCAAGGACCTATTCGACTATCGACGATCCAACTGTTCTAAAGCCCTGTTGATACTCCCCAAAAATACTGTTCTCGTATGATCTGATTTTAGAAAGCAGTGATTGGCCTCTACAAGGTATAACAATTAAGTAATGAGACTGATTTTCTTGCCGCGCTTGTGGTAAACCTGCGCCCTTGAAATTTCCTTCCCCTTCACCGAAATCCTTCCCCTCTCCATTGATGTGTTTACCATCGCTCTAGCTTGTTTAGTTCGCCTGCTATGTCGTGTGAAGTAGACGTGTGTTGGTGGTGCTCGTCACGAAAATGGAGAAACGAAATCAAGAGCAACGCATCGCGATTAAACTTTGCGCCAGATTGGGTGAAACCGTTTCGTAAACGTACGTCGTAAAAGTGCATGGTGATAGTGCTCTTAGTCGTGCCCAGGTGTTTCGATGGCATAAAGAGTTGAAGGAGGGGCGTGAAAGTGTGGAAGACGAAGACGGATTTATAGATGATTTTCTGAAAATCACTGCACCCATATTTAATGAGCTCTATTGGAATCTTATTGATGCCCGGTGCCTTATTATTCTTTTGAGCTTTGATGGTGGAAAAAACTTCATTCAGAGTTCGTTTTTGGGATGTGCATGGAATAATCATCATCAATTGCCTGCAGAAAGAAAGAACAGTCATAGGAGAGTATTATGCATTATTATTGAACAAACTGAATGATGAATTAAAAAAATGGCCCCATTTGCCGAAGAAAAAAGTTCTGTGCATATTATCACGATAACTCACTGTCACACATGTTTTTGAAAGCAATGGCCAATTTTGACCAATTACGATTCAAATTGGTTGTTCACTCACTGTATTCTCCAGAATTTGTCCCCAGTGACTATGATCTGTTCCCAAACCTCAAGCGGGAATGAGATTCAGATTGAATGGAGAAGTCATTGGGAATACCGAGGCGCATTTCGAAGGTTTGAACGTTTTGTACTACAGAAGGGGCATCGAAATGCTGGAAAATTGCTATACCAAGTGTATAGCCCTTGAAGGCAGCTATGTTGAGGAATAAGTATTTATGGATACATCGTTCTTTTGGTGTCATGCGTTCTTGAAATATTTATATCGAACATTATATGTTCGTTTACTGTATGATCTCTCAATAAGAAGAAGAAGAAAAGGACTCATAAAACGTGACTCTTCCTTCCTTTCTTCATCATTCAAGCACCACTTTTTCAAGATATATCTCCAAATTTCTGAAAAAAACTTTGTCAAAAGTGTCTTTTACTGAAATTTTATTTATAAATTCTATATCTCTTCTAAACATATCGAAAACTGCGTCGTTTCAATTCTGTCCTCAACTCAAAATTATGTTCAATGTTATTTTGTTTTTCTTTTGATTTTCTTATTCTAAGCATGGTCAAGGAAGCGTATATGCCAAATAACACACTAAACGTACTATTAACACTGAAAGTGTAAGCAGTTGGTCTATTCATTTATAATAATCATGTGTCGTGTGTCCAGGAAGACTAAATATAAATCGGGCAAAAGTTGAATGCGACAATTTGCGCTAGTTTATTGGCGAATGTTTGAGTACTTCTCATGCACATTGTGCACATGTGTTTCGGTCGCAACTCAAGCTTTCAAAATTTTCATAATAAAACGTTTTGTAGAACACTTTTATTATTAGTATATAATTTGTAAATGCTATTTTTAAGCAAAGAGTAATAGATCAAAAATAGAATCATATGTAAGTCTATGTGGTCATTGCATTTTAGTTGTTAACATTGTTGGCTTATACTATTCAAGTGGGACTTTTAATTTTAAATGTTGAATTTTTAAAAGAGAGCATCAAGTTGTATCTTGAGTTTTATTGACTATTTTATACTAGTATGCAACGTATAAATATTCTTTAACTACTCAGATTTTTATATTATGCTGAGCAGATTTGTTAATCAATACAAAACGATCAGATATTTTTTTAAAGATGATTCATTGATTTTCTAGTGGTTTTGGGTCTGAAATCTTAAATGAATAATTATTGCAAAAGGAAATACACTTACAATTTGTAAATAATTAATTATGCTCTTTCTCTATGTTATGCGATTAAAATCACTACCAAATGCTCTTAATTATTGTATTTAAATTGATTTCGCTGCAAACCGCAATTGAACAATTTAAAGTAGCATTCAAAAACGGGATGATTTTTGCATGATAAATTCCAATCCAAAAATACAACTGCGTTTACATCCTCTCCATATTATTCCTCTCGAATATTCTCTAAATAAAGGCTGACTCATTATGAGGTTTGATTTTAATAGGCTTTCTTCGACAGATCACGCGTGACTCCTGCCAAGCTGTAATGTAATTTTTATTCAGTATTGTTTGATAAGTCATCATGGAAAGACTGACACCACAACAACGTATCCAAATTGTTCAGCTGTATTACGAAAATCAGCGTTCCATGAGAAATGTTTTTCATGCTCTTAGAGAAACTTATGGTGTGCATTGTTGACCTACCGAAACCACTATAGCCAACATTGTCCGCAAATTTGAATCCTAGTATACATTATTGGATGATGCTCGACCCTTTAGAGCACATCCAGGACGTAGTGAAGAGAATATAGCAGCTGTAGCTGAGAGTTTAGCTGAAGACCGTGACGAATAGATTCAGCGTCGTTCTCAACAGTTTGGTTTGTCGAACGCAACAACTTGGCTTATTTTACGTAAAGATCTTGATTTTAATGTATACAAAGTTCAATTCGCGCAAGAATTGAAGCCGGGCGACTTAGGCTTGCGTCGTGTTTTTGGTGAATAGGCTCAGAATTAGCTCAATGAAAATCCGCTGTTTTATCGCGAAATTTTGTTCAGTGATGAGGTGCATTTTTGGCTCAATGGATACATCAATAAATATTTCGATTGATAAACAACCTGAAGAGCTTCAACAGCTACCACTACAGCCACAGCAATGCACAGTTTGGTATGGTTTATGGGCCGGTAGAATCATCGGCCCATATTTCTTTAAAAATGAGTCCGGTCGGCTATCTCACCATGAAAACGGATTTTTCCGTATCTGAAATTGCAGCCCATGGTATGGGTGAACTTTGGTTTCAACAAGACGGGGTTACTTCGCATACAACGAGAGAAACAATGGATTTATTGAGGAATCATTTTGGCGAGAACCTGATTTCACGTGTTGGACCATTAAATTGGCCGCCTAGATCGTGTGATATCACACCTTTAGTTTATTTTCTTTAGAATTACAAACTCTTTAAACTGACACAAAGAACAAGTTAGCACTTTTCTAAGAAGACCGGCAAATTTGTAGCAAACACACCCGACCGAGTCATTGAGGAGTGGAGTCGGCAGTGACGTATAATGAGAGACGTAAGAAGCTACTTGGATGCATTCTGTGTGAATGCGACATTTCAATTATCAACTTTAATCCGATTCGTCCTGTGTTCCGATCTACCCTATATATTACAATAGCATCTTGAGAAGCGTCATAAAGCGGGGCTAGCGGCTAAAGTAGACTGGATCCATCGCGGTAGTTTTATCCTTTCCATCGCGGGAAGGTCGGATCGGGGTTCAACCAAAGAACCGTAATTTCCTTTAGTAGTGACTCATTCCAGTCCGTCCCGTGCAATCAAAGTCATTGCATCAGACTTTTCGCTCTGATAATTATACGAGGCAGCTCACCCAAAGGGTTATACAAGCGCGCTATGTCCGATAACACATTCCGTTTCGTGTACTAAGTAAATTCTTCTTGTATTGTTAAACATTATGTAAGACAATCCAAATTTGGACACTACACAAATCCTGGAGACTTGAAACCAACAGCGATTTTCACTTCTAAGTCTTCTGGAGTGATGTTATCTAGCAAGCGAGGATCGTTTGTCACCCGACTGTGCAATTGGAAGCCGGCTGACTTGAGCATGTTGCGAAAGTCATCTCGAAGTCCACGTAAAAATTGCGCTAAACACAATGCGACGCAACAGGTTTGTTTGTTCTCTGCCAGTTGTAATGTACGGACTGCGAAGTACGGGGAATACGTTACAACAAATTTGACCGTAATCAGCTGATAATGCTTTACAGCGTAATTCAGAAACGTCCCCCAGAAAATCCTTTGGAAGTTCGAATCTGATGGATGAATGTTAATTTTTCGGCAAAGGTAGACGCCAATTTAGAAAAACTGCAGTCAAATCATTCTTTAGAGCTGGTCTAGTCAGAAGGACGTTATTCAAGGAAACTCTGGAACTAGTCTTTCGAGACGCGTCGCAGACCACCCATAACTTAGTTATAGGACCGTCTTTAAGCACCTAGTGGTGCAGTAAATATTACGTCTGACAGCCTACTTTGTTGTGACAACATTTATTCAGCCACCTTTGTGTTGCTCCAAATAATCTTGCAGGTATTTGTGATACTCTACCGTCAAAGCTGGGGTTTTTTCAAAACATTTCTCCAATTGTTTTACACTTCTTATGCCCTTGACGTTAGTGTGGCACTTCCGCTTTTTCACACCAAATAGTTGGACCAGAAATTCAGCCACAAAAGAGCCTTGTGATGTAACAAAGCGCGGGCACCCACACGGCCGTTGGATGTTCCTGGTTTGACCATGGCGGTTGCCAACAAGACGTCAGCCTTGCCTGATGCACTGTAAAGGTGCACGCCGCTGCCTTCTTGTGCTGTCGAAGCTGTAGTCTGTGCGGAATGACATTGTGCCGAATTTAGATTCAGTTCGCGGTAAAGCCCTGTATGTTGGCGTTTGTTGCACTTTTGGCACGAACATTTACTAGGGTAGCTGGTAGTGAAATACCCATGGCTTAAACAATTGCTAAACAAGCATCCCTTCTAATTATGTCCAATTTGCTTTATTGTCTGGCAAATGGCTACAAACTACAGCAGGGAGAAATACAAGGCAATCCCACATCGGTTTTCTCTGTGGTTTGATGTCTACTTGCCACAACTCACTGTTTAGAAATTTTTCTGGCACTGTCTCGGCAATCAATTCCTCTAACACGTCTTGTATTTCAAGTTGTCCTGAGGATAACCCCCTTTGCCCGATCTATGCTTCCAGCAAAACTTGGATGTACAAGATGCTCCAAGCTTCCATTCAATGGAATGCTTGCGCTGTGCCTTGACATGAAGCCGTTGTAACATCTCTTGAGACTACCCAACCAACTTCGAATCTTGAACACGGTTGTCCTTGCCTCCACTTCTTTGCGAAAATTCACTTGCACTTTAACGAGCTGCCGAAGCAACAGAATTTGATTAGATACGTGTCCCTTCATACTCACTAAGCTTTATCGTATGTGAATGCAACAAATTAACAATTATCGACGTACTTTTAAAGTGAATTTAAGAAGATACAAACCAGAGTAACTGTTTGAAAAAGTACCGACGTTCTTTCAAAGAGAATTCACGAAATCACCGATGTTCAGGATCTTTAAAACTTTAACTCAATGGACAATCTTCTTCTTCTCCTTCTTTGTAGCACTACAGCCCTTCTCGGGCCCTCGCTTCAATCAATCTACGAATCCGAAAATTTGGCTCGACGGACCAAATGATAAATTCCGATGTTCTTTAAGAATATTCTCCAAATAAAGGGTTTCCCAATAAGAGGTGTTATTTTGAATAGCCCGCTATTTCGGTAGAAGTCACTATTAATAAAAATGGAACGATACACGCTTCAACAACGCATTGAAATTATTAAAATTCGCAATAAAAGTAGTGAAAATGTGGCAGAGACGTTCGTAAGACTCGAACATTTTTGGGTCGTCGTGAAGCACTTTGTCGGACCGTAATACAGAAATTCGTGGAAAAATTCGAGTTGATGGGACAACTTAGTGATGTGAAGAATAAAACCCGTGCACGTCGATCAAGAACAGCCGAGAATATTCCTACTGTAGCCGAAAGTGTTGAAGAAAACCCAGGTTTGTCCATTCCTCGTCGTTCTATGGAATTAAGCATTCCACAAACGTCATTACACCGTATTTTGCATAAAGATTTGGGTCTTAAGGCTTATAAAGTTCAGTTGGCACAAGAACTCAACCCGGTCGATCATCAACAACATCGTGTCTTTGCTGATTGGCTCTTTGGAATGCATAAAAATGATCCGTAATTCCATCGAAAAATCATCTCCAGCGGAGAGACATTTCCACCTCGGTGGCTTCGTCAACAAGCCAAATTGTCGCATCTGGGGCTCGGAAAACCCAAGAGTTATTGTTGAAAAGCATCTCTATCCCCAACGTGTGACTGTTTGGTGCGGTTTATGGTTCGGCGGAGTCATTGGACTTTACTTTTTCGAAAATGAGGCTGGAGCAACAGTTACGGTGAATGGATTGCACTGTCGAGAGATGATTAATGATTTTTATGGCCAGAGTTGGATGGTATTGATCTGGACAACGTTTAAAACAAGACGGCGCGACGTGTCACACAAGCAACGAAACCATTGATCTTTTACGGGAAAAGTTTCCGGACAGTGTTATCTCTCGAAGAGGTGATCACAATTGGCCACCGAGATCTTGTGATTTAACACCTTACGACTTCTTCCTTTGGGGCCACGTAAAAGAGAAGGTCTACGACCAACAGCCCAGCGTCGATTCATGCCCTCAAAGATGGAATTCGCGAGACTATCAAGGACATAGGGCAGCCACTTTGCGATTTTGTTATGGAAAATTTCATGAAAAGGATATGGTCCTGTAAGCATGGTCGTGGTGGTCATTTGCCTGTTGTTATTTTCCACTATTAACGGCATACCTTCCTCTTTATAATGAAATAAGCATCCGATCATTTATATTAAAAAAAGGCATTTTTCTTTTAATATCAAAATAACAGCTCTTATTGGAAAACCCTGTACAACCGAAAATTCTTTTCTAGTGAAAAATCAAACGGTTGTTTTTTAATCAACTGTCAAAAAATTGTATGTATAATCAAGTCAAATAATTACTATGGTATTTTTGATTTTTATGATTTCCCAGGAAATGATTCCCTCAGTTGTCAGATATCTTTGTTATTACGGACAATCGCTCAAAAAATTTTGTATAAGACTGTTTTTTTGCGAATAGGAATGTTTTCAGCAACTCACGTGATGAAAAAAAATCATATAATTAAATTTAATCGCTGCGAATAAACTTCCACTTTTTATTTACATTATTCGTTCAAAAGTACGAAACACCTTCGATTTATTTTCCACTCCCAATGATATTACATAAAAATGTTCCCAAATATGTTTGCAATGACGAGTGTGCGTTTGTTAAATATATAATTATCTAATACTAAACATACATATTCGCAAGATCCTGTGATGATGTCTTTGAAAATGACATGAATTAAAAATCTTGTTTACAATTCGTATATTGTCAAAGTGCCAAAATACTGAAAATACAAGAGTGCTATTGAAAAGACATTTAAAAATGATAAATTTAGAGATACAAGTATGTTAACTAAATAGACAGATTGTCGCTATTCCAACATTTCACTATGAAAAGTGAAAGTCGATTCTTTTGTGAATAATTGTTGCGCACGTAAAGAAAAGAAAGATGAATTACGAATGGGTATGAAATTCGTGGAAATGTACGCTTGGCGGTTTTTAAGATTTTGTATTGTAAATGTTTGAAATAACGTTCAATGACTGAAATTGAAGGACAAGTGAAAATAAAATTTGAGGCATACAACATAATTGCGTATATTGCGTGCAAGAGTTATGTTTTTGCCAAAATAATACTTCAAGTTTTTAAAAATAGATGAAAATGGCTAAGATGAATCGCATAAACTCATTGAATCTGTTATGCAAATAACAGAGTACTGTCAAACATGCTTTTTCTATTATTTCAGCGCAATCAATCGTTCAGGATAAATATTAGAATCAACTTTATGCTGTTTTAAAAATTTACTTTATCTAATAAAACACATAAAACTTAACACAACCAAAAGAACAATGTCGTTCCGATCACGATCGCGAACAACACAACCCATACCACCGACACGACGTCGTTCTCTATCCAGCTCACGCTTACCCTCCTCAAATCCAGCTTCACCATCATCCTTGGCATATAATGGCAATCAATCCTACTCACGACCCTATAGTGGAAGTGGATACTACCAATCAAATCCTGCATCAAACGCCTATCAGAGTCCCTATTTAGCCAATCATTACGGTTCCAGAGAAAATGTCTACAATCATTCCCCCCGCAATGGATTCTATCCCACTGGTAACTATCCCAATTCATCCAGACATCAACAGCGTACACCAACCAATACACTTTCACACAAAACTGTAGGTAGTTACGATAAGCGTTATGGCGCTAATGCATATGCTAGTGATCGTTATATAAGTCCTTATAGTAGTTATGATAATGGTGTGACCACAGCCGGATTAAGTTTAGCCATCACACCCAAAGCATATTCGCCGACACCAATTGCAGCTTCAAAACGTAATTATCCTCATAAAATGTTAATGTCTCCTTCGCATCTATGTAAATATCCTTTATTGTTGGTTATTTAAGCGAAATCGTCGTCAAACCAAAGTCTAAACTCTTATCAACTATCGTCACCTGCAAAAGTTTCTACTGGTACAAATACGCCTACTGTTGCCATAAATCGATCATCGTCACTCCGCGAACAGGAACGAAAAGGACGTTCGAGGACTCGAAGTAGAGCCGTTGCTGCTAGGTCCGCCAGTGTTTCTTCTGAGAAGAGTGAAGGATACGAAGTAAGACCAATTTGCAGATAATGATGGAAGACCTTATGACTGGAAGCATGTCATCATTTATTTCTTTTAACTAATTTTAAAGAAGGGACAAGAAATCAAAATGAAAATTCCTCAAAAATTGATTTCTTCTTATTAAAAATATATCTAATATCATCTGAATATTTATGAAATTAAATTAATTGATTATTAATATATTTATAAATTGTATTACTGTATGAATTCAAAAATGTCTAAAAACTTCATCATTGTACCAACGTATATTTACTCCCTATGTGAAAATTTATTTTTAAAGTTTCAGTATTTAAATATCATTGATTTTAATTATTGCAGAGTGGAAGTGAAAGATTATCACGCTCTCGTGTAGGATCAAGTAGCTCATTGTCTGGGGAAACAAATGACAGTAAGTCCAATGCAGATGCTACAGAAAATGGGGAAATTATTGACTATAAAGCATTATGGGAAGCTGTGAAGTAAGTACATGTATTCAGTTTGTAATACAAAAAATGGAGTTTATGCAGTTCAGTGAACAGGTTCTAATTTCTTTTTTTTTTGCTTTTTAGATTAGAAAACGAAAAATTAAAGCAAGAGTTAAAGAAAAAAGATGAAGATCTTTCGACAGCAAAAGCTGCTGTCGAAAGATTTGCAAACGCAGTAAGTAGAAACCCTTTTCTTACTGTTAATCAAATATGTATTTGCTCGAAAATGGAACACTATGTGTAGTGAATCAATGCATACGAGTTGACGTTTATAAGTTCGCGGAATAGAGGAGAGGATAAGAAGGAAGTCTAAAAATACAAAATTATTTTTCATGAGTTGAGTTTTTCTCTTATTCCTATTTTATTTTTATCTCCATATATTGAAGGAATCGCCTCGAAAATCTTGATATATAGAATTTTCATAATTTGTTTCTGCGATCTTTGCACCTCTGTATGTTGAAGTTTTTGTGTTAAAATCTGTATATATCGAATATAACCTCATTATATCGAAGCTTTTGTTTTGGAAAACCTTTAAATTTTGAAGCTGTTTTTACAAAAATACGATTGAAGTCAACGAACTGTCTTCTTTCATTCATGTTACAACCTGACTGCTGTGCTGCTCGTCTCCTGTGCTTATGTCGTTCTTTGGTTATGATTGTCAGTAACTGTTTTGAGAAAAGTTCATAAAAAAAGTTTGTGTGGAATGTGTGTTTGTGTGACTGAGTGTTTGTAACTAATTTAAGCGAATTCTTATAACTGACTATAATTACTCAGTGCAATGTCAAAGCGTAAAACTTTGTCGTACGAACAAAAAGTGAAGATTAGAGGCCGTGAATGCTGGTAATAGGAAAAGGATTGATATAGCGAAGCAGTTTGGTATCCCAGCTAATACGCTTTCTGCCATAATAAGAAACAAGAAAAAATATTAAATCCAGCCACCTTGATCAAAAAGACTTAGGGGACCTGAGTGCAAAGATATTGAAGAGGGTATTCTGCAGTGCTTAAAGCAGTGCCGCGATATAGTGGACCAGTCCTTCAAGAAAAGCGATTTGTAGATCAACTTGGAAAATAACTTCGCGCCAGTAATGGATGGCTTCAGAATTTTCAGAACATAAACGAGATTGTGTCTTAAAAAATTATTGGCGAGCGTGCAAGCGTTGACAATCAGGTATGCACTCAATGGAGAGAAAAGCTACCAGACCTCACGAAGGGGTATAAACCGGACGATATATTTAACGCAGATGAGACTGGCCTTTATGATCAGTGTCTGCCAGACAAAACCTTAATGTTTTAAGGAGACGCATACCATGGCGGAAAAAAATAGCAAACAAAGAGTAACAGTCCTGTTAGAAGCAAACCAAACGGGAACTGTGAAACTCGAGCCTTTAATAATTAGAAAGGCGAAAAACCTTAGATGTTTTAAAGATATTCAAAGTTTTCCTATGGACAATATATCTAATCCAAAATATTGTCGCATGTTATGGTTCCGGCCAATAATTTGCATGTTCCGGGACAGTGAAAACGCAATGTCTTTTAAATTAAATTAAAAAGAGTTTATTTAAAAGATAACACAATTATTAATTTCACTATTAAAAGTCTAACTTCCGCTTATCCATAAATTTCTATCGCAATTGTCTTCTAAAATCACTTCACAATCATTCTATCAATATCGCCTTTACCTCGCGCTCTATCGCAGTTTTTATTATTGCGGTTGTAATGAATGATCCCCCCATTCGTTCAGCTCGCTTTAATATAGAGTCTCAAGTTATTCAATCCATTTCTCGTACATTGCCGAACTAGCGGGAATATTCGAGCAGCGTAATGAATGGAGCAGTGACTCACTTTCAGATGTTGATGCTTGGTGGGTTTTCGAGTACGTTCGTTTTGTTGATCATGATTAATGGGCTTTCGAGTACGTTCGTTTTGTGGATCATATCTTCTTAATGATTGTGAAAATAATTGCAACAGTAGCTCGCAAAATTATTCGTGCATGTAACATTGCCCCCACCTCAGTTCTTTTCGCCCCGAAAAGATGTGTCGCCAGTTGTAGTCTATTCTCCCTGGATGTAATATGGGGCAAGATGGTCCAGGTGCACGATTTTCATTTTGGGTCTTGGCTTACGGTGTTCCTGTATGCGGTATACGACGTCGTTGATTCGCTTTGTAACTCGGTATGGTCCCTCCCAATTATGTTGCAACTTTGGAGACCTACTCTTTCGCCGTTGCGGGTTATATAGCCACACCAAGTCAACTTGCTGGAAGCCAGTAGAATTTGCCTTTACATCATACCTGGTCTTCATGCGGTCAGTAGTCGATTCGAGGTGTTTTCGCACTGTCCGATGTATCTGGTTCAACCGTTGCCTTAGCTCACTTGCGTACTCCGAGATGGTTTGGGGTTTCTCGGGAGGTGTTCCGAACTTTATATTTGCTGGCAGACGAATAATCTTTCCAAAAACGACTTTGGCTGGAGCTTGGCCCGTCGATGCATGTTCGGCACGCTCAATAAACACCTGGCCAAGATGGTTGACGAGAACCAAATGGATTGGGACCGACACATTCCACGCAAAATTATTCGTGCATGTAACAATATGGATGAAATCTGTAATATTTGAAAAGTGCTTGAGCTACCTCGACAAAGAGATGAAGAAAAAGAAGAAGAAGATCCTAATGTTCATCGACAATTGTACAGCTCATGGGGATCTCCCAAAATTTAAACACATAAAAATTGAGTTCCTCCCCCCACAATACGTCACCAAAGCAACAGCCATTGGATCCAGGAATTATTCAAAATTTTAAAGTTCTTTACAGGAAAGAAGTAGTGCGTCAGTTTCTTCGCGACATTGACGAGTATAACCCAACGAAAATTAACGTGCTAGATTCCATGTGGATGGCATCTAAGACCTGGGCCAACGTTGCTGAAAAAACCATTGCGAATTGTTTCTAGAAGAGCGGTTTTCAGCATCGAACTCGAGAGAAAGAGTTGAAAAGGACTGTAGAGTTGTTGATATACCATCTCATAATGTAACGAACGATCATGAAACTCCTAAACGATGGGACGAGATTACAAAGACGCTAATTGTTGAGGGTCTATCATTCGAGGAATATGTTAGTTTTGACGATAATCTGGCTATATGTGGTGAACTCAGTGATGCAGAGATTATCGCATCCAGTTTCCAAGCAACAGAAGAAGATGAGAACAGCGAAGCCGAGGTACATGATCGCGAGCCCAATGCCACCCTACGTGATGCGCGTTGTGCCATAACGGTGTCAAATATACTCTACGGCAATTCTAATAGAAACACTCTAAGCTAAATAAAATTTCGAAAATTAAAACTACAACTCCACGCAATCGAACTTAATCACTTAGTCGCGGATTACATCGAAGTCCGCCAACTCGACGACATACTTACCTATCGCTTCTGGTTCTGCTGATAACCTAAGCTACTGAAAGGAAAGAGGTTATGACATTCAGCAATTCATTTTAATTACAACCCTTTGCTTGATTTACGATTTCTTTTGAAACTTTTTACGCACCGTACACGATTCCATGAAACTCTAGTATTATGTGTTATAAAAACATTAAAAGTTAATGAATGACATAAAAAGTGAATGAAAGCTGAAATTATTCCAAATTGGGTATACTAAGGATAAAACGGTAATCTTAAAGTATCTGCGCGATAGGAGTTATTTTTTTTTTTACTCAATGAGATGGGCACCTCAAAATAGTATACAAGCCATTGGAATTTTAAATAAAAGGACATAGGATGCATCAGATAGATCTATCATCACATTGTATTACCATACTAAAAACATGAAAATTTTCTGTTGACCATTCGCGTTTCAGTTAAACCGATTTCTCGTAATTCACACATTAACGTTTACCTTATTCACGTTTTTTAATTCTTGTTTTATTTTTTGTGCCATGTACCACTTATGTAAATAAACGGTTACAAAAGCTCACGATAAAAAGTAAACATCATGAAGACTAATGATGAAGAAACAATCAATTTTTCAAATTATTATAACTATCATTAAAGAAATGCATGCAATGATAAATTAAATTTGGTTTTAAAAATATAACACCGCAAGATAAAAATGAAAATTCAATAAATGATTGCAATCGAGAAAAGCCCTAACATAAATTAATGCTAAACTAAAAGCTAAGTCTTACGTGTAAAATAAATTTTAACAAGTTTACATTATTCCGCATAACTAATAACATTTGCGATTCATCCCAAGTTATCAACTTGACCAGGTTTAATTGCTACTCATTCGGCAAAGCTGGTGCAATTAACGAAAATTTTGTGACTTTTTTCAAATTATACAAGTGGATATTTATTTATATTTATGCGGGTCTTTAATTTCTGCTACTCTTGCGGGCGAATCGATTAGGCAATAACGATGTTTGGTCAAATTATTTACATGCTGGTCGAATTTCAACGTTTGTGGTGGGAATATGTTAAAAATTGCGTTAATCAAATAAATTTTTCCATTTAACAGGAAATGAAACTAAGAAAACTGACTAGAGGATTTAACACAGTGACAATTGATTCAAAATGAATTAATATTTGTTAAAACTTTGGCAATTATATACGAAGGGAAGGCTCAGTGGTTGGTTTTAGAATATTTTTACTGATATCCGTAAAATAAAGGGTGTGCGACATAATCGTCACTTCACGACGGCCCTTGATAGACATCACACGCTGATTCGATTCCAACCTCTCGTCACAATACCAGTGGAATGTGTGAAACACTGCAAATCTAACTGGCCGAATATGAAAATCCAATGCGCAACAATTCGACGAATACGTGGCGAAAAAAACCCCTGCAAATGAGGCTCGCATCAACAAATATTACAATCCTTATGTCAATTTACCTTATGGCCAACGACGAAATTGGTGCAAAGCAGCTTCTGCTGGCGTCGAGCGAATTGTTGCAATGTGATTGCGACAGGATCCCGTCGTCAGTTTTTCCGCAATTTTAACTTTTTGATGAACAAAATTTTGCCGCACAATACAAGAATTTTGTTAGTTCTGATGCTTGTCCAATGAGAGAGGGTGAGGGTGATTCGCCGAAAGCGCTTAAAATCCAATGAAATTGTTTTTGCCGGCCCATTGATCTTAATTTACTCACGGCTCGTTCCACGTCCACCACGGTATTGAGTAAAATGACATTGCTCCGGTGATATTTGTCATCATGCCCGGAAGTGCTCTGTCGTCCATTGCAGGTGCCTTCAGAGATAACAGAACACTTCCTGGAATTATGGGGCGACCATAATCAATCGTCTATTACAAGTTCTTTTTTTAAGTTTTGGGTACAGGTAATAATCACTGGGAGCAAGGTCAGAACTGTAGAATGGGTGATACAAAATATCGAAGTCCACCTTGTGTAGGGCAGCCAACGCAACTTGGCACTTGTGAACAGGCGCGTTGTCGTGTAGACACCTTTGATCAATTTTTCTTGATACATGCTTTCAACCTCTCTATGATTGAAGCGTAGTATTCTCCTATTATAAATACGCCTTTATCTGTGCAATCTGTCAATAGGATCCCTTCTGAGTTCTAAAAGACTGCTCCATGATTTTACCAGCCGACTTTTTCATCTCGACCAGTATCTGTACTATACTGAACATGTCAAATCATGCTCAGTAAAGCACAAAAAGTAGTCATGGCCCTTCGACGACTCTTTCATTCCAGATACATTGATCAAAAGGTCGAAGTTATTTGTTACAAGACACTGGTGAGACCAGTTTTGACACATGGATGTCTGATCTGGTACAACCAGAGTGCTAGTACATTGGGAAGACTAAGAGTTTTCAAATGGAAATATCTTTGTGCATGTACTGGTTTGTTCAGAAAGCCTGAGACGGATTAGAAGCACTATATATCGAATAGAAAAATTTATCAAACCGCTAAAGTGACAAGAGTCGATATCTTTATACTGAAATTTCTTCGGAATCATATCACAAGATCTGTAACTGTGAGTGAAAATCCTTGGATTTCACAGCCGTTCGACCCTACAGACGGGTATATTGTGACTTGCCTCTATACTGGCTTCGTTCCTCCAAAAGCATTCGTGTATTTGGACATGAATCGTGACGAGGGTACTCGCGGACATCTCAGACGAAACATGCAACAACAAACGATTTCCCGTATAACATATTGCACATCATGGCGACAAGGTGTCAGGGGAACTTGTCCTGAAAAAGTTTGAAAACTAGTCCATCTCACCACGCCATATCGAAGGCTTTCTCCATATCAATGAGACATGCTCCAACACATTGTCTATCATTTAGTTTCCAACAGATGTCTGAGGATACTTTCGTTATTGCATGTGTGGTCGAATGCCTGGCACGAAAACCAAATTGGCAATTCGGCATCAACTCATATTCCTCAATGTGGGCGTTTAATGCTCTGTTGAGTATCACTTCAAACACCTTGCTGATGTTGGGCAGCAAGCTGATTGGGCGATAGCTTTTGGGGCATGAAGATTCTTTTCCTTTCTTCAAGATCGGAAATACCTTAGCCTTTTTCCACTCATTTGGGAAATATGAATTGCTCAACATGTTGCTGAACAATATGCAATAATTCCTAATAGCAACGTGAGGCAAATTTCGGAGAACTACATTTGGAATACCATCAGTAGCACATGATTTCTTATGTTTATCCTGCGAAACATAAAACACAAGTCTTCATAGCTGACAAAATAATGAATAAGATTCAAGCTCGGTATGAGGTCAGATGTTAATATTTCATTGAAATAAAGAATTGATTGGCCGTTCAGGCTTGATTTGAAGTCGGAAACTTTTGCTACAACGACCTCTGAAAGTATTTTATTCCCCCTCTCAGAGTTTGGTAGATGAATCAATCCAAAATCTGATCCAATCAGGGCAAGTTTATGCAATCCCTCACATATAATCCTGTTTCCATTTCTATCCGGAGTCGTACTATCAATTTCGATACCAGCCCTATAGAGAAGATTTATCTCATCACAATTGACTTCATAATTCGATACATTCACTCGAGACTTCCTACGGAATATGCTATTAACTTTCGCGAAAACGCCATCTGGGTCCTGTGGGCTAATCCCCCTCAGTTTTTCCGCCCATTGCTTGCTGACCTCACTCCTGAAGTTTGAACGGATTAATTTCCGGATATTCTTCAGGTGTAATTTCAACGAAGCCAATGGGGGATAATAAATAAATATTTTTGACACGTGTGAGAAGAAGGCTTTTCAATCTTTTTAGCCTTGCAATGGTTGGTGTTTCATATCCTTCTACATTGTTTCGATGTTTTATCATGGGAACAACTTCCTCAATCGTTTCCAACGTCAGCTTCTCTAACTTCGACAAATAGAGATCTATTTCATTGTTAGTCAGATTCCTGTCATTAAGAACCATTGAGCAAGCGTTGCCATAATCAGAAAGAGGACATTGCTTCTGGTACTCTCGATTAAACTTCTTTTGACACTTTCCTGAGTCTGTTTTTTTGAAATTCAATCGTTAATTTTCATGGTGAATTGGAATGAGGAAGAGATCATCCATTTGATGATTGATTTCCATTACAGTTGCGTTATGGTCGCTATCATAAGGAAGCACCTGCAGTTTTCGTTGAGGACTATTAAAGCTGAATTCAAGTCTTGCGTCAGCAATGCAGAGGTCCAAATATGAATTTGCCCTAGGGTATGTTTGGAACTCTGACCCATAGAGATTGTACCTGTATTCAATTTGGTTCTCTGTTATCCACGATTTCAGGAATACACCCATTGGATTATTGGTGGCGTTCAGCCATGATATATGCTTGGCGTTTTAATAATTATGGCCTATTCAATTCTCGTCCTTGAACTTGAGAAAATTTCGACCAGTTGCATAGGCAGAGGCGACGAAGAGGTTATCCTCACCTGGTAGTGAGATTTTGATAACGGACACTTCAAGAGATTCAAAGATTTTGAATTCGACTTTTTCAATATTTTGGAAACAATAGAGTCTTTGAACCAGTATCCCGGTGCTTCCTCCCCCATCACCGTTTACCCTATCGTTTCTTACGAATTCAAAATCCTTGAATGTCATGGAGTGTCATGAGTTGAGGTGGGTTTCAGTGAGAAGCATGATGTCAGACTTTTGCTTAACAATGAATTCAAGGAGATAATCACGTCGATGTTCTCTCCGATAAAGAATTTAGTTGCTTGTAAATTTTGAGAAGCAGCTCATTATTGCCACATACATTATTTATCGAATTTTCTGCTGGTCCTCTAGCGGCGAGTGCAAATGATACTCCGGGCTTGAAGCAGTTCGGAGCTGAGACACTGGGGTGTAGTTGTGTTTGCTTTGGGACAAATGTTACTCTCGCATCTTGATATCGGGAGCATCCTCGATATGATGCCGGATGACCAAACACACCGCAGTTAACATAGTATAATTTCTCTTTTGGCTCCGTCTGAGCAAATTTGCATTCACCGAGAGCATGCACGTCCTTGCATTTGGCGCATCGATAATGCATGGCGCAGTTGGCAACCGAATGTCCAAATCTTTGACACCGATAATACTGGTTGACTTCTCTTTTCTGGAGGCGTTCCCACCTCACCACTCGGAAGTTCAAGTATCTTATTTGTTGAAGAGCACCTGGACTGCTCTAAATTGAAATCTGCACTAAATAACGTGGTAAATTTTTTTTTCCACCGTCGATCTTCTTGTCGCGAAGGGTTTAACGGAAATGCTTCTTCTTTGATCACCTGAAGAAGATCGACGGTATCTTATCCGCAATCCAACCCTTCAACAAAATGGTCTGATTCTTCTCACTTTTTGGGGTATAGGTGAAGTGCGGAACCTCCCCATAATTCAGTGCATTTTTAGCTGATTTGAAATCAACCAGTGATTTTATTCTGATTGTTAATTTTTTGGCATTTATTCTTTAATCTCGAAATTGGTTAAGTTATTTTCGGCTGCCAATAGCCGAACCATATCCTTTCCGCTCTAACCGAACACGTTAATTGGCGAAACTTTCTCTGTATTTTTCGAAACTTTTTGAGAAGGACCAGCAGAACTGCGAGCTGGTTTCTTCTCCTTAGTATTATTTATAAGTAAAGGATAAAATTATCATTGTTATCTTGATTAGCATTACCTTCAATACTTTCTTCAACGTCCATTTCTTGTTGAAGTCCGTATAAAATATCTTCGTTTTTATCCCCCGCACTGACGTAACTAAAATAAATTAAAAAAATATTAATTTGAAAAGATAACAACATTTTTGAGCAAATATATAGTCAATATCAAATTTAATAAGAATTTTATCAATTAAATTTCTTATTTCACTTAATTTTTTCATTAGACAACTAAAAATTCTCTATCAGAGCTGGAAAAACGCGAACGACGAGCAATGGAACGAAAACTTTCCGAAATGGAAGAAGAACTTAAGGTAAGTGGGGTGTTTTGTTTATTCTTTCTTTTTGATAATGTTACGAAATTCCACAAATGCAAAGCAAATAAAAAAATTAATTCAATGTTTAATAATATTTTGGGCAGTATGAAACATCTGTTTAGGATATTTTTCAAAATGCAAAACTAAACACTAGAATCCAATACGCTTATTTTTACGAACATGTATTATACACAATTATGTGTTTGACCACTTTATGTTTGATGTATGCAACATTATTAATACAATTTGACCGCAATTTGTTGAACTACGACTACAAATCCTACTTTTTTTTCTTTTGGTGGATAAAGAATATCGTTTTGTATCGAAGATTTATTTTTTCTCTTTTTGTGAATGTTTTATTTGATTTTTTTAAATGCAATTTTATGTACAATCTGAATATGTGTTGTATTTTAAGCCATCTTTCATATTCATGAAATCGCCACGCCAAGAATCAGATCATTGAAATAAAACGAAATACTCTGCACACACACATACATGGTCATATTTTACGTGTATACTTTTCTGTATTTTAAAATTTAACAATCACTATAAACAAATATAATTGTTCCAAGCCGTTCCACTTACTCGTATGACATGATTGTTGCAAAAATTGTTATTTTGCTGTACAAAATTTACGTACATCTACTTATGACAATAGCATACTTTTATTTTCGGATACAACCCTAAGGTTAAAATACGTTAAAAAATTAAAAAATCAATTAAATTATTCGTTCAGTTTAAATTCTTAATTGTTTTTTGTTCCTTTGCCCTATTTGTTTCAAAACAATTTATGAATAACTGGAAACCTTAAGGCAGTATTTCATGAGAAATTGCAATCGTTGTGAGTTCCATTTCATACACAAAATTATCTTAATTGGTTCAAGAAACTTACTCAGCCTATTTCCTGAAACTAAGGTAAGTTTAGTTCAAAGTCTTTATTTTTTTTTATTTTTTATTTTTAACGCAAGGCAAAACTCGTGTCTCAGAAGTCTTAAGGTAAGCACGTCAGTTATGCTTGATAACTTTTTTGTGACATGCTGCAAATTTCCTTGGAATTATTTTTATTTGTATGTTGAGTAGTTGGTGCTTATGAAACGTTTTTATTTCATTACTGTGTATGACAACGTTTCAAAAATTGAGCCACTCTGATAATTTTTTTATGATTCGGTTTATATTTATTTTAGAGAAATCTGAAATTTGCCTAGCAGTGTTTTATGTTCAAAAACGCATTCATGTTTGCTATTTTTAGAAAGACTCAAAATAAATGGCATTGAAACAGTTTTTTTTAAAGTGATTCTCCAATGCTTAAAAAAAGCGAAGACCACGTGAAGAGACCGTTTAATGCTTTTTTTAATACTTTTGAGCATTGAAATGCGCTTAAAAAGTCTACTTGAAAAAAAGTTCTGTAAATATAGATATGAATTTTTACATAGAGCTTAAAAAAGGAGCTCTAAAGTCAAATAAAAATTAAAAAATGACTTTTTTCTATAACATTGCGTTTTTGTTAGTAAAAGTATAAAATTGTCCGATCGCACTATGCCTTCCGCAAGTCCAACTGATACAAGCCTTAAGAGCGCTTGTCTTTAGTGCACACGTTTCCATGGTCAACTCTCATTAGTGGCGTTGAATAAATTTCCATGGTTTTCCTGACAGACAAAGAGCTAATCGTAAGTCCGTATGTCCACCCGAGTTCTGAACAAGAGACTAAAAAGTTATATGGTCACAAATTGTGGCGGACCGCACTACATATCGAATCCTGTTGGCACATTCCATCGAGAAGATATAATTATTGCTATTATTTCAAAAGACGGATAAATCGCTACTTCTTTTGTATTCCTATAAATGTAATTTGAAGCTTATTTTTCTAGTGGAAATTGATTCTAATGGAAATTTTCCAAGCCAATATATGTACACGTTCATGGCTTCTTTCGTATTTATATTAGAGCTGATCATGCGACCATTCTTCTTCAATATGTAACGCTCCTGCAATAGTTCGTTTGCCATGTTATCATTAATCAAGCCTGGCCATGGCATCTAGGATTAATCTCCTTCAATCATCACGTTTCTGCGACCTCGTTTTATCTTTGTTTCTACATGGTCCGCCCTTTGAAACGTGCATACGAGGGCTGCTCAAAAAGTAATGATAAATACGCTCTGCAGAAAAAAATGTATGTTCTATCTTCCAAATTTATATGCTCCTATTTGAAGTATTTTCCCTCAGTTCTAATATACTTTTGCCATCGTTCCTGCCATTTTTCGAACACGAACGCCAGGTCATCTTCCCTGAGCTCTTTGCAGCGCGCCTCCACAGCTTGATAACCTCGTAATTGTTTTTGAAGATCCGTCTCCTGAGCAAAAACTTGAGTTCAGGAAACAGCTACAAGTCACAGAGCGAAATTTGGACTGCCCAGTAGATGGGGGTATAGTTACGATGCCTCGGGCGTTCAAGAAATCCACTACAGTGCAAACGACGTCCTGCCTCGCGTTGCCATGATCATTGTGCACAATCAAAAATGCGCTGCTAATTGAAATGTCTAAGACTGTGGCAAGCTCACTAATGGTCATTCGTCAAACTTCGCGAATAATAGCAGCTGCTGTATTCTGTAAAATCTCGATCGTCCTTCGCGCAGCTCGTCGAGGATGCCCTCTCTACCGTCCTTGAACGGTTTGTACCATCTGTAGAAACTCACTTGGTTCACAACATCTTCACCATATACCTTAGTTAATAATTCATATGCGTCTTTTCGGTTCTTCTCGAGCTTTACTACAAATTTCACGTTTCAATGTTGCTCTAACCTTTTATTCATGCTAGACATGGTAGGCGAATATTTAACATACTGTCACGTGTTATAGTTCACGGCCGATAAGTTTAATGTCTCGGGAAAGTGAAAACGCACTGTCTTTTAAATTAAGCTAAAAGAGTTTATTTACTAGGAATGCACAATAATTAACTTCACTATTTTACAAATCACACTTTAGTTTACTTTTCACTTGTCCTATCAATTAATGTTTCAAATGTCTTCAAACATATTACGAAAAAAACCTTTACTAGTGAAGTAAAGGTTTTTTTCGTAATATGTTTGAAGACATTTGAAACATTAATTGATAGGACAAGTGAAAAGTCAATCAATATCGCCTTCGATTCGCGCTCTACACTTATCGCAGTTTTCACTATCGCAGTTTTTACTGCTACTATTGTACATCCTCCATTCATTAAGCTCAGCTTTATATAGGGTCTCTAGTCATTCAATCCATTTCTCGTATATTGTTGTGATGTTCTGACGAGAACTACCTGGAATATTCGAGCAATTCTGAATACCCATAGTGACGTCACATTCAGATATTGATCATAGATCTACTTGGTCTATTCTTGTGTTACATTCGTTTACTTTTCTTGGTTGCTGCTTTTCAATCAATATTGATCATGATGTTATTAAAAGTTGCGACAGTAGCTCCCAGAATTGTTTGGACAAGTAACACTGCCCCCACCTCAATTATTTTCGCCTCAAAAAGATGTGTCGCCAGTTGTAGTTAAGCCTTCCTTGATGTAATATGGGGCAAGAGGGTCCAGGTGCACGATTTTCATTTTGGCTCTCGGCTTACGGTGTTCCTGTATGCGATGTATTACGTCGTATGGTCCCTCCCAATTATGCTGCACCTTCGGAGACCTACCCTTCCGCCGCTGTGGGTTGTATAGCCACAGCAAGTCATCTTGCTGGAAGCCAGTAGAATATGACTTTAGATCATACCTAGTCCTCTTGCGGTCAGTAGCCGATTCGAGGTGTTTTCGCACTGTCCGATGTATCTGGTTCAACCGTTGCCTTAGCTCACTTGCGTACTCCGCGATCGTTTGGGGTTCTTCAGGGGATGTTCCGAACTTTATAAAAGCCGGTAGACGAATAGCCTGTTTTGCTCGTTTTCCGTATTCCCAGCAGCTCGCACATTTCGCCAAAAACTAATGACTCAAAGTTTCGGCCTTGATCCGAATGTATTGTAGTATGCCATACCTACTGACCCAATTTAACACTAGCTGTTTGGCTACAGTAGTTGCTTCCTGACCTAAGATACTGCATTTTCGATCCTCCGGACTTATCATTAATTTGAATTTATTCTTCTTCTTCTTAGCACTACAGCCCCTCTCGGGCCTTCGCTTCCTGCAAACAGCGCCTCCAACTGTCTCGGTCCATTGACCGCGTCCTCCAATTCCGAAATCTGAGCAGCGATGAATTGTCTTCGTCGACCGAGTCAGACCAGTGTTTCCTCGGTTTCCCCACTGGCCTCCGACCTTCAGTTCTCCCAACCAATTTGAATTTATTAGATGTTCCTTAAGTTGTTTCTTAAAAACCAATAATGAGTTTACGTTTTTCACAGTTTCTGGAAGATTCTTGTATATACGCAGAGCATCATTCGTCGCATCGTTCTTTAGTCGATCAGTTCTAGCGTAAGGTATTACAAAATTGTTCGCATTTCTTGAATTATATGGATTTAATTGTGATACATTTATAAAGGGTTTCATTCCGATTCACTGGAAATTAGACATTTGAAGATAAACTTAGCTTTCTTCATAGTAATGATTTGACTGAAGGTGAGTGCATTGGTTCGTTGATACACTAGTCTTGTTGGAAGGTTTAGAATATTTTTATAGGCTTTAGCTAGCATCCTGGATATAATATTAAGGTTTTGCTTAGACGATTGACTCCAAATGACCACCGCATAATATAGCTTTGTCATTACAAATGCATTTAATACAAGTTTCTTTATATGCATTGGAAAACCTCCATATCTTCTCAACACTCATATCATTGGTGCTAGTTGTCTCCTCAAATAATTTATGTGTGGCAGCCATGTCAAACGATGATCTACGGTAAGACCGAGATATTTAATTTCAAACAGTCTTTGCAAGTTTTCGCCGTTAATTTGTAGGTTAACTTCTATGTCAACTGATTATTTAGATACTTTGCTTCCTGCAAACAGCGCCTACAACTTTCTCGGTCCATAGACCGTGCCCTCCAATTTCGAAATCCGAACAGTGATGAACTGTCTTCGTTGGTCGAGTCAGACCAGCGTTTCCTCGTTTTCCCCATTGGTCTCCGGCCTTCAGTTCTCCCAAAGAATACCTTTTTGGATATCCATTGTTCGTCCATACTATTCATGTGTCCAGCCCATTGCAGTTTCCGCAGTCTGACAATCGTTGAGGCCTCAGGCTCGTCAAAAATTTCATACAGCTCATTATTATATCGAATTCATCATTGGTCCCCGTCTAGCTTGGCTCCAATTATCCGCCTCAGGACCCGTCGCTCAAAGGCGTTCGATATGTTTGCGGATGCTTGGGTTAGGGTCCATGTTTCAGACCCACTCTTGTTTATGGTCTAAGAAATTCAAACAAAAATAATTATCATCAGGCTGACTCGAACTTCGGACTTCCAAAGATAGAGTCATATACACATCTTATCAAACTACAAATCTTGATTTAACTCAAGAAGATTCCTATAATTTGTGTTTGTAATCGACTCTTTCCTAGCGGTATGCTCTTTGTGTTATAAGTGTTTGAGATTAGAACAAAGTTTCTGCTGTCTTTCCTTTCTGAAGCCATGTGTGTAAACAGTTTCCGCCTCCATTCAAAATTGTATGTACTCGTCAATGCATCCTGTTGACCGAATGAATTGGAATAAGAAAGCCTGTATCGGTGAGTCTTTGTATATCTAAAGGAGTAAGCCATGAATTTTTTCGAGACAATTATGGATGTGTTATCAAAACGCAGCCTTTAACAGGTCTAAAAGCCTACTATTTAATACGCCTGCAGTCTGCAGATAAGCTGGTCTTCATAACTTTTCCAATGTCAGTCTGTACGTTAAATTATTTAAAGCGAGTCAGTCACCATGCAAACATTCCCATAAAAATGAGCCCGTCTTGTAAGCCACGCAGTGTACTCATAATAGTTAGAGTGCTCACTGGTTCCAACCCCGTCGGTGACAACGAGGTTCGTTTTCAATGATTCTTTAGATGGTCTATAAGCCCGTTCAGTTATGATACGTACCGGTTTAAAATGAGAACGTATCACGGCTGGGTGGACGGATAAACGGCTAAAGTATGGTACTGACCATATCACCTTCTCAGTTGCCAATTGCCTAACTACCTCTAAACCAATTGCCTAACTATCTCTAAACGATGACCCAATAAGAGCTGTAATGCTAAAGCAATAATGTTAATTAACAAGGATATGTCAGATTGCATGATTTGCTTCCGATGATTTTTGATTTTTTTGAGTCAAATAAAATCATTACCTCAATATTTTTTTGTGGTAGGGAGGTGAATGCCCATTTACGCACAGAGTGTGGGACTCCCATGCTCGCAAGAGGGCGACTGGAATACCTACTAAACATCTCCCCTGTCAACCGGAGAACCTAGCCTGGGACCGCTTGACACATTACTTCGGGCCAGGTCTCGTTTTGTTACGCAGTGAGGCGCCTTTAAGCTAGGAGGGAACACCCAGCTTGAAGGCGCCTCACGGCGGAAGGGGAGAGGGGAAGAGAAAGTGCCAGACAAGTGATCCCCCAGCCTCAACACCCGCGGCTGCTGTGAGTCCCTTTTATCTTTTAGGACTGCCCGAACATAATGTGCCACCTGGTTCAGATAGAAGTCAGTCTCACCTTGCCTTCCATTTAGCCACGGTCTCACATCCGGAATGAGGCGTGCAGTCCGCCTTCCCTTCGTGCAATTCACCCAAGACTGCTGCCAATCTTTGAGTGAGTGCTGTCTCTCTTCGCGGACATTCATCTCCCTCGCATCCTCGTTTCGACCCAGATATATAGAGCTGCGCTCTCTAGCAAGGATGCTGACAGATATCACGCCTGCAATGACTTTCACCGCCGAATCAGAGATTGTCGGATACGAAGATGCCATCCTCAGCGCTCCTCTTCTCTGTACCTGCGCCAGGCGTTTTCGGTGAACCTCCTTACTGAGAGCGTCGCCCTACACCTCTGCTCCGTACAGTAGCATTGACCCTCCTCAATATTGGGTTACTTGATGACTTGAAATAAAATATTTGATTCAGTTTGGACGATTTTGAAGACCAGCTGCATACACAGGAAAACAAAGCTCCAAGCATACAAATCTGTGATAAGACCTGTGCTATGCTATAGGTGTGAAACATGGACCATAACCCAAGCAACCATAAACATATTGGACGCCTTCAAAAGACGGGTTCTGAGGCGAATAATCCCAGTGAAGCTAGACCGGGACCAATGGCGAATTCGATACAATCATGACCTCGATAAAATTTTTGAGAAGAAGATTAAAATTGCATTGCAATGATTGGTGTTGTTACTTTTGGTGTTTGTTGTTTTGAACGATATACATACTTGGAATTTCCTCAACGAGGGCGCAAATAATAACAGTAGTGACAGTAAATTAGAATATTTTTTGGATACACTGATGTTAAAACTGAGCAATAATCAAGGAGGAACAAGTAAAAAAATACGTATACCAGAACGCGAAAAGCAGTTAAAATAGCAGTAATGCAAAGTAATTCTGAGTAATGCTGTGAAATGTAGCAGAACTGATGCGTGATCTCTTAATAATTGTTCTGTCGCTACTGAAACACGCGACAAAAATGTGTCCCCTTCTGGCCCAAAAGCCGAACGAATCTTAATTGTACGTCTCCATTAGAACAAAAGCGACAAATATACTCTTTAAAGAGAATGAATACATCAAGCAATTTTCAGCGACTTTCGAATTATATTGACGATTCCCTTCCTCACCGTGAGTTATCATTTATAATCTTCTTCTTCTTACCACTACAACCCCTCTCGGGCCTTCGCTTCCTGCAAATAGCGCCTCCAACTGTCTCAGGTCAATTACCGCGCCCTCCAATTTTGAAACCCGAGCACTGTCTTCATCGACCGAGTCAGACCAGCGTTTCCTCGGTTTCCCCACTGGTCTCCGGCCATCAGTTTTCCCAACGAATATCTTTTTGGGTATCCGTTGTTCGTCCACACGATTCATTTGGCCAGCCCATTGCAGCTTCCACAGTCTTACAAGCGTGGAGACCTCCGGTTCGTCGAAATTTTCATACAGCTCATGGTTGTATCGAATTCGCCATTGGTCCCCATCTAGCTTCGCTCCGATTATTCGCCTCAGGACACACCAATTTTTTGTGTATTTCCCCTCCTTGAGCACCCCTAGAATCAAAAAATGTCAGTTAAAGACATGTTTTGGAAGACTTTTCATTTGATATTCATATCGGCTACCTTTGATGGAATTTTTTTTCGGGAGACACTCCCCTATATTGGCAGATCCCCCTTAAGCACCTTGTAAAATTTTTTTGCTTTTTGAAACTCTGCGTGAAAAAGTGCTGTGACACACGGACGAACGGACGGTGCACAGGCAGGCGCGATTTTAGTAGGGTTTTGTAAAATTATTTTACAAAACCCTAAAAACGACATCATTTATACACCTAAGCATCAATAGAAATCATTAGTAATTTATAGAATCGCCATCATTTTTAAATACCATCTTCACCATTGAATCATTCAGGTTTTTTAACGTTGCCTTACTGACGTCTTGCCACGCTGTATTAATAGCCTCTTTGGGCTCAGATACCGTTTCATACTATCAAGTGTTGTCGTATATGTCACGCATCATTATTCCCCAAACATTTCCAATGGGATTAAGGACCGGGGAGATGGCTGGCTACTACAGAGTTGGAATATTTGCCCTAGCTAACCATTCTGTCGTTGACTTGCTTCGATATATTGACGGGTTATCTTGTTGAAATAATAGCTTAGCGGAGTGTTAACGACGGAAATAAGGCTTAGAATGTGATTCTAATAGAAGCTGCTCGTTCGATGCAACACAATAGCCGGAGCAACTTTTTCCTATCCACTGTATGCTGCCCATCCCATAACGGAACCACCTCCTAAATTCCTCGTGGAGAAATAGCACGGCTCACTCCGAAGATCATGCCAATAATACCGAAAGCCAGCGGGGCCATCTAAAATAATCCTTTTTTCATCGGACCAGACAATCGGATATATGTACAGGGTTATCCATTTCGTGGTAGGAAAGTATAACCCTGCCATTTGACATCTGTCAGAATTAAAAGTCATCCAAAGCGTGTTTTTTTAGTTGAAGGTTTGTCATTTAGAAATATGGATCGTTTAACAGTCAAAGAACGCGTTCAAATTATTAAATTTTATTATAAAAACGGTGATTCTGCTGTATCAACATTTAGGGCTTAACGAGCCGATTACGGTCGACATAATCGACCTACACAGCAAACAATTTCGAACACAGTGAGAAAATTTGAAGAAACTGGATCGGTTATTGATATTGCAAGGCCTGTGCATCATCGCAACATTCGTTCTGCTGAAAATATCGCTGTCGTTGCTCAAAGTGTGGAGAGAGACCCGAATTTGTCGATTCCTCGACGTGCTCAATATTTGGGCTTGTCTTACGGCTCATTGTGGCGTATTTTCCATTTGAATTTGCATCTCCATCCGTACAAAATCCAACTCACTCAAGAATTTAAGCCTCAAGACCATACACAACGCAGAATGTATGCGAATTGGGTGATTGAACAACAAGCCATTGATAACGATTTTTCGGACAAAATTTTCTTTCTTGATGAGGCTCATTTTTCGCTCAGTAGTTACGCAAATAAACAGAATTGCCACATATGGGGCTCTGAAAATCCTCAGGTGATCGCAGAAAGGCCTTTGCATCCGGAAAGTGACCGTTTGGTGTGCATTATGGTCTGGTGGTGTTATTGGCCCGTATTTTTTTGAAAACGATCAAGGAAGAGCCGTTACAGTCAATTCTGACCGCTATGGACAGATGTTAACCAATTATTTTTGGAGAGAAATTGAAGATTGTGATCTGGAGAACATGTGGTTCCAACAGGATGGAGCTACAAGCCACACAACACAGGCTAATCGAGCACTTTTGCAAGAGAAATTTCCAGGACGCGTAATTTCGAAATTGAGTGATGTCAATTGGCCCGCAAGATCCTGTGACCTAACACCTTTGGATTTCTTTTTATGGGGCTATGCGAAAGATCGTGTTTACGCGAACAATCCTCAAAATCTTGAGCAGTTGAAAGCCAATATTCGTGAAGTTATGGCCGAGATATTGCCGGAAATGTGCCGATAAGTCATTAAAAGTTACCTCAAAAGGAATGAGGCCTGTAAGAGGTCCCGTGGAAGACGTTTGAATGATGTTGTGTTTCACGTATAATGGCAAGGTTCAGTCTTTATATTGAATAAAAAATAATTTCGTTTCCATCTGAATATTTTGTGTGTTTTCTTTAGCTTTACTTTCCCAAGCGTAAAATGAATAACCCTTTATATATCAAGCTTGTAGAGCTGACAATAAGAGGGTACGTTATTGAACCTTAGACCATTCGTGCATGTGTGTCCAATGAAACTTTATCTCGGCGAACTGATAGCGGGGTAATTTGTGATGAGACTGCATTTTAGCCAAGTGCGTGCATTGTTTCAATATCCTGTGCACGGTACGTTTGGACGAGGGTGGGTCGACCTCACCTCTAATACGTCTACAGCTCTTCGTTGTTTGAGAAGTGCCCTGAAATTTTTAATGCATCGATGGCCGCCTTTTCCAATAGCGAGAGCTCCTTTCCTCTCCCCATTTTTGACGGAACCCAAATTTTTCAAACTAATTTATGCGTTGTCGATTAGCACACAAATGATTGTAAACGACTGGCGTGCTTACATTTATGCCTCTTTTAATTTTTTAAAAGTCCCCTCATGAATGTGAGATACGAGGGTTTTTTTTTTTGTTTTTTTTTACAAAAAATGCTATATTACAGGAACATGTAGCCTTCTTCTTCTTTCTCCTAGCAATAAAACTCCTCTCGGGCCTTCGCTCCCTGCAAATAGCGCCTCCAACTGTTTCAATCCAAAGACCAAGTCCTCCAATTTCGATATGCGAGCAGCGATGAATTTTCCCCGTCGACCGAGTCAGACCAGCGTTTCCTCGGTTTCCCCGCCCTTCAGTTCTCCCAACGAATATCTTTTTAGGTATCCGTTGTTCGTCCATACGATTCACGTGGCCAGCCTATTTCAGCATCCACAGTCTCACAGTCGTTGAGATCTCCGGCTCGTCCAAAAATTTATACAGCTCATGATTGCATCGAATTCGTCATTGGTCCCCGTCTAGCTTCGCTTCGATTATTCGCCTCGGGACCTATCGCTCAAAGGCTTTCAATATATTTGTGGATGCTTGGGTTAAGGTGCATATGCATAGCATACCACATATCTTATCACAGATATGTACTCGTATACTTGGAGCTTTCTTTTCCTGTGTATACAGCTGGTCTTCAAAATCGTCAAAAATGATAAAATATTTTATTTGCGAGCTGTATTCTTTGGCGTAGTTCGTCTCTTTGATTGTTGGTCCTCTTTCTTTGGCGCCTAAATACACAAATTCGCTCACATTTTCGTGCTAGAATATATTCGACAAGTGTGATATTTTGTGTTTTTGAGGTATTTTTCCTCGACTGTGTCATGAGCTTTGTTTTATTCTTATTGATTTGTAGTCCTACTGCTTTTGCTTTGCTGTCGAGCTTCAGGAAGATTTCTTTTGCATTTGTGAATGACCGTGACAAAATGTTGATGTCGTCCGCATACGCTACTACTTAGCTCGACATGTATAGTAATGTACCTCGTGTATCGACGGGAAGCTTCCTTATGACGTACTCAGGGGCCAAATTGAATAGCAATGGGGCCAGCCCATCTCCCTGCTTGAGTCCGATATTTGTGTTAAAGGCATCGGTGAGTTGGTTATTGATGCGGATTCGGGAGGTCGTCGACATCATTGTCATTTTGGTAAGATGGACTAATTTGGCTGGGATGCCAAGGCAAAGCATTATTTGGTACAGTACGTTACGATCAATACTGTTGTATGCTTGCTTAAAGTCAACGAAAATTTGGTGCACGTCTATGTTGAACTCCCAGTATTCCTCAAGTACCTAGTTGACTGTGAACAATTGGTCTTTTGTCGATCTACTTGCTCTAAAATCACCTTGATACTCCCCAATAATACTGTTGGTGTATGATCCGATTTGATTTTCTAGGATCTTTGCAAATATTTTGTACGCCGTACAAAGTAGTGATATGTCTCTATAATTTTTTTACTGTAGCTTGTCACCTTTTTTGGGGATAGGGAATATAATTGATTGGCTCCGCTCTTTCGGCATATGTTCCTGTTGCTAAATGTACTGGATGAGTTTGTGAATAGCTTTATGAACACTGCTGCCACCATTATTGATGAGCTCCACTGAAATCTCATCGATGCCCGGCGCTTTATTATTCTTTTGGGATTTGATGATGGAACAAACTTCATCCGGAATTGGTGAGACCAATAGAAGATCTCCGCGGAAAAATAGGCGCCCAATGTGCGGAGGATTAAAGAGGTTCTTGAAATATGATGCCCATCTTTCCTTAGTCGTGGGCTCATCAGCAATGATATTGCCGATGTCATCAGGACAGAGCGTGGTTTTGGGCTGATAACCACGTTTCAGGCTTTTCACTACATTGTATGCTTGTCTTGTGTTGTTGCTCTCTAGACCTACATGGATGCTTCTCAATTGGTCGTCATAGTATTTTCTTTTCTTAATTGTAATTAACTTATTCGCTCTTTTTCTGAGATTTTCATATTGTTCTCTCTTCCTCCCAGTTTGCCTGTCTATATATTCTTTGTACGCTTGATTCTTTTTGTCTAACACATTCTGGCACCCATCATCGAACCAATTGTTTTCCTTGCGCCCAATGTATATATATATATATATATATATATATATATATATATATATATATATATATATATCTATATATATATATATATATATATATATATGTATATATATATATATATATATATATATATATATATATATATATATATATATATATATAGTAGAACTTGGATAATTTGAACTTCAAGGGACCCGTCGAAAAATTCGAATTAGAAAAGCTTTTAGGAAACGCTAAAAATGCGTGCATGATCTAACAGATAAAACTTTATTACGTAAATTTAAGGCATTTCATTTACGAATTCATGAAGAAGTCCGGGATCTTCATTTGTTTCCTAGAATTAAGCATATCTGTCGTAATGAACGATTCTAACTGATTCAATGACTGAAAAATCGACTCACTTACTTCATTTCTACTTTTTAAAAATTGCTTGAGCTCATCAACTTGATTTTGCTGCTTCAGCCGTACTTCGAATTTGCCTTTC
Source organism: Odontomyia ornata (assembly GCA_963969285.1). Classification (NCBI taxonomy): domain Eukaryota; kingdom Metazoa; phylum Arthropoda; class Insecta; order Diptera; family Stratiomyidae; genus Odontomyia; species Odontomyia ornata. Next base: position 233,701,699 of record OZ017741.1, on the reverse strand, counting down.
TTCATGATTGGATATATTGTCGCCATTTTGATTGCCGTTGCCGATTACTTCAGTGATGATGTTCGCTTCAGTAAGCGCCACACATCGCAACATCGTCGTCTACGTTAAGCAGGATCTAACATAATATCCTCCCAACTGTTAACTGCAGGCACAACTTCAATTACAGATTGGTTCGCACTTTCACTTTCTGCTTCTTAAAAAAAAACTAGCATTCTTGAAATAGTTCTTAATTGTTTCTTGTGACACTAGATACGTGAGGTCTGAAGGACATCAAGTTTAGTTTTGAGATAAGTGAAATCTCTTGTGAGAGTATTCTCAGCCAAAAAACGCCGGTAAAAATGTTTGAGGTTTTTTATGATGCCCTGATCCATAGGCTGAATGACTGATGTCATATTAGCGGGGAAAAATATAACTTTCACATTGTCCATAAGCGACAGGCTTTTGTGAGCAATGCAATCGTCTATGAAGAGTAAGATCTTCGGTTTTTCTTTTCCAAATTTTTCATTGATTTTCAGGAGCCACTTCTCAAAAAGGACACTTGTCATCCACGCCCGTGCACTAAATTCATACTTTACTGGTTTTGACTTTACTTTTTTGAAACAACGAGGATTAGCAGATCTTCCTATCATTAACAAAGGCAGTTTTTCAGAGCCAGCCATGTTTGCTCCGACCAAAAGCCTTACTCTTTCCTTGCTGAGTTTCCCGCCATGACTTTTCTCGTCTTTAAAAGCAAGCGTTTTATCAGGGGTGCACTTGAAAAATAGACCCGTTTCGTCAGCATTAAAAATGTTTTCGGGTTCCTTGTTCTAGATCATCTCTTCTTTCATTGTCCTGGTATATGCTGATTTCCACTTCCCTAATCGCCGCTACCTTTTCAGCTAATGTTAGTGATTTGTAAGCCCACGAGTTCACAATGACATCTTGGTTCAATGTTCGTTCAACAAAAACAATAAATCTGATAAAATCAGTCTCACAAATAACGAGACCACCAGGCGCACAACAAAAAACAACCAATAATGTAAAATTCAGTCCTATGCAAACTGAAACACTACACGCACTATAGATAAATTGTCTGTTGGCAATGATTGCTCGAGTGATCGGAAGGGGAGGCAGTGAAGACACTGAATATGCACAAAAGTGACTTTGGAAAGAAGGGGGGCTTTGACTTGACCATAACGACACGATTGTCTCCCACGTCAACATAAAATAAGCCCATGTAGCTCTTGGGGTATCCTCGAAGATAGGAAAGAGTAAAGCTATCTTTGAGGATTCCCGCCCATGGACACTTTTGGCGAGCAAACTGTTCGAATTATCCAAAATAAAATCGACTAGTAGAAAATTTCGAATTAATGACGATTTCAAGTTATAGAAGTTCGAATTAGCGAAGTTCCACTGTATATACAGATATAGATTCACCAAGCAGGTAAGCTTCACATTTCATTCAAATCAAATTCACTCTACTTGCTTGGTTTCGTTTATAACAAGTTTTTGTTTGAGACCGCAAAAGCTCAACGATTTCAAGGTAATCAAGCCAGCTGAGTGAATATGTTTCTTTCATTCTGTCTATATCTTTTCTGTATTAAAAATAATCTTGAGTTTTATGTGGAAATCCAAGAAAAGATATTTTTATTCTTTTTCCCACTATTCATGTTACTTGACCCTGAACTTATCCGATACAAAAGTAAATACTACACACATATGTTTGAACCAGGAGATAAATTTTAAGATATGGTAAGCAGAAAGATATAAATCAAGGTAAGGAGAAATCGAGTTCATGGCTGCAAATGAATGATAGTTAAAATAAGAATTCAAGTTCATGTGAAAACGTGCGGGTGAAAATTGTATTTGAAATTCAATATTTTATTTTCGCTTTTTGACTAGTTGAGAATGTTAGTGATAAGCTCTCCACGTTCTTGAACCAATCATCAATGACACTTTTATCCACACATCATCATCCATCAATGTTTTGTTTTTGCTTTGCAACTACTTGCGACACATATCCTGTACTATACAAACACTTTGCACGGAAATCCTGATTAAGGATAACTAAAAAACTGTTAATAAAAGCCTGAAGTTATCTTAACTAATCGCAAAAAATAATGAAAATCAAACAATGAAATTTTTTCAAGACAAAAAAACATGTAAAACAAATGCTTTACTAAATTAACCATTTTTCGCATCGTATAGCAACTACAAAAATATAAGACTGAGAATGAACGACTGCGAGCTGAAAATCGAGCCTTAACTCGAGTTGTATCTAAACTTACCAACTCGGCTCAAAATCAACTGCAAAACAAGAAATAACGCGATTTTTGGATAATACTATACTCGTATATGTGACGTGATGAAATCAAATCATATCTGATATAAAAACGTTAAAAATATATTTATATCCTAGAACGTATACTTAAATGCACTTTCTGAGTGATAAGGAAACGTTTAAAAATTTATAGAGAAATTACAATGAAATCATTATTGCAAGCGTATCTTTGTATCTTTCTCATAATCGAAAAATTCATCAATATTCATCGTTCTTTGCATTGAATTTTGATATTAAGGATTAAGTGTACGCTTTAAACATTTTTCTTGCCAAAAATATAAATTCTTTGAATTTCATGTAAAGTTAGCGTCTAGCGCATTTAGTGTTAGAAAATGCAATTGAAATTGCACAAAATGAAAATCATCGTTAAGGATGTAAAGATGTGACGAGAGTGTGAATCCTGACTTATAGACGAAAATGACGAAAAAGATAAAGCAAATGGCGGAGAACGTTGATGCGATTGAATTCGGTATGGCGGTAAAAGAAAGAGTTTTTTTGCATTGTTTCCTTGAAGTTTTCCTGTAATCATATTAATGTGAACATATATATTTTCGTATAGTCGTTTATTCTGTATTACATCATGGTTATGTATTGTAAAAAATTTTGATACAGTCACTATGTTTTGTGTAGTCGAATGAGTCAGTTTAGCAAAATATGAGTAGAGCTTAAGACAACCTTCATTTTATACAGTCTCGTGAAGCGTTTACGATTATCATCTGCACTATTTTATATTTATGAATAATGTTTAATTTGTTCAAAATATGCATCTTTGAATACATACACGTTATTGTTGAAGTTAACAACTTTAAGGACGATAAGAAGGGAGAAACATACACGCACAATTTCATTTCGATGTGGAAAAATCGCACTCATCAGCTTCTTCTTATGATCAAATGTACAATTTTTAAAAGATGTTAATATATGAAAACAAATAAATGTTATGTTTAATTGATGAGTTTATTTTATGAATTTGTTGAAGCTATTCTACACTTGCAAAGTAGGATTATGACATTGTGACTTTGATTATGAATCTATGAACCCAAAATTATATTACAATCGTTAAATTTCCACTTCGCATACATGAAATTACTTTACTGTATTTTTAAATTTAATATTCTGCTTATGACTCTCCTCTTCTATCCAAATGCTTATACAGCTTTGTTTCCACTTTAATGTTCAGTCCTGGTTAATCTCTTTGCGATTATCGTTCAGTGCCGTTAACGAATGTCATCAATTGAGTCGGAACGCGATTTTCCGGCACAGATTTCGATTTTAGCAACAAGAGAAAATCGCGTGTAGGTAGCTCTATAGTAGTGTGCCGAGGGCAACTTAATGTTTAGTAAAATTTTGGCAAATTAACAAGATTAAGTGAGTAGCCCCATTCATCACGGAAAAGACGAATAAAATTACACAAAAATCGTGTAAATATGGGCCCAAATTCTTTTTGATACCTACAAATTTAATTTATTTTCTCATGAAAAAAGCAGTACAAAACTATTATAAAAAAAACAGTATTTCATAAAATAACACTATTTTACTGTTCAATAAAGTTAAATATTTCATAAATTATACTTGTATATCATTAATATTTCTGTCCCAGAGCATGTCTCATGTTAGAAAGAAAAGTTTATCATAATTTTTCCTAAAATTACGTTATATTTGAACATCGTTATAAAGTTATAAACTTTGAACTTAGAAACTTTCACAAGTTAATGTTCCTCATTTTGTTCAGCTTGATGTATATTAACTCTTAAAACATACTATGGTCGCGGCATGGGAGAAATCAGGCATATAGAACGTTTCGCAGTTATTGAGAGATGTACCGTGACGGACAAAAGTCTACGACAATTCCTTATATTGAGATACCTGTTAATTGGAAGCTTTAATCAAAAATCCATTGAAGTGCATTTTTCAGTAATGTAAATATATTTATAAAAAAAGATTAAAACTTTCCATACAAGAATTAAGGAGAAAATCCTAAAAACATAAAAATTTGAATGGACAAAAGTCTACGACAGTCAGTGTTGACAAAGTTATACACAAAAAATTTCCAACTAAACGTAACGGAATATCATCAGTATTTGTTTACTTGGTATTGTTATCATTCCGTATATGTGCTGCTGTAATTCTGTTTTAGTTTTATCGCTAGTATCTAACTGTAAGGACCGCAAAATGACATCGCGAAAAAAAATTTCTAGTGATATCCGAAATTTGGTCATACTCGTACAGTATAAAAACGACATTAAATCGTTCTCGCAAATCGCGAAATCACTGAAACTTAAACGAACTTCTATGTGTAAAATCATCAAAAACTTTGAAAACAGTGGTTCCATTGAAAATACGGCCGACCGAAAAAGTTGTCGCGCAGAGACATTAGTTTTATTCTAAAAGAAGTGAACAGTAATCCAAAAATAAGTGCTCCAGATTTGGCGAAACAACTGGCTACGGAAAGAAAAAAGGATGTCCATGTAAAAAACCATTACAAGAGCATTAAATATTAATGGGTTTCACAGTAGAGCTCCACGTAAAAAGTCCTTAATATCCGCCAAAAACCGACTTCTGCGTCTACAGTTCGCCAAGGCCCATATTGAGAAGAACAATGATTTTTGGAATCGCGTCTTATTCGTAGACGAGTCCAAATTCAACATTTTCGGAAGTGATGGTCACAGGTTATAATGGAGGAAAAAAAAACACGGCTTTAGAGGCCAACAATTTGATTCCTACTGTCAAGCACGGTGGAGGTAATGTGATGGTTTGGGGAGCCGTCGCTGCATCTAGGGTTGGCAGATTGGTTTTTGTTGAAACTACGATGAACCGTTATGTTTACAAGAACCTGTTAGAACAACATTTGAAGCCATCAGTGGAGAAGATGGGTCTTGGAGAGAGATAGATTTTTCAATAAGACAATGACCCAAAACATACAGCACTTTTCGTCAAGAACTGGTTGTTCTACTACGCTCCCAGGCAACTTATACGCCTCGGCAAAGTCCAAATTTAAACCCAATAGAGCATGCATGGGAGCTTTTAAACGGAAAATTCAAAAATGTCATATTAAAAATTAAAAATTTGTTGAAGGAAGCGTTTGTTACAGAATGGGAGAAAATCACATCTGTAGAAACTGCGAATTTAGTTGCCTCTATGCCCCGAAGACTGCAAGCAGTAATTGATGCGAAAGGGGGTCACACCAAGTATTAAGCCAGCAAAAATTTATAAAATTTCGGTTACGTTTAGTTGAAAATATTTTGTGTACAAGTCAGCCAGCACTGACTGTCCTAGAATTTTGCCCATTCATTTATTTATGTTTTTACGAATTTTTGTTTTTTGATAAATATATTTACGTTACGTTGTTTTTTGATAAATATATTTACGTTACTGAAAAATGCACATCAATTGATTTTGTTTAAAGCTCCCAATTGACCAGAATCTCAATGTAAGGAGTTGTCGTAGACTTTTGTCCGCCACTGTATATTTATTACATGACTACTACGTTACCGCCGTCACATGGCAACTAGTGACGATATTAGCATTACTTATATTCTTCCATTATATTAACAATATAATTAAATATTAACCACTGCGTTACTATGAAAAACAACACAAATGCTGCATTAGAGAAGAACACAAAAAGTAAAAGAAATAGTTCAAGAAGTCTTTTGTCTATATATACGGTTTTCCATTCGAGACATAACAATTTTGTATCTTTATATGAACGCACCCTTAAACTTTTTCAATAAACTGTCAATGTTAAAACGCTAGTTAAAGTCAACATTTTTATCATGGTAAAGTTCACGAACCAGCAACGTTTGGAAATTATTAAAAATTACTACTGAAATTCTGAGTCAGGTCGCAACTTTAGAGCGCTTTCCCCAATTTTCGGCCGTAATAATCGTCCCACCCGACAGGCTGTGCGTGCTCTAGTGGATAAGTTTGAGTCTAAATTTTCACTATTGGGCGTTCCGGTGCTAAAAGACGTCGTACCGTTCGAATCGAAGGAAATATCGCAGCCGTAAAATGAGCCAAATCAGTCGATTCCCCGCCGTTCTCAAGAATTGGGCATCGCTAAAACGATACTGTGGCTTATTTTGCGAAAAGATCTTGGCCTGCATGGTTACAAAATCAAATTGACTCAAGAAATAAAGCCGCTTGATCATTCGAAACTTCTCCAATTGGTCTCTGGTAAAACTTGAAGAAAATGAAAAATTTCATCGAGAAATCATATACAGCGATGAAACTCATTTCTGGCTCAATGGATTTGTTAATAAGCAAAATATGCGTTATTGGTCAGCAACAAACACACATGTCCTTCTGGAGACATCGTTGCATCCGCAATAAAATACTTTTTGGTGCGGATTTCATGCCGGAGATGTGATTGGGCCGTATTTTTCGTGGATGGAAACGACCGTCGTGTTACCGTCAATGGAGAGCGCTATCGTGTTATATTGGAAGATTATTTGTGGCCAGAATTGGATGAACTTGACATAAACGATATGTGGTTTCAACAAGATGGTGCCACTAGCCACACAGCACGCCCTACAATCGATTTATTGAAAGGCAAATTCGCTGAACGTATTGTCTCGAGATATGGTCCGGTCGAATGGCTGCCTCGTTCATGTGACCTGACGCCATTGTATTTCTTTTTTTGGGGCTTTATGAAGTCGCTGGTCAATTTCAATAAGCCAGCAACTTTAGACGAGCCCAAAGATACCATCCAACGCGATATTGCGTACGCATGAGTGGTGGGGAATCGGGTCCTAAGAATTGACCGCTGTAAACGGGCTCGTGGTAGCCATATGACCGAAATCGAATTTCATTCATAAAATGTAATGCTCCAATACACCAACAAAATATCTCAAATATTTCCTTCTTTTATTAAAAGATATAATTGTTATGTCCTTAATTGAAACCCCCTGTACTTTAGAATGGAACATTAGTGGGTTTTAGTTGTTTCTTAGGTTCGATTGATCTCGAAATATGACAAAGTCGCGTAGTGGTAGCAGTTAAGGGGTGTGTTTTTTAAGTTGCAATAAAAAGGTGACCTATCCAATTTTTTTTTAGATTTGCTCGAGAAGGATGCATTTTTTTTATATAAACGTCAAGGAAAACAGCGAAAAATTAAATTTCCAATCAGGATTGCACCTTCTAAAGCCAAAAAATTTTATTTAAAATAAAATACTCTCAAAAACCAAACCACTGAAAAACCGATTAAAGACAAATTTTTTATATTTTGGCCTGTGACTTTTCTCAGAGCGGAGTTATTGGGTCTATAACTTAATTCGTGCGGTTTACTAAGAGATGGCATAACTTGTATAATATTACATCGTTCCAATATTCCGGACCTGCGTTGGAAGGCTACTGTCATTGTGCGTCTTTGCAGTGCATGCCATTCATTTGAAGCGTTAACAACAATAATTTTTTTTCACTCAAATATGTCGAACTTTGTTCCTGAAAAAGTGATTTTGTGGGGAATTCTTTTTCATTACTTTATTATTAAGAAAACTGCTGCCGAAAGTCATCGTATTTTGGTGGAAGATTATGGTGAACATGCTCTGGCTGAGCGGACCCGCAAAAGTAGTTTGCACGATTTAAAAGTGGTGATTTTAGCTTGGAAGACGATGAATGTCCTGTGCAGCCAAAAAGGTTCGAAGATGAAGAACTGGAAGCATTACTCGATGAAGATTGTTGCCAAACACAAGAAGAGCTCGCAAAATCTTTGGGTGTCACTCAAGCAGCCATTTCAAAACATTTAAAAGCAGCTAGATATATTCAAAAGCAAGGAAATTGGGCTCCACATGAACTCAAGCCGAGAGACGTCGAAAGAAGGTTTTGCATGTCCGAAATGCTGCTGGAACGCAACAAAAGGAAGTCATTTTTGCATCGGAGTGTTACTGGTGATGAAAAATGGATTCATTACGACTACCTCAAGCGCAAAAAATCATATGTGAAATCCGGCCAACCAGCCAAATCAACGGCAACGCCGAATATCCATGGCGCGAAGGTAATGCTCTGTATTTGGCGAGATCTGAAAGGCGTGCTGTATTATGACTGCTAAAACCGGATGAAACCATCAATGGAGCACACTACCGAGCCCAATTAATCCATTTGAAGAGAGCAGTAGCTGAAAAACGCCCAGAATATGTGACCAGACACGAGGCAATAATTTTCCATCATGACAACGCTCGGCCCCACGTTGCTTCTCCGGTTAAGAACTATTTGGAAAACAGTGGATGGGAAGTTTTACCCCACCTGCCTTATAGTCCAGACCTTGCCCCTCCTGACAACTATTTGTTCCGATCGATGCAGAACGCCCTCACTGGAATACGGTTCACATCAGAGCAGGATATCAAAAATTGGGTTGATTCATTCTTGGCTGCCAATTCGGCGCAATTCTTTTGGGATGGAATCCACAAAATGCCAGAAAGATGGGAGAAGGTCATAGCTTTAGATGGGCAATACTTTAAATAATACTATTGTACAATTTTTTTCTTAAATAAACGTTCAAATTTTGAAAAAACCCGCACGAATCAAGTTATAGACCCAATACGTATAAATATTCACGAAGAAAAAGTTTGTGTTTCATGCATTAGAATGATATGTCGATGGAGTTTTTACGATAAACTCTAACCCAGATAAAGCATTTCAAAGTTTACTTCTTTTAGCTTATATGCTATTTACCACCATAAATTATGTGTGCGGCCTAAGCCTGTATGTAAGCAACAGGTAATTTTTGTGAAAGAGCCTGTACACGGGAATTTTTTGTTTTGTGTAACACTTTCTCTTATTTGCATAGTTGAAGCTGGCTTACTCAAAAAAAAATCTCACATAGAGCTTGGGCTTGAAATTTATGATTTTCAGAAAGTTTGTTTGTTGATTCTTTGTGAATCCTGAGAGCGGGAAGAGCAGACAAAGCAGTTAGCTCCTTAAACAGCCTGAAAATCCAGATGGTTTCCTTCGAACCAAGATTAGCTGCAATTATTTCCGCCTCGGAAGTTGAGTTGGCAACCAATTCTTGACAACGGCTAAGTCAAATCTAACGATTCACTGGTAGTGCGCATTGTAACAGCATGCTCGCTGTAGCACTCCAGAAAACGTGCTTTGGGATTACAGGAGTGCAACAGCTTCACGTCACAAGACCTGCAAGGTAGCATATAACCCTTTTCGCTCGTAACACGTCTTCATGAGTGGAATTCTCCAGTCGACTTGACAGAACACTCACACTGAAGACAATGTCAAAACGAGTTCTTCGGGCTGCATAGAGTAAGCCCAATCAATCTAATGGAAAAGTGGGCGCTTTCCCCCTGCCCTTGAGCGCTGAATTTCTCTATGGGAGTGCAAACCGGTTTACATCATTCTATATTGAAAAAGATGAAGATTACTAGCCTGCTTGGGAGCTACTGCGCAAGCGGAGTGTCCTCTAAGCCACAACTCCACAAGGAATCCTTTTTTTTTGTTTAGGCAGGGAGAAACCTTGAAAAGGTAGATAGGCAGCAGATAGAAAATCTGGTGGACCAGTCTCAATTATGTTTGATTTTCACCAGTACAAAAACCTAACCTACCGACCGCTGGTAACCCGAACTGGAAACCGCTTTTTCATCACTTCAGTTCAGTAGTACATGTCACCTTCAGGTGTACACTAGCTTTCTTGATCATCCGTCATTGGGTTGAGAGTCCGCAAGACATACTTTCTGTCGCTTGAGCCGCAGAACTGTTTCAGTGTACTGGGAAACTAGTCGCCAGTTTTCCGCACTGCTCAACATTCTTCCGACAGTCGTGTCTGGCTCGATGGCACCAATACAGTTGTTTAGTGCAAGTCTATGAACTTTGAATCGCCCACAGTCGAAAAATGTGTGCTCAGCATCATCCAACTTTCCTACGCAGTAACGACAGAAAGAAACCCTTACTTTCCCCACCCAATGCAGATAATTTCGAAAATACATGTGGCCTGAGAAGAGCTGGCACAACTAAAAATTTACTTCTCCGTGATCCCGGCTAATCCATGGTTTGATGTTTTTGGTTAACCTGGTCGTCCACTAGCCTTGAGGGCTCACACTCTAATTTTGCTGCTATGTGAAAAGTGCGTGCAAACGAGCTGCAGCCACAGCTCGTGCCCGCCCTGTCAGATTACTTTGTTGGTAGATGTTTTTCCGTTCTAAAGCTAGCAGGTCAATAGGAATAACACCCGCAATTACTAGCGCTGCGCTCTCGAAACCGTTTGGTAGCTGGTCGCAATTGTAAGTGCCGCCTTTCTTTGTACATTCAGTAGGCGCTTTTTATATTTTTTACATGTCATTGCATCAGCCCATATCTCGGCGCCATAGAGCATTACAGAATATGCAGTCGACGTAAGGAGCCGTCGCCTTGATTGACGGGGCCCTCCGATATTCGTCAAGACTCTGATTAGGTTTGCTATCGCTTTTGTCGCCTTTTCACTTATATTACGAATGTGCTTCCATTAAGTGAGCTACAAGTCAAGGGTCACCGCTAGATATTTCACTGCATGAGAAGTGGCTATAATTTGATTTGCAATTGTGACTGGGAGTTTAGCTAGAATTCTTTTCCTTGTTAAGACGACAATTTCGGTTTTTGCCACGGCTAATCCGTGCCCATGATTGACAAACCAGTGGCCAATTCGCCTCATGACCTGACTGATTTTCACCCGTTCGTGATGTTATCACTACCGCTACGTCATCCGCATATCCGACTAAGAAGGTGTCTTGTGGTATTTCTAGACAGAGTAGCTCATCATAGATTGCATTCCACAGATCAGACCCAAGAATAGATCCTTGAGCTACACCGGTGGCGATTCAATTCTTTCTCGGTCCGTCGTAGATGTCAAATTGGACCGCCCGTTTTGTGAGGTTATCTCTTATCACAGCGTGGTATGCGAAATCTATGCTCAAGTGCGTTCAGTATATCAATCCACCTCATTGAATTAAAGGCATTTTTTATATCTAGAGTAATCAAAACGACCATTGGCCTGGCCTCATGGCAAGCTTCTTCTGCTGTTTTTACTGCGCTAACCACTTTACAGAGTACATTGATTGATGAATGTCCTTTTCGGAAACCATGTTGTTTCAATGAAAGGTCGCCTGCAGCCATAATTGCGGCCGAAAGTCTTGCTCACAATATGCTTTTAAACAGTTTTCCGGAAGTATCCAGCATATAAAGGAGCTCACATCGCCTTTGTATTTAAGTATAAGCACGAGTCGGGTCACTTTCCATCGAGTTGGGAACGTTCCAGTCGAAAAGCAGGCGTTTAACATTCGCAAAAGAAGCTCTGGGGCATTTTCAACACCAAGTTTAATTGCTTCTACTGGTGTATCATAAGGGCCCGGTGCTTTTCTGTTCTTTATTTTCGAGATGGCATTTGAAAGTTCTTCTTCGGTGATTTCAGGGATATTGTACTCCAGTAGGGCGTGCGGTTCAATGTGGCATAGTTCGTTGGCTTCAAGTACGGTGCTAGGTTTTATACTGCTTAGCTGACGTGTTAAAATTCTGTAGCCATCACACCATGGGTTGGTGTCTATTTCTTGGCATAGTGCTTGCCATTTCAGTGCCTTGCTTTTCTTTATTGCCCTAAAAAGCTCCTTTTTAACTACGAGATGTTCCGCGGCAAGTATTGTTGTCTCATGTCTATTTTTTCCTCGTTGTGCTCTTCGCCAAAGTAGGAGGGCATTTTGTCTGAGGGTTGCAATTTCTTCAGTGCACCAGTAAGCCTGCTTTTTTCCGCGGAATCCCTTATGGAGGGGCATGGAAGCGGCAAATGCTCGCCGGATGTAAAGGGTGGTCCAACAAAAATGCACGGTATTAATTGTAAACAAATCAAAAAGTTTTTAGAGAATTATGTTAATATTTTTTATTATAATAAAAGGATCTATAACAATTATGTGTGAAACAAAATATTTCCCAAATGCCTGCCATGGCTACGGTGGCATACTTCTATCCGATGGTCCAGATTTTCAATGATTTTGAGACATAATTGATGTACAATGTCGTTAAGGTGCTGAATTATCTCACCCTTTAGCTCTTGAATTGTTCTTGGCTTATTTACGTACACTTTTTCTTTTAAATATCCCCACAGAAATAAGTCGAACGGTGTCAAATCACATGATCGTGGTGGCAAATTAACATCGCCACAACGTGAGATAATATGGCCATTGAATTTCTCGCCTAAAAGAGCCATTGTTTCGTTGGGTGTGTGGCAAGTGGCACCATCCTGTTGGAACCGCATATTGTCCAGGACCATAACCTCAATTTATGGCCACATGAAGTCCGTTATCATCTCGCAATAGCAAACACCATTCACGGTAACTGGTTGACCGTCCTCATTTTCGAAGAAGTACGGCCCGATGACGCCGCCAGCCCATTAATCGCACCAAATAGTAACTCTTTGTGGATGCATCGGGTTTTCAACAATCACTCGTGGATTCTTATTTGCCCCAATGCGACAATTCTGCTTGTTAACGAATCCATTGAGGTGAAAGTGTGTCTCGTTGCTGAAGATGATTTTCTTTGTAAAGTCACCATTCCCTTCCGTCTGTTCAACCAACGATTCGGCGTATTGCCGACGCTTGAAATGGTCAGTAAGCTTCAGCTTTTGAGTCAATTGAACCTTGTAAGCGTGTAAACTCAAATCTTTATTCAAAATTCGCATAAGTGATGTTCGTGAGATGTTCAGTTGTTGGGCACGACGACGAGTCGCTCTTCTACCACACTATCGCGAACAACAGCAAAGTTTTCCGCAGAACGGACTGGGCGAGCATGCACAGGTGATTTCACATTCCCTACAGACTCGGTTGGCTGAAAGTTTTGCACAATTCTCCCGATCGTGGACACATTTGGTCAATTATGCTGACCAAAAAAATCTCGAAGAGCATGAAATGCATTTTGATTTGAACGCCCATTTTCATAAAAGGCTTCAACAACCTTAACGCACTGTTCAATTGCGCACTTCTCCATGGTTGAATTTGTCAAACACTGAAACAAAGAAATGTCACTTTAAGTTGGGTGAAAAACTTGAAGTTAAGGTGTGGCTCACAATTAACATTGTGCATAAAGGTTGGACCACCCTTTAAATTAAATATATTCCTACATCTAACCTAAAACAATAACCTGTTTAGTACAGCACTCGATCTTAAACTTATCTTTATTCTTGAGTACATTTTTTTATGACGCTTATAAACTAATCAAATTTACAGATATTTTGTTTAACCACGATATGTGATAGGTTCGCATGAAACGTAAAACGCCGGTTTATTGGTAGTTACAGAATTATTGGGATCATTGTGGTATTGTTCAAGGATTTTAAAGAGACAGAGGTAGTTGGGATTATTTGCAGTGGTCGATTCGAAAAGTGCGCGAATACATCGAAGAGATGCTCCCGCTACTTCTCTAAGCGTTTTTTATTCGTTGCTAACATGTAGTGAAGAATCAGTTCTATCCCCGAATCTCTGTAAAGGATGGAGTTCCTGTAGTACTTCTTATTAGGCCGCCTGTATTTGGATAGGCATTTCATAAGAGCTTCCTCTCTAAGGTTTGGATTTCTTCGGTAGCAGTAAGCGAGGTTGCTAGCCATGCTGGAAACGCGTAGGTAATGATCGGCCTAATAAAAGTTTTGTAAATTAAGACCTTAACTTTTGGGCAGACTGATTTCGAGGAAAAAAAGGGTTGAAATAATTGCGGACGCTGCTTTAGTTTCATTGAAGGTTTTCCTGGCGTGTCTTTTCACCTTAAGTCGATTGTTAAAATAGATTCCAAGATATTTGATATTTTCTACGAGAGGAATGATTTCACCAGCAATATGTGCTTCCACATTCCCACTTTGAAATACAGCAAGGCGGTGCCTTCTCCCGCTCCCGCTTCTCCCGGTATTGGAATTAGTTTATAGACTTTCCAAGGTTTTGGGCAATATCCATTATTAATACAATTATTGCATAATATCGACAAGGAGGTGAAGATGGTCTTCCTGCACTTCTTGAGTATTCTGTTTGGGATGCCTTCAAGGCAGTGAAATAGCTTGCTTTTTAAGGCATTTAGGAGATCTTCTACTTCCGCTTTCTAGGTTAAAAAAATCCGGCGAAGACTGGATGTTTTGGAGAGGATGCTTTATTATATCTGAAGAATATAGTTAAATAAGATCCCTCGTATCTTTCTGTCGTTAGTATTAAGTGTACAAATTAATTCGGTCCGTTTTTAGCAATAAAAAAAAAGCATTTATTATGAAATCAAAACACAGCATACATTATTCAAAGTATTGTCCATCACTTTTTACTACTTTTCTCCATTTCTCCGGCAATCGTCTGATTCCATCTCGATAAAACAACTCATCTCTTTCGCTCATCCATGTTTCGAGCCATTTTTGTATTACTTCATAAGAAGTGAACCGCTGACCGGTCAGATCATTCTGCATTCGTCGAAACAACCAATAGTCGGAAGAGGCAATGTCCGGAGAATACGGTGGGTGCGGTAGGACGTTCCACTTTAGCGTCTCCAAGTATTGTTTCACCGGTTTAGCGACATGAGGCCTTGCGTTATCGTGCAGCAGAATAACTTTTTCGTGCCTTTGCTCGTATTCTGGGCGTTTCTCGCCGGCTCAAACGCATCAGCTGAACCCTGTTTCGATCGCCGGTGATGGTTTCACCAGGTTTCAGAAGCTCGTAGTAGACGACACCTTTTTGGTCCCACCAAATGCATAGCATGACCTTGGCACCATGAATTTTGCACTTAGGTGTCGATGTTGAGGTCGATGGCAACGATTCCCCAGGTCTTGCGTAGTATTTTTTCTTTTTAGGATTGTCAAAAAATATCCATTTTTCATCCCCAGTCACAATTCGGTGTAAAAAACCCTTCCTTTTTTGTCTGTGAATCAACAGCTCGCAAGTGCATAATCGCCTTTCAACGTCTCTGGATTTCAGTTCATAAGGAACCCATCTTCCTTGTTTTTGGATCATTCCCATCGTTTTTAGTCTCACAGATATTGCTTGCTGAGTGATTTCAAGTTGTTCTGCTAGCTGTTCTTGCGTTTGAGTTGGATCTTCATTCAGTAATTTCTCTAATTTATCTTCAAATTTTTTCTGTTGTCCAGAGCGATGCCTGTCATAAACGCTAAAATCTCCACCTTTAAATCGTCGAAACCATTCCCTGCATGTTTTGTCAGTCGGAGCACTATCGCCGTATACTTCTACGAGCGTTCGATGCGCTTCGGCGGCACTTTTCTTCGAATGAAAGAAAAAAATCAACACTTCCCGCAAATGCTGCTTATTGACATCAAAACCTGACATGTTTAATGCAGTGCTGATCAGGCTATGTCAAGCAAGCGAAAGAGTTGTACAGTGAAGATTCTTAACAAATATATAACCTCTCTGAAACCACCGAAAACAGCTGTCATAACCTAGCATTTGTGGCAGCTAGCGCTATCATTCGAAAACGGACCGAATTAATTTGTACACCTAATAGAACCTCTGCTTTAGCGTTGTTATTCAAAACTGTGTTAGGCGGCCTACGGCGACGACATAGTTGTTTGAAGTATCCCTCACATGCAACGATTTTCTCAGATTGTGCAGTAGGGACTTCATTCCCTCGCTTTATAGGGTCTTTCTCAAAATTGAATTTGGAACTTTTATGGCCTGTAAGTTGATCTATAGTTTTTAAACACATCTGAAGATGATCGACGTGATACCAGTCTGCTTTTATAGAAGTTGTTGACTTCAGATTAGATGCGTCTTTGGATTTCACGGGAATTACTTGTTATTTGCATTTAAGTTCCAAATACCCCTCATTCAATCGGTTAAAGCTTCGATTATAAATACGCTTAAGCCATTGGAGCATATGCTTCCGAGTTTTTATTAATTGAAGAGTCTCCTGAGTTAGATATCTATAAAGAGGGCTGCGTAGTTTCTGGAAGGGGGCATGCTGGTCTAGACACTCTTTAATGGCAGACGTTAGTGCCGATAGCGTTCGAGAGAATGATATATTCCGGTAGGAGATTCGGAAGGAGGTCTTTGAGGTCTTTTCTGAAGTTGAAATTAAACAGTCTGTAGTAAGGTGGGCAAGTAGGAATTGGTGTGTGTGATTTAAGGGTTATGTTGAGGTGGATGCCATCATGGCTCGATAACGAGTTAAATGTGGAAAGGAATTGTGGGATCGTTAAGGCCAGATGATATTATGAAGTTATCTAAAAATGAAATCCCTCTGGAGAACGGTGGGACCTCAGCATTTGCTATGGATGCTGAGAGGAGGGCGTTCGCATGGAGCCATTCAAACAGGTTGTTCCCGTTGGTATTCCTTGTGGAGTCTCCCCAGTGTTCGTTTCTGACATTAATGGCTCCTCCGAGTATGAAGGCGTCGTGGGATGAGGCTGTCTTGAGGGTTTTGTTAAGTGTAAATGGGATCTTGGGACTTAGATTGCACGGGAGCTATAGAAAGCCAATAAGAATTTTACTGGGTTTCCATTGGGTCGCTTCATGTTGAGAGTTGCTAGCGTACATGAGCAATTATTTTGTTGAAAGGAATTTGATGGATATCTACATCATCTCGAAACAGTATAGCAGTACCTCTGCCACTGTCATTATAAAGCACATGGTAGTCCTCCACACGGACTTTGTGTTGAGAGTTAAGAATTGTCTCGTTTAGAAGGAGGATGTCCGGTTGCGAGGATTTTACTAAATCAGCAATGTAAAGCCTCATCATTTAAAATTAGGGAATTGATACTAAGGGAAAGAATGGTAAGTCTATTTGTAACTTTAAAGATTGAAATAGAAATTGAGGAGAGCTATTGGCTTTTCTTGTTCAGGAGTGGTGTCAAAGTAGGGGAGGAAAGCCCTGACTATAGATAGGAGTTCACTGAAAGAGATTCCCAGCCACTTCATGGTTATCTGTTGTAGGCGCTCGATGGGGTTAAGAGTCGGTGAAATCAAAGTGTGGTGCGGAGTGCCGGTTCTGAGGACTTCTGAATATGAGGTCTGTTTGGTAAGAGGAGCAAAGTGGTGTGGGGTTGTAGGGGTTGTAGGGCTTGGTGAACTATTTTGATAGCTGAAGAGCGGTGAGTATAACATTAGAGGCGCCGTCCGTTTAACTTTAGTTTCAATGCTCTGTCCAACAATCTTTTTCGTTCCGGGCAGCCGGAAAAATTGGCTGGAAGTCCATGTGCCTTACACATAGTGCAGAATGGAGCGGTTCCCGGCTTTTTCATATTTTTCCTGGGGCAATTTTCTGAGGTATGCTCCTCCCCACGTGCTACACATCGCATGTTGAATCCACAATTGGTATATACGTGCCCGAATCTTTGACAACGTCAATGTCGAACAAGATCACTCCTTTATGGACGTTCCAATACGGTTCTTTGGTTTAGAATGTAGCGCAGTTTAATTACTACGTTCTTATCTGCTTCTGGTGCCACTGTTCGCTTAAATAAGTCCAAGCCAATCTTATTTGCCCTCAACCACACAGTGGTAAGTGGGCTGACAGAGAGGCCTAAAGTTGGTATTTGGCTGGTTATGTCCTCACGAACCGCCTCAGCTCCAAAATCTGACCTAAAACCTCTAAGGATCACGACACACTTTTTCTTTCTTTGGGGGGTGAACGAGTTCCTCACTGCTTCGGTGTTCTTAATGGGATTCATTATGTTATCGTGGGCTTCAAGCCTGTCCACTGTGATTTTGAGTCGGAAGTTCGACAGCTTTCTTATCCTAGACGAGTACCATCGGTAGGGGTGTATCTATCCTGAATGTCATTTAACACTGATGCCTTCACATTCACTACGAAAATTGGCGGGAACTACACCTTTTTCGTTCAAGTGTTATTCGCGGTTGTTTGATTATTTTGGTTATCATTCGCCAGGACGCTGAAAGGATTAGTGCTAGGTGTGGGTGAGATTGGCAAAGGAGCCGGGGTTTTACATTTTGCAACTAATTTGCCCTTTGCTTATATAAATTCATTTACCTTGCAGTTAATCAGGTTAAGTCTTGGTTAGAGCTTGAATTCTTTGCTATCGTACCATCCGATCCATCATGTCGGAGAGGGTTTCCTACGGGCGGTTTTGATCTTTGATTACTCCGCCATCGTGTTTGCTTGTTGACAATAACTAGTCCATTTTGCCGCCTCTGAAACTCTGTCCATAGTGTATGCGATGGGGACTCGCCCACGGTGAAATTTCTGGTTTCTTTCGGTCTTCAAATTTCAAACTTTATGTATCTGATCTTATAATATGAGATGTGCTTATGAAATTTCGTTTTCTAATAATTTTTTTTATAATTTCGATATTGACAAAATTGAACCCGTTTTGACAGTTTCAACGTCCAAACGTCAATTAGCTCCTGTACGAAGATATAAGACATCTATCACTCATATCTCACTAAGGATGCTGTTTGTATAGCGGCACTTTCCTGTCGTCGACCGAGAACTAAACCCATTCTGTTTTTCGTTGGTACCTCCGTGCTACACTGATGTATCTTCTATGTGTCGAGATCCGTAACAACTAATCTAACTAGTCCATTTCTTTCACTTCAAAATGTCCTTCACAATTTACACTTCACTAAATTTCCTATAAATTTTCACTTGCCTATAAATTTTCACCGATGGATTGTTCGGTGCAAACCGACCAATAAAATTGCTACTGCGGATATTTGGGGCTTCATCAACTCTCCCTTTATTATGCCTGCAGTAAAAGAAAACGCTGTGATCCGCTTCGTGATTGAATTAACAATGAATATAAAATTTATTCCTCTGACTCAAACAAGATAAAAAATGCTTATTCTAATAATTACAAATTGAAATGTGCAGACTCTTAAAAGCAATTAAATTTTCTCAAGATCTAGAACAGTATACATATTGGATTACAATTTGAGTTGGAAGTTTATTATCAATAATGGAACTTAAGTTACATTGAACGTAAATTTGCTGACAAAGTGTCTATGAATGAATGCAACAATACGAGTATATACAGAATTTTATGTTAGGGTCAAACAAAGGTATCGATTAAAATTTAGTATTAGGGTTGAGCACGGATATCGAACGTTAAATCATCAATTTTATTCTAGGTCTTAACAGATGCTTAACTTGAAACTTTATCAGAAGCATGTTCTAATTGTAAACAATTATTTAACACATCTATTGCAGTAAAATTTAGGGGTGCGAAAATTTGTGATTCTTGCGGTTATTCTTTGTGTTATTGTATTATAGATAAAAATCAAGAATAATTTTTTTTTTTCAAATGATGGTTGATCTTAAGCAAAATATTATTAAAATAGATGATTGAAATTTTCAGCAACTGTCTTCGTTCCTTTGTCTTTCTAATTTCAACTGTTAATTGATCATGTCGCAATTGTATATACATTTTTCAAATTTTGTTCCGTATGTGTGCGTGCAAGTTAATACGATTTTCATCTGAATTGTTGTTCTCTCACTTTGTTCCTCCTTTTGTCCGTTCAGATTGTTATTCTTGTTCATTTATTTGTTGCGAGTTCAAGTCATAAAATTCACCCAAGCTTTGATATGTGTTCTTGCTTCTTTGTTTCTAACGACTATTTTCTTGAGAACAAATTATATTGTCTTAAACAAAAATAAATCAATAACAAAATATTTTTATTTTACAGCACCTGGACGTGTTAAAAGCCGAGAACCAACGTCTCAAAGAAGAAAATGGAGCATTAATTCGAGTGATTAGTAAACTAAGCAAATAAATCAAAGTTAAATTTAGCTTGTCTGTACCCGTATGTGTGTTTTATCGATCTAGACTACGATATATAATGACCACGTTCTAATCCTTTTGATATCGTTTATACACTACTATTTGTACGCGAAAATAACAGAGAAAGAAGAAAGAGAGAATTATATCGATCTAGAAAGGAACAACACAAATATCAAACTCTTGCAAGTCCTTTTTTGTTTGTTTTAATGTAAATTTTTTTCGTAACACTGAAAAGAAATTTAAAAAAAAAAACAGTTATTTGTTTCAATTTAGATATAAAAAAATTATTTACGAATGTAATCCATAATATATCTCTGCGTATACTCAAATGAAACTTACGAATAATGAAAATCATTAAAAAAAACTTATAGACGCTTAGAAACTCGGTCATCGTTAGATTCCCCCTTTTGATTTTTAACATTTTGAACGCATAATTTAATATTGACGTACACTCCCATTTCGTTTCTTGTAAATATTTAAACGTTTAAAAGAAATGTATTCTTAATAAAATTAAAATTAAAAGTAGGTAAATGTAAAATGTATCACTAGCGATTGTAAGTGAAAATGTATCGTGTTATTAAAAGCTCGAATTTCCGTTCGCTTTTCATTAACTAAACAATTTTTTCTGCTCTATGGATTCATCGTTAAAACAAATGAATGAAATCGAAAGAGACTAAGTTGATCACACGTTCAATATTTTGATTTTCTCTTATGCTATTTATTTCAATTGCATTACTGTAGTTTGTATGTACTATATTACGTTACTCTGAAATTTCTTATGATGATAGTTTAAAATTTATCAACTCTACTTGAATAGTTTATTATTTTAATATGTCAGCAAATTTTTCAAAAAGAAAAAACATTTTTGATTTGATTAAAATGTTATAAACTATCGGATTTTAAACCACATTAATTTCTATTTATCGTTTATGGTACGTTTGTTCATAAAGAACATTTCGTCTTAAAATTTCTCTTCTTTTTGCGTTAAGAATTTAATTTTGCGGAAGAGAAAAATAAACAAAATATTTGTCATAATGGAAGCTGATTTATTTAAAATTTTGTTGAAATGTTTCAAGCCACACGTCAAATCTTTTGAATTATTAACTGTACTTCTTTAAACAAACAAAATCATTTTAACTTGTATAAAAGTAAATCATAACTTTAATGTTAGTTTGTTATTAGTAATTTCCTTTAATCGATAAAAGAAGAAGAATCGATCTTAATCATAAATTATTAACTGTAAAAGTGAAAGATAAATAAAAAAAAAAATAAAATTTAAAATACTATTGAATGTTTGAGTGTGTTTTTGTTTCTGTAGAATTTCATTTATGCTATATTATTTTAATTACGCGGTTTACTTCGTTACTTTTTGAATCGTTCATAATTTCACGAGCATATTCTTTGAATATATAATCTGATTAAAAATTAAGATTTCTTGACATTTTGATCTTAACAATTCAAATTTAAAAGCGTACGAATTAAAAAAAAAATGTCCTGCCTTGAAAGTGCTTCTGTAATTTATTTATTATTTAGATGTGTATACAATTTGTAATTAGGTTAGTAAATTGAACAATAAATATGGAACACCATTAAATTTTTGGAGAATTCAATTCAATTAATTTTATGTTAATATTTAAGAGGTATTGAAAATAAACGTATTTAAAAAAATAATGGTGTGTATTGAATGTATAACCTTGAATGAATGTATAACCTTGTAAATTCCGGGCTTGCCCGCATTCTCCTGTTCATTAATTTAAATGCTCAATGATATCGTTTCTAATGGGCGCACCTCATAAAATACTTTCTAATTTTTTCTTTGCTTTAATCCATACTATCACTGATTTTTTTCATTAATCTTATTGTATCATTATCTTTGTAATGATTTAAAAGTTTACGTCCGAACGCGGAACCGACCTCTCATCGGTTCTAGACGTTAAGTCTGAGTAGTGCCAACGGATGGTACCAACCGGTCAACCAATCCGTGCACCGTAATCCATTCACGCGGTGGCTGCTCGTCGGCCAGCTAGATCGGAGAGGATTTCGGTCGCGGGTCTCCGAATGGGTTACGCTCATTTACATATTTCAGCCACCTATACACGCCCGTTTTCAAACGCGTTACAAGCAAAACCATACGGAGAGGAAACCTATTCTACGTTACTCCGTATTTCTTCTTATGACCAGTCAAAAGAACAAAATCTAATTTTTATTTCGCGTTCCCGAATTCCCGACGCGGTACCGAAACCTATACTACGTTAACTCAACCCGACGAATGCTACGTTAAGGAAAAATCAAAAACAACTAAGGTGCCGCGTACCGCGCACGACGCGAAACCGACCTCAGCGGATTTTTTTCAAAACCTACCCTCGCGACGGCATACTTACCCTGCACCCCATTGCCCGCTGAAAAGCAAAACTACTGTAAAGGAAAGTTCGTTTTTTGTTAGCAATTCATATTATTAATTTAATGTATGTAATCAATTAATTGCTTTACAAAATAATAGATTTATGCTTAGCGCTAGCAATTAAAGAAAAAGAGATATATATTACTTACAAAGATCTTTATCATCTGCAGAAATATATTTTTAGCAACTATCTGCCTTGTAAAATATAAGAATAAGAAAAAAAATACAGTTACGCTTAAAACTCAAAAGACAAACTACTAAACTCGGATGTAGGTATATCGTAAAGCAATAAACGTGCTTATTGGAAGATTTCTACTGGATAGTTCGCAGCATACATTTCTTTTTCCTTATTTTCTCTTCATTTTTACAAACTGTTTTGTTGTATTTTTATTTTTAGAATTTATTTCTAAGTTTGCCTTTGCATGTCGAATAGCAGAAATTGTAGTCTCCTCTCTTTCTCTATTTAAGTGATATTTATTTGTTTATTCATTAATTCAATTATTTAATATTACGATTTATACTTGTCGATAAAAAAAATACAAGTTTCTTTTCGTAGAAGTTATCATTTGCTCTAACACTAGTTCTCTCATTCTACAAATAACGAACGAGCGAAAATCAAGGATTTCCCTAGTATTTCACAGTATAACTGCATATAAAGACAAGTTTTCTCTTATATTTTTACAAGAAAAAAAAAACTGGACAGAAAGCAAACCAAATTCTTTTCATTCATCTTGTGTAAGAGGATTCATTTTAATTTATCTTTTCTGTGTTCTCGTGTATCTCTTATTATGAATAATCTAAGTTACTTTTCATTTTTTTTTATATTATTTTAACCCTACTGGTCTCATAACCACATTAAAACGTTTATTACATTTAATTTTCAGTTAATAGAAAATCTCTAAATGTTCTCACATTCTTACTTATTGCAATAACCTATTTAAAATGTCTTGTCATTTATGCAAATTTTATGCAACTTAGGACTGATGAACAATGATCCGAATAAAATCCTGAGCGTTCACCAAAATCTCAGAATAGTTTTTCTTTTTTTTTTGTCCTAACAATTCATTTTATTCGAATTGTGTTAGGGTAATAAACGAAACATAAACTAAAGTTAAATCTTCGCATTTTTCTAATTCCTGCAATACATTTAAATTGATGTTATTAACTTAAGTCTGAAATTCTACCGTTTCGTTTTTTTTTCCTAGTGTAATTAAACTTAAGCTGCTCATATTGTATCGTTATCCTTTATAATTAAGTTAGCTAAATAGATTTTTCGTTTCTGTTTGATGAAGTTTCATTCTCTATTTAGGGTGCAATATCTTACTAAAAAAAAATGATTATTGATAGACTGGTTTACTATTTGGTAAAGGAATGCTCTACAAACTGCACTTACAACCAATTACAGTGAAGCTGATCAGTTTCGTACGACACGTTAAAAGTTAGGGTTACAAGTGTAAAGGACTTGGGAAGGATTAAGTATTATTTAGAACAATTTGTTTTACAGAAGATGCAGTAGGAATTATACAGTATGAACGCTACTTGTCTAATAGAAGATTAGCGCAAAACAAAAAAAATCTCGTTGTCTTTTCAAATAAATACATAATTCCTCTATTATTCCGTTATAAAATCTATCTATTAAAATTAGAATTGGCATTCATATGTCCCCTAGTTCACATGCATTAGCGTTAGAATAATTAATGTTGTCAGCTCAATTATAATTAAGCAAAAGGTTGCTATACAAAAAAAATAGCAAATATTTCTTTGTCCCTTTTGTTTCTTCTAAAATCACTGAGTTATTCACTATCGGATTTCAAAATTGTTTTTTTTTTCTTATCATTTTGTTTTTCTCTCTTCAAACAATACCGGATGCTTACTGATTGATTTAACCGACAACACAGGAAAAAAATATTATTTTACCCCCTTAAGTAATTATTTTAATGCGGGAGGAACTTCAATGTAATCCACCGCAAAATAAAATGGTGATATGTGTGTGCAACTAATATTATAGTCACAAATGCTCATCATTTCATCATATTCTTTTAACAACTTAAAAATTAAGTAGGACATAAATCATTTGGAATATAATTAAAAAAAAAAATAAACAAGCTTTTCGCAATATGCAAACATATCTCGTAACCAAACGGAGAATAATTTATCGTTCCAGTTTTTTAAAATATTTTTTTTGTTTGTTTATGTGTAATTCTAATAACCTTTCTATCTTTTGAGAGAAGTACTCAGTATTCTGATTTATATGTTTCTATACTCGTATATCGTTTGAAGCAAGCAAAACTACTTAACGGCGTCGTTTAATATAACTGACAATTCTTACTCACTTCATTTCAAACATTTGTGCTAAGGGCTGACTGATCACGTCACTTTGCTGCGATGAATTCGGGGCAACTAACGGAAGATTTACACTGCCGTTTCGTCGTGGAGATTGTGGCATGGACTGAGAAGGTGAATCAGGTTGTTCTGATGGTGATATGATTCCGCTGGCCATACGACTGAAATCACTTACTACTGAGCTTTTATCATTAGCCGTAGTTGCTCTACCCTTGTCGGTGAGTCCATTGAGCTTAGTCGGCTAAATGATGCGCGCCTGGAGGTTCGTGTTGCGAATTATGCGTCACGATCGCATTCCACTTCATCCAGAATGCCCGCGATCAATTCTTCATCCACGTTCAGATTCGAGTTCTTGCTAAGCTCGATGCAGCCAGCGCTGTGCGAACTATGCAAGCTTACTTTTGTTGGATTTCTTTCCGAATGGAAAATGAAGTTTTCGACGTCGCTTTGTTTGAACTCGCCTTATAACTTCACCGTCGAGCATAGGAATGCGATAGGATTGCGAACTCAGCTTATCGAAAACTCGTTTCCATTCACTTAATATCCGACAAACGACGTTTTGCTTGACATGCGTGTGTCCTTTTATTGTTTGAACAGCAACACTCAAATCACATAATCGAACTTCGCTATGGATTTTCGCATGTCATTCCATCAGATAATTTATGCAAAGTTCATCAACATCAGCTGACGCTTAACTCCATATTTTCAGGATATCATGAAGGTTTATTAAATCCACTGAACCATACACTTGTGTACAGTCTTTTTGCAGAGGTTAATATGCAAATTTTTTTTCCTCTATTGTTTTTTTTTTTAAATAATGCAATGAATTTCACGCCATGAAATTTAAAATACACATTTTACCTACTTTTTTGATAAATTTTTGGTCAGCCTACCTGGTACGATTACGTTGATTCATCCGTTAAACAGTTATGCTGATTATGTTGTTCAATTTTCGAATCGCAACCTATTCTTTAATAACGGTTTACCTTTCTCCAATTATATTGACTGCGTTGAAGTACTGCATCACATCCATTACTTTGTCCTTCTATAGAGGCGAATCCTTTGCTTCCTTCAGTAGTTTAAATTCCCTTGACGAATTTCATGATCGATGAAAAAGAAAAACTGACTAAATGCACGCGGGCAATAATCAGATGAATGGAACGACGTGCACTGTTAGAAGATAAAGAGTAACGCAGTTAAAGCGATCTGAGCCCATAACCTTTTTGACGTTTAGATGGCAATTGTGGGAGGCATTGCCAGATAGATATGCTTCGAAATGTATCAGTGTTTAATTACAGCGGATCACATTGACAGAAAATATTTCTCCACAAATATAAATATTTGAAGAAAAATATTTTCGGCGCAATGATATCTGCACGAAAGATGAAGTCTGCTTGCACTTCGAAGTCATACATATCTGGCCGGGTGCCAGGGTTCGGGATCGGAATCACTTCGATTCCCGGGCGTAGGCGTCACATTACATCTTCATTAAGGGATAATCTTATTTTTCCTTCCCGACTTAATGACTTTAATTTGTATTTGATCTTGTTGTTCCTATGCAGTCATTGTAATGTGACAGCAGCCATAAAATAATTAAATCAGTGAGTGCAAAAACAGTATAGCTCCAAAATTAAAAGTTTTTAACTCAGTTAGGTGAAATTTATTTATTCATTTTGAAATCAACTTACAGACTAGTAAGCCAATTACTAGTCAATTAAATAGAGAAATTCAACATTATACAAATTCCAAATAGGGAAGAAATGAAGGAAAAAAGATTACAATTCAATTATATCAAACATTAAGAATTATAGGAGTTGTTTTTGTACCGCGATAATGTAATTTTCTTACCGCCCAGTTCACAATTTATTACTTTACTAATTGTGCAGGAAGCAAAGATATATTTCTAGTACGGAACTAGAAATATTCTAACTCTTTAAGCCGTAGAAAAAACGCCAGAGTAAATAACGTCAAACTTTGTTCCAAAAGCTTAAGTTTAAATACAACATTTTCTTATTCTAAAATTGCTTACTCTAAAATTCATAACTTAATTTCATTCCCATGGCAACAAAGATTGCAACTCACGTTTCATTAAATTTTCCGCGACTCAAGAAATTCTACTCGGCACATAATTCTGCGGAATTTAGCTGGACAACATTCCCATGAGAATTAAACGCGCTCGATTTGCAATTTCTGCTCGCGGGCGAGTGAGTAATGTGATACAGGATGTATATGAATTTTCAATGCATGTGAATTTAACTTATCAGGCAAGTAATTTACTTGGATTTTGTTACTTTCGCTATCGTAAGCGAACATCCTCCTCCCCTTTGAACGAACTGTTCAAAGATGGATTTCTGGATTCACCTGGAATTCCTCAGCCTTTGCCTTGCGAGGTGCGGGTATTGGGTGACGGTTGCGTGTAGGCCGCCTCCTCCAAAATTTCTTCACAAGGTACAATAAACAGACCACCGAAATTGATAAGCCCAAGTATCAAATGGTGAAATGATGCACGTGAATTGACTTGCTTGTTGGGAGTTCCGTTTCGGCGGCTCGCAGCTTGTTGATGCTCTGTTGTAGTGTTTTAACATCGTTTTCTAAATTTTCCTTGTATGCGACCCACATACGTGTGTTATTGAAACTTTCGGTGAACTCGATGAGGTCGAAAATATTTCGCGAAGGAATGATGGACGTTCTCATCATCGTGGGATGTACTTTGCTCATCTGTAATGTAGTAACCTCGTCTTTGATGCTGCATCCGCGAGTTAGGATAGCAAACAAGTTGAGATTGTCGCTCCACAAATGATGTTGATGCTCACAGGTTGGTTTGTTACGTAAATCCATTGATTTGGATTCAAGAGCTGGGTTCACCTTACGGTTTCCTTTGTTTGATGATAGATAGAAGTGGAAGCTTTATTCGGAAAATCATTTACTCGTTTAACGTTCTGCTATCTATAGACATTATTCCGTATAATTTTGCTAAGTGTCCATGATCTCCAGGTACTCGTAAAGTTGGTGGGAGATTCTCTTTAATCAAAATTAGCATGTCTGTCTTGGAGTTATTACTTGCGGATTGACTTTGCTTTGATGAGCCCTTGTTATCACTTCTAGAAGTGTCGATTGTGCTCTTTGATAATGTTATATCATCAGTATCAACCGAACTGCTAGAGTGTTGAAGTATTCAGTTATTTTTTCTTGATGGAACTCATAGTTTATTCCTTAAATGGTGTTGAGCGTCCGGTTGAAGTATTCTAGTTCGTTTACCCGTCTTTCAACTGCTTTATGTGACTCTTTCATGATATTTGTAAAGCAATCGATTATGGATGTTTAATTCTTCAGTAGTTCTAGCAAGTATCTGTCATTTTGTTGAAGGTAGTTTATTGTCTCTGACATTTTTTTCGCATATTCATCATCCAAAATGCCGGATAGCGAATGAGCGATGTTACCGAATAAATTGAGAGGGAATCGTTTTCCTCGACCATGGCCTTATTGACGCAATAATTCGTTGTTCTCTGTTAATTCCATAACCGTGTTTGCAAATTGAGCTAGCGTTGGTGCACAGGAATGCTTCTTTACTATTTTACTACAGAGATGATCTAGGTTTTCAATCCCTTTATTTGCAGTGGCTAGCTCCTTCCAGCAGTTAGTCATGTTGTAGTAAACAACTAAATCCCATTCGTCGGATGACAAGTGAGTGAAACCCAATCGTTCAAAATACAATGCAGGTGCTGATTTGAACGGTGATGTTGTGGCCTGATTGTTTGCTAGCACTGGCAAGACGAGGCATGTAAATAATAATAGGCTGATTGCGAGCTGACTTTGGCGCAATTTTTTGGAAGAAGGTGAACTTGTTGTTTCGTCTGTATTTGTTTGCATCGTAGAGTGTGGGGACGCTGTACAGGTGACGTTTTCTTTGTTGGTTTCATCCTTCGCTTCTGCGTCGACCTTTAGTGGTATTGGAGCAAGATTTTGGATTGCCCTTTTGAGAGCACCTGTAGCCGTTTTTACGATTGCAAGTCGGACTAAGCAATCATTTCCCTTTATTAATTTATTTTTTTTTGTGGTAGGGAGGTGAATGCTATTTATGCACAGAGTGTGGGACTCCCATGCTCGCAAGCGACTGGACTACCCACTAAACACCTCCCCTGTCAACCTGAGAACCCTGCCTGGAACCGTTTGACACATTACTTCGGGTCAGGTCTCGTTTTGTTACGCCGTGGGGCGCCTTCAAGCTGGGGAGTCTCTTTCCTAGCGGGAGGGGAGAGGGGAAGAGGAAATGCCAGAAGAGCGATCCCCCAGCCCTAGCGCCCCCGGCTGCTGTGAGTCCCTTTTATATTTTAGGACTGCCCGAGCATAATGTGCCACCTGGTTCCATTTGTCAACCGATTCGAGCATCACCGCGACTATATTATCCGGGGTGAGCTCTCCCGTCTCCCTGTAGAGTTCCCTTCGCAGCCTGACCCATTTAGTACACGCAAAAAATGTATGACAGGCATTGTCATCCTCTCCTGGGCAAAACCGACAATCGGGGGACCGTGACTTACCGATCTTATGCAGGTAAGACTGAAAACACCCATGCCCGCTCAAAAGCTGGGTCAGATAGAAGTCAGCCTCACCATGCCTTCGATTCAGCCACGGTCTAACATCCAGGATGAGGCGCGCAGTCCACCTTCCCTTCGTGCAATTCCTCCAAGACTGCTGCCAATCGTTGAGCGAGCGCTGTCTCTCCTCGCGGACAACCATCTCCCTCGCATCCTCGTTTTAGCGCAGGTAAATAGCGCGGCGCTCTCTAGCAAGGAGGGCGACATGTACCACGCCTGCAATAACTCTCACCGCCAAGTCGGAGACTGTTGGATACGAAGATGCAATTCTCAGTGCTCCTCTCCTCTGTACCTGTGCCAAACGTTTTCGGTATACCTCCTTGCTGAGAGCGTCACCCCATACCTCTGCTCCGTACAGTAGCACTGATCCTACAGTAATCATCAAGAGGCGTCTTCTTGATGGGCTTGGTCCCCCTACGTTGGCCATAAGTCTACTCAGAGCCGATACTCACGAAGAAGCCTTCTCAGCCGTTGTCCTGATTTGCTCAGAGAAACTCATCTTCGAGTCGATCAGTAGCCCCAGGTACTTCACCGATGGCTTCGATTCGATTCGTAAGTCGCCAATACTGATCATCCTTACTCTAGGGATTCTCTTTTTTGTCAAGATGACCACTTGGGTTTTCTCCAGTGCTAAACTCAGCCCGCGAGCAGTCATCCAGTCCCTCACTTGGTGCATTAGCATACCTAGCCTAAGTTGCGCTTGTTCAACGGTGCGTCCGGCGACCAGAGCCGCAACATCATCCGCATAGCCGACCAAGCGTGACTCATCTGGCATCTCAAGTCTCAGTAGCCCGTCGTAAGACACGTTCCACAGGTCCGGACCAAGGATAGATCCCTGGGCAACACCCGATGTAATTTCCATCCTTCGTTGGCCCTGTGTCGTGTCGTAGAGCAGGCTTGGGTCCTTTAGGTAGTTCCCCAAAAGCCGCATTAGATATTCTGGAACTTGAAAAGAGTTTTCCAGCGTATCCAGAATATCCACCCATCTAGCGGAGTTGAAGGCATTCCTGACGTCGAGTGTCACCAACAGGACGATCCGTCGCTTGGTGCGACGATATGCCTCTGCCTTTTGGACCGTGCTCACCACCTCTGCAATCGCATCGATGGTAGAACGTCCTGCTCTAAGGCCGTAGTGCCGAGGAGATAGGTCCCCAGCAGCACGAATCGCGTCAGTGAGTCTTCCCTTGATGAGTTTCTCTAGCACTTTCCCGGGCGCGTCTAGCATGCATAACGGGCGGTTTAAAGACGGCGATTCGGGATTTCCCTTCCCCTTGCTGATTAGCACGAGCCTCGGCACCTTCCACCCTACCGGGAAAACCCCGTCCCGTAGGCAAGCGTTGAATGTGCTGAGCAGCAAGTCAGGACAATGGTGACAGACGAGCCGCAACACCTCAGCCGGAATAGCATCTGGACCTGGAGCCTTCCTCGCTTTGAATGAGAGGACTGCCTCCTCCAGTTCCAGCTGTGTGAAGAGCGGGCTCTCGACTGCTGTTTCACCATGGACAGCGTCAACACGGACGGAATGGGCGGGGAAGAGTCCCCGCACTATCGCGTCAATCTTTTCCGCGTCATGTATACAAGGCTTCCATAGGGCACCAGGCTTCCGCATGACCAGCTTGTAGCCAAGGCCCCACGGATCCTTGTTCACATTGTCCACTAGGTCTTGCCAGCAGCGAGCCTTGCTACTGTCGACCAGTTTGCGAAGGCATTTCCTGGCCGACTTATATGCTGCCACCCAGCTGCATGCCTCGTCACCGTTCCGCGCCCGTTGAGCCTCACGTCGAAGCTTGTGACACTTCCTTCGCTTTTCAGCGATTTCAGTTGACCACCAGTACACTGGGGGATTGTCGTGCCGTGGTCTTCGACGGGGCATAGAAGCATTGTGAGCAGTTGTAATGATGTTCATAGTAGAGTTCACTACGTCTTGCGCTGCCAGTTCTTCCGTCCCCTCCGAAGCCCCCTGCAGCGGCCCACCTGCTGTGAGCACCTCGACAAACCTCTCGACGTCCATCCTTCCGATGTGCCATCCAGTTGTAGAAGGCCGAGAGTACGGACGTCGGGAGATAGCATCACTTATCTCAAGCAGAATGCACTGATAATCACTGGCTGAGTAGTCCTCTAATACTTTCCAGTTGTGTACCCTCCGTACTAAGGACTCCGAGGTGAATTTCATTTCCCTTTATAATCTCCAGTATGCGACCAAGAGGCCATTGCATGGCCGGAAGATTGTTGGTTATAGTAAAAGCCATCATGCCAGGCTGGGCGTTCTGGCATTGTTGCTTTCATTTGGTTCGATACTGCAGCCCGGTTAAATATTCTTTGAACCATCGCTGCCAGAATTGATTCTTGAGGTGAAGAGTGCGCTTCCAGTGTTGATGTAGATCTACTCGCTCTGGGATTTTAGTGGATTTGGCAGTGCTGGTTAACGGTTCGCGTATTAAAAAATGTCCTGGGATCAGCGCAGTCAGGTCGTTCGCATCCGGAGACATTGGCGTGATAGGCCATGAATTATGTTTCGCTTCTACTTGCACTATAACCGTCTCCAACTCCTCATATGTCAGCGAGTTGTTGTTTAGGCTGCAAGGAAGCAAGTTTTTGGCAGACTTGACGGCTGCCTCCCATAGTGCACCGAAATGTGGAGCTCTTGATGGGATGAAATGGAATTCTGTTCCTCTCAGTGTGCAGAATTTGTAATTTGTTCTTCCGCTTCCTTTGAATATATCGGTGGTCGAAGTTCTTCCAGTTGGTTTCGAGCTCTTATTTAGTTCCTAGCGTTGTCGCAATACAAATGTTGGCAGTTTCCACGTCTGCCCACAAAGCGTTTCAGCGCACCGATGAACGCGTTAGTTGTCAAGTTGCTTACCACTTTCAAGTGCACTGCCTTTGTTGCAAAGCAAATGAATAACGCTACGTAGCACTTTTGAGGCTTCTTTCCTCTAGCTTTGTAATGGATCCAAAATGGGCCGCAGAAATCAACTCCTGTTGTTTGGAATGGTTTATCAGGTTTGATTCTTCTCCCGGGCAAATTACCCATTATCTGGGATAAAAATTTTGGCCGCTTTGTTGCAGTGAAGGCAATTCAATACAATTGACCATGCAATTGTTTTCCCTTTGAGAGGCCAACATTTTTGGCGCGTGGTAGCGAGTAATCCTTGCGGTCCGACGTGAAAATTTTTAATATGAATGTCTGTCATTACCAGCCGAGTAAGTGTGTCGTTGTATGGTAACAACATTGGGTGTTTTGCATCATACAAAGTGTGTCAAAAAATATCACGAATTTTGTTTTTTTTTTCAAAAATTATCTATTTTGTCCCCTTCAAAGTAATCCCCATGAGATATTATACACTTGTGCCAACGGTTTTTCCAATCTTCGAAGCACTTCAAAAAATCATTTTTTTTTTAATCTTGTTCAGCTCCTCCTTCGATGCCGTCTTTATCTCGTCAAGCGTAGCGTAACGTCGTCCTTCCATGGGCCTCTTCAGTTTAGAAAACAAGAAAAAGTCACAGGGGGCCAGATCTGGGGATTACGGTGGCTGCGGCGTCATTAGTGTGTTGTTTTTGGCCAAAAAGTCGCGCACAAGCAACGATGTGTGAGCAGGGGCGTTATCGTGGTGCAAAAGCCAATTTTTGTTCTCCCACAAATCCGGGCGTTTCTGGCGGATTGCTTCGTGCAAATTGCGCATAACTTGCAGGTAATATTCCTTATTGACCGTTCTTCTCTGTAGCAAGAACTCATGATGCACCACGCCCCTGCAATCGAAGAAAACTGTCAGCAAAACTTTCACATTCGACCGAACTTGACGCGCTTTTTTCGGTCTTGGTTCATGCGGCAGCTTCCATTGAGATGATTGAGCTTTGGTTTCCACGTCATAACCATAAACCCACGATTCGTCACCAGTTATGTCCCTCTGGAGCAAATTTGGTTCGTCGCGGACAGAGTTTCACATCTCATTAGCAATGTTCATGCGTTGCTGTTTTTGGTCGTCCCGTCTCATGCCCAAATCGTTGATGAAAATCGAATGGCACGAGCCAATCGATATGTTTAGGTCCTCAGCAACTTCTCTAACGGTGATTCGACGATTGGCCAATACCATTTTCTCCACTTCATTAATTTTTTCGTCTGTTGTTGAAGTGCTCGGGCGTCCGGCACGCTCTTCGTCGTTCACATCTTCTCGGTCTTCTAAAAACATTTTGTACCACCGATAAACAATGTTTCGGTGCAAGGTAGCTTCTCCGTATGCCACAGTCAACATTCGGAATACATCCGCGCACTTAATTTCGTTTTTCACACAAAATTTGATACACGTTCTTTGATCCATTTTTTTGAATAAGTAAAAATCGAAGACGATTGAAAACACGTGCAAGTAAAGCAGCTATCACCAATTAAGTGAACATTCAAAATGGCCAAGCTTGTCGGCATAAGTGACAGACATGAGTACCAACATAACGCCACAAAAAATTCGAAATTCGAATATACGTAACCCGCGAAAATTCAATATTCGCGATACTTTTTGAACACACCTCGTATGTGATGTTAGCTTCTTTTAATCGTCCTCCAACCCTGATAATAGCATTCTTGCCCAACTATGGCCGCTTTGCTTGTCTACTATGGCCGTTTTTTCAAGGGAGGCTAACTCTTGTGAGAGGTTTCGGCGTTGTGCTTCCTTTATAAGTTGTGTTGTGGGTGTATTCAATTCTTCAACAGTAAGGTACGATGAGCATTTAAACCCTCTTGTTCTAGTGTTATAAAAAAGAACATAAGCAAAAATCCGTTGCAAATGTTGAAAAGATTCCGGTTACCGATCGTAGACAGTATGTCTCCTCGTTTCTAGATTTGTTTCAAATTTTTGATTCCTCGGCCATATGCTTTCACCGACATGTAGAAACCTCTATTCTTCAATTTGTTGGGTGAGGTTCCACGGGAAACCAAATCGGCAGAATTTTTCTTGAATGGTACATAACACCACTGTTCAGCTGTAGTAATCTCCTGTATAGCTGCTATTCGGTTTGCAACGAAGGTGACGTATGATGATGATGGGTTCCTCAGCCAGGCAAGAAATACCTCAGAGTCCGTCCAAAATGTGCATGAAACATCATTCCATTGTAGTTCTCCTTTGACGCGAGCTGGCTTTGGTCACCACTGGGCTCATTACTCCTAATCTGTCGAAGAGATGCGTTATGTCAGAGGACACAGTTCTTTTGGTCACTTTACCGTGGCTGGGCTGGATTGTTTTCACGCAGAAGTTGTCCTCTTTGGGAAGCCAGATTATGACCAACGTCTTCACATGGTAGCTGTCTTTGCCGTCTATGTTGAATTGAATTTGCTTGGTTCTCTTTGAGAAGTTGGTCCTTCATGAAGTTGGTGTACTGTTCTTGTTCAATTTGCGATTCAAGGCCAGGAAACGTTTATATGCCCCCTCTTTGGAGTTACCCAGCAACTTAGGGTCTTTCATGAATGGTAATTTTACAACAAATTGTCCATCTTGTCCTCGCTTGGTATTAGCAGTGAAATGTTCTTCACAACCTTTTTCTTGCTGCGTTAGGCTCGAGCCTGGCTCCACTTCGTCCAGTTTCCAGAACTCTTGCATCCTTTCTTGAAGTTCGCCGCGATCATGACTGCAGATGCCGCAGCTGAAAATGTGGGTGCCCAAATTTGCCACTCAACCGGAGACGATCCATCCGAACACGGTATTCTGTACGCTTGGTAATTTCTTCCCCAATCTAATTTGCCCAACCGAATGCATCGGCAAAAAGTTTTCTGCTCCAATGAGAATATCAATTTGACTAGGGTGATTGAATTGAGGATCCGCAAGCGGTACATTCTGGGGAATACGCCATGATACGATGTCAATGAATTCTGATGATTGATAAATTGTAATTTGCGGTAGAACAAAGGCTTCGATTCTGGCTAAGATTCCTGTTGTCCTAGACCGTATCGAAAAATTTACTCTGGATTGAGCCTTTTGAATTCCTTGTTCAATCCCTTGAACACACAATGCTTCGTGAACTTCCTTCAAACCAAGCCGTCTGACCGGATCTTTAGTGATGAAATTTCATCAAGAACCGGAGTCAAAACCGCCTGACATTCAAGCTCCCGACCATCTACAGTCAATACCTTGGCAAGTAGAGTGCTCAGCAAGATGTTATTCCTCAGTGTGTTGTTGGTTTTCACTGCTCCATTGTAGGGCTTGTTTAAATGCTACGATTGATTTGCAACGGTCGGCTTTGCTCTATTATCCTCAGTCTGGATCACGTCGGGGTCACCAATGTTTTTTTACCGCGATAAGGTAATTTTCTTACCGTCCAATTCACAATTTAGTACTTTACTAAATGTGCAGGAAGCAAAGATATATTTCTAGTGCAGAATTAGAAATATTCCAAGTCTTGGAGCTTAACCGGTTATTTTGCACTGCAGTAAGGTAATTTTCTTACCGCCCAGTTCACAATTTAGTACTTTACTTATTGTGCAGGAAGCAAAGATATATTTCTAGCGCTGAACTAGAAATATTCTAACTCTTTAAGCCGTAGGAAATACACCAGAGTAAATAACGTAAACCTTTGTTTAACGCCAAAAAAACTATAACTGAATTTATTTTCTGAAACTCGGCACAAAATTCTGCGGAATCCAGCTGGACAAACATTCCCATGAAAATTAAATGCGCTCGAGTTGCAATTTCTGCTTGCGGGTGGGTGATTAATGTGGTACATGATGTGTATGAATTTTTAACGCATGTATTTAACTTATCAGGCAAAAAATTTGCTTGGATTTTGTTACTTTTACTATCTTAAGCGAACAGGAGTATTTATAAAATTGATGTTTCATATAACTTTTAAATCCGCCAAGAGACTGTGGTAAAGGACCAAGACTTCGCTGTTTGTGCATACGACGTAAGCGTAGTAAGGGAGAGTGGAGGAAGGTGTTGTTACATAACCAGTATACCCTATATATACTAGCATGAACTGGCAGCTCGATCTGATGTGTATCCTATATACACCATCAAGGCTCTCGGGAGAGATCTCTCTGTACGACACTCACCTGCTATTGTACTCATCCACACTATATCAACAAAGGCAAAAATTTATTTTAAACAATTAATTTTATTTCACTGTTCATTTTTTTTAAACATTTATATATAACATTTTCACGTATTATATTATTAAAAACCTCTAACTAACTTTTCACTTACACCTTGACTTGTCGCGCTTCACTAGTGTGCGCCAGCCTGTAGAGGGAATCAACTAGACGAGCTTATTGATCGGGGTGCCTACACGGCGTGAATGCCAAATGGCTGGTTGAGGTCCACGGCTCAAGCCAACACCTCAGCCCTTACCATCTAATTAGCACCACACATTGCTTTAAATGCAGATTGGCACGTTGTAGAGTAACAGTACGCTCCGTCATAGACTCGAACACAGGCTTCCTTCTATAGTTCCCCCAAGAGCTTTAAATATTGTTCTTTCGTAAGCTTTTAGCCTCAATTCTCCTAAATAGTGCCGAGTAGCCGAACACGTGCGCTCTCGTTCCATGAAAGCTTTTCCTCCCTGCTCCGTCTCGCTTGCTCGGATTGTGAAAATCAGTAGACGAGTATTCGAAACTGGGGATATTGAGCGAAGGAGTGCTTTTCGCTTAAGCTTTCAGCTTTCTCACGAGCTGTGGGGACATTGAGCGAGAGAGCGTTTTCGCCTGAACTTTTTGCTTACCCTTCAGCTTTACTCTGTTGGAAGCACACACAAAGTTTATCTTCCACGATGTGATAGCTCGTGTGAATCGCATCGCAGGTTGATCTCTTGCTTATTTACTTATTCGCTTGCTCGTTGGGCGACAAGTACATGCTTCGATGACAATGGGCGTATGTGCTTGCTTGCCTGATTTCATTGGCGAAGCGGGAGTATATAGGCAGTGTTTGCTCGCTCGCAATCACTTCAGTGACGTAGCGTAAGTATACATTGTGACAACGAAGTACCCGGAAATTGTAATTTACATTCCCCAGGTAAATGATATTTCAAATAATGTATGTCCTTAGTTACTATGCCAAATATGTTTGACAGCAGTTTGTTTACAGCAGGTGCTTAAGTAGGTACACATCACTAGTGCGTTGCGATTTTTGTGATTTTGTGACTTTTTTTTGATTGGGACCGAACTTAAAGCCGAAAACTCAACAAATACCACTGATCAACCACCGTATCCAGTGGTGGATTTACAAATTTTCGAGGTATATGGTATACAGTTTTTGTCGCCCTGGCCTCTATAATATTCATCTGCTTCATTATTTTTACAATCAAAAAATTTTGTTGAAATTATACGTAAAATAATTTTTGGGTATATTTTTGAGTTAATCAAAGCCCAGCCATGTAGAAGCGCGGTAATGTGTGCTAGTTACACAATAATGTACATTTGGTAAACGTGAATAAATAATCTTCATTGCACTGACAACCAAACAATTACAAATAATCAACTCAGTTAAGTTACAAAAGTTTGTTACTTCGTCACAATACTTTTTCGCGCGATTTTTTTGTTGGCAAAATCATCGATGATATCGTTGTAAGTAATTTCGTTCGTTAATTTTGACTCTGCACAAAAGAGCTAAAGCGTTTAATTTTTCTTGGCTCAAGGTCGTTATCAGATAATTTTTCACTCTTTTTAAACAGGAGAAGCTTCTCGCACCCGAACAATTCGTCGCTGGTGTACATAAAGCCATACGAGGGATATGTCCAAGTTCAGATAAGCATTCTACGAAGATATGTGGCTCCGAAAATGTATGCATTCTTGAACCAACTCAGTCTCTAAATCATTAGGATACACAGAGCCTTTTTTTGTAAGGGTTAATGGTGACAATTCGCTCATTTTGGTCAGAAATGAAAATTTTTTATTGAAATTGTCGTACACTTTAGTCCTTTTTTCTAATTCGGAAACGAGTCTGTCAATGATGACGAGAAATGTATTAACCCTGAAAGTATCGCTCGCGGTCATACTCATTTCTTCTTCGGGTGTTTCATCAGCAAAATTTTTTCTTTTTGATTGTCTTTTTCCCAGGACTTTTGTGTACTTCTTCGACGCACTTAATTCAATTACCATTTCTTCGAAATACTTAAAGTTTTTATGTTGATCTACGAAGAACTTGCGAAGACGTTCATAAAGATCGGCTACAGTAATCAAATCTATGGTAGATGCCTGGATTTCAACATTTACTTTGTTAATTCTTTCCAAAAAAACATTCCACACAATAACCATTAACGGTGTTTCCAGTTTTTTTTTAATTTTGAAAGAATTCCTGTTGCTTTGTTTCGTGTGACAGGCTTTTCGGTGCAATCATTCCTGATTGTTTCCAAAGCTTTCATAACTTCGTGCCACGCATGTCTTAAACTTCTGCATGCATCCTCTCTAGCTGACCAACGTGAGAGGCTCACTATCTTGAGTGTTTCGCCTTCTCCGATTTCAGTCATCTACATCTTCCAGCGTTGTGTCGAACTTGAAAAAAAAAACGTACATTTCTTGGAGCAACATGAGCAAGCGACAAGTTTCTGTGCAAGATTCAGCAGTCGCAGTTGCCAATGAATTTAAAGAGTGGGCAGAGCAAGGAACGAAAAAAGCAAACGGTGCTTGACTTTGTATTTTAGTCTGTAAACCATTGTATATGCCAGACATATTTGCAGCATTGTCATACGACTGTTCACGGTAGTCTTCAATATTCAAACCCAAGGTTTTTAGTTCCGAAGTAATAGCAGCAAACATTTCTTCAGCTTTTCGTCCCACTGAGTGCAAAAACTTGAGGAATCTTTCACATGGTTCTCCTGTTTCCGAAACATACCGAATGACGAAAATGAGTTGGTCCACATGTGGTATATCCGGTGTCGAATAGATGATTAAGGAAAACTATTTCGCCCTTCTTATCTCGTCTCCAATTTGCTTCAAGACTTTATGGTCCATCAAGAGTATAAACTCATCACAAACGGTCTTCGATAAGTAACTGGTACTTCCAGATTCTTGATTCCCAAACCATTCAATATGACTGGCTAAGAAAGGATCGAATTCAACTCATAGTTCCAGAATTACAAAATAATTTCCGCTGTGTGGATCAAGGAACTTTTCACTTTTTCCTGTAAAAGCGAGACCCATTGAACATATCCGCTTCACTACAGCAACAACCCTTTTAACAACGTTTCTCCAATAATTAATTTCCTCGTCAATTTGCAAATGCAGTAAATTTTCGATTCGACCATCAATCGCACTTCTAGCTTTCAGGTTGAGGATACTGGATTTATGACGTGCAGAGTTTTGTTGTAACCGCGGAAGTCACCGCAGTTGCAGACATCATGTTTCAGTAGAGGGGTGAGTAACCCGGGGTGGCATACTGAGGCCGTCTAGCGCTCAGTTGTGTCGTGTGTCTTCCGGGACACGCTCTGCTCGTGCTGAGCCACCCTCCACATAAAAAGTAACACGAAGGGATAAAGACGGGAACGGGGGGGTCGTTTTAAGAAATGAAAAATATTTGTCTTAACGCGATGTGGCCGTTTATTTAGTTCACAAAAAAAAAGAATTCTACAAGTAAAATTCACAAATTTTTACTTCCCTCTAAAATTTATGTAAGAAAAATCCGTTAAATAAAATTTTATAACAAGAAAACAAAAAAC
This sequence comes from Odontomyia ornata, assembly GCA_963969285.1. Taxonomy (NCBI): domain Eukaryota; kingdom Metazoa; phylum Arthropoda; class Insecta; order Diptera; family Stratiomyidae; genus Odontomyia; species Odontomyia ornata. The sequence goes on along the minus strand of OZ017741.1, from coordinate 233,661,725 downwards.
TAATTTGATAACATTAACTAGCAGTATATAAAAAAAGCAAATCCAAATAATTACCCACACTTTCCTTGTTGAGCTCCGAGCGCTCGGCGAAGAACAAAAGAAGGAATTTGGGGCACCTGAAACTCAAGCTTCAATTTGAAAATTACTGTTAGCAAAAATCCAAAATGGAAACACACAACGGTCACTTTTCACAAGATGCTGAATTCATCCTCTTCACTAAAATCTACTGTCCCTTCAATTTCATCCAATAGTATAATTTCAAATTCAAAAATTGAAGTTTCCACCACTTCATAGATACAACGAAGTACTTCTCGGAAAACTTTCCTCTTCCTTTTTTTTTTGTTTTTCTTCTCGTCTTTTAGTTTATCAAATCAGGACATTCATTTCTCTTTCAACTGGACTCTACAACATGTGTCGTTCTGATTTACGTGAGCACCTGCCTTAAGTTGACCTAATCTCACGGTCACCATTAGACTGCGATTGGTTTAAGTACCAATCATTCGCCCCCGATTTCGGTACCAGTTTACATCGAGGGAACTTTCAACTTTCATACTAGTAGATCCGAAACTTAGCTGTATCTGACGCTTTAAGGTTAACGCCAACCTTTGTTTGCAGCACTAGCCACAATGATACTCCTCGAAGGGCCTACAACAATTAAAATTCGAATCCACAATAAAAGTTTCTTGATTTTATTTTCCACAGAATCTTTGGGTTTGGCTGGAATATATTTAAGCCGTCATTAGTTTAATTCTCGGTTCACTCCATTCAACTAAGTTTTTCTTTCTCTAAAATCCGCACGTAACTTTCACTCGTATATGCCACAAGCAAAATTTCACTAATGTTGCTATTCCAATTCACACGATTGTAACTAAATCCAACTCAAACCCCCACTTTTTCACAAATTCAAAATAAGTCTTTATCTCGACACTGCCAAAGTATTTCCTCTTTTTCTTTAAACCAAATACCGAAACTTTTCTCCACGAACGTCAACAACAATCTCCTTATTTCAAAGTCAAATACTGACTGCCTTTCTCCCAATCCAGAATTTCGCACCCAGAAAATCCAATCCCGCAATCCTTTCATTCCTAATTGCCGCTGCTGCATCTGGGTAACGTAATCGAAGTTTAATACACTTCGATTCTGCTACCCACACATATTTTTCGTATCAATAAACGCAACAATTTCCATTTTGCATATAGGGCGATTTGCATAACCATGGAAGCGTTTGATTAGATGCAAATTATCATATATATAAGGAAACAATTGGTTTTGCCGATACCCCAAAAAAAGTGCTTTCCTGCGCTCGGAGGACTTGAACCAAGGGTCCCAGTGGACCCTCGGTCGAGAATCCACGACGCTACCAACGGAGCGACCTTCTGTTGATTTCCCATTTATTGTATTAACAACTTCAACTATGCATCTTTCTTGATGGACATGGAAATGAGATTTGTTAGTAGGGACATGTGAATGAATTTTTTGTTGGTATCAAAAATAAAATTTGTTAGTGGGAGCCAATGAATAAAATTAGTTAGTATGAAGGAAGGAATTAGGTTTTGCTAGGGAAAATGTAACGAATGAAATTTTGTTAATGGGAAGTAATGGATCGTAGTGTTAGTGGGTAAAATAATGAATTCAGCTTTGATGTTGAAAAGTTTATGCGGTTTTTTCTGAAAAATGAACATTAAGTTCCTAAAAATGAGCCATTTACTTAAGTTTGAGATTAAAAGCATTTTATGGTTTTTGTCTTATTTTTATGATCACATATGAGCTTGCAATGATTAATCACTCAGATAATGTTCAGTTTTTAACTTTTTTCAAAAAATCATAATTAAAAGTTGCAGCTCAAAACAAAGTGTCATCATGACCTCACCTTGTAAACAATGTACCTTAAAAATAGGGTCAGTGGTTGAAAGTTGAATAACTATTTTCTATTTGCTAATCATAATGGCATTTGAGTTTTTACATTTCTTATCACTTTCAATTTATTTTAAGCACCCTCGTGAAAAGAAAACACACCAACATACTTTTTCTATCACAAAAAAAAATCTCGAGGTTATTTAAAAATGGAAAAGTTCACTGCCATTCGAACTTGAACATAAACTAAACATTTTTTTTTGTTCTTGCGTATGAACATGACAAAAATTTACATTTTGTGTATCATAAATCTGGTAGCAAATAAATACGCTGAATTGCAGATCCTACAAGCCATAACCGTACTCATCTACTTAACATAGATTATTTTACCAGCAAGTTGTATAGATAAAATTCACAATTACACTTTCACATGTACGAATTATGAAATTTCGTATGCTATCTGAATGCAGCATCAACGGCAGTGAAGGAAGCAGAAATATTTAGATCATAACAATGTCAACGTATTCATGCGCACAGTAGTTTTCCGACCTCATGATCATTTATTTAAAAAAATCCATTCGTGCCGAAACACTTTCTAGGTCGCTAGACAGTAAAGCTTGGATCTAAATTATGCAAAATAAATTAGATAAACTTTCCCAACAAAGAAATTGCAAACGTTCACTAAACCTTTATGAATGTGCAATGTTTTTTTTTTTCGACGGTAGTAGAAGGCAATTTAATTACTACAAAATCATTAAAAAATTTCTTCTAAGAACGATGTTTGAGGATTTAAATTTAAGTATGTAAAGAAACGGTTTTTAAGAGCTTTCGTACGTACATGGGCTGGAGACGACAGTAGCCGATTGTACACTTTGTTTTAGATAAATGTCATCTTTGATAGCGCAAAAACATTGTTAAGATATGCACTAATATATGTAGTGACTGTCCAGTTTAAATAATGAAAAGGTTAAATTGGGTTTGACGATAATAATGACAATAAATCCTGTATATTCTGAATAGCCCGAGGCCTGTATAAGGTACAGGTGCTTTTCGGCAAGTTTGATGTTAATACAATTAAATACAGGAAATTTCTTTAAAAGAGAAGTATCGAGAATTCGATCGACTGGTGTTTTGAGAACAAGCTTTTTCCTCTGCAGCAACGCTGCCATTACGTTTTCCATCCGCACTGTACTTTCTAGGTGGCGTCCACATGCCGATCGTTCTTCTTCGGCCAGCTCTCGTCAAGGGCCCATCACCATTGTTCTAATTCGAACATTTTTCATATTTATACTGTTGAAAAACAGCCCTGTAGCAGCTCACATTTTTCCTTCTGCGGTTGAATACCTGGCACGAAAACCAAACTGGCAACTCGGCATCAAATCATATCTCTCAATGTGGGCGTTTAATGCTTTTTTTAATATAACTTTAAACATCATGGAGATGTTGGGCTGATCCGGCGATAGCTTTTAGGGCACGAAAGTTCTTTTCTTTTCTTTAAGATTGGAAATACCTTGGAGTTCATCCACTTATTTGGGAAATACTCATATGAATTGTTCAACATGTTGTTGAACAATCTGGAACAATTGCTAATAGCAACCTCAGGCAAATGTCGGAGAACTGCATTCAGAATACCGCACGATTTCTTGTTGTTTATCGTGCCAAATATGAAACACATCAGGGTACTGTGGGCTAATACCCCTAAGTTTTTCAGCCCATTGATTGTGGACCTCACTCCTGAAGTATGAACCGCTTAAATTCCAGATATTCCTCAGATTTAATTTCAACAAAGCCAACGTGGGATGGTTCATGTCCAAAAATCGCCGATGAATATTGTTGATACATGTGAGAAGAAGGCTTTTCAATTTTTTTAACCTTGCAATGGTTGGCATTTCATATTCTTTGGAAACCTTGCAATGGTTGGCATTTCATATTCGTCGGAAACTTCTTTCTCAATCGTTTGCAACGCCAGCTTCTCTAGCTTTCACATATAGAGATCTATTTCATTTAGATTATTGTCATTAGGAATCATTGAGCAAGGGTTGCAATCATCAGAAGGAAGACATTGCTTCTGATAATACCAATTAAACATCCCTTGAAACATTTCTCAATGTTTTTTTCTAAATTCAATCGATGATTTTCATGTTGAACTGGAATGAGTTATACATCCCTTTGATGATTTGTTTCTATTACGATGGCGTAATCGTTAGGAAGCAACTGCAGTTTTCCTTGAAGTCTATTGAAGTTAAATTCAAGTTTTGCGCTAGCAATGCAGAGGTACAAACATGAATTTTTTGTAGGGTATGTTGGGAGCTCCGACCCATATAGATTGCATCTGTATTCGATTTGGTTCTCTGCTATAGACAATTTCAGGAATACTCCTCCTGAATTATTGGTGGCACTCAGCCATGATATATGCTTGGCATTCAGGTCACCGGCAAGGATATTATTGGAAATGTGAGGAAGTTATAATAATTAAGGTCTCTTGATTGTTTAGCAAAATGAACTTTATTACAATAAAATAATATAGAAATTGTTAGAACAGTTTGAGAATACGCGACAATATATAATTAGTCCCTATACGACACGACGGCTCTTCTTCTAAGAGAATTCTGAATTCGACTGACAAGTGTCAACAAGTATAGAGGTTCCTACGCCGATACAATTTCATTCCTGTTTGGACATCACAACAATATTTGTAAGTGTCTCTAATCACATACACACACACACAAGTTCGTATTGCTGCGCGGAAATTAGCGTGAATATTTCCAAAAGATAAAATAATCATACAGCCTGTTCAATTCGACTATTTCAAATACGTTATCGAGCTCCTCTGTAACATTTAATATATTTTAGCTGTCATTGAGGGGGCCTCCTACTCCAAGCCCAGAGTATTCGGCTAGTCACTAGTTGCTGTAAACACCAGAGGAGTGCAAATACCAAACCAGAGAAATGGAAGGACTTGGGTAGTACTTTTCAAAAAAGTTTCGTACCAACAGCTCTTAAAGCTAACAGAGTTTGATAAACAGTTTCTTTTACTTAACATGAGTTAGTGATGGCGTAGCGGTGGCACATGGGCGCACTTGGTGGGAAAGTGCATGGTGGAGGTAGATAGCTTTTTTTCTCTCGCTAGAGGACCCTCGTCCGGTTCAGGAATTTGGCCTTCTCGTCTTTGCTAACGCTGACCTTGTTCAGTCGAATCAGCTCACCCAGTCCCCGACGTAACTGGACCTGACGTCCACCCCCGATGTGATAATATGTCTTCGGTTCAGGTTTTGGCGTTCGAGGTCTAGCCGGGGGGTGATCCTACAGGCCCGCTCCTTGCCCGGTATTCTTTGATAGTAGTACGTCGGGGTGCTGCTCGTATGTTGGCTGCTAACCTCTCCTCTAGAGGAGGATTCTCCTGATGTATTGATTGAACCGGACGCCGATCGTCAGGCCGTGATGCAGCGGTGTAAGGGACCTCTGAATGCTCCTGTTGGATGCAACTATTGGAGCCTGTGGTAGAAATGGTTGGTAGACACGAGACGAGGGCTCTCAGAGCCATGATTTGAATCCGGATGATACAACGCTTACCATTGACCAGGCTGGAGTGCCAAAGAATCAAATAGTAGAGGTGATTTGCTCGAAGAACGCCCAGGGTAAGGCTGAAGAAGCGCTTGTTGGAGATTGGTAGAACAGTCAGGCTAAGCCGGAAAAGCGTTTGGTCGATTATTTGCAGACCACTCAAGCTGACGGTCACTTCAAGAAACTCAAGAGTTTTTGAATTCAACATTTCCAATATTTTGAAAACAAAAGGGTCTTTTAATCAATATCCTGGTACCACTTTCCGATCAGCGTTTAGCTTATCGTTTCTTATGAATTTTAAATACTTGAATGTCAAAGAGTGCTATGAATTGAGGTGGGTTTCAGTGAGAAGGATTATGTCAGGCTTTTGCTTGACGACGAACTCCAGGGGATTGTCACGTTGAAGTAGAGTTGTAGTTGATCGAGATGAGATAAAGCTCCTCCATGAGAGTTGGACTGAATGGTGAGTTATTTTGAGACATTTGAAAGATCTAAACGCCAAAATCAAAGTTGATTTTTGAATCTTGCTTGATAATTCTCTCATATAAAGAATTAAGTTGCTGGTTAATATTAAGAAGTAGCTCACGGTTGCTACTTACGTAATACTTATACAAGTTGGGTAAACAGACTTACGCTCATGTCAGAAGGGTTTTGTATTCAATTTACAAAATGCAGTCACCAGATTGAATGAAATCAAGAAACATGTCAAAGACGATTTTATTGGAGGAAATATGAAATACGAAGATCATACTATTATTAACAAAGTTGAACGAATTTAGACTTCTGAGGTTTTTGATATTGTTATACTCATAAATATCTCCCTTGATAATTATTTCAGATGTCCATCCGCGACGGAGGAAACACATTTTTCATGCATTTTGTTTATGCAAAAACTGACAATTTAACAACTGTTTTGAAAAGCTCCCATACGTTTGATGAATTTTTTATTTTCAGGGGCCACTCTCCTGTACTGTTATCATCGATTAATGGGCAATTTTTTCGATTCCTAGAATGGTTACAAAACCCTTTTACTAGGAGCTCTCTCCCATCTCCTTGACTTGTTTCACTTATGAGCATTAATTGTAGGTACTCATCTTCAGTCATTCATTAAATTGAATCAAGTGTTCAAAGCATGCACCTTAAACGTTGAAGTTGGGGAAAAATAACTCAAAATTATTCAACCTTCGCATTTAAACAGCCACTATTTTGTTTTACGATTACTGATACCACTAGCTGAACCGATTCTGAAAGATATACATGACACCTATCATTCCTGAAATTTTCATGCAAATCCTAGCAAAACTGTAGTGTCTGAGTCGGTAAAAAGCGCATGTCGTTCCATAGCCATATGTCGCCATAGTAATAAATGCAGCGCATATTGTTCCATAGTAATACAGGAAAATTCAAACCGCTATAACTTTGCTAAATATGATTCAATCTTTATGAAACTTTGAGGATGGATCAATCTTATAAACAAACATTTACGTTCTGAATTTAAAGGTACCGTTAAGATTTTATTCAAGAAAACATAAAATCGATTAATCATACTATTACTAACAAAGTTGAGTGAACTGTGACTTCTAACGTATCTGTAATAGTTGTACACACCAAGGTCTACATTCATGATTTTTTTCAGTTTTTTTCGGATCACAGGTGTCCAATCGCGAGGCGGGGGGGGGGCACAAATTTTTCGTGTATTTCCCCTCCCTGTGCGCCCTTCGAAGCAAATTTTGCCAAAATTAGACCTGTTTTGAAAAGTTCTCATCAAGACCTTTCATTTGATATCCATATTGGCTACTTTCAATGAATTTTTTTTTTCGGGGGGTCACTCTCCTATATGGGGAGACTCCCTTAAATACCTTATAAAATTTTTTTTATAGTTGAACTTTGAAGAGATCACGACATTACACATACACACAAAATTTGATGTTTCTAGCTTAAGTAGTTTCCGAGGAAAACTGCTATGACACACGGACGGACGGACGAACGGACAGACTGGTCGCGAAACTAGGAGGGTTTTGTAAAATTATTTTGAAAAACCCTAAAAAGTACTGCCAGATATCAGGGGAACTACAAGGGCCAAAGACACAAACACTGCTGTTAAGGTAGTACTAACAATGCAGTCGGGACATATATGTTACTGGTCAAATTCAGAGCAAAGGCCGACAACAAAGAAGCATTCTGCAACGCAGTAAAGAAAGTCCTCGACTAAAGCACAACTAAAGCCTCTCTCGAGCCGATGGCAATAAACGAAATAAGAGATATTGACTGTCTCACGAACCTGACCTAGGTAGAAGCAACCATCAATAGTAGGCTCCTTAGCATGGGAAAGATCAAAGCAAAGCTAACAGCAGAAAACCATAGGTGAGAGCACATGTCTATCATTGATTTGTCCAAAAAGGCGCCAAACAATTTCTGAATAAGGAAAAAGTAAGAATAGGGTGGGTTGTCTGCAGGATAGGGCAAAGAGCAGTGCCTCTTCGATGTTTCAAATAACTTGGCTATAGTTACACCACACAAGTAGGCAAAGGATCCGATAGGAGTTCCCTATGTTACAAATGCGGTGAAATGGGACAGAAAAGAAAAGAGTGTACAATGGTGGCACATTGTATCCTTTGACGGGATCCCAGACTGGATCTTGGGTACGTCTTAGGATAAGGTAAATGTTTGGCTTTCAAGAAAGCACTAGCCAAGGTAAAATCAGAACTTCGATGACCAGCATCCTGCAGGTAAGCCTACACCGCAGTTCAACTACCCAAAACTGGGTTGAATGGTTTGCAGGAAACCTTAAAGCCAGCTTTTGGTTTCTGAGTGAGCAACACCAAAAAAAGCTCTGCATAATGCTATCCCGATGAAACTGGTACTGCTGCCATCTGGGTTTGGAGCAGGGATTTCCAGACGTTGAGCAGTGGAAAGGGATGCTCAGGGACATCTTCTTTAGTGTGTATCTAACGCCGAACGAATCGATACCATCTCTACAAGTCAAGCTTAGTGCTTTGGAGGGCACTGTTTCAGATGCATATAGCAACGTGCTCACTCCAAGTCAAACTTAATGCTTTGGAGGGCACTGTTTCAGATGCATATAGCAACGTGCTCACTGCGGAAGACTTCAACAATTAAGCGATCAAATGGGGCATGTCTTGAACAGATCCGTAGGGAAAACGTGGCAAAGAAATGGTGGCCAAGACGGTTCAGTCGAGCACTAGAAAAAATCAAAGAGGTTATCTTGACAAAAAAGTTAATTTCCAGGTAAAGATGATCAGTATTGGAGGCATACTAATCGAATTGAAGCCAGTGGTAAAGTGCCTGGGGCTACTGATGAACTCAAAGATGAGTTTCTCTGAGCAAATCAGGATAATGGCTGAGAAGACTGCTTCGGAAGTGTCGGCTCTGAATAGACTAGTGCTGAAGGCTCAATGCCACTGTGTCTAGCGGACATATGGGGCAATGCTCTCAGTAAGGAGGTATATTGACAACGCTTGGCACAGGTGCAGAGGAGATGAGCACTGAGGTTTGCATCTTCGTATCTGACAGCCTCTGATTTGGCGCTGAGAGTTATTGCAGGCATGATACGTGTTGCCCTCCTTACTAGAGACCGCTGCTCTATTTACTTGCGTCAAAGCGAGAGCATGAGGAACACAGCTGCAGAAATATTAGGTGACGCTTTCAGTAAGGAGGTGTGTCGAAAACGCTTTGCACAGGTATAGAGAAGAGGAGCACTGAGGACTGCATCCTCATATCCAACAGTCTCTGATTCGGCGGCAAGAGTTATTGGAGGCGTGAAATCTGTCATTTTTCTTGCTAGAGATCCCCGCGCTATTTGTCTGCGTTGATACAGGGGAGACAATTATCCACGAGGACTGACAGTGCTCACTCAACAATTGGCAGCAGTCTGAGAAGGACGAAGGGAAGGCTTACTGCACGCCTCATCCCGGATGCGCGACGGTGGTAAATCGAATACATTGTGAGATTGACCTCTATTTGAACTAGCTTATGAGCGGGAATGGGTGTTTTCAGTCTTGCCTGCACAAGATTGGTAAGTTACGGTCACCTGAATGTCGGTTTTGCCCAGGAGATGAGGACGATACCTGCTACGCAGACTAGAGGACTTGCAGTGGATAGTATAAACACGGTGGATAGTTTAAACACGGTAATGCTTTAATTGGTTGACCAATGTAACCAGGTGGCACATTATTTTCGGAGGGGCTTAAAGGATAAAAGGGAGTCTCAGCATCCAGGAATATCAGAGCTGGTGGGTCGCTTACCTAGTAGTTCGTCTACCCCTCTCCCCTCCCGCTAGAGGAGGGACTCCCCAGCTTTAAGGCACCTTGGGGCGGAAGAAAATGAGACCTGGCCCGAAGTTTGTCTCAAACGGTTCCGGACTGGGTCCTCGGGTTGCGAGCATCGGAGCTCCACACTCAGCATGTAAATAGTATGCACCTTCCAACTTCAAAAAAGTAATAGCTGTGCATTCCACCAAGTGTTTGGTTTGGCGAACATTATGTTAACTCCAGTAAAGCCAGGGAATCATGTTTACTGGCGTCTTTGTCCTTGGTCACTTCTATGACGCAGTCAATGCACTTTTGTTGAATGTTACCAAACGTTCAAGCGAAATTACATTAACACTCTCTCGAAGGGCCTCTTTGAGTTCACCACAGAGGAAGGCCCAGTTCGTTGCCGCTGACGCAAATTATTCTAGGGGTACCCGATCTGGTGGACCATAATGCTCTAATGATATTTTGTGCCTCATTCGGCTTAACCAATTGTTTCACTCCCTCCCAACCTGCAGGACATCTGCGTAAGATCTTGCATCGGTATGTTTAACCAGCAGAGACTACCTAAAGAGTTTGTACTGTTGGTTATCCCAAGCTTATATTACATTCGGCGTCCCTTCACATTTTTGTGTTGCTTTTTAACCACTTTTTTCAGCTGCATTGCATTTAATCACTTAAAACCGCTGGTTTGACATGATGTGCTCCTTATAGACTTCTTTCTCCCTCTTTTTCTCTGTGTCTGCTTACGTTGAGCTACAAACTACCTTTTTATTGGTAATAAGAGTTTATGCCCTATTCGACTCTAAGGCTGGCTTTTATTCCACTTGGGAACTTTCTTCAGGTTGCTCAAAAGAAATTGAACTGCCTAGCTTCTCCGCTATTGGAAGACCCCTAACCCTTGCATCCAGTTACTCAATTGCTGCGGTGATGAGGGGAGCAACATCACGCTACAGCGCAAGTTTGGCTTTGCCCGCTGTTTGCTTTAAACTTAGCGCCGTATTCTCTTCAGTATCGCTGGGAGCGGATATGGGGTTCTTGTTTTCTTCAGTTCTCTCTTCGGTTCCTGATCTGGACTTCCACGTTGTGTGCTTCTCTCACAGTGGGAACTTTCGTATTTTAGTCTTTTCTTGCTGTACCTACATGCTGCGAAAATGTCCGGTTGCACAAGTTTGTCCTGTGCTTTTCGTTCACTGGTGCATTTTTCGTCCATCTATGCTGTCTTTGTCATTACTGTCATTGATCTTTTCATCACTGTCTTAATTGTCAATGTTGTCATCGTTGAGACTCTAATCTTTAGCGTAGTTGTCATTCGTGTTGTTGTTGTTGTTGCTGTTTTTGGGGAGTCACGTTCAAATTGATTCCGTCTCCTCACAGCTGCTATCTCCGAGCGTATGTATAGTTACCTTTTTGGTCCAACAGTTATCTTTGTAAACCACGGAGATCATGCAACGGTTGAAGCAAGCCCTAATGGGGCATGTATTCTGAGCCGGATTAGCGCTCATCAGGAGTTAGCCTCAACCAAACCTGCATCACCAACTAAATTGTCCGAACTTTGAACTTACTCCGAAGTATGCAAAGATTTTAACCGAGCCAGATAAGGTGTGATACTTGAATTGGAGTCTTTGCGTACCAGTATCATCTCGGTGCTATCGTGCAGAGCTAGTTGGTCCAAAACATCATTACTTATGAAATTCTTTGTAGCTACATGATTGAGTTGCTGATTTTAATATTTTTTTTATGAAAAATGATTAGTGAAGAAAAATGTTAGAAGAAGGTGGTTTCGACGTGTGCACTAATTCTCATCAGGCCATCACTCTTATTAGATATACACAATTATCGTATAGATTTACATTAAATTGATGTAAAAAGGGTGAAATGATTAATTTAAAGTTTAGTAAAGACAAGTACTTACAAGAGATAATTTAACCTGAACATAATTCGTAGCTACAAAAACATATTGAGTTTGCATAAGTAGGAAAATTAAAAGAAATAACTCTCTCACTTCTAAGCATGGTGGTCGCCATCACCTGTGTGTTTCTAATAAGAGTGATGGCCCGATGAGAATTAGTACACACGTCGAAACCACCTTCTTCTAACACTTTTCTTATCTAATGTTTAGCCTCTTTATAAACTTCATATTTTACATTTTTTTTAAAAGGTTGGTTAGCGGACGAGCGATTTTGGCGTACTGAGGTGAGGAATGAATTTCCAGAAATAATATGTTAGTCCTGAAAACTTTGTAGCCTTTTGACAATTATTGGCTCAGCAAACTTCATCATTGCTTCTGTTTTTAGTGTCTATGGAAAAATTCTCCCGTCTTCAATAACATGTCTGAGAAACTCAATTTTCGAGTAGAGAAAATGGCATTTCTTTACACGTTTGCAAAACCATTTTAAGTTTCTGTAAGCCATCTTCTATGTCTTCAGAGAGGATCATCAGGTCATTCATATATGGCAATACTATGTCCTGCCTAATCAGCTCTCAAAATACTGTATTAATAAATTTCAAAAAGACAGCTGGGAAATACATTGTCCAAAAGGAACACGCTGAAACTGGTATTGATCATCTCACCTGACGAAAGAGGTGAACTTCCAACTCTCCTCTTCAACCCTAAAGTGAAAAAATCCGTCGCGTGGATTCAATGTTCTGAACGTCTTAGCCTTCTGTAACTTGTCCAAAATATGATCAATTAATGGCATCGGATATCTATATTTTACGGTGGCTCAATTTATCTTCCTATAATTTATGCAAATTCGGTGAGATTCATCTTTCTTTTTGATAACTGTAACTGGGCTGGCAAAATTGGGCCAGCTTAGTTCAATTACAATATATCGTTCTCAATCCATTCCTCAACTTGTTTTGAGACTACATCACGGTCATGCATAGTGAGTCTGTTGCAACTGCTATGAATTGGAGTATCATCCTTCATTACAGTTTTCAGCTGAAAATTAGTTGTCTTGATCTTCTGGGGTGTGTACTCCTGCCTGATTCTAGTATTCATGTTGGGACACACATCTGGGGAATTTATTTGCATCAGAGAAAGAATCTCGGAAGTTTGGTTTTGTTTTCCGATTCGGACACGATCCTTGCTAATGAATACTTCAGCGTCGTTAAGAAGCTCGGCACATACTATCGCATTATACGTTGAATAATGATTTTTGGCTACATACACTTTTATCATAAACTCAGTTTCATCTATTATTATTTTGGTATCGAAACAACCGATCGGCTTGACGCTAGAATTACCAAATCCATTCAGCGTTATCTCTGCACTCTGCAGCAATGGTGATCCCACTTTCTGAAGGGTACCGGCGTCAATAAGGTTAATCTGAACTCCGCCGTAGATGGTCCCAAGCTGGGTTGAGAAAGGGGGAGGGAACCCCTTGTTTCCTCAACCCATACCTTCTATAATTCCTCATCCTAAATTCTCCAATTAAATGGTAGTAAATGCCATCGGGGTCTCACATTGGGTTTACTGGTTCCCCGATAATGTGACATTAAATGCCGAGAAATACTAATAACTGTAAATACATTTACAGCTCTGCTACTAAATCAAACTTAAACCTCCTTTGTCGTGACGTAAGAGGGTCAGGGCGAATCTTCTGCACCTGATAATGGAGTCGACGTAATAACCATGCTACCGGAATCGAGGTTGGGTGACGGGGTAACTTCCAGTCCCTGGAAAACGTTTCGAAACCTGCAGATGGGTTTCGGAATGGATTGGACAAATGAAAAAATGACTATGGCATTGGATCCTGGAATGTCAGATCACTCAATTACTCTGGCGCTGTTAAGGGCCTTCTACAACTGGCCAGTCAATATAAATTAAAAATACTGGCAATCCAGACAACGAATTGGACTGGGAACGACATTCAAGACATGAGATCGCACCCAATATTCAAAAGTGGGAAGCCTACTGGGAAATGGAGTGGCTTTCATTGTGAATAGGGAGTTCAAATTGCACGTTATTGATTTTATGGCAGTCAATGAACGGTTGTGTGTGATCCGTATTAAAGCCAAATTCTTCAAAATCTGGCTGATAAATGTTCACGCCCCGACCGAAGGAAAGGACGAAGAAACGAAGGAAACGTTCTACGATCACCTGGAAAGACTGGTCGACTCATTGCCTACAAACGACACAAAAATAATTCTGGGTGATTTCAACGCCAATGTTGGCAATGAGCTATCTCATTGGGTAACGACTGGAGAATATAGCCTCAACGATGAAACAAATGACAACGACCAGTGCCGTATTGACTTTGCATGCAGCAGAAATTTAGTCATAAGTTTTGCTTGCTGCCCACATCGACGTTTTTATAAAATGACCTGGGTATCACCAGGTGGCAACACACGAAACCAGATTGACCGTGTTCTGATCCAAAAACGATGGGCCTCGAGCATACTTGACGTCCGTACATATCGAGGAGCCAATTGTAACACTATGTCATTACTTGATCAAATTAACCTATCGATGTCATTTGTCAAAGGCATATTCGACAAAGACCAGCCCGCTATAAAAATTTGACATCGGAAGGCTCTAAACGGCGTCTGTGGCCAAACATTCCACGGAAACCCTCAAAAACCAACTGGTTCTCATCTTATCAGACGCACTGTTAAAGGTAAGCAACGAGCTCTGGATGAAAGAGGCTATTAAGACCATGGCAGAACAGACAATTGGACATCAAGCTCGGCACAAAAGAAATAAATGGTTCAATAATGAATACCAGAATGCGTTAGATAAAAAGAAGCAGGCATACAACGATTACATAGGTAGGTAAACCAGGATGAAGAGAGAACACGATCAAAATCTCAGAAGAATAGAGAATAAGATCATTAGAATTAAGAAAAAAAGTACTATGATGACCAATTGAGAAGTGTAGATGTAGGTTTAGCGAGCAACAACAAAAGACAAGCATACAAAGTAGTGATAAGCATTAAACGAGGTTATAAGCCCAAAACCATGCTCTGTCGTGATGATATTGTAAATATCATCGCTGGTGAAACCAAGATCAAGGAAAGATGGGCATCATATTTCAAGAGCCTCCTTAATCCTCCGCACAGCTCCAGAACATCAGAGCCTATAGACGTCTGCAGAGAGCTTTCATTGGCCCCACCAACTCTGGATGAAGTTTGTTCCATCATCAAAGCCTAAAAGAATAATAAAGCGCCGGGCATCGATGAGATTCCAGTGGAGCTCATCAAATATGGTGGCAGTAATGTTCATAAAGTTACTCACAAAGTCATCCAGCACATTTGGCAACAAGAACATATGCTGAAAGAGTGGAGCCAATTAATTATATTCCCCATCCATAGAAAAGGTGACAAGCTACAGTGCCAGAATTATAGAGGCATATCACTACTTTGTACGGTCTTCAAAACATTGTCAAAGATCTTAGAAAATAACATTGGATCGTATGCCAGCAGCATTATTGGGGAGTATCAAGGTGGTTTGAGAGCAAGTAGATCAACAATAGAACAACTGTTTACAGTCAAGCAGGTTCTTGAAAAATGCTGGGAGTTCAGCATAGACGGACACCAAATTTTCATTGACTTTAAGTAAGCATATAACCGTATTGATCGTAACGTACTATACAAATAATGCTTTGCTTTGGTATCCCAGCCAAATTAGCTCATCTTACCAAACTGACGATGACGTCGACAACCTCCCAAGTCTGCATCAATAACCAACCCACCGATGCCTTTGACACAAATTTTGGACTAAAACAGGGAGATGGGCTGAACCATTGCTATTTAGTTTGGCTTTGGAGTACGTCATTAGTAAGCTACCTGTCGATGCGCGAGGCACATTACTATAAAAGTCGAGCCAAGTGGAAGCCTATGTGGACGACATCAATATTTTCTCACGCTCGATACCAACCGCCAAAGAACTTTTCCTGAACCTCAACAGCGGATCAAAACTAGTAGGAATACAAATCAATAAAAATAAAACAAAGCTCATGAAGCAGTTCAGGAAAAATACCTCAAGTACACAAAATATCACACTTGGCGAATACAAAGTAGAAAATGTTGGTCAATTTGTGTATTTGGGCGCCAAAATAATGAGAACCAGTAATGAAAGAGACGAAATGCGCCGAAGAATACAGCTCGAAAATATAATATTATATTTAGTGTTGACGATCTTGAAAACTAGCTGCATACCCATGAAAACAAAGCTTCAAGTGTACAAGTCTGTTATAAGACCTGTGTTATGCTATGAGTGTGAAACGTGAACCCTAACCCAAGTATCCGCAAATATATTGAACGTCTTCGAGAGACGGGTCCTGAGGCGAATTATTGTAGTGAAGCTAGAAAGGGACCAATGGCGAATTCGATACAACCATGAGCTGTATGGAATTTTTGACGAGCCTGAGGTCTCAACGATTGTAAGACTGGGAAAGCTGCAATGGGCTGGCCACATGAATTGGATACGCACCATACATAAAAAGGTATTTTTTGGGAGAACTAAAGGTCGGAGACCAGTGGGGAAATCGAGGAAACGCTGGTTTGACTTGGTCGACGAAGACAGTTCATCGCTGCTCGGATTTCGAATTTGAAGGACACGATCAAAAGACCTAGACAGCTGGAGGTACTATATGCAGGAAGCGAAGGCCCAAGAGGGGCTGTAGTGCTGCGAAGAAGAAGGTTAATCTGGCTTCCGGTATCAATCAACGTCGCAACTCTTGACTCATTTATATCAACCACTTTTTTCATCTTATTCGCAGCACTTACAGCGATCTCGTTTACTCTCGTGTTATCAGTGTCTATTTTTGAAGTGCGAACGTTACTTGGTCTTCGGTTATTGGCTGGATTTTAAAAGCAGTCGAATGATCGATAGCCAAAATTGTTGCACTTAAGTTTGAACGCTACATTAAATCCCCCTGTTTATTGGTTCGTCACTGATTCCGTCAACAATGCATTTGATTGCCGCAACGTCTTCAATTTTACAGCGGCTGGCAAGTTCTTTCATGTGGAGGAAAAACTCAAGAACAATTTCATCTCTTTAGGTCTTTGTAAAAAATTTTTTTACAAAGACCTACTAGTTTCGCGACCTGTCTGTCCGTCTGTCTGTCCGTCTGTCCGTCCGTCCGTCTGTCCGTGCGTCACAGCTGATTTCCTCAGAAACTATAGAAGCTAGAATGCTCAAACTTTGTGAAAAGGTCAGAACTGATGGTCTCTCAAAAGTTAAGGCCTTGAGAAAAATTTAAAAAATGTTTAAGGGGGGTCCCCTCTATAAACGAATTGGCCCTTAAAAATTTTTTTTAATCAAAGGTAGTCGAGTGGGGTATCAAATGAAAGGTCTTGAGTAGAGCTTTTAGAATCTGAAATAAAAAAATCATTTGATGAATTAGGGGGTCCACGGGAAGGCAAAATGTACCCAAAATTTGTGTCCCCCCCCCTCGCGATTGGACACCTTTCAGCCGAAAAATCTGGAAATTATCACGAATGTGGACCTTTATGAGTACAAGGGCAACAAATACCTTAGAAATCGAAATTCGCTCAACTTTGTTAATAATAGTATGATTTGTAGATTTTACATTTTTGCCCATAAAATCAAAACGGTATCTTTAAACTTCTTGAAATTTTGCAAGGCTGACATAAGATATATATGTTCACAAAACTTAGTTGAGATCGAATCATAATGAAGTGAGTTATAGCCATTTCAATTATATGGAATTACAACAACGATAACACGTGTTTATGGCTCATATAGGTTTTCCAATTAGAGGTGTTATTTTGATATTAAAAGAAAAATGCCATTTTTTAACATAAATGATCGGATGATTAGTTCATTATAAAGAAGAAGATATGCCGCTAATAGCAATAACTTACATTGGGCAAATAACCACTACGACACGCTTACAGGACCATATCCTCTTCATGAAATTTTTCATAACCAAATCGCAAAGTGGCTGTCCTATGTCCTCGATAGCCTCACGAATTTCATCTTTGAGATCTTGAATCGACGCTGGGCTATTGGCATAGGCCTTCTCTATCACGTGGCTCCAAAGGAAGAAGTCCCAAGGCGTTAAATCAGAAGATCTATTCAAAATAACACCTCTTATTGGAAAAGCCTATATATATTTAAAATTGACTTAGGTACTTTTATTTTCTTTCAATTTTCATGAAAATTTAGGAATAGTGTTTAACTTGAACATGTCAAATCGGCCGAGCATTCAGAAAAATCATTTAAGCTAGATTAAAATGGCGGCTGCACTGTGCTTATGAAAGAAACTGTGCATCTTTTGTATAAATTTGAACGATTTCATATCTAAGTATTGGATGAATAATTCAAAATATCGATTCACGCCATTAGAAAACTTGCTTCTAACCCTAGGATGTTTACAAAGACCTTCTGGTAGGAGCACTCTCCTGCTTACTCAACTTGTTTTATTCTAGAGTCCACTAACATTTTGTGTTCAATTTGGCACCATATTCTTCACTAAATGTTTTTTTTAAAGCTTTACATGAATTTAAACGTCTTTTACTTTGCATAAACAGTTTCGCTAGTCCCCTTCAGCTTTTTTTTCGCGGATATAAACAATGTTAAATCGTCCCATCCAAACAACACTGCCATTTCTTCTGTAGAATACTTGTCGGTTTCATTAAATGGTCTGGTTGAGTCTTCGATATTGGGAACCCGTTTGACTATCCCCGTCTCGCTCGTCATTGTCGTCTTTATCGCCGTTTTTGTCATGATCTTCTTCAGCGCAAAGCTCAAAAGAATTTTTTTACTGTTCAAGGTCACTCAGGGCATCACAAATTTTGATGGAAAATTCGTCACTGGGTTCGTCGTAATTGATGCAAAGAACGCTGGTGATTGCCACACTATTCCGTTTGGTCAATTGTACTTTGCTTTTGTATTCTTTGGAATCCGGCTCGAAACTAAAACCGCAAAAATCTCCTAATCTTTCCAAGTTTTGCGATCACCCTCATTTCCAACCACAGCTGAATAGAGTTTTTAATTGTTTTTTAGTTGTTGGTGCCCAAGCAATATTCGCGACTACACTTGATATTTCCCGTAGAGAAATCGTTTTGAGTTTGTTTTCTTACACTTTCAAGCTAAACGTCGTTTCACTGCCGGCACTAATACACTACATTCTTAAACCATAGAATTGTTCGTTTCTTTCTCGATGTAATGTTTGCCGTCGCGTATGCTATGTAACATTCCCGGACGAGCCCCTACTTTGTAGGAAATTCACTTTATACACAGTTTTATATTAAAACACAATATTTTTTAGGAATGTATTATTAATCGATAAAAACGAAACAATAATACTTTTCAATAGTTAATAACATAATCACTTGATTTGAGTCGATTCTTGCGTCTTTAATCTTCAGTGGTTGTTTTCAAATTTACGTCTTTCGTCTTTTGGCGTCGTTCTGTCTTCACGTCATTCGTCTGTGTGGGCATCGTTGTTCAACTGTTTTTCGTTCAGTGGACCATCAGTTTATTTAGAGTTGCCAATACCACAATAATATATTTTTTTGAGAGTTGATGAAACTAAGATAAAAAGATTGGTACACGCGTTCCAACATATTTAATAATTTCATGTTTTTGATAACAAGATACAATATGTCGGCCGCATCCCTTACAAATTTACGGGTATTGTAGAATTATATGACCTTGGCACAACTACATCCGTATCGACCACCTGTGAAAACTTTCTTTGTTAATAAAAAGTATATGACATACCTCCAATAATATGGCTAGGAGCTGCTACTGCTTCAATTTCATGTCTTCTGAACTGTACTTTCTCCCAGCTTGTAAATATTTAACAACTTTTGTGCGACTCGCTAGTGAAGTAACGCTCAATGTGCCAAGCAGAAGTTGCTTAATATCACTGGTTTCTATTATATGATCTGCAGGCATATATGTATTCATTGCTTACTTCAAAGTAAGACGAAGCTTTTGAATTAATTGGGTCTCATTTCTCGTGCTCCAGGTCTGGGTCAATCAAGACGGTATCCTTAATATTTGTGTCCATAAGGTGATGGATAAAGATGTCAACTGAACGACGGATGATCAACTTGCTCTTAATCCTACTTAAAACTACCCTTAAAATCACAACAAAAATTCAATTTCACTCTAATTTTAAAAGACTATACTGCCTTGGCTCTCAATTACGTCGATATCAAATACTCAATATTGGAGTAACTAAAAATTTAATTTCAGATCCGGAAATAGTGCGAGGCTCTGGCTCTGCTCTAGTTACCGGTAACAGTTTATTATAGCAGTATTTGTTCTAAGCTACTTAAGCTATGCTATAAATACTTAACTTGATACTTATATCAGATGTGGTTGCCTCTAGAAAGTATTGAAAAAAATTTTCAAAGGATCTTAAGAAGGATCTTGCCATATAGGGCGATGATCGCAAAGAAAATTATTTTTACCAAGCATAGTCATGTGAGTTTTAAAGCGACAGTATATGCATCAATGGGGTCAGGAGGAGGGGTAATAATGGAAAAATTGGTATCCACCATAAGTCGTCTGAAAAATTTAACAACAACAAAAAATACGTTAGAAAGCAAAGCGGTCTCCATTTTGTATGCTTTTTTAAGTCTCAATTTTTCTCAATAAAATCACTTTAAAATCTTGATATAACGGTAGTTACATGTGTGATCGTTATGATTTCTAATTTTCACAAAAAATAAATTATAATTAAAGAAGTTTCAGCCACAGCAATTCAGTGTACTCCACCTGCAACTACCTCAACCAAAATGTACGGTCACAATTATTTAACGGCTAATTTTCTTGGTGTTACATAACCGTTTCAAATTCTGAGTGTTTCCAGTAGCTACTCATAAATTCTTTCCAGGTTGAAGCTACTGAAGATGAACATACCTTTTGACTTTCTGTTATCTGGAAACAAATCTTTCGTAACTCTGAGACATTTTGGGGCTTTAGGAAGTTTTATCATATGCAACTGAGACCAGTGTAAACTTGACATTTTGCTCCTTCTGTTTGACTTACTTACCCATTTACTCAGAAACCTCTTATTTTGCGCTGATTTTACGTATTTCCGATACTTACAAACTAAATATAAGAATACGGCTACGGCTGGTTCACTTTACCAAAAATAAAGGAGCCGTGTGTAAAATTAATTTATTTTAAAATACACGGAAGGGATTTCTTATTTTAATAAACTTTAGATCCTCAACCAATTCAATTGTTCAGCAAAGAAAGATTTGAGCAAGACTTGGGAGTTAAGTTCTTAGTTACGGAGTTTCAATACAAAAGTCAAGCCTCCGCAAACCAGGAAGTCAAGAAAAAACGCCAAAATGATTGACTCTTAGGTAATCTTCTGATACATCCAGTTGATCCTCACCATATGTGGAAAATACGCTGATTGAGCAAGCGCGTTTTCCAACTATACTCGTGTTCCTTTAACGCGTCTACGCACGGCACATCTGCAAGAATCTTTAGATAACAGAAGAAGTGAACGTTTTTCGCTAAATGAATATTCAATTTTTTTTTTCAACGAAAGATAAACTCGATGTAATTTTGTTATTTCGGATGCTCTCTCGTCGCAATGTATGTTTGGCTGATATTTGTAGAGAATTTCATAGATTAGTTATGTTTTCGCGAGGGACGCAACACACCGCCGCTATATAAAGCCGGAAAGTGAAAATAGTTATCAGTTGGGAATTTTAGCTTTAATTTATTCCAGTTAAGATACTCTTTAGATACAAACATGCAGTTGGAATGGGTATGATTGCGCAAAAAGGATAACTCAAATTGGTGGAAATTAAAAAAAATGTGTCTTTTGTGTTTGTTAAGGTTATACTTGCCAGCCTTCTTGCAATGGCCTCATCGAAAATTGTACGTGAAAGATCCGTTCGCGCTCTTGGAGATGAAATGTGCAAAAAAATTACTTTGGGTGGTGTGAGATGTGTAACTAGGACGAAATTTGTGTTACCATTTCAAGGTAAGGTGTGAAAGTGTGTTCCTTATGTGGGTGGTAATAAAGAAAGCCTTCTAGTGCAAATTTTTCTATTGTGATATGTTAAAATTTTGTGACAACAGAGAAGTTCTTGTTAACTTAAAAATCGTTCAAAGGAATATTTCATATGCTAAGTAGAGACATTCTACGTCTGATACTCTATTAAAAACCCTGTAGCATTTCTTGTATGCATAATTTTAGTGTCCGATTGGCCCAAAGAAAAGAGCCCTTGCCGCGTACACTGCAGTTTTCATGTTCTAATCCGGTTGGTGACAATCAAATCTGTTGCGATTTTTTTTTAAAGATTCGAAACTCAACCTATGCTATAATAAGGAAACAATCTCATGAACAACCATTACAATCATCATATCACCTTCTAGAGTACCATTAGGTGCTGCAACACTGAGATGAATTTCGGACCGTTTCGATATCGATATTATTATTACTTAACTTTTCATCCGAACCATTAATTTTTCGTGGTAACTGGTAGCGTCAAGCGTCATTTTTAGATAGTTGTAAAATAAGTTTACAAGACCCTACGTATCGCGATGAAATTTGTCAGCAGTTCAAAAAACCTGACATCTCGAAGTTGAAGTGAAATGATTGTAAGGTTTTCATAGAGTTCTCCGCATTTATTGAGGTGCCTCTTAACAATTGTTGGGTTGTAGTGCACATGGGAACATATGAAGAGTAAATACTGAAACCTTCTATCTCAGTCGTGAACAGTGCGATAAAAATGCAGTTAGATAAAGTGGGGGCTAAGTGTGTAAATCAGTCTGATGTCAGAGTTATATTTGTCAAACATAAAAAAGATGGACTGATAGTTAAGGGTATCAGCATTGGATCAGAAAATTATTTTATTTATTTAATATCTGTAACTTAACTTTCTTTTTTCTTGAAAAGCCTTTGGGCCTTGCTATTTTGAGTGAGCAGATGTGTTTCAACGCTCTGAGTCATCTTTAATTTCTAAAGAGGACTCAAAAAAGCAATGCTTATCACTTTTATTACGAGGACCAGAGATCAATACTTCAAGTAATATTTAAAATAGATACTAAGATTAGTTAGTGGATTTTTAAGAGCAAGACATCAGTCATGTTCGATTTTGAAGAACGCAATCTCTTCTCATACATGTATTCCCTTTTTGATTACTTTCTAGCAATCCTTGGGCAAATAAAAATGATTTTTCTATGGTCTTCGCTACCTGAATTGCTAAAATGCTTTCATCAGTTCAATTTCTGTTGGGATGATTGACAACTTAATAAAAATAATAATTTAAAATGCTTCTGTGTTTTAGTACGAGTGAAATGTGTTACGCCTTTTTGTTCAAAGATTGAAATTTATCCTCTAATCATTTCTTAATATTTTTCCGGTTGTAAGGTTATTAAATTTATAGTGAGTCTGAGACATAATTTCACCCAAAATGTCAATCCTTTGTACGCTTTGGTGGATGCCAAAAATATCTCTTGGCAAATGTAACCGCGCTTCAAAGTCAAAGTCAAAGTCAAAAGCGCTTTATTTAATACTAATCGTTATAAATTTTAAAAGAATATAAAACAAAATCCAAACAATAACAATAAAAAACTTAATGGCCCAAATGGCTTTCTAAATTTGTACGTTATCATTAAACACATTTAAAAAAAAAAAAAAAAAAAACTATAGCAAATTCAAATCAATGAAGATTGTTAAATATTTTTAAAATTCAATCGGAAAAAGGAGAAAAAACCAACCAACACTATTCTAAAATTATTTATCATCTTAACACTACAGTGAACTTTGATCCTATACCTAATATGTTTTAACTTAATTCTAATAAATGGCATCAAAAACTTTATCTTATACTTAAAAAATCTATAACAATGTTCCTAACCTAAGCGTTTAACCTTATCTCTAACTTAATATAATAAACACAATATAAACCTAACCCATACCTAATTTTTAACAAAAATAAACAACAACACTAAATGTAGCAATAATGAGCTGAAACTCAAAAAACGAAATAACGAAAAACACCAAAACTGAAAATAAACGCAAATAATTTAGACATAGTCATTCAGCCACCAATACCTGGATTGCGCCGTCTCAACTCGATCAACTTCAACGAATCTAGCAAATGAGTATCTCCATTGGAATTGTTGGTCTCATGAACTCAAATTCGGAGGATATTTTATCTTCTTATCGGTGGCCCGTCGATATATGTGATATATGACTGGGACACCGTCAGAATCAAAAACATATCGATTCATGTCCAAATACACGAATGCTTCTGGAGGAATGAAGCCAGTAGCGAGGCAAGTCGCAATATACCCGTCTGTAGGGTGGAACGGCTGTGAAATCCAAGGGTTTTCACTCACAGTCACAGATCTTGCGATATGATTCCGTAGAAGCTACAATATGAAGATATCGACCCTGGTCACTTCAGCAGTTTGATAAATTCTTCTGTTCGATATATAATGTTTCCAATCCGTCTCAGGCTTTCTGTACAAACCAGAACATGCACGAAGACATTTCCTTTCGAAAACTCTTAATTTTTCCATAGTACTAGCGCTCTGGTTGTACCAGATCTGACATCCATATGTCAAAACTGGTCTAACCAGTGTCTTGTAACAGATAATTTTGACCTTTTGGTCAATGTATCTGGAATGAAAGAGCCTTCGAAAGGCCATGACTACTTTAAGTGCCTTACTGAGCATGATTTTCACATGTTCAGTATAGTGCAAATACTGATCGAGATGAACACCGAGGTATCGAATACAGGATTTATGTGGAACCCGTTTAAGACTAGCCTCACCAGCCATGATGTGGAAATAATTCCAATTACGTTTCAGGTCTTGACTGATCCCCTGCAGCGTTGTTCGAAACAAGATTGTTTCACACTTTTGCGCATTGATTTTCATTCGCCAATTGTCAGTGTACAGCTGTACATCATTGAACATTTTTTGGAGATTGCTCTGAACTATTGTAGCTTTTCGGTCTGCCGTATAGATGATCAGACCATCGGCAAACGCTACCAATGATCGCGTTGGCGAGACGTTAAAATCAAAGCCGTTCAATAGCTTGCAAATGAATATTGAAAAGAGCAGAGGCGCAGTAACTGTTCCCTGCTGTAGACCATTCAAGACCTTGAATTGGCGCATTGTTGTCAGGTTTCCATCAGTTACAACAAACGATTTCCCGTACAACATATTACACATCATTGCGAGAAGGTGTCTGGGGAACTTGTCCTGAAGGAGTTTAATAACTAGTCCATCTAACCACACCGTATCGAAGGCTTTCTCCATATCAATGAGACATGCTCCAACACATTGTCTATCATTTAGTTTCCAACAAATGTCTGAGGTTACTTTCGTTATTGCATGAGTGGTCGAATGCCTGGCACGAAAACCAAATTGGCAATTCGGCATCAACTCAATGTGGGCGTTTAATGCTCTGTTGAGTATCACTTCAAACACCTTGCTGATGTTAGGCAGCAAGCTGATTGGGCGATAGCTTTTGGGGCATGAAGATTCTTTTCTTTTGTTCATGATCGGAAAAACCTTAGCCTTTTTCCACTCATTTGGGAAATGTGAATTGCTCAACATGTTATTGAACAATATGCAATAATTCCTAATAGCAACCTCCGGCAAATGTCGGAGAGCTACATTTGGAATACCGTCAACATCACATGATTTCTTGTTATTTTTCCTGCAAAATATGAAACACAATTCTTCATAGCTGACAAAATAATCAATAAGATTCAGGCTCGGTATGAGGTCAGATGTTAATGTTTCATTGAAATGAAATTCAGGCTTGATTTGAAGTCGGAAACTTTTGCTTCAACGACCTCTGAAAATATTTCATTCCCTCTCTCAGGGTTTGGCAGATGAACCAGTTGAAAATGTGTTCCAATCAGGGCAAGTGTATCCAATCCTTCACAAATGATCCTGTTTCCATTTCTATCCGGAGTCGCACTATCAATTTTGATACCAGCCCTATCGAGAAGATTTATCTCATCACCAGTGACTTCAAGGTTCGAAACCTTCACTCGAGACTTCTTGCGGAATATGCTATTCACTTTCGCGAAAACGCCATCTGGGTCCTGTGGGCTAGTACCCCTCAATTTTTCCGCCCATTGATTGCGGACTTCACTCCTGAAGTATGACCGGATTAAGTTCCGGACATTCATCAGATGTAATTTCAACAAAGACAATGAGGGATGGTTGTAGTCCAAAAATCGTCGATAAATATTGTTGACGCGTGTGAAAAGAAGGGTTTTCAATCTTTTCAACATTGCGATGGTTGGTGTTTCATATCCTTCCATATTGTTTCGATGTTTAATCGTGGGAACGACTTTCTCAATCGTTTCCAATGTCAGCTTCTCTAACTTCGACAAATAGGCATCTATTTCATCGTTTGTTAGATTCCTGTCATTAGGAACCATTGAGCAAGAGTTGCCACCATCAGAAGCGGGACATTGCTTCTGGTACTCCCGATTAAACTTCTTTTGAAACTTTCCCCAGTCTGTTTTTTTGAAGTTCAACCGATGATTTTTGTGTTGTACTGGAATGAGGGAGAAATCATCCCTGTGATGATTGATTTCCATTACGATTGCGTTGTGGTCGCTATCATAAGGAAGCACCTGCAGTTTCCGTTGAGGACTATTAAAGTTGAATTCAAATCTTGCGTCAGCAATGCAGAGGTCCAAATATGAATTTATCCTAGGGTATGTTGGGAACTCCGACCCATATAGGTTGCACCTGTATTCAATTTGGTTCTCTGTTATCCATGATTTCAGGAATATACCTCTTGGATTATTGGTGGCGTTTAGCCAAGATGTATGCTTGGCGTTCAGGTCGCCAGCAAAAATACAATAACGATGCAGCCTGTTCAATTCAAGTATTTCAAACAAGGAATTGAGTTCCTCCTTGAGCCTGAGAACAGTTCCACCAGTTGCATAGGCAGAGATAACGAAGAGGTTATCCCCGTTTGGCAGTGAAATTTTGATAACGGACACTTCAAGAGATTCAAAGTTTTTGAATTCGACTTTTTCAATATTTTGGAAACGATAGGGTCTTCGAACCAATATCCCGGTGCCACCTCCCCCATTACCTATTACCCTATCGTTTCTTACGAATTCAAAATCCTTGAATGTCATGGAGTGCCATAAATTGAGATGGGTTTCAGTAAGAAGCATGATGTCAGGCTTTTGCTTAACAATGAATTCAAGGAGATAATCACGCCGATGTATAGGAACTATGGAGTTGACGCTGATCGAGATGAGATGAATCCTATCCATGGGAATGTGACTGGATGACAAACTATTTTGGAGCAAAATTGATTATTTGGTCTTGTTTATTAATTCTATCTGAAAGCGATTTAAGTTGCTGGTAGATTTTAAGAAACAACTCATCATTGCCACTTACATTCTTTATTTTATTTACATTGTTGTCTGCTGGTCCTCTGGCAGCAAGTGCAAATGATACCCCGGGTTTGATGAAGTTGGGAGGTAACAGATTGTGATTTACTTTGGTTTGCTTTGGGGAAAATTTAGCTCTTGCATCTTGATACCGAGGGCATCCTCGGTATGATGCTGGATGACCAAATATACCGCAATTAAGACAGTACAAATTTTCTTTTGGCTCCATCTGAGCCAATTTGCATTCACCGGGGGCGTGGATATCTTTGCACTAAACACAGCGGTTGCACAATTGACAGCTGAATGACCGAATCTTTGACACCTCTAACACTTGTTGACCTCAGTTTTTTGAAGGCGTTCCCACCTCAAAACTCTAAAGTTTCAGTAGCTTACCTGTTGGAAGGCACTCGGACTGCTGTCGTTGGAAATTTGGACTAAATAAAATGGTAATATTTTACCTTCTACAGTTGATCTCCTTGTAGCAAAATTTTTCACACACATGAACTTAACAGCTGGTGCTGCTTCCTGCAACATTTCAAGGAGATCAACTGTATTCTCCCCACAGTCCAAGCCCTTCAACCGGAAGGTCTGATTTTTTTCCGCCTTTGGCGTATATGTGAAGTGGGGAGCTTGGACACTATTAAGAGCATCTTTCGCCAGTTTGAAGTCAGCCAGTGTCTTTGTCTTGATCAAGAGCTTATCAGCGGTCACTCTCTTAACTTCGAAGTTCTCGATTTTATGTTCGGCTGACAATAACTGAACCATATCTCCTCCACGCTGCCCAAAAACGTTTATTGGAGGAACTTTTTCATTTACCTTATTAATTTTATTAGGAGGACCAGCAGACACACCGGTTGGCTTCTTCTTCTTTTGCTTATTTTTGAATTTTAAATATTTAATGAAATTATTATCGCTATCAATATTACCTATGTTATCGTTGCTCTCCATCCCGACGTCCATTTCTTCGTTCATTGCAGACAGCACCGCATAATAATTGGTGCTGTCGTTCGCTCCTCCTGCGCTCAGGATATTTTCAGCATCATGGATTGTCTTGCTCATATCTTGCGATTTCGTTTTATATGTTGGTACTCCTTTCCCGTTGGTCTTGCTTCTTGTTGTTGTTTCCTGTTTTTAATTCTTCTTAGTTAGTATCGGCTCTTCTTTGCCGGACGTATTCTGTGGCTTCGCTTTTTGTTTGCTCCCATTTGACAACGTCCGGACCATATCTTCCAAACTCTGTATCCGGAGTTTAATTCGTCATTTTGTTTCGTAACCCTTGCATTCTCTCTGGTTACTTTTTCATAATCATCGCTGGAAAGCGTAATACGCTTACCATGCTCACAATTGTCTTGTTCATTTTTCCGCTTGTTTATTTTATCATTTGTAATTTTCGAAATGCCTGGCTCTGGGTCCCCCAGCGGTGGGAAGTCGTCGGGCTCCTCCATCCCCCCGGTGAAAAAAAACTTTTCTTTTTTCTTGAAATTTTCTCGCAGGTAAAGTCCAGATACTCGATAAATTGTTCGAATAGTTCGACGATGTAATAAGTTTCTTTATAAAATTACTTTCTAATTTACGTTTTTAAAAATTATTTTAATTTATATAAATTCTTGACAGGAGCGTATTAAAAACACGTCTACACGCAACGAGTGCTAGACGTTGAATTGTGACCGCGCTTCCTAGACATCTAACCATAAGGGCAGTCCAACCAAAACGCACGATGTTAATTGTAAATAAAACAAAAAGTTTTCAGTGGATTATGTTAATATTTTTTATTATAATAGAAAGATCATACTTCATATGCACACTTCTACCCGATGAGTATTTTCAATTACTCTGATACATAATTGTGGTTCAATGTCGTTAATGTGCTGAATTATCTCATCCTTTAGCTCTTCAATTGACGTACACTTTTCCTTCTAAATATCCCCAAAGAAAGAAGTCCAACGGTGTCAAATCACATGATCTTGGCAGCCAATTAACGTGAGATAACCCGGCGATTGAATTTCTCGCGCAAAAGAGCCATTGTTTCGTTGGCTGTGTAACAAGTGGCAGCATCCTGTTGAAACCACATATCGGTCAGGTCTATAACCTCAATTTCTGGCCACTAGAAGTTCCTTATCATCTCGCAACAGCGAACATCATTCACAGTAACTGCTTGGCCGTCCGAATTTTCGAAGAAGTACTGCCCGATGACGCCGCCAGTCCATAAACCGCAACAAAAAGTCACTCTTTGTGAATACATCGGTTTTTCAACACTCACTCGTGGATTCTCATTTGCCCAAATGCAGCAATTCTGCTTGTTAACAAATCCACTGAGGTGAAAGTGTGCCTCGCCGCTGAAGATGAATTTTTGTCTGTTCAACCTTCCATGCGTTGTATTGCCGACGCTTGAAATGGTCAGTAGGCTTCAACTCTTGAGTTAATCTTTATTCGAAATTCGCATCAGTGATGTTTGTGAGATGTTCAATTGGTGGATACAATGACGAGTCGAGCTTGACGGCTCTTCTGCCACACTATCGCGAACAACAGCAATGTTTTCTGCAGAACGAACTGAGTGAATATGCACAGGTGGTTCCATATTTTCTACAGACACGCTTTGCTGAAATTTGTGCACAATTCTCCCAATTGTGGACACATTTGGTCGATTATGCTGACCAAAAAAAAACACGAAGAGCACGAAATGCATTTTCATTTGAAAGCCCGTTTTCATAAAAGACCAAAACAACCTTCACGCACTGCTCATTTGTGTACCTCTCCATAGTTGAATTTGTCAAACACTGAAACAAAGAAATATCAAATTAGGTTGGGCGAAAAACTTGACGTTAAGGTGTGACTCACAATTAACATCGTGCATTTTGGTTGGACGACCCTTTATTTTAAATAAGCAACCTAACACCTTTTTTTGAGTGATTGGATGTTGAGAGTCTGTAAGCACATATCGTAGGAGCTGTAAGGGAAATGATATTTGTTAAAATAGAGAATGCGTTAATTTACTCTGTACAGTCTCAACAGTATCCGATAGATCGGTATAATGGGGAGACCATACATTAGAGGCCTACTCAAGGATTGACTGGGTTTAGAGTACAAAAAGATGAACGCTGGTTAAGATGTTGAAGAACTTGCAGGAGGATCATA
Organism: Odontomyia ornata; assembly: GCA_963969285.1. Taxonomy (NCBI): domain Eukaryota; kingdom Metazoa; phylum Arthropoda; class Insecta; order Diptera; family Stratiomyidae; genus Odontomyia; species Odontomyia ornata. Next base: position 233,631,564 of record OZ017741.1, on the reverse strand, counting down.
AAATACAACCAGCGGTACGCAAAGCTCTAGTGGTTTGCACAAAATACGAGTATGGTTGTCAATTTTCAAACTTGGGTCAAATACTATTACCAAATCATCAAATTTGTCCACAAGTGCGAGCAAGGATCTATCAAGCCGGCATTTACATATTACTGGATGAGAGCAAGTAAATTATCTTGACACTATTTTTGGAGATTGTCAAAATTGTCTTGAAGGTATGAGCAGACTTCGCAGAAGTTAATGGAGTGATTAATTTTTAAATCATTAGTACAAAGAATACGATTAGAGGACAAGCATTGGGGAAGGTCATTAACGAAAATGTCAGATTGTAATGGACCTAAAATTGATCCTTGTGAAACACTGGATTTTGGATTAAAATAGGATGACGAAAAATTATTCCATGTAATGGTGCAAGAGCAATGGTTGTCGACTTCAAGCAAGTATTCGGCAATGCGACAATGGGAAATGCGCTGTACAAAATAATGCTTGACTTTGACCTCCCAACAGTACCAGTCCACATGGTCAAGGTTACAATGCTAAACACAGAGTTCCAGGGCCAGGTGAACGGTGAGCTAATGGACAGCTTTATAACGCAATCAGGCTTAAAACAAGGGGATGGATTTGTCCCAATGCTCTTTGATATTGCGCTGGAGCATGTTATCAGGAAAACATCAGCTTAAACCTCGGGGACACTTATTTTCAAGTCCACACAATTAGTAGCATATGCTGATGAGGTAAATACTATAGTACGTTCAATTTTAGATGCAAAAAGAACATTTCTGAGCCTGAAATCTGAAGCAAACCAAATTGGTATACGAGCTAATGAAACTAAAACTATGTTCATGACTCAAAGGATGAAGAAAACTTCAGTTCCACAAAACTTGACCATAGGCAACTGCGGCTTTGAGAGTGTGTATAATTTTGTACATATTGGAGGCAACCTGAGCAGAAAAGGCGCCAAAAAGGAAGAGATTGGATGCCGCATAAACGCCGTAAATAAAGTCTATTACCCTGTACTTCCCATACTAAGGTCCAGAGTTGTTTACAGGCAAAATAAGCTCCGCATTTGCAAGACACTAGTCAAACCTGCGCTGTAATATGAAAGTAAAACATGGACCCTGACGAGTGAATCCAAAAATGTATTAGACGTATTTGAACATAAAGTGTTCCAAAAAATCAACGGCCAATGAAACATGAAAAATATTGGAGACTACGTTACAATGATGAGTTGTATGAACTATTTGACGATCCACCTATTTCCTCTTGAGTCAAGTTACGTAAATTGCAATGGGCAGGCCATGTAGAAAGAATGGAAGAAAACTGGCTACCCAAAAGAACATTGACAGGCGGAGCACAAAGTAGAAGAAGATACAATAGATGCTGACAGCAAATTCCTGTTGTGAGTAGACAACTGGTGGACAAAGTCGCGAAACCGAGATGATTGGAGGAAATTTATCCCGAAGTCCAAGGCCTGGCTTGGGCTATTACGCCATACATGATGATGACGATGATCACTTCGATTATCTCCAGTGCTAAACTGAGCCCATGAGTAGTCCTCCAGTTTCTCACACGGTGCATCAGCATACCTAGCCCAAGCTTGTTCAACGATGCGTCCAGCGACCAGAGCCACAACATCATCAAAATAGCCAATCGAGTGTGACTTATCTTTCATCTCCAGTCTCATTAGCCCGTCCTAAGGCACGTTTCATAGATCTGGACCAAAGATAGACCCCTGGGCAACACTCAATGTAACTTCCATCCTTTGTTGGCTTTGTGTCGTGTCGCAAAGTAAGCTTCGGTCTTTCAGGTAGTCCCTCACAAGCCACATTAGATATTCTGGAACTTAAAAAGGGGTTTCCAGCGTATGTAGAGTATCCACACATCTAGCGGAGTTGAAGGCGTTCATAAAGTCGAGTGCCACCAACACGACAATCCATCGCTTGGTGGGGCTATATATCGCTGCCTTTTGGACCACGGTCACCACCTCTGCAATCGCATCAATGGTAGAACGTCCTGTTCTATAGCCGTACTGCCGAGGGATAGGTTACCAATAGCACGAATTGAGTCAGTGAGTCTTTCCTTGACGAGTTTCACTAGCTCTTTCCCAACAAGTTTCTTAGATTGCCAGCAATAAATGAGCTATGAAATATCACACCTCGAAAAAATCTTTATCTGTGTTGGTTCTTATTATACGGGGCTGGCTGATGTAACTTATGTTTTAAGTCACATTACATGCTGTTTCAGGGGAAGGGGGGGTTTTCAGATTGAATATTGCCTAGAATATGATTGGGGTTGAAAGGGGGGTTTCCCGATGAAGGGGTGAAGCAATAAAGTTTGTTGTTATGTAATTAATTAACAATAAAATATGGACTGCTTTCTTATAAAGCGGGTGATGTAGCTTAAGTGGGAGGTGTGAGATATGTGGTGGAGTTCAAGGGTCATTTACGGAACGTGTTTGTTGCTTAGATACAACAATAAAACTTGTCATCCCGAAATAGTTTCTATATGCTACATCTCAAACATTAAAATTTTTGACTGTGTAGTAAATTAGCATTGAAATATGAACTTATAATAATATATGTGCTTCCTAACAAAGTGGAGATACTCTCCGCAACAGGTAAATTTTTTCCCGAAAAATTTATTTAAAAACATGCGGACGAAACTGATCACCTACTTTCCTATGGGGTTGGATTAAAAAGATTGTGCTTTTTCATTTGACAGCTTTTTCGTAAAGTTTTCCGTGAAAATCGAAAACTTTGTCAGCTTGGACTCATTAGGTAAACTTTGTTTTGCTTAATTGCTTGGCGAAATCAGCAGCAATTTGTGACTCAATGTAGACATTCCACATAATTAGTGTTCATTTTAAAGGAGCTTTCCCTCGTTTTACCCTCGATTTTTTTGAGAGCTTTTTGAAAGAATTAATTGATATTATACACTTCGTATTAAAACATTTTTCCTCTGAAAGTTCGACGTTTAATGTTGAAAGTTACAAGATCGATGGGTAGAACAAAGATGAAGTGTTAAAGGCAATATGAAATAAGACAAAGAAGCAGGAGAATACTTCCGCCAACAGAGGTTTGCAAATAAATTAGTTAATTATTGGCTACTATTTGCATTAAATCCTTCAATTCAGTTGGATAAGGTTATAATTATGTATTTCAATTAGTCGTTATTCGATTACCACTTTGCAGACGTAATCATTTGGACAGTCATGATATCATACCAATGTTGCGCATTTCGTTTTGCCAACCTTTAGGGAACATGCATCTTCTGAGTATCACATGTATTTTTTTTTTATATTTGATTAGCGCGACCTTTTAAAAAGAATAATCTTAATGATTTCCCTTCAAACCCTTAAGGATTTTTTATTTTAAAATTTGTGGGAAGATAATCGTTTTGACTCGCCCACAATATTGCATGTCTATAGCTGTTGAAGTTTTTGGTAAATCTTATTGTGACATATGGGCGGTCCAACAGAGAGACACAAGTCGCGATTTCATGGTGACTAGTGGTGACAATCGTAACTTCGACCATCGAAATGACAACATAAGGATCGGTGGAGTAAAATTATTTTGACGTTCCTTGTTCCTTGTTATCTCTCTCTCGTTATCTAACCACCTTTGTGTGATGTTATGATCTTTTTGCTACGAAATATATATCTGTAAATTAAGAAGACTTGGTTGTTATTTTTGTAGACTTAAAAAGAGTGAACCACCATAGTGGTTTCCTAATGAAAAACATAGTTTTCGTGAAAGTGCGGAAGTGACGCGAACGTTTTCTTTTAAAAATGGCAAACGCGTCAAACGGTGAAACGTCGAAAACTCACAAAAATGCACCGCCAATCGCACCAAGACCTTCGTCATCCGCAAATTTACTTGTTGAGGCGTCGGGAATCATGAAATTTCCTGCTTTTTGTAGACCCGATCCGGAATTTGGTTTGATCAGGTCGAAGCCACTTTCCACACACATCAAACGAAGTTTCGGCGAAACGAAATTTCGGTACATCATACAGTTTGCTGAGCCCGAGATACTACCACGCGTCGTTTCCCTGGCAAGGAATCCACTGACGGAAAATAGATATGAAGGAGTTAGGCAACGAATTTTAACGGCATTTGCGGAATCCACGGAATCAAAGCTGAGGCGCTTATTCCAAGGCCAAAATCTGGGAGGCAAGAAACCATCGCATTATCTGCAGGAACTCCGCAATACAGGAGGAGAGCAGGTAACCGTAACCATGCTTAGGTCACTGTTGTTGGAGCAACTCCCCGAAAACATAAGAGTGGTATTAGCCATATCAAGCGAGCCTAACGTCGAGAAACTAGCCAAGATGGCAGATTTAACGTTGGAATTACAAAATCCACCTGAAGTTATTGCAGTTCAGATGCAATTATCGCAAATCTTAGAGCGACTTGAATGATTGGAAACTTGAACGTTAAATCGAACAAATTTCAAACCTGGCAGCAGGTCGAATAAGCGGTCACGACCAAGAGGAAAATTTTGCTTCTTTCCCACACGCTTCGGAAAACAGGCAAGAAATTGCAAAGCACCATGTCAATGGAGAAATATTGAGACGGCGCTGGAAAACTAAATTCATCGTCCCGCATTTCGGCAGCTGCGGACGACCCCCTCCACTAACGCTGACTTATGATAGTGGATAAAAAGTCTGGTTTGCGGTTATTAGTGGATACTGGTGGTGATGTCTCAGTTCTTCCAAAAATGAAGCACAACATTGTTCCCTCGGAATTTAAATTATACGCTGCTAACAACACATCTATACTTGCATATGGTGAACAATTTTTATTGCTTGACCTTGGTTTAAAAAGACCATTTCCTTGGAGACTCATTGTCGCGAATGTTCAGCAGCCCATCATTGGAGCAGACCTGCTACAGCATTTCGGTTTGTTGGTTGATCTCCGAAGGAAGGTAATCGTGGCCAGCAAAACAAACCTCAAAACCGTCGGGGATATTACAAAAAATGCCAGCTGTAAACTATCAACCGTTTCATCATGTGAACCCTATCTTCATCTCCTAAAAAAATATCATGATGTGACTCTCCCTGGCAATATTAAAAAGACCATCAATCACAGCGTCTACCACCACATATTGACGAATGGACCACCAGTAGCTGAGCGGGGAAGGAGACTACCACCGGGAAAATTGCGCGAAGCCAAGGCAGAATTCGATCTGATGATTGGACTTGGAATTCGTCAGCCTTCAAGCAGTCTATGGGCAAGTCCACTGCATCTTGCCGCGAAGAAAAGGGGCCATTGGTGCCCGTGCGATGATTACCGCCGCCTCAATGCTGTTACCATTCCAGATAAATATCCGGTAGCGCATTTGAGCGATTTTACGCATAATCTACATGTATGCAAAATATTTACCACTTTGAATTTGACACGTGCATACCATCAGATTCCGTTCCCAAAACTGCCGTCATAACACCATTTGGGCTTTTTGAGTTTAAGGTGATGCCATTTAGACTCTTCAATGCTGCTCAAACGTTCCAATGCTCCATCGACTCAGCGTTACGAGAATTAAGATTTTGTTATGCTTACATCGATGATATCTTGATAGCATAGAAATCGCATGAAGAATACGGCTTGTCAATTAACGCCTCGAAATGCGTTTTTGGAGCCTCATCCGTGGAATATCTTGGATACCTCATTGATGAAAATGGCATCAGTCCCCTTTTTGCTCGTGTGCAGAGCATTTCGGAATTCACGAAACCGTCAACGATTGAGGAGCTACGAAGATTTCTTGGTGCCATCAATTTCCATCGGAAATTGCTACAAAACGCAGCCAAAATTCCAGCACCACTACATAGATTTCCAGTTGGCGTTAAGAAAAAAGATAAGTCGTTAAAAATATGGAATCCTAAAGCTGAGACAGCATTTAAACAGTGCAAAGAACGAATTGCAAATGTAACGCTGCTACGACACCCCATTGAAAATGCACAATTGGCACTTAAATGCGACGCGTCGAACACCGCCATGGGAGCTGTTTTGGAACAAAGAAGTAACAACGAGTGGGAATCGCTTGGGTTCTTCTCCAAAAAGTTCACCGCCACTCAAACCCAATACAGCACTTATGAACGAGAATTGCAAGCCATATACAGTGCCGTGAGGCATTTTCGCAGTATGATAGAGGGACGGCCAATGATGATCAAAACGGACCATAAACCCCTTATGTTTGCCTTCAATCAAAAGGCCGATAAAGCTTCACCACGACAGCTGCGGCAATTGGACTTCTTTAGTCAATTTTTGACGATTTTAGTCCACATCGCGGGAAACGAGAACACCACAGCAGATGCATAATCTCGATTCAACTCGATAACAATGCCGATAGCAATCACCAGCCACGACTTGGCAGCAGCTCAAAAAGAGGATGACGAACGTAGTCAATTACTTTGAGTGGATACAGCATTACAGTTACGTAAACTTCGTATCGATGACACTGAAAGAAATGTCTACTGTGATGTATCTACTGCGGAAATCCGGCCATATATTCCGAAAATACTGCGACGTCTGTCTCGCCTGGTGGACGAGTGACGAAGAAAATTATTAGTCGGTAGTACGTTTGGCCTTGCATGTCCAAAGATATTCTCGAATGGGCCAGATCATGTCTCGCGTGTCAGTGAAGCAAAACGGGCTGGCACACAAAACCACTTCAAGGCCATATCGAAATGCCCAACGCAAGGTTTAGCCATGTTCGTATAGACATAGTTGGCCCCTTAAATCCTTCGAGAGGTTTCACATACGTGCTGACCGTCATTGATCATTTTACGAGATGACCCGAAGCAATCCCCATCAAAGCAATCACGGCTGATGAAATTTCAACCGCATTCTAAAGCAATTGGATAGCGCGCTTTGGAGCGCTAAACATTTTGACTTCCGATCAAGGATCGCAGTTCGAGTCACTCATCTTTTAGTCACTGACACATTTAGTTGCCTGCAGGAAGATCTGGACAACAGCATATCATCCTGCAGTGAATGGAATGATTGAACGATGGCGCTGTTCATTGAAAGCGGCGATAATGTGCCACAACAATAATGAGTGGGTCGACATCTTTCCAACCGCCTTGCTTGGTTTTCGTACGAGTATCAAGGACGACATTGGCGCAACATCTGCGGAGCCGAATCCCGGGAGAAATCTTTTTCGACGAAGATATGCCGCCAGACCCAAAATTATTCGTACAAAAGTTCCGGAAACACATGAAGGGGATAAGAGCAACTCCAGCATCACGCCATGACAAACGAAAGATTTTCGTCCGTAAGGACCTTTCGTCATGCTCGCACGTTTTTCTGCGCATCGACCACGTGAGGAAGCCGTTGGAACCGCCATACGGAGGACCCTACAAAGTAATTGATGGGACATCAGCAAATGTTTTTAAACTCGAAATCAATGGGAAACCGATGAACATCAGCGTTGATCGTCTGAAACCTGCCTACTTTGAATACACTGCGGATCCAGCGATGCAACCATCTACAACTCATTAAAATCTGGCGCCCCGAACGTATTCTGGTCCGAAATCGAAAAATCGAAATGTATCGTTCAGTAATGTGTGATATGCATTCAACTATAAACAACTGTCAAACGTCAAATGCATCCAGGAGGGAGTACTATGGCGACTAGCGACCATCGAAATGACACCACAAGGATCGGTGGAGTAACAGGGGTACCGGTTAATTCGTGCGTTTTTTCTGTGAAAAATTGCTTTTAGACGATCGTTAATGGTTTGTTGAGCGACGCCAAGTGATTTTGCAAGTTTGGGATGAATTTTGGTCGAGCAATGTCTCAGATTCGTGATCTTCAAACTTCAAACCACTTCTGGCACGTACGCTTAGCTAGAACATGCACACCATACACTTCCACTTAAAAACGATGACTTTCAGCAGCCTTTTTCTTCAATGAAGAAGTACTCCCCACAAAACACTTTATTCGGCACAAAATTCGACATTTTCAGAGTAAAAAAAAGATTGTTGTTTACGCTTCAGCTAAATGACACATAACTGATTCTGAAACGATATGACAGTAGCTTTCCAACACATATTTGGAAAAGGGAATCACAGGAAACAAAATCAAGCTACGCCATCTGTTAATCGGTACCCCTATTAAAATTATTTTGACGTTCCTTGTTCCTTCTTATCTCTCTCTCGCTATCTAACCGCCTTTGTGTGATGTTATGATCTCTTCGCTACGAAATATATATCGTTAATTAAGAAGAATTGGTTGTTACTTTTGTAGACTTAAGTGGAGTGAATCCCCATAATCTTAGAAACCCTTAAAAAGTTATATTTCAATTTAAAAATTCCGGAATATCTTTTTGAACATTGATTAGATAAATATGTTTGTACATGGTTAATTTTTATATGCTTCCACACAGATCCGGAACGTGACGAGCCTACAGAATGTCCTCCAGGAACAGTGTGTGCGGATGTCGAAGAAATATGTAGTGAAAGAGAGGAACCTGCATGTAGCAATGAAGCTATGGGAGTGCATGGAGTTTGCAATACATGTCCTACAGAAGTTGAATACAACCCAGTATGCGTTAGTGCTACGGAATATGCATTTTGCAGAGATGAAGTAGTTGCAAGCAATATGAAATATAAATGCCCGATATCTAAACCATATTGCAAGGCTGAATTCAATAAAAACTATTCGCTGAAGAGCATTTGCACTGCTGAGTCGAATGTAAGGAAACTTTGTCCAATCTTAGAGAATAGAAACATGCAAAACTTATTTGAATTTTAGGCAACTGATTGTTCACCGACCATGGGATTCTCAGGTAAGCCGAGTCAGCCAACAGGATCATGCACTGAAGATGGCTGGTTTGCTGACTACAGTGATAGAGAATGTCGAAGGTAAGTAAGCAGGGCAGTTATATCGTAACTGCTACATTTATTATACAAAATACCATATTTATTTTCTCCTTTACTTTTCAGTTACTACAGATGCTTGGCCACATCAGGTGGATCATTCATGAAAGTGGATTTCAAATGCGTGACTCTTAATTCAGTATTTCACCCGCAATTCAAGCGATGTGTATCAGATGGTAGTTATGTATGCCCAACGGTTTAATTGCTTGAATAAAATATTTAGATTTAAGTTTTTTTTTTTTTTAAATTTGACTTTAGGACAGTTACTTTTTTATGAAAAAGGTATTGCAGTTTTATGTAAATAAATAAACATCTTCGAATCACTTAGTCTTTCTTTGAATATATATATATATATATATATATATATATATATATATATATATATATATATATATATATATATATATATATATATATATATATATATTAAACATTGTATTCAGTTACAAATAATCTATTTCAAAATAAATGAGAATACCATGTTTGTCATCACTAATCTCCGGCGCTGGGGCTGGGCGATCGCTTTTCTGGCACTTCCTCTTCGCCTCTCTCCTCCCGCTAGGCCCAAAGTAACGTGTCAAACGGTTCCGGGCTGGGTTCTCAGGTTGACAGAGGAGGCGTTTAGTGGGTAGTCCAGTCACGCATGGGAGTCCCACACTCTGTGTATAAATGGCATTCACCTCCCTACCACAAAAAAAATCTCAGTTTAGCAGACATTATTGATTAAAATAACAGAATTTTGATATCAAAATGAATAAGAAGTATGTAGTAAGTAAGTAAGTAAGAATAAACAATGTAACAAACACACGTAAATTACTTCAGAAAGCACTATAAAATAAAATGGAAAATTATGCTACGATGATTTGTTGTTTCGTTCTTACTAGGAATCTCAACTCTCGTTGTCACTCCTTTCTGACTTGGAATGCTATGCATTTTTGTTTTGATGCAAGAAAATATTTGGATCAGACTAACAATTCATATTTCCATACAATTATCATGAAGAAACTTTTCTGTCAGAAATAAATAAAAATTTCGCCAAATAAGCCAATACATGAGGCCATGAATCGAATTTATAAATAATAACGCTAATGCAAATGAAGTTTAATCTGTTACTAGTTTCTCATTAAAGAATTGGTTCCATCCAAAGAAGATAACGATCTCAGCTGGAAATATCTACGTGCCTTTATTTTTAAATGAGGCTGCTTAACCCCAACGCTTTCTATTATTCCAACATGCTCAATCAACGTAGCTTGTTACGGGTGAACATTGATGTTTCTTAGTTTTGCTCGCTCCGAACACTACCATACGCGATTTTGTAGAATTTAAACCTATGCAGTACCAAGCCGCATTTGGCTAAACTTTCATTCTTAAAAAGACTAACTGTAATATTACTAAAAGCATGCCACGCACCTTTTTTTTTGCCTTTCGACGCCTTACATTTAAACTTAAGTAGCTACATCGCTTCCGATTCACACACCACATCATGGACAACACTAGCAGTAACAAGCAACGAAAGCACCATGGACCAAGGAGAGTTCGTTATTCATTTAAATCATCTGAAGAAAGTCGGCAAGCTTCATTGGCGTATTTATGCACGAAGCTTAACAACAAAATGACCACCACATAGTTTGCCCATCAAATTTGAAAGGAATCGTTGGCACAGTGGGTTTACTACTAAATTAACCCGTGACTCCTAAGCAAACATACTCAAGCAAGTTTTGTTACCAAAGCAACGGACAACAATAACAAAAAGATAGAATAACCTGTCAGCCAACCCATCAACTGGCTTCAAGTGACTTAACATGAAACAGAAAATTCCCGGCACTACGACTAGATCACACGGAAGCGAAACTAATTTACACCCAATCAACGTATGCTGAATAATCCAATACATAACGACAATAATGACGGTGAAAATACACGAACACCTGCTGTACTAGATATGGGGTGAACGAAGGAATTCTTGCGAGGAAATTTTGCAGCCTTTATTTTATAAAAGTACGTTAAAGGATGGCTATAGAGAAGTCACTATAGGAAACTGCGCTATTTTATTTGCGGGATTCAACTGTATGCTAGAGAAATAATTGCACTCCCCATTTCAGAGTGGTCATAGATAACTACAAAGCAACACAAGCTCAACAATTTGTTGGTAGTTATCTCGTATGCCGTGAATTCAGGAAGAAAATGGCAATGATTGTCAAATGCTAAGTGACAGTGAGGATTTTTAGCTCGTCGGCCGAAGGTCAAACAATGTCACACATACAGAAATTGTATAAATAATTGGAAAATAAAATTATTTCGCTTCAACAAATGATCGACGAAAATAATCGTGAGAATAATTTACTGAAAACGGTAGACGTTCGAGATTTATAGGCGAAACTAGAAGCGAAGGAATGAAAAAAAAGGTTGGAGTGACCAAGTTTAAGGAAATGTACCAGAAGGCAGAGAATAATAAGCGAACATTGTAAGATATGGTTGAAAGAAGTTCTTGCATGAGGAAACAAGTGGCGGTGGCTGCCTTAGGAGTGGAAGAAAGGGATCCCTTGTTTGTGTAGGAAGTAGAAGACAGTAAGTTGTTTCGCATTTGTCATTAAACAATTTTGTAGCTGAGAATTAAGTGGAAAAATACATTTAGTAAATAATTATTATACACGTAGATATCATATTTTCTTTTCTCCATACATCTTTAACTTTCAACTTACAGCAAGTGAAAAGTGTTATTGAGAATTTATTTCCTGGGATGAAAATCAGGCAAAAAAGCCTGGAATATTATTTTCATTGATAGTATTCGGAGATTGGAGTGTTCGGCAGGGTAAATTTGCGGCTTTTCATTTTGCCACGGCTTAGTGGTAAGGGTGTGTAAAGTTCCTTTCTTTTTCGGTGAGGAAATCTACAGGTTTGTGGTGGTGGAACTGCGTGTTAGGCCGCAAGTGTTTGCAAGGTAGCCACTGCAGTTAGGTGGCTACGAGTGTCAAACGAATTAAGAGTAATAAATTTACTCCAGTTGGTTCTTTTCTCGTTTTGGCAGCTCTTTGGTAGCTGCATGGACCAAACACGTGGCACCCACGCCCGTCTTTGGGTGAGTTAGTTGGGACTGGAGAGCTTGCGCTGAAGTAGCCTCAATAAAATGGTGGGCGTGGCAATGGAGTCTATAATAAGCTTTATTGTAAATATTGTCACAATTTCGTCTCACTTCTCAGATTCTTTCAGCTCTACTTACTGTAGCTTCACATTTCTATCACTGGATAGCACTAATTAGAAAGTATATTTTATAACAAAACTGATATGAATGACAATAATATTCATACTACCCCCGGTGGCAACCAATCGGAGATTGAAAATTCACTCACTGTGGCGGCAGGGATATGAATTCAGGGAGTCCCAACGTCATATCCCCCAAAAAAACCTCTCAGACGATCTCAAGTTGCAATACAACTAATCGAAAATAAAATAAAAACAATCTATTACATAACAGTCCAAATCTGAACCTCAGCAATGAGATGATTCAAGTAGCGATTAACTGTCTTCGTCAACCGAGTTAGACCAGTATTTTCTCGGCTTCACTACTGGTCTCCAGTCTTCAGTTCTCCCAACGAATACCTTTTTTAATCTCCGTTGCTCGTCCAGACGATTCATCTGGCCAGCCCATTGCAGCTTCCGCAGTCTTACAATCGTCGAGACCTACGGCTCGTGAAAAATTTCATGCAGCTCATGATTGAATTGAGTGCCCCATTAGTCCCCATCTAGCTTCGCTCCGATTATTCATCTCAGGACCTATCGCTCAAAGGCCATAAATCCATATTTCGTACCCATAGCACAGATTTGTATACTTGAAGCTTTATTTTCCTGTATATTTATTGCTAGGGTATCTCATTTCATGACCAATCCATCAATAAGTACCCGAAGATAAGCTTTGTCATTTGAATATATTTTGCTGGTAGCTGATGATGGAGGACGTTCTGAACTTTGCTTGTAAGGAGAGGGAATACATTGTCTTCAAGATGTAAGCAAAATGTCAACTGGTGAAGAGCTGAGGAAGGTATGAGCAAAGAAAGCACGAGGGAGCCCTCATAGGTCACACATATTGGAGCATCTTGGATAAAGTGACAGGACCAGTCATTCCTCCAGGGGTGACATCTAGGCCAACCATAACCATAATGCAACGAAAGAACCCTCACCACAGAGCAATGCGTAAGCTGAAGCTGGCTGGTGGAAGGACGGAGGAAATGGACTCTGGTGCACCGAAGAAGAGGAGTAGGTCTAGTAAGGGCTCATCTCAGCTGGGAAACTATATGGTGGTAGCACTAAGTAGCCAGAAAGTGTCGGTAAATAAGAAAAGGAGGACATCGAGCCCAGAATAATCGAGGATACCAGATGGTCTGCATGAGCCAGGACTCTCAGGATACCGAGGTTCAGGAGACTAGACATACTCTTAGGCGTTAAAGTTGGGGTATGGTAACTGCGCAGAAGCTGCTGGAATGTCACTGGCTGTACGCATTGGATTGAGCAATGGAGGCCTCGTTCATGTTGAGTGCGAGAAAGCATTCTCCGACCACTTATTTAAAATACCACTGTTCCATACAGATTGAATGGTCTGTTTATCAGTGGAGGCATCTTGTATGCTAAATCATCAGACAGAACAAATCAAGGAATAATTTACCAAAGTGTTAGCCCCCAAGTTCCAGCTTATAAGAGCATGAAGTTCACACTTCTAACTGAATGCACCCATTGGTAGGGCTATAATGTGGCCCCCAACAACAGTCAAGCGTCCTATGGATGCAGAACTTAGAAGTATCTACGCAAGGTTGCAATATCATTTTCTGTAGGCGAAGTGGCAGTGTACTGGCTAGTAGTTCAAAAACTGACCTAGTGGTCGGGATGAATCTGGCTATTGCGGATCTTTAGTGGTCTACTCTGGGGTCGCGTCTTCTTCTGCTTCCATGCAGGCTTAAGAACACCTTTTCTAAATAAAAACGGCTGTAGGGAGTACGTTTGGTACCATTCTGATTTTATCGTTTACCCAGATTAACGTTCAGCACGCCATTGCTGCCTCATCTTTAATATGTAATTTCAATTGTTCAGGAGCCATGGGAGAAGAACAAAAGTATCTTTGAATTGAACATGTGTGGCACAAGAATCTTCTATGATAAAGGATCTGATCGCCCGCAGGTATACTTGATAGTCACTAAAATGTGGAAGCGTCTCTTTTAAGACAATTCATGAGTATAAAGAAGACATGGAGTTGGGACGATATGTATTAGCTGACCTTTCATACGACATCAATTTACCTCCACCTAGAAAAATACCGTGGGAGGTGGTAGATCACGCCGAGTCCAAGGCCTTGAGCTAATTTCCCATGCACACCATCGTACGTGCAATCGTCAATACAAACAGCTGTTGGACTTTAACGTCTAGTTGACTGAAAATTTTAAAATTATGCTCCAAAACTACTTTTGTGAAGTTCAAAAGACAGAAAGTGGTAGATATCACTCTGGCTTTGCCAATGATAGCAAAAGCAATTCAAGGCTGGAGTGTCTCAAATGAAACTACTCATTTGAGACACTCCAGCCCAAGGGCTGTTGGTGGTTTCACTTCACAGGAGGGCCTTATCGTCGCCAGAATTCAGGAAGAACGGTTGCGGCCTGGACAAGTCAATTGGCTACGAAGAGGTCTGAGCTGGTTCCAGCGTCATTGGCTACGGATGGAGGCTGTCGTACCCTGAAATGACTGTCTATTGCCTACACTGATCAATTTCCAAGTAAATTGGGCACGGTCATGCATGTGGTTCCTATACCAGTAACTCCTTTAATTGCTGAAGTAGTTTTCGAGGTCCTGCGGGCTGCTGCTGGTTGTTACCAGTAATTTTCGGGGGCCCCGCAAGAAACAAAAGCGCGTCTACCTTGAATTGTGTTCACAATTTAAAAGAAAAAGCGTTTTACAACTTGCTACAAGAGGATTATGCATTAGCAGTTTGATATTATCTTTCGACTGTTAGAAAAACATGGTACTACCAAAGATGTCAGATCCAGTGGCGTGCTCTAGAAGGCAACTTTGTTCTTATGACTTTACGATGTGTTAAGTTCACTCGAGACATTTGCAAAATAAGGTGACCATTTTTATTTATGATTGGCTTGAAAATGTATTTAGAAAGATATCTAGTGAAAAATCTTCTACAGTGTATCACAGACTAACTTCCTCTAATCTGAAAAGGTATAAAAGCGTAAACTTACGAGTATTTGCAGATATGGCAAGCAGCCAGAATAAAAATTAGAGCATGCTTACAATGCTAGTTTATTGAAGCTCCAGTTGATGCCGAGCAAGTGCATTTAACGTTTCCAAACGTTGGTTATTCATTTTTATCAGCTGACCGTGTCTTTAATCGCATTGAGCAAATAATAATAAAAAGTAACCATTATTCAGCCCCAAAAGTACGTTGGCATATGTCAACAGCGGGTACAGTTTTCAAACTAGGGAGTCAGGCTGTTAAGGCACGTGACTAGAAAGCGTTAACAAATCAAAAACTAGCAGCATCATACATTAAGACGAAGTGAATTACTGCTCGGATATATCTGGCTTGCTCCCATTCATAAAACCTCACCATAATATAAAAGTAGCCGATGAGGATAAGGTCCTTGGGGAAGACAATAATTATTATATGCTGTACAATTTTCTAACTGATTTAAGTGCTTGAAAGTATTCTTCTTAAAAATAAACTTTTATTTATTGTTTTCCTTCATTTTATCAAACTAATGTGAATCCATTATACTGAGAACTGCATGCCATGAAAAAAAAATTACTTGTTTAAACGTACAAATAAAGAAAAAATACTACAACTATACACAAACGTTTCATTTTTCAATAAACTGTAGCAAAACTATTCGTATCCAGTAGATAAATTTGCAAAACTCGCTTTTTCCTATATCTATTTAAAGACCTCGCCTTATACAAACTAAATTACAATATTAGATTCTTCTTCTCAGTAGCACTACAACTCCTCTTGGTTCTTCGCTTTGTGCAACAAGCGCCTCCAACTGTCTCGGTCCATTGAAGTGTTCTCCAATTTCGAAATCTGACCAGCGATGAACTGTCTTCGTCGACACAGCCAGCCCGTTGCAGCGTCTGCAGCTTTATAATCTTTGCGACCTTCGGCTCGTCAAATATTCCATAAAGCTCATGGTTATATCAAATTCGCCATTGGTCTCCATCATGTTTCGCTCCAATTATCTGCCTCAGGACTCGTCACTCAAAGGGATTCAATCTTTTTGAGGCTGCTTGGGTTAGGGTCTATGTTTTACACCCTTAGCATAGCAGAGGTCTTATCACAGATTTGTACACTTGGAGCTTTGTTTTCCTGTGTATACAGCTGGTCTTCAAAACCGTCAAAACTGATGAAAACAAAAAAAAAATTATTTGCGAGCTATTGTTAAATCACCGGTCATAAAGGCAAAAAAAAACCCTAATTACTCAAAACGATATCTCTATCATATACTTAACACATTTGAATAAAAAAATTACAAGTTTGCGCTTTAGTAGCAAATGAGAAGTTTTTCGTGTTTTTCTCGAAATCCAAATAATTGGATAAGCTGACACACGGTTCTGAGTAAGGGTTGAATTAATCAAATGACGACGTCACTTGCTTTGTTTCTGACTTGAAAAGGGTTTTCAGGCTGCCTAACAGCATAGATCTCTAGGTTGCTTGTATGTTATATGCCATTTTGGCATCAACAAAGTCGAAACGTTTAATCTACAAGTTCAGCAAATTAACCTTATAAACTGATTTTAAAATTATAATTCATGATGAAAGCGTGAAAAAAAACAAAATACACACCTTGAAAAGTGTGACGACTTCATTTGCATTGGGTTTCTTAGGCCGCGTACGCTGTGACTGTGCAACAAAGTACATTCACATAGTATTTAGGCCTTCTATATACCCTGTGTTGCACACTTTCTGAATTTTCCCAGGGGCCGGTCAACTGAGCCGGCGCACGTCAGCTGAGCCGAGGCCTCTCGTATTCAAAAAACAAAACAAAAAGCAAATAAAATTTCCGACGCACGTATTATTTTATGCATTTCAGAACATGGGAGTGCCGCCATGTCCTAATAAAAACCTAAAAGATTGCAAAGAACGAATCTCTTTTTCTGCAAAATTATTGATTTTTTGAGATCTGGTAATCCTGAAATCTCTCATCGAAGCACATATTTATATTTGCGCCAATCCTGGCGTCAGCATTTACCACCTACCTGTTGTTGAGGATTTATGGTTCGCTGTTCGGCTTTTGTTCGGATTTTTCCGGAGGCTAGATTGAGTATGGATACTATATGAGTAAACTATGTATGCTGCGCAATAGAACGGCAGATAATCAACTGACTATGGGGATTTAAGAGAACACCACGAGTAAGGAAGATATTCGAAATGTGCTGATTCAGCACTGTATAGTGGTAGAGAGGCCCCGACTGACATTTGTGTCTCTCAGATCAGTTTCGACCGATGCAGGATTAATTAGAAAGAAGTGTAGAGCTCTGGTTAGACTGATTATGGGGCACAATTTCTTTCATGATTATCTACCAAAAATACGTTCTCCTGATGACCCTATTTGCCAACGGTGCCTAAAAGAGGATGAGCCAGCCATATAGTATATAATGTGAATACCCGATCTTTGCTTGTGCCAGGCTGAATATACGAGTATTTGATGTTGCAGCAAGGAGCAACCTGAGCTATGAAAATCTATCGAACCAACTTCGTTACTATGAAATAACGAGTAGAATCTGATCGATGGTTTGTCAAGTGGAGTGAACCAAGGTTCGAGCGCTAAAGAGCGGTTAAGGCAGGTGTATCCAATTTCAGTATAAAACATACAAATAAAAATATACTCAATTAATGCGGCCTTACCATAGATATTGTAACAATTTCGCCTCGCTTCTGTAATTCCTTCAGCTCTGCTTACTTCGCCTTTAAACTCATATCACTGGCTAGCACTAATCAGGAAGTTTAACATAATTTATTTAATAATTGACTAATAAGAACGAGTTGAATATGATTAGAGAAAGTTGAAATGTGTCCTGAAATCAAAAGCAGCAATATTTGAGGGAAAAGATTAATATGAACAACTTGAAAACAACAACACATAAAAACAACACTTAAACTATTTAAAATATTTGAACAATTTACAAACACTTTCAAAACTAAACTTAACTTATTCCGATTTAAGGTCAAGATTCAGGATTTTTATTGGGTGGTACTTTTTATTTTTCCAAATAATAATATTTACAAATCATAAGCTACTTAGCCTTGCAAAGTTTGAACGGATTGTACCTTACGGCTTTTTCTAGAGTTCAATGATTATCTACCTTACTTTATTAATTTTTCTTCTTCGTAGAACTACAGCCCCTTTCGGGCCTTCGCTCCCTGCAATTGGCATCGCAAGCTTTTTCAGTCTTTTGAAAGTATCCTTCAATTTAGAAACCCAAGCAGGGCTGAGCTATCTTTGCCCACCAAGTGAGACTATCGTTTCCTCGGTTTCCTCACTGGTGTTCACGCTTCACTTATCTCAACTAGCTTTTTGTACATCCGTTGTTTTTCCACAGTTTTACAACCGTTGAGACCTCCGGCAAATCAACAATTTCATACAGGTCATGGTTCTATCAAATTCACCATTGTTCTCCATTTAGCTTACTTTATTAACACGTTCACGGACAGGAAAGGATACTGAAAAAATGACATGCATGGATTTTTGAAATGAGTTACACTATTCGAAATCTGATGGGACAGACATTGTAAGAGCAATCAGAATATCATATTTTAACCGTTATATGCAATGCATGCTATAGTATCCACGACGATAAAATTCAAAATTTTTCAACTAGGATGACGTAAATACATTGCATTCATTCATAGTATACATGAGAACATTATTTATTCAAAAGTTTTGTCAAAATATGAATCATTTGTCAACACATAAAAATTAATAAATAAAATCAATTCTGATGTGGAAAATTATAAAAAAAATTTTGCAAACTACAAAAATATAATAAATTTAGTATGAAAAGCAAAACTAAATCAAAATTAAATTTTTAAGATTCCATATTCGAATTAGAGCTATATTGATCGGCAGAGCCATTGTTTTTTTTGGTTGGGAGGTGAACGCCATTTATGCACTGAGTGTGGGGCTCGCGTGCTCGCGAGTTACTGGACTACCCAGTAATCACGTTCCCCACCAACCTGAAAACCTAGCCTGGAACCTTTTGACATATTACTTTCAGCCAGGATTCATTTTGCTACGCCGTGAGGTGCCTTCAGGCTGGAGGATCTCACCTCTAGGAGAAGGAAAAAGAGGAATTGCCTGACAAGCGACCCCCCAGCCTTAACGTCCTCGGTCATTCCCTTTTATCTTTTAGGATAGGCTGAACATAATGTGCCCCATGGTTCCATTCGTCAATCGATCCAGGCCTCACTGCGACTACACTATATGAAATGAGCTCTTCCGTCTCCCTGTAGAGGCCCCGTCACACCTTGTACGATTTTTCGTACACAAAAAAATGTGTTGCAGGCACTGTCTTCCTCTCCTGGGCAAAACTGACAATCGGGAGATAGTTACTTACCAATTTTGTGCAGGTAAGACTGAAAACACCTATGCCCACTCAAAAACTGTGTCAAATAGAAGTCAGTCTACCCATGCCGTTGATTAGCCACATTTTTAGATCACCTTCGCTTCGTGTAATTTACCCGAGACTGCTGCCAATCTATGAGTGAGCGCTGTCTCCCCTCGCGGGCAACCGTCTCTTTTTCGTCCCCGCTTACACGCATTTCAAAGCCTCTGGGATAAATTGGACCGTAGAAATCATAGCAAACCGACTTCTTCTACGGGGGAGCTCGAGAAAAGGCTTCGCGAAGAAAATGAGTGAAAGTTGGTGTAGAATACTTGTAAAAAATCATCTCCAGTATGCCAAATCGTATATAATTTATTTAAATTCCATTTAACAGATTCAACTCAATCCAATAACAAAATGGAAAAAAACAAATAGAAAAAAATGAATGAATGAAAATTAGAATTAAGTGGAGAAGTTAAAATAAAAAGAAATTCAATAATATTAACAACATTAAGTACTAAGTTGAGAAAAATACATGTAAAATTAAATTAAAGCATAAAAAAGTCAAAGTTATAATCCAATTGAGTTGTAAGGATCAGGTTTCTTAACCTCAATTTAAAAACAAGGCGTGAGTCGGAAAAAGGAGAAAGCTCAAGCTTATATGTTTTCTTACAATTCATATAATGGGAGAATGAAAATATAAATGTGTACGGGTATACGGTAGTACGAAAAAAATTGTTTGCCCGAGAAGAACGCGATGGTTGGTGAAAATGTAAGTCTGCATACAATGTTGATGAAATTTGATTGTGGCAGAGTTGATATAGAAAACATTTATCTAGATGAATGCGACGGGAAGGCAGAGTAGGAAGACGTAAGAAGGATAAATCAAATTCATAGGGTTGATATGGGATTTTTAATCTGTAAAGAAAGATTCGAGAAAATGGACGTTCTCGAATGATTTAATGTTAGGGTGACCATACCACAGAAAAATATTCAAGGATAGGACCAACAATACCGATAAATAAGTGGACGTGGGGTGGATATATTGGTAAATTTATAAGTATACCTGAAAGTGAGTCCCAATATTTTTAAGACCCTAGCAGTCATGATTAGAATGTGTGCATCAAAATTGAGGTTAGGATCAAAATTAATACCGAGATCTTTAGCAGAGCTCACAGCAGCGAGCGGGACTTCATTTAATATACAGGTAAAAGCCAGTGGAGAGTGATTGAGATTAAAAGTCATTTTATAAGACAGAGGCAGTAAGATGAAAACCAATTATTTAGTAAAATCAGGTCCCTCTGAAGATATTGACAATCTTGTACAGACCTGATAGCTTGAAAAACTTTGAAATCATTGGAATATAGTAGGCAATCGGAGGCGATAATCGATGAAAGACCATTTATAACCAATATGCATAGGAGAAGACCTAAAATAAAACCGTGAGGAACACCAGAAGACCAATAAAATGGAAAAGAGGTAATTCCACAGTAACTAACACACCATTTACGAGAAGACAGGTATGAATCCATCCATGATAAAAGGGGGCCAATAACGCCAAAAGCTTTCAGTTTGTGAAAGAGTAGTTGATGGTTGACCTTGTCTTGTTGGAAAAGAGCCAGTGAAGATGATTTCAACCAACAACCGAATGTCCAAGGTCTTCGCAATGAAATCGGTGAATTCAATTTAATTTGAGATCGTAGAGCGACCTTTGAGAAACTCACGTTGATCCTCCAACAAGATAGGGTTAAATCAAACTGAAAACCGGTTATGAGCCAGACGCTCAAGTCATTTTGAAAAACAGAAGATTAAGGAAATAGGATGATAATTGGACACAGAAGAAGGATTACCACGTTTAAGAATAGGAACAACGTTTGCTCTTTTCCAACAAGTAGGGAGAGTACCAGTCCTTGGACTGAGTTTGAAGAGAGAGGCCGATGGAAACAAAGTGAAGGCGCTAATGACTTAACGAAAATATTCGGTAAACTATCAGGACCAGGTGAAATATTAGGATTAAGTTAATTAATGAGTAATTCAATTTCAATAAATTCAGTGAAAAGTGAAGAAATGTTAATGGAGTGAAGTACAGGTGTATCAACTGGATAGGAGACATATGAAGAAGGAGTTGAAGTTGACGAAAAGAACTTAGAGAACAAGTTGGAAATATTCTGCGGAGAAGATCTAACGAAGTTATTCTAGTGGACAGGAAAAGGGACAGAAGGAGATGACTTGAAATATCTAAAGTATGACCAGAAGAATTTCGCATTATTCGCCATAAGTGAATTCTCCAAAGTACTGAGGTAGCTTTTCATTGCCGTCTTTATTCCTTTTTTTGCTACAAAACGCAGATCACAAAAACTGACTCTAGATTAATTAGTACTACAATGCTTGAAACGGCGGTGTTCCGTACTTTTAGCGTTTAAGGCACAAAGTACTTGATTAGTTAGCTATAGTTACTGCTTTACTTTACGAAGAGCATGCAAAGGTGTGAAATATTTGACCAACTCCAACCAGTAATTATAAAACCTACTCAGAGCTTCCTCACACTCCAAGCCATCAAAAAACTCTAACCAATCAACCGAGTTAAGTTCGGAGGCCAGAGCTTCGCAGTTTGCTTTGAAGAAGTTAAATTTTGGAGAAGGAGCTAAAGAACGATGTGTCAGAGGTGCAACTGAGAGATTGAGTGATAGTAACGTATGATGACTATCAATGTGGCCTAGAGGAATCAATGCTAGGGAAACAGACAAACAGTAAAATGGAAAGTTAGAAAGAACAAGGTTAAGTACCTGACCATTATCATTAGGGATTTTATTAAATTGAGTCAATGAATAGAGTTATAGAAACGAAGAACGAGATAAACAAGGTGCATCGGTTAATGAAACAGAGAAAGGAGGGTTGTTCGTCCTTTGCGCTGCTCCCAGATTAAAATCACCGCATATTAGAATTAAAGATTGCGGATGATGCAAGAAGACATAAAATAAAAACTCGTAAAAGAATGTCTCGTACACAGAGGAGAGTAACTAGGTATGAAGACCGAGGAAACTAATAAAGAAGTATTGTTAGGAAGGAAGATCTTGACAATTACACAACCCACACCACGGGGAAAGTAAAAATCAACATAAAGAGAACTGTCTATTGTATTACAAATAGCTACTAAAACCCTACCACAATTTTCTTTATTTGCAGAGGCCAAATTCCGGTCACAATGGTAAATATCAAAACACAGGGAAATTTCCGAGTTTCAGATGTTACTATTTAACCAGGTTTTCGTTAGACATATAAATGCGTCTTCGCTAAGTTATAACGATAAAAAGAGCTTATCAAGCCTGGCCCTTAACCCTTTTAAATATGCTATTGAACAAAGAGGCAGGCAGCAAAATACTAGTTTTATAAAATTTTCGTTTATTTTTACAATTTGGCCTATGTGTGGATCTTTTTGAGATGTGAAATTTTTTGTTCTTATAATGAAATTTTCTACTTTTTTGTATCTATAAAATGAAAAACTCTTGCATTTGTGTGATATCTAAGGCTAATATGTTCTGTTCATAAAATTTTTTTTTTCAATTTTCCCGTGTTTTAATGACTTATAAAAAGAGAAAGAAGGAGCATTTCTTACTTTCGCGGATCTTTTTGGGAGTCACTGTATAATTTTAAATGAATGAAAATCGACTATAAAATTTGTCCTTTTACATCACAATGAAAATGAACGCGACGGCGTTCACGTCCTCGAACATGTTGATAAAGTCATAAAAACATCGAAACTTTGCAATGTTGACCTTCGCTACATTATCAAATATTAATGAAAGATTTAGGAAGAAGTGTAAAATAAATTTGTTTGAAAATTAAATTTCTAAAAAATTATAGTTCTAAGGACAATGTATCAATTACTTGAGACTAGCTTAAAACCACTCGTCCACCGCATACATTGATGTTTAGCTATTCGGGGTTAACAGTCTGGGTTTCGATGTGTCAACGTTTCCTGTCCGTACAGGCGTACACGAATAACCTACTTGTATAAATAAATGTGGGCCTTGAGACAATAACACTTTATTTCTCATAACGATAACGCAAAATATAATTAAACATGATTCAAATTTGTTCCACATGTGTGGAGTCGCGTCCGATCGCGTTGCTGGTTGAGTCAAGAAGAAGAAATTAGCTTCGTTTTCTCTTTTTCCTTCGTCCAGTTGAAAGTACTACTCGCGTCAAATGTTGATGTATGTTGCGAAAATCTCTCGCGGAAGTAGATGCTGTTTTCTCGGTTTCCTCTGATGCGATGGTAGGGGTGCCGCAGCTACTCCCTCCCCAATGAGCTTGGCCAAAACTGACGATAGATACAAGCCATATGGCAGCAGCGCTTACTACCACACACATGACCATTAGTAGGCCGACTTTGCTGGCTAACTTGCATGGCGTTATATGAAGAATTGTGGAGGTGCCAACAAAAATTCGAGGTTTTGTACAGTTTAGAGACGGATTTCTACAGTGAAATCCAGATGATCCGTGGAGAACACAATAGCGCTCCTAGTGAATTGAAAATTATTTCAGTTCTTATACCCGTTTGGTTTTTATCGCCTTCCAAAGTGAATTTATAGGAGTTTGTTTACATCTCAACGCTGAGCTATCAGTCGAAGGTGCAAAACGTGTGCTTCATTTGCTCGTCTTGGAAAGTTTAGGAGCACAATGGGCTATACAAGGTGAATTTATAGCATGCACGGAATACGCTCGCCACGTTTTTTATTCGGAAAATAGTATATATGACGAAATATAAGCATTTGCTAATGCCGCAGTTGGGTGACAGCTACCGGAAGCTTGTCCATAGCAGGCCGACTAATACATATGCAAATTGCTACCATATGGCTTGTATCTATCGTCAGTTTTGGTTTGGACCTAGGAAAAAGAGAGAAAGGTTTTCGAAAGTAAATATTTTCGCGCATATACTGATTAATATAGACATTAATACATTGTTCTGAAACTTATTTAAACCCACATTGCGAATTCTATCGCTGTATATGAATGCAGGATAATAATAATAGATGTCAACTGAAGAAAGCAGGCACAAAAAAAAAATCCTATTGGACCGACGGCGAAAAAGAAGCAATGTCCCACACTCTGGCATTAAACAAAAAGAATGTGCGGACGGAAGAAATGACGGGCCATTAACCGAAAGATAGAAGAAAATTAATAAACATAAAAACCTTTGCATTATTTTCATATTGAAATGCGCTTTATAAATTCAAGCATTATAAATTTTACAAAAAACATAAAGTAAGTTCTAAACCATTAAAATACTCAAAAACTTAATGGCCTATATGTTGCTCTAAATTTAAACAATATTTGATAAAAAAATTAGTCATAAAAAATGAAAATTACTAAAAATTATCAATTTAATTTGAGCTTGCAACTAACATGTGACAATAGTATAGTAAGTAAGAGCCTGCAACACATTTAAAAAAGTTGTAACGAAAAATAAATCGCAAAAACTAGTTTTGAACAAGAGTAAAGCTTCATGGTCACTTCGGCAAGAAAACACTCTCAACAAGATGTTGTTAATTAAGGTCTTCATTTATTTATTTATTCCATCTAACAGACTGAATTATCCAATAACAAAATGAAACGCAAAGACTAAATGCAGCGATATTTAAATGAAAAAAAAATAAAATGACGATAATTGTAAGTTAAACTAGTAGTTAGTCTTTTAGTTTTTTCTTAAATGCTATGTAAGAAGAGGGGAAAGCACCAAGCTCGAGATTATTGTGATTTCTTACGATTCTTAAAATTGGTGAATGGAAATATAAATTAGTTCTAGATTGGTTAAGCAACAAAAATCGCAGGTTCTCAACAGGTCGATCGGTAAAATACTAATGATTAATTTTCTTGTAGGTCCTTCAACGACCGGTATTCGTACGAGCTAGCTTCCTGATCGTTGAATCACACCCCGCTAACTGTTGCACTTCCGTGACCAGACTGTTGTACTTCGCCGTTTTTGGTGACTTCTCTTGACTGCATGGTGCAGGTGTTTCATTTGACGTACCGCATCCAATACGAGCTCAATTTGATCTGCACCTTCGTAGTTGACATCCCCACGGCATACTGCTTCGGAAAAGTCATTTATTATTGCCCACGGCACTTGCGGCAAGTCACATAAGTAATAATGTTGATGTTTCGTTTGAAGAGATATTTTTCCGACACTCAATTCCTCGGGAAGATACATCCACCACATTAATTTATCTACCTCTCGATCCAAACTTTTGATTCCAGCGTCCTAGTCGCAATCGGCTGGAGCGTGTAAAGTTTTTGATTGATCTCACTGAAGAGTATACAAACAAGACGGAACAAATGACGGCTTTGCCACTTAATCGAATAAGTGAGATTTTCGTTTCGCGAACTAGGAAGCGTCATGGAACAAAGTTGAGCACGGCGCACACTTGTTATGGGAACTTTTAAATGCAAACTATGCCGTTTCAACCAACGAATGGACGATTTTCCTGTCTTCAAAGAGCAGCCGGACATGGATTCGATGACACTTTTGGGAAAAAGAAGTAGCATGTTATCACACTTTTATTTCTTCGCCAAAACTACAATTAAATCACACCATAGATGTCAGAGAGAATGGATATGAAATGCATCGCGAGAATTAAAGCACTTTATGATGTACCGTGAAGTTGGCGCGTTATTAGCTTTTGATTCGAATTTCAAATAAATTTGACGTGACGTCTCCCACTAATTTTTGCATCTTGAACTGAATCAATTTTCCGAGCAGGTATTCTAACTTGAACGATATAAAAGATTGAACATGACTTAGCCTACGAAGGAAACGTCCCTGACATGCTTCCTATAGCTGTTTTTACAATCCCACACACAGCATTCTATTTTTCTCATCCTGACACACGATTCCTATCAAACTTTTCAGTTTAATTAATTATCATTTTGCAACGCTTTTTCAAATTCAACTTGATTGGACGTTTCCTATCTGTGTTGAATTTATCAGGGTTTCACTTCTTCAATTCCAAACGAGCGAACATTTAAAAATCGTCAACGTACTATCCATCTACTTTCTTTGTCTTGACCGCAAGGTCTTTATACTCCAGAGCCTCACATTTTCACGCGATTATTTGTCTGAGCCAAGTGCATTTTCTAAACGTGCTTCTCTTACTCGAATATCAAAATTTAAGTTTTTCTTCCACGTTGTTTAAACGATAAAAAAAATGGTAATTTTTATTTACATTATGTTAAACGATAAGAAATTGTAAACATTTATATGTATATATATATATATATATATATATATATATATATATATATATATCTATATATATATATTGAGCGTAAATAATAATTCATTATCATATAGCTAATGGAGCTCATTCTTTAATTACGTTTTCTAATAATCACCTATAAAATCTAATGAAAATCGCATTCCTTATCAATAAAATCATTTTCTACATTCGTTCGACCTTGATGCCATGTGCACATTTGCCGTAGGTCAAGTCGTGAGATGCAATTCTGTAACATATCGCTTACGCGGAAGAATTGCATAAGAGTCTACGAGTGTTATTGTTTTACCGCGTAGAACATTGACTCAGGCAAAATAAATAAATACAAATGAGTCGATGCTCTACGCGAACAATTAAAATATGTAAGCAATTATGATACCTTGAGCTTACTCAAGAAAGTTGCAAGCTATCATAATTGCAATTGATTATTGTTCTATGTAAGCATGCTTGATATTTTCAGCAATATAATTAAATACAAATGAGTCAATGCTCTATACGAAAAATTAAAATATGTAAGCAATTATGATATCTGGAGCTCACTCAAGAAAAGTTGTCAGGTATCATGATTGCAATTAATTGTTCTTGTTTGTAAGCATGTTTGGTACTTTCACCTTTCCAGATGGGTGTGAAAAGTACCAAGCATGCATTTTCAATCAATGATTATTTTGTTCAATCATAAATTTATCTGTTGTAAGCATTCATGGTGAATGTGATTTAGCGAACATCGACAAGATTTTATTATAAATTGGAATGATATTCAATAAATTAGGATCGGTTGTGATTTTAAAACCGAGTGGAGCTAATATTGTTATCAGTTTTAATTTAAAGTGAAGTTAGTTCTTAATTCTTGGGTAAGTTACATATTGATCCATCTTCTTAGGAAACCTAAGGAGACGTTCGTTGTATTGTTATTCTCCTTGTGCACTAGAGGTGCCTAGTGCAGAAGGATACAAGAATTGTGCATGCACATAGAGATACCTATTTGCAGCCCAATTCTGTTTTTCTTTAACTAGTCCTTTTAGGAGACTTCTATATTGTATTATTATTCTCCTTGTGCACTTGAGGTACCTAGTGTAGAAGGGTACAAGAACTGTGTTTGCACATAGAGAGACCTATTTGCAGCCCAGTTCTATTTTGTTTTGACTTGTCCACCTAGGAGGCTTTTCTGTTTATTCTATCCTCCTTTGGCACTAGAGGTACCTAGTGTGAAAGGATACAAGAATTGTGGTTGCACATAGAGAAACCTATGCGCAACTCAATTCTATCATATTGAGTCGAATTGCCAGAAAAGGCAATTACTCAAATCTGTACTAGAGTTACCTAGTGACAGAACCCAAAAAGGATATTTTTGCGAATAGAGTAACCTATCCGTGGAAATTTCTTCCTCTTTTTTACTTTCAGTGGTCCATCCACTAAAAACACAAACACACGTATCTACGCCAACTCCAATTGCTAGCCACTCCACGAACGAAAAAAAAATATGGAAGCTACGCTGCAATCACACATGAACATCCAGTGACGATGCAGCACAAAACCTCCCAGTGAACTCCGTACCAACAAAAAAATCTGTTCGAAAAATCGCGCACGTAGCAACTCGATCTCGCCAACAACCCGTTCTTTCTTCCGACCAATTCCTCCCTCTCGTTTATTCAGACACGGGCTCAAATGTGAAACAGCGAAGAGCGATGCAATTCACTTCAATACCTCAATAAAACAAGCAATAAAAAGATAGCGCGACCGGTCCAGATCTATGTAAATTCTGTACTATCTACTGCTTGAACTCCGCCGGTAAGGGATCAAGTCCAAATTTCATTCCCCTTTTCACACGACAAGCCCCTTTTTCCATCTACTTGCTCGAGTTCTCGCGATTGCGGTAGCGGAAGATCCGGATCCAACTGGAATCTTCCAATTCCTTCGCTAAATTGCGTAGCAATACTGGTACCATTATTAATTTTTTTTGGTTACATCGTTGTTTTATTTGTTACCGATTTTCTGAGCTGATTCAGAAATTCAATCCCAAGTTTATTGTGACCGCTTTTCAGACTAACTGGTATAAGTAAATTTGTGATTTTGTTGTTTTCCATAGTATTGTTAGTGAATTGAAATTTTCTTGTTGGCTCATAGAGTAGGAAGAACTTTTAATCGATAATGGTAGCGGTGATAGTTGCGGGGTTTATTTCGGGTTAGTAATAATATTAATAAGTAGCGTGTCAAATTGTTCCGTACTTATTGCGTTATTATCATGAAATTTCTCCTTTTCGTGCAGGTCTGTCGAGCAGTTTGCCTAGGCGGGCTGCTCGATTACCACACATTCAATGGGCTTTTTCACACGGGAATGGTACTCACCAAAACTGACGATAGATACAAGCCATATGGCAGCAGCGCTTACTACCACACACGACCATTAGTAGGCCGACTTTGCTGGCTAACTTACATGGCGTTATATGAAGAATTGTGGAGGTGCCAACAAAAATTCGAGGTTTTGTACGGTTTAGAGACGGATTTCTACAGTGAAATCCAGATGATCCGTGGAGAACACAATAGCGCTCCTAGTGAAGTGAAAATTATTTCAGTTCTTATACCCGTTTGGTTTTTATCGCCTTCCAAAGTGAATTTATAGGAGTTTGTTTACATCTCAACGCTGAGCTATCAGTCGAAGGTGCAAAACGTGTGCTTCATTTGCTCGTCTTGGAAAGTTTAGGAGCACAATGGCTATACAAGGTGAATTTATAGCATGCACGGAATGCGTTCGGCACGTTTTTTATTCGGAAAATAGTATATATGACGAAATATAAGCATTTGCTAATGCCGCAGTTGGGTGACAGCTACCGGAAGCTTGTCCATAGTAGGCCGACTAATACATATGCAAATTGCTACCATATGGCTTGTATCTATCGTCAGTTTTGAGCTTGGCACTATGCGTAGGGAATGAAAATGTGACGTGTTTAGATTTTCCAACTGGTTTACGATTATGTGATGTTGACGGCTGTGACGTTTGTGACATCGTTGTTGGACAATCATATGGTGTTGAAGGCTGCGAAATTTGTGGCATCGTTGTTTGCTGATAATATGATGTAGAAGGCTGCAAAATTTGTGGCATCGTTGTTTGCTGATTATATGATGAAGAAAGCTGCAAAGTGTGTGGCTTCGTTGCTTGCGCGTCGTGTGATTGGGCTTTTTGAGTTGGACGTGACTTTGATGGTTCTCCTGGTTGTTGCGTTTGGGTTGCCGGTATTTGTGTGGAAGGATTTTGCGTTTGGTGTGTTTTGTTCGATCGTGAGCGCTCATCATCTTGGGAGAGATATGCCGGTTTGAGCTGGTTGGTTGACAACGTCTTGATTACTCCGTTGACGTCTATGACGAAATTGCGGTCGTCAATCCTTTTTATGACGCGATGTGGTCCGGTGTATGGTGGCTCCAATGGCTTGCGGACTGCGTCGACCCGACGGAAAACATAGTCACATGTGCGCAAGTCCTTGAGAACAAATGGGCGATTATTGACATGCCTAGCTCCTGGTACTGGACGAATGGCTCTGAAGAGTCGTCGGAGTTCCGCGACGAAATTCTGCGGGTTGGTCGTTTTTGTGCTTTGTGTGTCGAGAAATCCACCGGGAATACGAAGAGAGGTACCAAAAAGCATTTCGGCAGGTGACGCTGGTAGGTCCTCCTTGAAGGTTGTTCGCATGCCTAAAAGGACTGCAGGGAGTGCATGAATCCATGGCGTTTCGGGTGTGCATTTCAAAGCTGTCTTGAGCGTTCTGTGCATACGCTCGACCATTCCATTGGCTTGCGGGTGGTAGGGTGTAGTGTGTATATGTTGCGCCCCAAAAAGATGGCTTCATTGCCGATTTAATGGCCTCGAATTGTGGTCCTTGGTCGGAGGAAAAAGTGAGAGGTGTGCCGAAAACAGCTATCCAGTCATCAAAAAGGGCTCGCGCGACTGTGGAGGCTTTTGTGTCGATGACAGGTATGGCTTGTGGCCAGCGAGTGTACCGATCAATAATTGTGAGACAATTCTCATAATTGTGGCACTCTGGCAGTTTTATTAAGTCGATGTGAATATGGTCAAAACGGCCATCCGGGAGATTAAAGTTTCCAAGCTCTGCACGATTGTGTCGATGTACTTTTAAGCGTTGACATGGAACGCATTGTTTGGCCTATCGGAGCACATCCTTGCGAAGACCAGGCCAAACATATTTCGATGCTATGTGTTTGGCTGTGGCTCTGCCTCCTAGGTGGGATAATCGATGCACGATGTCAAAGGCCTGTCGACGAAGAGTGATGGGCAAGTAAGGCTTGATACTGCCTTCGTTTTCGTGAAAAACTATTGAATGTCCCTCGACATCTAGGCGTCGTAATTGAAAACGAGGGCTTTTGAGTAAGAACGGCAGTTGCTCATCTGAAGCCTGTGCTTTACTTATGATATCGGGATTAAAAGCTGAAGGTACGTTGACCGTTTTGACTCGTGAGAGGGCATCTGCGACGACGTTTTCCTCTCCGGCTTGTATTTGATTTGAGTATCAAATTGAGCAATAAAATCAAGTTGTCTGCTCTGACGGAGTGAAGCTTTGTCGGAACGTTGAGGAAGAGCGAAGGAGAGTGGTCGGTGGTCGGAGAATATTGTAAAGTTTTTCACGGCTGCGAAAGCTGCCAGAAGCTCTCGGTTGTAGTACCGCTGTTTGGTGTCCGACAACTTCCTTGAAAAAAATCCCAGTGGAGTCCAGGATCCATCTGGTTGCTGTTGGTCCAATGATGATCCGATGGCTACGTTCGAAGCGTCCGTGTTCAATGCCAACGGTTGTGAGTGCGATAAAAAGGTGGTCGTTGTGGCTGAAGCTATGCTTTGTTTACACAACTTGAAAGCGGCCTCGGATTCAGTTGGCCATGAAAGTTTGACTTTGTTTTTGGTTGCGCCTTTGAGCATGTCATTCAGAGAGGCCTGGATGTTGGTTGCGATAATAATTTAACATCCCGATGAAACTTCTCAGTTGTGTAGAGTGTTCTGGCTGTGGAAAGTTGAGGATTGCCTCGGTCGTTGGCTTTGGTGGTCGGAAACCTGCCTCGGAGACCTGGTAGCCTGCGAAAGTGACCTCTGTCATTCCGATTTGGCATTGACTCCAATTGAACTGCAGACGAGCCTCTTGTAGGACGGTGAAAATCCGCTGAAGATGATGTTGATGTTGTTCGTGATCGGAAGAAAATACGAGTATATCATCTTGATAGCTTCGAAGGAAATCTAATTTCCTGAGAAGATGGTTCATGATGCATTGCATCGTCTGCACTACATTACGGAGCCCCATTGGCATGCCAAGGAACTCATATAAACCGAATGGCGTTATGACGGCGGTTTTTGCGATATTGGCTGGAGCAACTGGGACTTGGTGGAAAGCTTTTTGTAAGTCAATTACAGCAAATACCTTTCCTCGAGCCTCCTGAGGGAGATCCTCTATGATTGGAAGCAGATATCGGTCAGGACGTGTGATGAGGCTTAATTGACGATAGTCTCCCGTGGCGCGCCATCCACAATTTGGCTTTTGAACCATATGCAATGGGCTGGCCCATTGGCTGCAGGATGGGCGAATGACACCTCGTTCAGTTAGAGTTTCAAACTCTTGTTTTGCTGCTACAAGGCGGTCCCCTACGAGACGACGTGGTCAAGCGAATACGGGTTGACCTTTTGTTATGATGTTGTGGTGAGTCGGCAGATCCGGAATCGTCGCCATTTGACCGGGAGGTGCAAGCATGTGTGCAAATTCGCTGATAAGCCGTTGATATTTTTCACCGAGAGCACCTTGTGGCAAAGAATGTTGTGATATGATGCTGTCTGCATAAATGTTCGGTGTTAGTCCGCTTATACAAAAGGTAGATCGTTTTGTAACACCATCAAGCAAACGTTGTCCATGCAGGTCAATGAGAAGTCCGTGATGTTTTAGTGCATCTGCGCCGAGTATAACTATCTGCACGTCAGCTATTACAAACTTCCATTTGAAGGGGCGACGTAGGCCAAGGTTCAAAGTAAGCTCTTGCGTTCCATATGTGGCGATTGGGGTTCCATTAGCTGCTTACAATGTGAGGGATTGTCTTTGAATCGCTCTTGAAACAATTCTCTTAGGAATGATCGACACTACTGAGCTCGAGTCAACAAGGAAATGGGTGGATGTGCTCTGGTCTTTAATATAGAGACGGCATTCATCAAATGTGCCGGCGGCGACTGCCGCATAAACCGCCGGCAGCTTTAGTTTCCCGATAAAAATGTGAGTGTTGTTGGAGCGAACGTGCACAGCTCTTGCGTTCCATATGTGGTGATTGGGGTTCCATTAGCTGCTTGCAATGTGAGGGATTGTCTTTGAATCGCTCTTGAAACAATTCTCTTAGGAATGATCGACACTACTGAGCCCGAGTCGACAAGGAAATGGGTGGATGTGCTCTGGTCTTTAATATAGAGACGGCATTCATCAAATGTGCCAGCGGCGACTGCCGCATAAACCGCTGGCAGCTTTAGTTTCCCGATGAAAATGTGGGTGTTGTTGGAGCGAACGTGCACGGTGGTTTGCAGTTGACGGCAAGAGCTCTGAATTTGGTATGGAACCAACAAAATCCGGTGCGAGATGTTCCAGGCGTGGCTGAAGGGCTACGTGGTTGTTGGTGAGTACGTGATATGGAACGTCGGTGCTGATTGAGGCTGTGTGACGGATGTTGCAGTGAGTCTTGTGTCAGGCTGGCTAATTGTATTATTGCCAAACGCGATGCAGTAAGCTCTTGCGTGATTTGGTCGGACGGATTGGACGACGGTATGTAGGCTGTGCAATTTCGCTCTGGATGCTTGGAAGTGGCTAAAACCAATGGTTCAAAATTGTGCACTTCATCAGCAACTGCAGCGAGCTCTTCAAGCGTTTATCCTTTTATCAGTAGAAGCATGCGTCGAGTGTGCTGCGGTAATAAATCAAGCCATTTGATTCTTAAGACATCATCTCTGACGCGTGTGCCGGCTAACGAACGCATATGACGCAATAATTGGGATGATCTTTTGTCACCTAGCTCCACTCCGGTTAAAAGCTTGTGTAGTTGCGCATCTGGTGAGTCAGTAAGACGCGCAAGTATGGCTTTTTTATGGCTGTATATCTATCTGCTGTTGGAGGCGAGCCAATTATGTCTGAGACCTCCGCAATTGTATCGTGATCAAGTGTCGCCACGACTAAATGGTATTTTGTGGAGTCGCTCATAATTTTGTGGACTTGAAATTGCGACTTAACATGAAGGAACCACTAGTCTGGGCTGGCCCGCCAAAAGGGTGGGAGTTTGCATTGCCCCACAATATTAACATGGTTGGCATGTTGCTGTTGATTAATTTGCTGACCGGATGCTGCAGCTGCAGAGGCCGTCATTGTTTCTGCCTCTAATCGTGATAGTTCATCTTCTTGCGGCGCCATTGTTACGTTTCAAATGATGCTTACAATTATAAGGAAATCGCGAACGTACAACTTGCGGTTGTAAGGTATGATATGTTTGCAAATCACTGCACTTAATGTGTAATGTCACTGTCACTTGAGTTCTTAGGAATGAAAGAACACTGAGATATGGAAATGTTCTATGAGTTATCACAATGGCCGCACTTAAGTCTTTCAGGGTCTCCAGTTTAGCTATTCGGGGTTAACAGTCTGGGTTTCGATGTGTCAACGTTTTCTGTCCGTACAGGCGTACACGAATAACCTATTTGTATAAATAAATGTGGGCCTTGAGACAATAACCCTTTATTTCTCATAACAATAACGCAAAACATAATTAAACATGAATCAAATTTGTTCCACATGTGTGGAGTCGCTTTAGTCGCGTCCGATCGCGTTGCCGGTTGAGTCAAGAAGAAGAAATTAGCTTCGTTTTCTCTTTTTCCTTCGTCCAGTTGAAAGTACTACTCGCGTCAAATGTTGATGTATGTTGCGAAAATCTCTCGCGGAAGTAGATGCTGTTTTCGCGGTTTCCTCTGATGCGATGGTAGGGGTGCCACAGATGGACTAACGGACGCTGCCATGGCAACTTTAGACATGTGCTGCGCTGCTCTTGCTAGTGCTGATGCCACTACCTTCTTTGCATATAGCTTGATTGAATCTGTCGCTGCTTCATAGGGGTAGTACCGTTCATCTTCCGTTGTGTAGTGCCCTGTGTAAGCCTGAGCGATTTTTCGCTCCTACCTTACGCCATTTCGTTTTTGAAGCTCCTCTTCTAATCATCACTGTATGTGTGATGATCGGATGAACGAGTATTTTGTAGGCAAACACCTTGACTTCCTGGCCAACTGTTGATGGCTTTTTTTTTTTAAAAAAAAGCATTACAAGATGGTACGTAGAAGCAAAAGTTTTCAAAATATTGTCAACGTGAGCAGAAAGCTGCTTTTTCTATCGAAAATTTCCCCCAAGTATATCGTTCGCTTGGAACAGTGCACCATCTGCCGATTTAATTTTAGAACCGAAGATGCCTCTTGCACGGTCACCAAAAGTTTCTGTAAGGATGCATGAATACAATCAATGGACATATCTTTGCATTTCCGGTAGTATCCAGTCACAGATTCTAAGTACTTTTATTTTTAGAGCCCCGTCTTGGCAAAGTAAAAATTGGATTCTGATGACAACACTAACAAGTCATCAGCGAAGAGATCCACCTATAGGTTCCAGGCTTATAACTACCACTAATGCGCATAACGTCAGAAGTGGATGTACTGAAAACAAAAGAGCCTAGTATAGAGCCCTGTGGGACCCCGAGTCAATACGAAATGGGTCTCGACTAGCTTTACCAGCAACCAAAAAAAAAAAACAGTTCGTCTCCTCATGAAACTGCTTATAATTTTAACAATATGCGCAGAAAAGCCAAAATTGATCATTTTGTAGAGAAGTTCATTGTTCTAAACTGAGCAAAGTTTATCTCTACATGGTCAGCCAAGCTACAATAAACTTATTGCTATGCTAACTTTCGATTATATTTGATTGGAACACTGCCAGAGCATGAACAGTGGAGTTGGCTTTTATGAAGCCAAATTCGTCTTTCTGGCACAATATTTGCACATGTAGAGAATTATGTAATGCTTCCAGATATTGCCGTTTTAAATGGATTACTAAAATTGGAAGCAGCTAAATTGGGCAAGTATTAACTATGCCAGTAACGCCCGACTTTTTTGGTATTGAAAATGTTTTTGACACATTTAAATAACTGGGAGAAGTAGTAAATGTTGATGCAATTATTCAGAACGATTGTAAAAAGCATGAAGGAAGCATGAGGGTTCTCTTAAGTATATAATTAGAGACTTCGTCTGCCCCTGCTGCCTTTTTAGAGAAATGCCCAAGTGCCAACAAATTTATCCTCTCGGGACTGCACACAGACCATGGCCAGAAGTTGCATCGAAGGGATTCATAAGCAAACACAACTGATGAAATCATAGATTTTTTTCTTTCAAAAGTGTAATTCATTTAATCCTGCTGGCTCACAATTTAAAAATAAATGCAGGAAAATCAGTTTTTGTTTGTTACACGTATAGGCACGAAATCCGGTTTAACTTCCACTTGCTTCGAAGCTTTTATTAAACTATCAACCAGTCCCTGTATAAAATTTCTTGGTTTAGGCTTTCCATCTGGGGTCGTTTTGTTTCGTTTTTCTGCAAACCCTACAGGGCAGTCAAGATTCTAGAAAATAATGAAATTTAGAGTTGATAACATGCTTGGGTTGTTCTAATGCTCACCTCAGAATTAGATGTACAAATGCTAGTCAATCGTGGAGGTCTAGCTTTATCAAAAGTAGCTTTGCAATAAATATTTGGAGGCTTGCATCTATAAACTAATTTTTCCTGAATCACCCCTTTGATACAGAAACCGTATTCGATATCACTGACACATATTGGATTATATAATTTATTTGGGGGACACATATTACACACTCCTTGTGCTCCAGCTACTTCATTCGTACAAAGTGGCTCATGCGTGCTGGAGCAAATGCTGGCTTCATCTGAACAAACCATTCCTGCAGGACATTTTATCGGTGGATCGACTTTGGGATCTTTGAAAAATAAAAATAAATAATCATTTGCAAAATATCCTTGAGTAAGAATTGCTTAAGGATTGTTCTTATTGCCTTACCTTGAAAAGCCATGATAAATTCCGTCCTTGACACACACCTAACATTAGCTTTCGTTACACCTAAGCAAGCTGTGTCCCCGACACCGCGAACAATTGGTTCTTCCGTTACTAGATTTCCGAGGCATATTGCTAGTAAAATTGTCAACAAGCCCTGGGAACATGGAAAACAAAAGAACAAAATAGGAACGAATATACACTAAATGATCCTGTAGAAAGTACCAATATCAATTGCATTGTGAAATCAAATTGATAATTTGCTACACGTCTATGACCACTCACTACTACTCGTTGAGTAGTATCACACGTATCTTTTATAAATGATTCAAAAGAAAAAAGGAACGAATTGAATGTTACTGGCAGTGTTAACACTGCTCTTAGAATTTAGCGTCTATTATCATTCTCATACTGTTGTTATTTTTAAATTGCTCCACAAGTATTTCTATTTTCCAAATTCTAATGTATCAAAATGCAAGAATATGAAATTTGATAAAATGGGTCGTTGTCGCTTTAATACTGTTTGGATTAAAGTTTAAGTTTTTTACTATTCGGCTGCAAATAAAATAATGAAGAAAAGATAAAATATACATTAATGAAGCAGCGCTGGTGGAGATATGTACTATATATGAATTGTTTGAACACAAGCACATGCATGGTTTTTATTGCTTCAATAAATTTTCCCCGTTTTGATCAAAATGCATATGCATGTATGTGTATATATATATATATATATATATATATATATATATATATATATATATATATATATATATATATATATATATAATATATATACATATTTATATAGAATATATATAATATAAAATATATTGTATATATATATATATATATATATATATATATATATATATATATATATATATATATATATATATATAATATATATATATATATATATACATATTTATATAAAATATAAAATATATATATATATATATATATATATATATATATATATATATATATATATATATATATATATATATATACGCGTTTACATATTCCCCTAACACTTCGATTGCAAGAAGCAAGCCTTGTATTCTTTTTGTGTACTGAGTTGTTCTCGTTGTGGTGAAAAGTTTAACTTTTTATTTAAAAATAACCATGCATTTCGAAATTATAAAAATGTTCTTAGATAACGTTTTTAGAAATGAAAATCCTATATAAGTTGAATGTAAACAATGCATGTCATTTGTGATGTTGCTCAGAGTTTAGTGGCCCATTTATATAGGGTTATCAAGAGTCCACTTTCAAGCTGATATGTCCTTTTTGGCCAAAGAGTCTAAAATGTATGATGAACACATTTTTAATTATTCAGTATGTATATTAATTGTAGTATGTTTCCTGCCTGATAGTTGGTAGGTACTGAAAACAAAGTAGAAGAGCCGCAAACTAGGTAAAGTACACTGTGCGACAAGTTCAGGGTCGTTATCTGGGGGGTCAATGATTCAACATCAAGGTGAAAGTGCTAGACTTGTAAAGTAAAACTCCCAAAGGGTTTGACGTTGTCAGGTCAAAATGTATTTTTATCGCCTTTTAAAATTTTTCTCATCAGCCGGGGTCTTTGAAGTTCATTTCATCAGTTCGAGAGCCATAACTCTTGCAATATAGATTATCTGGTATTACAGTCTGCAAGAATATTTTAGAAGGGACTCGGATAAATAATTTTTATTCAGATACCAATGCCGAAAAATTAAGTTGGGCGTGTCTAATCAGATGAAATATTAGAAAAATTGTATTTTTTCTCGATTTTGTCAACATTTTCCAACAATAACTCTTGAATAACTAAAAATTTCTACAGTGGTAAAGTGAAAAAAATTTATTTAACAACAATCAAAAATAATTCTCATCAAAAATTAATGAGAACTTAAAACTTTTACGTGATTTTGTTACACAACCAGTATACCCTATGTATACTGGTATGAACTGGGAGCACATTTGATGTGTATCCAATATACATCATCAAGGCTCCCGGGGAAAGAACTCACTCTACACCACTTACCTGCTACTTTGTCCATTTAAAGTAGAACAACAGAAGACGAGAGTTAATTTTTAATGAATTCCCTTAGTTTTATTGCTCATTCTTTTTAAATCTCTAACATTACAATCAATTATTTAATTAATTTAAGCAACTATCCATACCGGGTGAAGCATTTACATTCACACTTCTTTAGTTATTTATAGCAACTATCCATACGGTCTCTACACGGACGGAGGATGCCTAGAAGTAAGTAAAGTAAGTTGATGGTGGCTACGCAGCGTAATACGCAAACAAGCCGAAGGAGGTTCGCGGCTCAAGCCTACACCTCACCATCTTACTAATTATCGAAGATACTCCGCATTTGCACCGGAACTATATGCACTGCCTCTTCGTTGTTGACTTCGCGGCGAAATACACTTCGCGTACAATACCGTAACCGCTGTTATCACTACTTGCCGTTTCTCGCTCGATCAATTGCCTTTTAAACGATTCATGCGGCCTCAATTCGCCCTAAATTCGCTGAGTGGTTGAAACGTGCGCTCTCGTTCCACGGAAGCTTCTTCCTCCGCGCTCCGTCTCACTTGCCCGCATGGTGAAACTTTGCGGCAAATTGGAGGAACGGTTTGAAGGTAGGGTTTAGCACAGTGTCACTCCGCTGGAAACACACCCCGAAGCTTCTCATGTATATGGTCGTTGTCGTTGCTAATGTTATGGCCTATGTAGTATAACACTTGGCGTAGCTTGTCGATGTTTCTATAAGCACACCCGAAGCTTTTTATGTACATGGTCGTCGTCGCTAATGTTATGAATTATGAAGACTTTTCGCTTGCCGTTGGTCGACAGGTACATGCTTTGATGACAATGGGCGTATGTGCTTGACCGTATAACACTTGGCGTAGCTTGTCGATATTTCTATAAGCACATCCCGAAGCTTCTTATGTACATGGTCGTCGTCGCTAATGTTATGAATTATGAAGACTTTTCGCTTGCCGTTGGTCGTCAGGTATATGATTCGACGACAATGGAGGTGTGTGCTTGGTTGGCTTATTGTACGAGTATATCGCTCGTAACATTTCTTCCGGGGGTTGAAAATGGGATTTAGTGTACTTGGAGAGTACAATAAATCGTTGCTCTGTTCCCATGATGCGAATTACTTAGTGTATCTGCTGCTGCTGCTTATTGTTGATTGTTCTGCGTAATTTACTGGGTGCTACGTAATTCCATCGCTTAATTTCGTGTATTAATGCTTTTAACTGACGATACTTAATGTGTTATTTTACACGTCAACGTTGTAATAGTAAATTTCCACATTTAAAAATTTGTAAATCAATATCTGGTTTAATTCCATACTATTTTTGTTCGATTCAATCATAAATTAATATAATAATATTTCGGTTGGTACCATAAGTTAATGTTCATACTAATTATTATGTATTACAGGTCAATGTTGCATGAATTGGTACAATAAAAATATAATTTGAGGTTTGATTCGTTGCCATATTTTGTTTGATTCAATCTTAAATTAATATAATCATATTTTAATATTTCCTTGGGTACCATAAGTTAATGTTTCGTTTGTCAGAGATGTTGAACCGTAGGCTAAATACAATTTTCCGGTCTTAAATCATTTTCTCTTGAGGTTAAACTATTACTTTTTACATTTGGATAACACCGGTATTCAATTTTCTTTGCAATAGGTATATAATCGGCTTTACTTAATAATACAGTACATTTTCTTTTAACATGCATATTCAATGCCGATTTTTCTTTTAATCAAAGGTGTACATTTCGTACAAATTCGTGCATTATTAGTCTGTAGTACAGGTGTTAGTAAATTATAAACGGTTAGCGTTAGTTGGGATATAATGTGAGTGGTGCAGGTGAAATGGCACTTTTTATTTTCTCCTTTACCTTTTCTTTGAGTTTTTTTTTTGTCTTTATATTTATTTCTACTTATATTTGGAATTTTATCTTTTAATTTTACATTTGATTAACACTTTTTTTTGTCTTTATATTTATTTCTGCTTATATTTGGTATTTTTACTTTTAATTTTATATTTGATTATCAATATACTTATTCCTATTCCTATTATTATTCTTTACTCTACATTCTGGTTCTTCTCTTTATTTGTGCATGTTCATTTTTCCATTGTTTCTTACTATTCTTAATATTACTGATATTTTTCTTATTTTATTAAATTAAACTTTCTTATAGTTCTCCATCTTATTTATTGTGCCAATATGTTAGTGGGAATTTTCGTTAGTATGAAGGCGGAACGTAATTAATTAGTTTTTAATGGGATGGAGTGTGTGGGTATTTTCATAGGGATAGAAAGTTGAGCTTGATGGCATTCTATTTGCCCATACTCGTATGGTTGATAAGATTATTCACTCCAATCGCTTAATTAGCTTCGGACTTATTTCAGCCGAGCGAAAAACTTTCATTGTGGTGGCGGCGAATGCTACCTTATCAAAGCTTCCGCATGGGTTTCCATCGGGATTGGGAATTTATCGGGTACGCTCGCTTACTTGCTTCATATGGTGTGATAATGATTAAGCTTTGGGCTGAACAGTTCGCACGATCATTGAAGTTCGTTATCAGGGAATAACGTACTGTGCTTATCATCACATATGTGCGAATTGGATCTGGCGAGTCGTCGCAAGACACCATAGTGAGTGTGATAAATTAACTTTCCCCTTAATATGCATGGTTAATGTTGTTAATGGGAATGGGAGTCAAGGATTGAAGGTTTATGTGATTGTTTTTGCTCGCCGCTAACGAGCTTTGAAGATATGATTAGCATTGCTTCTGCAATGATGCATGAGATAATTGAATGAAGCCATGTATTGTAGCTTTTACATGCGCTGATTGCTAGGAAGTATGTGACGTATATGATATGTATGTACTTATTCGTGGTTGGCTGGTAATTGCCTTGAAGAGCATTTGTTTTTAATTAAGTCGGCTTAATGCTTTTCATAGTGGGCAGGGCTTTTAATTCATCCATGGTATACGATTGTGTAGGAGGAAGAGCTTTTGAGGTATATGCATTTAATTATCGTTTAATTGGTTTAAGTTGTAAATTACATACTTTTTTATTCATTTGTAGTTGTAGAAAGGGAGGGTTATTAGAAATGTATTCAGCAGTATGTGTAAATAGATGTGGATTATTTATAAGTTGGAATCTACTATTTATTATGAAGGTTTTTTGTTAAGTATAGAAATATTGTATGAGTTGTGAATGATGATGATCTGTTTCATTAAATTGAAATTAAAAGGAGAGACACTATCACTATATGGGCTTGGGAACATATAGTTTCGACCTTCATTCAAGACCCTATATGTGTTCCGTCTAATTTTTCCCTAGTGTGTGTCTACTTAGTTTGGCATAATGCTGTCCTGGACCTTACTGGAAGACAGTACAGTGCCGTGCGAGGTCACCTCATTAGCCGTGAATAAATTTTTGATGTCGATCTTGAGAAAACGATTGTTTAAAGCAACTTAAAAACATCTTCTAAGACGCTATTTGATATTGTCGCCATATATAAAGTAAAAGGGTGGGAAATGGGTGGGCTTTGAATTGTCTTGCGCTTTCTACAGGAGTTTTATTTGTGACTTTTTTTCTAACAGTTAGCAGTTATATAAGGTATTTATTGTGCAAGGAAACGTAGTGGCTTATTTAAAGGGTACATGGTTGATAGCGTGTTGTAAACCCTTTTGGATCAACAGCTCAGAGGCTACGACTGGATGGTAAATTGATGTCACTTTTGCATATGACTTAATACTATATGTAGCGTGTCTGCCGAAAGTTGAAATCGGGCAGCTCAGAGGCTATTATGTGTTTCTTTAGGGACTTATAACTAAAAATAGCGTGTCCGCCGACAGTTTACGTCGACGGCTCAGAGGCTGTTGTGTAATCAACTGGTTTTCATTCCAGTGATCGTGCAATTTAGACATTGACAAAGCGTGTCTGCTGATAGTTTTGCCGGGGTTTTACCGACTTGACTGCCACTTTTCCCGTTTCCTTTATATTATGAAATGGCACATTTAGTGCTGGATGTAAATTTGGTTTGAGAGTGAATTGCAGTGGAACTTGAAAGAGATAATTGGTTTTGGGGTAAAATCGTTTGCATTGTTGTAATGTTCTAAAATTCTGCTGTTTCAAATTTCCCATACTTAAATTGTTTCAGTGTAACTTGAAATTAAATTAGTTTCATGTTTATTTGCGTTGGGAAATTGCCGTTCTCATGCAAATTATTCTTTGTATTTATGTAGCGCAATTAATTAATTTAGTTTGCTCTTCAATGTTATTGCATTTAAAAATATTGCCCAGATGTCTATCTATTCAATTTGCAGTTAAATGTTTGTTTTTGTTTGCTCTTTTAATTATGCTTCAGTTAATTCGAATGCTCCTTCAATTCAAGAGATAAGACTTTAATATGCATGTGGGTACGCGTATTGTCCAAGCAGTTGGAGTGATAAGTGGTATCATATTTCGATAACAATGGGCACGCGTTTGTTTGCTCGCTATTAAGTTTTCGTTTTGCTTATTTGTGTTTGATATTTACTTGTAATGTTTTGTGTTTTGCATGTTAGTTTATTGAAACTTTATATCTTCTATAAATTGTACGTTGGGTTTGAATGAGTTAGGAGTTAGTTTGAATGACTTTCAGATAAGAAATATGAGATTTAAGATAAATGAATGAGGGAGTATATGAATGAAGAATTTGGGACTGGTCTTATCTGATGGATATTATGAGTAGAAATAATATTATATTTGAATATAATATTATGTTTTTGTTACTAAAATGATTAATAGGATTATTTGTTTCGATTGAAGAGTGATCTGGGTAGATGACCAGTATGGG
The DNA here is from genome assembly GCA_963969285.1 of Odontomyia ornata. Taxonomy (NCBI): domain Eukaryota; kingdom Metazoa; phylum Arthropoda; class Insecta; order Diptera; family Stratiomyidae; genus Odontomyia; species Odontomyia ornata. The sequence continues at coordinate 233,587,838 of OZ017741.1, read as the reverse complement.
TAGCGTTAAACTGATATTATATTTTTGTTGTTTAAACGATTAACATGATCCTATATTTTTAGGTAGACTGGTAAAGTTTCATACTTTCTTTTTGTTATTTAAATGATTGAACTAATTATTTGATTTTTCTCTTATGAAGATTGATCTAGTTTTATGGACTAAATGGCACTGATATGATAGTTAGGTATTGATATTATTATTTCTTTTTACTTAAATAATCAAAATTATTATTTGATTTTTTTTAGGGAGGCTGATCTAGTTTGATGGACAGTATGAGTAGCAATGGTGTCTTACAGGAGTTGAATGGTTTGAGATATCGGCTGGGTGAATATATTTTTCAGCCCATTTAAATTTGCTACATAGTGCACTACACTGTGGTCTCTGCAAAACCGATATCCTACCGGCTGCGCCAATTTTGTTACACAACCAGTATACCCTATGTATACTGGTATGAACTGGGAGCACATTTGATGTGTATCCAATATACATCATCAATTATTTAATTAATTTAAGCAACTATCCATACCGGGTGAAGCATTTACATTCACACTTCTTTAGTTATTTATAGCAACTATCCATACGGTGTCTACACGGACGGAGGATGCCTAGAAGTAAGTAAAGTAAGTTGATGGTGGCTACGCAGCGTAATACGCAAACAAGCCGAAGGAGGTTCGCGGCTCAAGCCTACACCTCACCATCTTACTAATTATTGAAGATACTCCGCATTTGCACCGGAACTATATGCACTGCCTCTTCGTTGTTGACTTCGCGGTGAAATACACTTCGCGTACAATACCGTAACCGCTGTTATCACTACTTGCCGTTTCTCGCTCGATCAATTGCCTTTTAAACGATTCATGCGGCCTCAATTCGCCCTAAATTCGCTGAGTGGTTGAAACGTGCGCTCTCGTTCCACGAAAGCTTCTTCCTCCGCGCTCCGTCTCACTTGCCCGCATGGTGAAACTTTGCGGCGAATTGGAGAAACGGTTTGAAGGCAGGGTTTAGCACAGTGTCACTCCGCTGGAAACACACCCCGAAGCTTCTCATGTATATGGTCGTTGTCGTTGCTAATGTTATGGCCTATGTAGTATAACACTTGGCGTAGCTTGTCGATGTTTCTATAAGCACACCCCGAAAATTTCTTATGTACATGGTCGTCGTCGCTAATGTTATGAATTATGAAGACTTTTCGTTTGCCGTTGGTCGACAGGTACATGCTTTGATGAGAATGGGCGTATGTTCTTGACCGTATAACACTTGGCGTAGCTTGTCGATATTTCTATAAGCACATCCCGAAGCTTCTTATGTACATGGTCGTCGTCGCCAATGTTATGAATTATGAAGACTTTTCGCTTGCCGTTGGTCGTCAGGTATATGATTCGACGACAATGGAGGTGTGTGCTTGGTTGGCTTATTGTATATCGCTCGTAATATGTCTACTTTTCATTGAAATTTTACCATTTTTCATTGACATTATGTATTTTATTCAGGTATTTCCAGAGTTCCTAGAATTTTTCTCGAACGTACGTAGCTATTGTCCTTTTTCGGACAAAAGGTAACTTTTCTGTACCATAAAATTTATTTTTATAAGGATCCCTGAAAAGAATTCTTTCGGTTATAAAATGCAACAGCGTACTTTCTCAATCATAAAAATTATTGAAAGAGTGATTCATAACAAGTATACATACTTTTGTCGAAATAAAAACGTAGTTTTTATGAAGATTGAGCTATAATGTTTATTGATTATAAAAATTTGGTCCCTTACAATTAAATATGAAGTATTACTTTGGGCATATGTGCACCTCGTGCTGCTCAAACGATGATTGTAATTTTCGATGACATTTTCGCACATTCCCGGCGTTATTAGGCGTATGTTGGCTCGAATATTGTTTTTTAATGCTTCAGTAGTCTGGGGAGCATCAGCGTAAACACGATCCTTCAGAAATCCCCAAAGGAAGAAGTCACAAGGAGTCAAATCACACGATCTCGCTGGCCAATTTATGGGTGTACCAAAAAATTCACGTAGAGCGCGAAATGTTTGCACTGGCGATTCATTATTTTTGTAAAAAGTTTTAACTATAATAAAACGTTTGGCTGACGTGTATGAGGCCATGGTTAGAATTGTAAAAGACCAAACTGTCATAAACTGTCAATATATGGACCTGAAATTGGTGATAAATAAGAGTTAAGGCCCATTCACATGTGTACACTTGTTATGAAGCACCCATTATTATGTTTATGATGGGCTGTGAAAAGGACTGTAGCATGGATAATGTGTAGCAATCAGGAGATATGTTGATGGTTTTATGATCCTAGTGATCATTAGTGATCTTGTAAGTTTGCAGTTGAATAGGCTTAACAGCTTTTTGTATAAAAGAAGAATGGTAAGGAGTTTTTTGTTAGTTTCACACGAGGAAGGTGTCTGTATGATATTATGCTATATTCTACAAGAAATTGAAAGGAAGTGTTTTTTGGGTCTTTGTAAAAAAAATTTTTATAAAGACCTACTAGTTCCGCGACCTGTCTGTCCGTCCGTCTGTCAGTGCATCACAGCAAGTTTCCTCAGAAACTTTTGTGAAAGGGTCAAAAGTGATGGTCTCTCGAAAGTTTTAGTCTTACCAACAATTTTTTTAAGGGGGTACCCCCTAATAACGAAGTAGCCCTCAAATTTTTTTTGATCAAATGTAGTCGAAATGGGTATCAAATGAAAGGACTTGATTAAAACTTTTAGAATCTGAAAGAAAAAGGTCCTTTTATGCATCAGGGCGTCCAGGGGTAAAATTAATTGATTTTTCACAAAAATCAGTTGAAAATAATTTTTTTTTAATTGGAATCAATCACCGTCGAATTATTCGAACAGTTATCGAATACCTGAAATTTATTTTCTGAAGAAGTATCAAAAGCGGAAATCCGTTCCAGTTCAAGAGCATTCCCTCAAGTCTCGCTGTAAAAGCAACGAGATGGAGGAGCCCAATGGCTTCAGCCATCAACCAGGACGATCGTGTCCATCGCCAACGATGACGGGTGAAAAAAGTTGAAACGAAGATACGATAACAACGAAGATAAACCGTAAATTTTTACGGTCATCGAGATCGAGCAGTTAACTCAAGCTAACGAGAAAGCTGAGAAGGTTGAGAAAGAAAACGAAGAGCTCAAACTTCGGATCAAATCACTAGAAGCACTCGTTGGAACATTGACGTTCAACAAAGCAAAAGAAATCGCCAAGAAACAAAAACAGGTAAATTCAAAAACGACTGAAGATAAGAAATCTAAGAAAGTGAAACAAGAAACTGATCAAGAGGATGTCCTCAGCGCAGGCGGAGCAGACGTCAGCACGAATGGTTATGCAGCGTTAGCTGGACTAGAAGATACCATGAGTATTGAAGAGGAATAGGTAATAAAACTTCTGATTATTGTACTGCTAAGCCAGATAATGGATTTGTTGAATACTTAAAAATTAAAAATAGGGAGAAAAACCAAAAGTTTTGTCTGCTGGTCCGTCCGTCAAGATTAATCAAAAGAAAGAAAAAGTCCCAGCAATCAATGTATTTGGGCAAACTGACAAATATATGGTTTGGCTTTTGGCAGCCCAAAATAAGCTAAATGATTTTTAAATTAAAAGAGTCAATGCTGATAAACTGACAATTAGAACTAAGTCATTGGTTGATTTTCAGGTAGTGAAAAGTGAGTTGAATTCTGGAGATGTTCTGCATGTTACATACACTTCCAAAAGCGAAAGAAACCAACCTTTTTATTGAATGGTCTGGACTGCGGAGAGGATACAGTTGATCTCCTTCAGGTGTTTCAAGAATTTCTGCCAGAAATAGAATTTATTTCCGTTAAAGACTGTGCAACAAGGAGATCGATTGTCGAGCGTAAAAATTTGCCTTATTACTTAGCCCAGATTTCCAGCAAAAGCAGTTCAAGTGCCCTGCAAAAAATAAGGTAATTGAACTTCCGTGTGATGAGGTGGGAACGCCTCGAGAAAAGTCAGGTCAACCAGTGCTACAGGTACCAAAGATTTTAGCATTCGGCTGCTAATTGCGCCATAAATTATAGGTGTGTAAAGTGCAAAGATATTTATGCTCCCGGTGTGTGCGAATTGGCTTGGGCGGAGCCAAAAGAAAAATTATATTGTGTGAACTGCGGTGTCTTTGGTCTTCCAGCATCATATCGAGGATGCCGCAGTGTCAAGATGCAAAGGTAAAATTCACCCCAAAACAAAGTCAAGCACACCACAGTGTAATACCTACCAACTTCATCAAGCCCGGGGTGTCATTTGCACTTGATGCGAGAGGACCAGCAGACAATGTAGATAAAATAGATAATATAAATCTTCTTAAAATTTATGAGCAATTAAATTTCTTATCGGAGAGAATCGATAAATAAGATTCTAAAATAAACATTGTTTTTCAGCATTTAGGGCTTTCAAATGCCTCAAAATAAGTTTTCATCCAGTGACATTGCCATGGTGGGATTCATCTCACTGCGGCAGATCTTATTAACAAAGTGGACAATGGAGTCCATTGGTACTGTGCGTCATGTAGGCGTTGCTCAGTATCTGCGTATGTCTCTGGACTCCAAACTGCAAGGAAGATGATCACTTCCTTAACCGACGAGCTAAAATCCCTGCTAGGAAAGTGCTCTTCTGCATGTTCTGAAGTCGACTCCTTGTTACAATTTGCGGATTCCTCATCTTCCAATCCATCATCGATCAAAAAGGCTGTGCGTTCAGTGTCGGATCCAGCTTCATCAATACCGACAAAAAGTAAACCGCAGGTAAAATTATCCAATGTCTCCTCTCAAGGTGAACTATCCACCTTGTGCTTAAGTGACAGCCTGAACGTCAATTTTCAACATGATATGCAGCATCAACCAGCGTTAGTTTTGCAGCCAGACTACCACAATTCTGCTGAATTGATTGAACCTAGTCTCTCAATTGTTACTAGAAGTAAGTCGTTGTTGAAGCCGCTATCTATTAACCAACAACCAATGGTTTCGGAATCTGACAATTTAAATGTACCTGATACATCACTAGCTGCTCAAAAAGATATGCAGATACAGCCAGCGTTCGTACTACAGCTGGGTTGCTGCAACTATGCGGAAAGAGCGGAATCTGGTCAATCTGGTCAATCAATCGTCACTAAGAACAACTCGCTGTTGAGGCCGCTTTCTCTTAATCAACAATCTGATTTACTTATCATCAGCCCACCTGGTTCTTCATCCAACAGTCGGGGAGCGATTCCAAAGAAAATACTACCTCCAATTCAACATCAGAAATCGAGTGACCTCGTTCCCTCAACAGATCTTGATTCTCCTGTCATTCGTGCTTCTATACCTTTGAAGAATTTCTTCATATCTAGAGTGGCGTACGAAACTTCAGTTGAGGACCTAAAGCGTTATGTCAACAAAAAGTTTGGATCATCCGTTAAAGTCTTTAGTTGTCATAAATTGCCTAAGGAAAATTTAACGGACAAAGTGGTTGCCTCATTCAAATTGGTGATTTCTGCGAATACTGATATTGTCCTGAATCCAAATCACTGGCCCGCTGGTGTACTTGTTAAGCCGTTTGAATCTAGACGAAGAAATTTTCGTCGGGCAATAAACGAAATCCCAAAGCTCTAGTCACAAGTAATCTTGATGAATATTCTGATAATCATAATGTTTTTTCTACTGTATCCTCTTTAAACGTCAATGAATCTCTTTCAAACCTTAATACTCTTCAATGTAACTTCTCTTCTCCTAATAAAATGCGTTTATCTATTTTTTACCAAAATGTACGAGGATTAAGGACCAAGCTTGAGGAACTCTTTATCACTTTTCAAGTTAGTAATGATTCTATTATTTGCTTCTCCGAGACCTGACTGAATGGAAACATTTTGAGCAGTGAAATGTTTCCTGATCATATTGTATAAGGATGTGATCGTGACCTGATTGCTACTTAAAAGGCTGATGGTGGCGGAGTTTTAGTTGCAGTTAGCAAAGCTCTACCTAGTTCTCCTTGTTCTGATTTCTGTTTTTCTCCTACTTTAGAATGTATTATTATCAAAATTTCTCTCCCTCATAATACAGAGTTCTTGATTTTGTCTATTTATATTCCTTGTAATTCACCATTAACTGTTTATGAGACGTTTTTTGATGATCTATCCTCTTATCTAGTTTTGCGACATCCTCACGCCAAAATATTAGTTTGCGAGGATTTTAACTTACCATACATAGAGTGGAAAAATTATACTACTCCTTCAATCTCGTCAGTTGACCCTTTTTCTATAACCCTGTCATCTTTCCTATCTCATTGCTCCTTCTCTCAATCTAACTATATCCACAATCATAATGATCGTCTCCTTGACCTTGTTCTATCAAATGTTCCAGTTGGCTACTTATCTGTATCTCAAGCCTTACATCCGTATGTTCCTCCTGATCGGCACCATCCTCCTTTATCTATAGATCTTATAGTCGATGAAATTAAATTTAAGAAACCCCATCCTGCTCCAAAACTTAACTTTTCTAAAGCTAACTATGAAGCCATTAATACAAAATTATTTTCAGTCAACTGGCTTGATTTCTTTAGAGGCTTAAACTGTGAGGCCGCTTTGGATAAATTTTACATATATATTTATAATCTTATTCGCTGTTATACGCCTCTTCAGACATTCCGTAAAGCAAATCATAAGCCTTGGCTTACAAAGCGAGTGCTTAGTGCCCTACGAGCAAAAGATAAGGCACATCGTGTCTTTAAAACACTCGGCACTATTGAAGCAAGATGTAATTTTAGCAGGCTGCGTGCCATTGCCAAAAAAGAGATCAGATATGCTCTGAAGGCTTATTTCAGCAGTCTGGATAGCTCTCTTGTGGCTTATAATACAAAGCCTTTTGGTCTTATATAAGGTCGCTGAAATCCTCTTCTTCCATTCCTAGTAAGGTCCGTTGGAATGGTGCAGAGGTTTCTTCTCCTCAAGAAGTTACTGACTCATTTGCCCAATTTTTCTCTTCAACTTTCTCTTCTCCCGCTGCAGCTGTGCATCCTGTTGTCTTACCTAATCATCTTCCCTTTCCAATTTCCTTTATTTGTACAGATGCATCTGAAGTCGAAGCTTTGATCAATGCTCTTGATCCTAATATTAGCCCTGGGCCGGATGGTTTGCCAAACATATTTGTAAAGTCGTTAGCCTCATCGCTTAGTTTTCCTTTATCTCTTCTCTTCAATCTAAGTTTGAGTACTGGTACATTCCCAAAGCCTTGGAAAACAGCTAATATTGTGCCTATTTTTAAAAGTGGTGATCCTACGTCAGTTTCCAATTATCGGCCTATTTCTTTACTGTCCTGCTTTCCAAAGTTACTGGAACGGTTGGTGCATAATCGACTCTCAAACTCATTAGCTCCTATTATTGCTCCAGAGCAGCATGGCTTTCTCAAAGGATACTCCTCAACCTCTAATTTAATGGAGTTCACAAACACTATTGCAAGAGCTTTGGATAACCAACTGCAAGTTGATGTGATCTACACAGATTTCTCCAAGGCCTTTGACACTGTGAATCATTCACTTCTTTGTCGTAAGCTTGAAGCTCTTGGCATCTCGGGTGCTCTTCTATCTTGGATGTCATCTTATCTATCGTGTCGTCCCTGCCGAGTAAGTCTCTCTGGTATTACGTCTAGTTCTTTTTGTCCTTCATCTGGCGTTCCACAAGGTTCAATTCTTGGGCCTCTTCTCTTTCTGTTGTTCATAAATGATCTTCCCTTTGTAATTAATTCCTCGTGCCTTTTGTATGCAGATGACTTCAAAGTATTTCGAACAGTCAAATCCTATTTGGACTGTCAGCTCCTCCAAAATGATTTGAATGCTCTAAATGAATGGTGTGCTTCAAACTATTTATGTCTTAACACTATTAAATGTCATAAAATGACTTTTTCTCTTAAGGACTCTCCTATTAACTTTAATTATATATTAAATGATGCTTTGCTCTCTGAAGTTTTCAGTCATAAAGACCTTGGAGTAACTTTTGATCCAAAACTCAAATTTGATGCACATATTTTAAATGTGATTACTAAGGCGTCTAGAGTTTCCGGGTTTATCCTTAGACATGTACATAAATTCAATAGCATATCTTCTTCTGTCCGCCTATTTGTTTGTCTTGTTCGCCCTTTACTTGAATACTGTTCTGTTATCTGGTCCCCCCGATATTCCTATCTTGTGACTTCTTTAGAAACTGTCCAAAGAAAGTTCACGCGTTTTCTTTTCCTTAAGTTTAATTTGCCGTATCAGCCTTATGAAAGTCGTTTATCTTTCCTATCTCTTCCATCCCTAATATCCCGACGAACATATTTAGACCAATGTTTTTTGTACAAACTCTGCTACCATCAAGTCCCGTTAAATATTTTCTCTGAGCTGCGTTTCCGACAAACATCTCGTTCATCTCGGATGAATTTTTATCTCGTTATACCATATGCTAGAACTGATTTATATTTCTATTCACCAATCTTAAGAATCGCACGAAATCATAATAATCTCGAGCTTGGACCTTTCCCCTCTTCTTACATAGCATTTAAGAAAAAACTAAGAGACTTACTACTAGTTTAACTTTTAATTATCGACGTTTTAGTATTCTTTTTCATTTAAATTTTGCTGTAATTGTTCTTTGCGTTCCGCTTTATGATTGGATTGTTTTGTCTGTAAGATGGAATAAATAAATGAATAAATCTCATCTTGATCAACGTCAACTCAATTGTGAGTCTACATCGACGGGACTGTCTCTTGGCATTCCTTGTCAAGCAAGAGCCTGATATCATGCTACTCACTGTAAACCACCTCGATTTATGGCACTTTATGATATTTAAAGATTTTGAATTCGTAAGAAACGATAGAGTAATAGGTGATGGGGGAGGTGGCACCGTGATATTGGTTCGAAAACCCTATTGTTTCCAAAACTTTGAAAAAGTGGAATCCAAAAGTTTTTTTGGAGTCACGGAGAAAATTACCAGCCGGGGAAGATTCCCGGCTTCTTTTCCAGCTTTGAGCAGAGCAGAAGATTTTGGATGCACAAGAACACAATATGAAACTTGAATTAACACCAAAAGTGAGTATCCAATAAAGAAAAAGTTACTGTGAATAGTTACTGTGAAAGTCGAAATAAAAACACTAGGTAGTCACGATGTAAATCGAACGTCTGCTTAGCTCAAAGGTCTACGCAAAACTGTTTTCATTGTGTATGTTACACCATTTTGAGCTAAGATTCTTGTAACATGCCGGAGTCTAAAAAAACGTAAGAACGGGTCAATGATTCGTGGTGTAGCTAAGTTCCGATATGGAACCAGGACTTAAAAGTGAATATTGAAGTCCAGGGACGAGGTCAAGACTTCATCGTACTCTCTTCTAGTTAGCACAAGAGGAAAGGCTCCCGGTAGCACTACCTTCCTTCTTTCTAGCTTATAGGAAACTTCTCCAGGAAAAAAACTACGAGTCAGTAAGCCGATTTTAGAAGCAGCGATAGTTTATACTTTTATTAATCTGAAATTTTCGATACACAACTTTTGTTCTGGCTCTGGGTTCATTTTACATGGAATTCGGTGGATCTCCTTTATTTCGATAAAATGAGAGTACCTATGCTTCAAATGAGGTAATTGGTTCATTTCGATTCGGGACCATAACTCCAAGCTAATTAATGTATACGATAGCAATTCTTAAAAATTTCGTTGCAACTAACTTATAATTGTAGTCAAATATTTTGTTTACTTGATATCCATAGGCTAATTCTCTTTTTCCCTGAAAAGCCGTCGGGACTTGGTTTATTGTGTCAGTCGACGCGTTTCAACTCCTTTGAGTCATCTTCAGCGTCTAACGGATGGGTGGAAGTGGCCCTTCCACACATCCTTTAGACCCTCAAAATCTCTCAATGGAGTCAAAACGCGTCTGCTCACACAACAAAGCAAGGCCCGACGGCTTTTCAAAAAAAAAAAACTTATAATAAATAACTTCCTATGTAGATGCAATTTTTCCTCAGCACGTGTACGTACTTAACTATTACATGACTTCAAAATTTCCGGATATTAAGCTCCCACCAGTGGCAACGCCTAACATAAGTACCTCAAAAAGATGAAATTTATAGAGTTGATTTTTATTTATTCATATATCGCTTTAATTAGACTATTCCAAGTGTTCATTAGACCATCCTAAATGCTTAGACCAGTAGAGTTATTTATTTGCCAAAGCTCACGCACTAAACATAAGGTCATTAACACTCATCAATTATTCGTATAATGAATTTAGGTGCTTTAGTCGTTCTTCTGTCTTAGAATAACAGAATCGTGCTGATGTGTGATTGTTCTTAAAGAAGTTAATTGGGGGGAGCATTTTATAGTCTTGAATTAAGACTTTAGATAAGATATGCTGCTTATATTGTTTTCACATTGGTATATAAAGTTAAATTAGGAATATTGCATTTTTAGTTGACTAGTAAATTTGAATAATTTTTGCAACGAGAAATAAGGACGAATTTCGATGAAAATAATGCTGCTGTTGATGGTAAGTTGTGCACCTCTAGAGTTTTTTTAACTGATTGCTTTTTAAGATTTGTGTGGCCATTTTGTGCTGTGGTAGATACACAAGTGCTCAAATCCAGGAACCCGAAGCTCGAGGTGTTGGCGACACATCATGCGAAACCCTTTCTAAGGGTGGTGTGATATGCGTATCGAAAACTCAGTTTGTTTTGAAGTATCAAGGTAATAGATTATACACAGTAGCAAAATTAATTGTGATTATAAAATTCTCATTTTAGATCCCAAAATAGATAAACCATTGTCATGCCCCGCCGGTACCGTTTGTGCTAATGATGCTTCAATATGCAGCGCCAGCATGAACCCAATGTGTACCAATGAAATTCCTGGAGCAAAAGGGGTATGCAATATTTGCCCCGGTGGAGCCGGTTACAACCCTATTTGCGTTAGCAGTACAGAGTTTGCGTTTTGCGTTAATAATAAAATCATCACAACTTTGAAGTACAAATGTACAGCTCCTACCCCATACTGCAAGGCAACTTTTGATTCCGCCGGCGGTTTGATAGGCATTTGTACTGCTGATGCCACGGTAACAAAAAACATATTCATAATTCCATTAAATAAACATAAGCGTGGTATTCACTAGAAAACCGATTGTTCAGCAACAGGAGGTACGCGTTCTCCATTAAAGGAAAAGGAAATGCCAAGTGAACGCCAAAATGATAAGAAGCCTGAAGTACCTCAAGCTCAACAACAAAACTCTGAATTTGTTTGCACCCAGGATGGATATTTTGCTGATACTAGTGATAAGTTTTGCCAAAGGTAAGAGCCGAGAAGTCTGTTGGATCCTCATTTTACTTTCACTTTATTTTGCAGTTATATTAAGTGCAAGAAGGAGGCGTCAGGAATTTTCTCGAAAAAGAATTTCAAATGCTCGATGCCGAATACAGTCTTCAATGCATTAACAAAGAAATGTGTTCTTGCCGAAAGCTATAATTGTTCTTTATAGCATTTGAAATTAAGAGTAAATAAGGTTTCGTGTGCATAGATAGTTAATTAATAGAAATAATGGCCGGATTCGTAACATAGTAGACTACTTTATTAATTCTTTAAAGACGAGTATTAAATGTATTGATGAAGTTTTCTGTTTTTCTTGAACATATGCTTCTCGAAAATAAAAAGTGTAATGATATTATTTTAACAAAATTTTATTGGTTACATGAATGGTTTGTAAACAAAATTTAAAGGTTTAGTTAGAACTGGTTATCAGCTCATGAGTTCTGAAATGGTTGCATTTTAAAAGTATTTACTATATCAGGCCCCGAACTTGAATATACTTACAAGCTTACATACAATAGGAAAATTGCACAAGCACGTATAGTATTACATATGTAAATCTACAAAGGACAATCATGAGGACCATATTGGTAACTATGGGAATACTCTTTATTTATTTATTCCTTCTAACAGACTGAATATAATACAATGGCAAAATGGAACGCAAAGAATAAACTAGAAAATATTATTTTTTTAATTTTAGCACTATAGCCTTTTTTGGGCCTACACTTATGCCTGGTTTAGATACTCGGCGAATAATTCGTGGACGAATATGACCACGAAAAGACCCGTTTATGTATTCGTCTATATTCAGTGTAGATTGATGTGTCAAACACGAAGGAAGTGCGACTTGCTGCTACGGCTTTATGCCTTTTCAAGGCATATCGTTTAATTCAAGACAACAAAAAGAAAAGACGACAACGAAGATGGTGGATGACAGCCGTCAACCACAGCCGGAACTGGTAAATAAACGATTTCTACTATACGAGTATGTGTTATATTGGATTGGATCGTAGTAGTCTTTGCGTATAGACGTCTTTTAAATTGCTCCTTTTAAAAGTTTTCAAAAATTAAATTAATTTTTTAAAAACGTTAGTCCGAAGTTAATTTTTATCGGAAAAAATCTTATGTTGTCGAAGTAATCGACTCAGGAAATTTCTATCGAATATTTTTACTTCGATTGGTAACGAAAAACAAATTCACAAAGAAAATTTTGCCGCTGGTATGGAGAAGCCCGACGGCTTCCCACCGTTGGGGCAACCTGGGGAAACGACGAATACGAAACTGGCGACAATCACCAAAAGAAAACATAACGAAGAAAACTCCGTAGATGGAGGGTGCAAGCTGCAAATAATAGCGGATAATCAACAAATGGCCAAATTGCAGAAAGAAAATGATGAACTAAGGCAAGAGATACAGTCTCTCAAGGATCTTTTCAAGAAAGGGATGAAGCCTCAAAAGACGCAGCCACAAAATCAATGGCAACAGGTAACAAAGCCGAAGAAAAGTGCAAAGCAAGTAAATCCAGAGGAAGTTCTAAGTGTTGGTGGCACCAACGAGAGCCAAAATTATTTTGCAGCTCTGGAGGGATTAACCGAAGATATGGAAATCGAAGAAAACATCAGAGGTAATTTTAATCAAGATAATGACGTTAATTTCATTCAATATTTAAAGAACAAAAATAAGGAGAAAAAACCAGCCCGCAGTTCTGCTGGTTCCTCTGAAAAAGCTTCCAACAAGACAGAAAAAGTTCCGCCAATCAACGTGTTCGGACAAACCGGGAAAGATATGGTTCGGCTATTGGCAGCCGAAAATAAACTGGCCAATTTCGAAATCAAAAGAGCGAATGCCGAAAAATTAACTATAAGGACGAAATCACTGGTTGATTTCAAGTCAGCCAAAGATGCGCTGATTTTTGGGGAGGTTCCACACTTCACCTATACCCCAAAAAGTGAAAAGAATCAGACCTTCTTGTTGAAGGGTTTGGACAGCGGAGAGGATACGGTCGATCTTCTTCAGGTGCTCAAGGAGGCTGCACCAGATATTGATTTTGTTTCAGTCAAAGCCTTTGCGACAAGAAGGTCGACCATAGAAAGGAAGAATTTACCACTTTACCTGGTACAAATTGCAAATAAGAGCAGTCCAAGTGCCCTTCAACAAATAAGGTACTTGAATTTCAGAGTGGTGAGGTGGGAACGCCTCCAGAAAAGAGAAGTCAACCAGTGTTACCGGTGTCAAAGATTTGAACTTTCGGCTGCCAATTGTGCCATGCACTATCGTTGCGTTAAATGCAAAGACGTTCATGCTCCCGGTGAGTGCAAATTGGCTCAGACGGAGCCTAAAGAAAAATTATGCTGCGTTAACTGCGGTGTTTTTGGTCACCCAGCATCATATCGAGGATGCTCCCGATATCAAGATGCAAAAGTTAAATTTGCTCCAAAGCAAACACAAGTACACCGTAATATCATACCTTCCAACTTCGTCAAGCCCGGAGTATCATTTGCACTCGCCGCTAGAGGGCCAGCAGAAAATGCTGGAAATAATGTAAATAATGTAAGTGGCAATAATGAGCTGCTTCTCAAAATTTACCAGCAATTTAATTCTTTATCGGAGAGAATCGACAAACAAGATTCAAATATTAACTTTGCTTTTCAGCGTTTAGGTCTTTCAAATGCCTAATAATAACTTGTCATCCAGTCATATTCCCATGGATAGGCTTCGCCTCATATCGATCAACGTCAACTCTATCGTTGCTATACATCGACGTGATTATCTCCTTGAATTTGTTGTTAAGCAAAAGCCTGAACTCATACTTCTCACTGAAACCCACCTCAATTCATGGCATTCCATGGAATTCAAAGATTTTGCATTCGTAAGAAACGATAGGGTAATAGGTGATGGGGGAGGTGGCACCGGGATATTGGTTCGAAGACCCTATTGTTTCCAAAATATTGAAAAACTTTGAATTTCTTGAAGTGTCCGTCTTCAAAATTTCACTGCCAGGTGGGGATAACCTCTTCGTTATCTCTGCCTATGCAACTGGTCAAAATGTTCTCAAGTTCAAGGAAGAACTCAATTCCTTGTTTGAAATACTCGAATTGAACAGGCTGCATAGTTATTATATTTTTGCCGGTGACCTGAATGCCAAGCATACATCATGGCTAAACGCCACCAATAATCCAAGAGGTGTATTCCTGAAATCATGGATAACAGAGAACCAAATTGAATACAGGTGCAACCTATATGGGTCGGAGTTCCCAACATACCCTAGGACAAATTCATATTTGGACCTCTGCATTGATGGCGCAAGACTTGAATTCAGCTTGAATAGTCCTCAACGGAAACTGCAGGTGCTTCCTTACGATAGCGACCATAACGCAATCGTAATGGAAATCAATCATCAAAGGGATGATTTCTTCCTCATTCCAGTTCAACATGAAAACCATCGGTTAAATTTAAAAAAAAAAACAGACTGGGGAAAGTTTCAAAAGAAGTTTAATCAGGAGTACTAGAAGCAACGTCCTCCTTCTGATGATGGCAACGCTTGCTCAATGGTTCCTAATAACAGAAATCTAACTGACGATGAAATTAATCTCTATTTGTCGAAGTTAGAGAAGCTGACGTTGGAAACGATGGAGAAAGTAGTTCCTAAGATTAAACATCGAAACAATATGGAAGGATATGAAACACCAACCATCGCAAGGTTGAAAAGATTGAAAAGCCTTCTTCTCACACGCGTCAACAATATTTATCGACGATTTTTGGACTACAACCATCCCTCGTTGGCTTTGTTGAAATTACACCTGAAGAATGTCCGGAACTTAATCCGTTCATACTTCAGGAGTGAGGTCAGCAATCAATGGGAGGAAAAACTGAGGGGCATTAGCCCACAGGACCAAGATGGCGTTTTCGCGAAAGTGAATAGCTTATTCCGCAGGAAGTCTCGAGTGAAGGTATCGAATCTTGAAGTCACTAGTGATGAGATAAATCTTCTCGATAGAGCTGGTATCGAAATTGATAGTACGACTCCGGATAGAAATGGAAACAGGATTATATGTGATGGATTGCAGAAACTTGCCCTGATTGGAACACATTTAGAATTGGTTCATCTGCCAAACCCAGAGAGAAGGAATGAAATATTTTCGGAGGTCGTTGAAGCAAAAGTTTCCGACTTCAAATCAAGCCTGAACGGCCAATCAATTCTTCATTTCGATGAAACATTAACATCTGACCTCATACCGAGCTTGAATCTTATTGATTATTTTGTCAGCTATGAAGACTTGTGTTTCATATTTCGCAGAATAAACAACAAAAAATCATGTGGTACTGACGGTATTCCAAATATAGTTCTCCGACATTTGCCTGAGGTTGCTATTAGGAATTATTGCATATTGTTCAACAACATGTTGAACAATTCATATTTCCCAAATGAGTGGAAAAAGGCTAAGGTATTTCCGATCTTGAAGAAAGGAAAAGAATCTTCATGCCCTAAAAGCTATCGCCCAATCAGCTTGCTGCCTAACATCAGCAAGGTGTTTGAAGTGATACTCAACAGAGCATTAAACGCCCACATTGAGAAATATGAGTTGATGCCGAATTGTCAATTTGGTTTTCGTGCCAGGCATTCGACCATACATGCAATAACGAAAGTAACCTCAGACATCTGTTGGAAACTAAACAACAAAGAATGTGTTGGAGCATGTCTCATTGATATGGAGAAAGCCTTCGATACGGTGTGGTTAGATGAACTAGTTCTCAAACTTCTTCAGGACAGGTTCCCCAGACACCTTGTCGCCATGATGTGTAATATGTTATACGGGAAATCGTTTGTTGTAACTGATGGAAATCTAACAACAATGCGTGAATTCAAGGTCTTGAATGGTCTACAGCAGGGAACAGTTACTGCGCCCCTGCTTTTCTCAATATTCATTCGCAAGCTATTGAACGGCTTTGATTTTAACGTCTCGCCAACGCGATCATTGGTAGCGTTTGCTGATGATCTGATCATCTATACGGCAGACCGAAAAGCTACAATAGTTCAGAGCAATCTTCAAAAAATGTTTAATGATGTGCAGCTCTACATCGACAATTGGCGAATGGAAATCAATGCGCAGAAGTGCGTAACAATCTTGTTCCGAACAACGCTGCAGGGGGCCAGTCAAGACCTGAAACGTCATTGGAAGGATTTCCACATAATGGCTGGTGAGGGTAGTTCAGAACGGGTTCCACATAAATCCTGTGTTCGATACCTCGGTGTTCATCTCGATCAGTATCTGTACTACACTGAACATGTCAAAATCATGCTCAGTAAGGCACTAAAAGTAGTTATGGCCCTTCGGCGACTCTTTCATTCCAGATAAATTGATCAAAAAGTCAAAGTTATTTGTTACAAGACCCTGGTTAGGCCAGTTTTGACATACGGATGCCAGATCTGGTACAACCAGAGTGCTAGTACAATGGAAATATTAAGAGTTTTCGAAAGGAAATGTCTTCGTGCATGTACTGGTTTGTACAGAAAGCCTGAGACGGATTGGAAGCACTATATATCGAATAGAAAAATTTATCAAACCGCTCAAGTGACAAGAGTCGATATCTTCATATTGAAACTTCTTCGGAATCACATCGCAAGATCTGTAACTGTGAGTGAAAACCCTTGGATTTCACAGCCGTTCCACCCTACAGACGGGTATATTGTGACTTGCCTCACTACTGGATTCGTTCCTCCAGAAGCATTCGTGTATTTGGACATGAATCGATATGTTTTTGATTCTGACGGCGTCCCAATCATATATCACATATACCGACGGGCCACCGATAAGAAGATAAAATATCCTCCGAATCTGAGTTCACGAGACCAACAATTCCAATGGAGATACTCATTTGCTAGATTCGTTGAGGCTGGTCGAGCTGAGATGGAGCAATCTAGGTATTGGTGGCTGAATGACAATGTCTAAATTATTCGTGTTTATTTTCTGTTTTTGTGCTTTTTCTCGTTACTTAGTTTTTAGATTCATCTCATTATTGCTACATCTAGTATTGTTGTTTATTTGTATTATAAATTAGGTATAGGTTTCAATATAAGGTAACGTTTTTTTTTGTTTTTTTTTTTTTGATTGAACTTATTTAGAATCAGTGTGTAACATATTAGGTATAGGATATAAGTTCATTGTTGTGTTAGTAATATAAGTAATTTTTGAATAATGCTGGTTGGTTTTTTTCTCCTTTTTCCAATTGAATCAAAAAATATGAAATAATCTTAATTAATTTAAATTTGCAAGTGTATTTTTTTCATTAAATGTGTTTAACTGATAACGTATAAATTTAGAGAGCCATTCGGGCCATTAAGTTTTTTATAGTTTTATTGTTTGGAATTTGCTTTATGTTCTTTTAAAAATTTATAACGATTGGTATTAAATAAAGCGCTTTTGACTTTGACTTAGACTATGTGTTATATTATTTAATTGCACACCTCGCCTTTTAGAGACGAAAGTTTAAGAAAATTTTTCACTTATTTGATTTGCTTCCTATTTTGTTAAGTGTGAAGAAAGAATAGTAGACGGATAAAATAGGCAGGGTGTGATTGTTTAGGTACTTATGTTTAATCTAATTTGAGATTGTTTTTTTAGGCACGGAATGGAAAAAATGAACACGGAAATGGTATGTGAACCGTCAGGAGAGTTCGACAACTTTACCAGGATGTCATTAGCAGACTTTGAATTTCTGCTTAGCAAAGTTGAGCCTATTATTGCTAAACAAAACACTTCATTTAGAGATGCAGCACCAGCCAAATTTCGACTTGCAATAGCACTGAGATATTTGGCAACTGGCGATTCTTATAAAAGCCTTCATTTTTTATGCAAAGTATCTGCTCTGCTTATATCACAGATTATACAAGAAGTGTGCAAAGCATTGAATGCAGTTTTAAAGGATGAGATAATGGTGAGTAAAACACTGCTATGTTTTCTGATGAAATAATTGAAAATATATTTCTACTTTGCAAGGAAAAGTCTTTTATTTCAGTATTAAGGCACGATTAACACTTGCATGTCAAAGTCACAGAATGTAGAGAGTTGAAGTTGATAGGGAGCCTTGTTTCATTAATTACATAATAACATACATGATATAGATTAATGATTATTTATAACAATGAGTTATGCAAGTACATGCCAAGTTTAGACCTTATAAAATGAAATTTATCTTTTGATAATCCTTTTGTGAATATATTGGCAAACTGAAAGTCACTGCTTACAAGCTTTAATACGATTATTTAAAAAAAATATTTTTCCTTAATGAAGTGAAAGTTTATATTTTTAATAACACTGATGGCACTTTGATTGTCTAAATGAAGACATATTGAGTACTGTTTACATTCACCAATATCACTTAGCAACTGTTTTATCCACATTGCTTCTTTAGTGGCGGCACAAGCTGCCATGAATTCAGCTTCAGTTGTCGACAGAGCCACAGTTTGTTGTCTTTGACTCGACCAAGTCACGGCTGCCCCGTCCTTGAAGAAAACATAGCCAGTGACGGAACGACGTGTGTCCAGATCGTTTACATAGTCAGAATTGCTGTAGCCAATGACTTCAGAAGCTTTTGGTGTGTAGTCCATACTTTTTAGAATCTTTTAAATAATTAAAGATCCATTTGACTGCGTTCCAGTGACTCTGGTTGTAGCAATTGAGAAATCTGCTCACCAAACTGACTGCGAACATTATGTCGGGCCGACTCACTGTAGCCAGATGCATAAGAGCGTCCACAGCTTCTCTGTATGGAACGTTCTTCTCGTACTCTCCATCTCCCTTCTGTAGCTTCATGTGAGGGTCGACTGGAACAGTATTAGGATTAGCATTATTCATTTCAAATCTGTTTAATATTTGTTTTATGTATTTAGTCTGATGTATGAATATGCAGTTACTAAATCTTTCTATTTGCATTCCCACAAAATTACTTGGAGTTTCCAAAATTTTAATCTCAAATATGTTTTTCAGTTCTCTTATAAATTCATTCAATGCTGATTCATCACTTGAGAATAGGAGACCATCATCAACATAGAGACACAGACAGCATTTCTTCTTATTGACTTGACCAATGTACACACATTGATCGACTTTACTATTTACAAAACCAAATCTTTTCAGTGTTGAGTCAAATTTGGTATTCCAGCAGCGAGGGGCTTGTTTTAACCCATATAGTGACTTGTTCAGTTTACATACCATATTTTCACCATGGTCCAACCCTTCTGGTGGAGTCATAAATATGGTCTCTTTAAGTTCCCCATATAAGAAAGCTGTCTTGACGTCTAGTTGCATGATTTTGAGATTATTTTGTACAGCTACAGATAGTAACAATCGTATTGAATCATACCTGACTGTTGGAGCAAAAGTTTCTTGGTAATCAATACCTACAGTTTGTGCATATCCATTTGCACATAGACGTGATTTATAACGTGGACCAGTTGGTTCTTCTTTTATACGGAATACCCATTTGCATCCAATTGCTTTGGCATTTGGGGGTTTTTCTACCAATGTTGTTCTTCTGTAGAGCATCCAGTTCATCAGTGATAGATTTTCTCCATCATTCTTTGTTTACCGATTTTATAGCTTCGGTGTAAGTCGTAGGCACATCTGACAGTACCTCTTCGTGATGACACAGGTGAGTATTTTCTATGGAATCATCTAGACTAGTCTTTTCCTTATTTTTCTTTCTTGGTCTCAGGGTGATTTTGCTGACTGGAGGACTATCAAGATCAATGCTGGTGTTCGGAATGTATTCACTGTCTGAAGTAGACGGGTTTTGCGTACAGTGTCGTTAGTACTTGTAGTTGAATCCATCTCTGATTCAGAGTTGTTACTATTAACTTCTTCTTTGTTTGTTTCAGGTTTCTTCTCAGATATTTCTACAGGAACATAGTCCCTCTTCACGGTAGATTCAAGGAATTTAGCGTCTCGACTGTTTACCACTTTTCTTTTTTTTGGTTTTATAAATCGGTAGCCTTTGGTATGATCGCAGTATCCAATAAAGATCATATTTTGTGCCTTTGGATCCCATTTCTTGCGTTTCTCTTTGGGCAAGTGTACCAAAGCTTCACATCCAAATATACGCATATTGTTCACCTTTGGCTTTTCACCAGGCTACATTTCTTCTGGCATTTTAAAAGATAAAGACTTCGTTGGAGAACGATTGATTGCATGTGCCGCAGTATGTATGGCATCAGCCCAGTACATCTTGGGTAGATTGGCATTTAGGAGCATACACTTTGCTCTCTCTACTAGAGTTCTGTTCATGCGTTCTGCTGTCCCATTTTTTTCAGGTGTATACGGTGTGGTTGTTTGATGTACGATACGAGCGCCTTTTAAATAATCTGAGAATTCCTTGTTGACGTATTCCAAGCCGTTATCTGCCCGAAGGATTTTTATACGAGCACCCAGCTATTTTCGACTTCTTTTCTGAATTCCTTGAACTTCTTCAGAGCGTCAGACTTTTTTCAGAGAAAGTACACGAACACCTTCTTTGAATAGTCGTCGAGAAATGTTATAAAATATCGGGCACCGCCCATAGTCTGCATTTCCATTGGCCCACATACGTCGGAGTGAACCGTTTCAAGAAGATTTCTAGCCTTGGAGCCTTCACTTTTGAAAGGTAGTTTTGTTTGCTTGCCTTCTGTACATGTTACACATGTGATTGCAGGTGCTTTTGTTGAGAAAACGACATGGTCAGTGTTTCCTGTCATCTTCCTTAGACTATCAAAATTCAGGTGTCCCATTCGTTGGTGCCACAGGTAAAAGTCTGGTTTTTCGAAATCAGACATGCATGCATAGCCTTTTCCTGGCATATTCAGCCTTTACATGTTGTTGATGACACTTGCTGTTGCTACTATCTCATTTCTTCTGTTCATAATAACACAGCCAGTTCTGTCAAACTTAACTTGACCACCACTGCGAATAATTTGACTTATGGACAATAAATTTGTTGCGAGTTCGGGAACACATAATACTTTTGTAAAAAGCACCTTCTTGTTTTGACCTTCGTCGTCATAAACATCTAAGCTCACTTCTCCTGAGCATTGCTCGGGTAGTACTTTGTAGTCTGTGACTCTAATTTTCTGTATGGCAGGAGCCGTCACATTTTCAAGCATATTCTTATGTCTTATCATGTGTGAGGATGCACCAGAATCCACGTACCAGGCGTCATCTTGGCTGGATGTTGCCCCAAAACACAGCAGTATAGGAAGAACTGCTTGTTTTTCGTTGAATATCCTTTGTCTTGGATTTGCATTCAGAGCTTTTATGGCCATACTTGTTACAAGAGTAGCCTCTTGGACCCTTAGTTTGCTTCTTATATTTGTTTTTAAATTTCTTAGTAACTGAGAACACTGTTGAGTCACTTTCTGTGTATCTAACGTCTTGCAATAGTTTTGATTTAACAGAGTCTGAGGTTATCTTCATGCCTGAGCTTTCAATAGCAATTATCATTGGTTGATAGGATTCTGGTAGACTGGAGAGCAGCAGTGTACCCAGCCATTCGTCGTCTACTTGGAAACCAATGTTTCTGAGCTTGTGAGCAGTGCACATAATTTTGCTCACATATTCCTCTACGTTTTGACATGCAGTAAGCGAGGTATTACAGAGATCACGCAGCAGCCCAACACGGCGTGTCAGCCCAGAGTCATCGAATACTTTCGATAACTTGTCCCATACTTGCTGTGCAGTTCTAGCCTCTTGTATGTGCACATAATTTATTGGGTCAACTAGTAGAATTATCTTAGTTTTTGCCCTTGTATCTCGTTTTGTGCCCACTTCGACACCTGTGACGGGTTCTATGCAGTCCCACAGCTCCTCATGCTGTAGATATGTTTTTACAGCAAATCGCCAGGTTGCATAATTATTTCGACCGGTTAACTTTTCAATTAATGCCAATTGATTATTTGCTGCCATTTTTAAGAACTCTTAGTCCAGTTATCACGAGAAATTAGAGAAAACACTTTGCAATTGTTAAATTAGAAGTCACGTTTTTGCGTTTTAGGTTGTGTTCACTATTTTTCACTGTAATGTTTATTCCACTGAAAGTTTTTGCACTGATTCTATTTTTGGGCTTTGCTGGGCTTTACTGGGCCCATAATCTGATGAAAAAATTGAAAATATATTTCTACTTTGCAAGGAAAAGTCTTTTATTTCAGTATTAAGGCGCGATTAACACTTGCATGTCAAAGCCACAGAATGTAGAGACTTGAAGTTGACAGGGAGCGGTCAAGTTCAGAAAAAGTCAAGACAGAGTTGAATAAAGGCGCGAAATTCAAATTATGATTTTAACATTTTCTTTTTAGTATATTAAATAAAAATCTGATAAATAACACAATACAATATTTATGATGTTGACTGAGCATCATCTTCATAAAAGAATGCGGTTTTGTAAGCTTGTTGAACGATGTTTTGAGAACGCGTCGGCAGATTAATTATTCTTAGATGCCGTGACATAATTATGGCTTCTGATGAAATTTCAATCGTGTGCTTAGGTGGAATTCTTTGTCCCTTTTTTGGTGTTGGTGGTGCATTGATGTATCGCCTGACGAAGAATGCGTTGTGTTTTTTGAGTAGTTGTATTTCTATGTCGTTGGTGGATGTGTTGGTGAAGGTGTTGATGAATATGACGACGCTTGTATTGGGATGAATTTATAGATGAATGCGGCGATATTTCTGGTGAGTTTCTAAGTAACATTCTATCTATTTCGAACCTCAATCGTTGCCGGTCACTACGTGAATATTGTCTAAGCTTGCAAGCTAATAACTTTCCATAAAGATCGCATTCAACCTCGATCTTATCATTTGAATCTAAAACTCTCTTTAGAGTGGTGAATATTTCATCTGTTTGGTTTTCTATTTGAGTAAAATTTAAACGCTTTCTTGCTTTTCTTGGTGTGGAGTTAGGCACTGGATATGGTTCATCTACAATAGGGGTCACGTCACTTTCATCTAAATTCACCTGGAATAAAAATTTCATTAATAAAATTATTATATTTCAGATGCCGTGCTCTGCGCAGGAATGGTTAGCAATAGAAGAAGGATTTTAAAAAATATTTCCGCATTGCATTGGAGCACTTGACGGCAAACATATCGTGATTACATGCCCGGCAAACAGTGGATCAGATTTTTGGAATTACAAAAAGACTTTTAGTTTAGTACTGTTATCATTAGTAGATAGTAATTTTAAGTTTATTTTTGCTGATATTGGTAGTCAAGGGCGCATAAGTGACGGTGGCGTCTTTCAAAATAGTATTTTGTATAAAAAAAAACAGACAATTCCTTAAATTCGCCTCCAGATTGTCCTCTACCGGGTAGAGAAAAAAAAATCTTGTAATTGTTCCTTTTACTTATAGTCAGGGAGAATGCACAGAAATGGTAAAACGTTAGTTCTTTTCGATACCGGCAGTCCAATTAGTTTTGTGAAACGATCTGAAGTCCCTCTACTCATTAGCAATAGAACCTTCGATACGAGTTTCCACGGCTCAGGAAATGCAACGATATAAACGTATGGTAAGGTCGATGACTATATTAAATTTCGTAGACAATGCAGAAAGATTCCTCTTTTAGTGATTCCAGATAAAAGAGTATCACTACCAATAATCTTAGCTTTTTCTTTATCTTCATACCGACAAACAATAAAGGGTTGACCGGTCCATGTGTTAAATACGAACCTCCTGAGGAAGCCGGCTATGAACTTAACATTAGTTCTACTGATAAAAATTCGGCCAACGCGGGCCGTTGATTATCAGACCGACAGTAACTTTAGAACGTTGTCCAACCTTACTACGTTACCCCCAGATGACACAAAAACCCTAAAAATAAATATGTCACTGAGAAAAAATCAAACTGAAGTCCCTTAAAAGACCATTTACAAAAACTATTTGAACTCAATGAGCCTCATTGTAGTGCCCCATCACTATCAGATGGAAGTTCACCTAAATAGTCACACTCCGTTTCACTGTACGTCAGGAAGATTATTTTACCACGAGTGAACAGAAGTCGAGAAGATCACAGAAAAGCTACTAAAGAAGGGGATAATTAGACCCAGTAATTCCCCATACCCTTCTGCCATAGGCTTAGTTAGGAAGAAAAGCGGTGACTTGAGAATGAGTACAGACAACAGAGCCCTAAACAAACAGACCATACGAGACAATTTTCCGCCGACACTTATAGAAATTTGAATTTCAACTCTACGTAATGGTTTCCATCAAGTTAGAAAGGCACCTGAATCTTTAAAATACACAGTATTCGTAACTCCAAACGGTCACTATGAACACTTGTGGATGCGTTTCGGACTGAAAAGTGCTCAGTTTTAGAAATGCAGAACTTTATTGGCTACAGCAGGCAAGCTTGGAAGTGTCTGAATAGTCAGGAAAAGGCAGCCTTTATGCAGATTTTTTCCGACTCGTCTTCAATGAGAAGCGTACCAGCTGATATCATCGAAGTTTCCGTCAACTCTAGATACAGCTGAAGAGTGCTTAAATCGGGTTTACTTGCCAAAGGATGCCTACCAGAAATAACTGAGTGGACTCACCTCAATCAAACAAAGCCCCACAGAGTCAGTATTATCCTACACATCATGTCTGAGGCAAATACTTAAGCGATGCCAGGAGGCTGTTGTTGTTAAATATGAACCAGAGGCAAGTAAAATCGCGAACGCACAGCTGAAAGATTTCGCTAAGAATGTCTTTGAAAGTGGGGTTAGCAGTCCCTACTTTTGTCAGTATTTGTTGATGCAGGAAACTTCTACCTTTGAGGATCTAGTCACTAAAGGTTTAAATACGGAATTGCAACAAGGGGTTTTTCTCCTTCAAGGCAATTTGGCACAGTTATAACCACAGGTATCTCAGGTATGACCCACTTTCAGTACTTGGTTGCCTAGTCAACATGCGTTTACGCCTCAACAAGTTAGTTACACACCTAATCCGCGTGCCGTTTCTTTCAAGGCACAAGTGGCAATGGCACCAAACGCAAGCACTGCCTCCAAGCCATATAAAGGAACAAAGAGTCGAAAAATCACGTATAACTTTTGTCATAAGCTAAGTCATTCTTATGCAGACTGATTTAGTTGGAAGAATACTACCTATTGTCCAGCATGTAGGGAGTATACTTACAATCAGAGAGGCCATCATCGGCAACGCCAGTTATTTACGAAGGTCCAAGAGTTTTTAGTATTCAGGTAAGTTGTGCTTTCTATGGCCGAAGGGGTCCTGAAAGAAAAGATGGGATGCCAAGCAACAGAAAAATGAGATGCAGTCGATTCGAAAATCCCCGGCTTGGCTATAATAAAGTCAATGCAACCAGGAAGCCAATCTCTCAGTGGGAAGGTTGAATCTACGATGACACAGAAAGTCACTGGCGGGTAAAACACAGTAGATAATAGTTACAGAAATTCAAGCCTCATGACCGCTACATTGCCTTTGGATATTGGAAAATAGGAGAAAACAAAATTTACCATTGACACAGGTGCAGAGGTTAACATAATTAGTATATCAGCAATACGCAATACGAGTCAAATAGATGTTAGTCATAAGCTCACTTTGGCAAGCCCTTTTTGGGGAAGAAGAAAACCTTGGTTATACGCAAGGTAGCTTTCGAGCTCCTCACCTAGCTTGTACCTTCTATGTAGTAGACATAATTCAGGAAGCGTTCAATTATGGTCTCCTTTGAAATGACTTTCTAGCAAAAAATTGTGATATAGAAGTTCTTGTTCAGTCACTAGTCTTTTCTCGCATGGAAGCAAATAGTAGTGAATTCAGGGTCCTCCTGAAGTACCAGGAAGGAACAGTCGATTCACATCAGCCTTCAGTTGAGGTGCCGAATAGCGACACGTTGTCCACAAGGCTGGCGCGAAGCACGTGTTTCTAGAAAATGCTCTTCTAGATCCGGTCCGCTCCGTAATAGGGTAAATGAACCCGAGCGAGGCACCAGTTACACTTGAAGGGATCATCTTAGGACTTGAGAGGTTGGATGAGTATTTGATTGATATTCTGGGGGCCACGCATAAGGAGAAAGAATCCTGTCAAGCGCCTTACAGAGGCCCTCTCGTGAAACAGATAGGGTAGTAATATCAGCTGAGGTGGGAGCTCAGAAGTCAGCAAATGGTCAGTTCGCTAACATATATACTGAAACAGTGCCAAAAAGACAAACGACAAATTGGAGCTTCAACATCAGCTGAAAGAGATTCTCCGATAACCTATATTATGTGTATAAGTGATGGAGGTTCTGTAATGATTTTAAAATTTCGTGCGAACGCGGAACCGACCTCTCATCGGTTCTAGACGTTAAGTCTGAGTAGTGCCAACGGATGGTATCAACCGGTCAACCAATCCGTGCACCGTAACCTATTCACGCGGTGGCTGCTTGTCGGCCAGCTAGATCGGAGAGGATTTCGATCGCGGGTCTTCGAATGGGTTACGCTCATTTACATATTTTAGCCACCTATACACGCCCGTTTTCAAACGCGTTACAAAACGAAACCATACGGAGAGGAAACCTGTTCTACGTTACTCCGTATTTCTTCCTATAACCAGTCAAAAGAACAAAATCTAATTTTTATTTCGCGTTCCCGAATTTCCGACGCGGTACCGAAAAGTATACTACGTTAACTCAACCCGACGAAAGCTACTCTAATAAAACGGCAAAACAACAAAGGTACCGCGTACTGCGCGCAACGCGAAACCGACTTCAGCGGATTTTTTCCAAACCCTATCCTCGTGACGGCATACTTACCCTGCACCTCATTTCCCGCTGAAAAGCAGAACTACTGGAAAGGAAAGTCGTGTTTTTCGTTAGCAATTCATGTCATATAAATGTTTATTCATAAATATAAGTATAATATTAAGAATTCTAAAGTATTAATGTAGTTTATTTTAAATTTAAGATTTTTATATACAACTTGTACTGATTTGGTTGCATTTATTTTATTTATGTAATACATTTAAGTTTAATTTTATTGAAGATTCTTATTGTGAGTGAAGTGATTTTTGTAAGGCGTAAAAAGATGAAAGCTCAAAATTTGAAATGTTTAATCAGAAAAAAAAGAAACAATCGTTAATCCATATTGGAATGTTCATAGTGACAATTGGAATTTAAGTATTTATTAATTTTTATATAATTGCTTACTTTTTTTTTCGAAATTATCAAAGAGCAGTTTGGCCGTTTAGATAGTCGAGAAGATTAAATTAATTATGTTGGATAGATTTTCAGACCTATTTTGCTTTCTACATTAATTAATCAGGCCGATTTGTTTCCAAAGTACAATAGGGTTATGATCAGTATGTTTTCATTCAAATGATTACAACGGTGCGGGAAGCAAATGGGGCGGATTTACTATACTAAATGGAAGGTATATTTCGGGAAGGTTCCTTGAAGTTAATATTTGAAGTTTCTTGGTTAATTAAATTTTATTAATTTACAACAAAGTGTAACTATTCATTTCAAAGGTGTATTTATGATTCAAACGTTTGAATGATTTATTTTATAGTTTAATAAACTGAATACATTATGACTGACTGGAAAAGATATCACAAGGAGTGAAAGGTGCCAGGGGAAAAATTTAGTAAATTAAATCATGATTTAAAATATTTACTGGGTATTTCATGGGTTAATTGTGTTTTACGTAATTGAATGTAAGAAATAAATAGTTCACTTATACCCATGACAAAATATTAAGAAAACTTTTCTTGCTTTGCGCAATCAGTTACAACCTTTATAAATGCGAATCAACGCTTCCTTAACTCATAAATAGATAAAAAAAAATTTAATTAATTTTTCTTTTCCTGACTTTACTCGTTTGTTCAACTTTTAACGCAAAATTTTAAATGTTTGTGTTTCCTATTTCATTGTTTTTGTAAAAAGTACATTGATTTCTTGTCGATAATCAAACAAAGTACAACCAAAAAAAATAATTTCTTTCAACAAGGAGTTTGACTTAAACGAAAAGCTTAACCTAAATTTACTCTTAAAGGCACATAGCAACATTGTAAACTTCTAATGGGAAAAGTGTGAACTTTGATCGCTTTTCATAGTTTTCAAACGATTTTTTTTTTATAAATTTCATAAACTGGCATGATCTAAGAACAATTCCCTAACTACGAAAAACATGAATATGCCTCCTGACAGTTACATTGGTAACAAAGCAAATCCTAATGTTCTAGTTAGCAATTCAATTCTCACAATATCAAAACAATAGTTTGTAATAAGTCATAATCAGGAATTTGGAGTCTAATTTTTCTACGTATATTGTAAAAATTAGTCTGGCTCTAAAATAAAATATATTACGTTTCTAAATTTTCCTGCTAATGTTTATCCTGTAAATAAGTTAAGCAATAAAATATAGGTCTTATAATCCAAAAGTTGTTCTACAGCATTTTATTCATTTAATCAAAAAATGTCCTTTTCTGTAGTCTTATATACGTATAAAGTCGCACGAATGTGTTTAAGAACAATTTACTTAGTTTTTCCTTACTTAAAGGATTATGTAACAGTCGGAGGCACAACCAGATAAATAAAAATTACTGACGACGCTTATTCAGAGAAATTAGCAGAGCGGAACACAGCTTTGTAAGTTTTACTGTTAATAAATGCGACAGAAATGTCATTAGTGATCCTACTCCTCCCAAGATTATTTCGCTTATATAATGGCATATACTATGAAACGTCTCTTGTTGAAATTTATTCCAATTACTTTTATTAAATAACTTATTGTGCTTTCAATTTGGGATTTTGTGCTAAATGTGCTTTTGGTGTAATATTTTGCGAGAAAATTGGAATTAAGTTTCCTTGTAATGAATGACTTCTTTCAACATCATTCTCACAAAGATAAATGCACAATACAGCTTAGGCTTTATCTTAATAGATTGAAATTAAGTTTGAGGTTAGAGTAGAGGAAGGAGCACCAACTGACCACAAAGTGGGAAACTTATCGTGTCGCTTACTTACTTCACTTCTTCCGTTTCCATAATTGGAATACGGGGCTCGGCTATTGATATTGGCAGCAGAGGATTCTCAAGGAGTTCATCTTTACCGATTTTTCTGCAATTTGTGCGCTTTTCCCGCGCATCCTCGTTTTCAGTGTTTTCGCCACCACTACTGTTCTGATTGGTTGGAATTGTATTTTCTTGATTTTCATTCACCGACGCTGATGAGTTTCCATCTGGCTTCTCGTTTCCAATCTCGTCAACGTCTAATTTCACCGGGACATCCTCCTGGGTGGCGGCCACTGCTTCCACATACATCCAGCTTGCGACGATGGCGACTGTGGTGGATGCATTTGGTTAGATTTGGTTATAGTTTGAATCGAACTGAACATCATACCTTGTGTCCGCATACAAACTTCCTGCTTCTGGAGTGGCTGCTTAGCAAAATCGGCTGCTTAACTTAAGTTCACCGTATTTAGCAATATGCGTAAATAGCAACCGCGCGACTCACAACCACACTCTGCCGCCATGTGGCTGTCAATTTTTCCTTTTGACATCCCACGACAAAATTGACGTGGGATGTGCAACCGTGACAACCGACATGAGATGCCAAGCCACTTGGTGGCAAGGTGTGTTAGTGAGTCGCCAGCGGCGTCACAAGATTCATTACAGTTCTTTGATCCTACTTTTGGTGATATTTCCGAGGAAAAGAAGCCATCCACTTCTGACGAAGGGTGGACTCCTGGTTGGATTCAAACCAAAATATCCGCAAAATGATCTCAGCACTTCTTACAACATGTTTTGATAACAGAAACAGCTCCAGTTTTGCTTATTTTGGATGGTCATGCCAGTTATACAAGAAATATTGAATTGATAGATCTTGCTAAGAAAAACAATATCCATTTGCTATCCATTCCTATATATTCTAGTCACAAAATTCAACCACTTGGAAGTTCATTCATGGGGCCGCTAAAAAAATTTGTTTCCGATGAAATAAGAACATGGATTAGGAGTAATGCAAGGCCACTGATACAGTACGATATTATAGAAGTTTTTAGACGTGCATATTTAAGAACTTAAGGTGGAGAGATATCTATAAGTGGTTTCCGTGCAACAGGACTATACTATATATATATATAGATAGAAACATTTTTAAGGACCATGATTTCATCAACGAAGTTAATGCAATAGAGCACTGCATCGCTAACAAAGACAATATCGAAGTAGAATCGGGTAATACATCGGCTGATATAGCGGGGTTGACAAAATTTTGTCGTGTTTACCCTCCCTGTGCGCCGCTTGAAGCAAAAAATGTCAGTTTAAGTTCCTACCAAGACCTTTCATTTGATACCCATATTGCTTACCTTTGATGAAACTTTTTTTTCGGAGGCCATCCCCCTACATAGGGAGACTCTCCTTAAATACCTAAAAAATTTTTTGTGTAGTTGAACTTTGAAGAGGTCATCACTTTACGCCAACATACAAACTTTGATATTTATAGCTTATTTGGTTTGCAAGAAGAATTGTTGTGACACAAGGACGGCTGGGTGGATGGACGAACAGACGGACCGAGGCACAGAAAGGTCGCAATTTTAGTAGGGTTTCACAAAATTACTTACAAAACCCTAAAATACTAATCGAGGTAGGAAAGCTTCCAAGTCGACCCTCTTGACGTCATCTCCGTATAAAAAACAGCAGCGAGATTCATTAAAGGGAAGTAATGAAAAGTTTATTAAGGCGATTGAAGGGAATGAAAAAACAGGAAGCGGACAAAAAGGCAAAAATACAAGAAAAAAATCAAAAGAAAGAATTCATCAAAATTCTAGCTCAAACGATGAAGCCAAGAGTGACTGTCATTCAGATGCTAAGTGCTTATATTGTGCATCTTTGTGTTCTTTTGACGTAAGCGGTGAATCATGGATTCAATGTTTATCTTACAATCCACGGGCTCATGAAGAGTGCTCAGGAGTGGAAACTGACATCTTTTTCTGTGAGTTTTGCTATTTTACCTGGATTATTTGCCATGGTGGGCAACATGGCTTGCGACATTTGCGGTGAAAATGGCCCCAGGCCAAGATAAGTTCAAGTTTACGAAAAATTTTATCTTGACAATTTATTTTACCTTTATGTTTTTAAGCTCTTATGTATTGATTACTGTTGAATTGCAGGACTCAAATCACCATTAAAGACTGGTTAATTTCGTACACATTAAGTTTTATTTCCAAAAACACTTACAGTGTGCCATAATACCCAAACTTGCTCTAATAAATGACAGATTACCTAATTTCAGTGAAAATAAAATAATACACTAGTGTTTGTACATCCAAATCAAACATACGGGCATTTGAAAATTGCTTTAGAAATACAGCGATTAGTTGATGGATCAAACGCAGTACTGGGTTTAAGGCATTGGTAATTGATTTTGTCGAATGTTCCCAAATCGTTTGGTTGACATTTGTAATACCTGTAATTAAATAAACCAATTTTTCAGATTCATTGCATTGCTCTGGCCGAAGAGAACAAATTTTATGAATTCAATTGAATTTATTTTTACCTTAGACAGGTTGGATCTGTAGTATCAGGAAAAAAACCGATTTTAGCACAGAGATTATTTCCACTTCCGTTTCCACTGCCGTTCCCGCCATCACTTCCATTCCCATTTCCATTCCCAGTCCCACTTCCACTACCACTTCCGCCTCCGCTTACTGGACAATCAAGTGACTGTGTTTTTAAACAATAAGCATAAGGGAATTTCAAAACATATAAGTTTACGGGCATACTTACATTTGGGTTAGTCGTGCACGTACTTACTCCAGCCCTAACTTTGCAATAAGGTGCATCTGAAGTGCATGGTGTCACTATGGTGCTCAGCTTCCCGTTAATACATAAACCATATGCAGTTTGATTGACACAAACAAACACTGGGCTCGTTATTGTTGGATTGCATTCATTGCATGGTGATGATGATCCAGGTACTATATTTGTACATGCTGCTCTAGTTGTATCGATTGAGCAAATCACCGGATCATCTATACAAACAAGACCTTCCGGACAGCTCAATGGTGTATCTGTTATTTCTGAATTAAAAAAAATTTGCTTTTATTCATATATTAACCCTAAAATCTTAAAAGTTATTCAAGTTACTTTTTCAAGGGCTTCTACCTAAAGAAACATTTACAGAAAAGTACACAGCAGATACAAATCTGGCATTTTCAACCCAAGTGCCATTAATAATGAAGACGATATAATCAAACCAGCTACACAAATTATCTTACTCCATACCTTGCACATAAACATTTCCAAAATAGTGAAAAAAATCAATTGTGGGGGTTTTTTCCTCCAGCAACCCAAGTGTGCCATCCAGCTGATCGGCATATCCGAAGAACAGATTGAAACTGAAGACAAACTTTTTGGCCTTCTGTTTTTCTTTTAGAGTCAAAGTCAAAAGCGCTTTATTTAATACCAATCGTTATAAATTTTTAAAAGAACATAAAGCAAATTCCAAACAATAAAACTATAAAAAACTTAATGGCCCGAACGGCTCTCTAAATTTATACGTTATCAGTTAAACACATTCAATGAAAAAAATATACTAGCAAATTTAAATTAATTAAGATTATTAGATATTTTTTGATTCAGTTAGAATAAGGAGAAAAAACCAACCAGCATTATTCAAAAATTACTTATACTACTAACACAACAATGAACTTATATCCTATACCTATGTTACACCCTAATTCCGTCGATATATGTGATATATGATTGGGACGCCGTCAGAATCAAAAACATATCGATTCATGTCCAAATACACGAATGCTTCTGGAGGAACGAAGCCAGTAGTGAGGCAAGTCACAATATACCCGTCTGTAGGGTGGAACGGCTGTGAAATCCAAGGGTTTTCAATCACAGTTACAGATCTTGCGATATGATTCTGAAGAAGTTTCAATATGAAGATATCGACTCTTGTCATTTGAGTGGTTTGATAAATTTTTCTATTCGATATATAGTGCTTCCAATCCGTCTCAGGCTTTCTGTACAAACCAGTACATGCACGAAGACATTTCCTTTCTAAAACTTTTAATCTTTCCATTGTACTAGCACTCTGGTTGTACCAGATCTGGCATCCGTATGTCAAAACTGGCCTAACCAGGGTCTTGTAACAAATAACTTTGACTTTTTGATCAATGTATCTGGAATGAAAGAGTCGTCGAAGAGCCATGAATACTTTAAGTGATTTACTGAGCATGATTTTGACATGTTCAGTATAGTACAGATACTGATCGAGATGAACACCGAGGTATCGAACACAGGATTTATGTGGAACCCGTTCTGAACTACCGTCACCAGCCATAATGTGGAAATCCTTCCAATTACGTTTCAGGTCTTGACTGGCCCCCTGCAGCGTTGTCTGAAACGAAATTGTTTCGCACTTCTGTGCATTGATTTTCAATTGCAAATTGTCGGTGTAGAGCTGCACATCATTAAACATTTTTTGAAGATTGCTCTGAACTATTGTAGCTTTTCGGTCTGCCGTGTAGATGATCAGATCATCAGCAAACGCTACCAATGATCGCGTTGGCGAGACATTAAAATCAAAGCTGTTCAATAGCTTGCGAATGAAGATTGAGAAAAGCAGGGGTGCAGTAACTGTTCCCTGCTGTAGACCATTCAAAACTTTGAATTCGCGCATTGTTGTCAGATTTCCATCAGTTACAACAAATGATTTCCCGTATAACATATTAGACATCATGGCGACAAGGTGTCTGGGGAACCTCTGGGCTAATACCCCTCAGTGTTTCCGCCCATTGGTTGCTGACCTCACTCATGAAATATGAACGGATTAAGTTCCGGACGTTCTGCAGGTGTAATTTCAACAAAGCCAGCGAGGGATGGTTGTAGTCCAAAAATCGTCGATAAATATTGTTGACACGGATGAGAAGAAGGCTTTCCAATCTTTTCAACCTTGCGATGGTGTTCCATATCCTTCCATATTGTTTCGATGTTTAATCTCAGGAACAACTTTCTCCATCGTTTCCAACGTCAGCTTCTCTAACTTCGACAAATAGAGATCTTTTTCATCGTCAGTTATATTTCTGTTATTAGGAACCATTGAGCAAGCGTTGCCATAATCAGAAGAGGGACACTGCTTCTGGTACTCCCAATTAAACTTCTTTTGAAACTTTCCCCAACCTGTTTTTTTTTTCATGTTGAACTGGAATGAGGAATACATCATCCCTTTGATGATTGATTTCCATTACGATTGCGTTATGGTTGCTATCGTAAGGAAGCACCTGCAGTTTTCGTTGAGGACTATTAAAGCTGAATTCAAGTCTTGCGTCAGTAATGCAGAGGTCCAAGTATGAATTTGTCCTAGGGTATGTTGGGAACTCCGACCCATATAGGTTGCACCTGTATTCAATTTGGTTCTCTGTTATCCATGATTTCAGGAATACACCTCTTGGATTATTGGTTGCGTTTAGCCATGATAAATGCTTGGCATTCAGGTCACCGGCAAAAATATAATAACTATGCAGCCTGTTCAATTCAAGTATTTCAAACAAGGAATTGAGTTCCTCCTTGAACTTGAGAACATTTTGACCAGTTGCATAGGCAGAGATAACGAAGAGGTTATCCCCACCTGGCAGTGAAATTTTGATGACGGACACTGCAAGAAATTCAAAGCTTTTGAATTCGACTTTTTCAATATTTTGGAAACAATAGGGTCTTCGAACCAATATCTCGGTGCCACCTCCCCCATCACCTATTACCCTATCGTTTCTTACGAATGCAAAATCTTTGAATTCCATGGAATGCCATGTATTGAGGTGGGTTTCAGTGAGACGTATGATGTCAGGCTTTTGCTTAACAACAAATTCAAGGAGATGATCACGTCGATGTATAGCAACGATAGAGTTGACGTTGATCGATATGAGGCGAAGCCTATCCATGGGAATATGACTGGATTACAAGTTATTATTAGGCATTTGAAAGACCTAAACGCTGAAAAGCATAGTTAATTTTTGAATCTTGTTTGTCGATTCTCTCCGATAAAGAATTAAGTTGCTGGTAAATTTTGAGAAGCAGCTCATTATTGCCACTTACATTATTTGCATTATTTCCAGCATTTTCTGCTGGTCCTCTAGCGGCGAGTGCAAATGATACTCCGGGCTTGACGAAGTTGGAAGGTATTATATTACGTTGTACTTGCGTTTGCTTTGGAGTAAATTTAACTTTTGCATCTTGATATCAGGAGCATCCTCGATATGATGCTGGGTGACCAAAAACACCAACGCAGTATAATTTTTCTTTAGGCTCCGTCTGAGCCAATTTGCACTCACCGGGAGCATGAACGTCTTTGCATTTAACGCAACGATAGGGCATGGCACAACTGGCAGCCGAATGTCCAAATCTTTGACACCGGTAACACTGGTTGACTTCTCTTTTCTGGAGGCGTTCTCACCTCACCACTCTGAAATTCAATTTCCTTATTTGTTGAAGGGCACTTGGCCTGCTCTTATTTGCAATTTGTACCAGTTAAAGTGGTAAATTCTTCCTTTCTATGGTCGACCTTCTTGTTGCAAAGGCTTTGACTGAAACAAAATCAATATCTGGTGCAGCCTCCTTGAGCACCTGAAGAGGATCGACCGTATCCTCTCCGCTGTCCAAACCCTTCAACAAGAAGGTTTGATTCTTTTCACTTTTTGGGGTATAGGTGAAGTGTGGAACCTCTCCAGAAATCAGCGCATCTTTGGCTGACTTGAAATCAACCAGTGATTTTGTCCTTATAGTCAATTTTTCGGCATTAACTCTTTTGATTTCGAAATTGGCCAGTTTATTTTCGGCTGCGAATAGCCGAACCATATTTTTCCCGGTTTGCCCGAACACGTTGATTGGCGGAACTTTTTCTGTCTTGTTGGAAGCTTTTTCAGAGGAGCCAGCAGAACTGCGGGCTGGTTTTTTCTCCTTATTTTAGTTCTTTAAATATTGAATAAAATTAACGTCATTATCTTGATTAAAATTACCTCCGATGTTTTCTTCGATTTCCATATCTTCGGTTAATCCCTCCAGCGCTGCAAAATGATTTTGGCTCTCGGTGGTGCCACCAGCACTAAGAACTTCTTCTGGAATTGCTTGCTTTGTACTTTTCTTCGGTTTTGTTACCTGTTGCCATTGATTTTGTGGCTGCGTCTTTTGAGGCTTCATTCCTTTCTTGAAAAGATCCTTGAGAGACTGTATCTCTTGCCTTAGTTCAACATTTTCTTTCTGCAATTTGGCCATTTGTTGATTGTCCGCTATTATTTGCAGCTTGCACCCTCCATCTGCGGAGTTTTCTTCGTTATGTTTTCTTTTGGTGATTATCGCCAGTTTCGTATTCGTCGTTTCCCCAGGTTGCCGCAACGGTGGGAAGCCGTCGGGCTCCTCCATACCAGCGGCGAAATTTTCTTTGGTAATTTGTTTTTCGTTACCAATCGAAGTAAAAATATTCGATAGAAATTTCCTGAGTCGATTACTTCGACAATATAAGATTTTGTCCGATAAAAATTAACTTCGGACTAACGTTTTTAAAAAATTAATTTAATTTTTGAAAACTTTTGACAGGAGCGATTTAAAAGACGTCTATACGCATAGACTACTACGATCCATTTTCTGTTTTTCTTTTATTCTGTGGTCACATCGTCATGCTGTGCGGATCATCCTATTGTCAAGCTGCACCGTTTTGTGTCCGTTGTTACAAGTGTAGCATATTTAGAAGCAGTTATAAAACCACTTTAAACTGATTATTTCGGCAAACAGAAAAATGACACTATTACCAACGGTGAAAAAGTCAATAAAAATTTACAATAGAGAGAAAAAGAGATTTGCTGTTGCGTTTTGAGGGATTTTTTTAATTTTAATGGAGAATTGTCAAGAAAAGGGAGTTTTTTTTGCAATATTGTTTCCACATACTGCGTTTATACCTTAGTTTCAAAGGTGGTATACCACAACTATACTGCAAATTTGCAGTATACTAGATTTATATATCTCATTTGTGTCTTCGCTCTAAGCTAGTATACTTGGGATGTTGAAATCAGTTAATAAATTTCGATTGAAACCTCTTATATACATGATAGTTTTCATATGTAATACAGCTCTAATTTTTGAATCGATTCGCGTTAAAAGTATTTTTGAATCGATTCGCCTAAAAATGTCACGGGGGAGGTCTTAAAGTCATAATTTTTGGCTCCAGCTGAGTTGAGTATGAGATCGTCCCAAAAACTAGGCCAATCCGTCCAAGAAGGATCCCAAAATAGGGAAAAGGCTGTTGAGAAGTTTGGAGCTCATTCTCAGTTAGACACACGAATATGCTATCATTGATACCACAAATTTGAAAATTTGAAAAATGGGCTCCATAAATTGAGGTTTAGATACTGAGAAAGAAAACCAAGCAGAGGAAAATGTTGAGAGGTTAAAAACCATAATAAAAATAGTAATTTTGTGTGGGTGTCAAGGAATAGCTCTAAGAGACCATAGCGGTTATGGAGAGTTCAACATAAATGAGGCACCCAAAGGAAATGAGGGTGACTTTAGAGCCTTACTACGTTTAAGTGTTGATCCAGGCGATGCGAAATTAAGAAAACATATTGAATTAAAGATGTAAAAGACGCCACCTTTTTAGGCTCTTGTTAAATAATTTCACAAAACCTTATTAAAATTGAGTCCTCTCTGTCCGTCTGTCCATCCGTTTGTCCGTTCGTCCGTTAATCACATCAATTTTTCTCGCAAGCCACTTAAATTAGAAGCATTAAATTTTGTATGTATGTGTAGGGTGGTGCTTTCTTCAAAGTTCAGGAAAAAAATATTTTATAAGGTATTTAAGGGGTAGTTCTCCCACACAGGGCACTGGCCCCTGAAAAAAAATTGCATCAAAGGTAGTCAATGTGGGTACAAAATGAAATGTTTTGACGAAAGCTTTACAAAACAGGTCTTAAATTGACATTTTTTGCTTCGAGGTTGAAATGGTTAGAAGACTTCAAAATGGAAATAAAAAAATTTAGAGGTCAAGGATATGACGGAGCATCAGCCATGAGTGGTAAGATCAAAGGTGTCGATGCTTTTGTACGGTAACATTGTCCGAAGGTAATCTAGGTACATTGCGCTTTACACAGCCTTAACTTAGCCATAACAAATGCTGCAGCTTGCCACCCACAAACTTTGTGATCACTTGAACGCAAACCCTAATTACTATTGTAAACCGAAACCAATACGAGAAATTAAGAGAACAGAACAAGAAAAACGTGCGGACTTCAATTCGCTTTACATAAGCTTATTATTATTAGCACAAAACACTTCTTTTTTTTAATTACTCGAATCCTAATGTTGAAGAAAATGCGCAACTTTAAAGGAGTTCTAGGTCACCTAGTTAGTTCTTACCCTAAACGTTGAGGTTTCTTATTGCTTCTACTCCAAATAGTATAAAGACTCTATTTTCAAGGATCTTTGCCACCTGATTTGCCTTGGCCTGCCTCAGTGGGAAGACTTATGAAAATTCGGTGAAATAGTCTACCATGGTTAGAATCTATGAATGATCCTGCGCCGAACGAGGCGAGGATCTAATAAGATCAATACAGATCATCTCCCAAGGCTCCTTCGCTTGCCCCGCTTGGATTGCCATTGTACCGTAGAGCTGCTGCCAATCTAAACTGATGGCCTAGCAAATCTTACATCTAACCACATACCATTCGATGTTGGAGCGCATCTTTGACCAAAACAAGCTCTGAGCCACTCGCTCACAGGTCTGACTTACGCCCATGTGTCTAGCCATCAGATTTTTGTGGCATTCTACCCGTTCCTGCTTTGAGACCACTTGTTTCTAGCAGTTCCCTCTAAGTCTGGAGTAGTGATCAGGTATACTTTTTCATAGAATACCCTTCTCCACACGCTTGTCCGCAAATCGCTCCGGTTTTTTGACACCTTTTGTTTCATACCCAAAAGGCATTTATTTTGATGCATGCTATTACCACCTACCAACGCAACCTCCGGTATCGATCTTGATAGGGCATTAGGCACCAAATACTCTTTTTCTTGTGATGTATTACATCAAAATTAAATTATTTTAGACAGATTACTCATCTCGTCACCCGAACCACTGGATCTTTCAGATTGTTTAACCATACAGGCGAGCAGTAGTCGGGTATTACGCTAACTTTGGTCCCTTCAATATATGGCCCAAGTTTCTCCACTGCCCATAAAACCGTCAATCATTCCTTTTCGGTAGTGGTATTCTTTCGCTCAACTTTGCTCAAGGAACGGCTTAAGTAGCAAAAAACCCACTCACCCTTGGTGAAGGTCTGACTTAACACCACCCTCAACTTAACATCTGGTGCATCCGTTTCAACATCAAATGATAAACTTTAGTCAAGTTAAGATAAAATTGGAGCCAAGGTAAATTTCCATTTGCATAAGTTAAAGGGTAACATGCACTAAGGGGTCCATTCAAACTTTTTAATCTTTCCGCAGGAACTCCAAAGAGGTGGCATCAACGATGCATGGTGTGATGTAAAACATTGGTAACAAGATACCATGCTCGAGATCTGTGCTCTAACTCTATACCTAGAACTTGGCCAGCTAATCACTGCCACGTAGCTGGGGCATTCCAACGTGGACAGATACTTGGTGTCCCGTAGCTTGTCGAAAGTAATATAGTATGTAGGACAGGAGGTAAACATCTTTTTCATTGATTTTATTGACTTTGCGAAAGTCCGCACAAAACCTGTAGCTTCCATAGTTTTTGTGCATCTTTAGTATAGTCGAGGACCAGACGCTGCAGGAAGGCTCTACATTACCCAGTCTCAACATTCCTTCCAAGTGCATGTTGATATGCTTTTGGAGTGCAAGTGAGAATAGATAATATCTCCACCAAAGATGTGCACCACAATCCTTTTCCCGTACGCAAGAACTCACCTTGAACAAAACTTTCTAAACGCATCTCATCTGCCTGAGACAAAATTGAAAGACTATGTAGATGAACTGCCATTGAGGAGACTTTGCTGACTAAGTCCTATAGCTCATGCTTGAGGTTAATTATGATTCCGAATTAGTTTTAAAAATTCACCCTCAAAATCAAACCGTGAGGCTGAGAAGGAACCACTAACATCTCTAGCCACATTGTCTTCCTTTGCAACTTAGCTGGCTCCAGAATCTTTTCCAAGACTTTGCATTGCGCTTTATCCGCCAAATTGCTTCCCACGTTACTGCTCTAGTTCCACTCCAACTGCATACAATCGTAACCAGCTTTTCTTGCCCACAGCTATGGTAGAGGCCCCTGAGTTCACTAAGTCTGTGAATTTATTTCCCATAACTTCAACATATAAATGGGGGTGCACATCTCCTACACCCTGGCTTAGTAAATATGCGATTCCAGCGTTTGCGGCTCTTT
This sequence comes from Odontomyia ornata, assembly GCA_963969285.1. Lineage (NCBI taxonomy): Eukaryota > Metazoa > Arthropoda > Insecta > Diptera > Stratiomyidae > Odontomyia > Odontomyia ornata. The sequence goes on along the minus strand of OZ017741.1, from coordinate 233,547,150 downwards.
TCCTGTTGCTGACGGTAGCACTCAATATGCTGCCTGCTGAGTACCATGACCTTTACCCACTGAATTCAAGGAAGGTTGGGTTCAGTCTTGGGGATGAAGTACCTTCAGAACGATTCGGACACTTGTTTTTGTCACTTCCTCTCTTCCGCAACTCAAACATCTTCGAGGTTCTTGACACTCCTGTACAAAATGACTTATTCTTCTGCATGTCCAAAAGGTACCACACCGTATTGAACTGGAAGAAGCTACCACATCCAATGGATAGGCCTTAATGTTGGCCAAGTTCAACTTAAGAAGGCTAGTTCACCTTCAGTTTGGGATGGAACAAAAGCTTTAACTATCGTACGTATCGCTTCAAATTCTCATCCCACAGAATCCATTTTGAAAAGAGTGGCTACATCCATAGAGAAAGCTGCATCTGGCAGAATGGGCTTATATTTCAATGTAAAATACACATCTATTTGCTTTCAGTGCACGGTTCGACCAGGCATCTAAGTTATATATCTGTGACCATCATGTACACTCCGATAGACTCGTCCCTACCATGCCATTGTTGACGAATCTCCTCTCGCAATGTATTGTTGTAGTATGGTGGCAAAAACATGTTTTTTAGCTCTTGGCATAGCTCCTTCCAGCATCCTATGTATACAATCGGTAATAGACTGGAACCACACCAAAACTTTGCCGTCGAAGTGTTTTGCTGCCATTCAGTAAAGTGGAGACTGAAAAATTCCGTAAAATCTATTAAATATATTTCTAAGTACTTGAACAAACGTCGTGACATGGTTATGTTCGCAGTTGCTGGCAAAAATTTCAACGATTTAATCACTAAATTTCTAATGGGCCACAATGTTAACAGTAACATTCGCTATACATACAAAACACCCCACTGTTGTTAAATTGGCCTTAACTTTGAAAAATGGTTAAAAAGCGTATTTCATAGCAGAGAACACATCACATCGAGCTGATAGGCCATCATTGACAACATTGATCAGCTTTTTTGAAATGCGCCAGAATGGTGGCTTTGCCCGAATGCTTCTTCTTCTTAGCGCTACAGCCCCTTTCGGGCCTTCGTTTCCGGCAAACAGTGCCTCCACCTGCCTCGGTCCGTTGACCCCGTCTTCCAATTCCGAAATCCGAGCAGCGATGAGCTGTCTTCGTCGATCGAGTCAGACCAGTGTTTCCTCGGTTTCCCCACTGGACTCCGGTCTTCAGTTCTCCCAACGAATACCTTCTTGGGTATCCGTTGTTCGTCCATACGATTCATGTGTCCAGCCTATTGGAGCTTCCGAAGTCTTACAATCCTTGAGACCTCCCGTTCGTCAAAAATTTCATACAGGTTATAGTTGTATCGAATTCGCCATTGGTCCCCGTCAAGCTGCGCTCCGATTATTCGATTCAAGACCCGTTGCTCAAAGGCGTTCAATATATTTGCGGATGCTTGGGTTAGGGTCCATGTTTCGTACGTATAGCATAACACAGGTCTTATCAGAGATTTGTATACTTGGAGCTTTGTTCTCCTGTGTATGCAGCTGGTCTTCAAGATCGTCAAAATTGAATAAAATATTTTATTTGCAAGATGTATTCTTCGGCGTATTTCGTCTCTTTCATTACCCGTTTTCGTTATTTTGGTGCCTAAATACACAAATTTGCTGACATTCTCGATACTGTATTCGCCAAATGTGATATTTTGTGTATTTGAGGTATCTTTCCTCGACTGCGTCATGAACTTTGTTTTATTTTTATTGATTTGTAGCCAACTAGTTTTGCTTCGCTGTCGAGTTTCAGGAAGAGTTCTTTGGCAGTTGTTAATGTCGTCCGCATAGGCTACTAAGCTCGACTTGTATAGTAATGTACCTCGCGTATCGACAGGTACTTTCCTTATGGCGTACTCTAGAGCCAAATTGAGTAGCAATGGGGCCGGCCCATCTCCCTGCTTTGGTCCGATATTTGTGTCAAAGGCATCGGTGAGTTGGTTATTGATGCGGACTTGGGAGGTCGTTGACGATTTTTTTTATTTCTATGTAAAGTGAATATTCACAGCTAAGGCAGGACACCATATGTCACATCACTAACTAGATTTAATATTGATTGCTCCGATGAAACGTATTTGAATTTGAAACAAATTGGGTAGACAGAACTACGCTCGTAACAGAAGGGTTTTGTACATTACATACGATATGCAGACATACGAGTATAGAAAGATTTAATTCAAGAAAAACTTTATTGAAATGCACAGCAAATATATTTTTGCTTTAAAAGAAAAACCAGTGCTCCTCCATTTTAGCTGGCCAACATTTTGTTGCAATATTGCCAAAATAATTGACTAAGCCGAATCTTAAATGTGTTTTTTTTGCATTATATACGAGTATTTGGAGACGATACAATTAAAAGTGTAGTGTCTGGTTTGATGGAAAGCCCATGTAGTAGAAAACCCATGTTTGATTGTTGTAATCGGCCTAAATTTCATTCATTTTCCCTTCTTCTGCCTCTCTCGATACTGATAAAGTAATTTGAAGACCTGTCTGGAAAAGATCTTATTGAGACCTTTCATATGATACCCCTTAGAAGAAAAAAAATTGTTTGGGGTCACTCCTCTATATGGTAGGACCCTCTTAAAACTCTTTGAACATTTATTTCACCGAAAAACTTCCTAGGAATCATAGCTTCCGACCTTTTCACAAAGTTTCATGACTATGGCTACGGACAGGCGGGCACGTGTACCAATTTCAATTGGGATTTGTATTTTAGTACTAAGCCCTAAAAAAGGCAAAACCCAAAGCTACATAATTCAAAAAGTATTCACAAAACCAAAAATTAAAATGCAATCATGTAAAATGAGAGTGCTCAGCACCAAGACAAAATTGTTGGCGATGAATATTTGAGTATTACTTAGCAGGATGCCAGACAGACACTAGATACGCTTGCTGGTCAGCAATCGCTCTTCAGCCTAGGTTTTAAGAATAACTGTGCCATCCTTTGAATCAAATTTATTTTCGACTCAGTAAAGGTCGCAATCAAAAAAAAACATTGAACTCAAAGTGGTAATCAGCCTCAGAAAAATTTTCACACTTAAATAAAAAATCCTAATTATCGTGCTTACCTTGAAAAGCCAATACAAACTGGGTTTTAGAAACACAAATAGTTGGCCTGAGGGGATCTTTTTGTTTGCATATACCAAGCGATCCTGAAATGCAGGCAATGAAGATCTGAAACAAGAGGAGTTTTTATCCCTTATTATTAAATATATAAAAGAAATCTTTTTACTAAAAACGTTAGCATTTTTAGAAGGAGAGATCACGTATTACAATTGAAACTAAGTACTTATCATGTTGCACAACTAGCACGGTATAGTAATCCATTCAAATGAAACTCGTCTTAAATCCAAATTTTCTCTTTGAAGTTTCCTAATCTTTTAGATAATTCACTAAAAGATTAGGAAACCTTGCAAAGTTCAAATGCTTTATGAAAGGCTTTGAGCTTCGCAATGTTCCTTTATCTTAAATAAGCCATAATCTTTCCAAAAATAGTGAAGGCGAGTAGCAATTAAATATTTGTACTGTTAAGAATTGCCTCTTTCATTTCCCAATTTCACTGAACATACTTACGTCGACCTTCAAATTATAAATAATATAAGAAGAGCTTAGTAATTTACCTCAATCGCAAAAAAATAATTTCTAACTGATTATTTATAGGATATGAAAAATCAACATTTAGTTAGGTAGTTTTTAATATTTTGATATTTTTCACTAACTGCTGAATTTCTACTCAAGTCTTGACCTGTATGACCATCCGTGTTTTACAATAGTTTATCTTTAAAACTACAGTCACTGAAACTTTAGATGTGGATCTCAATTAATGGCCCCTAAAAAGTTTTCGTAAAAAAGTTCTCAAAGAAAGGCCCTTAAAATCGATGACCTTTAAAAGTTTTTCCCCGTATACCTAAAGCGGACAAATTATGTGCTAAATGAGAAATCTTGGAGGAAAATTTTTAAAAGCAGTTATCAAACTGAGCCAATTGCATCAAGCTGATCAGCAAGCTTGACTTCAGCTAGTGAGGGTGTTGTGGGGCAAAACCTTATCTATAAACATCAATGCTTTATCCCAATAAAAATGACAATTGCAAATTCTGGTCCGATATGTACTTAGTCTCACCGCCCGATGGCAATACTATCGCAAGAGAAATTCACTTTCGTGTAGTATATTCTTGTATCCAGTGACTGTCTAAATTGCAGCTGGATCGGACCCGTAGTTTTGTTTTGGCCACGTGTAGAAGCGGACGTGTCCACGGCTTTAGAAAAATGGAGAAAGAGCAATACCAGTCAGTGATTTGATTCTCGTTTTTGGAAGAGAAATCACGCAGCAAAATCAAAGAACGCTTGAATGCTATGTACGGTGACTCTGCTTCTGCGATGGTGACCATAACATTTAACGAGTTTCAATGTGGTCGCGCGGCAGTTTTTGATGAGCCATACCCAGCCACCCCCAAAACGGTTACCACGGAGGATATCATGACCAAATCTACAAGTTCGTATTGAGAGAGAGAGTAGGAATCTTGAAAACTACGTGAGTCATATCCTGCATGAAATGTTGGGCATAAGAAAGCTGTTGACGCGATGGGTGCTAGTTTGCTCACTTTGGACAACTAATACAAACGTGACACCACTTCAGAGTAGTATTTGACGCCACCGTTTTCTAGGATTCATAAGGTGTGACCTGCATTGGCTACCTAGAGAAGGACAAAACCGCCATAGGGCTCTACGATGCCAAATTATTGAGCCAATTTGATGCCGAAATGCAGAAAAAAGGCCCGTTTGGCGAAGAAAAAAGCCCCGTTTGGCGAAGAATTTGGAGCTGTGCGACTTGTTTTGGTTTCCAAACTTGAAAAAGTGACCCAACGGGCAGAAATTTGAGTTTACTTTGGAGACCTCGAGAAAACGTATTTTTCAGACGGGTTACAGAAGTTGGGGTATCGCTATCTCAAGTGTATCAAGCTAAGAAGAGATTACATTAAGAAATAAATTTTCGTTTTTCTTTTGCAGGCTAGGTATATATGAAGGGGTTAAAGTCAAAGTGATATAAGTCACTTTATCATCGTTTTTAGGAAATTAGCATAATGCAAAAGGTATTGTAGTTAATTCAGTAGACAAGTTTTTGAGATGGTATTGTTTTAGAGGTTTTACGTAGGTCGAAACTTAGTGATTAGGCTTGATTTGAAATTTTTTTTGCTCAAAAGTTGTACCTCACACACTAACCAAAGTCACTTGTACTACTGTGCCTTACCAAAGCCTGTGACATACACCACTGTATGACCTAAAACGAAAGACTTACACCACTGTGGACATCAAAAAAATGATGTAAAGTTGACTTGCACTTCTCAAAAATATTTTTATTGAACATTATACAAAGTATAAGAATAATACAAACAATTTAATTTTTTATCACGAATGGATTCTTAATTTTTTTAACATGGCAAAACGGATTCAGTCTATTTCATCAGGATTTGTGGTTTCCACAATTTCCAGAGGTCCAACATCTACAAGCTCCGCACCTTCTTCAATAGTGGTTCGCAGGGAAACGAAGAAATCATGTTTCACTGGTGAAATGTATCGCAGAAGATCAAGCATATCTTTCTTTTTAGCCTCGGTAACAGGCTAAAATTTCTAACTGATTATTTATAGGATATGAAAAATCAACATTTAGTTAGGTAGTTTTTAATATTTTGATATTTTTCACTAACTGCTGAATTTCTACTCAAGTCTTGACCTGTATGACCATCCGTGTTTTACAATAGTTTATCTTTAAAACTACAGTCACTGAAACTTTAGATGTGGATCTCAATTAATGGCCCCTAAAAAGCTTTCGTAAAAAAGTTCTCAAAGAAAGGCCCTTAAAATTGATGACCTTTAAAAGTTTTTCCCCGTATACCTAAAGCGGACAAATTATGTGCTAAATGAGAAATCTTGGAGGAAAATTTTTAAAAGCAGTTATCAAACTGAGCCAATTGCATCAAGCTGATCAGCAAGCTTGACTTCAGCTAGTGAGGGTGTTGTGGGGCAAAACCTTATCTATAAACATCAATGCTTTATCCCAATAAAAATGACAATTGCAAATTCTGGTCCGATATGTACTTAGTCTCACCGCCCGATGGCAATACTATCGCAAGAGAAATTCACTTTCGTGTAGTATATTCTTGTATCCAGTGACTGTCTAAATTGCAGCTGGATCGGACCCGTAGTTTTGTTTTGGCCACGTGTAGAAGCGGACGGGTCCACGGCTTTAGAAAAATGGAGAAAGAGCAATACCAGTCAGTGATTTGATTCTCGTTTTTGGAAGAGAAATCACGCAGCAAAATCAAAGAACGCTTGAATGCTATGTACGGTGACTCTGCTTCTGCGATGGTGACCATAACATTTAACGAGTTTCAATGTGGTCGCGCGGCAGTTTTTGATGAGCCATACCCAGCCACCCCCAAAACGGTTACCACGGAGGATATCATGACCAAATCTACAAGTTCGTATTGAGAGAGAGAGTAGGAATCTTGAAAACTACGTGAGTCATATCCTGCATGAAATGTTGGACATAAGAAAGCTGTTGACGCGATGGGTGCTAGTTTGCTCACTTTGGACAACTAATACAAACGTGACACCACTTCAGAGTAGTATTTGACGCCACCGTTTTCTAGGATTCATAAGGTGTGACCTGCATTGGCTACCTAGAGAAGGACAAAACCGCCATAGGGCTCTACGATGCCAAATTATTGAGCCAATTTGATGCCGAAATGCAGAAAAAAGGCCCGTTTGGCGAAGAAAAAAGCCCCGTTTGGCGAAGAATTTGGAGCTGTGCGACTTGTTTTGGTTTCCAAACTTGAAAAAGTGACCCAACGGGCAGAAATTTGAGTTTACTTTGGAGACCTCGAGAAAACGTATTTTTCAGACGGGTTACAGAAGTTGGGGTATCGCTATCTCAAGTGTATCAAGCTAAGAAGAGATTACATTAAGAAATAAATTTTCGTTTTTCTTTTGCAGGCTAGGTATATATGAAGGGGTTAAAGTCAAAGTGATATAAGTCACTTTATCATCGTTTTTAGGAAATTAGCATAATGCAAAAGGTATTGTAGTTAATTCAGTAGACAAGTTTTTGAGATGGTATTGTTTTAGAGGTTTTACGTAGGTCGAAACTTAGTGATTAGGCTTGATTTGAAATTTTTTTTGCTCAAAAGTTGTACCTCACACACTAACCAAAGTCACTTGTACTACTGTGCCTTACCAAAGCCTGTGACATACACCACTGTATGACCTAAAACGAAAGACTTACACCACTGTGGACATCAAAAAAATGATGTAAAGTTGACTTGCACTTCTCAAAAATATTTTTATTGAACATTATACAAAGTATAAGAATAATACAAACAATTTAATTTTTTATCACGAATGGATTCTTAATTTTTTTTAACATGGCAAAACGGATTCAGTCTATTTCATCAGGATTTGTGGTTTCCACAATTTCCAGAGGTCCAACATCTACAAGCTCCTCACCTTCTTCAATAGTGGTTCGCAGGGAAACGAAGAAATCATGTTTCACTGGTGAAATGTATCGCAGAAGATCAAGCATATCTTTCTTTTTAGCCTCGGTAACAGGCCTTTCCCTTGGGTACAAAACATCTTGAGAATTGTTGGCCAGAGAATGTCGCCTACCGGACCTTGCTGCCTTTAGATTTAGTTTAGAAAATGGGAAATCCTTATTCACAGTTTCTTTGTAGAAGAGAGTGTAAGGTTGATCTTTCGAAATCCGTATCCATTGAATTTTAAACCAATTAACAGCAATGTTGTTCTCATTTTTCTTTCTTCGCGTGATACAACTTTGCAACAGATTTGAATTCCTCTCGGACCATTTTAATGAACATGAATGGATTGTTCCTTCGGCACTTCAGTATGATACTGTACCAAACGTCTGCCGTATAAATCAACTTGTTCTTGGCGTACAATTCAATTGATCCAAATTCAGAGTCGTTGGGTAGAAAAGAGTGGCCACTTACCATAAATTTGTGATCGACAATTGCTTTGAAGGCCCTGTATGTACTTCATGAGGTACAAAGAAAACTTAATATTACGGTTTTGGCCCGTACATGCGTCACTGTACAACACTATGTGCTTAGCAGATGACGCTCTTGCTGCAAGATGTTTGACGATACAGGAACCAATCTCTTGAGAACCACGAGAAGCGATCGTTTCATCGCAGCAGAACATGAAGCCTAAACCTGTTCCAAGTTCATGGCAGCCAAGGTTATAACAATACATATTCTGCTTATAGTAAGCCACGGACGTCGTCAAAACAGGAAATGGCAAAGCTTTTTCGAGGTCGAATGTCAGCCCATAGAAAAATTTGTCTTCCCGTGCTTTCACTGTGTCCCGATCTCTAGCCTCTCTCACCTTTTCGGCTTTTCTAAGGTGTAATTCTTTTCAGCCTTCAGCTTTGTAGATTCGTCTTCATCTTCACACACTTCAATCTTCTTGTCAAGTACATCGCATCTGGTGCACGTATCTTTGAGAGGCCGGTGGAAATGCAAATTGAATTCATTGCTAAAGGTTCGACGATAGATGGCTTCAGAAACAGGAATATCACCTTTTTCCGTGCACTCTTCTTTGTACAGTTCATACATTGTACGTACATTCATGTCAGCAGGAAGGTATTTCCTGTTAGGGTTCTCTGATCTACTGTAGTGCGATTGATACGATGGGAAAGATGCTATGTGGTCACGCACACCATTCATGGCAGCCTCCGGTGTTTTATTTTTGGGGGGATGGCGTCCTTGGCCATCACTTCCTGGTTGTTGACCCTCTCGTACTTTTTGTATTGCCCTTGTCATTCGTCCATCCGAAACTTGAAGTGTTTGTAAGAAAAAACGCTTGCACACAGTAACGCTATTGCCTCTGACTTGGAATTTGAAGCTGTTTGAAACAGGCTTTGCATTTCTCGTTGAATTTCGTGGGCCTCTTACATTAGGTTTCTGTTGCACAATCAAACCACATAAAAATACGTTTTGTTCAGAAAAACTGCTCAGCTTCCAAAAGCTGTCGAAAATTTCTCGCCTCGCCACTTCAGGTACGTTCTCCACACACTTTTTTTTACATTTACAATCAAAGTTCTGATACAGCTTACCGGCCACTTCTTTTCCTCTAGAGGACACGTACGGAAGCCCTGAATTTCGTGCTCGCTTTCGCTTTTGAGCTTAACTTTCGTGTTTTTGTCTTCTTCTCGTTCTCGGGTGAGCGTTTTCTCGATTCTCAGAAGTTCCAGCAGTAGGAAATTCGCTGGAATGCGCTGGCGTCCGCCGTCGACCTCTTCATCTCCTTCTGATTCTGAAACAATAAACATCTTGTTACACTTACTACCGAAATAAAAAACTGCAGGGGAAGCCTCAATTCAGCATCCAAAATTACGTGAAAAACGATACTCAACACGACCGTTTTCAATAATCACAGAAAATTCACTAAAAACATCACTCTTCATGCAATTTTTCTCTATTTTTCCTTTCTTTTTTCCGAACCGATTACAAAGGTGTATTATTCAGAGAATAGTAAACCAAAAGGACCTAAGGCATAATCCAATGTAAGTACTTGCTAAAAAAGTTGCAATAAAATAAGTTAGTCGGTGAGTAACTGAGAGGTGAGAAGGTGAATAGTATTTACCGTCATCTGTTTCTGATGTGTTTCTCCTTGTTCACGCTCCCATTCATCACTGGACTCCAGCTCATCCAACGGATCCCTTAAACTTATTTCAGAATCCATCGTTTCTTCGAGTATTCACGCATGCATTCAACACTCGATGAAAAAATTACAACCACACTGGTGTAAGTCTGACTCACGCCACTTCAGTTGTCAACAAAACAGATGATCCATTATCAGTCTAACTTGTGCTGCCATCCTAACGACGACATGAGTGAAGCTCTGACTTACTCCACTTTTTCTACAAACAGTTTTTAGGTCTTTGTAAAAAAAATTTTTACAAAGACCTACTAGTTTCGCGACCTGTCTGTCCGTCCGCCTGTCCGTCTGTCCGTGGGTCACAGCTCATTTCCTCAGAAACTATAGAAGCTAGAATACTCAAACTTTGTGAAAAGGTGAGAAGTGATAGTTTCTCAAAAGTTAAGGCCCTTACAAAAATTTAAAAAATTTTCAAGGGGGGTCCCCCCTAATAACGAATTGGCCATTAACAATTTTTTTTAATCAAAGGTAGTCGCGTGGGATATCAAATGAAAGGCCTTGATTAGAACTTTTAGAATCTGAAATAAAAAAAACCTTTTAATGAATTAGGGGATCCAGGGGAAGGCAAAATGTACCCAAAATTTGTGTCCCCCCCCCCTCGCGATTGGACACCTTTCAGCCGAAAAAACTGAAAATTATCACGAACGTGGGCCTTTATGAGTACAAGGGCAACAAATACCTTAGAAATCAAAATTCGCTCAACTTTGTTAATAATAGTATGATTTGTAGATTTTACATTTTTGCCCATAAAATCAAAACGGTACCTTTAAACTTCTCGAAATTTTGCAATTATAAAGACTGCCATTAGATATATATGTTCACAAATAATTCATTGAGATCGAATCATAATCGAGTGAGTCATAGCCATTTCAATTATATGGAATTACAACAACAATAGCACGTGTTTATGGTTGATATAGGGCTTTCCAATAAGAGGTGTTATTTTTAAATTAAAAGAAAAATGACATTTTTTAATATAAATGAGTGGATATTTAATTCATTATAAAGAAGAAGATATGCCGTTAATAGCAAAAACTAACATTAGGCAAATAACTACTATGACAAGACCATATCCTCTTCATGAAATTTTCCATAACCAAATCTCAAAGTGACTGCCCTATGTCCTCGATAGCCTCACGGATTTCATCTTTGAGATCTTGAATCGAAGCTGGGCTATTGGGGTAGGCCTTCTCTATTACGTCGCTCTAAAGGAAGAAGTCGCAAGGTGTTGAATCACAAGATCTATTCAAAATAACACCTCTTATTGGAAAATCCTATATATATATTTAAAATTGACTTAGGCACTTTTATTTTCTTTCAATTTTCATGAAAATTTAAGAAATAGTGTTTAACTTGAACATGTCCAATCGGCCGAACATTCAGAACAATCATTTAAGCTAGATTAAAATGGCGGCTGCACTGTGCTTATGAAAGAAACTGTGCATCTTTTGCATAAATTTGAACGATTTCATATCCAAGTATTGGATGAATGATTCAAGTTATCGATTCACGCCATTAGAAAACTTGTTTCTAACCATAGAATGTTTACAAAGACCTTCTGGTAGGAGCACTCTCCTGCTTGCTCTACTTGTTTATTTCTACATCGCATTTCTGTGCCCTTTGACTTTAACCCCTTCATATATATATATATATATATATATATATATATATATATATATATATATATATATATATATATATATATATATATATATATATATATGTATATATGCTGGGTGTGCTTTCTTTAATGTCAGTAGGTGAACATTGAACAGCATTGAAATTTGTTAGCCGATTGACTTGATTAAACATGTTTTCAAAACATTAACCCAGTACAGTTTCAACCATTAATCACTTCACATTTAAACGATGCGCAAAAAAAATTAGGATGTTTATTAAAATAATCGTTGGGCTGTATTAATTCAACGTGAATACCGTCGAAAATATCGTGTCTGACGACATTATTCGTCACTTGATGTCGAAGTTTTTTGAGCTCAGAGCAGTAGGAGATCGTAATCATGTCATTCATAGACGACCAAAATGTCCCAATGCGAAAACGCCTCCCAGAACCAAAAATGTATCATACCATTACCGCGCTCATCATTTTATTGTCTGTGGATCTACTTTGCACCACATTTTGAAGAATGATTTGCATTTATTCTTATAAAAAGTTCAATTGATACAAAAAATATTCCACGTCGCTTGAAATCTGGCCGAATGGTTGACACTGAGCTCGATTTTTGAAAACAGGTTTCATTGCCAAAAAGGCCCATTCCACACTTTCTCGTAGCAATGATTAGCAAAATTGCCGCATTCCGGGAATAAAAATCATACACGAGATCCATGAAACGCCATTGCATGAACAAAGATGACTATCTGGGCTGACGTTTGCGTCAAAACAAGAATTTCACCTTTTTCTTTTAAGAAAATGGAGCAGTCAAAGGAAATCAATATTATGTCTGCCCGTAAATGCGAGAAAAAGGTCTTGACAGTTACTTGTTTCAACAATATGGCGCGTCGTGGCACGCTGCAATACAGTTTCTGCAATGAAAATTTCCTGGATGCGTGGCCTGGAAAAGGTAACGAAAAAAGCACATTTTACTTCGCAGCTTCAACAGCGGTCTTTAGGGATGCCACATTAGGATGTCTGGACTCGTTAGTAATCTGCACAATCATCGTCCACACGCAATAGTCCAGGGGGTCTAAATCAGCCTTCTCGTTAGAAAAAACAAAAAAACGGGCGCGACCAACAGCTTCATTTTTCAGTGAACACAGAAGTATGTGACAGGGGCAAATTCTTTTTGTTTTCGCAGCCTCGGACAGCATGTTGACATGTACTTCAGGTTCTTTTCGATGATTCAACACATGGAAGCCCCAAGGTGGCTGCCATTTTTTCGAGCGAGCTCCCAGGATCCCTCCTAATTAGGTCTTTGGCATTCGAGCAGCTTCCAGGGTCTTTGCCTTCTTCTCCTTTACATGAGCTATCCCTGCTGGACTAGGAGAGCCTTGCAAAAAATTTTCTGCGGCCGCATACTTCTTAGCAATATCGTGAACAGTAGATTTTGGATTCCCGAAAAACGTTATAATTTCTGTTGGTGAAGGTCCAGGGCAAAGACTTTCAATAGCTGCCACTCTTCGAATGTATTCCGCACTCGATTGCACTAATCATCATATGGAATTTACACACGGATACACAACATGTCTACGCAGTTGAAATAACAACAAATTTATTGTGGGTTCGATTCGGTGATATGACCACCACGAGCCTGTTGACAGCGGTGGATTCTTTGGTCCCAATTTTCTACCACTCTGGCACAAATTTTGACCGGAAAGTAGGCAATTTCGCATTTAGTGTTGTGTTTAAGCTCGTCTAAAGTCGCTGGCTTGTTGAGGTTGACCATTGACTTGATATAGCCCCATAAAAAGAAATCCAACGATGTTAGATCGCATGAACGGGCGGCCATTCTAAAGGACCATTTCTCGGAATAACACGTTAACTAAATTTCCCTTTGAATAAATCGATTGTGACGTGTGCTATGTGGCTAGTGGCACCGTCTTGTTGAAACAAGATATCATTGATGTCAAGTTCATTCAATTCTGGCCACCTTCTACTGCAACACGATAGCGCTCTCCATTGACGGTATCATGACCGCCGTTTTCATCCACGAAAAAATTCGGTCCAATTACACCTCCGGCATGAAAACCGCACCAAACAGTATCATATAAAATGCTTTTCTTAAAATTTTCATGGAAATCCAGAGGAAATTGTAGTGTCTACATCGATTTGAAATATATATTATCCACCATTACACGCTATTGTTGTTATATTTGCATATGATCGAAAAGGCCAAAAATGAGTTTCATCGCTCAAGATGATTTTTCAAAGAAATTCTTCATCTGCATTAAGCTTCACAAGAGCCCAATTGAAGAAGTTTCGGCATTTCGAATAACCAAGTGGCTTTAGTTCTTGAGTCAATTTGATCTTGTAACCATGTAGGCCAAGATCTTTTCGCAAAATACGCCACAGTGTCTTTTTAGCAATGCCCAATTCTTGAGAAGGACGTGGAATCGACTGATTTAGCTCATTTTGAATCGATGCACTTGTGGACTCAAAGTTATCCGCTATAGCACGCACAGCCTATCGGGTGAGATGATTATAATGGCTGAAAATTGGAGTAAGTGCTGTAAAAGCTGCGACCACTGACTCAGATTTTTGATAGTAATATTTAATAATTTCCAAAATTTGCTTGTTCTTGATCTTTACCATGATAAAAATGTTGACTTCTACTAACGTTGACATTAACGGTTCATTCAAAAAGCTTAAGGGTGCGTTCATATAAAGATACGAAATTGTTATGTCCCTAATGGAAAACCTTGTATTTATTTATTTAAAAATTATTGAGCATTTTTTGTCACTAGATGGTGTTCGTTGTCATATATCGGGCAATACTTATCAGATTGAGTCAAACTGACATGCGTTTGAAAGGTGACATTCCAGACTACAATTTTCAAATGGACAGTTTTGTATTTCACCATTCATGTCAAAAGTTGTATTCATTTAAAAATGAGTGAATTTTTTGAAAAATTCGTTATATTTTAACAATACCACTACGATCAAGGTGAGGATGCATCGCAGGCTTGTGAAAAAATTTGTGGTGTCTACAGTTAAGATACTTTATCAAAAGCCACAGCCAGAAGATGGTTTGCTCGCTTTCGTTCTGGAAATTTTGATGTCAAAAATGCACCTCGCTCAGGTCGGCCAATCACAGAAAAAGTCGATGAAAAGTCGACATTGCTAAGAAACTGAATATCCATCAACAAACAGTTTTGAACCATTTGCGCAAGGCTAGATACACAAAGAAGCTCGACATTTGGGTGCCATATGAATTAACACAAAAAAATTTGATCGACCGAATTTCCATTTGCGAAATGCTAATAAAACGCAACGAAATCGGGCCATTTTTGAAGCAAATCATTATTGGCGATGAAAAAAGGGTAAGATGGTCATGGTCAAAAAATGTGAATCATCACAAACGACTTCAAAGCCAGTATTGACACCAAATTAGGATATGCTGGGATTGGAAGGGAATTGTTTAGCATGAGGTGCTAGAACCTGGCCAAATACTCAATTCGGCTCTGTACTGCCAGCAATTAACACGATTGCAACAGACAGACCTACGCTCATGTCAGAAGGGTTTTGTACTCAACTTACAAAATGCAACCACCAGCAACGAATAAAATCTTATTTGAAAATTTTGAAGAGATTATAACAAAACTGCAGTGTCTGGTTCGATGGAGAGTCCATAAAATACCAAAACATGGTGCTATTGTTGTTGTAAGTGGAGAAATTTTAAATGGATATAACATCCATGAATATGATACGAATTTCACCAAATTTACAAAGTATTAGGGCCTTGTGCGAGGCGACTTAAATTTTGTTGTGTTTAAAGGCATCCATACGATTTTATTGGAGAAAATGTGAAATTCGAAGATCATTATATTATTAAAAAAGTTGAACGAATTTTGACTTTTGAGGTATTTATTATTGTTGTACTTATAATATTTCCCTTGATAATTTTTTGCAGAATTTTAAGGTCATAGGTGCTCAAACGTCAGGAGGGAACACATTTTCCGTGTATTTCCCCCACTGTGCCCCCAATGAAGCAAAAACTGGTAGTTTAAGAATTGTTTTGAAAAGCTATCATACAGACCTTTCATTTGAAGTTCGAACATTTTCCTTTCCCTTGCCCCCCATGGTACTGATCAGGCAATTTCATGACTTGTTTTAAGAAGATCTCATTGAGATCTTTCCAATGACACCGTACTCGACTACCATGGGTAAAAAAGATTTTTAAAGAGTCTCCTCCATATATGAGGAGACCCTCCTGAAACTCTTTTGCAAAATTTTTCCACCCAAAAACTTTCAAAAGTCACTATTTCTGACCTTTTCTCAAAGTTTCATGGTTGTAGCTTCTATAGTTTCGGAGAAAAAGTGCTGTAACATACAAACGGGTGTACGGACGGACACAGGTCGTGATTGCAATAGGGCTTTGTATTTTAGTACAAAACCCTAAAAACCGGCCAGAATTGATCAATAGAAAGGGCGTTGTCTTCCATCATGACAATGCCAGACCACACACATATTTGATGAACCGGCAAAAATTTACAGAGCTTGACTGGGAAGTTTTGATGCATCCACCGTATAGTCCAGCCTTTGCACCATCAGACCACCATTTGTTTCGGTCCCTGCAAAACTTCCTTAATGAAAAGAAATTCACTTCAAAAAGAGACTGTGAAAATCACTTGGCCAAGCTTTCCGCCGATAAACCACAGAAGCTCAACACAGATGGAATAATAGCTCTATTCAAAATGGCAAAAGGTCATAGATAATAATCGACAATATGTACTTAAATAAAATCCATTTTAGATAACAGAAATATTCAATCGAAAAATAACAAAAATGGCTCAATACTTTTTAGACTTACCAATATATCGTTACATGTACAAATAATTCTGCGAGCTACTTTTGCAATTGTTTTCACAACCATTAAGAAGTTCATGATGAACAAAACTAACATACGCGAAAACCCACTAATCATGATCAACAAAACGAACGTACTCGAAAACCCACCAAGTATGATCAACATCTGAAAGTGACGTCTCCGCTCCATTCATTAAGCTGCTCGAATATTCCAGCTAGCTCGCCAATGTACGAGAAATGGATTGAATGACTCGAGACCCTATATAAAGGCGAGCTGAATGAATGGGGGGATTCATTACAACCGCGATAGTAAAAACCACGATAGCAAAACTGCGATAGTGTGGAGTGCGAATTTAAAAGCGATATTGATTCATTGATAAAGCAGCGATTTTCGTGATACAGTTATTATACAAATTGATAGACTACTGAAAAGAAAAATTTTAAAATAGTGAAATTGATGATTGTGCATTCATTAGTAAATAAACTCTTTTAACCTAATTTAAAAGACAGTGCGTTTTCACTTTCCCGGAACATTAAAATTATTGGCCGCGAACCATTACGCGCGACAATATATATATATATATATATATACTTATATATATATATATATATATATATATATATATGTATATATATATATATATATATATATATATATATATATATATACATATATATATATATATATATATATATATATATATATATAAATATATATATATATATATATATATATATATATATATATATATATATATATATATATATATATATATATATATAAAAATAAATATATATATATTATATATATTATATATATAAAATATATATATATATATATATATATATATATATATATATATATATATATATATATATATATATATATATATATATATATATATATATATATATATATATACGAGGTGTGTTCAAAAAGTATCGCGAATTTTGGATGTTCGCGGGTTACGTATGTTCGAATTTCGATTTTTTTGTGGCGTTATGTTGGTACTCATGTCTGTCACTTATGCCGACAAGCTCGGCCATTTTGAATGTTCACTTGATTGGTTATAGCTGCTTTACTTGCACGTGTTTTCAATCGTCTTCGATTTTTACTTATTCAAAAAAATGGATCAAAGAACATGTATCAAATTTTGTGTGAAAAACGAAATTAAGTGCGCGGATGCATTCCGAATGTTGACTGTGGCATACGGAGAAGCTACCTTGGACCGAAGCAACGTTTATCGGTGGTACAAAATGTTTTTAGAAGGCCGAGAAGATGTGAACGACGAAGAGCGTGCCGGACGCCCGAGCACTTCAACAACAGACGAAAAAATTAATGAAGTGGAGAAAATGGTATTGGCCAATCGTCGAATCACCGTTAGAGAAGTTGCTGAGGACCTAAACATATCGATTGGCTCGTGCCATTCGATTTTTATCAACGATTTGGGCATGAGACGGGTCGCCGCGAAATTCGTACCAAAATTGCTCAATTGCGGCCAAAAACAGCAACGCATGAACATTGCTAATGAGATGTTAAACTCTGTCCGCGACGAACCAAATTTGCTCCAGAGGGTCATAACTGGTGACGAATCGTGGGTTTATGGTTATGACGTGGAAACCAAAGCTCAATCATCTCAATGGAAGCTGCCGCATGAACCAAGACCGAAAAAGCGCGCCAAGTTAGGTCGAATGTGAAAGTTTTGCTGACAGTTTTCTTCGATTGCAGGGGCGTGGTGCATCATGAGTTCTTGCCACAGGGAAGAACGGTCAATAAGGAATATTACCTGCAAGTTATGCGCAATTTGCGCGAAGCAATCTGCCAGAAACGCCCGGATTTGTGGGAGAACAAAAATTGGCTTTTGCACCACGATAACGCCCCTGCTCACACATCGCTGCTTGTGCGCGACTTTTTGGCCAAAAACAACACACTAATGATGCCGCAGCCACCGTATTCCCCAGATCTGGCCCCCTGTGACTTTTTCTTGTTTCCTAAACTGAAGAGGCCCATGAAAGGACGACGTTACGCTACGCTTGACGAGATAAAGACGGCATCGAAGGAGGAGCTGAACAAGATTAAAAAAAATGATTTTTTGAAGTGCTTCGAAGATTGGAAAAACCGTTGGCACAAGTGTATAATATCTCATGGGGATTACTTTGAAGGGGACAAAATAGATATTCATGAATAAATAAATAATTTTTGAAGAAAAACAAAATTCGCGATATTTTTTGAACACACCTCGTATATATATGGGATATTGAAGCTCGTGACCATGGTAGAGGTCGTAATTTTGACAAGATTTATTGGGTGAATATCTCAGTTAAGTTCTTTAACTAGCCAAATTAGTCGAGAAACAAAACGGCGGCCATTTAAGTCAAAAATTCGTGTTCGTGTTTCTGTTTTGATCAAACGATAGCTCCGATTTGTATGAAATTTGGTATAGAGGTTCATTGAGCTGTGTGATGAATCTCACAATAAACAAGTTGGGTAAACAGACCTACGCTCATGTCAGAAGGGTTTTGTATTCAATTTACAAAATACAGTCACCAGATCGAATAAAATCAAGAAACATGTCAAAGACAATTTTATTGGAGAAAATATGAAATTTGAAGATCATACTATTATCAACAAAGTTGAACGAATCTCGACTTCTGGGGTTTTTGTTATGGTTCTACTCATAAATATCTCCCTTGATAATTATTTCAGACGTCCATTCGCGAGGGAGGAAACACATTTTTCATGCATTTCCCCCCTGTGCCCCCACTGAAGCAAAAACTGACAGTTTAACAACTGTTTTGAAAAGCTCCCATGAAAAATTTCATTTCATACTCATATTGGCTACCTTTGATGATTTTTTTTTTCAGGGGCCACTCTCCTGTACTGTTATCATCGATTCATGGCCAATTTTTTCGAATCCTAGAATGGTTACAAAGCCCTTTTGCCAGGAGCTCTCTCCCGCCTCTTTGACTTATTTCACTTATGGTTATTAATTGTGGGTACTCATCTTCAGTCATTCATTAAATTGAATCAAGTGTTCAAAGCATGCACCTTAAACGTTGAAGTTGGGAAAAACTAACTCAAAATTATTCAACCTTCGCATTTAAAACAGCCACCATTTTGTTTTACGATTACTGATACCTTTAGCTGAACCGATTCTCAAAGATATATATGATACCTTTCATTCCTGATATTTTCATGCAAATCCTAGCAAAACTGTAGTGTCTGAGTCGGTAAAAAGCGCGTGTTGTTCCATAGCCATATGTTGCCATAGTAATAAATGCAGCGCATATTGTTCCATAGTAATACAGGAAAATTCAAACCACTATAACTTCGTTAATTATGATTCAATCTTTATGAAATTTTCAGAATAGATCCATCTTATAAATTGTTATCTGTGTATTGAATTTGATTGATTTAAGGGTACCATTAAGATTTTATTCAAGAAAACATAAAATCCGTAAATCATACTATTACTAACAAAGTTGAGTGAATTGCGACTTCTCACGTATTTGTTGTTGTTGTACTCATCAAGGCCTACTATCATGATTTTTTTCAGATTTTTCGGATCACAGGTGTCCAATCGCGAGGGGGGGGGACACAAATTTTTCGTGTATTTCCCCTCCCTGTGCGCCCCTCGAAGCAAACTTTGCCAAACTAAGACTTGTTTTGAAAAGTTCTCATCAAGGCCTTTCATTTGATACCCAGATCGGCTACCTTCAATGAAATTTTTTTTCGGGGGGTCACTCCCCTATATGGGGAGATCCCCCTTAAATACCTTAAAAATTTTTTTTGTGGTTGAACTTTGAAGAAAACACCACTTTACACCTACATACAAAATTTGATGTTTCTACCTTAAGTAGTTCCCCAGAAAAAGTGGTGTGACACACGGACGGACGGACGGACGGACAGACAGACAGACAGACGGACAGACAGGACGCGATTTTAGAAGGGTTTTGTAAAATTATTTTACAAAACCCTAAAAACCAAAAGCGGAATCGCCTGAAACAAAATGGGGGCCACTCAAACGTTAAAAAAACGTGCAAACATTGATTGTTGTAGTTGTGACCAAAGCTTTCAACTGATGTTAATGAAATTCGATACTTTGGTAAAAACTATTAGTGTCTGAAGAACTTTTTAAAAAAACTAGTGGTTAGGTCCCAAAAAACAAAATGGTTGCTAGTTGAATCTCATAATTACAAAGGCTTCTGAAAGACACGATTTCGATTCGATGTGAATGAAACTTAAGATAAAAGACAATAAGATCTAAATACTTTGCTATTTTGTCGAGTATTTATGTGCAAGTTTCAAAATGGCGGCGATTCAAATATGCGATTTTTTTCAGATTTTTATGGCCCTCTGTCAGCCACATTTTCCAACGAATTTTGATGAAGCTTGAGGTAATGGATAATTATACAAAATTCTTGTATTGTGCCAAAAATACCAAAATCAAATGAAAAATAAAGAATTTGAATATTCAAAACAATATTTTTAGCTGCCATTTTCACTAAAAATTTAATACTTTTGCCTTTTCAAGAGGGAAACTACGATTTGAATGAGATTTGGCGAATTAACTTATAAGACCCTAAGATAAAGTTATTTGAAAAATCCGAAATTAAATAAATACATTCCAAATGGAGGCCCCGAAAACGAGAAGGTAAGCGCAATTCGCTATTTGAGTAGCAACTGAAATAATGAATATTTTTCATGGCTCAATTTTGAAGTATTTATGCAAGAGGCCATTTTTAAAGGCATCTTTATACATTTTCATAATCCCCTATTAAAATTGGGACTGTTTTTACGCCCGTCTGTCCGTCCGTTCGTCCGTCACAGCAAGTTTTCTCACAAACCACACAAGCTACAGTGGTGTAATTTTCTACTAACTCAAAAAAAAATATTTTGCGGTCATAATGAGGGTTGTCTCACTACAGGGGGATGTCTCAAACATTTTTTTTTTATCAAAAGTAGCCAATATGGGTGTTAAATAAAAGTTTTAGTGATAACTTTTCAAAACAGGCCCTAAACAAGAAGCATTTGCCAGTAGGGGTGCAGGGTTTTAGGAAATGTACGAAAGGATTGTGTCCCACCCCCTCGCGATCTTTGGATAGAAAAATCTAAAAAAACCACGAATGTAGGTCTTTATGAGTACATGAGTATTTACAAATACCTCAGAAGTTAAAATTCAGTCAGTCTTATAAATAATAGTACATTTTACAAATTTTCCGTTTTCATCTATAAAACCGAAGGAGGATCCTTAAATTTACCAAAATTTTGTACCTCAAATTTCTGATGAAAAACGCTTTCTAAAAATTTAATAAAAATCAAGCCGTAAGCAATTATCAAATATAACAATAATTACACGTAATACTGTGTTAATACACGTTCCCAAAGGTTCCAAACACTACATTCATCGAATATACATAGTGTGAGTAAAGTTTTGATATGCAGACGACGTTGTTTGATTTACTGATTATTTTACAATACCCTTCTGCTTGGAGGACTCTCCTGCTACTTTTACTTGTCCCTAGACAATGTTTAATAAAATGATTGTTTGCTTTTAAAAATAAGGGTACTTACGAGAAATTTGCCTTTCCGGCTGGTGTTGCCAAAAGGATTTTTTTAAGTTTTACTTATTCAATAAATGTATTGTCAGAGTTATTACCGAAATATTCAGAAATTTTATTTTTATTACAGAATTTTTCGATAATTCATATCGTTTTTAGGGTTTTGTAAAATAATTTTACAAAACCCTACTAGTTTCGCGACCAGTCTGTCCGTCTGTCCGTCTGTCCGTCCGTCCGTCCGTCCGTCCGTCCGTGTGTCACAGCAGTTTTTCTCGGAAACTACTTAAGCTAGAAATATCAAATTTTGTATGTAGGTGTAAAGTGGTGATCTCTTCAAAGTTCAACTACAAAAAAATTTTATAAGGTATTTAAGGGGGGTCTCCCCATATGGGAGAGTGACCCCCCGAAAAAAAAATTTCATTGAAGGTAACCGATATGGGTATCAAATGAAAGGTCTTGATAAGAACTTTCCAAAACTGTTCTTAGTTTGGCAAAATTTGCTTCGAGGGGCGCACAGGGAGGGGAAATACACGAAAAATTTGTGTCCCCCCCCCTCGCGATTGGACACCTGTGATCCGAAAAATCTGAAAAAAATCAGAAATGTAGGCCTTGGTGCGTACAACAACAACAAATACGTGAGAAGTCGCAATTCGCTCAACTTTGTTAGTAATAGTATGTTTTATCGATTTTTTGTTTTCTTGAATAAAATCTTAATGGTACCCTTAAATTCAATGAAATTCAGTACGTAGATGTCTATTTATAAGATTGATCTATCCTGAAAGTTTCATAAAGATTGAATCATATTTAGCGAAGTTATAGCGGTTAGAATTTTCCTGTATTACTATGGAACAATATGCGCTGCATGTATTACTATGGCAACATATGGCTATGGAACAACATGCGCTTTTTACCGACTCAGACACTACAGTTTTGCTAGGATTTGCATGAAAATTTCAGGAATGATAGGTGTCATGTATATCTTTGAGAATCGTTTCAGCTAGTAGTATCAGTAATCGTAAAACAAGATAGTGGCTGTTTTAAATGCGAAGATTGAATAATTTTGAGTTATTTTTTCCCAACTTCAACGTTTAAGGTGCATGCTTTGAACACTTGATTCAATTCAATGAATGACTGAAGATGAGTACCTACAATTAATGCTCATAAGTGGAATAAGTCAAGGAGGTGGGAGAGAGCTCCTAGCAAAAGGGTTTTGTAACCATTCTAGGATTCGAAAAAAATTGGCCATGAATCGATGATTTCAGCACAGGAGAGTAGCCCCTGAAAAAAAAATTCATCAAACGTAGCCGGTATGAGTATGAAATGAAAGTTTTCATGGGAGCTTTTCAAAACAGTTGTTAAAGTGTCAGTTTTTGCTTCAGTGGGGGCACAGGGGGGAAATACATGAAAAATGTGTTTCCTCCGTCGCGGATGGACATCTGAAATAATTATCAAGGGAGATATTTATGAGTATAACAAAAACCAAAAACCTCAGCAGTCGAAATTCGTTCAACTTTGTTTAAAATAGTATGATCTTCGCATTTCATATTTTCTCCAATAAAATCGTCTTTGACATGTTTCTTGATGTGATTCGATCTGGTGACTGCATTTTGTAAATTGAATACAAAACCCTTCTGACATGAGCGTAGGTCTGCTTACCCAACTTGTTTTCTCTAAGATGATGTGATCTGTATATTTCATTCAGTAGTGATTGCGCGGCTTATATTATTATATAAATTTTTAAAGATTAGACTTTAGTATATCTTCAGCCAAAAACTGGGCGTCATTACAAGTTGGTTAAAAATAAACTTGAAAATGGACAATAAAAGAGAGCATTGTCGTCATATTTTATTGTTTTACTTCCGGAAGGGCAAAAATGCGATACAAGCTCGAAAGGTATGGAAGTTAATGGTGAGGACTGCCCTACTGAACGCCAATGTCAGCGTTGGTTTGCTCGCTTTTGTTCTGGAAATTTTAGTCTGCAAGATGCTGTAGTGCCTTGAACAGCGCCGAATAAAACACCGTCCGTTTACACACACAAAAAATATCATTTCACTTAAAACTAATTACAAAGCAATGGCGGTTCTTAACTCGTTCGTGTCAGCTCACTGGAGACTGCACTGCTTTGCTATATCAGCGCCGTGGTTTTCAAGTGTTCGCCTTTTGCACTTTGCCAGCTGTCATTGTGTTGCCACAGTACCCTCTCCTTAGTGATACTGTCATTTGATATGAAGGCAGTTGTCACGATTCGTTTGTTGATACTGCTTAAGGTTTCCACTGGCTTAGGTAGCGTCGTTGGAGTTTTCTTGCTGTAGGTTCTGATGGGAATTTGTCAATGCCAAAGGTGAGGTGAGTTAAACTCTCCCTGTGGTTGTAATTCATTGGATGCCGTCGTTGATTGTTGTAGCTCGTTGGATACCGTTGTTGATTATTGTAGCTCGTTGGATTCCGTCGTTGAGTGTTGTAGCTCGTAGGATGCCGGCGTTGAGTGTTGTATCAAGTATGCTGGTTTCAATCTTTCGGTTGAAACTGTTGTTGGCTGATCGTTTAGCCTGATCACGAATGTCTTTTCTGTTGGTCTGTCGATGACTTGATGCGGTCCAGTGTATGGAGGTTCCAAAGGCTTTCGCACGGAATCTTTGCTTAAGAATACGTGACTGCAGGTTGCGAGATCGTCATGCTTGAACAATGTCTGTTTAATAAGATGTGGTGTTGGCGTAGGTCGCATGTTTCGCATGTGTTGTCGTAGTTTTGTCGCGACCCCACCGGGTTCTTTATGATCTTGTACGTTGGTAAAAAACTCTCCTGGAATACGTAGGGTTGTTCCATTTAGGAGTTCCGTGGAGGACGCACCGAGATCTGGCTTGAAGGCCGTCCTTAATCCTAGCAAGACGGTCGGCAACAGCTCCACCCATGGTGTTGTTGGCTGACACATAAGTGCAGCCTTGAAGGTACGATGCCATCCTTCGATTAAGCCATTAGATGCTGAATGGTATGCCGTCGTGCGCATTCTATTTGCTCCTATGTGGTTCGTTATGGCACGAAACAGTGATGACTCAAATTGTGTTCACTGATTAGTTGTAATTACTGCGGGGGAACCAAAACGCGCAATCCAATTTGCATACAATGCTCGAGCGACTGTTTCAGCAGTCATGTTTTTTAAAGGGACCGCCTCTGTCCATCGTGTGTAGCGGTCTATCATGGTTAAACAGTAACGATAACCATCAGGCGTGGTTGGCATTGCGACAATGTCGAGATTGACATGTTTGAAACGATTGTTCGGGACGTTAATGCTGAGAGGTGCATTTTTTGTGTGTCGATGGACCTTGGCCCGTTGACAATCTATGCAGTTTCGTGCCCACTCGGTTGTGTTCCTGTTTATGTCAGGCCACACGAACTTTTTTTTGATCATGTGGACCGTTGTTCTGATCCCAGGATGTACCATATTATGTATTGTTGAGAATGCACGATGTCGCAAGGTTTTCGGTACATAGGGTCTGATGATTCCTTTTGAGACGTCACAGTATATTGTTTTGTTGTCCATTGGAAGCTTTTGCAGCTGCAATGAAGTTTTCCCCTTTAATATTTCTTTAAGTTCTTCATCGCTGTTCTGATGCTTTTCCAGTTCTTTGGAGTCCAGACACGTTGGCATTTGGATTCCATATATCCTTGACATAGCGTCAGCAACTGTGTTGTCGTCTCCAGATATGTGTACGATTTGTGTGCTGAATTGTGAGATATAATTTAAATGTCGTAGCTGCCTGGGCGAAGCTTTATCGAGTTTTTGTGAAAACGCATAAACTAACGGCTTGTGGTCTGTTTTGATAACGAACGGTCGTGCGCCTAATATGTGACGAAAGAACCGTATTGATTCATGTATTGCTAACAGTTCCCTGTCATATGTGCTGTAGTTCTTTTCCGTTTCGGTAAGTTTTCGGGAAAAGAATCCGATTGGTTGCCAGGAACCGTTTACTTGCTATTCTAAAGCTGCTCCAACAGCGTGGTCAGATGCATCCGTCGTGAGAGCTAAAGGCGCATTGCTTATGGGGTATGCTAGTTGGGCTGCCTTCGTGATGCTTTCCTTACATTTGTTGAATGCTGTCTCTGAATCTGTTGTCCACTAGATTTGACGTTTGTCATTTTTGTGTGCTCCGAAAGAAAAGCTGTGAGTGGGGCTTGTAACTGGGCAGCATTTTTAATGGAACGACGGTAATAATTTATTATACCCAGGAACCAACGCAGGTCTGCAATTGTTTTATGTTTTGGGTAGGTTTTGATGCTTTAGACTTGTTCCTGTGGAGGTTTACAGCTGTGTGCGTTGATCATCATGCCCAGATATTGGACTTCGTTGGCACCGAATGTGCATTTGTTGATATTTATTATGAGGCGATGTAGTTTTAGTCGTTCGAGGACCAGTTCAAGATGTTCATGGTGTTTACTTGGAGTTTCGGACATGATGAGAATGTTATCTATGTAGCAAAATACAAAATCAAATCCGCGAAACACATTATCCATGTGACGTCGAAATGTCTGTGTGCTCGCCAGCTGCCTTCTTTCTTTTGGACGAGATGAAGTGGGCTTGCCCAAGGACTGGAAGACGGGCGAATGATGCCTCGCTGTAGCAACTCGTCGAATTGACTTTTTGCGGCTGCAAGCTTCTCTCCTGTGAGCCGACGAGGTTTCTCTGCGACCGGTGGTCCTGTTGTGATGATATCATGTTCCACCTCAGTGTTTACAGTTGACATTTCATTGTGATGTGATTTGGGTCCGCTTGAAATGAATTTTTCCAGTAACTCCCGGTAAGGGCTGTGTATCTGTGTTGTGGATACATTAAAGATTTTGAACTTGATTGTCACGCCTAAAGTTGTTTTCCCTATTTCCATTTGAATGATTTGTTTCTGTTTTAAATCGATTAGTAAATTGAAATTGTATAAGAAGTCTGCACCCACTATTGCAATTTTAATGTCGGCAATGGTGAAGTCCCAGGTAAATGTCTTCCCTAAACCGAAGTCAATTTCTATATTTTGAGTTACAAAAGTTTGAATTCCGGTTTGGTTCGCGGCATAGAGTGTTATGCCACTTTGTGGGCGTATTTTGTTTGTGCATCGCCGTGAAATCACTGACACTGCGGAACCAGAGTCAATTAGGAACTGTATTCCGGAAATGCGATCTGTAACATGAAGCCTGTATTCGTTGGTTATGTTGTAAGTTGTATTTGTTTTGCAGGCTAGTTTCTGTTTGGGTCATTGTGAGGGTGCCTTGAAATCTCAGGGGGAAAGGCAGCGCCTGGCGTTCGCCCCGAATTTTTTATGATAATAGCAGGTGGAGAAAGTTTGTTGCTTACTGGCCTGTGTTTCTGAATTGAAATGGCTTTTGCTTCTGGTTTGTTGCACAACATTGTTTGACTGTTTTTCTGTTAATTCTACGAGTAGCTTCTCAATTCTCAAAAGACGTGCTTCGTTTGGATCGCTTTGTGACGAGTGTGATAGTGATGTCTTTTCAGTGGCCATAATCGTTGCTGTGGAAGACATCTCAAAAATGTTGTCTGCGATGAGAGCCTGTGCTGTGAGGGGCTGATTTGCACTTGCTGCTAAAACACATCTCACGTTTACTGGTAGGCGATTCTGCCATAACATCGAAATTACTTCTTCCGAAAGCCCTTCTGGTGCCAACGATTGCATCTCTCGAAGTAACTGTGATGGCTTTTTATTTTCTAGGTCCATGCCAGAAAGAAGCATGTTCATTTTCTTTTCTTTTGAAATGCCAATGCGACTCATGATATAAAATTTTATGCACTCATTTTTGTCTTTAGCAGGTGGTGCCTTGACAATATCAGCTACGTGGCGTAGAGTGTCATCATCTATTGCTGGCGTCTGTTTGCTGGCGTCTGTTTGCACTTTATTCATGTGGAACTGCGCCTCTGAGTGCAGGAACCACAGCTTCGGGTCGCTGTATCAGGTGTTGCCCAGGGATCTAGCCTTGGTCCGGATCCGTGGAACGTGTCTTACGACGAGCTGCTTAGACTTGAGATGCCGGATGAGTCGCACTTGGTCGGCTTTGCGGATGATGTTGCGGCTCTGGTCGCTGGATGCACCGTTGAACCGGCACAACTTAGGCTGAGTATGCTAATGCGCTGAGTGGGGGACTAGATGACTGCTTGCGGATTCGGTTTAGCACTGTAAAAAACCAAAGTGGTCATCTTGACAAAAAAGAGAATCCCTAGAGTAAGGATGATCAGTATTGGAAATATTTGAATCGAATCAAAGCCATCGGTGAAGTACCTTGGGCTACTGATCGACTCGAAAATGAGTTTCTCTGAGCAAACCAGGGCGACAGCTGAGAAGGCTACTTCGGGAAGTTTGGCTCTGAGTCGACTTATGGACAACGTAGAGAGACCCAGCCGATCAAGAAGACGCCTCTTGATGAGTGCTGCAGGCTCAATTCTACTGTACGGAGCAAAAGTATGGGGTGACGCTCTCAGTACGGAGGTATACCGAAAACGTTTGGCACAGGTACAGAGAAGAAAAACGCTGACAAGTGCATCTTCGTATCCAACAGTCTCTGATTCTGCAGTGAAAGTTATTGCAGCATGATACCTGTCGCCCTCCTTGCTAGAGAGCGCTGCACTATTTACTTGCACCGAAAGGAGGGTATAAGAGAGATGGTTGTCCGCGAAGAGAGACTGCGCTTGCTCAAAGATTGGCAGCAGTGTTGGGTCAATTGCACGAAGGGAAGTGCGGTGATGCTCGAATTGGTTGACAAATGGAACCAGGTGGCACATTATGCTCGGGCAGTCCTAAAAGATAAAAGGGGCTCACTACAGCCGTTGGAGTTAGGGCTGGGGATCGTTTGTCTGGCATTTCCTCCTTCCCTCTCCCCTCTCGCTGGAAGGGGGATCCCCCAGCTTGAAGGCACCTTACGGCGTAACAAAATGGATCCTGGCCCGAAGTAATGTGTCCAACGGCTCCAGGCTGGGTTCTTACGTTGACAAGGAAGGTGTTTAGTGGGTAGTCTAGTCACCTTCTTGCAAGCATGGGAGTCCCACACTCTGTACGTAAATGGCATTCAGCGCCCAAGCACAAAAACAAAAGAAAGGGCAACAAATACCTCATAAATCGAAATTCACTCAACTTTGTTAACAATAGTATGATTTGTAGATGTCACATTTTTACCCATAAAATCAAAATGGTACCTATAAACTTTTTGAAAGTATACAGATTGGTTTAAAATATTACCGCTCATAAATTGTGAAGGAAATCGAACCACAATCAAATGAGTTATAGTAATTTCAATTGTATGGAATTGCAACGACAATTTCAAATTGACCTAGTCCCAAGGAATAGTGTTTAGTTTGAATATGTTCAATCGGCTGAGAATTCAGAAAAATCACTTAAGCTGGATCAAAACTGTGGCTGCACTGAGCTTATGAAAGAAACTGTGCATCTTTTGCATAATTTTGAACGATTTCATATCCAAGTATTGAATGAATAATTCGAGTTATCGATTTACGCTATTAGAAAGCTTGTATTAAACCCTGGGATGGTTACAAAGACCTTCTAGTTTGGCCACTCACATACTAACTCAACTTCGTATATGTCACTTCAGTAGAAGGGAGCCCCCTTGAAAAACTTTGAATTTTTTGGTGGTATCTAAATTTTCTAGGGATCGCTCCTTTTAATCTTTGAGCTTATGCCACTTACTGTGGCACACTGACAGACGAGCAGCTACACGGACGGACGGTCAGATTGACAGGATGCGAAACAAGTAGGCCTTTGTAAAATTTATCTTAAGAACTCTAGTTAGATCACTAAATTTGCTAAAGTGTACTTGAACCTGTGGACTAAAATTAATCACTTTTTAAGCCAGAAAAGGTAGTTATCGAACAAAGTCAATAAAAATTATTCATGATTTGTTTGAATCCTTGATTTTTGATTTCGTTAAATTAATTTCTGAATTTTTCGTGCGTTTATGTATATACAACTTTTTAACGGTTACATAGTCATTTGCAAAACCAATCGAAACTTCCCACCGGACACTCCCAGAATGCCTCACTGTTTTTTTATGTGTGCAACAGGCAAAACATTTGCCAATGAAATAAAAACCATAAAAAAGAAACAATTAATTAATTATGAAATAATTTTATTCAAAAAATGACACGATTCAACAAAGTTACTTTGGGCTTTTGATTGTCTATACTTAAATTGAAAAAAACGCCAGTCGAGATATTATTGTATTTACTGGAAAAATTTCAAAAATGTTCACATTGAGTAATGGCTAAAAATCTACAATACATCACAACGACCACAAAACCCCTCAATATTAAATGGTTAAGAATATATTCAGGTCTGCTTAAATCACTGAATTGAACGACTTAAAAACAATTCCTGTAGGAATTTTTTTTTAAGTTCAAAACCCATTCATGGGTAACCGCAAAAATTGAAAAACATGGTTGTAAAGTTGGATGATATTTTTGAAAACTCAAACTATTAGTTCTCAGGTTTAAATATTTATCTGTTTGCACAAAGTAATCGCATGATTTCAAAGGAAAATAAATTAAAAAGATTACGATTTGAAGGTTAAATTCAGTTTCATCAAGTGTTACTATCACTTAGTAAACTATTCACCATGAAATATTAAGAGAATAACTCAAATAAAGTGGACTTATTTACCAACTACTATCGTAGTATATTAAATAGACCATATTTTGGATGACTTTTGGTTTGATTGTGACGGAAGACATTCTAAACTTTAGCATGCTTCTTAATCTTTAATGGTTCCGGCATTAGATAAGATGCTCTAGGAGAAAATTAGGATATAAAATAAGTTTCCATAGAACGGATCACCATAACTGCGGTGATAGTGAAACTTTTGTAGTAGTTTTAATTAGATTGTGAACTTGTGTCCTTTCCAGCTTAAAAATATGCTTTTGTTTTTGGTGAATATAAATTTATATGTATTTTGTATCATTAAATGGAAAATGTTCTAATTTATTTCAGACCTTCATCGCGTGTATTACAGGAGCACTTGCAACATGTAATGCAAAAGATCCGAATTCAAATAGAGCAGTTATATGCGTTTCGAAAACACAATTTGTATGGGCGTATCAGGGTGAGTGGCACTTAAAAATTTACGTATAGTTATAAGGAGTGCGATACTCATCTGGTTATCAAAAGGCTAATTTAATTAGAGACTGAATTATAGATGGACCATGCTTTCAAAGTCTTTAACGTTTTTGAAAAAGAATGGTCTAAACAAGCACAAGTTTGACCATTCTCCTCCATAGCATGTTTTCACAGAAATAAAAAAGTTAGAACCGTTTAAGTTCATAAACATCCCCATAGATTTCAAGGTGTGCAATAGGCGCAAAAGATCAAATTGGCCTCCCGTTGCTTGATAAATATGATAAAATCCGGGAGAAGATTTTAATGATTAACCGACCAAAAATACCCTTGAATTTAATATTCCTTTAATTTTCCTTGCTGCAAAATGATATGTATATAATGCGTAGCTGTTGTCCTTGCCAAGCTGCAGCCAATTTTAGATACATCCATTCTTCAATTAAGTTTCACCTCAAATACCATAACTACAGGAGTTGTTCAACATTTTCACTAAAAGAATTACACAAACAATTCTTGATCAAACCAGCCTTTATAGTACATATCTCCGGCTCCGTGATTCCAGCATGCGGGAAAATGCAAATCAAAAACCTTTTTTTTATGCATGGAAAAACCATACGTCAAAGACCAATCAAAATTTGCTTAAAATCGATTTTGTGCGTTCGTTACTTTTCAAGTTATGATCAAAAAAAGACCGAGTGTTAGAACAGTTTTGAAACCGATTTTTCACATGGAAAAAAGTAGTGTGGCTATTATAATGTGCACCAAACGAAAGCTTCACTCAAAATCCATCGATTACGCTTTTTGAAAATGCCAATAATACCTGAAAACCCAAATTAAATATTGAAAAATTTTTTTATGGGGCATCCGGAAAAATTATTTTTTTCTCTTCATGGAAAAAGTGTGCACCATGGCTTTGTCAAATTGCCTTCAAAATGTTTCACACTGAAATCGTTTTTGTGGTATATTGCAATATATACCAAATGAAAGCCCATCTCAAAGTCAAAAATAAATAGTTATAAATTTATTCAAAGTAAATAGTTATAAATTTTCAAAGAATATAAAGTAAATTCCAAACAATAAAAGTACTTAGATTTAATGGCCCAAAAAATTCTCTAAATTGATACACTTTTAATTAAAAAATGCAATATCTAACTCATTTTGATTTAAATTATTGCATATTTTATGATTTAATTGGAATAAGGAGACAAACTAATCAACACTATTAAAAATATGAATTATAATGTTAAGGCGCAGCCCCCAGTAAAACGGTCGATTTGGGTAAACTTCAGAGCCATCTATCTTAGAAACCTTACAAATATTTGCAAAAATTTTTTAAGTAGAAATTAGAATGAACTTTTGGCGATTGAATCAGTTCATTACATTTTGTAAAAAGTTTGTTGCAAAAATTACAAAATCAAAACAAAATAGCTTGTAGTAAATCTCAGAAACTACTTAACGTACCGAGTTGATTTAAGCTATGTTTTTAGATCTAAATCATTTACATTGAATTAACTCGTTAAAAACTTAAAAAAAAAAATTTGCAAAAAATTTCCTAGAGCAAAATGTGTAATTTGCCCACAATTAACAAATATCTTGCTGTTCTGGAATGAGAATTAGATGTAGATGAATGAAACGCCAATAATCGTGCTTGATCACCAAGTGATGATTTATTCAGTGATTTTTTCCCTTATATTACAAATTATTGCTAATAGTACAAATTTACAAAATTGCTTACTTCTAAAGTTCATTATTTTCATTAGAATTCACAGTTCAATTACTTGATGGAAATTGCTTACTATACAAAGTTCATAAACTTAAGCTACTACAAATAAGTGTTCAATGTATTTACATTATTTTGCGTACCCTACAAAGGTCATTAGCTTGATTTGTGCAAATTAATTAGGTCGAAATGGGTTTAAGTTGTTTATGCTGCGAATGCGATTATATGCAAAGGTGAATGAATTTTGATTGTTGACTAAAATAGTTATGCTATGGTGTTTAATGTTATACGAAATGATTCTTAGGTTCTAGTTTTAATATTGCCGCCCACCAAGAACCTTCCGAGGTTCTTAATTAGTGTCATACCAGGTTGATCGATGTGATTTTTTCGTGATAGATCTTGTTTTAAAACGTCGTCGAATCAGGAAGACGCTCCGGATACGATACTTAAACAGATAATGACAGAGAGGAAGATACTGGTACCATGCTGTCGAACGGTGGACCAGGATGTTGACTGGTAAGTTTCGTCGATCGTGCTCGCTTGTTGGATGTAAGATCCTAAGGACTGTTCAGACTTGATAAGGTCAGGTATCACGAGATCAGGTATAACTTGTGGATCGGTGGTTTGGTTGAGAACGGGTGGACGTGAAAGTACGTAAGTTGACAGGTTTCTTGTAAAAGCTGACCAAGAAGTGGTAAAAAGTGAATTTTCAACTTTTAGGCTGCATTCCTCTGTGAGCTTAATGATGCCAGTACCATTGAGAAGGACATTTCTGCGTTCGCCTTGACATAATGTCTGACCAGGAGTTGCTACTGGGGCAGTAAACATCCAAATTTTGGCATCGTGGAGCTGCATGGCATGGTTCCCTACCGTACACCTTGTGAATCTTGTTGATGACGCAGTTTGGTTTTGAGTTGACGTCATAAAGGATGTTTATATCTGCAAGATACTGATCATTAGATAACTTAAATAGATCGTTAACCGAAGTTTCAAAGTATTGTAGCAAATTATAGTTAACGCCTAAGATTTGTGGTGGTATGTCAAATGCATGGAACGTCAAATTTCCAACGTTTTCCAGGATTGGTGTTGGTTTGATGACATCATATGGCCGGTTATTAATAATAGGCAGGAAGGCGAGTAGGTGGATGCTGTTGTTGTCTGATGAAAATTGAATAGGCTCGAGTGTTCTGTATATTATTTGGACGTGATCTGGTAAGAGTGATTGGGTACTAATAATGTCTTCTATGGCATCGCTTGTTTGAATGTAATCCCAGATAGTTGTTTGTGAAGAGAGACTGGATAGCATGCTCGCATATTTGTGGTATACTTCTCGTAAATAGTTTTCTGCTTGTTGATTGGTGGATTGAATGATGATGTTGATTTTATTGTGATTTGCGGTCTTATACCATACGCTGAATTCATTGATGCAAGTTAATCCCATCTGTAATTGATTCTGAAATCGTTTAAGTTGCAGGTCGATTCTCCCTGAAGTGCTGTTTAAAGTTCTTACTGCTTTGAGCATAAGTTTGTTCTGGTTGTCCACAGAGCGAATGATTTTCTTCTGGTTGTCGTTGAGGCTGCTGATGTCTTTGTATACTTCGTCGTTTACCCCAAATACAGCTGTTAGCAGAGATCCGAGTGCTCCACGCCGTTTTCTTCCATGGAAAAGTCGTAATGTGTTCATTTTGCGGGTAATTTCATCTTTTAGCTCGTCGAGCTGCTGTGATAGCTCATAGCACCCGACTTCGGCGGTGATATCCGTGTGAGATTCGTAGAGTTCTCGAATTTTTGCCACTACGGTTCTTACGTTTGTTTGGTCGTAGTTCAAATTACTCCAAGGGAGTTGGATTTGCATTTTGAAGGCTCCTCTGTGTATTTGTGTGCCTCCCAGATGTTCGATATAAAAACCGGTGGATAGTTGTGTAATGTTAGCATCACAATGTGTTTGCGAAAGAATGTAGCAGAGTACCAAGCAGGAGTACAGGAGCGTTATAGCTTTATTAGATGTGATGGTAGACTTTGGCTTAGGTTTCGGAGATTCTCTTCGTTGCCTTTTTGTTTGGTTGTGTTCCGCTAAGTACACAGTCCAGGGGCAATTTTAGTTCGTTTACTTCGGCGTAACATAGATGGTACTACTGGTGTTCTTGTTGGAGGTGGTTGTGTGGGAGCTTTCACTGGATGTTCAGGTTCTGGATTGGCATTTTCAAATGGTAGATGGCAGATCTTGGTCACGGGGCGTTTAGTAACTCTACTGTGTAATTTGACGGATACAACTCGAACCATACCATCAGCACCTGGATGCACTTCTAGCACTCTTGCAAGTGGCCAATGAGTTGATGGGAAATTTTTAGTTTTAACGAGTACGATGTCGCCAATTTGTAAATTGGGTCGAGTTGTCATCCATTTTGGTCGTTGCTGTAGTCTGCTGAGGAATTTGAGCTTCCAACGGTCCCAAAAATAATTTTTGATCTGTTGTACTGCTTTCCACTTTTTATTGATGGGCTTGTTGTCGGCGATTGGTGGTAGTTCGAACAAATTACTTCCTGTCAAAAAGTGTCCAGGAGTGATCGCTGTATGATCGTTTGGATCGTTACTTGCTTTGCACAGAAGTCTTGAGTTTAAACATGCTTCAACTTGGGCTAGAAGAGTGTAGATTTTTTCAATGTTTAACAATTGTTGTCCGATGGATTTTGTCAAATGGCGCTTCATGGACTTCACTCCAGCTTCCCAGAGTCCCCCAAAATGGGGACTTCCGAAGGAATAAATTTCCATCGAATCTCTTCGTTGACAAGATTATCCTTACACTGCTTCGATGCCTCGAAAAATGCTTTCCTTAACTGTCGGTCACTGCTTACAAAGTTTGTACCGCAGTCGCTATAAATGGTGTGACATTTTCCTCTGCACGCGATGAATCTCCGAATCGCCGCGATGCATGCTGGTGTGGATAGTTCACTTACAGCTTCTAGATGGAAAGCTTTTGTAGAAAGGCACCCAAAGACAGCTATATAAGCTTTCGTCGTCTTAGCTCCGCGTTCACCATTCCATTTGATTGTAACTGGACCTGCATAGTCCAAGCCTATTTGCGCAAAAGGTTTCTCCATTTGAAATCTTGGCGGAGGTAATTGCCCCATTAGTTGGTTGTCTGGACAGGCTGTGGTTTTGAAGCATGTAACGCCATTCGTGCAGTATTTGTTTGACAAATGATTGAGCATTAGTAATCCAAAATTCTTGTTGAATTGTTGCTAACACTAATTCCAACCCCCCGTGTAGCGTTTTTAGATGATCCTGTCGGACAATGAGTTTTGCAAACGCATTTCTTGGAAGGATGGCAGGACGTTTTGCAGTTTTAGATATTGGTGCGAACTGCAGTCTTCCGGTAGTCCTGAGAACGCCATCAGAATCAATATGTGGGGATAGATACTTAAGGCTTTTTAGATATTTATGAACCGCTTCGTAATGCCAATAATTCCTTAGCAAATGCATGTTGCTGAGAAAGGCGTACGCAGGCCAGTTTTGCTTCCTGAAGCTCCTCAAATGTCAAAGATCCGATTCGTTTGTCGGTTTTATGTGACGCGTTGTATTTGAAGCGACGTATCTACGCCAGGACTCTTAAAAGTTTTGGCAGAGCCGAGTGTTTAAGAAATATTTCTGGCTCTTCAGTAGGTTCAATGGCAATTGCTGCAGCAATGCGCATTTCGTCTTGCATAACCTCGTTCTCTGCTGCTGACAGTGCTATGCTTGACGGTGTTGATATATCGTGAGTTGAGAGCCACTGTGGGTCTTTCCACCATAAGGATGATTGTATGAGTTTGTCTGGCAAGATTCCTCTTGAAGCGAGATCCGCCGGATTTTCGGTGTTGCGTACATAGCGCCACTGGTCACATTTTGAGCTTTCTTGGATTCGACTTACGCGGTTTGCTGCAAATACCTTCCACGTTGCTGAAGGTTTCTGAACCCAGGCTAGAACAATTTTGGGATCCGTCTATAAACAAGTCTTGACATTCGTCCACTGGCACGCTTGTTTTAACTGCTCTATTGTTTCCAGCATCAAAACGGCACCGCAAAGCTCAAGTCGTGCAATAGACACCTTAGCTATTGGAGCGACCTTGGATTTTGCGGTTAATAAACATGATGATATCTGACCTTCTAGTGTTAGGACCCGCAAGTAAATTGCTGATGCATAAGCTGTAGTAGATGCGTCGCAAAATCCATGTAACTCTAAGCTGATGGTTCTGGACATTCGATTCCATCTAGGAATTTGCAGTTTTTCGATGAGTGGTAGATGTCTGTGAGTTTCAATCCAATCCTTGATAACAGCTGGGGGAACTTCATCATCTCAACCTAACTTGAAGCAAGTCAATTTGTGATGGACGGTTGAAATCTCGATCTGCCAATTTTAGTTTTACCAAATGAGGTGGTAAGTCGATGGTAATGTTAGTAGTTGGTAACACAGCGGTAATTTTTGAAATGACTAGCGCCAAGAACTGAAGTAGATTGTCTTGCCCATTTTTTCCCAAGTTCGCTGTGACTTCTGCTACTCCTTTTGATGTTACCGCTTCTGAGCATCCAATTCCTCCAATGGCAATCTTACAGTGTCGTCGTGTTAGTCCCAACCTTTGAACAGCTGATTCTGTTATGAAATATTTTTGCGAGCCAATGTCCAGCAATGCTCGAAGGTTGATCATTGTCCCATCGTTGGCTTGAATTGGAATAAGTGCTGTAGCGAGTAGTACTTGCGTATTGGAGAGCAGTGCGTTGTGTGCTTGTGTCTGAGTGTTAGCTTTAGGTTTAATATCCCCATTGTCTATTTCATGCAGAAGCGTGTTGCGGCGTTTTGGGCAGAGTCTACAGGTCCTTTTAGATGGGAATTGTTTAACGGCATGAAGGTCGGAGAGGCAGTTGAAACAGACTTTCTTGTTTCTCACCAATTGTCATCGTGCATCCACTGGCACTCTCCTGAATTGCTCGCACTCAAACAAACGATGATGACCATTGCACATGACGCAACGGATCGCTTGAGCTTGAGCAGTGTGCGTTAGAGTCCTCTTAGATGAGTTTGTAACTTCCCCTGGATTAGACAATGTTAGTAATTCTAACATTGTGAATCTCTCGGTTAAGAACAGTATGAATTTTTCGAGTTTCGGCATGTCTTTGCTTCCACTTGTCGTTCTTTGCCACTCCGCCCTTGATTCTTTATCGAGCTTGCTGCTCAACATGAAGGTCATAATAAGATCGAAACCATCGATCTTCAATGTCTTCAGACTTGTGGTGAGCTGGTTGGTTGTGTTGACTATGTCCTTCAAACTATGTGCATCGTTCGGCTGGCATTGGCTAGCACTCCACCAACGTTGCATTAACTCTTGCGCTATGAGTTTTTCATTGTTATAACGTTCACATAATAATTTCCATGCGGCTTCAGAATTGTCACTCATTATGTTCAAGTGACTAATGATTTGCTCGGCTTCTCCCTTTAAATTGCTGCGGAGGTACTGCATTTTCTGCACGTTGGACAGTGGTGTACTTTCATGCACCATACTTTTATAGAGGTCACGAAATGCTATCCATTTTGCATAATCCCCGTTAAACGCAGAGATCTTGATTCGCTCAAGCTGAAGACTCTCTCCTGAACTTGTTGCTATCTGCGATGATTGAGCTAAGGTTCCAGCACGAAATCTGTGGATTCCGTCCTTAAAAATCGTCTTATACTCCAAGGCGAGATCCTCTATGTCTCCATAGTCCTCCATATAATTTTTCATCAGTGCTTTATCTCCCTCTTCTTGTAAGGCTGCGTAAGTTTGGAGATGGTTCTCCTCACAGGCTTTCCATTGCTCCTCGATTCGCTCTAGCCGAATCTCGAAATGGATTAGAGAGTGGCGGCTTTGACTATCCTTCTTGACGTTCGAGATGATCCTGTTGATACTGTCGAAGCACAGTTTCTGTCCTGCGATGAGATTTGCCATGATTGGTTTATCCCGTTGTTGCGTATACTAACTCCTTGTCTGAAATTCCTGCTAAAATCCAGCTCGACGGACCAATGTTCTGGAATGAGAATTAGATGCAGATGAATGAAACGCCAATAATCGGGCTTGATCACCAAGTGATGATTTATTCAGTGAATTTTTCCCTTATATTACAAATTATTGCTAATAGTACAAATTTACAAAATTGCTTACTTCTGAAGTTCATTATTTTCATTGGAATTCACAGTTCAATTATTTGATGGAAATTGCTTACCATACAAAGTTCATAATTTTAAGCTACTACAAATAGGTGTTCAATGTATTTACATTATTTTGCTTACTCTACAAAGGTCATTAGCTTGATTTGTGCAAATTAATTATGTCGAAATGAGTTTAAGTTGTTTATGCTGCGAATGCGATTATATGCAAAGGTGAATGAATTTTGATTGTTGACTAAAATGGTTATGCTATGGTGTTTAATGTTATACGAAATGATTCTTAGGTTCTAGTTTTAACACTTGCATTAACATTGATTCGTATCAAATTTCCATATTTTGTTCTGGGAAATTTTTTTCTAAAAAACATTTTTAAATTTTTGACGAGTTAATTCAATGTGAATAGTTTAGATCTAGCAAATGTAGTTTACATCGATTCGGTACGTTAAGCAGTTTCCGAGGTTTACTACGTTTTTTCACGAAAACATGCTTTTTTGTTTGAATTTAATAACTTTTGCCATAAGCTTTTGGCAAAATGTAATGAGTTGATTCAATAGCCAAACGTGAATTCTGACTTCTAGCTAAATTTTTTTTTTTGCAAATATTCTTTACGTTTTTGAGGTGAACGGTTGTAAATTTACCCAAATTTACAGTTTTATTGGGGGCTGCGCCTTTACTCAACAGTATGTGGTTGGTATAGCTTTTAGTCGGGCGTTCGCCTCCAGTAGAAATAGCCTCTTATAGCTGCAGTTTTGGACATCGGTCGTCAATTTGCTCTCCTGAGCAAAGATCAGCGCCTACTAAGTCTTTTCATCACCTCTACGATTTATAAACTGGATGTTTCTCTAGTGCTCTATCCTTGAACGGAGCGGTGCTTTTCAATCTTTTCCATATGTCCTACTAGTTACACCTTCCTTAATTTTAGGCATCGGGATGAAGGTGAGTAATCATGGAAATTACGAGTATATAACTCATCGTTGGTCTCCGGTCTGCTTTATGCTTCATTTAGGCATATATCTTCTGAGGGACTTAACGTTCGAATACATTCAGGCATTTTTTCAAATATTTTTATGAGATCAAGTTTCGCATCCATACAGTAGCACAACTTATATTAGTGCATTGTATATGCAAAGCTTATTTTCCCTGTACACATCTCTGCACTCCAGCATTTCTATCAAGATGGAATGCCTGGCTTTGGCATCCCAATAAAACTAGTCCGTATAACCTGTAACTATATCGCGATCAGGCTTAAAAAAGGGGGTGGACTTGCCCAAATTCCCTTTAATATTGCACTGGAACACGTTATTAGAAAAATATAAGCTGAAACCTCTGGTACACAAATGTTCGAGTCTACACAATTGGCAACATATGCTGATCACGTCAATATTATGGTACATTCTATCTCAGATGCTGAAGGAGCATTTCTGAGGCTAGAATCTGAAGCAAATATGTTCAGGTCTAGGAGCTAATGAAACTAAAACTAAATTACTTAAACGAGGAAAAAAATTCCACCCTGACAAAACCTGACACTAGGAGACTATAAAAGTGTGGACAACTTCGAGTATTTTGAAATCAGCATGGAAAGAAGAGGATCCTAAAAAGTTGCGGATAAATACCGCATAAGCACTGCAAATAAAGCCTCTTACTCCTAACTTCACATTCTAAGGTCCAGAGTTGTGTACAGGTATACATGCTCTGTATTTACAAAACACTAGTCAAACCTGTGCAGTTATATAGAAGTGAAACAGGGACTCTGATGAGCGGATCTAAAAAGACAAGGGGCGCATTCGAACACAAAGTGCTCCAAAAAATCTAAGGCGCATTAAAACAAGAAACAGGGTGGAAACTACATTACAACGATAATTTTTATGAACTATTTGACGATGTACACGTATCTGCTTACGTAAAGTTACGCAAATTGCAGTGAGTGGGCCATGTAGGAAAAATGGAAGAAAACCGCCTGCATTAGAGTGCAGAGCACAAGGTAGATCAGCGGGGTTTTCGAAAACTCGATTGGAAGACATGATTGAGGCTACGGTAGTTTTTGCTGGAAGCGATCGACTGAGAAACGAAGTCATAAAACCGTGATGATCGAAGGAGATTAATCTTGGAGGCTAAGGTCTGGCTTTGGCTGTCACGTCCTAATTGATGATGAAGGGATTTTAGAAAGAAAAGATAATTTTATATCACAGTAATGCACATTTTCATTTGCATATTGATTTAACTTAAGCAATTGCTTTTGTTGCTCTCTTAAATTATAGGCTAAAAAGAAAAGTTTTTATGTATTGAACACGAATATCCAATCAGCTCTGCAATTCCATGCTTATGTACTTTCCAGAGCAATAAATGCTGCTTGCAATGACATCAATCGTTAAGGGGAAAAAACTTACCCAATGATGAGAAAAGCCGCATAGTCCAAATAACTGCAAATACATCTACGGCTCTGCTTCTTAATCCTACTTCATCTCCATTGTGAGAAAGTTAGAGGGCGAAGGTAGTTCTTCCGCACCTGATCATGGCATTGAAAGTAATAA
This sequence comes from Odontomyia ornata, assembly GCA_963969285.1. Taxonomy (NCBI): domain Eukaryota; kingdom Metazoa; phylum Arthropoda; class Insecta; order Diptera; family Stratiomyidae; genus Odontomyia; species Odontomyia ornata. The sequence continues at coordinate 233,505,795 of OZ017741.1, read as the reverse complement.
TCATGCCACAGGAATAAAGGTGAGCGTTATTGACGCACAGAGTGTGAAACTCTTATGTCCGCAAGAAGGCGGCTGGACTATCCACTAAACACCTCTTCTATCAAATCGACAACCCAGCCTGGAACTGTTTGAAGCATTATTTCAGGCCAGGCCTCTTTTTGTTACGCCATGAAGCACCTTCAAGCTGGAGCTCTCTTCTAACGGGAGGGGAGAGGGCAAGCAGAATTAGCAGACAAGCGATCCCTAGCCCCAATGACCTCGGCTGTTGTGAGTCGTTTTTACCTTTTAGGACTGCCCGAGCATAACGTGGTACCTGGTTCCATTTGTCGACTGATAAGAGCACCACTGCGACTGTCTATATCAGGAATGAGCCTCCCGTCTCTCTGTATAGGTCCGTTTGATGCCTGTTCCATTATTTGCACGCAGAAAATGTGTGGCAGCTATTGTCCTTATCTCTTGGGCAAAACTGATAATCGGGGAACTGTGGCTTACCAGTCTTGTGAAGGTAAGACAAAAAACACCCATGTCCACTCAAAATCTGGGTCTAATAGGAATCAGTTTCACCATGATTTTGATTTAGCCGCGGCCTTACATTTGAGATAAGGCGCGCAGTCCACCTTGCTTTCGTGCAATTCACCCTAGACTGCTGCCAGTCGTTGAGTGAGCGTTGTTCGCAGGCAACCATCTCCCAGGCGTCCTTGACGCAGGTAAAGAGTGCAGTACTTTCTAGCAAGGAGGGCAACAACTATCATGTCTCCAATGACTCTCATCGCCGAATCGGAGACTGTCGGATACGAAGATACAATCCCCAGTGCTCCTCTTCTATGTACCCAATACTTGTGCTTCGTGCAGTAGCAGTGACCCTACAGTGCTCATCAAAAGGCATCTTCTTGATGGGCTGGGTCCCCCTGTGCAGGTCATAAGTCGACTCAGAGCCGATACTCCCGAAGCAGCCTTCTCAGCCGTTGCCCTGATTTGCTCAGAGAAACTCATCTTCAAGTCCTACACCGCTGGTTTCGATTCGATTAGTATGTCTCCAGTACTGACCACCTTTACTCTAGGGATTCTCTTTTTCGCCAAGATGACCACTTCGGTTTTCTTAAGGGCTAAACTGAACCCACGAGCAGTCATCCAGTCTCCTACTTGGCGCATTAGCCTATCCAGCCTAAGTTGCACTTATTCAACGGTACGTTCACCGAAAAAGAGCCACAAAACTTCCGCATAACCGATTAAGCGCAGCTCATCTGGCATCTCTAGCCTCAGTAGCCCATCCTAAGACACGTTCCACAGATCCGGAACAAGGGTAGATCCTTGGGCAACACTCGATGTAAATTCCATCCTTTGCTGGCCCTTTCGCGTGCCGTGAGCAAGCCTTGGTCCTTCAAGTAGTCCCTCAAAAGCCGCATAAGGTATTCTGGAACTTAAAAAGAGGTCAATCTGTCGCTTGGCATGGCTATATGCCTCTACCTTTTGGACCGCATTCACCCCCTCTGCAGTCGCATCAATGGTGGAGCGTCCTGCTGTTAAGCCGTACTGCCGAGGAGATAGGTCCCCAGCAGCGCGAATTGCGTGAGTCTTTCTTTGATAAATTTCTTTAGCACTTTCCCAGTAGTGTCAAATATGCATAACGGGTGGTGTGCAGACAACGATCCAGGATTTTCCTTCACCTTGCTGATCAGCACAACCCTCACCACCTTCTATCGTATCGAGGAAACCTCGTCCCGTGGTAAGTGTTTAACATGCTTAGCAGCAAACCAGCACAATGGCGACAGGCAAATTGAAACACCTCAGCTGGCACACCATCTGGACCTGGAGCCTTCCTCACTTTCAGTGCAAGGACTGCCTGTTCCAGTTTCGGCTGTGTGAAAAATAAATACTCAATTGCTGCTCACCATGGACTGCGTGAATTAGGATGGGGTGGGCGGGAAAGAGTGCCTGTACTTTCTCTTGACTACACCCATCCTTCCAATGTTCCATTATTTGTAGAAGGTCAAGAGAATGGACGTCAAGAGACAACATCGCTGATCTCAAGCAGAACGCACCGATGATCACTGGCTGATTAGTCCTCTAATATTTTCCAATTGTGTACCCTCCGTGCTAAGGACTCCGAGGGGAATGTCACGTCCGGTATGATTCCTCCACAGCAAATATGGCAAAAAGTTGGCATATTTCCATTGCTTAGTATTACAACCACCATCCTGGCCACCATTTCTAGGATTCATTTTCCCCGCGGATCTATTTGAGGCATGCCCCGTTCGATTGGTTTAGTGTTGAAGTCTGCTGCAATGAACACGTTGCCGTCTGCGTTCGAGACAGTGCCCTCCAAAGCATTAAGCTTGGCTTGGGAAAATGATATTGGTTCATTCGGCGTTAGGTATACACTAAAAAAGCGGGTCTCTCAGCATCGAACCCACACGAAACCATCCCCCCGTTCACAGTTATCCACCTGGAAATCACGTTTCCGAACCCAGGCATTGGCAATATCAGTTTTATCAGGATACCACGGTACAGAACTCTTATCATGGTGTTACCCACACAGCAGCATAAAGTCGGCTTCAATGTCCCTCGCGAACCGTTCAAGTCATCAAAGTTCTATTTTTGCCTTCGCTATAGCTTTTTAGAAAACCCGACATTTCAAAATCAAGTCCTTGCAAAGACTACAGGTGGCATCCTTCGTACACTCTCTTCTTTTATGTCCTATTTCACCACATTTGTAACATAAAGAACTCCTATCGGGTCCTTTGCATAACTGAGTAGGGTGACCGTTTCTAAGGCATTTGAGAAATTGAAGAAGCGCTACTCTTTGCCGTATCCTCCAGACAAACCCAACCTATTCTTACTTTGCCCTTGTTCAAAAATTGTTCGGGGTCTTTTTTGGTTTTTAGTTTTTTGGTGTCAGCCTCCTTTTGATCCCGCCTACGCTAAGGGACTCACTTTTGATTGCCCCTTCTACCTTGGCCAGATCAGTGACGCAGTCAATGCATCTTATTTCAATCGTTACTATCGGCTCGAGGCTATAGTTGCGCTCTTGCCAAGGAGTCCAGTTACTGCGTCGGGGAATGCTTATTTTTCATCACATCTAGTATATTAAAACCTAATTCTAATCAAATTCAATCAAAAAACTATATCTTATCGTAATATAATGCTATCACAATATTTTTAATCTAAACCTTAAGCCGTATATCTAAGCCTATTATGATTAACATAGCATATACCTACCGTAAATATTAAAAACCATCCCTAATTTTCACATAAACGAAAAACAACAATATAATGTAGCAATAATGCGCTGATAACTAACTAACAAAAAACACATAAAACAAACCCACAAATAACTAAGACATTGTCATTCAGTCATCAATACCTAGATTGCTCCACGCCAGCTCGACCAGCCTCATTGAATCTAGCACATGAGTATCTCTATTGAAATTGTTGGTCTCAAACTCAAATCTGGATGATATTTTATCTCCTCATCGGTGCCCGTCTATATATATGATATATAATTGCAACAGCTTCAGAATCAAAACCATATCGATTCATTTCCAAATACACGAATGCTTCAGGGGAAGCGAAGTTACAGATCTTGCAATATGATTTCGAAGAAGTCTCAATATGAAGATATCGACTCTCGTCACTTTTGCAGTTTATTAAATTCATCTTTTCGCTATATAGTATTTCCAATCCGTCTCAGGCTTCTTGTTTAAGCCAGTACATGCCCGTCGACAGTTCCTTTGGAAAACTATTAACCTTTCCATCATACTAGCACACTAGTTGTACCAATTCTGACATCCATATGTCAAACCTGGTCTAACCAGTGTCTCGTAACAGGTAACTTTGACCTTTTGATCAATGTGAAGGGTGGTCCAACTAAAACCAACGATGTTAATTGTAAATAAAACAAAAAGTTTTCAGAGAATTATGTTAATATTTTTTATTATAATAGAATGATCTATGACAATTATGTATAAAACAAAACATCACCCAAATGCTCGCTACCACTACGGTGGCATACTTCTATCCGATAGTCCATATTTTCAATGACTCTGAGACATATTTGAGGTTCAATGTCGTTAATGTGCTGAATTATCTCATCCTATAGCTCTTGAATTGTTCTTGACTTATTGACGTATACTTTTTCTTTTAAATACCCGAGAGAAAGAAGTCCAAAGGTATCAAATCACATGATCGTGGCGGCCAATTAACATCGCCACAACGTGAGATAACTCGACCATTGAATTTCTCGCGCATAAGAGCCATTGTTTCCTTGGCTATGTGGCAAGTGGCACCATCTTGTTGGAACCACAAATTGTCCAGGTCCATAACCTCAATTTCTGGCAACAAGAAGTCCGTTAACATCTCGCAATAACGAACACCATTCACGGTAACTGCTTGGTCGTCCTCATTTTCGAAGAAGTACGGCCCGATGATGCCGCCCAGCCCGTAAACGGTACCAAACAGTCACGGTTTGTGGATCCATCGGCTCTTCAACAATCACTCGTCGGGGCCTCATTTGACCAAATGCAGCAATTCTGCTTGTTAACCCATCCTCGTCGCTGAAGATGATTTTCTTAGTAAAGTCACCATTCCCTTCTGTCTATTCAACCAACCATTCGGCGTATTGCCGACGCTCGAAATGGTCAGTAGGCTTCGGCTCTTGAGTCAATTGAACCTTGTGAGCGTGTAAATTCAAATCTTTATACGAAATTCGCAGCAGTGATGTTCGTGAGATGTTCAATTTTTGGGCACCACGATGAGTCGAGGTTGATGGCTCTTCTGCCACACTAATTGAGAATAAAAATTAGCACATACACAAACTCGCGCATCACTGTGTAGATGTGAGTCTCCGATAAATTAGTTCAAACAATAAGGTAAAGTCTAAAAATATGCGAAGTCAGAAAGTATATCAAGTTCTTGCTTAGTTTGAACACAAACCTAGTATTTTGATCCACATACACTCTACAAGGGGGAATCCAGGGTGGAATTCGTGATTGACTTAAGCCGCGACAAACAGTTTAGCAAAGATACTGGGAGCGAGTAGTGTTCACGAGTTCACAATTAGCAAAACACTATTTGATGATAGATTGTGAATTGATGTTAATAGAGTACGATTTTGGAAAGTATGCAAGTACGGTTAGATAAGGATTTACTATCGTTTATTTTCTATTAACCATACAAAGATTCACTTCGCGTTTGTCGTATTCGTTTCTCATTTTCTTACTCGTTGACAGGCCTGCCGCTAGCTGTTTGTGCGCCCGTGTGCAATACCCATTATGCCGCTCCATGGTAGAAGGAACAACAAGGTACTCTCGCTTATATAAAAAGCATTTCAAGCGATATCAAACGGAGTGTATTCGGAAAATACCCAGGCTAATGATATGTTCATATACAAAAACGTTTGTTCCTTATGATATTGAACCCACGACGTAAATACATAAATTAAACGCGATTTAAACGGCCAAAATTTGTTTTTTATTTAAATACATAGTAATGTTTTACTCAACACAAAGCTATATGAATATGTATTATTTACAGAAATTGAGCTCTTCTTGCCTTTATGTTTGCAAAATCTGCTATTAATTTTTTCGTATCCAAGCTATCTAAAATTTCATGTTTAATCGAAACTAAAGCCAAATTACTTAATCTTTGCTGGTGCATTGTTGACCTTAAATAGTTTTTTATAATTTTAAGCTTTGAAAAGGACCTTTCACCAGATGCAACTGAAACTGGCAATGTAAGTAATATTCTTAGCGCAATTGTTATGTTTGGAAATGTTGAAATCAAGTCATTAGTAAAAAGATATTGTAACAAGGCCTGCGGATCATTCGACTGGTTTTCTGGAAAATGCAAATTTAAAGCTCTGATTTCATTAAATAAATCGATACCGTCAATGTCTGTTTCCCCATTGGAATTATCTTTAAGCTTTAAATGTAAATCTTTGCAATGTTTAATTAAGTCATCATTGCTGTAATTAAATAATTTATTGCTTAAAAAGCCAAATACATCGGTAAATGTTTTTAACTCTTCAAATCTATCCTTTAGAGAGAGGATCGACTGATCTAGGATTCTGAAAAAAAAACTCTACTTTATATTTGATCTTAGTGTCTAGTAAAACTTCATCGCTATGCTCATATTGAAACTGTGTTGGTCTTCGTCTTGGGCGAATGGTGTTTATTGGTGGAAAATCTGTTTGTGCGTTTAGAGCTTGGGCCACATTGGTAGCTTCTTCTAATATTTTCTCAAACTGTTTGTCCGTGCGATATTCGGTGAACTTAATAATCAATTTATCTAACAAATTTACACAGATTTGAGTATTCATTGTGGGGTTTTGCATAATTTTGCTCAAAGTATTAACTTCGTTTAAAATATCAAACCAAATTATTACTGAGCATATGAATTTATAATTTTGAATGCTCAACGCAAGGGAATGAGCTTTGTGAGATGTCGTACAATCCCATCCCGCCGATGCATTATCAGATATTTCCAGCAAGGCATCAAATATTTTTTGCTAGACCATCTTGTGTAACTTAAAGCTTTTAATTTGAAGCCCGGCAAATATTTGCAAATTATCGACCACCTTTTTGTAGATGATGAAAAGAAAACATAAATTTCTTGAATTATATTAAAGAAATTTACAGTTTCGTGTGTGATATTGGCTGCGTCATTGACTACCAAATTAAGACTATGAGCCGAGCAGGGAACGTAAAATGCCCGATTATTAATTTCTAAAATTTTCTTTTGCAACCCGTTGTGTTTTCCCCGCATGATGGAGCCATTATCATAACCTTGGCCGCGTAAGTTTTGAAGGTTAAGATTTAAATCTGAAAATAAATCTAAAACAAAATTTAACAGACCTTCACCTGTGGAATTAGTGATTGGACAGAAGCCAATGAAATTTTCACAAATTGAAACAATTTTAGTTTCATTATTTAAGAAAACATGCCTGATCACCACAGTTATTTGCTTTGTGTGACTTACATCTGGTGTACAATCTAATATAATGGAGAAATATTTTGAATCTCTGATTTTATCTAGTATGTTATTTTTTATTGTGGTGCCAAGTAAATCAATGATTTCGTTCTGAATTTGATCGCCTAAATAGTGGGCCATACGGCTTGAATCAAATTTCGAGGCCTGGATTCTGTGAATATGTTCACGCATGACTGAATCAAATAATGCTATCATTTCTATTGCTTTCAGAAAATTACCGTTATCATGCTCATATAAAGTTTTAGACGTGCCTCGAAAAGCTAGTCATTGTTGAGATAAAAACTTTATGACGGCTATAATTCTTTCCAACACATCACACCAGTGTTTTTTTTCTGACTCTAATAGTTTCAGTTGCATTTGGTTTACAGTGATTTTATTTTTTAACATTTTATTCAATTGTACCCATGATTTCACATTTTCATTATGAGACACGCTTGTTTCATGTCTTTTCAGCGCTGATGATAAATGTTGCCAATCAGAAAATCCATTCAAATTAGAGAAACTACTTAAAGATTTCCCAAATATTTTGCAACAAAAACAATATAATGAATCTTTTGAAATAGAATAAACAAGCCATTCTCTCTTAAATTTTTCTCGATTAGGGAGATTTCGGAAATAATAATTGTCATTGAACTTTCTCCCATCGTCATTAGGGGGAAAATCATAGTTAACCACTTGTATGGGACCACGACTAACCAAAATATTAACAAGATCACTAGTCAATCTAGTGGGCCACAAACCGGGGTCATCATTTAAATATAAACTGTCGCATACCACTGATGACGATAAAATGCTTACCACATCTTCAGGACAGGTTTGTCTTATTTGACTAATGTCTCTTTCTGACAAAGGATTACAATCTACATAATTTTCTTGAGATACTTCCATCGTTCCTGGGTATAAAGCTGCGTTTGTTGAGGCTTCATCAAAATTTGCTTGAGGTGTTGATTTCTTACTTTCTGGCTTTCTTAAAAATTTTCGTAAGGAACCCATCAATTTCTCGTTCCGTGCATCTTTTTCTCGCTTTTGCTGCCGAAATCGTGGTCCAGAAAGCTTTCTCCTTCTTTGCGGTTCCTGAAATTTTAAGTAAATATTTCATGTTCGGCCAAAAATAAAAAATGGATATTGACTCCACTCAAACTCAAAAGAACTTTATTTTCTAGGTCATTACACGTCAATTGAAGCCGTACAAAGTCAGACATTAAGTACCTACTATCCTTCCAATCAAATTAAAACAAGTCGGGTAGACAGACCTACGCTCGTGTCAGAAGGGTTTTGTACTCATACTATGATATGCAAGCACTAATAATGATAAGACCTGTGCTATGCTATGGGTGTGAAAATTGGACCCTCACCCAAGCATCCGCAAACATGTTGAAAGCCTTCAAGAGGTGGGTCTTGAGGCGAATCTTTGGAGCGAAGCGAGAAGGGGACCAATGGCGAATTCGATACAGCCATGAGCTGTATGAAATATTTGACGAGCTGGGGTTTCAAAGCTTATAAAACTGTGGAAGCTGCAATGCAGTACTTATAATATTATGAAGTAATATTTAATGAGATCTCAAAGAAAATCATGTTACTGTTGCGAGTGAACACATAAGCATACTCGGATATATTCCCGCTTCATAACTGCAATAGTAGCGAGCAAACAACACCTATGTACTCGCACTTCGCCAATGAAAATTAGCCATGGAAACACATGCGCAAGTAAATAAGCGAGCAGTTAAGTGAACGACAAAGTTCAACCCGCAACGATATTCACATCGTGAACGAACGGGGTGCTTCGAAGAGAGGTAAGCGGAAAGGAAAACCGAAAGTTCCGGCATAAACACTCTTTCGCTCAATGTCCCCAGTTTCGCTATTTTACCTCAAGAGATCTTGGGAAAGCCGAAAGCTTAAACTGAAAGCACTCTTTCGAAGTCGAAAGCTTACGCGAAAAACACTCTTTCGCTCAATTTCCCCAGTTTCGCATATTCACCAGCCGAGCAAGCGAGACGAAACGGGGAGGAAAAACTTTCGTGGAACGAGAGCGCACGTGTTCGGCTACTCAGCACCTTTAAAGAGAATTTAGGTTGAAAGCTCACGAAAAAATGGTATTTAATGTTCTTGGGCAGTCTTTTACCAGTGAGTTTGTATTCAAATCCAAAAGGGAGCGTGCTGCTACCCATTTATCATTAACAACATCGAAGTATTCGAGTTTAAGTTTGAATTGGTAGTGCTGTCCAGTGTTCAAAGAAATGGTGAGGGGTGAGGTGTTGGCTTGCGCCGCGATCCTCAACCGGCCCTTTGGCGCTTCACGCCGTGTGGCCACCCCGAACCATTAATACGACAAGTTGGTTCCCTCTTCAGGCTGGCTGATATTTAGTGTTTTAAAATAATTTGGAAATTCTAATGTAATGTAAATGTTTTTAGAAAATAACAATAGTACAATAAAAGTAATGCTTTAAAGTGAACTCTTGCCTTTGGTGATTTGGGTTTTGATGGTCAGAGTAGCAGGTAAGTGGTGTTACAGAGAGTCTTTCCCCGGGAGCCTTGATGATGTATATTGGATACACATCAAATGAGCTCCCAGTTCTTACCAGTATACATAGGGTATACTGGTTTGCAACAAAATTGGCGCAGCCGGTAGGATATCGGTTTTGCAGAGACCACAGTGTAGTGCGCTGTGTAGCAAATTTAAATGGGCTGTAAAATCTATTCACCCAGCCGATATCTCAAACCATTCAACTCCTGTAAGACACCATTGCTACTCATACTGTCCATCAAACTGGATCAACCTTCTTTAAAAAAAAATCAAAAGATAATGTTCATTATTTAAATATAATAATATCAATATTATTCAAACAGTCCATCAAACTAGATCAGCTTTCCTAAAAAAAAATCAACTAATAATTTTAATCATTTTAAAAAAACAAAAATATTGTATCAATATCCCCACATCATAACAACGCTACTAATACAGTGCATAAAACTAAATCAACCTACTTAAAACGAAAAAAAAAAAATCAAATAATTATTTCAATCATTTAAATAACAAAAAGAAAGTATGAAACTTCACCAGTCCTCTAAAAAATATGGGATCATGTTAATCGTTTAAACAACAAAAACATAATATCAGTTTAACGCTACCCATACTGGTCATCTACCCAGATCACTCCTTAATCGAAACAAAAAATCCTATTGATCATTTTAATAACTAAAACATAATATCAACATTCAAATATAATAATATTTCTACTCATAATATCCATCAAATAAGACCAGTCCTAAAATCAAAAAGTCATCTTGAACATTTAATTCTTCATTCATTTACTCCCTCATTCATATATCTTAAATCTCATCTTTCTTATCTGAAAGTCATTCGAACTAACTCCTAACTCGTTCAAACCCAACGTAGAATTTATAAAGATATAAAGTTTCAATCAACTAACATGCAAAACACAAAACATTACAAGTAAATATTAAACACAAATAAGCAAAACGAAAACTTAATACGAGCAAACAAACGCGTGCCCATTGTTATCGAAATATGATACCACTTATCACTCCGACTGCTTGGACAATACGCGTACCCACATGCATATTAAAGTCTTATCTCTTGAATTGAATGAGCATTCGAATTAACTGAAGCATAATTAAAAGAGCAAACAAAAACAAACATTTAACTGCAAATTGAATAGATAGACATCTGGGCAATATTTTTAAATGCAAAAACATTGAAGAGCAAACTAAATAAATTAACTGCGCTAAACAAATAAAAAAAAATAATTTACATGAAAACGGCAATTTTCCAACGCAAATAAACATGAAACTAATTTAATTTCAAGTTACACTGAAACAATTAAAGTATGGGAACTTTGAACCAACAGAATTTTAGTTATTAGAACAATACAACAATGCAAACGGTTTCACCGCAAAACCAATTATCTCTTTCAAGTTCCACTGCAATTCACTTTCAAATCACCAAATTCATAATGTTAAGGAAACGGGAAAAGTGGCAGTCAAGTCGGTAAAACCTCGGCAAAACTATCAGCAGACACGCTATTTCGATGTCTAAATTGCACGATCACTGGAATGAAAACCAGTTGATTACACAACAGCCTCTGAGCCGTCAACGTAAGCTGTTGGCGGACATGCTATTTTTAGTTATAAGTCCTGAAAGAAACAAATAATAGCCTCTGAGCTGCCCGACTTAAACTTTCGGCAGACACGCTACATTTAGTATTAAGTTACCTATATGCAAAACAGACATCGCTTTACCATCCACTCATAGCCTCTGAGCTGTTGATCCAAAATGGTTTACAACACGCTATCAACCATGTACCCTTTAAACAAGCCACTACGTTTCCTTGCACAATGAATGCATTATATAACTGCTAACTATTAGAAAAAAGTCACAAATAAAACCCCTGTAGAAAGCGCAAGACAATTCAAAACCCACCCATTTCCCACCCTTTTACTTCATATATTGCGAAAATACCAAATAGCGTCTTAGAATGCTATAATATATACTTTAAGATGCTTTAAACAACCGTTTTCTCAAGATCGGGATCAAAAATTTATTAACGGCTAATGAAGTGACCTCGCACGGCACTGTACTGTCTTCCAGTAAGGTTCAGGACAGCATTATGCGAAACTAAGTAGACACACACTAGGGAAAAATTAGACGGAACACATATAGGGTCTTGAGTGAAGACCGAAACTATATGTTCCCAAGCCCATATAGTGATTGTGTCGCTTCGATCATCTTTAACAATAATTTCTCACAAGATATTTTCAATGCAGTATATCTATTTAACAATTCACTAATATCAATAAAAGTATACAACAGAGCTCAGAATCGCTCCTTCTAGTTTCAGTTTGAGAAAAAGGTCGACTTAATTTATATTAACTCATTAAACATTTCTATACTTAATAAAAAACCTACATAATAATTCCGATTTATAAATAATCCACAACTATTTACAGATACTGCTGAATATATTTCTAATAACCCTCCCTTTTTACAACTACAAATGAATAAGAAAGTATGTAATAGACAACTTAAGCCAATTAAACGACAATTAAATGCATATACCTTAAAAGCTCTTCCTCCTACACAATCCCACAGCATAGATAGATTAAAAGCCCTGCCCACTACGAAATGCATTAAGCCGACTTAATTAAAAACAAATGCTCTTCAAGACAATCACCAACCAACCACGAATTAGTACATACATATCATATACTTCATGTACTTCCTAACATTTAGCGCATGTGAAAGCTACAATATACCGCTTCATTCAATTTTCTCATACATCATTGCAGAAGCAATGCTAATCATATCTTCAAAGCTCGTTAGCGGCGAGCAAAAACAATCACATAAACCTTCAATCCATGACTCCCACTCCCATTAACAACATTAACCATACATATTAAGGGGAAAGTTTATTTATCACACTCATTACCTCGCACCCTATAAAGCCAAGAACGCTCACACTAAAGTCTTGGGAATACAACAACAACGACTCCCAAGCTACATTAATGGAAAGCTATTCTCTCGGCAAATCTTCTTCCGAAGCGAAGCAATTCCCGAACGTAACGATCGTGTGAAATATTCATTCCCCATTTACATATTAACTCATTCCCAATAAATAACCAGTAAAGCTTTAACAATATTTCCTATTGAAACTTCCCTTCCTATTCGCACAATACATAATTTAACAAAATGCTAGCAGAAGCTTACGTAAAGAACTTTTGTTATAGCATTAAAGAAAGTAATTTAATAGAATATTAATAAACCATGAATGGAATAAAAACGAATTTCTTTGAACGTTTAAACTATTTTGAAAGCCGTCCACATTAAATCCTCACTAACGCTAACTGTTATAATTTACTAAAACCTGTACTAAACAAATAGTAACACCCTAATACGAGTAATAACCACTAACCAAAAGCAACATCGAATTAATTAGTAATTAAAATATTTGAATATACGCAAGATAACTTTAATACTATTTGACGAGGAAATTAAAAGCCAAAAAATATACGAGAAGAATAAAAATTCCAAATACAAAAAAAAGATTGGCATTGAATATGGATCTAAAAAGAAGTTGTAACCATATTTTTAAGTAAAACCAATTAAAAGAAGAAATTGTTTTCCGCTATTTTTCAATTGTATGATAATAGTTCATTGTCAAGAAAAAACAATTTAAGAACGGAAAATATGTTCAGTATGGTTTTCAATATTATAGTAAAATGAAATAATTTATAATCCTGTAATTTACGACAGAATCAAATGTAACACCATTCCATTATTGCATCGAATCAAATGAAATAGTAGCATCTTAACTAATGATTGAAGCAAACAAATTATTAAACCAAACAGGATCTTAGCTCATTGTATCCATTAATTTATAATTGTAGTAGTTTATGAAAGCCACATGGATATGTAATACATATTAATTAACCTTAACTCAAGGTATCAAACAAAATAGGAAAATATGATACGTAATTGTATAAAATCAAATCTTAACTTATTAATTTTTAATTGTAGTAATTTACAAATGCAACACTGACATGTAACGCATATCAATTAACATTAACTCAAGGTACCAAACAAAATATTAAATATTATACATAATTGTATAAAATCAAATTTCAACTTAGTAATTTTTAATTGTAGTAATTTATAAATGCAACATTGACATGTAATACATATTGATTACCATAAACTTATGTACCAAACCAAGTATTTAAATATGATTATTTCAAATCGACGACTGAATCAAGCAGAACATTAATATATAATTGTACAAAATCAAACTTTAGTTAACGTCAATTAGAAGTTATAACGCCTACCAATAAAAATACGAAATTCATCGATAGAACTACGTTACCATCTAGTAAACGTTCAAACCAGCAGCAGAACAATGGTTAAAGATACGTTGTGAGAAGTACGGTGGACAACAGCGATGGCGGTAACAGCTCGAGATATAAGTACCAATGATTTGCACAAAAGGGAATGTAGCGAGAATCAACCAACAACAAAATTTGCGAAAAACCAAGAGTGAGCGTAATCTATTGGGGTATATTAAGTAATCTAGATCACTGGAGTAGAGCGACGATTTATTGTACTCTCCAAGTACACTAAATCCATTTTTCAACTGCCGGAGGAATGTTGCGAGTGAACACATAAGCATACTCGGATATATTCCCGCTTCATAACTGCAATAGTAGCGAGCAAACAACACCTATGTACTCGCACTTCGCCAATGAAAATTAGCCATGGAAACACATGCGCAAGTAAATAAGCGAGCAGTTAAGTGAACGACAAAGTTCAACCCGCAACGATATTCACATCGTGAACGAACGGGGTGCTTCGAAGAGAGGTAAGCGGAAAGGAAAACCGAAAGTTCCGGCATAAACACTCTTTCGCTCAATGTCCCCAGTTTCGCTATTTTACCTCAAGAGATCTTGGGAAAGCCGAAAGCTTAAACTGAAAGCACTCTTTCGAAGTCGAAAGCTTACGCGAAAAACACTCTTTCGCTCAATTTCCCCAGTTTCGCATATTCACCAGCCGAGCAAGCGAGACGAAACGGGGAGGAAAAACTTTCGTGGAACGAGAGCGCACGTGTTCGGCTACTCAGCACCTTTAAAGAGAATTTAGGTTGAAAGCTCACGAAAAAATGGTATTTAATGTTCTTGGGCAGTCTTTTACCAGTGAGTTTGTATTCAAATCCAAAAGGGAGCGTGCTGCTACCCATTTATCATTAACAACATCGAAGTATTCGAGTTTAAGTTTGAATTGGTAGTGCTGTCCAGTGTTCAAAGAAATGGTGAGGGGTGAGGTGTTGGCTTGCGCCGCGATCCTCAACCGGCCCTTTGGCGCTTCACGCCGTGTGGCCACCCCGAACCATTAATACGACAAGTTGGTTCCCTCTTCAGGCTGGCTGATATTTAGTGTTTTAAAATAATTTGGAAATTCTAATGTAATGTAAATGTTTTTAGAAAATAACAATAGTACAATAAAAGTAATGCTTTAAAGTGAACTCTTGCCTTTGGTGATTTGGGTTTTGATGGTCAGAGTAGCAGGTAAGTGGTGTTACAGAGAGTCTTTCCCCGGGAGCCTTGATGATGTATATTGGATACACATCAAATGAGCTCCCAGTTCTTACCAGTATACATAGGGTATACTGGTTTGCAACATTACTCATACTATCTGAAATTTTTATTGTTAAAACAATTTTTTACAAAACCCTAAAAATCATACTATTATTAACAAAGTTGATCGAATTTGGCTTCTGTTGCCTTTTTACTCATTAAGGTCTACCTGCATGATTTCAGACTTTTAGCGAAGAGGGGGACGCAAACTTCTCATACAGTGAGTGTAAAAAGTGTACGTACGATTATATGTCCGATGGTGACTTTTTCTCTATGTCGCTAGCTTCCTTTCATTTTAAAGGCTTGCTTTGGCTAATCATTAATCAAGCCATTTGACAGTAGCACTCAAAATAGCTAAATCGGGTCGAATCGTCCTTCTAACTAACCAATTGCTCATTTTCCCCCCAAATTTGGAAAAATTAACGGTTTTTCTTCCATGCACTTATAAGAAAGTGCAACCGTACGAAGACTTTTTGCGCATCTAAAAGGGAGTATTAATATTTTGTCAAACGTTTCGCTACTACTAAGTTTTTCAAATTGATTTTTTTGAACACTTTGTCACTCCCTAGTCTTAAAAGAATTATATGGTGCAAAAAGATACTGAAAATGTTTTAACGGTTCGGATAAATAATGATTTTTCTTGAACGTTCATAGTCGTACGTACACTTTTTACACTCACTGTATATAGGATACTTTTGGCAAAAAGAAAATGTATAACGGCCCCCTCGATATATGGGGAGACTCCCTTTAAAACCCTTATAAAAATTTATTCAAACCGACTTAATTTACCTTCTTGCTTAATTTCATGTCTCTAGCTTCTACAGTTTCCGAGAAACATGCTGTGACGGACAGACAGACAGTACCGATTTCAGAAAGGTTTTGTAAAATAATTTTACAAAACCCTAAGAAAGTATTTATTTTTGCTTGTTTACGCGTTACCCGATATATTTGCTAATTATAAACTGATTTTAATGATTTTTCCAGATGAATCAAATGTCTCAAGGTTTTCCTGATTTAAATGTAAAGGAAATTTGAACAAGATTCCAACTTCCAATTTAAACAAGATTCCAACGCAAAGTCGTAACTTCTTTTACTTTCGTTCTACAAATGCTAACTAACAGACAATTACTGGGAATCAATTAGACAAGTCGATAAATAAACTTAGACACTTACCATAATTGCAATTTGTTCACTTACATATGTATTTAACACTGATATAAAACTTTGAAACATAAATCCACTCACTAATGTAATTACAATGTTAGTATTTGTTCTTAAATTAGCAGATTGAAATGAAAGAACCTTTTCCATTAGAACTAATAGTTCGACTGAGAGAAAAACCTAGTTTAAGCGACTTGAATTAACCACACCGAGATAAAAGAACCTTTTCCTAAATAACTTCATATAGGTAGTACGATAGTTCTGAGAAGAAAACAAATTCGAGCGACTAAGTTGATTCTCTGCATGCGTGTCCGTGCACAAGAGCCTTAGTGTCGGTGCACATGAGCAAATTTCAACGTTTCGTCGACAACAGCATCACAAATGTTGTTGGAATACTATTTAGGATGCCGCAGCGGGCGGCACTGCAGCGTTCCGCCGTGTATGCTGTCCAATATCATCACATAGTATTTAAATGGCATTTGCGGTACCGCTGAATTGACGCAACATTAAAAAACGCTCGTGCCCATCGGCACTTAGAACTACTGGGCCAGATAGTTTGTTGCCCTGTGCTTAATTTTCAAGCGCCCTACCGCCTCGTGCATTTTGTTTCGCATTTTCATCCCAAAGGGTCGAAATGTTTACGTTATGCGAAATATTAACTGTGCGGTGCCAGTGCTGTGAGAGGTTCATCGTCCATATGATGAATTTTTTTATATTTCAGCTCGGGCAGTTCGAACTCCAACACACATTTCGCCTTTTGATTTTGGTGGATAGCAATGTTTACGTTATACGAAATATTAACTGCACGGCGCCGGTGCTGCTAGAGTTTCAGGGTCCATATGATGAAATTTTTTATATTTCAGCTTGATTTTGTTACGTTGAATATTTTTCCATAAATCAATTCAATATATTTTTATTAAATATGTATTTACCGCCCCCAAGACGTGCCGCCCGCATGCGGTGCACACCTTGCACACCCGCTTACGGCGGGCCTGCTCGTTGAAGCTCTAATGATCGACTGACTTGTTTTTCTTATCAACTTGTCTTCCAAATAAAGTGTTCGTGTGTGTGCTGCGTCGCATTGTACGTTGACGGTCTGGCTGCCACACAATGTATTTCGATGTGTGTGGTTGGCGTCAATCTCCCAACAACGCCTGAAACGTTCGTCACCATAACGAGAACAAAACAATGTTTGCAATCACCTTCGCCTCAGGATCCGTCTTTCAACGGCGTCCATTATATTTACGGATGCTAAAGTTAGGGCTCCTGTTTCATATCGTAAGCAAAACACAGATCTTAGCACTGATTTGCAGACGTGGAGCTTTGTTTTCCTGGGTATGCTGCCGGTCTTTGAGGTGTCAAAATTGAATGAAGTTTTAATTTAGGATCTCTTTTTTTCAGCATATATTGTCCCCCTCATAAGCCGCTCTCGTTGTTTGGCGTCTAACTACACAAATACATCCACATTTTCTATATTCATTTCACCAGGTATGGTTTTTTTTGTGCATTTTATGTGTTTTTCCTCGACTGCATCATGTGACTTATTTTATTCTCCCTGATTTGAAGCCCTACTAGTTTTGTTTCACTGTCAAGTTTCAGAAAAAGCTCTTTGGCACTTGGCTTGACTTGTGTAGTAATGTACCTTCCGCATCGACGGGTAGCTTTCGTATGATCTATTCTAGGGTCAGCCCATCTCCCGTTTTTAGTCTGAAATTTGTATCGTAGGCATCGGTGAATTGGTTGTTGATGAGGACTTGAAAGGTTGTCAATGACATTGTTATTTTGGTAAGACGGAAAAATTTGGCGGGGACACCCAAGCAAAGCATTATTTGGTACAGTACGTGACGGTCAATATATTTCATGTACGCATTTCTCAAGCACCTGCTTGACTGTGAATAATTGGTCTATCTTTGATCTACCTGCTTTAAAAGTACCTTGATGCTTCCCAATAATTCTGTTGGTGTTTGACTTTATCTTTGAAAATATTTTGTACACCATACGAAGTAGTGATATGCTTTTATAGTTTTCGCACTGTAGCTTATAACTTTTTGTGTATAGAAAATTAACTTGATTGGCTCCACTTGTTCGGCATATGTTCTTGTTGCTAAATGTGCTGGATGGATTTATGGATAGCTTTTGAACATTGAACTCCACTGGAACCTCATCAATGTCCGGCGTTTCATTATTCTTTTGGGCTTTGATGGTGGAACAAACTTTATGCCGAGTAGGTGGGACCAATGGAGGCTCTCCAAGAATATCTATAGGCTGCGATATTCTGGAGCTCTGTATAAGATTCGGGAGGTTCTTGAAATACGATATCCATCTTTCTTTAATTCTATTTTCCTCAGGGATGGTGTTGCCAATGTCAGCACGGCAGAGTGTGGTCTTGCGCCGATAACCTAGTTTTAGGTGTTTCGCTACTTTGTATGGTTGTTTTGTGTTTATATTCTTATACGTAATATAAAATTAACTAAGGCCAATATTTTCTATTTAGAATTGACTGATCCACCCACAAGTTGTCCTCAAGGCTCAGTTTGTAGTACTGGCGCTGAAATTTGTAATAGTGACCCATCCAAAGCCGAGTGTGTGAATAGTGTAGTGGGAGTGACATCACCATGCAATGAGTGTGATCAAAAAGAAGTCAACACGGTGCCTGTTTGTGTAAATCAAACTTCATATGTCCTATGTATTAACAAAAAAATGAGCGCCATTGTAGGAACATGCCCTCCAGATACACCATATTGTAAAATTAAGAAAGGATTAAGCACATGCACGACCAGCCCAACTGTAAGTATTCTATTAAGGGTTTTGATTTATTAATTCTCTTATTTATTTGCAAATATCAATAGTTACTTGATTGTCCCGCAAGTGGCAGCGGAACTGGTGGTGGAAGTGGAACTGGCGGTGGGAGTGGAACTGGCGGTGGAAGCGGAACTGGCGGTGGAAGCGGAAGTGGAACTAACACCTGCACTACAACTGGTTTCTTCCCAGACACAACAGATGCAACATGTCAAAGGTAATAATCAATTGTTTCGCTCTCTGAATATCACGGAATAGCGATTAAATGTTATAATTTTATCGATTACACAATTGCTTTTTAAGTAAAAACAATTTTTGTCTTAAATTGACTGTATTAAATTTTCTTTTTTTTTCATTTCAATACAGATACTACAAATGCCAACAAAATCAGCAGGGAGTGTTGGAAAGGATTAACTACCAATGCCTTAATGCCGGTACAGCTTTTGATCCAACGACAAAACGTTGTGTCGCGAAGGAGACCTTTAAGTGCCCAAACGTTTAGTTTGTAAGTTTAACAGATCAGGTCATTCATATTAAAAAAGTGTTCATCGATATTTGTTCAAATAATAAATTTATGATTCAATTTTTTTTGGTTTTCATTTTAGAATCAACGTTAAAAATCAAGTATATCAATAGGGGTACCGGTTAACTCTTGCGGTTTTTTTTCAAAAATTGAAGCTTTATTGTGAAAAAATTGTTGCAAATTTAATATTCAAAGTATTGTCCATCGCTAGCTTTAACTTTTTCCCATTTTTCTGGCAATTCACGAGTCCCCTCTCTGAAAAATTCGGCCGGCTTCTCCGCTATCCACGAATCGACCCAATTATAGACTTCTTCATAATTGGAGAAGTGCTGGTCAGCCAGGCCATGTTGCATTGATCGGGAGAGATAGTAATCGGATGGCGCGAGGTCTGAACTATACGGTGGGTGGGGTAGGACATCCCATTTGAGCGTTTCAAGTTAGGTTTTGACGACCTGTGCAACATGTGGCCGAGCATTGTCATGTTGGAAAATTACCTTGCCATGCCTTTGTTCGTATTCCGGCCGTTTTTCGCGCAGTGCTCGGCTCAAGCGCATCAATTGTCATCGGTAGATTTTCCCTGTAATTGTTTCATTCAGTTGCACTAGCTCAGAATAGATTACACCTAGCTGGTTCCACCAAACACACAGCATAACCTTCAGGCCATGAATATTCTGAACGGCCGCCGATGATGCTGCAAAGCCAGGGTATCCATACGGTACTCGATATTTTGGATTATTGTAGTGGATCCAATTTTCGTTGCCAGTGGCAGTTCGATGCAAACAACTTTTTCTTTTGTGCCGTTGAAGCAGTTGATCACACGTGAAAAATCGGCGTTCGACGTCTTTTGGCTTCAATTCATACGGCACCCAATGACTTACCTTCCGGATTATTCCCATTGCTTTTAGACGATTGAAAATGGTTTGTTGAGTGACGCCAACTAATTTTGCAAGTTTTTCTTGCGTTTGGGATGGATTTTGGTCTAGCAATGTCTCCAATTCGTGATCTTCAAACTATTTTGGCTGTACGGCCGTTTATCGTCCTCCAAGTCAAAATTGCCACTTTTGAACCATGCAAACTACTTCTAGCACGTAAGCTTAGCTAGAGAATGCACATATACACTTCCACCAAAATACGATGACTTTCGGCAGCCTCTTTCTTCAATGAAGAAGTACTCCCCACAAAAACACTTTATTCGGCACAAAATTCGACATTTTCAGAGTAAAAAAAAGTATTGTTTACCCTTCAGGTAAATGACACATACTGATTCTGAAACTATATGACAGTAGCTTTCCAACACATATTCGGAAACGTAAATCACTGGAATAAAAATCAAGTTACGGCATCTGTTAGAAAACCGGTACTACTATTAATAATCACAAAATTTTATCTTAGATAGTATCAAGATAGCAAATCCTTACAAGCGGATACTCTAGCTAGTAGAAAGGATGGAATGTACCTCATTCTGCTGTATTTCGATCTTTCTCTTCTGTGCGACGAGAGGCTAGCATCAGTCTAGTGTGCTGGTTACATCCTTCAATCCAGTTATTTAACTAGTGACAAACAATCTTTCTGAATTAAAACTAAAATTCCACTTTAGTTTTTTTACGAAATGCCTTTAAGGCTTCGTTGAACAAATTTTAGAAAGATCTGCTAATTTAACGTCCTGTCCGTCCATCAATCCATCAGTCCATCTATTTTCCCAGAAACTATACAAGTAACAACGCTGAAACAAAGTGGAAGGGTCAGAAATGGTAGTCAAGTCTCTACAAAAATTTTAAATGTTTTTAGGGGTAGAAAACATTTAAAATAATTGTTTCAGTCGACTGGTATATGAAATGAAAAGTCTTGATTAGGCCGCATAGAATCTGAAACAGGAGGGGGAGGCAAAATGTTCGGGAAATTTGTGTTCCTCCCACCCTTCGCGGTTCGAAACCTTTGAGTCAACAAACCTGAAAAAATCATGGAGGTAGATGTTTATGAGTACAAGAGCAGCCGTATAATGGCTCTACGGTAAGCATTCATTACGTAGAGTTGTGTTTTTCAATAGTTTTCCTCTATAATTTTTAAAACTTAAAAAACTTTTCAAACATCAATTGGAAATTAATGCTCTAAATTAGTGAAAGCTTACTATCACATCATCGAAACAATTTATGAAAGGAATTTATATCGAATATCTTAATAAACGTCGAAGACGCTCCCAAGCCCGTTTGAGGAGGGAGGAGGCAACCCTTTGCTTCCCCAAGCCACAGTTTCAATGATTCCTCATCCTAAACCCCACGATTCAACAGTAGTAAATATTTTCGGGGTTTCACATTGGATTTACTGGTTCGCCAATCATGCATGAGGTATTAAGTGCCGAGAAATGCAAATAACTGCAAATACGAGTATAAACACAGATCTGCGGCTAAATCCTATTTACACCTCTTCCTGGGGGAGGTACGAAGGTGAAGGCGAGTCGGAAGGGAGGTTTGGGCGACGGGCTAGCTCTCCATCCCTGGAAAATCCTACACTATTTCGAAGTCTTTAGAAGAGCCTCGGAATGAATTGGATTCACGACAACTACCTTGTAAACGAAAAAAGACTATGGCATTGGATCCTGAAATGTCAGATCACTCAACTATCCTTGCGCTATTAAGGACGTTTTACAATAGGCCAGTCAATATAAATTAAACATACTAGCAATCCAGGAAACGAATGGGACTGGAGATAATATTCAAAACATAAGATCACACACAATATTCAAAAGTAGGGAGCTTACTGGAAAACGAGATTTTGGAGTTGGTTTTATTCTGGACAGGGCGTTTATGTTACACATTTTTGATATTCAGGTAGTCAATGAAAGATTGTGTGCAATCTGCATAAAAGTGAAATTCTTCAAAATCTTGTCACGTTACTCCAAACGATTCTGGCTGGGGGCCATGGAGTCCCGGCTAGCCCGTGGAGATGGAGTAGAAAGGTGCCACTTGCTAACCCTTGAACTGCCTCCAGGAGCCAATTGGCGAGCTTGAGTCGACCCGGTATTATTAGTACTCTGTTAAGATACAGTCTTCTGTCACATACTAGGCCTACACCTTATCTTACGTCCAGCCGATCCAATGATGAATTCAAGAATTATTTATTATTTATTCATTTACCAAACAAGGTACTACATCAAAATTATAAATTATCACAAAGAAATACAAGTTAAAAGTTACAAAATACAAGTTAAAAATATACGACTAGGAAGAGAGGAACATTGATAGATTGGTTTTAAACTGTAGTCTGTATATTGTTGGGGAAAAGCAATGGCTCAGCCTATTTAATGTTTTGCAGCATCTATCAATTGATTCATTTTCACCGTAGATGGTAAGATGACGACTTTCTACCAGCAAAAGTGAATGTCTTGTAAATCTTACTGGTTCGTTCAAGGATATCCTGTCAATCAGATATTTAACTTTAATGGTACCATGCAGGACATCAAATGTAAAGCAAGAGGATGACATAAATTTAGAATGGACAACCGATATTCATATGAAGGCAAGCTCTGAAAGTAACGTGGGGCATAGTGAGATCATAAAGCAAATAGCAGGAACTGTTTCTGAACAGATTCAAATCTTTCTGTATGAACATCAGAAACAGGATGCCAGACGACACATGTATATTCAAGAATAGGGCAGACTAATGATATGTATAATGTCTTTGTTACCAACACATTCTGAAATTCTTTAGCACGCCTTTTAATGAAGCCCAACATTTTATTAGCCTTGCAGAGAACATCATTAGAGTGCAAAATAAAACGGAACTTCTTGTCCAAGAAGACACCGATGTCTACTATGCTGTTAGTTCCGGAAAGATTTGTATTACCGAGGTGATAATCAGCTAATAAAATTGAAGTTCTGCTAGAGAAACTAATCACCTGACATTTTTCGAGGTTCAGGTATGGGTGGTTTGTGTTGTACCATTCAAGCAGAGCATTTATCTTGTTCTGTAAGAATATCGAAGCACTGTGGGATGTTTTACCATATGTAGTATAATTTGAGATCACCTGCATAAAATAAATACATCAGAAAGGTCTGGTATAAATATGTTGAAAAGAAGAGTTCCGAGATGACTGCCTTGAGGTAAACCGGAGTAGACTTGAATTTCTGTGGACATATACCCTTGAAATTTAACGGCTTGAGTCCGGTTTTTGAAGTAAGAGTTTAGCCAGCAAAGCAATGGACCAGTGATCCCAAAATTGCTCAATTTTTCTCACAGAATCGTATGATTGACGCGATCAAAGGCTTTACTAAAATCAGTCTAAATTTTGTCAACCTGGCGCCCTTTTTCCATTGCGCAAAGTATGTATGAGACCATAACTTTTAGATTGGTGGTTGTGGATGGGTTTTTCCTGAAGCCATGCTGCTGGTCATTGAGATGCTGTTCTATTACGGGCGATATTTTAGAGCATACGTCTCGAATAATTTTGGGATTGCGGATAAAATGACAATTCCTCTATAATTTTGAACACTCCCTTTGCTTTTACTTTTATGAATTGGAGTCAGGTGAGAAGATTTACAGTGTATTGAAAATTTTCCGCTTGCGGGTGACTTATTAATAATGATATGGAGAGATAAAACTAATACTTGACTGCAATAGTATAGAAAATAAGGCGGAAGTAAATCTGGGCCCAGCCCATAGTTTAGATCAAGTATTATAATTGCATTAATGATATCATCTTCAGAAACATAGAGTTCCTGAAGAGCTGTTCCAAAAACGGCGTTAGTGTTATCTATAGGGTTTTCTAATAAGAGGTGTTATTTTAATATTAAAACAAAATGCCATTTTTTAATAAAAATGATCTAATGTTTATTTTATTATAAAGAAAATGGTATGCCGCTAATAGTAAAAAATAAAATCAGGCATATGACTACCACGACACGCTTACAGGACCATATCCTTTTCATGAAATTTTCCATAACCAAATCGCAAAGTGGCTGCCCTATGTCCTGGATAGCCTCACGAATTCCATCTTTGAGGTCTTGATTCAACGCTGGGCTGTAGGCATAGACTTTCTCTTCCACGTGGTCTCAAAGAAAGAAATCACAAGGCGTTAAATTACAAGATCTATTCAAAACAACACCTCTTATTGGAAAACCCTATACATGAGCTGAGGTGTTTGGTAAGGAATACACTGACTGAAAATGATCTGCGAAGAAATTACATTTTTCCCGGGACAGAGGAGCTGCAGTCTTCATACGTCATTTGTTTAGGATAACCATGAGCTTTGCGCTTAATATTTACAAAATCAAAGAGCTTCTTTGGGTTTTGGATTATGTTTTCGCCAATAAAATTAATATATATTGCACAGGTTTCGCGTGTCTTCAATCTAAATTCATTTGCCAGTTCATTATATTCATTTTTAATTTCATCACTGTCATTGGGTTCTTTTTGTATAATTTTTTGGAGCTTATTCCTTCTGTTTCTTATATTTCGAAGACTACTGTACAACCATGGCTCAAACAGTTTATTCCTCTTTTTGATTTTAGGTATATGACTTCCAACGGCGTCAAATATGGTCTGGTAGAAAGAGTTTACTGCATCATCTACATCTAGCGTCGAAAGTCTACAAGTTAAGTCTACATTAGAATCCCGACTGGTGAATATGCCCTCGCCACTAAGTGGTTCTTCTACAAAAACCAACTTTGAAACTCCCCACATAATCACCACCTACACATCTTGGAAACACCGTCGGGAAGGATTCTTGCCGCACCAGGCGTAATTCGCACCTACCACCTACACTATATACTCCACGCACGATTACACCATTGGCTGATATACTAATTGCATACCGAATTCTAACATTATAGTCAAAAATTGTTATTTTTAATATTTTCTTTCAAAATGGCATAAGATTTTACAAACTTACAATTTCTGTTACTTTTCTTAACGTTGGGAGCCCCGTTGATGGTCAAGCTGCAGCTTTTTAAACTTATTACAATTGATTACTTGCAATCGTCAGATCTCATGACGATCCCGATTCCCAATTGTGGAATCATTACGATTGTACCCGGATACAATTGCAATGATTGCTAGACTTGAATTGGGTGTTCCGGCGGGGGCCTTGGGGTCCCGGCTAACTAGTGGAGACGGGGTAAGTTTGGCGCCACTCGTCAACTCTTAATTTACCCCTGGAGCCGCTGACGAGCTTGACTTCCCCGGAACGTACGGAATCTAAATTTCTTTTGGCCTCAAAAGGAAGACCAAATCTAACACCACAGTGTCGCATAAAGGAATTCAAGACACTTTACACCTGAAATAAGGAGCAAAAAAAAAACACGACGCAAAGGATTCGAAAGCACTACTATTTATTTCACATGGAGGATTCCAGCACCCGAAATACTACTACTATCTTCACCTGGAGAATCCCAGCACTCCTGTTGCGTTTTTGACGCAGTAAGTCGGTGCGACCACTCTAAAAGTGATTCAACCGGCTGACACTCGGTGAAATAAGCTCCTTTAACCACAAAAAATATCATATAATATCAAATATGTACATCAAGATAAAAAAAAAAAACCAATTCCTCAAATGCAAATCAGTCTATTATAATTTCAACATTACTTACGATCCCCAATGCAATCGAGAAATTGGGGGCCCCTTATGATAGGAAATCAGGCTGATTTGCTTTGCCACATTTGATCTAGCCGTAACGCGTACACAATAAATGGCGATATCATAATTCTCGCACGCTGACTCCGAAACGCACGCATAAGAAATACAGTCCAGCCTCTGGCAATATACTGATTTTTCCCAAGCTGCCTCCGTAATAGTGATGGGTCGCTCACTTTGTCCCATACATCGTGAGGAGAATGTCCTAATACCTCACATAAAAAGCATGTACCACCTCAGTTGTACAAATAAAATTTGCTCGATATGGACTCCATGACCAACTTGTATGCCTCGCAGAACGATGAAGGAAGAGGCGTAGATGGAGGAAAATGAAATTCGAAGCTAAATGAATTTAAAAAGAGTAGAATTAGGTTATTGGAGAGGAGTTTATGTTAGAGAAAAGTTTCATCCTCATGTCATTTAGCATCAATGTTATGCTTATGTACCTCACACTTCATTAAGGAGGAAAGCGGTGTAAATGGAGGAGAACGAAGTATGCTAGATAAAGTGAGGAAGAGTAAATGAGGCAATTTCAAAGCAATCTGGTGGAGAGAAAATTTCAATCTTCATGTCATGTAACGCTTATGTGAATGATTGAATGAAGAGGTAAGAGAATTCGGTTCGGATGAATATTGTGATGGAGAGTAGAAAATATTCATGAAGAGTAGAATGAGTATGAGGAGTTTCATAGTGTTTTTCTCCTCATGTCATTTAGCATCAATGTTATGCTTATGTACCTCACACTTCATTGAGGAGGAAAGCGGTGTAAATGGAGGAGAACGAAGTATGCTAGATAAAATGAGGAAGAGTAAATGAGGCAATTTCAAAGCAATCTGGTGGAGAGAAAATTTCAATCTTCATGTCATGTAACGCTTATGTGAATGATTGAATGAAGAGGTAAGAGAATTCGGTTTGGATGAATATTGTGATGGAGAGTAGAAAATATTCATGAAGAGTAGAATGAGTATGAGGAGTTTCATAATTAGCTTATGAGTTTTTTCCGTGAATGTTAAAATCAGTAAAAGTGCCATCGTAAAGAAGTGCTAAATTACTCGCATCAAATCAAAAGTAAAGGTGAGTGTGGTTTTTCGGCCCATTGATTTTAATTCTGGACTGCTATCTGGGTTTTTTTTTAGTTTTATTGAATCATTTCAACAAAAAATGAAGAATTTAATATGACAAGAATCGCAATCGTAGCACCAGTATATGATAAAAGTATAAGGACTAATTTAAGAAAGAACATTGTTGGTTTAAAACTTTCAAAATCATGATTTAAAGTTCTGTTAAGATGGTTTCTCATTTGACTATTCTTCCATTAATCTTCAAAATATCGCTATTTTGATAAATGTATTTTAAATTGATTTAAGTTGCTAAAATAACTTAGAAACACTCACATCAACTTAGTTACTACTTGTTTATATGTTTCCGGGAAAAAATTAGTTAAGAATGCATTCGCGGACTACATCTAAGGGAACAAATGTTAAAAAGCAAATAACTAAGGATGAATCGCTATCTTCAAGTTTTTATTTTTGAGAAAAGCATATATAAAACACGAAGATAGCTTCTCTAATTTATTAATGGTAAATATATACATTTTTCAATCCTTTATCAAGTTTGTGCTATAATTAATATAAATATAAAGAGAAAATTAGGCTAAATGATCCTAGATGATAAATACAAAATTTGTTTAACTTTATCATGTAAATGGTAGTAATTTGGTTTTTTGAAAGCTTAACTAAAATTCATGTCATAGTCCAATACCGCATTTTGATTTTTCTCTATAGAATGGCTGACAGAAGAAAATCAAGTGCTTGGCAATATTTCGCTGATTTGGGCAATAGTAAGGCAAAGTGCAATTCATTTAAAAAGATATTCTCATACAGAGGTGGTGGTCCATTTTATTTAATGCGCTATATAAAATCATTACACCCAACAGTTTTTGATGCTATACATCAACCGTATTATGTAAATCAAACTAAAAATGTGGAACCCTTAGATTCTCAAAACAATTCAGAATCTGTGGGGGCTTCCTCTAACATCACTCCATCAACATCATCGAATGCAAGTTCTTCATTAAAAATTATAAATAATAGTCTGACTCAGTATTTAACTAAGCCAATATCTGCCAAAAAATTTGAGCTGTTAAATAAATATCTAGTGGAAATGGTAGCGAAAAATTATCTGCCGTTCAATTTAGTTGAGAGCAAGGAATTCAAAAAATTAATTTATGAACTGAATCCAAACTATAGAATTCCTTCACGCGAAACGCTCTCAAATGCTCTGATTATGAACTACTATCATGCAACTAAAGAGAAAGTTCAAAATATTTTACAGGAATCAGAGTACGTTGCTCTAACAACAGATAGCTGGACTATCAAGCCCAATGATAATTATATTTCTCTAACTGCTCATTTTATTGACCAAAATACTCAACTGCGATCGTGTATGTTAGAGTGCTATCAATACTCTGAAAGGCATACTGCTGTGAATTTGAGTTCAGAATTGAAAAGGATGTGCAACAAGTGGCAGCTTTCCCACAAAGTCATTGGTGCAACTACTGATAATGCCAGTAACATAAAGGCAGCAATCAGGTTACATAACTGGCAGCACATCCCATGCTTCGCGCATACTCTGAACTTGATTGTTCAGTCAGCATTAACAGAAATTAAAGCAACCCAGTCGAAAATAAAAGCTATTGTAGAAATTTTTCGAAGGAGTTCACTAGCAGCTGAAAGACTTACGCAGATGCAGAAAAAATTAGGAGAAGCTGAGCTCAAATTTAAACAAGATGTCGTCACGAGATGGAACTCCACGTGCGACATGTTTGAAAGAGTTTTGGCCGTGAAGAACAGTGTAATATCTACAGTAGCCATATATCATCGAGGCGTTGACAACATCAATAACGAAGATGTCAATGTTTTGACTGCAGCGACTGATCTATTGTCATTTTATAAGGACGTTACTGAAGAAATGAGCTCAGAGAGAAGCATTACAATCTCAGAAATAATTCTTATTTGTAACGCATTCAAAAAAAAAAGTCAAGAATTTCTTACAAAAGTAGAACTTCCTCAGTCAGTAAGGAACATGGCAGAAAGTCTTTTAACATCCCTGGAAAAAACGATTTGCAAATATTGAAAACAACAACTTATTCGCGGAGAGCACACTTTTAGATCCTCGCTTCAAAATTTATGGATTCTCAAATAAATCTAGATATAATAGAGCCTGTTCTAGCTTGAAAGCTTCAGTGGGGAATGTGCAATTGCCATCATATCAAGAAATCCCGGAAAATGAAGAAACTGAAATCCCAATGAAAAAGGGCACAGTATTTGGGCTGAATTCGATAAAAGAGTGAGTGACGTCATACGTAATGTAAATCCTTCTGCTGCAGGCATAATAGAAGTTGATAAATATCTTCAAGAGCCCTTGTTACAGCGCAGCTTAGACCCACTGAAATGGTGGCAAGAGAATAAGCAGGCATATCCCAGACTTTGTATTATAATGAAACAACGAATGTGCCTACCTGCGACTTCCGTCCCATCAGAGCGAGTATTTTCGAAATCGGGCCAATTTTTAACGGAAAAAAGAAATCGTCTTACCCGAAAAAAAGTATCGCAATTAATCTTTTTAAATTATAACATGTAAGCCTTCTAACTCTAGTATTTCTTTTTTTTGGAAAAAAATGCAAATAAAAATGAAAGTGCTGTTAAGTAAATTTTATATAGAGCATCATAATCCTTTTGTATTTCTCAAAATCTGAAATTCTATTCTATTTGCTTACATTAAACATTTTTAAATGCAAATGGAATGTATATATGTTTCAACAAACTATGTAAATGTTACATTTGACCAAATACTGACATACTCGTATACATCGCTCAATATTATGTTTTTTTTTTTTTTTTTTAATTTCTTACTCTTTGATGCAACGCTAATATTTTTAATTTATTTTGGTTTGTTACGATTGTTGAATTATATCTACTTGTTTTATTCATCAGTGAATTAAATTTGATTATTAAATTTCTGCCTTTCATTTGAAGTTAAATGCACATCCATGGAATCATTTCGATTATGAAGAGTTATAACTAATGAATGTGTAGAGGTAAATTCATAACACGCTAAATTTTTCCCTCACGTCTGGTACCTCTTTTGAGGTATGACAATGTACCACCTCACTTATCGAAATGAGTACCTCACTCAAACTCGTCGAAAAATGTCACAGTGCCCAACACTACGCCGTAATGCACGCACAATAGTTAATATTCCAATTAATACTTGCACCCACTCCGTCTTCTCCCACTTAGCTGACTCCGAAACCAAAGAAAAAGAGAGAGAGGGATTCCACCGTCACTTGCCCTTATATAACTTTTTCCGCAACGGCTCTTGCTCAAACGATGATGCTTCCATCGTTACCGCTGCTCAACCTTCACCCTTAGTAATGGCACAAACCAACATTCAGTGGCCATATGTTTTCGCGCAGGAGCTTCGAAACGAAAACGATGTTAAGTTTGTCTTGGTTTGTTTGCTAAGTATAAAGTACAGTGGGAAATGCAAATGGACGGGAAATGCGCAAATTATCTTCATGCATAACAGTAGTCACATCTTTGCATTCAATTTCCCGAATGATTTTCAGTGGCTCCTTGGCAATCTCCCGGATTTGTGGTTCAACATATGTAGAAGCTTTACCCTGAGATGATAGGAACATTTGTAAGGCTATCACCGCCTCCAAGTTCACAAGTAGATTAGCATCGTTGAGTCGAGCGTTTGAATATTAGATGAATGATTTCGGGTACGTTACGATGAGTAATTTGTCGACGAAGTTCGATCCATTTGAAAAACATTTCTTTTATTGTAGACTCTAGATGGAGTGGGTGCTCTATAGAGACATGGTAAAATTTCAGGATTTGTTTTTGCGATCGATTACTCTGACTCGATGGTTTGTTTATCAAGTTCATCGATAATAATTAAGTTGTAAATGAAAATTCATTGTGTCAATTAATTGTGTTCGTTCTTCAGATTTTTTGCACTCGTAAATCTAAACCTATTATTACATTGTTGCGAAACTTTCATTCCAATCATTCACTTCTGAATGTTGTAAATATATACTAACTCATTTGAATTTGCCCCATTAATTCCTGAAATTCTCCTGGATTTATTTATATACAACTTTTTAACCTTTACATAATCGTTTGCAAAACGAAGCTAAACTTCCCACCGGACACTCCCAGAGAACCTCACTTGTTTAATCCTGAAATTTCAAAGGCTTCTAAAAGTCACAATTTTTATTCGATTTGTATGAAACTCGATTTCAAAGTAGGAAACATTTACGTATATCTAAAGATTTTTTAATTCTAGTGTTCATCTATGAACAAATACAAAATGGAGGTGGCTTAAATATGCGATTTTTTCAGATTTTTGTGGTCCTCTAGCAGCCATGTTTTCAAAAAATTCTCATGAAACTTGAAAATTCTACAAAAAATTGTCAAAATCGGATGAAATATAACAACGTCGAAAATATAAATGTAATATTTTTAGCTACCGCTTCACCAAAAAATAACTGCTTTTGCCCTATCTAGAATAAAACTCCAATTTGAACGAGATTTGGCACAGCGATTGATGAGAATCTATGATAAATAAATATAAAAAAACAAAATCAAACACATAAATTCAAAATTGGGGTCCCAAAATTTTGAAAATTGGCCCAATTTGCTATTGGAGTAGCATTTGAAATAATGAATATTTTTCATAGATACGTCTAAAATGTCTTGAATTGGAAGTAATTACACAATAGACGGTGCCGTATACACCGAAATGGCAAAATCAATGGGATATGGCTAATTTCGAGTGCATAGTTCTCAACAACGGAAGAAGTGTACGTAATGGTTTTTTCACGTTATACTTATTGATACATGCTCGAGAGATTGTATAGAACGAAATTTAAAAAAAAATATTTTAAGTGAACATTTATCAGGAAAAGTATCGGAGTGGTTTCGAAAAAGATCAATTTTCGTGTGCGTTTTCTGAAGATACCTTAAAGGATAACTGAATTTTTTTTATATATAGCTAGTTGAAATGTACAAAAAGGGATTGTAAAGATTAAATTTTTGAGTTTATGAATTTTTCATAATATTAGCTCAACTCAAAATATCACATTTAAGGTGGGTTTCAATGCACGTTTTTAACTAAGTTAGCTTCATTTTTTGAGAAATGTTTATTAACCATTAAAAAACTCATATTATTGAAATGACAATTAGATTTAAAATACTAGAAGTTTTCAATAACATTGCCCTATAACAATTCGATCAAATATAGTATCTGATTCAATGTGAAATCGAATTCAGTTCACTCGCAGACAGCGAGCAGTACGCACGCAGTTTCCACGCCGTTTCTTTTCTTCATGATTTTATTTTGAATTTTTCATTCTTCCCCTCCACGAGAAAGTGAAAAATAAAACAAACAATGAATAATTATGAGATAGGTGAAATGACAAAATTCGATTATAATGTAAACTGCATTGCGTTTATGATACCCCAAGTCGTATGTCAAGTCATAGCTGTTTCCCAGGAGAATAACAAAACATTCGATTTGTTATTTGTGTTTATATTTTGTAAATACAATTTTATTTTTGTTTTTATTTCGTTTGTAAATATTTTTATTTGTTCTTTGTAAATATTGCTAAAATAAGGTATAAACGAAAAATAAGGTTTATATTTTGTTTTCCGGGAAATTAGCACTATCAGTTGAAATACATACATATACAATTTTGTAGTATCAACAATAAGTTAGTGATTTTGTGCGTTATGGGGAATCGCAAGGATTGAGCAAGATATTTTATAAACAATAAGAAAAGTTGCCGAAAGGTGAATGCGTCTCAAGCAAGGTAATTTTCCTTTTTAATAGGTAGGAAGGGGCACTGATGTAAATTGCGCACGAAATGTTTCCAATGTGATACAGATAAAATAACAAAATCGGATCAGCCTGTCTGTTTCATTATTTAAATTATTAAAATCTGTAGGTACTAAAATTTTATGATACATTGTATGGTGATTTTTTATAAAGAATCTAAAGTTTTCGTGATTAATAGAGGTTTATTGATACGTACACGGAGACAATTATAATTTGGCAACTATGAAGATTTTTTAAAGTGAAAACTTTTGGATTTTTTCGTCCGTGTAGATCTTGTGCGTTTTTGCTTCAGAGCAAAATTCACTTGTAGGATACAGCTCATTGGCTTTGATTATGGCGTCTTTGGAAACCCGGCATCTCTGTCCCTGGCACGTGATCGAATTCGTCAGCTGAAGAACATTATCTTCGAAAATAAAATAAAACATATTTTGATGTGTCTGTGATGTAAATAGTTGTGTCGATAATTTTTCATGTCCCAGCTTATTTCGCTGTTTGGTTGGTCACGCAAACACATCGATGGAACGCCATAAATCCAAAGTTTTCTTAACCCTGCAGAGGTCGCCCCTTCAAAGTTACGTAAGTAATCGCGCGGATTACCATAATAATCCAATTTCAAACGAAAAAAAAACTGCAAAATATTAAATAATTTATCTTTATTTTGCTTTAAATTGAACGTACTAACCCTTTCTAAAGATATTCATTATAAAATTTGTCCCGAAATTCAATTTACAGCACCCAACTGGCAAACAATTGATAGAAGTTGCTGCTGAATTTTTCGATTACCAAACAGCGGATTACTATGGTAATCCGCGCGACCCCTCCAGGATTAAAAATGTGATGATATTAGTATATATGCCATTGTAATCCACGCTACCCCTCCAGGATTAAAAATGTAATGAAATTAGTATGTACGAGTATGCCATTGTAATCCGCGCTACCCCTCGAGGATTAAAAATGTAATGATATTAGTACATATATATATATATATATATATATATATATATATATATATATATATATATATATATACATATATATATATACATATATATATATATATATATATATATATACACATATATATATATATACATATATATATATATATATATATATATATATATATATATATACATACATATATATATATATATATATATATATATATATATATATATATATATATATATATATATATATATATATATACATAAATATATATTCTGTTCAGTTTTGAATGATAAAATAAATTTTTTTTAAAACCTCTAGAAATCAGCGAACCTTCTTCATCTAGATAATAGTATATTTGCTCTACAAAAAAGTATTTCGTGCATAATCAGTATATTCATGCATCCTATTCGTCCTTGTCGTTTTACTTTTTCTAATTTGGCAGCTTTAAAATGAATACGGTACTGATGTGTCTTAATTTTAAATTAGGCATAAATTAGCTGCAGAAGGAGACTCGCATAGCATGAGACATGCAACTGAAAGTATTCCTGATAAAATTACGGGCATCACCAATATTAACCAAGAAAATATTCTTGATGAAACTATCACAATTGAAGGTCGAAGAATTGTGGATTTTCAGTACGTTTTTGGAAAAAATGAAAGAAATATCTAACCATTCTGCTCGCTTTGGATGTTCCTTATCATATTTGCATATAATATGTGAGGTAAAAAATGGTTTAAAATCGAATTTTAAACTAAAATGTGAACTGTGTTGCTCATACTTTGACCTGAATTCCACGGATTCAAAAAGCAACAGTGATATGGATATCAATTCGTCGGCAGTGGCAGCAGTACAGTCCTTAGGAACTGGTTATAATTGCCTAGATGAATTGTTTTCATCATGAGAAATTCCTTTCATGGGTGAAAGAACATACAGCAAAATTCAAACCACAGTTTGCAACTGGTTGGATATAGTCTCCGAAAAATCAATGATCATTGCTGCAAAGGAGGAAGCAAATCACGCAATAGCTGAAGGAAGTGTCTATGAAAATGGAACCCCGTTAATAACCGCAGTAGCTGATGGATGCTGGTCGAAGAGATCTTACGGATTAAATTATTCGGCCCTTTCTGGCGTAGCGGCTATCATTGGCCTTTTTTCTTAAAAAGTACTTTTTATGCCAACAAAAAATAAATACTGCTTGATATGCAAAAGAGCAGAAAACAAATGCATAAATCCTCCTGATCACATTTGCTACAAAAACCATAATGGCAGTTCTACAAGCATGGAATCCAACATTCTTTTGGAAGGCTTTAAGACGTCAGTGCAGGAACGTTGGTTAATATATTCCCAAATGATTGCTGATGGAGATTCATCAACATATAATAAAATTTTACAAGCTCGGCCATATCAAAATATAACTGTGGAAAAAATCGAGTGTAAAAATCACTTGCTGCGAAACTACTGTAGGACGATTAAATTTGTTTCGTACAATACACTATTTCCATTAAATCTCAGACGAATAGTGAGCAACAACTTGGGTCGCCTTAGATTAGCGGTGAACGCAGTAATTAGGCACTGTAAGAGCGAAAGCTGCGATATTACAGAGTAAATTCAAAATTTAAACACCGACATAATAAATAGTCCGTATCATGTATTTGGTGAACATCGTAAATGTAGGTTTTATTTTTGCAAGCAAAGGACAAACGAGCAAAACTATGTTCCAGACCTTGAAGAGTACGAATTATGGGCACATATTCTAAAGACTGTTTTTAATTTGGCACAACAATCAAGAAGCCTTATCCACGATGTTCAAAGCAATATCGTTGAGTCGTTTAATAGTGTTGTTGCAAAAGCTGTTGGGGAAAGCGAATTAATTATTCTCTAAGACGTGGTTATCAAAGCCGTTGCAGTGCTGCACTATTATCATTCAACACCAAGTGCACGCATTCTACATTGCGAAGAGAAATTTTCGGCAAAAACCCATCCTACAGAACAGGCCTAACGGAACATCGTATGATGAAACAAAATGCTCAGCATCCTAGGAAAGGAAGCGTTCTCAAACCCCTGGGGGGGGGGGGCTAGTAATGGATGATTGTGAATATGGTGATGCCTGCGAATAACCAGATATGGAGCAAGATATATTCATGACTGCGAGATCTGAGTTCTTGAGGACTTTAGACATAAATGTTCTAAGCCGAGGGAGCATCGAAAATAACACGATTTTGCAAATAAATTCGAGTAAGTGGTTCGAGTTGAGACGATCTCTCTTGACAGCCTCTAATTTTGGAGAATATGCAAAAGGAAAAACAATATTAGCTGTGTGAATTTGGTAAAATCTTTGCTGTACCCAAAATTTTTCAGTACTGTTGCTGTAAAATATGGAATCGAAAATGAAGGCACAGCTTTGCAAACTGTTTCGAATATTATTTCTAAAGACATCACCAAAACTGGACTTTGTATTGATACATGTCACAATTTTCTAGGTGCATCTCCTGATGGTACAACTAGCGACAGTATTGTTGAAATCAAATGCCTATATTCTGCCCGCGGTATGCATGTATCAGATGCTGTTCAAGCAAAAAAAATTAAATTTTGGAAATTCTTTAATAATGAGCTCGTAGTAAATACAACTTCCGACTGGTATTATCAAATTCAAGGGCAGCTACATGCAACGAAAATTGATTTATGTGTTTTGGGAGTTTGGACTGGAGATGAGATTCCTATGAAAATTGAGTTTGTCGAAAGGGACGATTCATTTTTCAGATTGCGAATGGAGCAACAGCTGTCAAAATTTTACTTTGATTCTGTCTTACCGGACTTGATTGATCCAAGATATACAAGAGTAATGCAAATCAGGGATCCTAATTATATATCAGCAGCAATAAACGAAAGGCACGCAAAGCGAAAAAAATAAAATCTTATTCTCAGCAGCAAATATATCAGTTATTGAATAAATGGATGATATGATGTATGTCATATCTCCCTAACATTTTATAAACTAACTTAAAGCGTATTACAACATGTGAATTATTTAAATTTAATGGCCTTAAGGTCACGCTAAAATTTCTAAGATATTTGTTGCCCATGTTCTCATGAAAGCCTACCTCAATAATTTTCCTTATCAGATTTATTGCTCAAGGATGTACAAACGCAAGGGAGAGACACAAATTTTTCACATATTTTGACCTCCACTGCACTTCCCCATGGTGTTGCCGCATGTTTTGAACCTGATTTGAAAAGTTTAAATCAAGAACTTTTAGCTAATTATTACAAAAAATTAAATTAAGACGAGACCTTTTTTAACTACCTACTTAAAAAAATTGATGTTCCTAGCTTCTATAGTTTCCGAGAAAACTTGCAGTGACAGACGGACAGATGGACACCATTTTCAGCTGGGTTTTGTCAAATTATTTTTCAAAACTTAAACAAGAGTAATAAAATAACTGACCCTCTAAACAAAATAATATCTGACAAAACGAAGTTTGATTTTACGGATAGTCTTGAATTGTCTACCTTGCTTCGTTAAAATTCAAATTAAATGATAGAAATATTTTTACTTCCAAGCTAACAGAAACGTAAAATGATATTTTTTATCAAGTTTCTAATATTTTACAGCTTAAATTTGTTCACATAAATATATAAATTCAAAAAATTTATTCAAGTCAAGTCAAGTCAAAAGCGCTTTATTTAATA
Source organism: Odontomyia ornata (assembly GCA_963969285.1). Taxonomy (NCBI): domain Eukaryota; kingdom Metazoa; phylum Arthropoda; class Insecta; order Diptera; family Stratiomyidae; genus Odontomyia; species Odontomyia ornata. Next base: position 233,468,010 of record OZ017741.1, on the reverse strand, counting down.
CCAATCGTTATAAATTTTTAAAAGAACATAAAGCAAATTCCAAAAAAATAAAACTATAAAAAACTTAATGGCCCGAATGGCTCTCTAAATTTATACGTTATCAGTTAAACACATTTAATGAAAAAAAATACACTAGCAAATTTAAATTAATTAAGATTATTAGATATTTTTTGATTCAATTGGAAAAAGGAGAAAAAACCAATCAGCATTATTCAGAAATTACTTATATTACTTACACAACAATGAACTTATATCCTATACCTAATATGTTACACCCTAATTCTAAATAAGTTCAATGAAAAAAAAAACGCTACCTTATATTAAAACTTATACCTAATTTATAATACAAATAAACAACAACACTAAATGTAGCAATAATGAGATGAATCTAAAAAACTAAGTAACGAGAAGAAGCACAAAAACAGAAAATAAACACGAATAATTTAGACATTGTCATTCAGCCACCAATACCTAGATTGCTCCATTTCAGCTCGACCAGCCTCAACGAATCTAGCAAATGAGTATCTCCATTTGAATTGTTGGTCTCGTGAACTCAGATTCGGAGGATATTTTATCTTCTTATCGGTGGCCCGTCTTTATATGTGATATATGATTGGGACGCCGTCAAAATCAAAAACATATCGAATCATGTCCAAATACACGAATGCTTCTGGAGGAACGAAGCCAGTAGTGAGGCAAGTCACAATATACCCGTCTGTAGGATGGAACGGCTGTGAAATCCAAGGGTTTTCACTCATAGTTACAGATCTTGCGATATGATTCCGAAGAAGTTTCAATATGAAGATATCGACTCTTGTCACTTGAGCGGTTTGATAAATTTTTCTATTCGATATATAGTGCTTTCAATCTGTCTCAGGCTTTCTGTACAAACCAGTATATGCACGAAGACATTTCCTTTCGAAAACTCTTAATCTTTCCATTGTACTAGCACTCTGGTTGTACCAGATCTGGCATCCGTATGTCAAAACTGGCCTAACCAGGGTCTTGTAACAAATAACTTTGACTTTTTGATCAATGTATCTGGAATGAAAGAGTCGCCGAAGAGACATGACTACTTTTAGTGCTTTACTGAGCATGATTTTGACATGTTCAGTATAGTACAGATACTGATCGAGATGAACACCGAGGTATCGAACACAGGATTTATGTGGAACCCGTTCTGAACTACCCTCACCAGCCATAATGTGGAAATCCTTCCAATTACGTTTCAGGTCTTGACTGGCCCCCTGCAGCGTTGTCCGAAACAAAATTGTTTCACACTTCTGCGCATTGATTTTCATTCGGCAATTGTCGGTGTGGAGCTGCACATCATTAAACATTTTTTGAAGATTGCTCTGAACTATTGTAGCTTTTCGGTCTGCCGTATAGATGATCAGATCATCAGCAAACGCTACCAATGATCGCGTTGGCGAGACATTAAAATCAAAGCTGTTCAATAGCTTGCGAATGAATATTGAGAAAAGCAGGGGCGCAGTAACTGTTCCCTGCTGTAGACCATTCAAGACCTTGAACTCGCGCATTGTTGTCAGATTTCCATCAGTTACAACAAATGATTTCCCGTATGGCATATTACACATCATAGCGACAAGGTGTCTGGGGAACCTGTCCTGAAGAAATTTGAAAACAAGTCCATCTAATCACACCGTATCGAAGGCTTTCTCCATATCAATGAGACATGCTCCAACACATTCTTGGTTGTTTAGTTTCCAACAGATGTCTGAGGTTACTTTCGTTATTGCATGTATGGTCGAATGCCTGGCACGAAAACCAAATTGGCAGTTCGGCATCAACTCATATTCTCAATGCGGGCGTTTAATGCTCTGTTGAGTATCATTTCAAACACCTTGCTGATGTTAGGCAGTAAGCTGATTGGGTGATAGCTTTTATGGCATGAAGATTCTTTTCCTTTCTTCAAGATCGGAAATACCTTAGCCTTTATCCATTCATTTGGGAAATATGAATTGTTCAACATGTTGTTGAACAATATGAAATAATTCCTAATAGCAACCTCAGGCAAATGTCGGAGAACTATATTTGGAATACCGTCAGTACCACATGATTTTTTGTTGTTTATTCTGCGAAATATGAAACACAAGTCTTCATAGCTGACAAAATAATCAATAAGATTCAAGGTCGGTATGAGGTCAGATGTTAATGTTTCATTGAAATGAAGAATTGATTCACCGTTCAAGCTTGATTTGAAGTCGGAAACTTTTGCTTCAATGACCTCCGAAAATATTTCATTCCTTCTCTCTTGGTTTGGCAGATGAACCAATTCAAAATGTGTTCCAATCAGGGCAAGTTTCTGCAATCCATCACATATAATCCTGTTTCCATTTCTATCCGGAGTCGTACTATCAATTTTGATACCAGCCCTATCGAGAAGATTTATCTCATCACTAGCGACTGCAAGATTCGATACCTCCACTCGAGACTTCTTGCGGAATAAGCTATTCACTTTCGCGAAAACGCCATCTGGGTCCTGTGGGCTAATACCCCTCAGTTTTTCCGCCGATTGATTGCTGACCTCACTCCTGAAGTATGAACGGATTAATTTCCGGACATTCTTCAGGTGTAATTTCAACAAATCCAACGAGGGATGGTTGTAGTCCCGAAATCGTCGATAAATATTGTTGACGCGTGTGAGAAGAAGGCTTTTCAATCTTTTCAACCTTGCGATGGTTGGTGTTTCATATCCTTCCATATTGTTTCGATGTTTAATCTTGGGAACAACTTTCTCAATCGTTTCTAACGTCGGCTTCTCTAACTTCGACAAATAGAGATCTATTTCATCGTCAGTTAGATTTCTGTTATTAGGAACCATTGAGCAAGCGTTGCCATCATCAGAAGGAGGACATTGCTTCTGGTACACCCAATTAAATTTCTTTTGAAACTTTCCCTAGTCTGTTTTTTTGAAATTCAACCGATGGTTTTCATGTTGAACTGGAATGAGGAAGAAATCATCCCTTTGATGATTGATTTCCATTACGATTGCGTTATGGTTGCTATCGTAGGGAAGCACCTGCAGTTTCCGTTGAGGACTATTAAAGCTGAATTCAAGTCTTGCGTCCGCAATGCAGAGGTCTAAATATGAATTTGTCCTAGGGTATGTTGGAAACTCCGACCCATATAGGTTGCACCTGTATTCAATTTGGTTCTCTGTTATCCATGATTTCAGGAATACACCTCTTGGATTATTGACGTTGTTTAGCCATGATGTATGCTTGGTGGTCAGGTCACCGGCAAAAATATAATATCTATGCAGCCTGTTCAATTCAAGTATTTCAAACAAGGAATTGAGTTCCTCCTTGAACTTGAGAACATTTTGACCAGTTGCATAGGCAGAGATAACGAAGAGGTTATCCCCACCTGGCAGTGAAATTTTGATGACGGACACTTCAAGAAATTCAAAGTTTTTGAATTCGACTTTTTCAATATTTCGGAAACAATAGGGTCTTCGAACCAATATCCCAGTGCCACCTCCCCCATCACCTATTACCCTATCATTTCTTATGAGTGCAAAATCTTTGAATTCCATGGAATGCCATGAATTGAGGTGGGTTTCAGTGAGAAGTATGATGTCAGGCTTTTGCTTAACAATAAATTCAAGGAGATAATCACGTCGATGTATGGCAACGATAGAGTTGATGTTGATCGATATGAGGCGAAGCCTATCCATGGGAATATGACTGGATGACAAGTTATTATTAGGCATTTGAAAGACCTGAACGCTGAAAAGCACCGTTGATTTTTGAATCTTGTTTGTCGATTCCCTCCGATAAAGAATTAATTTGCTGGTAAATTTTGAGAAGCAGCTCATTATTGCCACTTACATTATCTACATTATTTCCAGCATTTTCTGCTGGTCCCTTTAGCGGTGAGTGCAAATGATACTCAGGGCTTGACGAAGTTGGAAGGTATGATATTACGGTGTACTTGTGTTTGCTTTGGAGAAAATTTAACTTTTGCATCTTGATATCGGGAGCATCCTCGATATGATGCTGGGTGACCAAAAACACCACAGTTAACGCAGTATAATTTTTCTTTAGGCTCCGTCTGAGCCAATTCGCACTCACCGGGAGCATGAACGTCTTTGCATTTAACGCAACGATAGTGCATGGCACAATTGGCAGCCGAATGTCCAAATCTTTGACACCGGTAACACTGGTTGACTGTTCCCTTTGATTTTGTGGCTGCGTCTCCTGAGGCTTCATCCCTTTCTTGAAGAGATCCTTGAGAGACAGTATCTCTTGCCTTAGTTCATCATTTTCTTTCTGCAATTTGGCTATTTGTTGATTGTCCGCTATTATTTGCAGCTTGCACCCTCTATCTGCGGAATTTTCTTCGTTATGTTTTCTTTTAGCGATTATCGCCAGTTTCGTATTCGTCGTTTCCCCAGGTTGCCCCAACGGTGGGAAGCCGTCGGGCTCCTCCACACCAGCGGCGAAGTTTTCTTTAGTAATTTGTTTTTCGTTACCAATCGAAGTAAAAATATTCGATAGAAATTTCCTGAGTCGATTACTTCGATAATACAAGATTTTTTCCGATAAAAATTAACTTCGGAGTAACGTTTTTAAAAAATTAATTTAAAAAAAAAAATTTATTCTTCACCAACTATTATGCAAACCTAACAATAAACCTTTTTCATAGTCTGAACTTTTTGACTAATCTCCAACATCACACAAATAAACAAAACTAAACTCATAAATTCCATTAATAGATTCAGTAAAATTCATGCTGCCAGTGATATTTTCCTTGTCGTTTCTTTCTTTCCATTTTTTGTTGGCATCAGTTTGGGCAATCTATCACTCAAACGATTTTTCCCGACCTTGTGCGAATGTGCATATCGGTTTGAGGGGAAAATCCATGCATACAAAATCAGTTCAAAGCAAACTAGGAAGGATTTTGAATTTTCCAACCGAGCATACGGCGTCTTTCACATTGTTTGACATTCAAAGTGGCGGACAATAAAATGATTATTTCCGGCTGGAGGGCCGGGGGTATCAACGGGACTTTTTTTTAAACCCATCGAGAAAAATTTATGGAAATGTGCCTTTACAAATAATTTCTAAAGTAAATTATTACAATTTTTTCTTACAAATGAATACTCTTTTTTCGTAAAAATCCTAATATTTTATTTTGGAATACCGAATTCAGTGAATTTTTTTTGTATATCAATTTACCCAAGCCACGTTTATTTTACTATTTTTTGCAAGAAAAATCACATCAGTATGATTTATATCTATTCTTATCTTTTGTAAAATTTTAGGTGAATTTTTTTAAATTTTATTAGCCATTATTTACTTCCCGTTAATTTTGATGCATTAATTGTGCAATGTGGTTATGCAAATTATACCGAAATACAATATTTGCTACGGTTAGTAAGTCTTTTTTAAACACCTTACTAGATTCGGTGCCTGTCTGTCGGTTGGCATGTTTGTCTGTCCGTCTGGAAGCTTGAGAGAAACTTCGGTGGAACTAATTAAAATAGATTTATTAAATTTATGAAAAGCTTGTCTGGTGGTTTACTGCAAGTTTTATTAGATACGGATGAATGCTTATTCTACAGCGAAATTGATCCTGAAACTATTTTTTGCTTTTGAGATTGAGTCGAGTATCAAATAAAGCTTATTTACGAAATTGAAGTATTTTTAATATTTTTATGAATGGCTTAGGAAAAATGAAGCCATATTATAGACTGAGTAAAAACCAGGTCAAGTAAGAGTATACTCCTGCTTACCAGGTTCGCTTGGTCAAATAAACGTCACGTCCTTAACCTTGAATGTTTGGAAAATATTTGCTCATATCATAGAATAAGATAAGCTTGAACAATTGTGAGGTATAAAGTGAGTCTTAATTTGGTAAATCTCGGTATTGTGCACATGGTCCGGCGTGTTAGAGGACCGTAAAATTCAAGGTTGGCACTTCAATTATTGTCGGTGGCATAATGCTTTCGTTTGTGGTAGTTGAATCAGATATATTACTTTAAACTTTGATTAGAAATTTTCTGTTGCTTTTAGATTTTACTTACGTGCATTTCAGTTGCATACAGTTATGTTTGCCCTCTGGGAGAAGGCACAAATAGTAAAGTTATATGTGTTTCCAAAACTCAGTTTGTGTTGCCGTTTCAAGGTGAGTAACCATAAGAATATTTAAAAGTACAGTGTTTCTTCAAAATGTCTCTTTGTAACTATTTCTTTTTCTGAGTGAGTTTTAGCAGCTTTAATTTAAATAAGATCCAGTTTTGGCTTGTTTCTCAATCATAATAAAAGCCAGAATTAGCTGCCTCTAATCATCCTGATCCTTAGGACTTATTCAAAAATTACTAACACTAAACAGTGACGGTCTTTTCTTAGTTTATCCATTAAACTTTCCTAATTTTTTCGTAGAAAGTCGAATTTCATCCTTAAAGTGTGGTTCATTCATTTTGATCCGTCAAGTTTTACGTAAATTAGTAGTTGTAGCTAGACTATCATAAATTTTGCCTTACTACAATAATTTCATAAAGAATATTTTGTTCTCCACTTCACTAAACTGAACATTTTCTGACGTTTTTCGGAATAAAACAGTTTCGCGGATTTTATAGAGAATTTGTTGGACTTTAGCCTAGATTTAGATAAACAAGTGCTTGACTTTCACGTACCTGTTTTTTCAAAGTGGTTACCTTATTACGCAAATTTATTTACTTTTCAAAGTTTGGCTTTTGTTTCTTGTTGCTGGGAGCAAATGGCTGGCTCTGGGTTCAATATTCTTAGATATCCTAACTTTCAGATATGATTTGACTGACATACAACTCAAGATAGCTCTGATCAGAAAATGTAGTTTCTTTTGAGGCTCTCTTGTCTAGAATTACCTGTGCTGTCTTTTGTGCGTTCAGAGTAATGTGATATCACACACTGTGGTTTGCATGACATTACAACTAATAAATATCAGGTCAAGTCCTACGAACTCATCTCAATCTACTAGTTTCCTATGCATTCTGCTGTGTAATGGTAAAACCATATGTAGTGAATTATAAGTTTAATTGGTGATCGAAAATTTCCGTTATCAAAAAAAAAATAATCGGTCTTTCCATTCTGTCCCTCTTCCCAAGTATGGACACCAATGGCACAATCCTTCTATAGCGTTTCAGGGACTACTCTCTTGCGGCACCATGAGAATCAGGGTTCAGAAGTGCTCCCTCATCCGGAAGTTTTTACAAGTTACAACTTGTCAGCCCAGGGTTGAATTCTGACCCACAAGCAGCGCGTGTCTTGTCATGGATAGTCATGGATTAGCTAATCAGCCAATCACATGAAATCAAGATCCATGTACTGTAAGATACTCAGGCACCGCTGGTTTGGGGAGCGGATCAGAATCCTCCGCAAAATGGATGTTGAGATGATAACTTCCGAACACAAATAGGGACTCTAATATCATTTGGCCTTACTTGTCATACAATGGTGGTAAACCAACAAAGTATAATTCAAAAGCAGGACCAAACGATATTGATGTCCAAAGACAACACACGTCCGGAAGTTATTAAAGTTGCTGGGGCACGATTAGTGCAAAAACCCTTGGGAGTTACCTACCCGCCAATAATCTTGACACCTTGTGGGGACACCTAGAGACGATGGACTGTCTCGTGCTCACGACTGATGATACAGCCGGGCATTTCGGGGCCCCACGTTGGGCGCCATTTGTAGTGAATTAGGTAAAGTTCAAATGTCCGTAAGAGACTGCAGCGATGTTCTGCTGCCTCGGCAGAAGAAGATGGATACATCTGCCGAGAATGCCCTTGTCTGGGGACGCGTGAATGCGCTGGCAGGCTAGCATTGCGGTGTCGTGGGGCGGGTTGAGTGGCCCAAGCAGAGTGCCAATGTACGAGAACTGAGTTGAATGACTACAGACCCTATATAAAGGTGAGCTGAATGAATGGGGGGACGATCATTCATTCGACCGCGATAAGAACTGCGATTGTGTGTGGGAAGCGATATTATTCGAGTAGTAGAAAAGTGATTTTCGTAATAGTGAAGTGATTTAGAAGACATTGCGATAAGAAATTTATGGACAAGTGTTAGATTTTTCATGGTGAAAATTAAAATTAGTGAAAGTGTTAAATTGATCATTGTGCCCTTTTGTAATTAAATAAACTCTTTTAACTCAAATTAAAAGACATTGCGTTTTCACTTTCCCGGAACATTAAAATTATTGGTCGCGAACCGAAAACACGCGACAGTGGTGTCATGAAGTAAGAAAGAAAATTTTGGAAGTGAAAACGATTAAACATTTTTGAAGTGCACAATAGTGAGAATTAACGTGGAAACTGGTGGCAAAATAGCCGAAACAATAAAAATGCCAGGAAATTTACATCTAAAAATTAATCAATTGAGCATATCGGAGCTCAAAGAGGAGTTGAAACAACGAAATCTGGCCACACAAGGTACAAAGGCCATACTGATTGCACGCTTGCGTGATGCGATCGAGCCGGAAGGCGTGAATTTGGCTTCGGGTGAGCTCTCAGATGCAGAAAAAGGCGCAGAAGGTGGCGAAGTAGAAACACCAAAATCAAAGGAGCCAGAAAATGCGCTGATGCAAATGTTAATGCTGATGTCATCCAGTTTAACTGCGAAGCTAGATGAACAATCAGCGAAGCTCAATGAACAGTCGTCCAATTTAACTACAAAGCTAGATGAACAATCAGCGAAGCTCAATGAACAGTCGTCCAATTTAACTGCGAAGCTAAATGAACAATCAGCGAAGCTGGATCAACAAGCGATCGAAATCAAGGCAGATTTTCAAAAACAGTCCACCGAAATAAAGGCTGAGCTCGGCAGCCTGAACAAACAAATTAAAGGCGTCGAGGAAAAGGTTTACCAGGTCGAGGAAAAGTCAGCCAGGTCGAAGAGAGAATGAACCATGAGATGGAACACGTGAGAAAAGAATTGGAAGCAGCGAAGGCAGTAGTAACCACTTCACCAGCCCTGCTTATAACCGCAGCGCAAAGCACATCCAGAAATGTGCAAGCACCAATATTCGATGGGCAAACGGTCTGGAGTATTTACAAGACCCAGTTTAAAGCTGCCACAAGGGCAAATCACTGGAATGAGCAGGAACGAGCAACTGCATTAATTCTTGCTCTAAGAGGCCCAGCTGCCGAGCTTTTGCAGACGATCCCCGATGAATTGCACTCAAACCCGAATGCTATAATGAATGCGCTCGACATGCGTTATGGAGACGATCATCTAAAGCAGATTTATCGGTCACAGCTAAGGCATCGGATGCAGAAGTCTGGTGAAACCCTACAGCAGCTAGCCCAAGACATTGAGCGACTAGCACTTTTGGCTTACCCAGCCTACGACCCAGAACATCGAGATGACGCAGCAACAGAAGCATTCATCAGCGCACTAAAGGACCCGGAATTGCAACAAGCCGTGCGTTTAGCTCAAAAGCAAACGGTTAAGGACGCATTGGCTTACAGTCTGAACTTTGAGGCAGCGAAAAATGTGACTCGTACCACTGCCCGGGTTCGTGGGGTAGTGACAGACGAGTGCAGGTATGAGCGCGTGGAAATTGAGCGAGACCCACATGTAAATGGTGCGCCTAGATGCTGGAATTGCGGAGAGAAGGGGCACCTGCAAAGAGACTGCAAGAAGCGAAGAAAACCGAGTCAGGGGCCCAGAATGGAAGCCCTTTAAACAGTGGGGTCGGGAAACATGTAAGAGCCAACTTCGTGGAGCAGAGGTTGGCTAGGAGGCTCGACGTCCCCAGCACCACCATCACCATATCAAGACTACATCGTGGAGAAGCGGACTTATGCCTTCCGGGTCAAGTTGACGGAGAACACTGCACCATAACAATCGACACTGGTGCAACCCGATCGATTATCCGACCAGACCTAGTTAGACAGCAACAACTTCACAAGGGCAGAATTTTCTCACTACGGACAGCTACGGGAGAAACTGCACCTGTTCATGGAGAGGTCAACCTCCAGATACAGTTGGGAGACCTTGTGTTCCGACACAATTTTCTGGTTGCGAATATTATGGATGACTGCATTCTCGGAATGGATTTTCTGCAACCACATGGAATCACGTTGGATTTGGGCAAACGTGTATTGAAATGGCAGAATGTCGAAGTACTGATGGAGGATCCCAGCGTCCAAATTCCGAAGATGAATGTAGTGGTATGTACTGACACTGATGTACCAAATTCTTCCGAAAGCATTGTATGGGCCAAGCTTGATGGTGATTCTGGAGACCACCGATCTTATCTGATAGAGCCAACAAAGATGTCCGCATTGCGCAGTTTGATTGTAGGACGAAGCCTTGTAAGATCTTTAAGGAACGGATATGTGCCGGTTAGAGTCCTTAACACCGCAGACTCAACCACGAGCATCAAAGCGGGAGAAATCATCGGCAGCTGCCAGCCTGTTTCCACCATCACCTCTTGGGAAGCTACACACGACCATCATTTGAAAAGTGGCAAGACACAAACAAAGCCCGGGAATCCACGTCTGCAATATTGAAGCAGGTCAAATTGCCAGTGCAGCTATTCAAACGAGCCTCTGATCTGGTCACCAAGTACAGTGACATCTTCTCAACAAGCCCGGATCACCAAGGCCGAACGAGTCTGGTAACTCACGTCATAGATACACAGGGAGCCATGCCGATTCGACAAGCACCCAGACGCCTCCCTATAGCCAAACAAGGAGAAGTGAGCGCGCTGATCTCGGACATGGAAAAACAAGGCGTTATTGAACCTTCTGTCAGTCCATGGGCTGCGCCTGTAGTTCTAGTAAAGAAAAAGGATGGCAGCACTCGTTTTTGTGTCGACTATAGGCAGCTGAGCGACGTCACTAAGAAAGATAGTTACCCGCTCCCACGCATCGATGACATCATGGACACTTTAGCCGACGCAAAATGGTTTTCTACACTCGATCTCAAGAGTGGCTACTGGCAGGTAGAAATCGACAAGAAGGACCGAGAGAAGACCGCATTTTCAGTTGGGACTTGATTGTGGCAGTTTGTGATGATGCCATTTGGGCTTTGCAATGCTCCAGCCACTTTCGAACGCTTGATGGAATACGTGCTACGTGGTCTAACCTGGAAAACCTGTTTGGTGTACCTAGATGACATCATCGTCATCGGGAGAACGTTCGAAGAGCATGTGCGGAACTAAGAAGAGGTTTTCTCCCGACTGCGACTGGCAAATTTGAAACTTAGTCCCGACAAGTGCACCCTTTTCGCAGCTGTAGTAAAATACCTGGGACATGTCGTATCAGCAGAAGGGGTCAAAACAGACCCTGAGAAAATTGAAGCCATGAAAAGCTGGCCAACACCAAAGAACAAGCACCAACTACGAAGTTTCCTGGGTCTGGCAACCTTCTATCGAAGATTCGTCAAAGAAGTTGCCAAAATAGCTAAGTGACTCCATCAGCTAACCGAGAAAAATCGTCCGTATGTCTGGAATGAACAATGCCAGACAGCCTTTGAGACCCTGAATGAAAAGCTATGTGAATCACCCGTGCTGGCGTATCCGAAACCCGGAAAAATGTTTGTAGTTGACACCGATGCAAGCAACGGCGGTATTAGAGCTGTACTCTCCCAGCAGATCAATGGCGAAGAAAGAGTCCTCTCGTATTACAGTCGAGTTCTCTCAAAAAGTGAGAGGAACTACTGCGTGACCAGGAAGGCGCTATTGGCTATAATAGAGGCCACCAAGCAGTTCCACAAGTATCTATATGGCCAGAAATTTGTTCTTCGAACGGAACATGCATCACTGAGATGGTTGTTCAACTTCAAAAACCCCGAGGGACAAGTTGCGAGATAGATTGAAAGATTGCAGTCATACGACTACGAAATTGTTCATCGGAAGGGCGGAGTTCATGGAAATGCTGACGCCCTATCCCGCCATCCATGTCCAGCTAACTGCAAGCATTGCCGACGGATTGAGGAAAAGGAACCGCTCGTTGATCTGCGATTGATAACGGTGGAATTCGATGAAGGTTGGTCATCGGAGGAGATTCGAAACGCCCAGTTAGCCGATGAAGACATCGAATCATTGCTCGTATGGAAGGAGACGACTGGGCGACCTGAGTGGAAAGACGTTTCAATGCATGGCGCAACCCTGAAAAGCTATTGGGCACAATGGAACTCCCTTCAGGTGGAGGGTGGCGTACTCAAGCGGAAATGGGAAACGGCGGATGGCAGCCCCTATAGGATGCAAACTATACTACCCGAAAGCCGAATCCACGATGTGATTAAGGAAATGCATGAAGGATCCTCGGGAGGCCACCTTAGTGTTAATAAGACCTTAGCGAAATTGCGGGAAAGGTTCTACTGGCTCCACGCTCGAGAAGACGTAGAGGACTGGTGTCGCAGATGCTCAATTTGCGCTTCCGTCAAAGGCCCAAAGCGACGACTGAGAGGACAAATGCAAACCTATAACGTAGGCGTGCCATTCGAAAGGATTGCTGTTGACATCGCAGGACCCTTTCCTGAATCCGATTCGAGAAATCGATATACGTTGGTTGTAGCCGATTATTTCAGCAAGTGGCCCGAGGTCTACCCCATTCCCAACCAGGAAGCAACTACTGTAGCCGAACAGCTAGTGTTAAATTGGGTCAGTAGGTACGGCGTACCTTGCGAATTACATTCAGATCAAGACCGAAACTTTGAGTCACTAGTTTTTGGCGAAATGTGTGAACTACTGGGAATACGGAAAATGAGGACAACACCGCTGCCTCCCCAATCCGATGGAATGGTCAAACGGTTCAACGGCACGCTCAATAAACATCCGGCCAAGATGGTTGACGGGAACCAAAGGGACTGGGACCGACATATCCCACTATTTTTGATGGCGTACAGAGCTGCCGAACACGCATCGACGCCAAGCCCCAGCAAAAGTCATTTTTGGAAAGACTATTCGTCTGCCAGCCGATATAAAGTTCGGAACACCGCCTGAGAAACCCCAAACGATCTCGGAGTACGCAAATGATCTAAGGCAACGGTTGAACCAGATATATCGGACAGTGTGAAATCACCTCGAATCGGCTACTGACCACATGAAGACCAGGTATGATCTCAAGGCAAACTCTACTGGCTTCCAGCAAGATGACTTGGTATGGCTATATAACCCGCAACGGCGAAAGGGTAGGTCTCCAAAGTTGCAACATAATTGGGAGGGACCATACCGAGTTGCAAAGCGAATCAACGACGTCATATATCGAATACAGGAACATCGTAAGCCGAGAGCCAAAATGAAAATCGTGCACCTGGACCGTCTTGCCCCATATTACATCCAGGGAGAATAGACTACAACTGGCGACACATCTTTTCGGGGCGAAAAGAACTGAGGTGGGGGCAGTGTTACATGTACAAATAATTCTGCGAGCTACTGTCGCAATTGTTTTCACAACAATGAAGAACACGAATTTACTCGAAACCACGAGAACCCAACAAGCATGAACAACATCTGAAAGTGAGTCACTGCTCCATTCATTTGCAGTCGCTCGAATGTTCCCGCGAATTCGCCAATGTACGAGAACTGGGTTGAATGACTACAGACCCTATATAAAGGTGAGCTGAATGAATGGGGGGACGATCATTCATTCGACCGCGATAAGAACTGCGATTGTGTGTGGGAAGCGATATTATTCGAGTAGTAGAAAAGTGATTTTCGTAATAGTGAAGTGATTTAGAAGACATTGCGATAAGAAATTTTTGGACAAGTGTTAGATTTGTCATAGTGAAAATTAAAATTAGTGAAAGTGTTAAATTGATCATTGTGCCCTTTTGTAATTGAATAAACTCTTTTAACTCAAATTAAAAGACATTGCGTTTTCGCTTTCCCGGAACATTAAAATTATTGGCCGCGAACCGAAAACACGCGACATTATTAATCTCAGAAGCGTCTAGCAGATTGGAATTAACTATTCTACTCTTAGCAAGCTGGCAAGCCAAAATTATTTCGTGAATTTGGGTTCTGAAGATTATCATCTTATTGAAAAGAGACTGCTCGAACTTATCATTGTTTAAGGTATTAAGTTCGACTATTATTCGGTTATAATTATCTGTTAGCTGGGTAGACACTTCAGTCATATAACGGTTTATCTTATACTGCTTATTACTATTGGCGATCATACTGTTTTGTGACTTGATGACATTATCCCAGTCTGTGGCGTCTGGGTTTCCTGCCATCGAGGCTGATGGAATCCAATTAATTGAACGTGGAACCCTTTCTTTATTACTGCCTCGCAATTGAACTAGCAATGATTCTATCTTGTCAAGCTGCTGGTGGAGCAGAGGTACGAGAATGCTGGACTTATTGATACGGTACTGCAGTACAGATCTCATATTAACCATAACCTCGTCAAATTTACCCAGGTCTATCGAATGAATTGTTTTGAAATCCCGATTCACAATTCTGCCAATTCCACGCCTTAAGGTAACCATTAGTTCGGTATATTCATAAGTATGTACCGAAGCCCGCGTCGACGCTAAGATTAATCTGAAATAAGAGGGATGTTTTTCAGATGCGATTTCTGAACCCAGTTGCTTGAATCAGTGGTAATAGCTACCTGGTTATCTTTAGCTACAACCATTTTCTTAAAAAGGGGTTGGTTTTTAGTTATAATCTTCTTATCCCTTATAAACACCACATCCCCTGCCTTGTCGGCAATGGGTTTCGATCTCCGCTTATTTTGAGACCTAATTTGGTTCTTTTGGTTGCGAAGGATTTTGTTTTTGAGATTGCTGCTTAATTTTGTTTTAAAGTCAACCATGCTCTGATACGATCTACTAAGGAATACATCTACTGGTTTTACCTTTGTCACCGCGTGAAATGTGTTGTTATATCTATCGACAGCTATGGCCACAATTTACTTCAGAGAAAGTTCAGTATATTCACTCTGAAGGCACCTCACTATTTCTATTAATGTCGAGTGAAGTTCCTCAATTGGGCCATTAATGTCACTTTTCTGAGGAGGGGTCAAATAAACTTCTACCCCCAATGCTTCCAGCAGGTTCATAACCACCACCCTCGTTGTTTATAAACCTTAGGTACAGTGAAATAATGCAAAACTTTAATAATTTTTTCTCGAACGTTAAGTGCTGATTTATTTTTTATTTGAAAAAATTTAGCAAATTTACTAAATTTATCAATACAGTTTATGTTTTTCTCACCATTTCTTTGTATAATATCCATATGCAATATCTCCGATCGATAATCTAGTACTGCTGTTTCTTGCAGCTTGGGTTTCGGCGGATGGCGATCATATTTATTCAGGTTACAAATGTCGCAAGCTCGCGTATACCTTTTTATTAACTTACTTATTTTAAGGAAATAATACTTCTCCGATATTTGATCCTTGTTTTCCCTACAACTCCTACGCACGACGGTGTACTTCTTCTTTAATACGAACCTGAGTAGGAAGAATCTTGTACTTCGAGAAACGCTCCATATAGACATCTTGAAGCAATTTTATAAATTTCTCGGAAATCTTAATGCCATTGATCACATTCGGGCTTAATGTTCCCTTTAAAACTCTGATCAACCTTTCCTTATCGATAGTTGCAAGACTTATGTAATGCCTATCGAAGCCGGGATGAGGCTGCTTATGAGCAATTAACTCGTTGGCTTCGGAAAATATAAGTTGTTTCCTGAGAACATTAATAGGTACCTCACAATATGGTATAAGTTCCGTACTATTCTCCATAGAACTATGCGCGGTCCCCGAAGATGAAATAACAGTATTCACTTCCAGCGGTAGTCTCGAAAGAGCATCTGCTACTAGGTTAGTACCGGGCCTGTAGATCAGTTCGTAGTTAAACTCCTCTATTCTCGCTTTCCATCGCTTGAGTTTTACGTTGTGATTGGTATTGCTAAGTGCAAAAGTTAGTGGCTGATAGTCCGTTAAGATTCTCACTTTCTTCGCACCATACAAATAAGCTCTCAACTTGTCCAAAGCTCACATGATGGCCAACAACTTCCGCTCATTTGTGGTATAGTTCTCCTCTGTCGTATTTAGGGATGTAGAAATATAAGCAATCGGTCGATCTCTGCCGGTGTCACCTTGCGATAGTACCGCTCCAGTTGCATACTTGGAAGCATCTGTGGTTAAGTTAAACGGTTTTTCGAAATGAGGGTACGCTAGCACCTCGGATGAAGTAAGAAGTTCCTTTAAATCGCCAAAAGCCTTTAATTCGATCATTCCCAGTGAAACTTCCTTTTTCTTTGACTAGTTAGCTTTAACCTACGCATTGTCGCCCCTAGTCAAGTTCATCAAGGGTTTTGCTATGCTCGCAAAGTCCTTGATAAATTTCCTGTAGTAAGATGCTAAGCCAAGGAACGCTTTCAAATCTTTTAAATTCGTAGGGGGTTTAACTTTAGTTATAGCGGCTATTTTCTTGGGATCTGGAAGAATTCCCTCCCTTGATATAATATATCCCAAATATTCTACCTGAATCTTCAAAAATGAGGATTTCTCCCGGTTTACCTTTAAGTTTGCGCGGTCAAGCTGGGAAAGTATAGGTTCTATGTTTTGTAAATGTTCGTCCTCTGTTTCCCTCAGGATGATAATGTCATCAATTTACACAAAACACAGCCGTCCAATAAAAGGTTTTAATACATCATCGATCATCTTTTGGAAAATGGCTGGCGCTTTTTTAGGGCCGAAAGGTAGCCTCATAAACTCAACTATCCCGTTTTTGGTAGTAAAAGCCATTTTCGGAATATCCGTTTCCAGCATTCTGATCTGATGAAAACCGGATGTCAGAACAAGGGTAGTAAAATATTGTGAGCGTCCAAAGCTGGCAAGCTGGCAATCTATAACTACCTTGTATTGCTTCTCACCTGTTGAATTCGCCTTCTTAGGGACGACCCAGATTGGAGAATTATAAGGACTCTTCGAAGGTCAAATGACCCCATCCTCCAGCATATTCCCTATCTGTTTATCAACTTCTGACCTCAAATTAACTGGGCAGCTATAAGATTTCGTGTAAATTGGATCCGATGTAGATGTAGAGTGTCGTCTCCAATAATACCATCAAATGATCATAAACCTGGCAGCACATAGAAACTAACTAAAGTGTTATTGCCAACACTTTTGAAGAACTTCCCCGACACGTTTTTTCCTATTGATATCCCGCTGAATTTTGAAAGTATTAGAAATTGATTTAGCGTTAGAAGCATGCTTAGATGCAATAAAATTTCTATTGACACGGGTGTCAATTAAAAATTTCATTATCTGACCATCGCGTGTAATATATTCTATGTCTGGAGCACTAGAGAGGCGTCCATCATAAAATTTAGATGAACCTCTTCTGGCTCATAACTACATTCTTCGTGTAAAACTCCGTCCGCACTCTCAAGATACTCCTGATAGTCGGAGTTATGAGGAAACTTCGAATTGGACTCGACCTGAGTTTCCAAGTTATAGAGATGCTGCGATTTCCTAGGTAGATTTGCTGACTCAGGTGAGCACTTCTGGTCTGGATAATATGATGGCCGATTCATGTAATCAACCTGCCCAGTTTGACTAGATTTATCAATATCCGTTGGGGTTGGTGGTTTGGGCTGAGTCGGCCTAGGTGGCGGCCTGTTGAAGTTTAATAGTGCCCTATTTTGAAATTGGTACATTTGGTTCCTTTCCGCCAAACTCAACTGTTGATGGGATACAAATGCCTTTGGCTTACTGTGCTCGAAGCGAGAGCTGAAAAATTAGTTAACAGGAGTGGGAATAGTATTATTACCATACCGCGGAGGAACCGAGAAATTCCTAAAGTCTAAATTCTGAAATTCTAAACAAGATGCGTAAGCATCCGGGAGTGTTTGGGGTTTTTGGATGGTAAGCATTCGCGAAAGATCACCATTCAAGCCCCTTACAAAAACATCCAGTGCTCTATTCCTATAATTTTCCGTAAGCGCGGCGATAGTTTCCTGCGATCGATCCTCAGTCTTAATTTTATTTATAAGTAGCGTTAATTGATGATTTATCACCGCGTAAAATTCATCAACGCTTCTATTGTGTTGACACATTGAATGTAGCTGATGGTGTAGAGTACGAACATCCCGCTTATCAGCATAGTGGAGTGAGAGACATTTTTTAAATACAGGGCCAGTCATCATTAAATATGTTATATTATATCAGGGCAGCATCAGCCGGCCCTCGGGTTTTCTGCCGAATGTGGTGAAGTATGGCCCTAAATATCGGTTTGTCACGCACTATTTCATAATCACCGAGGATTGTCTCCACACTCTGCACCCATGACAAATATTGGATCGGGTTGCCCTAAAATATTTGGAGATTTCTTACAGAGTCGGGAAGTTTCTTGATATCATCAAGATCCTTCTCTGTTTTGGACGATCCAGAATTTGTCGAAATTGAGGAGCTAGGAGGGTGGTTAGTTAGAAGAATTTATAGCAGAAACGGTTTGCTCAAGGGCAGAAAGCCTAGCATCCGCCCTCTTTGTGAGTTCGACTTGAGCATTGACTGCCCCCGTCAATTGCCGAACGTTTTTTTTTTGATTCGATCTCATTTGGGAATTCTAACTTTAAGATTCCAAGGGGTGGACGAGAAAACGACTTTAAGGCAGACCTCAACAGATTCACACTGGTTTGATCCATCTGGACCACGAGAGCAGTCCTCAAACTATTAACATGTCCACTACCATTGACAGCAAATCATCATACAGGTCTCATCGATATTTCAGGGCTCTTTATCCCAAGTTGAGCCGTAATATCCATAGAACGCCTAACAACTGCAGGGATCCAAATGACAGTTCTAGCCAGCTTAACGGGGCTATTTTCTTTCAAAAGGGTGAACTACACGCACTTAAAAGCAAGAGCCTTGAGAATCACCACTCTCTTAAAGCATTCCTTGTTCCGATCATGTAAGCACTTAGCATATAGGGCAACATGGCTAATGAAAAGTCCACTGGTAAGGAATGGAACTGTAATATTCCCTGAGAGTTCAAATAAGTGGACGAAGAATACTATATCGCATTAAACATCACCCGGATCTTCATTCCCTAGTCCGTTGTTTATTTATTTATTGCCAAATAAGGCATCTATAAGTTGTAATTATAATCAAGACCACCCACACCTGCCGTTGTTGATAAATAATTACTTTAACTAATTCAAAACTGAACTTCGCCGTAGACGGTCCCAAGCCTGTTTGAAAAAGGAGGAAAGAACCCCCTTGTTTCCCCAACCCAGAGCTTCCATGATTCCTGATCAGAAACCCCCCAATTAAATGCTCGTAAATGCTCTCGGGGTCGCACATTGGGTTTACTGGTTCTCCAAAAATGGGACATTAAATGCCGAGAAATGCAAATAACTGTAAATATATCTACAGTTCTGCTACGAAGTCCTAGTTACATCTCCTTTGTGAAGACGTAAGAGGGTGTAGGCGAATGTTCCGTACCTGATGACGGAACCGACGCTATAACCATGCCACCGGAATGGAGGTTGCGCAACGGGCTGACTCCCCATCCCTGGAAAACCTGGAAATATTTCGAAACCTGCATAAAGGCTTCGGAATGGATTAGATAGATGGCAACGACTTCACAATTGGAAATGAACTAGACTGGTAATGATATTCAAGACATGAGATCGCACACAATATTCAAAAGTTGGAAGCCTACTGGAAAACGAGAGTTTGAAGTGGCCTTCATTGTATAAAAGTGAATTTCTTCAAAATATGGCTGATTAATGTTCACGCCCCGACCAAAGAAAAGAGCGAAGAAAGGAATAAAACGTTCTACAAGCACCTGGAAAGACTAGTCAACTCATTGCCTATAAACGACACAAAAATAATTTTGGGTAATTTCAACGTTAAGGTATGCAATGAGCTATCTCATCGGGGAACGACTGGAGAATATAGCCTCCACGAGGAAACAAATTACAACGACCAGCGCTTGATCGACTTTGCTTGTAGCAGGAATCTAGTCATATATCCGACTTGCTTCCCACATCGACGCATTCATAAAATGACCTGGGTATCACCAGATGGCAACACATAAAACCAGATCGATCATGTTCTGATCCACCAACGTTAGGCCTCGAGCATACTTGATGTCCGTACATACCGAAGAGAAAATTGGAACTCAGATCATTACTTGATCAAATAAACCTATCGATGTCGTATGTTAAAGGCATATTCAGCAAAAACCAGCCCGCTAGAAAAATTTGACGCTCCAAACAGCGTCTGTGGCAAAAAATTTCACGGCTAGCTCTCATCTTATCCGAGGCATCCTCAAAGACGAGGACTGAGCTCTGGATGGAAGTGTAAGCGGTTATTAAGACCATGGCAGAACATACGATTGGACATTAAGCCCAGCACAAGCGATATGATTGGTTCGATCACGAGTGCAAAAATGCGTTAGACAAAAAAAATCAGGCGTACAAAGATTGCGTTGGTATGAAAACCAGAACGAAGAGAGAACACTATGAAAATTCCAGAAGAGTAGCGAATAAGATAATTAGGATTAAAAAAATAAAATACTATGACGACCAATTGAAAAGTAAGTAGTGAAAAGCCTAAAACGGGCTTATTAGCCCAAAACCACGCTCTGTGGTGATGACATCGGCAATATCATCACAGATGAAACCAAGATTAAGGAAAAATGGGCACCAAATTTCAAGAACCTCCTTAATTCTCCGTACAGTTCCAGAACATCGAAGTCGGTAGATGTTTTCAGAGAGTCTCCATGGGCCTCAGTAATTCCAGATGAAGTTTGTTCCATCATCAAATCCCAAAAAAATAATAAAGCGCTGGGCATCGATGAGATTCCAGTGGAGCTCATCAAATATCGTGACAGTAGTGTTCATAAAGCTATTCACAAAGTCATCCAGCATATTTGGCAACAAGAACATATGTTGAAAGAGTGAAGCCAATCAATTATATTCCCTATCTACAAAAAAGGTGACAAGTTACAGTGCGAAAATTATAGAGGCATGTCACTACTTTGTACGGCGCATAAAATATTTTGAAAAATCTTAAAAAACAAAATCGGATCATACACCGACAGTATTTTTAGAGCAGTTAGATCGACAACAGACCTATTGTTCACAGTCAAGCAGGTACTTGAAAAATGCCGGGAGTTCAGCGTAGACGTACACGTTGACTTTAAGCAAGCATACGACAGTATTGATTGTGACGTACTGTACCAAATAATGCTTTTTTATAGAGTCCCAATCAAATTAGTCCACCTTACCAAAATGACAATGACCTCGATGACCTCCCAAGTCCACATCAGTAACCAACTCACCGATGCGTTTGACACAAAATATCGGTTTAAGGCAGGGAGATGGCCTGGCACCATTGCTATTCAATTTGGCTCTAGAGCATATCATAAGGAAGCTACCTGTCAATGCACGAGGTACATTACTATTCAAGTCAAGCCAAGTAGTAGTCTATGCCAATGACGTCAATATTTTGTCATGGTCATTAACAACTGCCAAAGATCTCTTCCTGAAACTCGACAGTGAGGCAAAACAAGAAGGGCTGAAAATCAATGAAAATATAACAGCGCTCATGATGCAGTCAGGAAAAATACCTCAAGCAACCAAAATATCACACTTGGCGAATACAGTATCGAAAACGAGGGCGAATTTGTGTATACTGAAGACAGGGAATGGAAGAGATGAAAAACTTCAAAGAATACTGCTCGCAAATAAAATATTTTATTCAGTTTTGACAATCTTGAAGACCAGCTGCATACACAAGAAAACAAAGCTCCAAGTATGCAAATCTGTGATAAGAACTGTGTTATACTATGGGTGTGAAACATGGACCCTAACCTAAACATCCGCAAATATGTTGAACTGCTTTGAGCGACGGGTCCTGAAGCGAAAAATCGTAGTGAAGGTAGACGGAGACCAATGGCAAGTTCAATACAACTATGAGTTTTATGAAATTTTCAATGAACCAGAGATCTCAACGATTGTCAGACTATGAAGGCTGCAATGGGCTGGACACATGAATCGTATGGATGAACAAAGGATACCCAAGAAGGTATTCGTTTGGAGAACTGAAGGCCGGTGGCCAGTGCGGAAACCGAAGAAACGCTGGTCTGACTCGGTTGACGAAGACAATTTATCGTTGCCGGGATTTCGGAATTGGAGGACGCGTTCAATGGCAGGAAGCAAAAGCCCGAAAGAGCTTGTAATGCTACGAAAAAGAAGAAGATTGAACCTGGTTTTGATCATGGTGAGTATATTAAGATGGCAAGATTTTGAGGCAAAAAAAACTTGAGTTTGTTTGCTACGTATAGGACCACATTTTGGTAAAACAATTCAAAAATGTGTTGAATAGGCTTATGATTGAGGATGACAAAATTTTTGTTGTTATTGTCTTTTTCTTTGTAGTGAAGAAATATACAATGCTATACGATACGATGCAAGTAAGCAGTGACTTTAAACCAGCTTCTGCATAGTTACCACATATCAAGGCTGTTGTATTAGAGCGAGTCTGATCTCCAAAATCTTGGGACCCTGGAAGTCCTGCTCTTTAGTAGACATCGAGCATCTCCAATGTTTTTGGGCTCGATGTTTTTCAACTCTTATTTTTCGACTTAATTTGGCTATCTGGTGTTACTGTCATGGAACTCTTCGATTTCACCGAATCCTCACCATACCTGCTTAGTTTTTTGTAACCATCCTCCACAGCTCATTTCATTCATTCTCCTAATAGCCAGCTTTGCCATATATGTAGCCCTATGGTGATTATTTTGGGATCGTGGTCTGGTCAGATGCTTAGAGATAAATGTTGAAGGGCTAGCAGACCCTGCTATCACTGATGGACGATTTGCATAATCTTTCGCCTAACCGCAATGCATTTGATGTAAGAGTACTATAGACACCTATACATGAATTTGCATGCTTGGTAACACAAAGCTTATCTAACTAGTAGTTGTTGAGGCATAAGCTTTGTAGCTTTTCATTTCATGTGTTAGAAAACCTAGTTTTAAGGCACTTTAAACGTTACTAGAAATGTGAATCATATGTGATACTTAGTTAATAGCTGTTTAAATTAAAATTCACATAATCGTGAATGCAAGAAATATCAATCACATACGTAAGTTTTACTTTATTCAAACTTGTAAAAGAAATATTAACTACCAACGTCTAGACATCTTAGTTCACCAAAACTTTCAGCTTATATTATATTATTTCAGCTTTCAGCTCACGACCATTTTTGGAATAAAAACTTTTAATTTTATTTGCGGGAAAGAACATAGATGAAACTAATACGCATGATTCTAACAGCAATTACACTAGACTTGAACTAGATAAATATGAAATGTGATCTAGGAGCATTTACTCTCAAACATAAAAAACGGTTATAACTCGTTCATTGCTTGAAAATATTGGTTTTTTGGGTTTTTCTAACCAGATGAAATGACCGGTTTTTATTAAAAAGTTATACTTTAATCATTTTTGTATTACTCTAATATTACTTCAAAAAAACACTTCATAACTCTCTTCGCGTACTATTGCATGTATCACTTCTTTGTGCTAAAAATCACACCATCTTCATTCAGCAAAGTCAAAGTCAAAAGCACTTTATTCAATACTAATCGTTTAAATTTTTAAGGAATATAAAGAAAATTCCAAACAATATAAATATTAAACGTTAATGGCCCGAATTTATCTCTTAATTTCTTTTCCTTCTTTTGCGTAACACTACAGCCCCTCTCGGGCCTTCGCTTCCTGTAAATAGCGCTTTCAACTGTCTCGGTCCATTGACCGCGTCCTCCAATTTTGAAATCCAAGCGGCAATGAACTGTCTTAATCAACCGAGTCAGACCAGCATTGCCTCGATTCATGTGTCCAGTCAAAAATTTCATACAGCTCATAGATGCATCGAATTCACCATTGGTCCCCGTCTAGCCACACTCGAATTATTCACCTCAGGAACCGTCGCTCAAAGGTGTTCAATGTATTTGCGGATGCTTGGTTTAGGGTACATATTTCACACCCAAAGCAAATCATAGATTTGTATATTTGGAGCTTTGTTTTCCTGTGTGTGCCGCTGGTTTCTAAGGTGTCACATATGTGATATATAAGTGGGAAGCCATCAAAATCAAAAAATATATCGATTTATGTAGAAAAACACGAAAGCTTATGGAGGAACGAAGCCAGTAGCGCAGCAATTTACAATATCTCCATCTGTAGAGAAGAATGGCTGTAAAATACAGGGGTGTTCGCTCAAAGTTGCAGATCATGCGATATGATTCCGAAGAAGTTTCAGTATGGAAATATCGTTTCTCGTCACTCTAGCAGTTTGATAAATTCTTCTTTTCGATGCATAGTGTTTCCAATCGTTCTCACGATTTCTGCACAAGCTTGTACATGCATTAAGATATTTTCTTTCGAAAATTCTTAATTTTTTCATAGTACTCTCACTTTGGATGTACCAGGTCTGACACCCATATGTCAATATTGGCCTAACCAGGGTCTTGTAACAGATAAATTTGACCTTTTGATTAATATATCTGGAATAAAATAGCCGGCAAAGGGCCACGATTCCTTTTGTACTTTACTGAGCATGATTTTGACACGTCCAGTATAGTATAAATACTGATCGAAATGAACACCGACGTATCAAACAACGTGCTGTGTGCTGTGTGGCAAGCCGAACCGTCTTGTTAAAATCACATATCATTGATGTCAAATTCATCCGGTTCTGGCCACAAATAATCTTCCAATATGACACAATAGCGCTCTCCATTGAAAGTACTTGCCGGTCGTTTTCATCTACGGAAAAATATGGCCCAATTACACCCCCGGCATCAAAACCGCACGAAACTGTAATTTTTGCAAGTGCAACGATATTTCAAGAAGCACATGTGGGTTGTTGCTGCCCAATACTGCATATTTCGCTTATTAACAAAACCATTGACCCAGAAATAGGATTCATCGCTGAAGATGCTTTTTCGAAAAAATCCTTCATTTTCTCCAAGCTTTGCCAGACCCTAATTTTAGAAGTTTCGGCATTTTGAATGATCAAGTGACTTTGGTCCTTGAGTCAGTTTGATCTTGTAACCACGCAGGCTAAGATTTTTTTGCAAAATACTCCACAGTGTCGTTTGAGCGATTCTCAATTCTTGAGAACGAAGTGGAATCGACTTATTTGGCCCATTTTTATTCGATGCCCTTACGGCTTGGCGATATGACGTGTTTTAGAACCGAAATGTTCTGCCGTGAACATATGGCCTCAAATTTATCCGCTATAGGACGGACAACCTGTCGGGTGAGACAGTCATTACCGCCGAACGTTACCATGATGAAGATGTTAACTTTAACTAACGTTTTGATATTAACAGTTCACTTAAAAAGATTAAGGGTGCGTTCACATAAAGATACGAAATTGTTATGTCCCTACCGGAAGCCCATGTACGTTTATTCGTCCGTTGTGCTCAGAGTGCTTTTTTATTGCAATTGTTGAAGATCGCCTTTCCTTCTTGTGGTTGGTATGTTATGCGCTGCTAGATGTTAGAGTTTAAAAAAAATCCATTTCGACACCAACAATTTTTATTTTCAAGACTGGTAAATACTTTTTCAACAATGCCAATATTAACAAGCTGGGTCCCAGGATCACTTGATTATTAAAGGATGACAAAAATAGCTTAAGGATACAAACTGGATCTAATAATTGCTTGAACAGAGAACTTAGTTAAAAGTTCAATTATAATAATTTAAATTGCTTAAATCTTGAATTCGGCGCTTTTTATCTCGATGACTATTCTTCTTAAATATTAAATTTTGCCTACAATCTTCAAGGTTTGCGTAAATGTACATTTTGTTTGAAAATTATAATGCGTGCGAAATTATTAACTAATATACAATATAATATTATATAGAAATATTCATATGAGTCATTTTTCGTAGATCCGGTCACAGACCCTCCTCTAAGTTGCCCGGCGGGAACAGTTTGTGCTAACGTTCAAGCAATTTGTAGTGCTACTGATGACCCCGATTGCCTGAACACGGTTCCAGGGGCAGGATTATGTAATGAATGTGATCCTACGGTTCTTACAACCGTGCCTGTTTGTATAAATCAGACAGCATTCGCATTTTGTGTATCGGGTAAAGTATTGGCCAGCTTAGTGCAACCCTGCACAGCACCTACACCTTATTGTAAAGTTGTTGATGGTCGGAGCACGTGCGTTGCAGACACAAAAGTATTTATTTTATTTATTAATATGTTTCTATTTATTTTTCGCTACTTTTTTGATTTCACAACCAAATAGCTCCTCGATTGCCCCTTGAATGGAAACAGCAATGTAACGAATCCAGATCCAGACCCATCACCATCACCATCGCCTTCACCATCACCAGAACCACAACCGTTCAATTGCACTAGTGCTGGGTTTTTCCCTGATACTTCAGATAAAACTTGCGTTAGGTAAAGTGAATATATTTTAATATAGTGTTATTGTTAATTTGGAAATATTTCAAGCAAACTCTCACGAAAACTAACGATTTTCAATGAAATTTCTTTCTAGCTACTTCAAGTGCCAGCAGAACATTAATGGAGGATACGACAAATTAAGTTTCAAGTGCTCCAAGGTTGGTGAAGCATTTGATCCAGCGCAAACAAGGTGTGTTCCTGCAATTACATTTAAATGTACAAATGGTTAATTTTGCACTGTATAAATATAGAACAAAATAAAAATTTAACTTGAACTTAACTAATATAAAGCTGATAAAACATAGAAGATTTTTCATTTGATTTCAATATATTTCATTTATCGCAGCCAAAAGCGATTCTGTTGATACGCAGATTTTGGAAAATAAAATTTCTCATTTTCCTGTAAGTATTGTATTAATCAAGCTGTTTGCCCTGCGAATTACTCGATAGTTCAGCAATCCATCCAAAAATTCCGTCTACATCGCGGCAAAATTATGCCATAAACTGTTGCATAACACTCATCGCGATATCCGCAAATATTCACCACTCAATGCCGCAAGAGTACGGAGCAAAGCTCTGCCACAGAACTAAATTTGATGTCATCTGAGTAGTGATGAAAATGCGGTTCATCGAGAAAGTTTTGTGGCTTGTTGGTGTGTGGTAATTTTTCGGCCATAATCCACCTAAGATCTTGCAGAACCGATTCTAATCTGGCCATCAAACATTAGTGGCGCATGTTAGAGCGAGTGCTTGTGATGTTACCTTGGGTGCTATTACAAAGACGAATCAAAAATATGTCAGAAATTTCTTGATCACTTGCGCCGCGTGTAAATTGTTTTTCTGCAGTCCCATTCTAATAAAAATCACCTGGGACTTATGTGACCGCGTATGATTGTTCAGCAGGTTAGTATGATTTATTTATTCGCTCGCCAGTGGGGGCCTCGTTTCATTCAAGTGCAAGGTTATTCTCAAGGAAGTGCATAACGGTGTGCATACACATCTGCATTCACTTGAAATTTGGGAGGTTGCTTCAAACAGTGCCCGCACGTACATATATTCAGATATCATAAATGGGCACGCGAGTGGAAGGCCACTCTACCCGGCAAGAGCCCATGCTAAAAACAAAAGAAAAAAAAAACGGAAGAGTGCGCCCGATGGCGAGCTCAAAGTAAAGAAGAAGCCTGTCATCGTTGCGGGACCTATACCCGGTCAGGTACAACGAAATGGAAAGACCGAGTTTTTAAGTTTTAATTATTCATTATTATTTTTGAACTTTCCTCGATTAACATAATACAGTTGCGCTTTCTCTTATCAAAAACTTTAACGGGAAAACTTTGAAACTTTGCAATATATAACTCTAAATAAAGCGTGACAGGTATTTTGCATAATAAAGCCGTTTCTCAAAATTCAAATCTTTATACTCTACTGTACCAAAGGTTTTTCCTATTAATTGATAAGTTTGCCAAAGGCCATGAAAAAAAGAATAAGATTTCTACTAAATCTAATAAATTGTACATAAATATTCAATAATCTTATAAGGGCTTATTCATCGTAGACTTTTTAAACGTTGATTATAAATTATTGCTGCTAAAACTAACCATAACTACAAATAACTTCAAGTTGTATAGGATCTTTTCCGTTTTTTTTCATAAGGACAAATTTAATTTGAAAATACCAGAAATGCCTGTCGATAGATATGTTTGCAAATATATCCTTCCTGTTTAATAGCCATCTTTTCAATAAAAATCATTTGAATCAACGATGCTCTTATTCCATATGCAAAAAAAGAATTTCTTGTATTCGCTATCCGCAGCGTTACCTAAGATGAACATAAAAGTGCGCTTCAGAGATTAAATAATATAAATTAAAACTTGTTTCCATTATTATTTCTTAAATTTAAAGAAAACGGAAATGATGTCTCTATAATTTCAAATATTTTTTAAAGTATATTGCTACCTCAGTTTTTATTTTATGAGTCTCTGTCCAAAATTGTTTTGATAACTATATGTTCTGCATATAATGCCTTGTTCCAAAAATTTAACTTTTACCCCCCGTAATCACTCATCGTTTTCATTTTAAAAAATATTCAGCAAATCTTTGAAATTTTCTGCTGATAATGTTCAAAAAATAAAAATCCAACAAAAACTCACTTTCTTAGCTTGTAAAAGTTTTGTTTAGCTCTTTCCTTTTCCCCACTTTATGCTACTGATAGCCTTCCTAATTTCTGCCGAATAAGTTAATACATGCTGTAAAATCGGTCAGATTTAATATACTGCTTCTTCCATGACTGACTGATCTCCGTAAAAATTTTCTTGACATAAACAGTGCGGAAAACCATCAGTATTTATCAAACATGTTCCGTGCATACCAACTGTTCAGTCTTCTCATGACAATGCAGCGGCGAGCAATACTATTATAGTTCCAGCCTCATACACATACACACACACATATAATTTTGCATCATGTACAAGCTACTCTCAGTACTGGCATCACCCCAGTACATACTTAAGACAACTGTAAATCTTTTTTCTATCGGGAGTGATGCTAATACTGCGATTAGTCTTCCCTCTTTCAAATTTGTCGTTATCATAGTGCAGACATTGACAATTTACGCTATTCGTTTGTAGCCTTTTTCTCGGCCTTTGTTCCGCTTGCATTATCGATTTAACTTTAAATAAATTCTCGAAACAAATTTCAAAAGCGCTTGAAATTTCTACATGGTCCGTCGAGCCGGATAGTGGTCGCAATGCAGTTTTCGTTCTCGGAATTAATTATCTGAAGCATTTATCGCTCATCGTTTTTCGCTTGACAATTATCAGTAATCGCATAGTTTGCATTTCCCCTTGTGATTTGCGTGATTATCTTTGAAACTTTTCGTGAAAATTCATCGCGCTATCAGTGGATTCAATTGTGCAAAATGGCCGGTGACGATAATCCAAAACTTGACCCCAAGGTCACCTCAAGCGCAAAGGCAATATCGGAATTGCGTATACAACGTGGCGTCATCTTGGCCCAGCAAACTCGGATAAAAACCTTTCTCGATGGCAAAGTGGATAATATATCCGTTTTCGAGGCCAAAAGCAAACTCGATCTACTTGAGACACAGTTCAAAAACATTGAAACTGTTCAGTGCCAACTCGAGGTTTTAGACGCAGAAGAGCCATCATCTGGGAAACGGGACTTATATGAAGACAGTTATTGCCAACCAAGGCTAATTTGCTATCAATTATCGAAAAGCTTCGCCCGAGGCAATCAGTCGATGCATCCGCCATTTGGAATTCGAGCGCTGCTTCCGAAACCTCATCAACGTGACTTCACTTGCAGAAACTGAATTTGACCAAGTTTTCGGGTTTGTACAGTGAGTGGTTAGGTTTTCTTGGGATGTTCGAGAAATTGATCGACTCCAATACCCACTTATCGTCTTTGGAAAAATTCCAATATCTTCGTTCTGCACTAACCAATACAGCTACTTCAGTGATAGAGAGCTTCTTTTTTTTGTGGTAGGGAGGTGAAGGCATTTACGCCCACCGAGTCTGGCTGTGTGGGACTTCCATGGAGGATACCCTTTCACTATCCACTAAACACCTCCCCTGTCAATCTGAGAACCTAGCCTGGAACCGTTTGACACATTACTTCGGGCCAGGTCTCGTTTTGTTACGCCGTGGGGCGCCTTCAAGCTGGGGAGTCCCTTTCCTAGCGAGAGGGGAGAGGGGAAGGGGAAATGCCAGAAGAGCGATCCCCCAGCCCCAGCACCTCCGGCTGCTGCGAGTCCCTTTTATCTTTTAGGACTGCCCGAGCATAATGTGCCACCTGGTTCCATTTGTCAACCGATTCGAGCATCACCGCGACTATATTATCCGGGGTGAGCTCTCCCGTCTCCCTGTAGAGTTCCCTTCGCAGCCTGGCTCATTTGGTACACGCAAAAAATGTGTGACAGGCATTGACCTCCTCTCCTGGGCAAAACCGACAATCGGGAGACCGTGACTTACCGATCTTGTGCAGGTAAGACTGAAAACACCCGTGCCCGCTCAAAAGCTGGGTCAGATAGAAGTCAGTCTCACTATGCCTCCGATTTAGCCACGGTCTCACATCCGGGATGAGGCGCGCAGTCCACCTTCTCTTCGTGCAATTCCTCCAAGACTGCTGCCAATCGTTGAGCGAGCGTTGTCTCTCCTTTCGGACAACCATCTCCCTCGCATCCTCGTTTCTGCGCAGGTAAATAGCGCGGCGCTCTCTAGCAAGGAGGGCGATAGGTATCACGCCGAGTCGGAGACTGTTGGATACGAAGATGTAATTCTCAGTGCTCCTCTTCTCTGTACCTGTGCCAATCGTTTTCGGTATACCTCCTTGCTGAGAGCGTCGCCCCATACCTCTGCTCCGTACAGTAGCACTGACCCTACAGCACTCATCGAGAGGCGTCTTCTTGATGGGCTAGGTCCCCCTACGTTGGCCATAAGTCAACTCAGGGCCGATATTCCCGAAGCCGTTGCCCAGATTTGCTCAGAGAAACTCATCTTCGAGTCAATCAGTAGCCCCAGGTACTTCACCGCTGGCTTACCGAAGAAAATTATTCTAAGGCAAAGGAGCTTTTAAAAAGGAGATTCGACAACAAGCCATACATTTTCGCTTCGCATATCAACGACAAGTTTCAAGTGCAATCCATTCGTCATCCGTCTACTAAAGAATTGCGTCAGATGACTGATGCTATAAACAAGCATACGCGCTGTTTGCTGAGCCTCGGTACAAAGGAAAATATCGCAGATGGATTCTTGTTGCACATTCTCGTATCAAAGCTAGATGCTGAGTCCCAGCTCAAATGGCAAGAATTAATTACCAGCTGTTCTCGATCATCCATAGAATCTAGCAGCAAGGGAAAAGTTTACTGATTTCTTGAATCTACGATGCTCAGTGGTAGAATTCGCAGAAGAAACAAAATCCAACAACAAACCTCTTTCAATCGTCAATAAATCCAAGCGGACTATTTTTATTGCTAGTAACTGTGATACGAGAGCGAAGTGCAATTTTTGTGATTCACGCAGCGGATACACATTATTCAACTGCAATGGGTTAAAGAGCATGCCACCCGACAAAATTTACCAAAGAGCTAAGCAATTGAATTGGTGTTACAATTGCATTCGAGAGGGGCATTCATTGAAAAGTTGTTTATCGAGCAAGTGTCGTGCATGTAACCACAGCCATCATACTCTACTCCACGGTAACGTAAAGAGTTCAGGCATCTCTCAAAGATCTCATCAGTCGACTGAAATTGAAACTCCAACAACCGGCGAACATTCATCGCTGATCGGTCAAACGAGATCTAGACATCAATTGTCCCGCCTGGAAGAAGATGCTCAACCCAACAACGTTATCTTGGGTACTGCTATTATCAGAGTCAAATCACCTGATGGAGCTTCAATCGAATGCCGAGCGATATTGGACAGCGGTTCCCAGTTGCACTTCATGACAGAGAGACTCGCCCAGCAACTTCGTTTACGACGAGAAAAAACTGATGTGGCTGTTAGTGGAATTTGTATGACAACATCCCGATGTATTTCGAAAACCGTTGCCATGGTGCAATCATTACAAAACGATTTCAGTTCATTGCTAGAGTTTTTCATCATACCAAATTCCGTCGGATTGCAGCCATTGCAAAGGATCAATACATCAGACTGGAATATTCCTAAGAACACTCCACTAGCGGACCCTCAATTCGACATACCTCGGAAGGTTGATATTTTGATTGGTACTGCCTTGTTTTTCAAATTACTTGCTGTTGGACAGATTGATTTAGGTGTTAATCGGCCTATTGTGCAGAAAACTCTTTTCGGCTGGGTGGTTTCGGGGCCATCCAGTACTTCATACAACTCACTCAGTGTAAACATTAGTGCCGACAGTAACAGTGAACCGTGCGAACAAAATTCAAATAATATCGTCGCTAAGTTTTGGGAGCTAGACCACTGTAATAGTGAAATAGACAAAAGGTCAGCTAAGGAGATTGCTTTCATGTCAATACAACTCGTGATGCAAACGGTCGGTTCGTTGTGAGATTACCCCTAAGGCAAAATGCGTCAGTGCTTGGTGACACATACGAAATCGCATTAAAACGATTTTATAGCCTTGAAAGAAAACTTGAGAAATGCCGTGAATTACGCGTCAATTACTACGATTTTATGAATCAATATTTATCGTTGTGACATATGGAGGAACTCATTGATTCACAGTGTGTGTTACACAAACCTCATTATGTTCTCCCCCATCATTGTGTTGTAAAGAATTATGGCAGCAGCACTAAATTACGCGTAGTCTTTGATGGTTCTGCGAAATCCTCCAGTGGTGTATCCTTAAACGATATTCTAATGGTAGGATCCAGAGTTCAAGATGACCTATTTTCGATCTTACTTCGATTTCGTTTCCATCTTTATGTAATATCAGCTGACATAGAAAAAATGTATCGGCAAGTCATAGTGTATCCCAGTGATAGAGACCTACAACTAATAGTTTTTCGTAATTCAAGTCATGATCGTGTGAAGCTCTATCAATTAAAAACAGTTACTTATGGCACGGGGTCTGCTCAATATCACGCAGTAGAATCTATTCGTGAAGCGGCAGAAGATGCTAGGAGTAAGTTTCCAGTAGGAGCATTGATTATCAAGCGAGATGCATATGTCGATAACTTATTGACTGGAAGTGATGACTTGGATGAAGCTGCAAAGATCAGAAACGAAGTTACCGATATTCTACTATCAGGTGGCTTCCCCCTTAAAAAATGGACATCAAATGAGCCATCGTTGCTAGGAACAATCGATGAAAATGACAAGGAAGTAGTGACTCGACTAGATGACAAGGATTTCATCAAAACTCTTGGCCTAGCCTGGAACCCAACTGCCGATGAATTTCTGATTACATATCACTCGACAGAAATACGAAGTTCTGTGACCAAAAGAATAGTGTTGTTGGAAACTGCTCGATTCCCCGATCCATTAGGATTACTCAGCCTAGTGATTGTTACCCCCAAACTCTTTCTGCAGGAGTTGTGGGAGCTTAATATTGATTGGGACGAAAGTTTACCCATCGAGATGCAAACAAGATGGCAGTCTTTTCACTCGGATATGGCCAAGGTCAACAACTTTAGTATCCCACGACATGTTTGTTTGTCGAATTTCAGCCTTCAAATCCATGGATTCGCTGATGCCAGTCTACGCGCTTATGGAGCTTGTGTATATATTCGAAGTGAAACTCCTGATGAGAAAGTATCGACGAACTTGCTTTGTTCGAAATCCCGTATAGCTCCATTGAAAACGACTACGATACCGCGTCTAGAGCTCTGTGCAGCCCTAATACTTTGCAAGCTCATAGAACGTGCTACGAAGATTATCCCTCGTGACCTCACGGATATCGTGTGTTGGAGTGACTCACAAATCGTGTTAGCCTGGTTAAGTGCACCTTCGTACCAATGGTCCACATTTGTAGCCAATCGTGTGTCCAAAGTTCAAGCTGTTACATCCATTACATGGCGTTATGTTCCAACGCAGCATAACCTGGCAGATTTGATCTCGCGAGGCGCTAAATCAGAAAGTCTACAAGGGTCCAACTTATGGCTGCAAGGTCCAAGCTTTTTATCTGCATCGTCATCACAATCGCCATATCATGGAAAGGTTCCAGATCAAATCGATGTTCCAGAATATCGCAAGCTGAACTTCACAGTCTTGTCGTCTTATGCAGTGGAAGACCTAGTTAAGGACACATAATATATTAACTCATACTGGAAAACTCTTCGAGTATTTGGATACGTTAATCGATATCTCAAATCATTGCAGTTGCGAGCACGTAGTTCAACGAAACCTAGCTTTTCGTTACGAAGCTTTACGGTGTCAGAGTTAGAAGAAGCAGTCACGGTTATCGTTCGTTGCATACAACGAGTATATTTTAATCGTGACTATACTGACCTCCTTAAGGGTGCACTCGTTAATGCAAGAAGTAGAATTTTACCTCTACGTCCTTTCCTTGATGGAAATGGAGTTATTCAAGTCAGTGGACGTATAACGAAATCTGATCTGCCCTTTGATGCGCGCCATCAAATGCTTCTTCCGCAAGCGCATCTCTTAACAAATGCATTGTTAACTTTCTTACATGTTAACAACTCACATGCTGGCTGCCATACCTTGGTAAACATTTTTCGGCAAAGGTTTTGGTTGATCAACGTAAAGTCGGAGGCTAAACGAGTTATTCATCAGTGCACGATATGCTTTCGAGCGAAGCCTTACTTCTTTCAGCAAATAATGGGAAACCTCCCATCGGATAGGCTGAAAGTATCACATCCCTTTGCGGTTACCGGTGTAGATTTTTGTGGACCGTTTTTCATGCGAGCTCAACTGAGAGGAAGATCTCCAATCAAAGGCTACTTATCGGTTTTTATATGTTTCGCTACGAAGGCTGTACATTTTGAACTCGTTTTAGAATTATCGACAGCAGTATTCATTTTATGCCTATAAGCAATTCTTCGCTCGCAGGGGAAAATGCAACAAGCTATACTCGCACAACGCTACTAATTTTATCGGTGCCAATAACCAGTTGGGAGAGTTAAGAAAAATTTTCTCAACTCAATCACATATTGACCAAGTCCAGCAAGCTTGCCTTCTGGAAGGCATTGGATGGTGTTTCATCCCACCGCGCTCCCCACATTTTGGTGGCTTGTGGGAGGTGGCGGAGAAGAAGGCAAAATTTCACCTTACCAGAGCAGTCGCCAATGCATCGCTAACCCACGAACAAATGCTTACGGTTATCTATCAAGCGGAGGCGATCGTTAATTCTCGACCCATCATGGAGATGTCATCAGATCCAACTGATTTGGAAGCCCTCACACCGGGACATTTCTTGATTGGACGACCAATTACAAGCTTACCCGAACCAATCATCACACAACTTAAATTCGATTCCTTAGACTACTTTCGAAAAATATCCTTCATCCAGCAATCCTTTGGGACTCGATAGCGCAACGACTATCTTCACCTTTTGCAGTCGCGATCTAAGTGGACCTCAGTCAATAGCAATGCCAAGGTTAACCAGCTTGTATTAATGAAAGATGAAAATCTTCCACCTATGAAGGGGCCTCTCGCCAGAATTATCGATGTGACACGCGGCGAAGATGATAAGGTTCGAGTTGCTATAGTACGTACAGCTTCGGGAATCTTCAACCGGGCCATTGTGAAGCTATGTCCATTGCCTATCGAATAATTGGATGAAAACAGAAGTTTTCATGGTGGGAAAGATGTTCAGTCTTCTCATGACAAAGCAGCGGCGAGCAATACTATTATGGTTCCAGCCTCTTACACATACACACATACATATAATTTTGCATCATGTACAAGCTACTCTCAGTACTGGCATCATCCCAGTACATACTTACGACAACTGTAAATCTTTTTTCTATCTAATACTGCGATTAGTCTTCCCTCTGTTCAAATTTGTCGTTATCATAGTGCGGAAATTGGCAATTTACGCTTTTCGTTTGTAACCTTTTTCTCGGCCTTTGTTCCACTTGCATTATCGATTTAACTTTAAATGAATTCTCGAAAAAAATTTCAAAAACGCTTGAAATTTCTACACCAACATTATGACAATCTTGCACCTCACATTGCCGTCCTGTAAATCCAATTTTACAAATGCATTCTCCACTCATAACACACTTTTTCGATGTGAAATTTAAAACCTTTGGTGATAGTAAGTATGAACGGAGCTACTTAATTTGGTCCTTGCAGTACACAATGTTCTCAAGTTTTTGGATTAGTCCAATTCGAGCAACGAGCCCTTTTGGTTTGTTTGTTAGGGTTATGACTTTCGTAAGCATTGCTTGATTGTCGGCGTTCTTTAGTAGGGACCAAACAGCACTGTTAGCTGTTTTATCAGTCCAATAGGTGTTGTTTTGTGTTGCAGTTAAGCTCAATAAGAGTCCATTTTTTCAGTGTATATGACCTTATGATCACTACCATCTAAGTTCGCACTTTCAATTGAATAATATATTCCGGATTGATCAACTACCTAATATATCCTACGCGAGTACTGATCAAAAGCAATTCCATGTGATAGGTACACTGTATATATTATGCTTCTATACTTCAATATTTTGGACGCTTAACACTTCCCAAGTTTACTTGCTCGTTCATCTATAAATCCAACCTAGAATGTTCGTCCAATCTCTCCATCCTTCTTGTGCAAGATTGATCGTTCTTCCTTCAAGTAGTCCGCATTTCCCTTTTTATACCTTCTGCTTTCGTTCAATTACTGAGGGCTGTCATTGGAATTATGTTCTCAAGATCAGATGTTAATCCAAAGCGAGATATTTAAATTTCGTTGCCAGTTTATTACTAAAGGTTGCACATGCGGGTACCCAATTTTCGAACTCAAGATTTAATTCACTGTTTTTACCGTTCCGAAATTGACTGATTCTGCCCGCAATCGCAATGTTTTCAACTCATACCCAAGTTGAAGTGAATCATGAGAAACAGCAACCTTCACACATACTCGTACAGAAGGCGGTCGAGAAACGTTTGTCGTTTATTGCGTCGTGAAACCGTACGATTCACTGCACTGCAGTTGCCTTTATGGAACCTCGTTACTCGTTATTCGGAAAAACTTTCCAACAAGCATAAACTAAAACGCGATGTTAATAACTTCCACGGCACCAATCCAAATTGCGACAAAACTTATTGTATTACAAAAGGGTCTTATTGAACAAAAATTCGCCGATTTATCCGTGGTTCTTCACGATTTCCCGTCGACGCCTTCTTTTCTCGTGGCATGCACGCTGTGTGTCAATCTCAAGCTGAATTTCCATCCGCCTAAGTAAATCTTTTCTTTCTTTCCCTTTCTCCCGTGTCGCTACCGGTAAAAACCCAATCAGCTGCCCACTCAGCCGAACTCGAATGCATTCCGTGATGTAATACACCGTTGGGCTGCACTAAATCAGTGGTCCCATATTCTAAATTTTAATGGCCGGATTCAAATTTTTTCAAGAAAATTGATTAAGCAAAGAAAAATCAAAAAGATCCTAAATAGTAATAAAAGTTTAATCTCATGAAGAAAACGTTTGAAATTTAATATAGAGGAAAGTTGATATAAAGTTACATTTAATGTAAGGAAAATTGATATAAAATTACATTTAATAATAAAAAGAAGAAAAATTATGCTACAAATTACGATTACAAGGGAAATAATTACATATTTTTTCTAAATCTGGCATAACAATTTTGGATAGGAGATAAGAAAGTTGTCGAGCAGTTTGCTTGTGTGAAGCTCGATTAATACATAACCTCAACTCGAATTTGAATTCTATACAGTTTTGTTTCCAATATCTTATGATTTCGTAATTCTGGTTAGTGAAAATTCATAGATCAAAATTGTTTTTTATTGAAAAGATTCAACTATTGAGCCAACAAAATTAGTGCTTAAAGCCTTTCGTTTATTTCGGTTCGTTGTACACAGAAAAATATTAAAATGGGAACGGCACTCAAGTTTTCGTTGATGCAAAACAAATAGAGCCATATAGATCTATATTCGCCAACCAGGAATGACTGATTGCAAACGCTATTTTGACGAAGGTGCGGCAGATATAATATAAAACTTCCAAGCCGCTTTCGATCCTTGAAAGTAGGAATCGTTGGAAGCGCGCTTCCTTTTTTTTTGTGGTATGGAGGTGAATGCCCATTCATGCACAGAGTGTGGGACTCCCATGTTTACAAGAAGCGACTGGACTACCCACTAAACACCTCCCCTGACAACCTCAATACCTGGCCGGGAACCGTTTGACACATTA
Organism: Odontomyia ornata; assembly: GCA_963969285.1. Taxonomy (NCBI): domain Eukaryota; kingdom Metazoa; phylum Arthropoda; class Insecta; order Diptera; family Stratiomyidae; genus Odontomyia; species Odontomyia ornata. The sequence continues at coordinate 233,429,779 of OZ017741.1, read as the reverse complement.
CTTCGGGCCAGGTCGCGTTTTGTTACGCCGTGAGGCACCATCAAGCTGAGGGATGCCTCTTCTAGCGGGAGGGGAGAGGGGAAGAGGAAGTGCCCGAAAAGCGATCCCCCAGCCTCAAAAACCCTGGCTGCTGTGAGTCCCTTTTATATTTTAGGACTGCCCGAACATAATGTGCCGACTGGTTTCATTTATCAACCGATTCGAGCATCACCGCGACTTTATTATCCAGGGTGAGCTCTCCCATCTCCATGTAGAGGTCTTTTCGCGCCTGTCCCATTTTATGCACGCAAAAAATGTCTGGCAGGCATTGTCTTCTTTTCCTGGGCAATACCGACAAATTTTTGGTACATTTTGCATTCCCCTGGACCCCCTAATTCATAAAATTATTTTTCATTTCAGGTTCTAAAAGTTCTAATCAAGACCTTTCATTTGATACCCCACTCGACTACCTTTGATTAAAAAAAAATTGTAAGGGCCAATTCGTTATGAGGGGGGGGGGGGGGGGTTTCCTTAAACATTTTTTATATTTTTGGGTAGACCTTAACTTTTAAGAGACCATCACTTCTGACCTGTCAAAGTTTGAGCATTCTAGCTTCTACAATTTCTGAGAAAATTAGCTGTGACGCAAGGACAAACGGACAGATAGACAGATAGGTGACGAAACTAGTAGGTCTTTGTAAAAAAGTTTTTTACAAAGACCTTAAAACCGAATCAGAAAAATCAATTAGGGTAAATGTGAGAGAGTTGCCGCATGTTTTCAAAAAAAAAACATTGTAGTTTCGAAAAAAAGAGATTTATTAATCTTTTTTTCTTGGTCTAAACATGAAAAAGAAAATTATTTTCAAAATCAATACAAAGCGGTGTTTCTACTCGGCCCCCAGTATAGATGCCGCTTTAAAATGGTGGGGACGCCTTGATTTTGCAACCATGATTGATTTTACAACCGTGAAACTGCAGAAACAACATCTCCGTCTATTGAGACAACACCTCTAGCTTTCAACAATGTTGTTCTAGATTTTGACGTTGAGAACAAATGGCCTGGTATCGCATTCGGGTCAAATGGATAAATACCCGTAGGTCTGAATCCACTCACAGGATTTCCAACGCAAACGGCTTTAAGCACTGCTGTGCCAATGACTTCACCAGCTTGATATCTAGTTAAATTTTGGCTGCTATGATTCCGCAACCAAGTTTGCACTTCTTGATTAAAGTAGGCTTTAAGTGGCCGAAAAAAACTCCTATCTAAAGGCTGAAGAGCATGAGTGCAATAGTTAGGTGGACACATAAGAATAATGTCATTATCGTCATCAATTTGGAGCAATTCTAGGTTAGAGTAATGAGAGATATGGCCATCTAAGATTATTAACGCTTTCCAATTGGTTTATGCGGTATGAACTGCTTTTTCAACGAAAGTAGAAGAAGGTCTGAATTGATGAATGATGATTTTTTGCTCATATATACGTTGGATTATGTTGGTAGACCATCAGAAAGTTTCGACTTTCTATTGACACCTTTAGGGAAATGAAATGGCACTTCATTAACACTAATAAATTTATTCGCGAACAGAAACTACAGTATACATTTCACAAGATACAAGTTAGGCTAGGATGAATGTTTGTCAAAGGCGCGTCTCGCTGCCCAGGCAATAACTATTACATGCTGTGGCGCATGTGCGGCAACTCTTTTTTCACTCAATGCGCACTGCAAACAATCCAAACGTCGCCAAGAAACGAATAACGATCAGAAGTAAAACACGTCTATGATGCCTGAAACGACGCATGAGCGTGTGTTTGCATCTCAACCATGGCACGCAAAAATCTCCCTTGGTATAATTCTTTGTTTATGTCGAGACTGTGGAAGTGGAGGCAATACAGCTACTCCTTACCCAATGAGCTTCGCTGGGTGCGAAGGGAATGAAAATGTAACGCGCTTTTTGGCCTTCGGTATAATTGCCGGTGATGGACGCTGAGCAGGTAACGAAGGAGCCACAGATGTTGGCGAATGAGGCGATGAGCTGCTAGGGTAAAATCTACTGTAGCGATGTAAGCGGGCTTCAGCTGATCAGTCGATAGTGTTTTTACTATGCCATTGACGTCTACGATGAAAGTGCGCTCATCGATATGCTTTATCACTCGATGGGGGCCGGAGTACAGTTGCTCGAGTGGCTTTTTGATTTAGTATTTTTGGCAAAAACCGTATACACAAGTAGCTAAGCACCTGAAAATGAAAGAGGATAGTTGACATGTCTGGAAGTTTGGATTGGGTGAATGGCATTCAACAGGCGACGAAGGTTGGTAACGAAACCTCCCGGAGTACAAACGGGGACAGGACGAGGATCAGTGAATTCACCTGGGATGCGAAGTGATGTCCCAAAGACTAGTTCTGCTGGCGAGGCCAGACGGCCCTCCTTGAAAGTCGTTCACAAACCAAGGAGTACGGTCGGAAGTACTTTCGGCCAGAAGATCTCTGGTGTCGAAGGCTGCAAACAATGTACATCTGAGAGAAACCGTGAGCATGCGGTGCATACGCTCTACCATGCCGCTTGATTTGGAGTGGTAAAAGGTCATATGAATTTGATGAGCTCCTAGGAGGTGAGATTGTTCACGGTGAAGCGCAGCCTCGAATTGCGTGCTTGATCGGTAATAATTTCGAGCGGCGTTCCAAGGCAGGATATCCAATTTTTCACGAGAGCACGGGCAATGTCAAATACTGGTATTGCCTGCAGCTAACAGGTGTAGCAGTATATAATAGTTAGACAGTGTTCAAAATTTTTGGCGAGTGACACTCTGATCAGGTCCGAATGTATGTGGTTGAATCTTCGATCCGGTGCTGTGAAATTTCCTAGCTCCGTTTTGTTGGTGCGATGAACGTTCGACTTTTGGCAGGGAACGCACTGGTTGGGCCACCAAAATATGTCTCTACGAATTACGTCTATTTGAGGGTGATGCGCTTAGCAGTAGTACGACAACTCAGATGCGACAAATTGTGAGCTGCGTTGAATGCTTGTTTGCATAGTGAGACTGGTAAGTAGGGCTTGATAGTGCTGTTGTGTTTGGTACAAACCAATGAAGGAATGAGCTCAAGGCATCGAAGCTTGAAACAAGGGACAGCTAATAGGTGCGGTAGGTGTTCATCTTTCTCTTGCTCAGTGCTAATGGTGCTGAGGTTGCAGACGGCAGAAATGGAGACAGTTTTCACGCGCGAGAGTGTGTCGGCTACAGCGTTTCCTTCCCCAGGTGTGTTTTTCAGCTGGGTATTAAACTGTGATGTAAAACCTAATTGCCGAATCTGCCGAGGAGATGCTTTTTCTGATCGTTGTTTGAGCGCATGAGTGAGCGGCCGATAATCTGTATAGGTGGTGAACTACCTGCCTTCGAGAATGCGCTGGAAATGCCTGATTGCAGCGAATATGGCTAGAATCTCCCGATCGTAGGTCGAATGTTTTTGCTCCGCATCTGAGAGCTTTCTCCAAAAGAATCGTAGTGGGACGTAGCAACCATCAGTTAGCTGCTGATCCAAAACTGCGCCTATGGTGGTGTTGAATGCATCCGTGCGTAAAGCGAGCCGCTGAGTGGGTGAGAGAAAAGCTGAGGTTATTGCAGAAGCTATACCTTGTTTGCAGTGCATGAAAGAATCATTGGCCTGCTCAGACCAGGCAAGATTAGCTTTTTTTATGTGATTCCTTTAAGTAAGTCGGTGAGAGGAGCTTGCAACATAGCAGTTTGTGGAATGCAGCGCCGGTAAAAGTTCAGCGTTCCCACGAAACGTCTGAGCTGCGTAGTGTGCTCAGGTCTTGGGAAGTTGATGATGGCCTGGGTCTTTGACAGAGGTGGGTTAACCTTCCTTGGACAGTGATAGCCGACAAATGTTACCTGCGACTAGGCAATCTGACATTTAGTCCTGTTTTTTAGAGTTGTGCTTCGTTTTAAGTCGAGAGAAGTTTAGCGAAGTGCACCTGATACTCTTCGTGGCTTTCTCATCTGAAGAGAAGATCATCCTGATATTTACGCACGAATGGTACGCTTCATGGTTTGTGTCGCATTCTTCAGACCAAGTGGCATGCCTTAAAAACTCGAACAATTCAGTCTTTTGGCTGCGGTAAGAGTCAAACACTGTTTTTGAAGCTGTTTCTTGAAAATGTGTTTGGGAATGATAAAGAGTTCAGATCCTTAGTCGACGAGAAATCCGATCGAGGAATTGAGATTCAACATTTAAAGGCAGCTTTTTGAAGAGTTATCGGTGACGGCCGCTAAAAGTACCGCCGGCTACTTCAGTTTTCCTGAGTCGGCTGTGCCTGAGTGGAGAAGAAACAAAGCTGCCTGCAATGTTGCGCGCATCCGCCTTGCCTCGTGTGGTACTAATAGTACCCCATTTTTTCGGTGGGGCCTGGTGTAGAGGAGCGGGCCTGAGGTTTACGGCCGCTGCGTGATACTGAACGGCTTCTCTAATCTAGATCTCTCGTCTGTAATTGGAGCTCTCGAGTGATTTTCATGAGTTGGACGATGGCCTGTTGCATTGCGGATAGCTCCTGCTTTAGCAGATTGGCGTTGAAATTGAGAAGTCACCATGACATGTCCTGTGTTGTGAGCCTCGTCGGCTATAGCATCGAGCTCTTTGAGTGTCTGGCCTTTTATAAGAAGAAGTATGCGGCACGTCTGCTGTGGTAAAAGATCTAACCACTTGACTCGTAAGACGTCATCTCCAACACGTGTGCCGGCAAGTGTCCGCATGTGGCGCAGTAGTGGCGACGACCTTTTATCACCGAGCTCTACTTCAGTCTAGAGCTCATAGAGCTGGGCGTCGGGTTTCTTACTTATGTTAAAGTTTTATATGATTCGCCTTAATATTCTTATTTGCATAAAAGGAATTCGAGTAAAATTAAGCCTCTTCGTGATAAAATCTATTTTCGGTAAATGCTGTGGTATTTTTGGATGGTGAAATCCATTATAAACAGAATGATTTGAAATTTTATTTTTATTAAACGCTGATTTACAAGTGGAGCAAATCTTGAGTACTTCCAGTTTTCCACATTGGTTATTGTTTAAATTATGTTTGCAAGTGCAGGTGGTTTCTACGATTGTTTTTCAAACCATTTTACTAATCTTTGGGAATATATTAAAAAAATAAATTTAATTAGGATTAATAGTAAGGTATGGCAACGCGAGATGAGGGCGGAAGAGCAGGCGAAAGTTTATTTTTGGTTTTAGGGATTGCCCTCCGATTGGATGGTAAGGGTCCCGGAGAGCTGTAACGTGCCAATGGTAATTCATTACCAGCGATGTGTTGAGTTGCTGCTGAAACACATCAGTGATATTCACTGAAGCCAGAGTTTTGAGTGACGCGTTCTCTCTAAAAATCAACAGGGTCTCAAATTCCAGACATGCACTTGACCACTAAGTTTGAGGCTGTTTAAGCTCTTTTGCTAATAATCTAGTTGTTTTTTCAGCTAGATGCAGACTAGAAACATATGTTGGCAAAGAATATCTCCTACAAGAATCGCAGAACCAGTCCGCTCCATTACCAGCCTTATAACCGGATGAGCTACAGGGCTTTTAAGGTTAATACAATCCGAAGCAAGATACCATAGATTTACAATTGCCCGGAACAATGCATTTGACGTCTCTGCATAATGCCTTTTAATTATTGACCTTAATTAATTTTTAATTATGGTCTTTATTTAATTATAATTATTGACTTCATTTCATTTTTAATTATTTTTAATGATTTAATCCAATTAATCATTAAATTCAAATTAATTAATTAATATTACTTTACAAAAATTTGCGTAAGTTCAATATTTCAGTCCTAATGATTTGTGAGGTTAAACTATATTTCAAGTTGTTGTTTCAAGTTGCCTACCTTCCGGCTGATCTATAAACAGTCAGTAACAAAATGGGAAATTTTGTACGATTGCGTGTTTAGTACAATGGCGCCGGTCTCCTAAGTGAAAGAACCACTTATTCTTCACCCGGACCATCTTGGCTATCAACATGATAGCACATTTTCTTGGCCCGATGGAGACTAGCGTTTCCAGCATAAGAGGGCTGATGCCAACAAAACTGCGGTTTCGTCATGGATGACGGACACTAATCAGGAGCTGCCACATGCCATCATCTCGGGTGAAAAATAAGTGGTTCTTTCTCTTAGGATATCGGCACCATTGTACTAAACACTTTTGATTTGAGTTGATAACCACAATCTAGTGTGGAAACCTGCAACTCAATATAAGTTGCATGTTGGGCGTGTTCCCATAGACAAATAAAGGATCCAATGTTCACCTTGGGACCATGCGGTCGAGCTGCCCTGAGGATGATGGTATGTGGCAGCTCCCGATAAGTGTCCGTCATCCATGACGAAACCGCAGCTCATAAGTGTTCGAAAAGGAATGCTCAAGTCTAATAATAGTTGATCGTGAGCTCCTGCTGTTGATTCTTTTGAATCTTTAGCGTTTGCCGTTGATGTTGATAGCTGTTGAGCAAGTCTTGTTATATGTATGTTCCATAGTTTGTACTGTCTGTGAAAAACACGGTGTGTTGTTGATATCCAATGTTAAGTGGGCCATATATGCCAGCTTGAGTCTTTCTGTGGAGACGTTAACCCCAACAATATAGTTGGTGCTGGTTGGTTGTTAAGATAACTGATAAGCGATGTTTTGAACGAGCGATGCCAACGTTCAATCATGCCATTATACGCTGGATGGTAGGGTGTTGTGCAAATTTTTTTGGCAACGATCAAATTTGCCAATGCTCGAAATGATGAGGACTCAAATTAGGTTCCTTCGTCTGTTGAAATGATCTTCAGAGTCCTGAATCGAGCTATCCAATTGTTGTAGAATGCTGTAACTATTACTTCAGCGTACACGTTTTTTGAGAGTATAGCCTCTGGCCAACGAGCATACCTGTCAATGATTGTTGGACAGTAACGATAGTCTTTTGTTGTGGGCATTATGACAATATCTACATTTATATGCTCAAAATGTGCATTGGGGACGTCAATGTGTGCTGGCAAATTTTTTGTATGTCGTTGAATTTAAGCTCTCTGACAACTAATGCAGTTGCGAGCCCACTGAGTGACATCTTTTGTAATCGATGGCCTAGCGGATTTAGTTTTGATTAATTGGACCGTTGCTTCGATTCCAGGATGTGATAAATCATCCAAACTTGCCAAAAGAAAATGGCGCATTGTCAACGGAATGTAAGGCCTGGGCTTTCCTCTTGAAGTATCACAATAAATGAGTGAGCTTTTAATTTTTGCTTTTTCAAATTCAAGCGATGAATTTGCACGAATTAGGGTTTGAAGTTCCTCGTCAGTTATTTGTGGTTGCTCAAGCTCATCTATATTTAGAGTCTTTGGCATTGATATTTCACAAATGCTAGAGAGCGCAACTGCGATCGCGTTATCATGAAGCAATATTTGTATTATTTCTGTGGTGACTTGCGAAACAAAATCAAAATGCCTCGATTGTCATCTGACGTCTTTTTCAGTTTGTATTGGGATGCGTATATTAACGGCTTGTGCTCAGTTTTGACAACGAATTTTGAGATTCTAACATGTATTGGCAAAACTCAATGGAGGAATAGATCGCTAATAGTACTGTAACGCGTTTCCATTCCGCAAAGCTTTGGCGAAAAAAAACCCGATGGTTGCCATTATCTATTGTTATATTGTTCCAATGTTGCTCCCATTGCCACCTCAGAAGCATCAGTGGTCAGAGACAAAGGTGCATTTATGATTGGATGACTGACCAATGTCTGTGGTTGGTGTCCATTTTATTCGTATGTAGAACGAGGTTCGGGGTCATCAATTATAGTTCTTGCTCATTTACTGTCTTTATTACTGAACTAACTAGTATACAAACTTCAAATTATTTAACTTTTAGGTATAACAATTGATTATTTTGATTAAACACTGAACTTCGTCTAGCTGTTGTAACATCAACATACCCAATTTATACTGGCACGCACTGGGAGCTTGATATGATGTGTATCCTATATACACATCAAGGCTCCTGGGGAGAGGGAGATATTCCTGTATAACATTTACCTGCTACTTTATACTTGTCAATTAGATCAGTAAAAGATGTTCGTTTATTCAATGACTAAATTTTTATTTCGTTCTTCGTTACGTTATGCAACTACACAACCAGTTGACTAATAATACTGCAATATTTTAAAAATGAATTCTTCAAATAACGAACTTATTACAGAGACAATTAATGAGGTTTTATGTTTGCATACGTATAAAGTTGGAGCATTATTGAAGCGGTGAAATTTCTGCGATTTATATTTCTTTTGATTATATTTGTTAGTCATTCAGAGAGGAAAAAAAATTCGAAGAAACTAATCAATTAAAACTTTAACTGCAGGCCACGGGCGTACTTGCCGTAGGACGCTTACACTCGGGCTGACGCCTTGAGTATGCAGTCAGATTGATAAATCAATCAATTATTAGTTCAATTGCAGGCCCCGAGCGTAACTGCCTTGGGGCGCTTACACTCGGGCAGATGCCTTGAATATGCAGGTGAACGTATTCTTAATTCGCTTATCCTGGGCTAAGTGCCTGGGGATGGAATAAGCTCGGGCTCATGGCTTGAGTCAGCGAATGGAGAAATACTTCTTGATTTTCTTGCTTCTACAATTTTCTTCTATAGCATAATCATGCTGACTTAATTGCTTTTCAACTAAAATAATGAAGATAATTTAAAATAATCAATGATCAAAGTTCAAAATATAATGTTTTCTAATGCCATCTCTCTGTGACAGGTGCAACCACAAAGCTCATGCTTTTGCATGATTTGCCTAATTGCATATGCGTGTAACCAATTTATCACGCTTCTGCTAATGCATGATATGATGCCACGCCTACAGATGCTTTGATTACAATTCACAGCTTTTCGTATATGTTGCCCTTCAAAGTACACAGAGAAAAACCACGGAATTCGGGCCGGGTAATAATTGCACTATGGCTTCCGTAGCATTGCCTCCCCGCCGAAAAGAAAAGTTCATGACTGGCTTGAAGGCCCTTATTCTATGCCTAGCATTCGTTGCGTGTGGACGTGTTTTTAATGGCTCCTGTCATTAATTTTAAAAACTAATTAATTTTTCACAAAAATCAGTTGGAAATAATTTTTTTAATTGAAAACCATCACCGTCGAATTACTCAAACATTTATCGAATACCTGAAGTTTATTTCCTGAAGTATCAAAAGTAGAAATACGTTCAAGGGAAGTCCTGGTTTAAGAAGATTCCCTCTAGTCTCGATGCAAAAGCACCGATATGGAGGAGCCCGATGGCTTCAGTCATCAACCGGAACGATCGTGTCCATCGCCAACGATGACGGGTGAAAAAAGCTGAAACGCAGATACGATAGTAACGAAGAAAAACCACAAATTTTAGCGGTCATTGCGATCGAGCAGTTAATCGAAGCTAACAAGGAAGCTGAGAAGGTTGAGAAAGAAAACGAAGAGCTCAAACTTCGGATCAAATCACTAAAGCACTCGTTAGAACATTGACGTTCAACAAAGCAAAACAAATCGGCGAGAAAGAAGATAAGAAATCTAAGAAACTGATCAAACATCTATCCTCAGCGCAGACGGCGCAAACGTCAGCACGAATTATTATGCAGCGCTAGCTGGACTAGAAGATACCATGAAAATTGAAGAGGATCCAGGTAATAAAACTTCTGATTGTTGTCCTGCAAAGCCAGATAATGGATTTATTGAATACTTAAAAATTAAAAACAGTGAGAAAAAACCAAAAGTTTTGTCTGCTGGTCCGTCCGTCCGTCAAGATTAATCAAAAGAAAGAAAAAGTCCCACAAACCAATGTATTTGGGCAAACGGGCAAAGACATGGTTCGGCTTTTGGCAGCTGAAAATAAGCTAAATGATTTTGAGATCAAAAGAGTCAATGCCGATAAACTGACAATTAGAACTAAGTCATTGGTTGGTTTTTAGGCAGCAAAAAATGCGTTGAATTCTGGAGATGTTCTGCATTTTACATACACCCCCAAGAGCAAAAGAAACCTGATATTTTTATTAAAGGGTCCAGACTGTGGAGAAGACACTGCCGATCTCCTTCAGGTACTTCAAGAAGTTGCACCAGAAACAGAATTTATTTACTTTAAAGACTTTGCATCAAGGAGATCGACTGTGGGCCGTAAAAACTTGCCTTATTACTTAGTCTTGATTTCCATCAAAAGCAGTTCCAGTGCCCTGCCAAAAAGAAGGTACTTGAACGGCACCAGAAAATTGAGGTCAACCAGTGCCACAGGTGCCAAAGACTTGGGCCAATTCCGCCATGAAATATAGGTGTGTAAAATCCAAAGATATCCATGTTCCTGGCGAGTGCGAATTGGATCTGGTGGAATCAAAAGAATAATTATATTGGGTGAACTGCGGGTTCTTTGGTCATCCAGCATCATATCGAGGATGCCCCCGGTATCAAGATGCAAAGGTAAAGTTCATTCCAAAACAAAGTCAAGCATCCCACAGTGTGATACCTACCAACTTCGTCAAGCCCGGGGTGTCATTTGATTTTGCTGCGAGAGGATCAGTAGACAATGTAAATAAGTGGCAATAATGAGCTGCATCTTAAAATTTGTCACCAATTAAATTCCTTATCGGAAAGAATCGATAAACAATATTCTAAGATTAACATTTTTTTCCAGCATTTAGAGCTTTTACATGCCTCAAAATAAGTTGTCATCCAGTCACATTCCAACGGATACGATTCGTCTCATCTCGATCAACGTCAACTCTATTGTGAGTCTACATCGACGTGACTGTCTCCTGGAGCTCCTTGTCAAGCAAAAGCCTGACATCATGCTTCTCACTGAAATCCACCTCAATTCATAGCACTCCATGACAATCAAGGGTTAAACGGGGATAGGGCAGGTGGCACCGTGATATTGGCTTGAAAACCCTATTATTTGCAAAATATTGAAAAAGTCAAATTCAAAAGCTTTAAGTCTCTTGAAGTGTCCATTATCAAAATCTCACTGCCAGGTGGGGATAACCTCTTCGTTATCTCTGCCTATGTAACTGGTCGAAATGTTCTCAACTTCAAGGAGGAGCTTGGTTCCTTATTTGGAATACTCGAATTGAGCAGGCTGCATCGTTATTATATTCTTGCTGGTGACCTGAACGCCAAGCATAGATTATGGCTGAAAGCCACGTATAATCCAAGAGCTGTATTCCTGACATCGTGGATAACAGTGAACAGAGCAGTTGAATACAGGCGCAATAGTTCCCAACATACCCTAGGACAAATTCATATTTGGACCTCTGCATTGCTGATGCAAGGCTTGAATTCAACTTTAATAGTCCTCAACGGAAACTGCAGGTGCTTCCTTATGATTGCGACCATAACGCAATCGTGATGGAAATCAATCATCAAAGAGATGATGTTTTCTTCATTCCAGTTCAACATGAAAATCATTGCTTGAAGTTCAAAAAAACGGACTGGGGAAAGTTTCAAAAGAAGTTTAATCCCACACGCGTCAACAAAAATGATCGGCGGTTTTCGGACTTCAACCATCCCTCGTTGGCTTTGTTGAAATTACACCTGAAGAATGTCCGGAACTTAATCCGTTCATACTTCAGGAGTGAGGTCAGCAATGTATGGGCGGAAAAATTGAGGGGTATTAGCCCACAGGACCCAGATGGCTTTTTTGCGAAAGTTAATAGCATATTGTGTAAGAAGTCTTGAGTGAAGGTATCGAATCTTGAAGTCACTAGTGATGAGATAAATATTCTGGATAGGACTGGTAGTACGACTCCGGATAGAAATGGAAACAGGATTATTTGTGAGGGTTTGCATAAAGTTGCCCTGATTGGAACACATTTTGAGTTGGTTCATCTATCAAACCCTGAGAAGGGGAATGCAATATTTTCAGAGGTCGTTGAAGCAAAAGTTTCCGACTTCAAATCAAGCCTGAACGGCCAATCAATTCTTTATTGCAATGAAACATTAAAATCTGACGTCATACCGAGCTTGAATCTTATTGATTATTTTGTCAGCTTTGAAGACTAGTGTTTCATATTTCGTAGGATAAATAGCAAGAAATCATGTGGTGTTGACGGTATTCCAAATATAGTTCTCCGACATTTGCCTGAGGTTGCTATTAGGAATTATTGCATATTGTTCAGCAACATGTTGAGCAATTCATATTTCCCAAATCAGTGGGAAAAGGCTAAGGAATTTCCGATCTTGAAGAAAGGGAAAGAATCGTCATGCCGTAAAAGCAATCGCCCAATCAGCTTGCTGCCTAACATCAGCAAGGTGTTTGAAGTGATACTCAACAGAGCATTAGACGTCAACATTGAGAAATATGAGTTGATGCCGGATTGCCAATTTGGTTCTCGTGCCAGGTAAGCGACGACACATGCAATAACAAAAGAAACCTCAGACGTCTGTTGGAAACTAAATGATAAACAATGTGTTGGAGCATGTTTCACTGATATGGAAAAAGCCTTCGATATGGTGTGGTTAGATGGACTAGTTTTCAAACTCCTTCAGGACAAGTTCCCCTGACACCATGTCGCCATGATGTGCAATATGTTATACGGGAAATCGTTTGTTGTAACTGATGGAAATCTGACAGCAATGCGCGAATTCAAGGTTTTGAATGGTCTACAGCAGGGAACAGTTACTGCGCCTCTGCTCTTCTCAATATTCATTCATTGAACGGCTTTGATTTTAACGTCTCGCCAACGCGATCCTTGGTAGCGTTCGCTGATGATCTGATCGTCTATACGGTAAACCAAAAAGCTACAATAGTTCAGAGCAATCTTCAAAAAATGTTCAATGATGTGCAGCTGTTCACTGATAATTGGCGAATGAAAATCAATGCACAGAAGTGCGGAACAATTTTGTTTCGGACAACGCTACAAGGGGTCAGTTAAGACCTGAAACGTAGTTGGAAGGGCCGATTGCTATGCAGAATATATTGTTTGATTTAATAATTGCTTTAGAAAACCTCCCTCTCATGCTACTTCAGCTTGTTTTTATTAAATATAGAAACATTGGGTGTGTTAGAATGAATATTATTGATCATTTCCCTGAAGGAAAATTCGAAGAAAAGATCTTAAGCTTGAAAGTTATGATACGAACTTGGAATGATTTCAGCAAACTGTTAAGCAGGCATACTGCGTTAAAAATATCTTGCGAGAAAAAGTATTATAAAATATGGGGAGCATATAGCTTAGGCCTTCGTTTAAGACCGTATACGTTCCATTGAATTTCTCCCTAGTAAGTGTCTGTTTTGTTTAGCATCACGCTGTCCTAGACTTTGCTGGAAGACAGTACAGTGCTGTACGAGGTCTTTCATTAGCCTTTCGTTAAAGTTGTTGATCTCGACCTCGAGGATGCGTGTAATGTGGAGGGGTGGGAAATGGGTGAGCTTTAAATTTTTTGGGTTGTCCACAGGGGTTCTATTGGTGAATTATTTAATAGTTAGCAGTTATTTAGAATGTATTAATTGAGTGGGAAAACATAGTGGTTTGTTTAAAATGTACTTGCTTGGCAGCGTGTCTGCAAGCCATTTGAGATCAACAGATCAAAGGCTATGACTAGATGGTAGATCGGTGTAGCGAGTCTGTGGACAGTTGAAGTCGAGCAGCTCAGAGGCTGTTATGAGTTTCTGTTGTGCCTTATAACTAAAAATAGAATGTCTGCTGAGAACTAAGGTCCACGGCTCAGAGACTATTGTCGGTTTCCTTACCAACTTGTAACCAAAAATAGTGTGTCCACCGACAGCTTCGGTCGATGGCTCAGAGACTATCATGAAATTCTATTGTGCCTCATAATTATAAATAGAGTGTCCGTTGATAGCTAGTGTCCATAGCTCAGAAGTTATTGTCGGTTTCTTTACCGACTCGTAACTAAAAATAGCGTGTCTACCGACAACTTCGGTAGACGGCTCAGAGGCTATTGTAATCATGTAAGTTAGGCATCAGAATAGCGTGTCTCCTGATGGTTCCCGATCAATAACTCAGAACCGTTTGTTTCACATTCCCTACACTTCGATTATTACAGTGAAACTTGAAATTATTTTAGTGTCTTGTTTAGCATTTGTTTTGGAAAATTTTCTTTTGTATGTAAATTTTATATTCATTTCACGCGGTTTATTTATTTTGTAAGTACTTAAATTTAATTGCATTAACAATTATCGTCGAGATGTCTACTCGTAAACTAATTTAATCAAATACATATTTTATAGGTAATCAATTTACGAAACAGAAACATGCAGCGACTTAAAATTGTACCGATCAATTCATTACATTAAACGCTCTCAGGAAATTATTCGAATAATAGTTCAATTTAAAAGACAAGATCTGAATATTCATATGGGTGCGCGTTATTGTTATTATTATTGTTCCAGTTGTTTGAGCAATAAAAGGTGTTATGTTGACATACTGATGGACATGCATTTGTTTACTCATTATTTATGTTTTCATTGTGCTTGGTTGTATTTAATATTTACTTGTACTGTTTATTGTTTTGCATGCTAGTCAACTGAAACTTTATATCTTTGATAAGTTGTACGTTTAATCGTTTGGAAGTTTATTTGACTTTAAAATAGACAAGATTCGATTTTGGAATAGGATTGATTTTTTTGCATAAATTATTGGATATGAATATTATATTTTTGTTATTGAGATGATCAATGAGATGGACTTTTTTTTTAATTTAAGAATGCTGATCTAGTTTCATCGACAGTGTAAATAGCAGTGGAATCATACAGGGTTGAGTGGTTTCAGATCTCGGCTGGGTGGCAAGATTTCTAGCTGCGCCAATTTTGTTGCATACTAGCATACCCTATGTATACTGGCATGAACTGGGAGCTTGATATGATGTGTATCTTATAAACACAGGCTCCCGGCTTTAGAGAGGGATCTCACTGTTATACCACTTACATGCTACCGGTTAACGCAATATTTTCGAAAATAATTTTTCTAAGGTGGTTACAGTACTAAAGAACTAGTTCATGAGAACTTATGCTTTCATAAGTATTTATTTAGAATATTATGGACCGGTTAATTTATTCGATTTATGGTTACTTTAATTATATTTGTTAGTCATTCAGAGGGAAAAGGAAATTCGAAGAAACCAATCTTTTAAGACTTTAACTGCAGGCCACGGGCGTAACTGCCTCAGGACGCTTATACTCGGGCTGACGCCTTGAGTATGCAGTTGAACGTATTCTTAATTCGCTTATCCCAGGCTAAGTGGCTTGGGATAGAGTAGGCTTGGGCGCGCGCCTTGAACCAGAGAATGGAGAAATACTTCTTGATTTTCTTGCTTCTATAATTTTCTTTTATAGATAATTATGCTGACTTAATTGCTTACTAACTAAAACAAGTTGAGTAAGCAGGAGAGAGCTCCTACCAGAAGGTCTTTGTAAACATCCTAGGGTTAGAAACAAGTTTTCTAATGGCGTGAATCGATAACTTGAATTATTCATCCAATACTTAGATATGAAATTGTTCAAATTTATACAAAAGATGCACAGTTTCTTTCATAAACACAGTGCAGCCGCCATTTTAATCTAAATTAAATGATTTTTCTGAATGCTCGGCCAATTGAACATGTTCAAGTTAAACACTATTCCTTAAATTTTCATGAAAATTGAAAGAAAATAAAAGTGCCTTAGTCAATTTTAAATATATATGGGGTTTTCCAATAAGAGGTGTTATTTTGAATAGATCTTCTAATTTAACACCTTGCGACTTCTTCCTTTGGAGCCACGTGATAGAGAAGGCCTATGCCAAAAGCCCAGCGTCGATTCAAGATCTCAAAGATGAAATTCGTGAGGCTATCGAGGACGTAGGGCAACCACTTTGCGATTTGGTTATGGAAAATTTCATGAAGAGGATATGGTCCTGTAAGCGTGTCGTAGTAGTTATTTGCTCAATGTTCAGTATTCCTTTTAACGGCATATCTTCTTCTTTATAATGAAGTAAACATTCGATCATTTGTATTAAAAATGGAATTTTTCTTTTAATATCAAAATAACACCTCTTAGTGGAAAACCCTATATCAACCATAAACACGTGTTATTGTTGGTATAATTCCATATAATTGAAATGGCTATAACTCACTTGATTATGATTCAATCTCAATCAAATTTTGTGAACATATAAACCTTATGTTAGTCTATATAATTACAAAATTTCAAGAAGTTTAAAGGTACCGTTTTGATTTTATGGGCAAAAATGTAAAATCTACAAATCATACTATTATTAACAAAGTTGAGTGAATTTCGATTTCTAAGGTATTTGTCGCCCTTGTACTCATATAGGCCCACGTTCGTGATAGTTTTTAAATTTTTCGGCTGAAAGGTGTCCAATCGCGAGGGGGGGGGGGGACACATATTTTGGGTACATTTTGCCTTCCCCTGGACCCCCTAATTGATAAAATGATTTTTTTATTCCAGATTCTAAAAGCTCTAGTCAAGATCTTTCATTTGATACCCCACTCGACTCCCTTTGATGAAAAAAAATTTTTAAGGGCCAATTCGTTATTAAGGGGGACCCCCCTTAAAAATTTTGTAAATTTTTGTTAAGGCCTTAACTTTTAAGAGACCATCACTTTTGACCTTTTCACAAAGTTTGAGCATTCTAGCTTCTATAGTTTCTGAGGAAATCAGCTGTGACGCACGGACAGACGGACAGACGGACAGACGGACAGACGGACGGACGGACAGACGGACAGACAGGTCGCGAAACTATTAGGTCTTTGTAAAAAAAATTTTTACAAAGACCTAAAAATGAGGACAATTTAAAATAATCAATGATCAAAGTTCAAAATAAAATGTAGCGAATCTGCGAAGAACCAAGCGACAACTGTACGTCATAACTACGTACCATTAATTATTATGTACTAATTTTCCATTAGTTAGTCACCCTTGCTAAGAGCGTCGTTCAGTAAACAGCTCACTCAATAAATGGCGAATAATCGTAATTCTGTGTTTTAATTCTAAACCGTGATTTTAGTGAAAACAACCGTTTACTTTCCCTGTAGGCAATAACACTACAATTGGTGACCCTAACAAACGAACACATTGTGTAAAGGAAGTGCGTTATAGAATTTTCTTAAGACTTAAAATGGCGACGGGCCAACAACATAACCCTGAGGACGCTAATTCCGATACCCCAAAAACTCCGCTCAATATTGCGCGCGAATTGTGGCCTGGCAGTGAACCCCCTCGGCTTGATTCCATTCGTGACGTGAAATTACCACCATTTTGGGAAACGCAAGTTAAATGGTGGTTTTCTCAAATTAAATCCACATTTAGCCGTTACAAAGTTTACTCGGACATTGCAAAATTTAATGCAGTCGTAACAACGCTGGACATAACAATATTGGCACAAGTGGCAGATGTAGTAAAAAGGTCCCCACCGACAAATAAATCTGAGGAGCTGAAAAAACAGTTACTGGCACGATTTTCAATTTCCCCACAACAACAGCTGACGAAAGTATTGACGAAGCTAGAATTAAATAACCAAAAACCTTCGAATCTATATAGGTAGATGCAGGCATTAGCGGGCACACAACTACCTGAGGATACACTACGCGCATTATGGCTAAGGCGGCTTCCAGTCCACGTGCGCGCCATAATGTCGGTCTCTACCAAGAAAGAAATGACGCCATTATTAGTAATGGCTGACAAAATCGTGGGAGAATTTAATGCAGCGCCAACTGTGATAGCAATTACTTCGCAGGCTCCAGTTCGTTCGGAATCTGAATCTGATCCGATCTTATTGAAAATTTTGAAGCGTCTCGACAACCTCGAAATGAATTCGAAAAATAATCGTTCAAGGAATCAAAATTTCAGTAGACGAAATCGATCACGCTCACAAAATGGCAATCGAACGACAAATAATCCATCGAACGCAGATACGCAGGAAGCAGAAGCATCACGCATCTGCTACTAGCATCGCATATATGAAGAAAAAGCCATTCATTGTCGAAAACCCTGCCAATATCAGCGACAGGGGAACTAACTGCGTCAAAAGAACCGTTTATCTATCACCGAGAAAAATACGGGAAACGTATTCTTAGTGGACACAGGCGCGAAAGTCTCGGTAATCCCTTGTCATGGAAAACTGAAAAAAACGGAACGGAATTTGAACGCAGCAAACGGGACAACGATTGCCACTTTCGGCAATAAAATACTATCGCTCGACATCGGGCTCCGACGAAGTTTCAAGTGGTCATTTTGTATTGCTGCTGTTGAACAACCAATCCTGGGAGCCGATTTTCTACGGCATTTCAATTTGCTGGTGGACGTAAAGCGTAAGCGATTAGTAGACGTAAATACTAGTTTACAAATGAAGGGAATAATTCCAAATAATTCCACGAGTTCTATAAGGATGATAAAAACAGGAACGCCATTTTACCAAATCCTATCTGAATTTCCGTATATCATAAATCCAGCAGTCAGTACAACCACTCGCGATACGGTGCTCAAACATCATATTATCACCAAAGGACCTCCTATTGCTGAAAAAGCCCGTCGTTTACCGCAAGATAAATTTCAATCCGTGAAAATGGAATTCGAGTTCATGGTAGATAAAAGCATATGTCGCCCTTCAAGAAGCTCATGGGCCAGCCCTCTTCATTTGGTTCCAAAACAGTCAGGAGAATGGAGACCGTGCGGCGATTGTAGAAGGTTGAACGCTGTAACTATCCCGGATCGATATCCAATTGCCGGCGTTGAGGATTTTACCCATAATTTGAATGGAAAAACGATATTCTCGACAATCGACCTTATACGCGCTTATTATCAAGTTCCAGCTGCGGAGGAGGATATTGAAAAAACAGCAGTAATTACACCTTTTGGTCTTTTTGAGTTCCTAAAAATGCCTTTTGGACTCAGAAACGCAGCACAGACCTTCCAAAGATTTATCGACACTGTACTATCTGGTTTAAATTACTGCTTTGGCTATCTGGATGATATAATAGTCGCATCGAAGTCGGAAGAGGGACATAAAAAACACATTAGAGAAATATTCCAACGATTTAAGGAATGCGGCATCAAAATTAATCCTGCGATATGTAAATTCGGGAAATCTGAAGTGCAGTACCTAGAATTCATAGTAAACAGGGATGGAATTAAACCACTAACTGAGAAGGGGGACATAATCCTTAAATACAAAAAGCCGCATACAATCCACAGTCTACGAAGATATCTGCGAATGCTGAATTTCTATCGAAAGTTTTTGAAAAATTCGGTGGAGATCCTAGCGCCACTAAATGAATTCTTACATGAGTCGCGAAAAAACGATAAAAGGCCAGTAGTATGGACTCCTAGTGTGGTTGAGGCTTTCGAGAAGAGCAAACAGTTGTTGGCGGACGCAACAATTCTAATGCATCCGGTAAAAAACGCTCCTTTAGCCATCTCAACGGATGCGTCAAGTTTCGCTATGGTAGCCGTGTGGGAGCAATTAGTGGACAATCAATGGCAGCTACTCGGATTCTTTATCAAGAAATTTAATAAGGCGCAATTGTACTATAGCGTTTATGACAAGGAAATACTAGCCATCTACTCTGCAATCAAATATTTTCGTGATCAAGTGGAAGGACATCGACTTTTTATGAGAACAGATCACAAGCCATTATGCTACGCGTTTAATCAAATGTCGTCAAAAGGATCGCCCCGACAAGCGCGTCAATTGGAATATATATCGCAATTCACCACCGATATAATTCACGTCAAAGGGGACTCCAACACAGTTGCTGATGCACTTTCGCGGGTCGGCGCAATTGCAAGGAATACCTCAATCGATTTAACAGATGTAGCTAAAGAGCAGGAAAAGGACGAAGAACTTAAAACGTTATTGAGTTCTGAAACTTCACTGGACCTGAAAAAACTAAGGACGCAAGGATGTTATCTGTACTGCGATATATCAACAGGAACACCACGACCGTATATACCGAAGGTCCTTCGAAATCAAGCATTTGATTCGGTACATTGACTATCGCATCCAAGTGGAAAAACAACTAGCCGTTTGCTGTCTGGCCAAATATGAAAAAGGACATAACCAGCTGGGCAAAGGCATGCATTCAATGTCAGAGATCGAAGATTAGCCGGCACGTTACAACCTTTCCACTGCAATTCGCAGCACCGGATAAACGTTTCGACCATGTCCATATAGACTTAGTTGGACCGTTACCTATTGTAAGTAAGTAAGTAAGTAAACTTTATTGAGTCTTTTTATAACTTGACATTACAGAGTATGCTTAATGACTATGTGACATTTGACAGTATATGGATGTCAAATAAACTTTGACGGTTAGAAAATATGTATACTTATTTTACATCAGTGTTTTTAAGATATATAGACTTTGCCATTTGCTCATATGGCTTACGACATGAGTAGTTTGACAAATAAATACGTTGAAACTTAATCTAAATCTAACCCTAATATAACTTAAATCTATTCCTACATCTAACCTAAAACTATAAGCTGCTTAGTACAGCACTCGAATTTATTTACATTTATGTATATTTATCTTGTGGTTTTATTTTATTACACTTATGTTTTAACTAAATTTGCAAGTATTTTGTTTAACCACGGTATGTGTTCGGTTCCGATGAAACGTAAAACGCCGGTTTATTGGTAGTTACGGAATCAATGGGATCGTGGTGGTATTGGTCAAGGATTTTAAAGGGACATAGGTAGTAGGGATTATTATTTGCAGTGGTAGGCTCGAAAAGTGCGCGAATACATTGAAGGGGGTGCTCCCGCCACTTCTCTAGGCGTTTTTTAGACATTGCCAACATGTAATGGAGAATCGGTTCTATCTCCGTATCTTCGTAAAGGATAGAATTCCTGTAGTACTTCTTATTAGGCCGTCTGTATTTGGATAGGCATTTCCGAAGGATCTTCCTCTCGAAGATTTGGATTTCTTCGGCCGCAGTAGGCGAGATTGTTAGCCATGCCGGAAACGTGTAGGTAATGATCGGCCTAATAAGAGTTTTGTACATTAACGCCTTAACTTTTGGGCAGACTGATTTCGAAGAAAGGAGAGGCGAAATAATTGCGGACGCTGCTTTCGCTTTATTGAGAATTTTCTTTGCGTGTCTATTCACCTTAAGTCGATTGTTAAAATGGACTCCAAGGTATTTGATATTTTCCTTGAGAGGGATGATTTCACCAGCAATATGTGCTTGCACATTCCTACTTTGAGACACGGCAAGACGGTGCCCTCTCTCGCTGGCATTTCTGAAGCAGATCAGTTCCGATTTGCTGGCATTTATTTCGAGCCCCCAGTACTTCAGATATTGATAGATGTTGAGGACAGAGCGCTGCAGCTTTATTTGGGCCATCTCTGGTAGGCTATGGGTGACCGTGAGGAGGATATCGTCTGCGTACATTGCTATATCGATAGTCGAGCAGTTTGGACGTGGGATATCATGAAGGAAAAAGTTGAACAGGGCGGGACCGAGGATAGAGCCTTGTGGGACTCCCGAGTTGATAGGGATAGGATTTGAAATGAGGTTCACCAGTTTAATTTGGGATGTTCTATCCGAAAGGAAGCTGTATAGGATTCTGAGGATTGCGACCGGACAGGATGCCATTTTCAATTTGTATTTGAGCCCGTTAATCCAAACTGAGTCGAACGCTTTTTTCAGGTCTAGAGCACAGGCCACTGTGCACTCTTTCCGCCGAAGATTGCGGGTGACTCTATTGTGCAATAGCATTATTGCATGCTCCGTGGATCGTTCACGTTCAAATCCAAACTGAAAATTGGGGATCAGGGGACTAGTAAATTCGATCAAGTTTCGCAGAATAACTTTTTCAAGAGGTTTACCCATGTTAGGCAAAAGGGAAATTGGCCGGAAATTATTAATGCTACCTTCGCAGCCTGGTTTTGGTATTGGTATTAGTTTGCTAACTTTCCAAGGTTTTGGAAAGTATCCATTATTAATACATTATTGTATAATATCGTCAAGAAGGAGGAGATGGTCTTTCTGCACTTCTTGAGTATTTTGCTCGGGATACCATCAAGGCCGTGAGATAGCTTGCTATTTAAAGCATTTAGGAGGTCTTCTACTTCCGTTTTCGAGGTAAAAAATCCGGCGAAGATTGGATGTTGTGGAGAGGATGCTTTATTATAACTAGAGAATATAGTTAAATAAGATCCCTCGTACCCTTCTGTCGTTAGTAGAACCTCTGCTTTAACGTTGTTGTTCAAAGCTATGTTGGATGACTCACGGCGACAATATAGTTGTTTGAAGTATTCCTCACATGCAACGATCTTTTCAGATTGTGCAGTGAAGACTTCGTTCCCTCGCTTTATAGGGTCTTTATGAATGTTGAATTTGGAACTTTAACGGCCCGTGAATTGATTTATCGTTTTAAAAACATCTGAAGATGGTCGCAGTGATAACAGTCTGCTTTTATAGAAGTTGTTGACTTCTGATCTGATGCGTTTTTGGATTTCACGGGAAATGCTCGTTATTTGCGTTTTAAGTTCCAAATACTCCTCATTGTACCGGTTAAAGCTTCGATGGTAAATACGCTTAAGCCGTTGGAGGATATGCTTCCGAGTTTTTATTAATTGAAAAGTCTCCTGAGTTAGACATCTATAAAGCGGGCTGCGTGGTTTCTGGAAAGGGGCATGCTGGTCTAGACACTCTATAATGGCAGATGTTAGTGCTGATATATGCGAGTCTATTTCTGCGTTCGAGAGAATGATATTTTCCGGTGGGAGGTTCGGAAGGAGGTCTTTGAGGTCTTTTCTGAAGTTTGGCCAGTCTATGGAATTAAACGGTCTATAGTGAGGTGGGCAAGTAGGAACAGGTATGTGTGATCTAAGGGTTATATTGAGATGGAGGCCATGATGGTCCGATAATGAGGTAAATGTGGAGCAAGTGAAGGGAATTGTAGGATCGTTGAGGTCAGAGGATATTATGAAGTGGTCTAAAAATGAGTTCCCTCTGGGAAATGTTGGGACCCCAGCATTTGCTATGGATGCTGAGAGGAGGGCGTCCGCATGGAGCCATTCAAATAGATAGTTCCCGTTGGTATTTCTTGTGGAGTCCCCCCAGTGTTGGTGTCTGGCATTAAGGTCTCCTCCTAGTATAAATGAGTCGTGGGATGAGGCTGTTGCGAGGATTTGGTTAAGTGTAAATGGGATCTGGGGACCTAGATTGCACGGGAGGTATAGGGAGCCAATAAGGATTTTGGCTGGGTTTCCATTGGGTCGCCTGGTGTTGAGCGTTGCTAACGTACATGAGGAATTATTTTGTTCAAAAGGGATTTGATGGATATCTAAATCATCCCGAAACAGTATCGCGGTACCTCTGCCACTGTCATTTCGAAGCACATGGTAGTTCTCCAAACGGACTTTGTGGTGATGGTTAAGAACTGTTTCGTTCAGAAGAAGGATGTCGGGTTGGGAGGATTTGACCAAATCAGCAATGTAAAGCCTCTTATCATGTGAGATTAGGGAGTTTATATTAAGGGATATAATGGTTAGTCTGTTTGCAACCATAAAGGTTGAAATAGAAATTGAGGAGCGCCATTGGCTTCTCTTGGTCAGGAGTGGTGTCAAAGTATGGGAGGAAAGCCCTGACCTTGGACAGGAGTTCACTGGGAGAGACTCCCAGCCACTCCACGGTTATTTGTTGTAAGCGTTCGACGGGATTAGGAGTTGGTGAAATAAAATTATGGGTCGGAGTTCCACTCCTTAGAACCTCTGAATATGAGGTCCGATTGGAGGGAGGGGCAAAGTGGTGTGGGGTTGTAGGGGTTGGTGTAGTATTTGGGTAGCTGGGGAGCGGTGAGAATCTTTTCTGAGGTGCCATCCGTTTGGCTTTATTTTCGATTGCCCTGTCTAACAATCTTTTCCGTTCGGGACAGCCGGAAAAATTGGCTGGATGCCCATGGGTCTTGCACATGGTGCAGAATGGCGCGGTTTCCGGCTTGTCCATATTTTTTCTGGGGCAGCTTTCAGAATTATGCTCCTCCCCACATGCTACACATCTCATGTGGAATCCACAATTGGTGGATACGTGCCCGAATCTTTGACACCGATAGCATTGCACCAGATCACTCCTTTTAGGGGGTTCCCATACGGCTCTCTGGTTCAAAATGTAGCGCAGCTTTATCATCTCGTTCTTATCAGCTTACGATCCCACTGTAATTCTAAATAAATCTAGGTCGATTTTATTCACTCTCGACCATGCAGTTGTAAGTGGACTGACAGTCTGGAGGCCTAAATTCGGGATTTGTCTGGCTATGTCCTCTCGAACAGCCTCTATTCCAAATTCAGAACTAATACCCCTTAGAATAACGACACATCTTTTCTTTTCTTTGGGAGTGAATGAATATCCCACTGCTTCCGTGTTTTTAAGCAGGTTCATAATGTAGTCGTGCACCTCGAGTCTGTCCACTATGACTTTAAGTCGGGAGTTCGACAATTTAGTGATTCGGTACTCTAAACGGGTACCATCTCTAAGGGTGTATCTGTCCATGATACCTTTAAGTACCGTTGCTTTCAAATTTTCAATGAATATTGGTGGGCACCATACCTTCTTTACTCGACTGTTAGCCACGTTTGAGTTATTATTATCGTTCGCCAGTGCGCTGAAAGGGTTAGTATTAGGTGTGGGTGGGATTGGTATAGGAACCGGGGTTTTACGTTTGGTAACTAATTTACCCTTTGCTACTATAAATTCATTTACCTTACAGTTAATGAGGTTAATATCTTCGTTGAAACTTGAATTCTTTGCTGTTGTATCGTCCGCATCCATCATGTCCGAAGGCATTTCCTTGCGGGCAGCTTTGGTCTTCGGTTGCTCTGCCATCGTGTTGGCTTGTTCCGCTGTCGTGTTCGCTTGATTCGCCATCGTGTTTGCTTGTTGACAATAACTACTCCATTTTGCTGCTTTGGTAATACTAGCCACGGTGTATTTTATGGGCGCTCGCCCAAGATGAAGTTTCTGCTTTCTTTCGGTCTTCAACCTTCAAACTTTATGTATATGATCTTGTGTGATGAAATATACTTATAAATGTTCGTTTTCTAATAGGTTTTTTTTATAATTTCGATATTGACCAATTCACACGCGTGTTGACCGTTTCAACTTCCAAACGTCAATCATTACCTATTGTTAACAACTATAAATACGTTCTAACAATGATCGACAGGTTCTCGAGATGGACGGAAGCGGTTCCAATCATCGATATAACGGCAGAAGGAGTAGCATTAAGCTTTTATACGCACTGGGTAGCGCGACTCGGAACGCCAAGAATATTGACTACCGATCGTGGGAGTCAGTTCGAATCCATGTTATTTAACGCGCTGACAAAGCTGCTAGGGTGTAAGCACATTCGGACAACTGCTCATCGTCCTTCCTCAAACGGCATGATCGAGCGGCTCCATCGATCCTTAAAAGCAGCGTTAATGTGCCACGAAGATACCACTTGGTTACAAGCGTTACCAACTGTCTTACTGGGTCTGCGCTCAGCCTACAAGGAGGAGGAGCTCCGCTGCAAACATGGTGTATGGAACCACTCTGCGAATACCGCGAGAATTTGTCACCGATGAGCAAGCTCATCAAGGAAGTGAACCTGTCTTCGTAGAAAGATTCCGAAAAGACATGAAGAATCTTCGACCGACTCCAGTGAACCATCATCGTATTGGACGCATTTTTATCTACAAGGATTTGAAGACATGCAGCCACATATTCGTTCGTGTTGGTACTTCGAAAAAACCGTTGCAACAACTTTACACTGGACCTTATCGTGTCATAGAACGTTACAAAAAAGCCTTCAAAATACTAATGGACGAAAGGAATCGATAGTTTCTCCAGACATCGAGGAAACAACGCCATCACCGTTCGTCAATTACGAGGAGAGAAGACAGCCACTACTTAAAGCATATTCTGGTCCACGTAAATCAACAAACAACAAACAAGTGACATTTCAATTGTCTGATTGACGATTCTTAGGGGGAACGTATATGTAGCGAATCTGTGAAGAACCAAGTGACATCTGTACGTCATAACTACGTACCATTAATTATTATGTACTAATTTTCCATTAGTTTGTCACTCTTGCTAAGAGCATCGTTGAGTAAACAGTTCACTCGATAAATGGCGAATAATCGTAATTCTGTGTTTTAATTCTAAACCGTGATTTAAGGGAAAACATCCGTTTACTTTCCCTGTAGGCAATAACACTACAAAAATAGAAAAAGACAGCTTCCTTTTAATTTTGTGTATTTTATTTATTTTTATTCTCGAAATCGATTTTCGACCGTAATCGTTCGGTCTTCTTCAGCGATTAATATATTTTTACTCACATTCCTGCTTATATACTAGCTATGTTTAAGGAAATTTACTCTAGATCATTAAAAAGTAATTAGGGAAATTTGCTTAAGCTAATAGAAGGTAGGAAAGGTAATTTACAAAAGGGGTAGTTATAAAAATATTATTTTTACATGATTCAGAGAAGATATTATTATTTAATCAATTTAAATAGCCATGATCTGCAGTTTCCGTCATCCTGATTCATTAACTTTTTCCTTTCCCGGGTAATTGCCAGGCTTTCCATCACATCCAATTCACGTGCATCTCTAGCTTCCTTGATGACTACAGCGTCCTCCATTGTTATCTCGGGTCCCTTCGTGATAATATGTTCCGCTACCACTGACTTGAAATTCGAAGTTCTTTCTTTCTTTCTTGCTGCTGCTGCTTCGTCTAGATGCTCCTTGATTCGCGTGCCGATGAGCCTCCTCGTTTGACCTATGTACACTTCTTCACAAGTGGGACATTCGATGCGATAGATACCAGGTTTCTCGTGTGGTTCGCGCTTGTCTTTCGTTGATCCGAGAATGTTTTTGAGCTGGTTCTTGCTGCTTGATTCGATTAACCGTACAGAATCGAGCTGATTTATTCGCCGCTTGATCCAATTGCTGATGCCTTCGTGATAAGTTAGAGCCTTCCAGTACGTTCTTTCGGTATTAGCATTTGATAATGTTGATCGTCCCTGACGCTGTCTATTAATCTGGATCTTCTGTGCCATTCTCCTAATCGTCGAGCCCTTGAAGCCGTTTAGTTTAGCTGTCTCAACAATGTACCTCATCTCCTTTTCCTTAGCTTCCTTGCTTAGCGGCAAATCGAGCATCCTGTGGATCATGGCTCTGTATGGAGAAACCTTGATTTGCTGCAAATGATTTGATGTATTTGGAATCGTTCTTTGTGTGTGAGTTGCTTTCTGGTATACATCGAAAGTTATATTTGTTTGAGTCCTCCTTACTACTATATCTAGGAACGATAGTTTACCGTCTTTCTCTTCCTCCATCGTGAATACTATATTTTTGTGGGCTCCATTCAGGTCAGCAAGGACCTTCTCCACGTCACTCCTTTTTACATATGCAAACACATCGTCCACATATCGGACCCAATGTTTTGGTAACTGGCCTTTCTCCTGCAGTCCGTCTTCTAGTTTCGTCATAAATATCTCGCTGAAGAATGGTGAAAGTGGATTTCCCATCGCAACTCCGCCTTTCGTCTAATAAAATTTCCCTCGGAAGGTGAAATAATTTTCGATCATGCAAAGTCTCGCAAGTTGGATATACTGCCTAGATTTTATTTTCCAAGATAATGAGTTTTCTTGGTGGGAAAGCCATTCTTCTATATATCCCAGAGTCTCCATCACCGGAATACTCGGGAATAGAGCTATCACGTCGAAAGACACCATAATTTCGTCTTGCGCTGGTGGGCCAAACTTCAGGATTTTCTCGGAGAATTCTTCGCTGTTTTTTACAGATCTACCATTCATTTGGGTCATTCCCTTAAATTCGTTCACCAACCATCTTGCTAGTTTTTGGGTCGGTGCGTTCACGGCCGAAATAATCTCACGCATTTCGTTCCCCTCTTTGTGTATTTTTGGCAAACACTTGATCCTAGCCAAAGTAGGGTTGCTCACTCTTACCTTCGTCAATTCGCCAATAAATGACTCACAACTTTTAATTGTCCTTTCGAATAGTGATGGATAAAAGCAAGTAGTGATGGATAAAAGCAAGTATGATGAGGCGGTTATACAAAAGCTAAGCAGCAGTAATTTCTTCAAGCTACGCCGGAGCCCGTTAGAGGAATCCATGAAAAGATTCGAAAGGACAACTAAAAGTTGTGAGTCATTAATTAGCGAATTGACGAAGGTAAGAGTGAGCAACCCTACTTTGCCTAGGATCAAGTGTTTGCCAAAAATACACAAAGAGGGGAACGAAATGCGTGAGATTATTTCGGCCGTGAACGCACCGACCTAAAAACTAGCAAGATGGTTGGTGAACGAATTTAAGGGAATGACCCAAATGACCCAAAACAGCAAAGAATTCTCCGAGAAAATCCTGAAGTTTGGCCCACCAGCGCAAGACGAAATTATGGTGTCTTTCGACGTGATAGCTCTATTCCCGAGTATTCCGGTGATGGAGACTCTGGGATATATAGAAGAATGGCTTTCCCACCAAGAAAACTCATTATCTTGGAAAATAAAAACTAGGCAGTATATCCAACTTGCGAGACTTTGCATGATCGAAAATTATTTCACTTTCCGAGGGAAATTTTATTAGACGAAAGGCGGAGTTGCGATGGGAAATCCACTTTCACCATTCTTCAGCGAGATATTTATGACGAAACTAGAAGACGGACTGCAGGAGAAAGGCCAGTTACCAAAACATTGGGTCCGATATGTGGACGATGTGTTTGCATATGTAAAAAGGAGTGACGTGGAGAAGGTCCTTGCTAACCTGAATGGAGCCCACAAAAATATAGTATTCACGATGGAGGAAGAGAAAGACGGTAAACTATCGTTCCTAGATATAGTAGTAAGGAGGACTCAAACAAATATAACTTTCGATGTATACCGGAAAGCAACTCACACACAAAGAACGATTCCAAATACATCAAATCATTTGCAGCAAATCAAGGTTTCTCCGTACAGAGCCATGATCCACAGGATGCTCGACTTGCCGCTAAGCAAGGAAGCTAAGGAAAAGGAGATGAGGTACATTGTTGAGACAGCTAAACTAAACGGCTTCAAGGGCTCGACGATTGGGAGAATGGCACAGAAGATCCAGATTAATAGACAGCGTCAGGGACGATCAACATTATCAAATGCTAATACCGAAAGAACGTACTGGAAGGCTCTAACTTATCACGAAGGCATCAGCAATTGGATCAAGCGGCGAATAAATCAGCTCGATTCTGTACGGTTAATCGAATCAAGCAGCAAGAACCAGCTCAAAAACATTCTCGGATCAACGAAAGACAAGCGCGAACCACACGAGAAACCTGGTATCTATCGCATCGAATGTCCCACTTGTGAAGAAGTGTACATAGGTCAAACGAGGAGGCTCATCGGCACGCGAATCAAGGAGCATCTAGGCGAAGCAGCAGCAGCAAGAAAGAAAGAAAGAACTTCGAATTTCAAGTCAGCGGTAGCGGAACATATTATCACGAAGGGACCCGAGATAACAATGGAGGACGCTGTAGTCATCAAGGAAGCTAGAGATGCACGTGAATTGGATGTGATGGAAAGCCTGGCAATTACCCGGGAAAGGAAAAAGTTGATGAATCAGGATGACGGAAACTGCAGATCATGGCTATTTAAATTAATTAAATAATAATATCTTTTCTGAATCATGTAAAAATAATATTTTTATAACTACCCCTTTTGTAAATTACCTTTCCTACCTTTTATTAGCTTAAGCAAATTTCCCTAATTACTTTTTAATGATCTAGAGTAAATTTCCTTAAACATAGCTAGTATATAAGCAGGAATGTGAGTAAAAATAAATTAATCGCTGAAGAAGACCGAACGATTACGGTCGGAAATCGATTTCGAGAATAAAAATAAATAAAATACACAAAATTAAAAGGAAGCTGTCTTTTTCTATTTTCAGTTGGAGTATTTTGTGAAGGCGAAATTGAATTCGATTACAAATACTACAAAAATGTTTTCGAATGCCATCTCTCTGTGACTGGTGCAACCACAAAGTTCAAGCTTTTGCTTGATTTGCCTTATTGCATATGATTGTAATCAATTTGTTCGACTGAGGCGGTACGTTCGATTGCGAAGTCTTGTTTGTTTATGTTTAATACTTAAGACGGGTGTGGATACACACCCGCTTCTGCTAATGCATGATACGATGCCGTTCCCACAGATGCTGATTTACACAGAGAGGATCGACGGGATGCGCACCCGGGTAATAATTGCACCGTGTCTCCCGTGACATAGCTGTCATGATCTTCTGATTGATTGTAGCTGCGAAATTCAAAAGGCTTCTCATTGATTGACGCGCCACTGGTGGTGGGCATGCGGACGCTACAAACTCACCGCACCTCTTGGTGAGCATGTAGTATCCACAATCTCCCGGCCCCGGATTTTCTATAAACAGCCCTGCATTCGTTTAGAGCCTGATGATGGAAACATGGCAAAGTTGCGTTTTTGACAGAAGACTAAAAAGTAAAAAGTTGAAAAAAAATTTCAAACAAGTTTTCATTTAACAAACTTAACTGAAATATAAGAAATAAATTTAAACGAAATTTATAAAATAAAAAGTTTAAAAATTGTTCCTTTCTCGGTAACTAAAAGCGTACGCAAGGTACGCAAGTTCTAGGATTGTTCCTATATGTGTGAACGTAGATAATTTCAGAATAGTAAATTTCTATGGATTTGAAAGGCTGAGCGTTTTAAAATTATATACATTTAATTTTTTGAAATAATCTACTTTCATAAAAGCCATATTTAAAAAAATTACTATAATCTTATTTTTAGTGTAAGGGGGAAAATTAATGTTCCTTGCATTTGCAATAGAGCTTGTATTTTAGTACGAAACTTTGACTTTTCAAATAATTAATTGGCCTTGTCTATACAAATTTAAGATCTTCAAGTTGAAAATTATCATTTATTAAGAGCAAAGAGAGTGGAGTAATTTCAAAACATTCTCTTTTATCTTTTTACGGCTTTCTCCGGATAGCAAGACCGGTTTTTCAATGAGTTAAATGAATTATTGCTACTATTTTTCTACGTACTTTGATGAGAAAAATATGCAATGGAAAATGATAAATGAACCGCAAATATTTATCTGCTACTATCTGTTAAAAGTAACATATCGTGAGACAAATATATTTTTGGAGGTTTTTTTTATCAAAAATATAAATTTATTCTTAGCGTTTAACTGATTATTTTCTTACACAAGATAGAGTAAAAGTAAGATTAGATATTCAAGGATAAGGTGAAGATATAAAAACAGTTATAGTTTTTTACTATTTCAAAAGTGGTTAGTAGTAGAGCGTGTGTAGACATTTCCATCTCAGACTCAATCTGTTCTTCTAGTGTGGTGAAAATGCTTTTGTTTTTGGTAAATAAATTAATATTTCCTTAAGTTGTATCAGTGAAAGTATTTTTTGTTACAGATTTTAGTAGTGTGTATTGCAGGAAAGGTTTCTGCAACATGTCCTTTAACGAAAGCTAACGGTGTAATATGTATTTCAAAAACACAATTTGTATTGGAATTTCAAGGTACGTGAGAAATTGTCAAAAAGTGGTTCATTTTTGGGTTTTTAAAAAAATTGTTTTGCTGTCCCCTATTAAAATCAGTACCTGTCCGTCCGTTCATCCATCTGTCTATCCATCAGTGTTTCACAGAAAGTCTTCTCAGGAACCAAAGAAGCTAGAGTGATCAAATCTTATGAACATCTCGGAAGTTGTTGGATGATCAAAGTTTCAAAGCGGAAAAAAATTCAAAAGGTTTTAAGCAACATCTTCCCATATAAGGTTGTGGCCCATTAAACATTTTTTCTTCACCGAAAATAGTCAAGCAGGTTATCAAGTGAAGTTTATCGATACTAGCCTTTAATGTAAAGTTATAAACTTGCAATATCAATAACGGCAGGGGAAGCGGAAGAACACGAAACAAGTTGGGTAAACAGTCCTACGCTCATGTCAGAAGCGTTTTGTATTCAATTTATAAAACCGAATAAAATCAAGAAACAAGTCAAAGACGATTTTATTGGAGAAAATATGAAATCCGAAGATCATACTATTATTATATCTTATAAATAGACATCTGCGTACTGAATTTCATTGAATTTAAGGGTACTGTTAAGATTTAATTCATGAAAACATAAAATCGATAAATCATACTATTACTAACAAAGCTGAGTGAACTACGACTTCTCACGTATTTGTTGTTGTTGTACTCATTAAGACCTACATTCTTGATTTTTTCAGATTTTTCGGATCGCGAGGTGGCACACAAATTTTTCATGTATTTCCCCTCCCTGTGCGCCCCTCGAAGCAAACTAAGACCTGTTTTGAAAAGTTCTCATCAAGACCTTTCATTTGATACCCATATCGGCTACCTTTGATGAAATTTTTTTTTTCGGGGGGTCACTTCCCTATATGGGGAGACTTATAAAATTGTTTTGTAGTTGAACTTTGAAGAGAGCACCACTTTGCTGCTGTGACACACGGACGGTCGGACGGACGGACGAACCGACAGATGGACAGACAGGACGCGATTTTAGTAGGATTTTGTAAAATTTTTTACAAAAACCCAAAAAATGGTGTGTGTGTGTGTGTGTGCGTTTGTGTGTGTCCCCCCCACGAATGGAAGCAAACAAATACCTGCGAATCAAAAAATTTTAATAAAATCATGGAGGTAAGTATCTATGTTATGAGTGAAACAACGCACCACCTCGGTGCCGGCTCTGAGCTTGCGCTTCTGATGCTCCTGTCGGACTATCAGCCTACCCAGCTGTGATGAGTACTAATTGAAAAATTAGGTAATAATCACTTCGTTTAGCGTGATATTGACCATATTATCTAGAATTCCGTAATAGTCATGGAATGAAATACCCTAAAAATAATATACAACACCAAGGTTCGTATTTGAACTGTTGTGCGATGGATTATTATTATTATTGCTTGTACAAGTAGGGTTTATGAATTTAATATATTTGTAATGAAATTGGATATATACTCTTAAATTCAATGAAATTTTGAAGTAGCAGTGTAATACTTTAATTGATTTAACCCTTAGTATACTTTTCTCACGTAAATGGCTAGTAGTGTCCATAAAACACCGCATGAAATCTAAGGCAATTGAAAGGGAACGAAGGCAAAATAAATGCAATTTATTAACTACGAAGTTTGACAATTATGATAAGTAACGAGACTGGTTGCATGAAAACCATATATTTAAAATTATTCTACAACTCTGCCATCTTCTTCAAAGTAGTCTCCCTGGGCAGTTACACAACGATTCAAGCGCGTTTTCCAGGCTTCGTAAGATTTCTGGAATGCTTCGACTGGGATGTCCGCGAGTACTCTTGTCACGGCCGCCTGAATGTCCGTAATCGACTCAAAATGGGTTCCCTTAAACACCGATTTGGTTTTAGGGAACAATCGGGTGAATAAAGTGGCTGTTGCAACACGGCGATCCCTTTAGAGGCAGAATACTGGGATGCGCTGAGGGCGGTGTGGCACGGCGCGTTGTCGTGATGAAGGATCCAGTTTTAAGCGATGTCTGGGCGCACCCTGTTGACTCATTTTCACATTCTTTCAAGAATTTGGCGATAGTAGACTTGATTTGCAGTTTGCCCCGATGGAACAAATTCTTTGTGGATGATTTCACGGCTATCAAAAAAGGCAATGATCATCGTTTTCACCTTTGACTTGCTCATGCGAGCTTTCCGGGTCGTATTGGAAAAACCAGCTCTCATCACCTGTAATAACTCAATCAAGCAGCGTGGGATCGTTTTCCACTTGTTCCAAACAGTCTTTGCGATGGTCATTCGATGCTGCTTTTGCTCCTCAGAAATATTCTTTGGAACCATCTTCGCCCACAACTTTTTCATTCCCAAATCATCGGTTAAAATTTATCTGACTGTTTCACGGTTCATACCTAGTTCCGAGGCCAACATTCGAACTGCTACACGTCGATCTTACGGATTGTATCAGTCCTCACCTCGACTGGTTTCCCGCTCCACGCCTCGTCTTCCATGGTTTCATGCCCCTCCTTGAATTCTTTATGCGATCCAAACACCTGGGCACGACTAAGAGCACTACCACCATGCACTTTTACAATTTCAAAGTACGTTTTCGAAGTTCTTTCGCCCAATCTGGCGCAAAATTTTATCTTCTCCATTATCCTGACGAGCACCATCAACACACGTCTACTCAACACGACACAGCAGGCGAACTAAACAAGCTAGAGCAATGGGAAATATATCAATAGAAAGGGAAAGGATGCTGAGGAGGGGGAAAAGAATTTCAAGGTCGAAGGTTTACCACAAGTGCGGCAATAAAATCAGTCTCATTACTTAATTGTCACACTTCGTATGAACACTTTTCAAAATAGTTCTTAAACTGACGTTTTTTGCTTCAGTTGAGGCAAGGGGGGGATGCACGAAAAATGTGTTTCCCCCTCGCAATTGGACAAATGTGATTTTAAAAAAATCTGAAAAAAATTACTAAGGGAGATATTTATGAGTACAATAATGACAAATACTTTAGAAGTCAAAATTGCCTCAACCTTGTTAATAATTGTATGATCTTCGAATTTCACATTTTCTCTCTCGTATGGATGCCTTTAAGCCCAACAAAATTCGAAACATAACTAGCCATACACAAGGTCCTAGTACTCTGTAAGTTTGATGAAATTTGTATCATATTCACGGAAGTTATAACCATTTGAAATTTCTCCAATTACAGCAACAATCACACACTATTGTGGTTTTAATTTGATTTTCTTAAGATGTTCATGATTTGAGTGATTTTTGTTAGTTGAAAACGGAGAAACAATGGATTTCCTTTTAAACGAGCAAATCTCATTGACATGTTTCTTGATTTTATTCGTTGCTGGTGATTGCATTTTGTAAGTTGAGTAAAAATCCCTTCTGACATGAACGTAGGTCTGTCTAACCAAGTTGTTAGTTTTATTTTCCGGTCATTGATGAAAGCATAATTTGAGGATGAAGGGGAATTTCAAGCTTGAGCAGATCTTTTTGGGAGTCACTATACATTCCGAAGTACTGACCAACTAATTTATTAGATTTGTTTATCAAATACAAAATTTTAATTCCATATGCACACATTTCCTTGACCCGGCACATTGAGCAAACGCAAGAAATGAACTACTTGACTTTCTGGGAAAGAGCGGATACTATCATTGTTTTTCTGATAATGCGTTTCCTTTTTGCAAAGGACATTGAAAAGTGCATTTATCCGCTTCAGTTTAATATCTACGATCGAATTTAACAGATTATTTTTTAGATTACAGTATAAATTAGTTGCTCATTGTTTACCTATTTTTCAGCGTGCTTTTTCCATTGTTTTTCATTTTTGTACATAATTTTTTAAGCTTCTCAAAAAATATGAGCTCTCGCAAAAAGAGTGTACAATTCTCGAGGATTTTTTATGATTCTGATCCAGACAAAGATATAGGTACGAGGCCGGTCTACTGTCAAAATTTCAGTCAAATCTGACTCGCATTTTTGTTTCGACCGCGTGTTGAAGCGGGCGTGTCTGCGGATTTTAGAAAAATGGAGAAAGAGCAATATCGGTCGGTACTTCGATTCTTGTTTTTGGAAGAGAAATTAGGCAGTGGAATCAAAGAGCGCTTGGCTACTGTATATGGTGACTCAGTTCCCGCGATAACAACCGTAAGCAAGTTGGGTTGACAGACCTATGCTCATGTCAGAAGGGTTTTGTACTTAACTTACAAAATGCAGTAACCAGCAACGAATAAAATCATGATACAAAGTTGAACGAATTTTGACTTCTGAGGCATTTGTTATAGTTATACCCATAAATATCTCCATTGATAATTTTTTCAGATTTTTTAGATCACGGGTGTCCATTCGCGAGGGAGGAAACACATTTTTCATGTATTTCCCCCCCTGTGCCCCCACTGAAGCAAAAACTGTCAGTTTAAGAACTGTTTTGAAAAGCTCTCATAGAGAACTTTCAATTGATATCGGCTACTTTTCATGAAATTTTTTTTCAGGGGCCACTCTTCTGTACTGTAATCATCGATTCATGGCCTATTTTTTCGAATCCTAGCCCTTTAGCTAGGAGCTCTCTCCTGCCTCTTCGACTTGTTTCAATTGTACGTACTCATCTTCATGATATCTATCACTCCTGAAATGTTCATGCAAATTCTAGCAAAGCTGTAGTGTCTAAGTCGGTAAAAAGCGCATATGGGTCCATAGCCATATGTTTCCATAGCAATGCAGGGCACGTTGCTCCATAGTAATACAGGAAAATTCAAATCGCTATAACTTCGGTAAATACCATTCGATCTTTTTGAAACTTTCAGAAAAGATCAATCTTGTAAATAATCATCTCTTTGCAAAATTTTATTGAGTTTAAAGGTACCGTTTAGATATTATTCAAGAAAACACAAAATCGATAAATCATACTATTACTAACAAAGCCTACATTCATGATTTTTTCAGATTTTTCGGATGGAAGGTGTCCAATCGCGAGGGGGGGGGGGGGGGTAACGCGAAAAGTTCGTACATTTCCCCTTCCCCTGCCCCCTTCGGTACTTATAAGGCAATTTTAAAACTTGTTTGGAAAAGATCTCATTGAGACCTTTCCAACGACACCCTACTCGACTACCAATGGTGAGCATTTTTTTTGAGGGGTCACCTCCCTATATGGGGAGACCCGCCTTAAACACCTTTGAAAATTTTTTCCACCCTTGAGCTTTCAAGAGGTCACCACTTCTGACCTTTCTACAAAGTTTCATGGCTGTAGCCTCTATAGTTTCGGAGAAAAAGTGCTGTGACATACAGACGGATGGACGGATGGACAGACGGACGGACGGACAGACGGACACAGGTCTTGATTGCAATAGGGTTTTGTATTTTAGTACGAAACCCTGAAAATTGGTTCAACGAGTTTCAACGTCAGTTTTTGACGAGTCAAGCCCAGATGCCTCAAAAACGGCCACTACGGAGGAAAATGTGACAAAAGTTCACTAGCTCGAATTGGCAGACCACTGGATCAAAGGTACGTAAAATAACTGAGACAATCGGCATCTCAAAGACCGTGTGGGTCATATCCTGCAAGAAATTTGGGCATGAGAAAGCTTTCAACACGATGAGTGCCGCGTTCACTCACTCCGGTCAACAGACGCAACCGTGAGATGACTTCAGAGCAGTATTTGACGCTGTTAAAGTGCCATCTGAAAGAGTTTTTCCATTTTTTTGTGACTATCTACGAAACATAGCTTCACAAGTACAAACTAGAGACCAAGGAGCACTCACAACAGTGGATTTCACCCGAAGAACATGCTCCAAAGAAAGCGAAGGCTTTCCTATCGGCTTGAAAGGTGATGGCCACCATTTTCTGGGATTCACAAGGTGTGATCTGCATTGAATACGGTCACATGGCTCGACTATGCCAACTTAGGCCCCATTTAACGTAGAATAAATTGCTTTTCCGCCGTGACAACCTATAGGCTCACACCGTCAGAACGGCCAAACTGGTCGAGTTGGGCTACGAACTACTACCCCATCACCATATTCTCCAGATTAGGCCCTGTGCGACTTCTTTTTACTTCC
The DNA here is from genome assembly GCA_963969285.1 of Odontomyia ornata. NCBI lineage: Eukaryota > Metazoa > Arthropoda > Insecta > Diptera > Stratiomyidae > Odontomyia > Odontomyia ornata. The sequence continues at coordinate 233,392,184 of OZ017741.1, read as the reverse complement.
AAGCTTGAAAAAGTCACTCGCGAGGCAGAAATTTGAGTCAAATGAGAAGGTGATCATCGCCATTAAGACCTCATGAAAAAGTATTTTTCAGACAGGTTAAATAAGTTGAAGCATCGCTGGAACAAGTGTATCGAACTAAGAGGAGATGGTGTTGAGAAATAAACTGCCACTTTTCCAAAATTTTCGTTTTTCTTTTCTAGGCTAAGCACTTATCGGACCATCATCGTATGTAAAGCATTGTCTCTATTGTATTTTAATAGATCCCGAACTAGACACACCTTTAAATTGCCCTTCAGGAACAGTTTGCTCAGGTGTACCAGAAATTTGTAGTGATATTGAGGATCCTACTTGCACGAATACTGTTCCAGGAGCTACAGGAGATTGTAACGAATGTGATCCTGCAGTTATGACTACTATACCTGTTTGTGTAAATACTACTGCATTCGCCTTTTGTGCTCAAGGAAAACTGTTAGCGTCTTTGGTTCAACCATGCCAGGCACCTACACCATATTGTAAAATTGTTGCTGGCGAAAGTACATGCACAGCTGATACAAAAGTAAGTGTAATAAATTTCCTTAAATTTAAAATGTAAGGGAATGCTTAATTTTTGCGCAGCTCCTAGATTGTCCATTGAGTGACAGTGGAAGCGACAGTGGAAGTGGTAGCGGAAGCGGTGATGGAAGTGGTAGCGGAAGCGGAAGTGGAAGTGGAAGTGGCAGTGTCAGTGGAAGCGGCAGTGGCAGCGGAAGCGGTGATGGAAGTGGCAGTGGAAGCGGAAGTGGAAGCGGAAGTGGAAGCGGAAGTGGAAGTGGAAGTGGCAGTGGAAGTGGATCCGTAACATTCACTTGTACTACAGCTGGATTTTTCCCCGATGCTTCCGATCCAACTTGCGTGAGGTAAATATGTTTTTTCTTTGTATTTTATGTAGTCACTTATAACTGAACTAGCAAAACAAAATCAATGATAATTTTTATTGGATTACTTTATTACCAACAATTAATTCTGGTTTAAATTCTCTTGCAGTTACTTTAAGTGCCAGCAGAACGCACAAGGTGGCTACGATCAAATTACTTACAAGTGCGCAACATTAGGCTACGCATTTGATTCTATTCAGAAACGATGTGTCCTTGCAAGTACATTCACATGTAGCAATTCATAGTTCGATAACAGAACAAAATTGTACACTTATTTCAAAATTAAAAAGATTAACTCTTAACTAAAATACATCAGTTTAATTTTGAACACTGTTAAATTTATTGATTGACGATCAACGGAAACTTATAATAATTGTAGGCTACGAAGAATTTGAAAAAATTTAAAAGCAAAGCTATGAGTCTTAATAACAAATACAATGCCACAAAAGTACATTTTTTTTTCTTAGAAAACCATCGGAACTTGCTTTTACCAGTATTGTAAAAGCAATTTTACCAAGAAATTTACAACTGTTTTGAAAATAGAATGACTTGTTAATTTTACGTTTTCCCCCATAAAATCATAACTGTACCTTTAGACTGTGTTGTCTCAAAGATTGTTACGGGTGAACATTGAGACTCCATAGCGTTGCTCACCCCGAGCACTACCGTATGCGATTTCGTAAGAGTTTAACCTACGCAATACCGACCCGCACTTTATTAATTTTTTTGATAGTCCGATGATGTAACTATGAGCAAGTAACTTAAATTTCCATTCACGAAAGGATTACTAGTTAAATTACGGGAAGGAAGCCACATAATAATTTTAAGCGTAATGATTGGTTAAATTACAAACAGGAAGCCACATGATAATGTTTGCTTTGTAACTTTATGTAAGTAAACTCAAGTAGCTAGGTCGCTTCCGATTTACACGCCACAATTATAGACAATGCAACCAGCAGCAAGCGTCGAAGGCAACAAGAACCAGTGCAAGCTCGAAAAGAAATGCAAAATATACACGGTAGCGGAAACTTTCGTCATCCAATCAACATATGCGGCGGAGGAGGACATCAAGTATTACATACAGATAAATTTAAATGTGATATATGCAGCAAAACATGTAGCGTGGCAACGCAATTGCATCGTCATAAGGCTTGCACTCTAATCCTGCTCTAGTCCAATGCAGTGTTGGCGGACTCTAGGAGCTGTGAGCCGAGTTATCCCTGAGAAGCAACAGGTACATCATTCGATTTGTCGGGCTTTGGATAGAAATGACAAGGTTGAAGTTGAAGCTGCTATATATGCTAGCGTGCAATTCGCAGCTCAATCTAGAACATTTGCCATCAGTATGTGCCCAAAAATCGGTTGAATGATTGAATCGCTTAAGACGCCGATAAGTAAGAAATTACAGTTGATTCCAGTCTTGCGTCAATGTATCATGACGCGAAACCAGCAGCTCTCGTTAAAACCTTATGCTTGACCCTACTACCGAAATATCCAGCGAAAAGTTTTGTTATCGCCATTATTGATTCATTGACCAAATTGTCCTGCGTTACATTAATCGATATTCCAGATCAAGTAAATTTGCGTTTAACCTTCATGCGAGATCCACGAAATCATACACGCTGCAAAGCAACAGAAGGACATGCCTCAATGCTCTTCACTCGTCGCAACGATATTCGTAAAAAAGCTTTGGACCATCGTGAAATTACCTCCATTGCAAACGATACAAAGACTGCGACTACCCTCGATTATGTATTTAGGACACGGATGATTTTCTGGAGCGACGTTTTCACACAAAGGATATACAAGGCATCAATTGATGAGGGTAAGGAAAAAACTGTTGTTTTGCAAAATCACTCGGTTACATCGGATGACCTAGCTGTGGAGTGGATCTACAACCATGTCTACTTCACTGACATACTCAAATGCACCATTGAGCTGACTAATTTTGATGGAAATATGGGAAAAGTTCTTATTGAGGACAATTTGGAAATTCCACGTGCTATTGCATTGGATCCTGTTGACGGATGGATGTATTGGACGGATTGGGATGCAACTCCAAAAATTGAACGTGCTGGAATGGATGTAATACACCGTCAGGCGATAGTAACGTACGCTGTAAAATGGCCGAATGGATTAACCCTGGATCTAGTGTTGAAACGAGTCTAGTGGGTCGATGCGAAACCGAATGCGATCACATCATGCAACTACGATGGATCACAGCGCTGCTTTGTTCTGTACTCAACAGATGCGCTTAGGCATCCATTTTCCATTACAACATTCGAGGATTACGTGTATTGGACTGACTGGGACAAGCAGACTGTGCACAAAGCAAATAAATTCAACGGGGAAGACTTAGAGGCAGCAACAGCATTACGTATGCTTCAACATCCAATGAGCATACACGTTTACCATCCTTACAGACAACCAGATAGTAAAAACTATTGTCAGTCCATAAATGGACACTGTTCACATCTTTGCTTACCTGCCCCAAGAATATCAGATTGAAGTCCTCGCATTACATGTGCCTGTCCGACAGACTTAAAACTGATGCTTGATGGCCTAATGTGTGTGGAAGATGCAGTAGCGCCTTCTAGGAACCAACAACGTCGTCTAGTAGTAAATCGAGTCAAAATAGCTCATCCATATTCCATATAAAGATAAGATCATCCATGGTGGTGATAATAAGAGAACTAGTAAGTGTGTTTAACCCATTTAAACTACACAAATATTACGAACTTTATGGTGTCATTTACTTCTTTCAAATGTGCTTGAACCAGCGTCAATTAATCATTAGCAAGACACTCCAATCGTCGAAATCATCTTCACCGCCCAACGCATCGATATCGGACCAAATTTTAATCCTACAAAGCTTCCGAGCTCATCCTTCCCGACAAGTATTGTTCAACCACAAATATTGTCATTCACATCGATGCCATCATTACAAAAGTCCTCATCATTAACATCATCAGCAATAGCATCATCATTGCCAGCATCCGTGGTCCCTTCTAATTCAGCTTTCATATCGGAGTCATTGATATCCAAAGTTCGTAGTCATCAAGATGATAATAATACTCATATACAAAATTTAAGCTTTCATCCCTCATATTGGAAGCACGTCCACAGCCTCACGTTGCGGGCGAACCAATCATCGTACAATCTGGAAGTAATTTAGTTGTTAGAGTTAAAGGTATTATTCAACATTACGGGAAGTCACCAAGTTTATTCAGAATCAGTTCAACTAACGTTGACATCGCAACTGGTCTCGCGAAGAAAATCGAATGATGTACTTATCGACGCGACGTAAGCAAACATTACTGACAGTTCGAACTGTCAGCCAAATTCATTCAGTGCGTAGTACACTCGATTCCCAATACGTTCACCACCGAGTGTAACTTGTGATGAGTGGAATCAAGCGAGGGGAATTACTCGCTTCAACGGAACAAAAGCACTCAAAACAAGTTTTCCCGGCGGATGGAAGGAAAAAACGTTAAGTCGGAAGGTTATTTAAGCCGGGAAGATTGGCGCGCTTTTTCTCTTTTGTTCGGGGAAGGTTTTCTGTGTAAGTAATGGTGGAGCTGCGTGACATCAATTCTTGGGAATGGAAAAAAAGGTTAATCCGACGAGTGGATTTAAGGGAAGAAAAGCGAACGAGTGTCCAGCGAACGTTTTTCTTCTGCCGAGGAATTGGAGCCGGCAGTAAAAAATATATCAACACACGGAGACGAGACGACGGTGGTAGTTTCAAGCGGACAGAAGCAGAGGGCCCCTTAACTAGGCTAGGGATTAAACGTAAGTGGCTTTCTTTAAATACTTAAATTGTTGTAACGTTGTTTTGAAATAAAATTCGCGTAGTTTTAATTGATCATCTTTTTCATCTTGCGACACAAATTCTTAACCTTTTTTTCCCAGTTGTAAGGAGTGCGGCTGAGGAAATCTCTTCCCGAGGTGGTGACCAGGCGGGAAGACCTGGGAAAATTATTTAAGGTGGTAGTGTACGGCGAGTGTAGTACGTAGTGTCGTTTCAGCTCTATCTCGGGTTTTTCGGTCTTAAGAGATAAGGAGGGCGTAATTTCAGTTGGGAAATTAAGAGTTTTGCATGGCGGTGTTATATTCTAACTCATTCCGAGTGATAGAGTTCATGGAAGGTGATCCTCGCGGCTAGGTGTACCAGTGATAATTTCGCTCCAGACGGTCGTCTTCTCGTTCGGATGACCCCTTGAGAGGCTCGCAAAAGCGGACGAGTGGCGCCCACGCCCGTCTTCGCGTGTGCTAGATTGAGTTGGTGGAGCCTCCGCCGGAGTAGCCACAATAAAACGGTGGCAATTAGGGGGGAATGAGGGAATTTTTCGGGTAATATTTCCACCCTTGGGAATTTATCGGGTAATAAGTTGCTCAAATTTCCGTTCAGTACTGCAGCAGTGGACATCTACCTCAGCGACCGAAACATTAGTGCTCAGCTAGAAATGCTAGCTTGTAAGCGTGCTGGCAACTAGCGTTGCGGTGTCGAGGGTTGGGTTCTTTCTGACAGTGGAAGGACCCACTACAAAATATTTCACACCTTCAAAATTTCCCTAGTTCTTTTAAGACGATAAGATTGGGTCCGTTTCTTCTTCTTCTTCTTAGCACTACAGCCCCTTTCGGGCCTCCGCTTCCTGCAAACAGCACCTCCAAGTGTCTTTGTCCATTGACCGCGTCTTCCGATTCCGAAATCTGCGCAGCGATGAACTATCTTCGTCCACCGAGTCAGACCAGCATTTCCTCAGTTTCCCCACTGGCCTCCTGCCTTCAGTTCTCCCAACGAATACCTTCTTGGGTATTCGTTGTTCATCCATACGGTTCCTGTGTCCAGCCCATTGCAGCTTCCACAGTCTTACAATCGTTGAAACCTCTGGTTCGTCAAAAATTTCATACAGCTCATGGTTGTATCGAATTCGCCATTGGTCCCCGTCAAGCTTCGCTCCGATTATTCGCCTCAGGACCCGTCGCTCAAAAGCGTTCAATATATTTGCGGATGCTTAGGTTAGGGTCCATGTTTCAAATCCATAGAATAACACAGGTCTTATCACAGATTTGTATACTTGTTACTTTGTTTTCCTGTGTATGCAGCTGGTCTTCAAAATCATCAATACTGAATAGAAAATTTTATTTGCGAGCTGTATTCTTCGGCGTATTTCGTCTCTTTCATTGCCCATTTTCGTTATTTTGGCACCTAGATACACAAGTTTGCTTACATTCTCGATATTGTATTCGCCAAGTGTAATATTTTGTGTATTTGAGGTATTGTTCCTCGACTGCGTCATGAACTTTGTTTTATTTTGGTTGATTTGTAGCCCTACTAGTTTTGCTTCGCTGTCGAGTTTCAGGAAGAGTTCTCTTCCTGAAACTTGGGTCCGTTTAACAGGTACAAAAAGACGAATCAACCCATTAACTGTAAACAACACAAAAATAATTATGGGTGATTTCAGCGCTAAGGTTAGCAATAGGTATCTCATCGGGGAAAAGCTAGAGCGTGGCCCCCAAAAATGCCCACGGCTAGTGTCTGATTAATTTTGCACGTAGCAAAAATATGGTCATACGTTCCACTAGCTTCCCACATCGACGCATACATAAAGTAATTTGGGTATCAACAGATCGCAATACACAAAACCAGATCAACCATGTCCTGATCCAACAACGTTGAGCCTCTAGCATACTTGAGGTCCGTATATACCGAGGAACTAATTGTAGCTCGGATCGTTACTTAATCAAACCAATCTATTGATGTCGTATATTGAAGGCGTATTCAGCAAAATCCAGCCCTATACAAAATTTCGGCATCAAAAGCCGCCTTTGACATCCAGCTAGCTCCCATCTTATTAAATATATCACAACGAGCTATGGGTTAAAGCAACAATTAACTGATGATCGAACATCAAGTTCGGTGCAAAATAGCAGATTATTTCAATGACAAATGCCAAAATACAAAACAAAAAGAATTAGGTGTGTATACAATATCTAGTTTGGAAAACTAGAAAAAAGACAGATCATTATGGAAATCTGAGTTAAGTAGCAAATAAGAAAATTAGAATTAAGGAAAGCAAATATAGGGTTATCCATTTTACGCTTGGGAAAGTAAAGCTAAAGAAAACACATAAAATATTCAGATGGAAACAAAATTTTTTATTTAATATAAAGATTGAATCTTGCCATTATACGTGAAATACAACATCATCCAAATGTTCTCCAGGGGACCTCTTACAGGCCTCAATCCTTTTGAGGTATTTTTCAATGACTTTTTGGCACATTTTCGGCAATATCTCGGCCATCACTTCACAAATATTAGTTTTCAATTGCTCAAGGTTTTAAGGATTGTTTGCGTAAGCACGATCTTTCACATAGCCCCATAAAAAGAAATCCAAAAGTGTTAGATCGCAGGATCTTGCTGGCCAAGTGACATCACTCAATTTCGAAATAACGCGTTCTGGAAATTTATCTTGCAAAAGTGCTCGATTAGCCTGTGTTGTGTGGCTTGTGGCTCCGTCCTGTTGGAACCACATGTTTTCCAGATCATAATCTTCAACTTCTCTCCAAAAATAATCGGTAAACATCCGTCCATAGCGGTCAGAATCGACTGTCATGGCTCTTCCTTGATCGTTTTCAAAAAAATACGGGCCAATGATACCAACTGACCATAATGCACCCCAAATGGTCACTTTTTCCGGATGCAAAGGCCTTTCTGTGATCACCTGAGGATTTTGAGAGCCCCATATGCGGCAATTCTGTTTATTTAGCGAAAAATGAGCCTTATCACTAAAGAAAATTCTGTTCAAAAAATCGTTATCAATGGCTTGTTGTTCAATCACCCAATTTGCATACATTCTGCGTTGTGTATGGTCTTGAGGCTTAAATTCTTGACTGAGTTGGATTTTGTATGGATGGAGATGCAAATCGAAATGCAAAATCCGCCACAATGGGCCGTAAAACAAGCCCAAATGTTGAGCACGTCGAGAAATCGACGAATTCGGGTCTTCCTCCACACTTTGAGGAACGACAGCGATATTTTCAGCAGAACGAATGTTGCGATGATGCACAGGCCTTGCAATATCAATAACCGATCCAGTCTCTTCAAATTTTCTCACTGTGTTCGAAATTGTTTGCTGTGTAGGTCGATTATGTCGACTGTAATCGGCTTGTACAGCCCTTAAATGTTGATACAGCAGAATCCCCATTTTTATAATAAAATTTAATAATTTTTATGCGTTTTTCGACTGTTAAACGATCCATAATTCTAAATGAAAAACTTTCAACTAAAAGAAACATTCTTTGGATGAAATTTAGTTTTGACAAATGTCAAATGGCGGGGTTATACTTTCCCAACCACGAAATGGATAACCCTGTACTACGATAATCAATTGAGAAGCATCATTGTAAGTTTAGCGAGCAACAACACACGACCAAAATACATAGTAGTGAAGGGCTTGAATTGATGCTATCAGCCCAAGACAACGCTTTGCCGTGTTTGGATACGCAACATCATTGCGGATGTAAACCGGATTAAGGAAAGATGAGCATCGTATCGCAAGTGCCTACTTAATCTTCCATACATCCCTGGAACATCGGAGCCTATAGATGTTTCCGGAGAGCTTCCATTGGCTTCACCTACTCTGGATGAAGTTTGGTTCAGCTTCAAAGACCCAAAAACATAATAAAGCGTCAGGTATCGGTGAGATTCTAGTGGAGTTCATTCTATATGTTGGCACTGGTGATCGAAAAGGCATCCACAAAGTCACCCAGCGCATTTGGCTTCAAAATGTGCCAAATGAGTAGAGTCAATCAATTATATTCCATGTTAACAAAAAAGGTAACAAGCTACAGTGCGAAAACTATAGAGGCATATTACCACTTTGTATGGCATACCAAATATTTTCAAAGACCTTGGAAAATAATATCAGCTCATAAGCCAACAGTATTATTGGAGAGTATCAAGGTGATTTCAGAGTAGATAGATTGACAATAGACCAATCTTTAGCAAGCAGGTACTCAAAAAATGCTGGTAGATGTAAGTTGAATTTTTGTTGACTTTCAGGAAGCATAAAACAGTATTGATCCTAACGTGCTGCAACAGACAATTCATTGCCTTGATATCTCAACCAAATAAGTCCCTCTTACCAAAATTAGTCCGCATCAATAACGAAATCACCTACGCCTTGGATACAAGTTTCGGACTAAAGCAGGAAGATAAGCTGGCCCCATTGCTATTCAATTTGGCTCTGGAGTGCGTTATAAGAAAACTACCTGTTGATACAAGAGGTATGTAATTATACAAGTGAAGCCAAGTGGTAAACTTTGCGAAACACATCAAGATATTGTCACGGTCGCTCACAATCGACAAAAAACTTTTGCTTAAACTCCACAGCGAAGCAAAACTACTAAGGCTACAAATCCGAAGATTTTTTAATTTAGTTTTGACGATCTGGAATACCAGTTCTATGCACAGGAAAACAAAGTTCTAAATTTACAAATCTGTGTAAGACCTATGCTATGCTCTAGATGTGATACATAGACTCTCGCCCGAGCATTTGCAAACATATTGAGCGCCTTCAAAAGACGGGTTCTGACGCAACTAATTGAAGTGAATCTGGGCGGGAACTAATGACGAATTCGATACAACCATGAACTGTATGAAATCTCCGACGAGTCTGACGTCTCAAGGATTGTAGGACTGTGGAAATTGTAATAAGCGGGATATGTGCATCGTATGGACGAACGACGGATACCCAAAAAGGTATTCATTGATAGAAGTGAAGGGTGAAATTCAGTGGGAAACCGAGGAAACCATGATTTGACTCGGTCCACGAAGATAGTTCTTTGTTGATTTAAAATTGGAGGACGTGGTCAGGGACCAAGATAGTTGGAGTCACTTGTTGCAAGAAACAAAGGCGCAAGAGAGGCAGTAGTGCTACAAGAAAGGAGAAGCACTTTATAAGTCGTTAAATGAAATGGTCTTCCTCTATGGATTAGAAGTTTGGTGGTTATTATGTACAGAAATGTTAAAGAAAATACAATTTGCAGTTGTCGAAACTTTATTTCACCTCTCATCAAACACGCTACACTGCGTTATCCGATGAGAGCTCTGACTGGAGCACATAGCGCTTGCCGTTCTAAAAAATCGCTTAAACTGTTATTACCATACTCCAAGTGATTCCGGTTGGGGGCATAGGGGTCTCGGTTAACATATGGAGACAGGGTAGGAAGGCGCAACTCGCCAACCCTTGAACTACCCCCAGGAGCCAATTGGTGAGCTTGAGGCTCCCCGGTATGGTTAGGATACTACATATAAGACACTGAGTTGTGTTACACACACCAGGCCTACACGTTATCTTGACTGGCTCATATTCTCTAGCCGCTAATAGTTCTTTCTAGGCTCGTTGAGCCACCTACCAACACTTCCATAAAAACCAACTTTACACCTTCCACTAACACTACATACTCCACGTGCAATCCAACCACTAGCTGAAAATACTAGTCGCATGCAAAATTTCAAAATTGTAATCCAAAGTTATTATATTTTTAATATTTTCCTTCTAAAGGTAAAGATTCACAGAATTACAATTTCTCGAAATGTCTTACGTTGGGGGCCCCATTGATGGTTAAGCTACTCATATAATCCCAATGCCTTCCCATTTCATCACGTCTTCCACTTCTACACAATTTGCCCGCTTGCGCTGGAACTCCAACGCTGTTTGCTGCCCAATTCGATTTTAGTTGTTTGCTCTTTATACTAATGCTTGTGGATTACTGGTCGTGGTGGCTATGATTACACTCGTAATTATCCAATTGCCAGCAAGATTGTCCTGCTCGTCATAAAGAAACTCGATTAAAAGAGACCGATAAGTTCGTCCATACGATGCATATATCCTGCTCATTACGATTTCTACAGTCCTACAATCCCTGAGACGTCCGACTCGTCGGAAATTTCATACAGTTCATGGTTGTATCGAATTCGTCATTAGCTCCCGCCCAGTTTCACTTCAATTAGTTGCGTCAGAGCCCGTCTTTTGAAGGCGCTCAATATGTTTGCAACTGCTTGGGCGAGAGTCTATGTATCACATCTAGAGCATAGCATAGGTCTTACACAGATTTGTAAATTTAGAACTTTGTTTTCCTGTGCATAGAACTGGTATTCCAGATCGTCAAAACTAAATTAAAAAATCTTTGGATTTATAGCCTTAGTAGTTTTGCTTCGCTGTGGAGTTTTTTGTCGATTGTGAGCGACCGTGACAACATCTTGATGTGTTTCACAAAGTTTACCACTTGACTTCACTTGTATAGTTACGTACCACTTGTATTAACAGGTAGCTTTCTTATGACACATTTCAGAGCCAAATTGAATAGCAATGGAGCCAGCTTATCTCCCTACTTTAGTCCGATACTTTTGTCAAAGGCGTAGGTAAGTTCGTTATTGACGCGGACTAATTTTCGTAAGAGGGACTCATTTGGCTGAGACATCAAGGCAAAGAATTGTCTGGTGCAGTACGTTACGATCAATACTGTTTTTTACTTCCTTCTTCTTCTTGAGAAGAAGAACCCGAGTTCAAGGTCAAAACAACCACCATGGCTGCTCAACCTTGCAGCGTTTGTCTTGAATTCGAACCAAGTTTTTCTTCGTGGCCGTCTTTCTTTCGCGGACAATTATCTGCATTATCGATAACAGCACTATCGACTGGTTTTGGTTGTAATGTCATTCAGTATTTTGATACTTTGTGGAGTGTTTACGTGGATGATCGAATTCTGGTGGTGACGTTTTTGGATCAAGTTTCACCTGTAACGCTGCCAAAAAAATAATTATTGCTTCTTCTGTGCGTATTGTTTTCGATCCCTGTTTCAGGAAAATATTTGTGTATTGATCATAATGAAAACTTCTGGCTCCAATATCTGGATCAACTACAGAAAGATTTTCGTCATTCTGAAGAGCTGGTTCGAATCCGTACAAGCCACCGAAAACAATAATAGCATGATCATAATGAAAACTTCTGGCTCCAATATCTGAAATGCTCGCGCTTCTATCAGAGGTGCCGATTGTAAGATCGTAACCTTTTTCATAAGTGGACTGTGTAGATATCTGAATCTGAGAGGCAACTAGCGATTCGGATACTATAGCCCCAATATATCCCCGCCCTGACGCGGGGTTCCCACGGTGATACAACTATTACCCTTTTAGTTTTTTAGATTTATTTTCTTGATCGGAGTTCATTCGTACTGTTACTCGCAAGACTTCTGTAAGCTTCTCATCGACTTTAAAATCATTAGAAAGGCTGCTTAGAAGGTAGACCTTTCCTTGCTTTTTTTCTCGATAATGATTCCTTTGCGATACATAAAACTATTCTGTTGACGAAAATGATGTAGAGCATCTATAGGATTCAACAATCCAGAGTACTTTAAGTCATTGTGCAGTGGGCATTCAAGATATTCCAGGATCCGTGCCAACTGAAGACAACATTTTCTAGCAGTAACAGGTTGATCTTCGTTATCAATTTCTACTGTCTCAAGCTTGATATCTTATAATTTTCTATTCCTAAATCATCAAACACAATGACTTCATTGACTTGGAATATACATGCCACTCGACCAATCTGACCGGCTAGATATATTCTCAATTTTGCTGATTCCGCATTTTCTAGAGTAGAACGGGGCACAGCAATACTTATGGTAGATACTTTTCTAAGCTCCACTTCAGTAGGATTGGTAACTTATTTTGTATGTTCTTTCAACTGTTTTGCCTTTTCCAACTTTTTCAGAATCTTTTCCTGTTTGTGTTTCTTTTTCAGTGGTTTCCTTTCTTGATTAATTTTCTTCGAAGGTTTTTTTCTTTGCCATTTTTTGCAACAAGATTGATGTTTGACATGCCAGATTGTGACGCCATGCTCCAAATATCAAATAATTATATATACACAGCGATAGCCACGAACAAAGCTAGGCGGTAAATTTCACCGTCTCTGGGACAGATTAATTGCTTCAATTTTCAAATCCAAGCACCCACCAAGGAACGATGCCTGGAGACAGATCCGATAAAGCAGGGTGTCAAACACAGCGCGCAAGGGACACATAAGAAGTGCCTCGGCCTGTACTCTTACTTTTTTCTATATAACTTTAGCTCGATAGTCATTGACGTTAGGTCAAGGATTTGTAAGTGCGCGGTTCTACTTCCGCCTCATTGCATTAAAATGGCTACTTAAAAGTCAGCTGATATCAATCAACTACTACCGCCACGCGACAGCCTTGTACATTTACTTGACCCTCATATGTTCACTAATTTAAGAATGAATGAGGCCTTTATGTGAATGAAGTGCTTGCCTGGTTATGTTTTAGTCAGAGCATATCTATTGACTTATCAGCCAACCATCCATTAATATTATAGAAGTTGACAAAGCCCTAGAGTCCCCAAGCATTTGCTACGAAAATTGAACCAAAACAGTAACACCTAAGCGTTGGATATCTTTGTGCACCCCGGAATCGTTCTTTGGGAGGTTACGCTTCCCCAGCTCCAAATTTGTCTGCCAATCCTCATTGTGGGAACGGAGTTCAACTTTGGTGGCAAAGAATAGCTGCTTCCTTTTAAATTGATCCCTAAGCTTACTTGTGACTAATAAGTACATGGTTTATACTAATATTAACTCTACTTGATCAATTAATCCTTCTTCACCTAAGCGTTGGATATCTTTGTGCACCCCGGAATCGTTCTGTGGGAGGTTACGCTTCCCCAGCTCCAAATTTGTCTGCCAATCCTCATTGTGGGAACGGAGTTCAACTTTGGTGGCAAAGAATAGCTGCTTCCTTTTAAATTAATCCCTAAGCTTACTTGTCACTAATAAGTACATGGTTTATACTAATATTAACTCTACTTGATCAATTAATCCTTCTTGGCAGTCCTTCAGCGGATGGAATGGTTCCTTGACAATATTTCGATTAAAATGCTGGAGTGTAAGGAATCCTTCCCTTGCAGGAGTGGCTCCGGGGTTATTTTTTTGTTTTATTTTATACTTCGTAACGCTATACCTGAAGCTAATCTTACTCGACGATAACAAAACTCTCAAACAATGCGTGATGCTAAAGAAAAATGAACTGAAATTGATTGATGTCATGTACTCGATCATTTACTCGTATTACGCTCTAGCAACACAGTGAAAATTTCGATCGAGTCAATGATTTAGGCTACATACGAGGTGTAAGTAATGAGACTGATTCCATGAAAACCGTATATTTAAAAATTATTCTATTACTCTGCCATCCCCTTCAAAGTAGTCCCCTTGGGCAACTATATAACGATTCCAGCGCGTTTTTCATGCTTCGTAACATTTCCGTAGCGCTTCAACTGGGATGTCCACAAGTACCCTCGTCACGGCCGCCTGGATGCGCGTAATCAACTCAAAATGGGTTCCGTTAACCACCAATTATGTTCGTATTGGAAAAACCAGCTCTCATCACCTGTAATAACTCGATCAAGCAGCGTGGGATCATTTTCCACTTGTTCCATACAGTCTTCTGCGATAGTCGTTCGATGCTGCTTTTGCTTTTCAGAAAAGTTCTTTGGAGCCATCATCGCGCAATCGTCGGTTAAACGTTACCTGACTGTTTCACAGTTCATACCCTGTTCCGAGGCCAACATTCGAACTGTTAAACGCCGATTGTTCAGTTACTGAACAGAGTACACAATAAAATTCAATTGATCAATTTCTAAGTTCAAAAATCTTAAAGTTCAATAATTTCAATTTGCCTACTCATTCCATTTACACAAAAGTTCATAAAATTCACTTCAGCTCAAATTTCAATTCAATTATTGCACTAACTGCATAAAATTTTATTAAGTTATACTTGGGTCAGTAGTTTTCAATCAATTTTGATGACAAAGTTTGAATTTTATATATCACATGTTGAAAACATTCCGATTGTACGCTAAGTTCAATAACTTTATATGCTATAAAAATAATTGAAATGTACGAATAAACGTTCAGTTGAAAAACAGCTTCTATTGGAACAACAAAGCGTTTTATTTTCAATAATTCTAAGTTTTCCCTTCCCAGTATATCTTTGATTTGTTATATTCTATATAAATTGAACATATCAAGGCTTCCTCCCAAGATCCTCAATAATAGCTGGTGTGGCTAGAATTTGAGGATTTCTCATTATTACAACTTTCGGCCTGCAGAACACTGTTCAGCGCCAAAACACCGATCTTCATGAATAAGGGCACGCACAAGCTGCTCATTTGCGTCAGTCCGCACTTCGACTGGCCTCCCGCTTCGCACCTAGTCTTCCACGCTTTCACGCCCCTCCTTAAACTCTTTATGCCATCGAAACCATGCACTTTTACAATTTTAGCGTACGTTTCCGAAGCCGTTTCGCTCGATCTGGCGCAAAATTTTATCGCGTTGCATTGCTCTTGATTTCGTTTCTCGATTATCGTGACGAGCACTAAAAAAATTCTACGAATTTCACGTTTTCATCTATAAATCCGAAGGTGGCCCTTAAATTTGTCAAAAATTCATACCAAAACGCATATTTTACGAAAGTTTCATTAAAATCGAGCCATAAATAGCTAAGTTATAGGCTATTGAAGATTCATCAATTACGACAACTATTTCCCGTAGCACTGTGTAAATACACGTTCGCACAGGACCCAAACACTACAGATGTGTAGGACTTTTGATGAAAATTTTACAAATATTTTGATATGTTATCATGTCTACTCGAACATTGAGGTCAGCATCCTGAAAATAAAATGGCGACATACCAAAATACATAATAATCATATATTGGATATTTTTAAAACTATTGAGCCTTTTTTGCTGTTTTTCGATTGGATATTTCTTTTATTTAAAATGGATTTTATTTAGGTAATGCTGATTTTTTGGGTTGAGCCATTATTCCATCTATGTAGAACTTCTGTGATCCCTTTTTAAAGTGAATTACTTTTCATTAAGGAAGTTTTGCAGAGACTGAAACAAATGGTAGTCTGATGGTGCAAGGTCTGGACTATACGGTGGGTGCATCAAAATTTCCCAGCCAAGCTCTGTCGATTTTTGCCGGGTCATCAAATATGTGTGTGGTCTGGCATTGTCATGATGGAAGACAACGCCCTTTCTATTGATCAATTCTGGCCGGTTTTTTGAATTGCTTGTTGCAATCTGGTTAATTCCTGACAGTGCAGAGCCGAATCGAGTGTTTGGCCTAATGATAAACAATTCCCTTCCAATCCTACCATACACACAGCATAACCTTATTTGGTGTCAATCCTGACTTCGAAACCGTTTGTGATGATTCACCTTTTTTGACCATGGTCTTTTTTGAACGACATCTCGTATCTTACCGATTTTTCATTGCTCGTAATGATTTGCTTCGAAAATGGCTCGATTTTGTTGCGTCTTATTAGCATTTAGGCTGTATCCAGCCTTACGCAAATGGTTCAAAGCTATTCGGAGATGGATATTCAGTTCCTTAGCAATGTCATGGCTGCTTATGTGTCGGTTTTCTTCAATTTTTTATAAGATTTCATCGACTTTTTCAGTGATCGAGGAGTACCTTTGACATTGAAATTTCCAGAACGAAAGCGAGCGAACCATCTTTTGGCTGTGGCTTTTGATAAAGTATCTTGACCGTTGGCACCACGCTGTGATGTATTCTCACCTTGATCGTAGTGATGTTGTAAAATATAACGATATTTTTCAATAATTTCACTCATTTTTAAATGAATATAACTTTTGACACGATTCACGAAATACAAAACTGTCCATATTAAAATTATAGACTGGAATGCCACATTTCAAATGCATGTCAGTTTGACTCAATCTGTTTAGTATTTCTCGATATATGACAACAAACACCATCTAGTGGCAAAAAGGATCAATACTTTTTTTTTTATTCGTTTTCCAAGCTCAATTCATGGAATATATGTATGAGCTAAGTTTGGATATTCAGAAGATGTTATTTGAATTTTAAATTGTTTTACAATACTCTACTGGTAGGCGCACTCTCCTTGGTTTATTATATTAAAGTATAAACTATTAAAATATTTGAAAATGAAACAAATAGCTAGAATCTATTGTTTTTTGAACAAGGTAAGTTAAGTGCGTACTCTTCGGCGAGATTACCTTACACATGAGCGTCGCTTTTTCTCTGGATGTCAGTCATTTCTGTTTAGTCTTCGAAAGTTTGACATGTTGGTCTCAGTTGCAGTTCAAGTGTTAGCTATCGCATTATTGCACTGGGTAGTGGTCTATTCCTAGTGTTAACTATTGAATTGTGCTCAACTTTTCAATGTCGAAGCAAGGTGTAAAACGGTCTATAGTTTGTCACTATTTCAAAAAAAGAAACGATGGCAAAGTTATATGCAGCAAGTGTAAGGAAATTTTAAAATTTGTCGAGTGAGCATCTGAAAATATTATATCTTTCCTGGTTGAAAATACCTTCTGAGATTCACGAAAGCCAAAAAATGATGTTGATCGTTCACCTCTATCATTGTCATCAATATCTACGTCATCTAGTAGAAATAATGCTGGTGTTCTTTTAGAAACACAACCAGCAATAAAACGAAAACGCCAGCTTAAACAGGCTGAAATTGATGAGCTTTTAACCAAAATGATAGTTAGTGATTTTCAGCCGATAAACATAGTTGAGAACAAAGGATTATTAAAATACCCAAAAAAATTAAACCCGCTTTTCTAACCTCCGAGCGGGTGGAAAATTATGAATTCTTTAATTCCAAACATATACAATAACACATTGGCTGAAGTTCAAAACAAACTACTGAACCTATGCATTTGACACTACTTGAAATTTTGGAAAAATGAAGCATATTCGACATAGTAGTCACTGTTCTCAGTAATAACGCTTCCGATATGAAAAATGCGCTTAGCGACCATCTTAAAAAGCATAATCACCCATGTATGGCACAAACACTTAATCTGAGTTTCATGGACTTTTTAAAAGGTGGTAAGGTGAAGTACAGCGAAAGAAGTAATCAAACTAACATCCAGGAATTGGCCGAAAAATGTAAAACTATGGTAGCTCACTTTAAATGCTGCACAGTAGCATCGGATGAGTCGACGAGAATGCAGCAGAAAATGAACCTCCCGTTGTTGAACGTTTAGCAACTACTTTCGAATAGATGGAATTCTTGCCTTTTATTGGTGGAAAGATTCTTTTATTGAGAGCTATGTCTGATTTGTCGGATACACTTCCTCTTTTGTTGTCTGAAAACCGGACCGTAGTGCTTCAAGAATGTAATGTAACCATTCATAAACCTATGGAAGGATTGACGACTGAGTTATCCGGCGAAGCATACATAATTATATCTATGATCATTCCTTTAATTAATTAATTAATTTATTTATTTTTTCGACCAACTTACAGACTAAAGTCCAATTACAAGATTGGTTCAAACAATATAAATGAAAAATACAACATAATATATATATATATATATATATATATATATATATATATATATATATATATATATATATATACTAGGCTAGGTATTTGAAATCAAATACTTAAGTCTATGCTTATAAATTACTAAAGATGGAGGGTACGGGCCAAACTCCATAGTATTGGGATAATTAGATGTCCGCACTGTCAGTAACTCTCTAACATTTGTATGCAACTGATGATGGTGAAGCTTATATAGGAGACATTCATCAAGAAAGTGTCTACGAAATGAAAACGGTGGGAGGTGCAGAAAAAAAAAGGTTTTCTTCATAAGGTTGGTACGGGGCTTAAAATTTAAAGAATAATATTCGGGTGAACTTCCGTTGTACAGATTCCAGCAGTGAGTCTAAGTACTTATAATGCAGTGTTCAAATTTGGAAACAATACTCGAGGATAGGGCGAACATTTCTTATATAAAGATGTACTGGAGACAGGATGTTTCCAAAGATGCAAGAGTGACGAAGAACAAATCCGGATCTCCAAGAAGCACGTGACATGATGTCGAGGATGTGCTCTTCGAACTTGAGTGGCGGGTCTAAGATCACTCCTAAGTCTTTGATCTTGGTCACTACAGATAGCGGCTCATTGTGTAGGCTATATGGAAATGAGATTGGTTTCGGTTTTAAAGAGAAAGCCATTTTATTACATTTTTACACACTTATCAAACGCCTTGGCAAAATCAGTATAAATGACGTCAATCTGAAAGTTCTTATCAAGGACTTCACCAACAATGTGAGTAAACTCATGAAGATTTGTAGTTGTCGACCGACCTGGAAGAAAGCCGCGTTGAGCAGGAGATATCAAGGAGCATATAAGTTCATAAATGTGATTATGAACGAAACAAGATAGAAGTGAGATTTGTCGGTAGTTGGAGACACACGAAAGAGGACCAGATTTATGAATTGAGAAGATGTTGGCTGTCTTCCAGAAGCAAGGAAAAACTCCGGAGGATATGCTGGCGTTTAAAATAAAACTCAAAGGAACACTTAATGAAGAAAATAGAGATTTGACGAACACATTTGGAATTCCGTCTGGTCTAGAACCAATGCTTGTGTCAAGAGTATTGATTATGGACTCGATATCTGTAAGGCTAACTGCAGGACCACTATCAGCCAGAGAAAAATGAATAGGGAAATCATAAGAAGAATCAGATGCTGAAGAGGAAGTTATAGTGGAAAAGAAGTCCGCGAACAAGTTGGAAATGGGTTCTAGTGCTGAACTTTTTTTTTTTAATACCTCCATTCCCTTCCACTCTCTCCATCACACTTTCTTCGTCGCACAACGCTCGTGCGACCTGCACTTCACATTTCTTCCTTTCTTCAGGTGTGCCACCCAGACAATGATTAAACCATCGGTATAAGGGGGCACACAAATTATGTGAATTTATCCTATTAATCTCATCTTGTCCATTTCATGGTCAGCTCTCAGAGATAAAAAAAACTTTGTAATACGCCGTGCGAAAACAAACTCTGAGTTATAAAGTAAGCTGTCATTTCAAGCATCTCGACAATAGGGTTTAAAGTGCCCTTATATGCTAAGTTGAAATTTATTGGACTGAGATTCTCCATAAAAAATCTTTCTGCAATACAATCTCAACGATAGGGTCAAGGAAGGCCCTAAGATGCGATGTAGAAATTTATTGCACTGAGATTCAATCGTTGTTAAATAAATATTCTTTAAGCCTTTTTTAAAAACTATAAGTGAGTTTGCATCCTTAACTGAATCTGGGAGATTGTTGTATATACGCAAGGAATCATTCGTAGCATCATTCTTTAGACGATCCATTCTTGCAAAAGGTATTATGAATTGATTTGCATTCCTAGCATTGTAGTGATTTTTCTGCGATACTTTCATAAATTGAATATGTAACGACGAATTTGAATCTAAGCATTTAAAAATAAACTTGGCTTTCTCTGCTTCAACGATTTTAGTAAATGTTAATGCTTTCGCTGATTGGTACACACATCTGGTTGATGTACGTATTGGTAGATTTAGCATATTTTTATAAGCCTTGGTAAGTAACCTGGAGATGATATTAAGGTGTTGCTTTGATGACTGGGTCCAGACTACTACTCCGTAATGTTGTTTCAACAGAACGAATGCATTTAGCACCATCTGCTTGATATTGCTTGGAAATCCTTCATATCTTCTCAGTAATCCAATAACAGGAGCTAATTGTCTTCTTAAGTTGTTTATATGCGACAGCCATGTTAATCGTTGGTCTATAATGAGTCCAAGATATTTGAATTCCGCTAATCTCTCCAGTTTTTCGCTATTAATTCTTATATCAATGTTAATGTCTTCCTTGTTCTTCTGTTTGAAAATAATGTATTTGGTCTCAGAAGTATTTAGCGCTAGCTTATTATCACTTAACCACGAATGATATGTACTTAGATCCTCATTAATGGCATTCTCTAAGTAATCTTTTTTGCATCCCGATAAAGTAGAACTGTGTCATCAGCATATAGTGCATAGTGTCCCTTTAGTCCACATGCATTTAAATTGTTAGTGCATAACAAGAATAATGTAGGGCCAAGTATGGAGCCTTGGGGAACGCCTGACTTCATAGGTGCCAAGTCGCTCAATACATTATTGACTACCGTTTTCTGCGATCTTCCTTTTAAGTAATTCCTAAAAAGTTGATTTGGTTTCCCATGAATGCCATATAATTCGAGTTTACGAAGTAAATACTCATGATCCACCGTATCAAACGCCTTTTTCAGATCCACAAAAATGGCAGCAACATAGTCACCCTTGTCAAGTCCTGTATTTATGAAACGCGTGACTGAGAAAAGAGCATCAAAAGTTCCTTTATTTTTCTGGAAACCAAACTGTTGTAAATTTAAAATTGAATTTTCCTTAATTAATGATGATAGACGGATGTTTATTAATTTTTCGAATATTTTACTTAATCCTGTTCAAAGCGCGATCGGGTGGTAATTATTTGGATCCATACGGTCTCCTCCCTTGAAGATTGGGACTATTTTTGCTAGTTCTCCTTCCTCAGGAAACGTTCCCTTCCTAATATGTTTGTTTAGACAATTTGCAACACATTCTGCTATCTCTTCCTTCATAAGTTTTATTTCATCCATGGTGATATTGTCTATACCTGGTGCTGTATTTTGCTTCAATTCATCAATAATTTTTATTACTCCAACTTTGTTAGTTAGATGCATGTGAAAGGAAGATTTGGGCGACGTAATTGTAGAAGTAAAATTGCTTGTTGGCGCTGGCTGGATTCCATTGGCAATTTTTTTACCTATAGTTGAAAAAGATATTGAGGTTACTTGCAGCTTCAAATGCATTTGCTGAAGATGAGTTCTCTATGGCGAAATCTTGGGTCGTAGAGTTACGCGGTGAGTTTCTTTTAACTTCATTTATTATGTCCCATATTTCATGCGCATTGTCGGCCGCTGCATATAGTCTTTTGGAGTAATTCGAAAGTTTTGCTTCTTTCACAACACGTTTAGATGTTTTATTTGCTTCGATGTATATAAACCTGAGCGATTGATCATTCATGTTCCGTTTGTAGTTCATATAAGCCTTCCGCTTGTTCTCACTTGCCTCAATAACTTTTTTGGTTATCCATGAATGTTGACGACATCTTATTTTTTTCTCCATAGTCGAGGTGTCCTTAGCTACCATTATGATGTTTGTGAGCTCCACTAAGTTTGAAGATTTTTTGTTAATTAATAAACCCTTAAGATTTGATCTAAAGAGGTCCTTATTTAAGTATTTGAAAACTTTGTAAGCAGGCTTTTGCTTTTTATTTATTTCAATGCCTTGAATAACAACTTTCAAAACACGATGATCAAGTTTAGGCCAGTCCTCTAGAGTATAAGCAATTTTCCCAACAATTTGATTATCATTTGCGAATATGTGATCCAGGCAGGTATTAGATGCTAGTTGGGTAGGTTGAAGTGGGTTCACAATAGTGGCACCATTCATTTCTAGTACGTCGTTCTACATCCTTGACTCATTAGATTCAACCATTAGATCTATATTCGTATCGGCAACTGTAATCAAATTATTTTCCATATTTTCCATCTAATGTCAAGCTCAGGTCTTGCGCGTTAAGTCGGGTGGGGTTGTAAAATGTGCCAATTTTTATTTTCTTTCCAGGGCATAGTAGTTCGATGACTATCCTATTGTATTGATCCGGTATTACTCGCCTCGTTACGCAATAAAGAGTTTATTTGAATATAAATTGCTGTTCCTCCACCTCTTCCGGGCCTGCAGGAAAATACAGAATCGTATCCCTAAATGTTGTAGTACTCCACTTCCTCGGAATATTTCCAGACTTCATTAAGTATAATTAAATCTATATTCAAATGTTGCTTTACATTAATTTGAAGTTCGTTAAGTTTTTGTTCTAAACTTCTTTTATTAGCATAGTGGATAGAAATCTGGGTGTCTTCAAATATCTTTGTATTATTGAATGGCATATTAATCATCGTAGTTAATACTTCTCTTAGCAATCAAAATCCTACGTTTTAATTCTGGGCATTCCGTCGACTCTGCCCAGTTTGCATGGCCAATTTTCTTACCATTTTCCATACAATTACAACATTTTTCAACTGAACTTTTACAGTCTCTTGTATCATGCTGTGATCCACATTTTGCACACCTCAGTTCCCCTTCACATTTTGATGTCTTGTGATTGAACTTTTGGCATTTGAAGCACCTCGTGACGTTAAAATCTTCCTTTATGTAGTATGATCCATAGTCGATATTAACATATCTATTCGCTTTCTTCTTGAACATTGTTCCATTCATCTCTAAGATATGTAACCATTTTCCGCTCCGTATTCTTCTAGAGTGAACCAATTCCATTTTGTCTTCATCTAAAATGTTCGGGTTCAGACTTTGGATTTCAATTCTTAGCTCCTCGTTTGTGAATTGCTTCTCTAATCCATTTAAACCAATCTTAGTTGAAGAGACTTAGTTTCCATTATTTCGTATCCCTCCATATTTTCCTTAATAATATTGAGAAGCGTAGATGAATTGTCATTCGAAGAAGTCTTAATAATTGCTCCACTATTTCAAATCGGACGGACTAGCTGGAGTGGAATATTGCATTGAGAGGGTCGAATTTTAGATTTGAAATCGGAAAGAGTTTGATCGGAGCTTGAATGGGCTTTGGGCTTGATGATTATGCCTTTTTGTGATGTTGTGTTTGTGCGTTTTTCTTTTTGCAAACCAGTATCCAATTTGGTCACATCTGCATATGTAATTTTATTTACATGAGTGTTTGTTTTCCATTAAGGCACTGACGGTAGACTTCAGTTCAATTAGCTGGTTGACTGTTTGCTTCATTTGTTCCATGAGACGATCATCTTTTAATTTTTTGGTATGAGATTTACAAGCGGAGCACATCCAAAGAACATCTTGAGTAATCTCCATAATCTTTAGATATCTGTCTTCAGACATTTTAATACAGCTTATGTGGAACCACTTATTACATATTACATCCCACCCTTTTCCTTGTTCCGAATTCTTAGCGGTCTTTTTGCATTTACCACATTTGTTGCATTCCACCGTCAACATTTTCCTTATTTATTATTTTAGGAACTCTTACCAGTAAAAGTGGAAAAGGATTCAATCACTACTATTTTAATCTTATGATAATAGTTATTATTTTATAAATTGTCTGCAATATCAAATTATTACGTGTAGGGGTGATAATATTAATACACCTTATAAAATTAATTTGAAAATTATCAATAATATTTAGTTGGAAAAATTGTCATTAAGTTTATTCTAAATTTTTTAAATTTATTATAAATTTTCTAAATTTATTATAAATTTTCCAAATTATCTTCGTACTACACGAGCATCCCTCTCCTCGTTCAAAGAATAATTGGAAAATCTAGCGGTTTAATGCAGAATTTTTAAATGTAGAATTTCCTCTAAGATAATGTACTGATCCTTGATTTTCACTCTTGAAAATACCGAAATTCTAACACCAAATTCAACAAATCAAGAAACAGCTGATTTCACTTTAAAATTCCACTTTTTGAACAATTTTTCTATAGAGCTGATAAATTTCACGTCACCATCTGACAGTTGTCACTGACCACTGACTTTGTTTATCATTCCAGTACATGGTACTAGAAAGGTGCGGGGAGGACTTTGGATGATTAATATATGACCAGAATGGTTTTGACTGGTTGGAATAAAGTGACTGCTCTGTGGGCGTAAAGTAATTTTTCCTTGCGCTTTTAATTCATAATTTCGCGGAGGCACGGGATTTAGAGTATTCATTATAAAAGTCAGAATCACCGGTCAATTTAAACTTTTGGTGAAGTTTGTTCTTAATCTGCAGAGCTTCTAAGATGTCAAGGTTGAGCCAAGGCGGCTCAGAGCTTTTTTTGGGCCTACACAGGGCTGTAAATTGACGGATAAGCGAGTCGAGGATGGAGTAAAATTTAGTAAGAGCTTCTTCGCAATCAAGGCCGTCAAAAAACGAGAACTAATCAAGTGAATTCAAAGATTCCGAAAATGCGCTGTAATTGGCTTTCCGGAAGTTGAACTTGAGTAGTTGAAGGCATTTAATTGTTTTTGGAAAGCTCATGCTGATGCCCAACAACAGAGGGGGATGAAGGGGGTCAGGAAATACGTAGGAGTGGGGTGCAGGAGCTAAGTGAATATGCCCAGTATCAATGTTTGACATTACAAGATCTAGCATCCGATTGTTTATATTTAGAACGTAATTTAATTGGCTAAGGGAAGATTGGGAAAGAAAATTCGATAGTAATACAGACTGTCGATTAGAAGACAGGATATCAATAGATTATGGTAAGTCCCATTCTACAGAAGGAAGATTGAAGTCACCACAAATAATAATACGTAAAGTGGGGTGAAGTGAAAGACAATACGATGATAGTGAGTCAAAAAGTGAATCATAAAAGTCAAAAGAAGAGTTACAGGGATGATAAATGCAGAATATGAACAAAGAGGCGGAGAGTCTTAATTTTGACAAGTACGTGCTCGGTTAAGTTTGGGGGATGAAAATTGTCGCAAAGCTCACTGGAAAGATCTTTAGCAACAGCAATCAGTACTCCACCACCATCAGATTTCATTGTCAGATAAAAATCACAGTCCCTCCGATAGACAATGTGATTTAGGAAAAATTCTGAGCTTTGTATATCACTCTTCAAACAAGTCTCAGTTAAGCAAATTCGCAAGAATGTATGAAACGCTTAGGCTATGTAATTTAGTCCACAAGCCTTTTACATTTTGATAATATAAGTAGATATTACTTAAAGTTTTAGTGTCTGCTATGCGCTGATTTTTTTATGTAAAGTTCTCATCGAATTTCGCCTTCTGGGAGGATTGTAACGCTTAACTAAAGTTTCATCCGGCCACAAATTTTGATTCAACAAAGTGTTACATTCTGCTGGAACACTAATTTTGAAGAAAGTGATCTGACGATAAGGAAGATTTTCTTTTGTTAATTTAACACAGTCTTAATTTGCGGTCTTCAACACGCCCTCAACAACATAAATCCCATAATATCAATAGGACAACAATTGCAAAAAGACCTTGAAAATATTTCGCTTTGTAAGAAACATCCAAAACCAACACTAAAGCTACTTTTTTGACCCTAGATTTAAGAAACTAGCCTTTGGCTAAGAAACAAGTGCTGACCATGTACAACAGTGGATCATCAATATATTGAGAAGCTGATGGCTACAAAAGCAAATGGGAAGACGCAGATTCCTCAGAATGTAGACCTAGGAGCTTCTGCGGGTGATACATACTCGTATGTCTAGCATGCGGGTGATACATACGTCTAGCATGCACCGAAAATTTTGTGGAGCGTTTGTCCGTGTTCCTTTGTTACGATTTTCGGATTCAGATAAGAAAGAGGCTCAGTGCAGTATACTGTGCGGGCATTTTGCTTCAAAAGCAACGCGCAGCAAACGCGCTATAACAACCTGTGCGTCAGCAATAATTTAAGTCAAACAATATTTAGAAGTACCACTTCTAAAGAGGAAAATAAATTCCTTATAATTTTCGGATTCAAAAAAAGTAACTTTACCAGAATTACATGAACTTTTTGAGACATTTTTGCATATGCCAGTAACGTCAGTACCTTTTGAATGGGTGTTCCTGAAAGCCGATGAGTTGAAAAATGACTGAAGAAGCAGATCAACTAGGCGTAAATATAAATTAAATGTTATTTCTAAATAAAAATATTTCATTATAATTATTTCATTTAATAAAGGGTTATCTTTGCTTTCTACCGTTTTTTCGTCTCCTTTTTCACGTCTACTAACTCTTGGCATTCCTGAATAGGAAGTACTTATATGTAATAATATATCAAGAATAAATCTGTTAATTTGTCCCCGTCACTGCTTAAAGTATATATGGGATAAAGAAAATTTGAGGCGAGAAATCACTCTGACATTTTCCTTCAGAAGATTCTTCTAATGAAGAGTTGGTTAATCCTTCAAGTGCATTCATTTGAGAATGATCACATCGCCTCAAAAATAAATCGATCACTTGAATGATCGGGTACAATCCAATGATTCTATTATTGCCTGTCGATTATGCCCTCAATAGAACTGTTGGGCTGAGCATCCTAGCAAATCCGAGACTCCAAGCTCGTAAATTCGTAAATTCTCATATCTTCAACAAAGAATATCCCAATACTATCAATATAACAATTGTGAGATTTTCCGGGTTTCTAGATACTTCTATGATATTATCGGATTTATCATATCATTCTGTCACAATATCATATGATCAATTCTATCAAAGTTATTAACATATTTATAACCGATTCCCGGTACTTCATTAAAAATTCTATTCAAACAATATTATATGCCTACAGATAGCATTCAAGGTAATAAACTACCTACGTCTGCTAGTTTCCCTAGCACTTAGCTAACTATTCTCTGGGAACATATCTATTTTTCTTTGCACTTGAAATCATCATCACCACTTCCATACATTGCAGATGGGCAGAATCGGTGCTATAACCAGTAACGGCTACCGTCGAACCTCTATGCATACGCCCATGGTCCCCAAATACACACACAGCGACCATCCGTCGTCACCACTTCCACATATTTCACATCAGTAGTATCGGCGCTAGTATTAAGCACGGCTACCGGCTTGAGTGAATTCTACGAAGGGAAGGTGGACTGGGCGCCTCATCCCGGATGTGAGATCGTGGCTAAATTCAAGGCATGGTGAGACTGACTTCGATCTGACCCAGTTTTTGAGTGGACATGATTGCTTTTACTCTTACCTGCACAAGATTGTTAGGTCATGATCCCCCAATTGTCGGTTTTGCCAGGGAGAGGAAGATAACCTCCGCCACATATTTTTGTGTGCACAAAATGGGGCAGGCTAGAAAAGGATCCCTACAGAGAGACGAAAGAGCTAACCCCAGATAATATAGACGCGATGATGCTCGAATCGGTTGACAAATGGAACCAGGTGGCACATTATGCTCGGGCAGTCTTAAAATATAATAGGAACTCACAGCAGCCGAGGACATTAGGACTGGGGGATGACTTGTTGGGCAATTTCTCTTCCCCTCTCTCCTCCCGCTAGATGAGGGGTCCTCCAGCTTGAAGGCGCCTCATGGCATAATAAAACGAGACCTGGCCAAAGTAATGTGTCAAAAGGTTCCAGGCTGCGAAAAGACCTCTACAGGAAGACGGAAGAGCTCACCTCCGAAAGTATAATTGCGGTGATGTTTTGATCGGTTGACAAATGGAACCAAGTGGCATGTTATGTTAAAGCAGTCTTAAAAGATAAAATGGACTCACAGCAGTAGAGGCTGGAGGATCACTTGTCTGGCAATTTCAATTCCTTTCTCCCCTCCCTCTACAGGAGGGATCGCCTAGATTAAACGGACCTCAGCGGAGCAAAACAACACCTGGCCAAAGTAATGTGTCAAATGGTTCTCGGATGGACAGGGGAGGTATTTAGTGAGTAGTTCAGTCGTTTGTGAGCAATTTCAATTCCAACCAATCTGATACAAACCCATCAAGATAAGACTAACGCCTATACCTGCAACAATCTAATGATAATGTCTGAGAGTGTAGGGAAGTTGGTCTTCCACTGTAAGGACCTAGTAATTAAACACCTATGATTATCATTTAACCAACCTATCAAGATACACTGAATACAACTAGAAGCTACTAAGACCTGGGACACTCATCTACTTAACCAAGACACGTTCTTATCAAGACATGGATCTAGATTTACCTAAAACTCACACTTACTTATCACAGGCACCCACCTATAAGAATCAGATATATACGCACATACTCAAGACTTATGCCTATTCTTACAACCACCCAAAATATCCATCACTACCATAAACGTGTACCTAGATACCCAAGAAACAAACCATTAGTTCCATTGCCGGTCGCTGCATGCACCATTAGTCCTAAGTTCCGTTGCAAGGTGACGCAAAAAATCAAATTAATTTTGTATGGGGAAAGTGCTTCAGAGCTAGCTTTCTACCCCTACTTATGTGAACACGTTGTTTCTTTTTTGTATAAAGGTACCAGATCAATTGATTTTTGAATGAAGCACTTTAACAAACACGTAAAGTTTACATGGCGTTTTCTACAATCAAACTTAAATTCAAAACCACGCCCCTTTTGATTTGCTAAAAGTTATATTATTTCAGGTAATCCTTATTTAAAAGCATTCATTGTATCGTTTACAAGATTCTTATCACAGAACCGAATTTTTTCTTTATCGCCCTCCAGCTTTTGCAAATTAATTTTCCCCAATTTAACTTTGTCTGAAACCATGAACTTTTCGCGTACTTCAATATAATAAGTGACTGCTTGGAAAAACATTAATATTTCAAAAATATTCAAATATTAGCGCACTACTACCGTTGCATTCTTAAATCAAAAGAGTTATATTTTTAGAAAAATGATTTTTGATGCCTCATAAAAGATACTAAAATCCTTGGAATTTTGCACATCTAATATTTATTAATGAAAGCAACAGATTAGATACTAATGGAGAAAATTGTGATATAAAATGAAGTTCAATCTGAAAAGAAGTTAGTCTATTCGTATTTAATCGCTTCTTGTTGTTAGAATTCAGAAATTGTACCGCTGGTTTATTTTAGGCAAAAATGTACTCGGTTTTGGTGAATATATCTTGATTTTGTGAAAAAGTTATCATTATTATAATTTATTTTATTTTAGATTTTTGTTGCGTGTATTTCCGGGGCACTTGCTACCTGTATGCAAGCAGGCGCTAACAACGTGATATGTGTTTCTAAGACTCAATTTGTATTGTCATTCCAAGGTATGTTATGTTGAACAGCAAGTTTTATAGAAATCGTTTAATGTATTATAAATTATTCGCTGAACTCTTCTAGAGAAGGCAATTTAGACCTCTTATGATTTGACGCAATACCCTTTCGAAATATGCAAAGTGCAAGTAACATTTTAAGTATTGTATGTTCAAATAGGAACTAGGGAGCTTCAGTGTTTTTGACTTGATCGTCATCGTGAGAGATGGCAAAACAGAGAGAATCAAGAATATTCTTCTAGGTAAATCTGCCTTTCAAGTGGTCCTCTTCTTCTTCTTAGCACTATAGCTCCATTTGAGACTTTGTTTCCTACAATAAGCGCTTCCAACTATCTCGGTCCATTGATTGCGCCCTCCAATTTCAAAATACGAACAGCGATGCAATGTTTTTACTAACCGAGTCAGACCAACATTTCCTCGGTTTTCGCTCTGGTCTCCACCCTTCAGTTCTACCAACGAATGCTCGTTTTTCATCCATACAATTCATGTGGTAAGTCAATTGTAGCTTCCACAGTATTAAGATCATTGAGGCCTCAAGCTCCTCAACAATTTTATACGTTTCATGGCTTTATTGATTTCGCCACTGGTCTCCGTCTGGCATCGCTCCCGGGACCTATCTTCCAAAAGCGTTCAATATGCTTGTGGATGCTTGGGTCAGAGTTCAAGTTTGATACCCAAAGCATAATACACAACTTATTACGGATTTATATATTTGGAGCTTTGTTTCCCTGTGTATGCAGCTAATTTTCACAATCGTCAAAATGATTAAAATATTTTATTTGGGAGCCGTATTCTTTGGTATATTTCATATCTACCATTTCCGATCCTCGTGATTTTGGCACTTAAATACAAGTTACCAAGTGTGACATTTTGGGTATTTGGAGTAATTTTCCTTAATTACTTCATGAGCCTTACTAGTTTTGCTTCGCTGTCAAGTTTCAAGAAAAGTTCTTTGGCAGTTGTTAAAAACCGTGACAAAATTTGATATTGTCCGCATAGGCTACTACTTGGCCCGACTTGTATAATAACTTAACTCGTATTCCAGAGCCAAACTGACTTGTAGTGAGGCCAGCCCATCTCCCTGCTTTAGTCCGATATTTGTGTCAAAGGCATCGGTGAGTTGGTTATTGATGCGGACTTGGGAAGGTGTTGAAGTAATTTTCATTTTGGTAAGATAAACTGATTTGGCTTTGATACCAAGGCAATGGATTATTTAGTGCAGGGTGTTACGATCAATACTATTGTATGCTTGCTTAAAGTCAAAAGAGATCTGATGTTTGTATATGTTGAACTCCGAGCACTTCTGAATCACCTGCTTGACTGTGAAAAATTGGTCCATCGTCGATCTAGCTGCTCTAAAGCCACCTTGATACTCCTTAATAAGAGTGTTGGCATATTATCTGATTTTATTTTCTAAGATCTTTAAAATATTCTGTACGCCGTACAAAGTAGTGATATTCCTCTATAGTTTCCGCACTGTATGTTGTCATTTTTTGTAGGTAGGGAATATAATCGATTTGCTCCACTCGTTCAGCAAATGTTCTTGTTGCCAAAAATGCTGGATGACTTTATGGATATTGAATAAGCTCCACTGGAATCTAATCGATGCCCTGGGCTTTATTATTCTTTTGGAGTTAGATGTGGAACGAACTTCATTCAGGGATGGCAGGGCCGATGGAAGCTCTCTGGGAACATGTATGGGCTCCTATGTTTTGGAGCTTTGCAGAGGATTAAGAAGCTTCTTAAAGTATGATGTCCATCTTTCTTCAATAAATTTTTTTTTGTCAGCGACGATGTCGATATCATAACGGCAGAACGTGACCTTGGGCTGATAATCTTGTTTCATACTTTTCACTACTTTGTTTCAACAAAATGTTGTTTGCTGGTTTGCATCACATTGCTGTTTCCAGACCAGGTCTCTGTCTTGAAAGTCATTTCTGTTTCGTGACGATGCCGACATACCAAGTAGACTAAAGACTGTGTTGTTGATTGATATGCATAAGTCCTCAATCAATATTGGAGCTTCATTGAAAATTCCTTCCGAATACTCCTGATTGTGATCAACTGCGCCTGCTTGCATAAAAATGTTCTCACTCAGACTTTTGCAATGCATTTCTCACAGTTCACCGGGACTCCACGATGCACATGTTGTTAGAATCATTGCAAATAAAGTATGTATTTGCTTTTGATAACACGTAAGTTATGCGTCTGTTAGTGTTGTGCCCCAACGCAGATCATTTTCACATGTTTCTCTACTCGTTTGGCATACTACCCCATCAACGGTTTTCAAGCTAACAAATGATGTAAGAACTTTGATTGTATACAATAACGATCGCAAATAATAACATTCTGCGTTATTAGGATGTACCGTATACACAGGTCCCAAAGTCAAAGTCATAGTCGAAAGTGCTTTATTTAATACTCATCGTTATAAATTTTAAAAGAATATAAAGCAGATTCCAAACAATCAAAATACGAAAACTTAATGGCCCAAATGGCTCTCTAAATTTCTACGTTATCAATGGAATACATTTCTTAAAAAAAAGCAAATTCAAATTAATTAAAATTGTTATATATTTTCTGATTCAATTGGAAAACGGTGGAAAAACTAACCAACACTATTCAAAACTAAACTTTAAATTGAACATTTCACCCTTTTTACATCAATTTAATTTAAAGATTTACGATAATTTTTTGCTCTACAGTAAGCTTTTATTGCTTCGTGCGAATATCGATCTCGTTTTTTGGATGGCTCCGATAGCTTGAAAATAAGTTATGAAATTCTTTCGTAGCTACATGATTGAGTTGCTTATTTTAATAATTTTACATTGGAAACAAACTGAAACCGAAACTGATTGACTCATCAATATACAAAAACAGCGGCATAGCTTGTATATGCAAGGACTGTGACATGGCATATATAGGAAAGACAACACCAAAGCAAACGACAAGATACAAAGAGCACTTTCGATCTTTCTTACACAACAAGGTAGACTCCAATTATGCGACACACTTACAAAACCACGC
This sequence comes from Odontomyia ornata, assembly GCA_963969285.1. NCBI lineage: Eukaryota > Metazoa > Arthropoda > Insecta > Diptera > Stratiomyidae > Odontomyia > Odontomyia ornata. Next base: position 233,359,473 of record OZ017741.1, on the reverse strand, counting down.
ACATGAGCATGACAAATTCTATGGAGCTGCTACACAACAAAGCAAAGGGCTGAGACTTGATATCTTAGAGAGGCTTGAAATATATAAACATAGAAAAGCAGACGGTAAAATTATCAACGAACAACTTGTTACAAGTTCCGACGCAATTTTCTCAGTACTGTTTTTTTATTTTGTGGTAGGGAGGTGAAGGCATTTACGCCCGCCGAGTCTGGCAGTGTGGGACTCCCATGGAGAATACCCTTGGACTACTAAACACTGAAATGCCAGAAGAGCGATCCCCCAGCCCCAGCGCCTCCGGTTGCTGTGAGTCCCTTTTATATTTTAGAACTGCTCGAGCATAATGTGCCACCTGGTTCCATTTGTCAACCGGTTCGAGTATCACCGCAACTATACTATCCGGGGTGAGCTCTCCCGTCTCCCTGTAGAGTTCCCTTCGCAGACCCATTTTGTACACGCAAACAATGTGTGACAGGCATTGTCCTGCTCTCCTGGGCAAAACCGACAATCGGGAGAACGTGACTTACCGATCTTGTGCAGGTAAGACTGAAAACACCCATGCCCGCTCAAAAACTGGGTCAGATAGAAGTCAGTCTCACCATGCCTTCGATTTAGCCACGGTCTCACATCCGGGATGAGGTGCGCTGTCCATCTTCCCTTCGTGCAATTCACCCAAGACTGCTGCCAATCGTTGAGCGAGTGTTGCCTCTCCTCGCGGACAACCATCTCCTTCGCATTCTCATTTCGGTGCAGGTAAATAGCGCGGCGCTCTATAGTAAGGAGGGCGACAGGTATCACGCCTGCAATCACTCTCACCGCCGAGTCGGAGACTGTTGGATAAGAAGATGCAATTCTCAGTGCTCCTCTTCTCTGTACCTGTGCCAATCGTTTTCGGTATACCTCCTTGCTGAGAGCGTCGCCCCATACCTCTGCTCCGTACAGTAGCACTGACCCTACAGCACTCATCAAGAGGCGTCTCCTTGATGGGCTGGGTACCCCTACGTTGGCCATAAGCCGACTCAGGGCTGATATTCCCGAAGCAGCCTTCTCAGCCGTTGCTCTGATTTGCTCAGAGAAACTCATCTTCGAGTCGATCAGTAGCACCAAGTACTTCACCGCTGGCTTCGATTCGATTTGTATATCTCCAATACTGATCATCCTTACTCTAGGGATTCTCTTTTTTGTCAAGATGACCACTTCGGTTTTCTCCAGTGCTAAACTCAGCCCGCGAGCAGTCATCCGGTCCCTCACTCGGCGCATTAGAATACCTAGTTTAAGTTGCGCTAGTTCAACGGTGCGTCCGGTGACCAGAGCCGCAACATCATCCACATAGCCGACCAAGCACGACTCATCTGGTATCTCAAGTCTCAGTAGCCCGTCGTAAGACACGTTCCAGAGGTCCGGACCAAGTAGAGATCCCTGGGCAACACCCGATGTAATTTCCATCCTTCGTTGGCCCTGTGTCGTGTCGTAGAGTAGGCTTCGGTCCTTAAGGTAGTTCCTCAAAAGCCGCACTAGATATTCTGGAACTTGAAAAGAGTTTTCCAGCGTGTCCCAAATATCCACCCATCTAGCGGAGTTGAAAGGTTTCCTGACGTCGAGTGTCACCAACAGGACGATCCGTCGCTTGACGCGACTATATGCCTCTGCCTTTTGGACCGCGTTCACCACATCTGCAATCGCATCAATGGTAGAACGTCCTGCTCTAAAGCCGTACTGCCGAGGAGATAGGTCCCCAGCAGCACGAATCGCGTCAGTGAGTCTTCCCTTGATGAGTTTCTCTAGCACTTTCCCAGCCGTGTCCAGCATGCATAACGGGCGGTATGCAGACGTCGAATCGGGATTTCCCTTCCCCTTGCTGATGAGCACGAGCCTCGCTACCTTCCATCGTACCGGGAAAACTCCGTCCCGTAGGCAAACGTTGAATGTGCTGAGCAGCAAGTCAGGACAATGGTGATAGACGAGCCGCAACACCTCAGCTGGAACACCATCTGGACCTGGAGCCTTCCTCGCTTTCAAGGAGAGGACTGCCTCCTCCAGTTCCAGCTGTGTGAAGAGTGGGCACTCTACTGCTGTTTCACCACGGACAGCGTCAACACGGGCGGGATGGGCGGGGAAGAGTCCCCGCACTATCACGTTCATCTTTTCCGTGTCATGTACACAAGGCTTCCGTAGGCCACCAAGTTTCCCCATGACCAGCTTGTAGCCAAGGCCCCACGGATCCTTGTTCACATTGTCCACTAGGTCTTGCCAGCAGCGAGCCTTGCTACTGTTGATCAGTTTGCAAAGGCGTTCCCTGACCGACTTATATGCTGCCACTTGGTTGCATGCCTCGTCACGGTTCCGCGCCCGTTGAGCCTCACGCCAAAGCTTGTGACACTCCCTCCGCTTTTCAGCGATTTCAGTAGTACACTGGGGGCTTGCCGTGCCGGGGTCTTCGATGGGGCGTGGAAGCGCAGCAAGCAGTCGTGATTATGCTCATAGTAGAGTTCACCACGTCTTGCGCTGCCAGTTCTTCCGTCCCCTCCGGAGCTCCCTGCAGCGGCCCACCTGCTGTGGGAACCCTGACGAACCTTTCGACGTCCATCCTTCCAATGTTCCATCCAGTTGTAGAAGGCCAAGAGCATGGACGTGGGGAGACAGCATCACTTACCTCAAGCAGAATGCACTGGTGATCACTGACTGAGTAGTCCTGTAATACTTTCCAGTTGTGTATCCTCCGTACGAAGGACTCCGAGGCGAATGTCACGTCCGGTATGGTTCCCTCACAGCCAATACGGCGGAAGGGCGGCGTGTTTCCGGAGTTTAGTATGACGAGGGCCATCCTGGCTGCCATTTCCAGGATTCGTTTTCCCCGCGGATCCGTCTGAGGCATGCCCCATTCGATTGCTTTAGCATTGAAGTCGCCCCCAACGAGCACTTTACCCTCTGCGTTCGAGACAGCGCCCTCCAGAGCATTAAGCTTGGCTTGGAAAGATGATATCGGCTCGTCAGGCGTTAGGTACATACTAAAAAAGGTGATGCCTGAGCACCGAACCCACACGAAACCATCCCCCCGTCGACAACTCTCCGCTTGAAAGTCACTGTTCCGAACCCAGATAGCGGCAGTACTAGTTTTATCAGAGTACCATAATGCAGGACTTTTATTATGGTGTTGCTCACTCAGCAGCAAGAAGTCGGCTTTCCTGTCCCTTGCAAACTGCTCAAGCAGATTTTGGGCGGTTTAACTGCGGTGTAGGTTTAGCTGCAGGATACGGGTCATCGAAGCTCTGATTTTGCCTTGGCTAGGGCTTCCTGGAACACCCGGCATTTACCTGATCCCAAGACGTGTCCAAAATCAAGTTTTGGATCAGCATCCTTGCAAAGGATACAGTGTGCCTCCTTCGTACACTCTTTTCTTTTATGACACACTCCACCGCATTTGTAACATAGGGAACTCCTATCGGGTCGTTTGCATACTTGTGTGGTGTGACCATAACCAAGGCTCTTCGCCGTACTCTACAGACAACCCACCCTATTCGTACTTTGCTCTTGTTCAGGGAATGTTCGGCGTCCTTTTCGGTCAAGTCAACTATGGCCATGCGTTGTCCCCTGTTGTTTTCTGGTGTCAGTCTCGCTTTGATCCTTCCCACGCTAGGGAACTCCTTTTTGATGTCCACTTCTACCTCGGCCAGATTCGTCACGCAATCTATGTCTCGTATTTCGATCGTTGCCATCGGCTCAAGCGGGGCTATAGTTGCGCTTTTGCCGAGGAGTTTCTTTACTGCGTCACAGAATGCATCTTTATTGCCAGCCTCTGCTCCGAATTCGACCAGTATGTGGCCCGACCGCGTTGGTCGTACTACTTTAATGGTAGTATTGGTGTCCTCGGGCCTTACGTTTCCCCTGATCTCCCGCAGTACTTTCGCGTAGGATCGGCCATCATGGGGCTTCAGGAGCAGTGCCCGTTGCTGGGGTCTTCGTCAGGGCTACTGCCTCTCCTGCTTTGCATCAGGTCCTTTTTGTAATTGGGCATCCATACGAACTTTACTTTCTGCCTTTTCTTGAAGGAGTTTTTTTGCAGCTTTCTTCGCTCCTTTTGTAAGCACTGTCTGGAACCCCTGATCTAGTGCTCCACGCCCTTCAAGTGCCTCTTCCTTCCTTCTTTTATCCCGATCTCCTTCGATTGGGCTTGACGCCATTCTTTTATTGACGTTTAATGGTGGAGCTATCTGCGTTTGGCCTTTAGATTTCGCCCCAAGCGCCTCTTTAGCCTTCTCTTTGTCTTCAGCCCTTAACCAGCTCCTCCGATAGTGCCCTATGCGATCTAGGAGCTCCTTTAGTTCAAGGAGCCCTGCCTTTGCTGCTTTGCTGATTTTCGGGGAGTCGCATGCAGCTTGTATTCTTTTCAGAACATCTCCCGCTTTATAGAGTAGTCTTTCTTCTTCATATCGCTGGGCCGCAATTGTACCTTGCAACCATCCTTGGGAGAGGTTATCGCGTTCCGTTTCCGAGTGCAGTACTTCCGCCAGATTTTCAACGTTGGCGGTGCATTCACGCGGTGTCTGGCCACACTTTGCTTTAAGTGCCGTAACCTCCTCGTTGGCTTCTGGATTTTTCGTTGCAATGTCGGGATTTACGACCCTTGCATCGATCGCTTTGGTAACGATCGCAGCAGTGACAATCGGATTTGCGGTGTTCTTTATGTTATTACCCACCGCTCGAACACCTGAAGTGTCCTGCAGAGTTTCCCGTTTCTCCTTAATAGGACGCTCGGGCAGCATTTTTTTGCTGCACCCGAACGCCGCAGGAATCTCAGTCTGTATTCTCCGTTTTTCGTCCGTCTTCACTGTCATTGTGTTAGTCTTCGTTTTTGTCGTTGTTAGTATCGCTCACGATGTACTGTTGACATCGTGGCTGCAACCGCTGGTTGCGTTGTCGTTATTATTTTTCGTTACTTTTTCTGGGTATTTGTGGTCTTTTGATTTTGTGTGCTCCAGTTTTGTTGGATCCCATGGTTATCTTTGCAGAGCAGGGAGGCCATGCGAGGGTTGGCACAAGCCCTTTGGGGACAAGTGCTCAAAGCCAGACCAGCGCTAATCGGGAGTCCGTCTCAACAGAACCTACACCACCAACCCAATGGTGCGAACTTCGAACGTACTCCGAGGCCTGCCAAGGTTTTACCGGGACGGAGATGGTATGATAGTTGAATTGAAGCCGTTCACACACGAGTTTCACCTCGGCGCTACTGTGCAAAGCAACTAGGTCCAAACCATCACATCCGCCAGCCGAAAGCGTCATTTCCAGTTCGTTGTCCAAAGCGTAGTCCAGATCCAATCAGAGTCGTTACTTGTCATCCCAGGAGGGAACCTAACGGCACCCCCCATATCCTCGAGTCCGTAGGGGCGACGCTGCCCAAAGAATGCTAGCCTCCAAGAGTGCTCTTGTCGACCGGCATTCCCCCTGCGGGTATTAAAATGATGATTTGCCCATTTTGGGCTCCCTCTACTGAGTAGAACCCTAAATTTTCTCAGTACTAGACCACATTCTTAGAAAAAAACGGAAATGAGATGAAACAGAACAAACGGACACCCAACAAGCAAAAACAAAAACCCAAATTCCCTCTACATTACCTAATTTATTACCTGACGTAATTTACTACTTGACCTAATTAACTATCCACTCAACCCATCCTACGACTATATAAATTCTAAAATGAAAACAACGTTATTTTCTTAACGAGTATATTTATTTATTTTTTCAGTAGATACGCATTTCGACACAGATCATCCGGTCTTCTTCAGTACACTAAAGAATTTTCCCTATTGATCTAGTATTTATACAACTTACTTTTTTATTACAACAATCGTAAACTTAATCCTAGTTACTTAATCCTGATTACCTAGCTTAATCCTAATTTCCTTACAAACAATAAATCTTTTAATTTTGAGTCACAATTTCCGAAATCTCCATTTAATCTCCAGTTCGCAGGTACTTTTCTAATTTCGATAATTTCACAGACATCCAGTTTATTCTTCCTTAATCCCTCTTTAATGACCCTAAGGTTATCCATTGTTATCTCATGTCCTTCGCTTACTGTATGCTCAGCAACTGATGATTTCGCACAATTCCCTTTTTGTTCTTTATGCTGGCGCCTTCTTTTACGTGTTCTTCAAACCTTGTCCATACTGATTGTTTAGTTTGACCCACATATACTTTTTCACAAACCGGACACATAATTTTGTATATTCCGCTTTTTTCGTCTTTGAGTTTCCGATCTTTTTCGCTGCCCAACATTGCTTTAAGCTGCCTTTTCATGCTGCTGCCTATTGGTTCGAGCTGATGTTTCTGTAACACCCTCGCCAATTGCCCATACTTTGTCGAATATGGTATGAACACTCTCCGCAACACTTTATTCGTTTGAAATAATGTTGTCATGCTGTTTCTCTTTATTTGCTTCTTCTTCTTGTTTATCATATTTTGGATAGTTGTGGGCTCAAATCCATTCAATTTCGCTGTGTTGATGATGTAGTCCTTCTCACTTGCGTATCTCTCAGCCGTCAAAGGAATGGTAAGCAATCGATGAACCATGCTGCTATAGGCCGCTAATTTTTGGGGTTGCGTATGCCACGAGGTTGCCGGAATAGTTCTTTGGGAGTTAGTTGGTTTACGATAAATGTCAAATTCCAACCTTTCGTCACTCCTAATTATCCACGTATCCAAGAAGGGGATCTGACCCTCTACCTCCATTTGTATGCTGAATTTTATGTTGTTATGAATTTTATTTAACTTAGTAATTAGTTCATTCACGTTTTCTTTGGGGACTGTCGCTATAATATCGTCAATGTACCTATACTATATACGTGGCATCCATTCTTGCTCTTTGATGATCTGTTCTATACTTGACATGAACATTTCCGCTAGCAATGGTGATAGCGGTGATAGCGGATTCCCCATAAGGAAACAACGTTGTTTTTATTTTTAAGTTACAAGTAAAGTTCGACTATAAAACTTCCAGTGTAGCCAAAAATATTTTAAGTTATTTAAAGTCATTCCCTTCAACGCATCTTTTAGACACTGACGATAAGTCGAAGTAGTCAAAAAACATCTGCTCACTAACGAAGCAAAGCCCAACGACTTTTAAAGAAAAAAAATTATTTATTTATTTGTTTTCAAACAAAAATCGATCAAAAATTGATGACAAATAGAAAGAAAAAAAAAAATGCCAAAAATTCATAGAACCCATCCCTGAACTAAACCATGTTTACCCTGAAAATTCCATAAAAATCCGTTGTGTGGCTTAGGAGCCCATACCGGACTTCCATACACATTCCATTTAAATTGTATATATCTATACTCGTATATGTATATATATTAGTAATATATTGAGGGTCTTGCATCGACCTTTGAGCCGTGCACTTGGTTTTTGAATTTTGTCTAGTGAATTAGATCATTTACGGAATTTATATAACCGGACCTTCATTTCTATTATTGTTTTAAATTAATTTTAATTATATCGGGACAAATTCAGTGATTATAGTGAGTCCTACATCAGGCTCAACTACTACTCCTGCCAATAGCAGGAAGCGAAATAGTGGTTCTTCGCCTTCAGGAATGCTCCTTAGGGATCATTTCAAAATGGCAAGAAGCAAGCTACGGCAGCAACTGAATAATCGAATCGATTCTCACCTGTGGCTGACCTTGACGACAACGACGGAGAATGAATCTGCTGTGGACAAAAGCAAACCAAAGGTGAGAGTACCGCCTATAACTTTTATTGATTTGCCTCGTGAAATGGTTGAGGCGTTAATGAAGAAGCTTAAAATTAACGCATACTCCATCAAATTGTTGTCGATTGGTAGACGACTATTTCTCTCAAATATAGAGGACTATGAAACTACCGAAAAACATTGAAACTCGAAAAAAGTTAACTATTTCACATATCAACGGCCAGATATGCGTCCATTGAAAGTAGTTCTATCAGGGCTCCATGACATGCCCCTGGAAGAGTTAAGAAAAGCTCTAGCAACAGAGCACAATATAACTACGATGGAAATAAAAATGTTCAGCTCAAAAGCATAACACCGTGGCAGTGTTTATTATCTACTTTATTTACAACGCGCAGTTAAGCTCAATGATCTCCGCAAAATTAAAACATTATTTTACACAATCGTGAAGTGGAACTACCACAGCAATTAAAAACACGGGTCCGACACAATATCGAAATTGCCAACGCTATAGCCACGGATATATTCACTGTCATCTACCAACGAAGTGCCCTATATGTAGTGGTGATCATCAATACTCATCATGCCCAGTTTCAGACAAAGAGAGTGATAAAATCAAATGCATAAACTGTGGTGGCTCCCATTACGCCATTTTTTCTACATGCAAGAGCAGGATTGAATATATAGAAATCAAGCAAAAGCTCTTGAAACGAAAACTCATAAGCAAAAAACAACCAATTCACCAATTTAACACTACTGAAAACTTTGATGTGAATTTTTCAAACTTTCCGAGAGAAGCATCCAATGCAAGCACCACACAACTCAACGAAAGAGCTTTAATAAGTCCTACTACCCCATATAGCTCCACTTTAAAGCCAGGACAACAACCAAGCTCGTCAAAAATCATAAATAGTGACAAAAGTGATCTGTTCTCACCTGAAATTCTAATACAGATATCGCATGAACTCATTCAAAGTCTTTCAAACTGCAAAACAAAAGCAGACCAATACGATGTTATAGTTAAGCTAGCTCTTAAGTTTGTCTACTCATAATAATCTTAGAATTTTATTCTGGATACTCAAAGTATTAGTAATAAGCACATTGAAGCGTTTGATTTCGCCGTAAAAAATGAAATTGATGTATTTGCTATATCTGAAACATGGCTAAGATCGCACAATAAGCTCTCGCATCCGTACTATGCTATTTACAGGAAAGACAAAATAGGAAAGATTGGTGGTGGAGTCGCTTTGGCCATCAAAAAATCTATGAAACACTTTCTTATACTTCATTCCAATCTCCTTATATTGAAAACATCGGTATTATGATTGAAGGTATTAATATTAAAATCTATTCAATTTACTTTCCTGGAACCAAGTTGACCAATGAAAGATTCGGCAGTTTTGTTAGGGACTTGAAAAGGTTTATTTATAATAATCAAGGCTATCTTCTTTGTGGTGATTCAAAGAAACTAATTGGGCATTATACAGAAAGCACATTAATGAAAATATTTCCTTGAACCGGCAGACCTCCGAATCAATGTGCACAGCAGACCAAATCAATACACATATCCAACCACTTAATGGAACCATATGGTCAGGTATTGAACTGAGTACACCCAGGAAAAACTTTCGTTACAACACCTTAAAACTTGATGATGAGACGTATAGACTTATCCAAACGAGGAACTTACTACGAAGGAAATCGCAAAGAAACAGAAATATACAAGTGAAAATTGCTGTCAACAGACTCACAAGTGCAATTCGAGTAAAAATTACCAATCTACGCAATCAGGTATGGAACTAGATGCTTGGCAATCTAGATTACATTTCGCGGAAAATATGGAAACTGAACAAAGTCTTTAAGGGCAATCACACTTTTCCTATACCTCCACTTAAAGGAAACAATGACGAAGATGAATTTTCAAATCAAGGCAAAGCCGAGCTTCTTGCAGATACTTTACGCTTGCACCATAATATAACCAACACTATGCGTACTGAAATCACTGAATTAATGGTAGCAGAAACTGCTAGATCATTACCAATTCCTACATCTGTTCCTAACAATGAAAAGTTTAAGCCAGGAGAACTGGCTGAACTGTTTAAGAAACTCAAAAACAGCAAGGCACCGGGCCACGACAATATCCCCAATATAGCGTTGAATAATTTATCCAGGAAAGCTGTGGTACTTCTCACGTACGTCTTTAACGCCTGTGTTAAAATTTCTTATTTTCCTGCTGTATGGAAGCAGACAATAATCATACCTATACGCAAACCAGGTGAAAGCCCACAACTCCCTGTAAATTACAGGCCAATAAGCCTCCTACCAGCAACAGGTAAATTACTTGAGAAACTGATCTCTCAGCGGTTGAACGAGTTTGTAGAAACAACCAATATTCTCCCTAACCTCCTGTTTGGTTTTAGACACCATCACTCTACGGAGCAACAACTACTGCGTGTCACTCAACACATCAGATGCGCCTTAAAAGAAAAAGTTTCCGTCGGGTTAATCTCACTCGACATTGAAAAAGCTTTTGATACAGTGAGGCATACTGGTCTTCTCTACAAACTAGCAACACATGGTTTCCCGCAATATCTAATAAATATTATTTACTCTTTCCTTAATGGCCGGAAATATTCAGTAAAAGTTCAAGACTCTTTCTCAAAGCACAGAAACATACTAGCCGGAGTCCCCTAGGGCTCCTGCCTCAGCCCATCACTCTTCAACATTTACACGGCAGATATGCCTACACATGATTCTTGCAAATTAGCTACTTTCGCAGATGATACATGTTTTTATACTACATCCATAGACCCAAACGAGATAATAACGAATTTTGAAATATTTTTCCAAAGATTATATCAATACTTTCACCGGTGGAAAATCAAAATTAACATCTCGAAAACTCAGGCAATGTTCTTTACCAAGAAAAGAAAGCAAAACCTACTGCCCCCAAGGAACATAAATTTATTAGGCCTAGAAATACCTTGGTCAAAAGAAATTACCTATTTAGGACTCACATTAGACCAAAAACTAACTTACAAAAATCACATCGAAACTACGTGTGATAAAATTTCGTAAGCGACATAAGCCTTATATCCCATGCTAAACCGGAAATCATTTCTCAGCGCTAAAAACAAAACAATAATAATTAAAATGATAATCATGCCCATTATCCTATATGGAGCACCCGCTTCGAGCTTATGTGCTAAATATTTGAAATCAAATCTTCAAGTCGCCCAAAATCGGTGCCTAAAAATGGCTTTCAATAAACCTTTTTACCTCTCTAGCGAAAAACTTCATCAACTTGCCAGAATGAGCAATATTGAAAAATGTGTACAGGAACGAACTAGGAGGTTGTTGCCCAGAGCAAGCACTGCAACCAATCCATTAATACTCGCACTTTCAAGCGATAATAATTACTGAAAGCTATTGTGCTATCTTACCAGTCAGCATAATTCAAGCTCGTTGACGTAATGTTAAGGTATTTTAATATAGGTTAAGTTAGTCTTAAGATAAAGAATGTTATTTTTTGTTTAATTTTTCCTTGGGAGTTATGTATTATTGTACTTTAAAATCATGATAGCTATGCTAAACTGTATATATCAAGGCTGAAATGAATTGAATTCGGAACACCTAAATTAAGATTTTCAAATATTGTCAGTGGTAAAATTCAATAAATAAATAATTAATTAATTATATATATATATATATATATATATATATATATATATATATATATATATATATACATATATATATATATACATATATATATATATATATATATATATATATATATATATATATATATATCTATATATATATATATATATATATATATATATACATATTGTCGCGTATTATGATTCGCGGCCAATAATTTTAATGTTTCGGGAAAGTGAAAACGCACTGTCTTTTAAATTATGTTTAAAGAGTTCATTTACTAAAAATGCACAATTATTAATTAACAATTTCACTATTTTACTTTTTAATTTGTCTACAAATTTTTAATTGATCTGTCTAAATCACTTCACTATTCGCTTCACTTCGCGCTCCACTATATCGCAGTTTTACTATCGCGGTTGTAATAATCCCCCCATTGATTCAGCTCGCCTTTATATAGGGTCTCTAGTCATTCAATCCATTTCTCGTACATTGGCGAACTACCTGGAATATTCGAGCAACACTGAATGGGGCGGTGACGTCACTTTCAGATGTTGATCATGCTTGGTGGGTTTTCGAGTACACTCTTTTGTTGATCATGATGTTCTTAATGGTTGTGAAAACAATTGCGACAGGAGCTCGTAGAATTATTTGTACATGTAACAATATATTGATTTAATTTATCCAAAAATCCTGAGAGGTAATATTTAAAAAACTTTGATATTTATTATTAGTTACCAGTTTTTAAAAATGTTACAAATAATCATTAAATTCAATAATTTTGTTTATTTGGTATTCACAGGCCAATTTTCTTTTCTCTTTAAAAGCAAGGCCCGACAGCTTTTAAAGAAAAAAAAAAAAAAAACAGGAATCATTAAATTGTTATTAAACAAGAAAGCAAACCAAAGGATTTTTGAATATTATAGGTTAAGGAAGACGAAAACAAGATTTGATTTTTTGCATTCAGTGATGAAGATTGTTTTACAATGCTGTGTAAACATTTCCTGGTACTCTTCACATCTAATAGAATCGGAGACACTTCTAGCGTTAAGTGTCACCAAAAGTAGTTCTATGCTATACTGCCCGTTGAATCAGGGTCAACATCATCGCAATCGTATCAAAGATGGAAGGACCTGCTTTAAAGTCATATTGCAGGGAACATAGGCCCATAGCATGATGTATTGCTTCAGTGAATTTCCTCCTTACAAGTTTCTCGAACATTATCTTAGCCATGTCTATCATACATAACGCGTGGAATGCAAACGAAAAAGGGATTTGCCATTTCTTTTGCTGGTCAATATGAGCCTTCCAACGCTATAAGGTCCCTTAAAACAAGGCAAGCGTTGAGGATAGTTGGCAGCAATGCGGGATAACGGTGATACATGAGCTGAAATACCTCAGGTAGGATGCCATCTAGTCCAGGAGGCTTTTTTGTTTTCAATGACAGCACTACTTCATACAGCTCTAGCCACAGGACGTATGGATACCCCACTTGAATTTTGGATTAGCCACCTTCAATCGTCTTGGTTTAATGACATAGTTTGCCAAATTGATATTTCTCGATGTTCATTATGTTTTTCCATCATTTTCTCAGCTTTTTTTTACTAGAAGTTTAACTTATGCTCTACCTTTTCAAGGTCGCTCAAGTATATATCTGAGTATATATTCCCTTACGCACTTAGCTTTCAAATATACAGGTATAAAGTATTTTCAGAAAGCTTTGTAAGCGTCCAGAATATAAATTCATAAAGTAGAAGTTTTTTTGAAAGATTTATACATACAAAGTTTATTTTTTCCTATATATGCTTCTAAACTCTAGGATAGGAGAAACCGAGGGGTAACTTTTGTTTGCGGCATTTGTTTTTAATCCGATTCCATTCTTTTCGAAACTCTTTCTATTCAGGAGAATTTCTAGGAATGAAAAGCTATCTTACCTATCAAGGTTAAAACCTCTCAATCCTAAATTTTTTCAAACTGGTATATTTTTCCATATCTTGGACATGAATTCAGTTTTGGACAAGTCAAACGTAAGGCCAACGTTTCTCTCTTTTGACTCTAAGCAAAGAATGGTCTTCAGGGCTTTTGGAGTCAATATTTTCATAGAATTTACATCATTAACGTACTTTGCCTGTAGTTTAGAGTTAAGTACTGGTGCTATCTTGACAACGTTTTCGAGAGCAATATTGAACAACACTCCCCTGTGTTAAGCCTGATTCATTGGGAAGGCTTCCAGTTAGGTCTTTGTTGACTTTCACCTAGATTCTGACGTCATATGGACGAGTTGTTTGTGAACACCAAAGCTTAAGGTTATTTTGTGCAAAAGTTTTTCATCGACATTGGGTTATAGTTACTTAAATTCTACAAAAAATCAGTGCCGATAAAAATTATATTCCATATATTTTTCGAGCACTTGTTTCACTGAAAATATTTGATCATTTTCGTAGAAGGTTTTTAGCACCGCTAAATGATTTGAGACAGCACTTTGCAGAATAGGTATAATTTGGTGATTCGTCCGCAATTTTCATGGCACAGCCTACTTTCTTTTTTGCTTATGGGACATACAAAATGCTTCTTGCATACCTTCCAATAACTGCCCCTCTCTACGCTCATTTTTCATACCCAGCAATGAGCTACATTTTTTGGATTTATGCTACCCATTTCCTCCCCTTCTCCTTCTCTTCCATCTTTTTCGCTGGCTTCGTAAATGGAATGTTGAAAGCTTCGCAAGTAATAAATATGTAATTGTTAAATGTTGTCAGGCTAAATGCATAAAAGAAGCAACACAATAATAGCTATAATTATGTTAAATATTATGTTAATTCTTTACAAAAGATCCTAAGGTCGATGCACCGATGAGTTGTCCTGCGGGAACTGTTTGTTCCAGCGACCCAGCAATTTGCACTGCTTCAGGGATCCCAGATTGTCCGAATACTGTCCCAGGAACTAAAGCCCTATGTAATGAATGTCCTGCAGGAGCAACCGTAACGGCGCCTGTTTGCGTAAACGACACTGCATTCTCCTTTTGCATTCCTACCAAAGTATCACCTGCCTTAATTCAAATATGCCCGTCACCTACACCATATTGCAAAATTGTTTCTGGCACAAGCACTTGCACAGCAGACACCAAGGTTCATAACTTAAATTATTTTAGCTAAATACTTTAAATAATTTTTTATAAAATCCACAGCTACTTGATTGCCCATTAAGCTCAAGTGGTAGCGGGAGTGGAAGTGGTGATGGCAGCGGAAGCGGCAGTGGAAGTGGTAGTGGAAGTGGCAGTGGAAGTGGCAGCGGAAGTGGTACCGGGAGCGGAGATGGAAGCGGAACCATAACATTTACTTGTACGACAGTTGGGTACTTTGCAAATCCTAATGATCCAACTTGCGCAAGGTAGTGTGAATTATTATTTAATATCCTGAACTGTTTATGATGGTTGTAAATCAATAATCAGATCCGTATTATATATAATTTGTACTTCTGTATATTCCTTCCCAGTTATTTCAAGTGTCAGAAGAATGCAACTGGGGGACTAGACAAGCTTAGCTACAAGTGTTCAACTCTCAACAATGTGTTTGACGCAAACCAGAAGCAATGTATTCCAGCAGGTACATATACCTGCCCTTATGCTAAGAATACGCCCTAAAATTTATATAATCATATGAAAACTATTTCTAATAAAATAAGATTCATTTTAAATCAATCTCTGCTGAATTTATTGTGTATAAATATATTTTTTAACTCGAATGCGTATCAGGAAAGATGAAAATAACCTCATTATAAGAACTTTCAAGCCCAGGAGACACGGCTGGGAATGTGCTAGAGAAACTCATCAAGCAAAGACTCACTGACGCTATTCGTGCTGCTGGGGACCTATCTCCTCGGCAGTACGGCTTTAGAGCAGGACGTTCTACCATTGATGCGATTGCAGAGATGGTGAACGCGGTCCAAAAGGCAGAGGCATATAGTCATGCCAAGCGATGGATCGTCCTGTTGGTGACACTCGACGTCAGATGGGTGGATATTCTGGATACACTGAAAAACTCTTAAAAAGTTCCAGAATATCTAATGCGGCTTTTGAGGAACTATCTAAAGGACTGAAGCCTGCTCTACGACACATCGGGTGTTTCCCTGGGATCTATTCTTAGTCCGGACCTGTGGAACGTGTCTTACGATGGGCTACTGAGACTTGACATGCCAGATGAGTCGCGATTGGTCGGCTATGCGAATGATGTTGCGGAAGTGGTCATCTTGACAAAAAAGAAAATCTCTAGTTTAGTGGTAAACCTTAGCGGCAACTAGAGCGTAGAATTAAAACATGTCCGTTCGTTCTGAATGCTAACAACGAGTGCTCTTTATTCATTTAGGCACACATACATACATATATTCATACACTTTATAAAAGGTCGCTAGGAACTTAGAGCTATTTGAATTCATTGTCTTAAAGCTAGTAATACACACTAAAACCTAATACTACAACTCGTCCATCCTGACATCACACTCGACCTCGAGTGGCTGTCCAGAAGGGAACGTCATCCAGGGTTTGATTTTCGAATGGTCGAACACGGACTCGAAAGGTTTTTGTGTTAATCTGAATCCTGGAACATCGGTTATGACATATCTATCTCTGTCAAGCCTGCGCTTTACTAAATACGGTCCTTTGTATTTAGGAAGAAGTTTACGATTAATTCCGGTCTCAGTAATTCTGTTTTCGATCATAACGTAATCTCCCTCATTATATATTTTCGCGGCGCGGCGTTTAGAATCATAAGCTGTCTTATTCTTCTCTTGCGTTTCTTTATTTATTTTAACTGCATTATTACGGATTTCATTTAAATCATGGTGATCATTATCGAGATTTTGTAAAAATTCGCGTAAACCGTCAATGAATTTGCCTCTCTGATTAACACCAAAGAGCATTTTGCTGGGCGTTTCATTAATACTGCGGTTAATCGTATTGTTAAAAACGAATTCACAATCGGGTAGCATTTTATCCCATGGGTGGTTTTCTCCTACCAATTTCGCCATCATAGGTCGTAGGGTTCTATTAAGTCGTTCAACTTGGCCGTTTGATTGGGGGCTTGCTGTCGCATTGAGAACATGCTCAATATTGTTTTCGTTAATAAACTCAGCAAAAGCATGGGAGGTTGTACACGTTCCTCTATCTGATATCAATCTTCTGGGTCTGCTATATATTTGAAAATAATAACGTAGGTGTTTGATAACCTCAGCCGTATTAGTGGTTTTCGTAGGTAACATTCGAGTAAAACGTGTGAACGCATCAGTTATTAGAAGGATGTATCTGTTTTCACTTTTTGTAGGCTCTAGTGGACCAAAATGATCAATGTGAATAGTGTCAAAAGGTAAATTTCCTTTATCGATATTGTGCATGAAACCTTCTGGTTTTCCGTGTTTTCCAGAATACACAATACATTTCAAACAGTTTTTGATATGTTTCGCCACTTTCTCGTTCATTCCGGGAAAGTAGTACGTACGTTTCAAAACCTCAATTGCTTTGTTTATGCCAACATGTCCTAGGTCATCGTGACATGTTCGTATGACAGGCTCAATAAAATCTGAAGGAACGTAAAATAACAATCGTCGTCCACTTTTCCGAAATAATGAACCGTCTTGCAAAGTGTACGTTGAATTTTCATTATTTGTCAAATTGCGTTTTATTTCAGAGATTCCCTCATCGGCTGACTGGTGAATCTTCAACGCTTGAACAAATGAATGATTCTCAACCAAGTTACAATCGAGCTCGGCCAAAGGACTATATACACGGCTTAGGGCATCCACATGCTGCATGAGGCAAGAAGAGCGGTGGACTACATTAAAATCATAGTTTTAGAATAAAAGTACACATCTGCTAATTTTAGGACTGATGTCCTTTTTGTCTAATGTCAATTTTAATGCATTGCAGTCCGTTACAATAGTGAATTGAATGCCATGCAAATATACTCGAAAACGTTCTAGAGCGTACACAATGGCGAGCGTCTCCAAAACATATGAATGCTGACGTTGTTCAGCTGCATTAGTACGTTTACTAAAGAAAAAGATGGGGTGTAGTTTTCCATCGGGCTGCTCTTGCAATAAGATGGCGCCAAAACCATCCTTACTTGCATCCGTATGCAACTCAGTACGAGACGTTGGGTTATAAATTGCCAAAACTGGATTCGATACCAAGCAATCCTTCAAAACCTCCTGTTTTCGTGAATTAGAAAATATCGCTTTTCAATACATCGTATAATGGCTTAGCCTTAATCGCGAATGATTCCACGAATTTTCGAAAATAGCTTGCCAGCCCTAAAAATCTTTGAAGAGACCTTATGTTCTTTGGAATCGGATAGTCTCTTATCGCCTGAATGTGCGTATCACTTGGGGACATGCCATTTGCATCAATATTATATCCTAAAAACTCAATTTTAGTCCTAAAAAATTCGCACTTTTTAATTTGAAGTTCTAAAAGATTCTCAGTCATAACACGGAATACATCGGATAACGATTGAAAGTGTTCTTCTAAAGACTCGGTAGCAATCAGTACATCGTCCATATAAACGATGATATCACCACGGGATACAAGAGACTGGAAAACTTTGTTTATAAAACGAGAAAAAACGGCTGGCGCATTAGCAAGTCCAAAAGGCATTCTTTTAAATTCGTAATGCCCATTATAGGTAATGAACGCTGTATACTTTGAAGAATGTGGTTCCATTTTTACATGGAAGAAACCATCTTTAAAATCTATCTTTGAGAAGTAGTTTTTATTTCTCAATTTGTCGAGAATGTCTTCAATCAACGGAAGTGGATATCGGTCTTTAACAGTTATTTTGTTAAGTTCGCGGTAATCGACACATAGTCGCGTTTTGCCGCTTTTCTTTTTAACTAAGACAATACGACTTGCAAAAGGCGAACAACTTTCTTTAATAACATCCTTATTCAATAAATCGGCTATTATTTCTTCAACCTCCTTTTTTTCCGCGAATGATAAACGTTTCGGTGAAAAATGAATTTCTTTATATTCGGAAAGATTAATATTCATTTCGTAATCTATTTTTGGGTTAATATTACGCGGCGCGTTAAGGTATTTAGAATAGAGTTCGTTTAACCTACGTTTTGAGCAAAGATCAAGATTAGTATTCTCCGTTTCCAAACATTGACCTTCCGGTTCCGTGTAGCAATCGCATTCGATCTTTAAAATTTCGTTTTCAATTACCTTGACTAGCGGCCTGCTCCCATTTAGGTCTATATCTAAATCCTCTCGCTGGATGAACGGTCTCCCCAGAATAGCGTCGAAGGTCATCGTACCATCAGGCACTACAAAATAGAAAACTTTAGTTATAATTCCACATATTTCTGCTAATATATCAACGCTTCCTAATATTTCAACTCGCGAACCATTCACTCCACAAACACCTGTAGGTATGTCATTTTTATTAATTTTGCAAGGGACTTTCGATAGTTTTAACAAATTAACCGCGCTGCCCGTGTCAAATAATGCTTTGGAATGAATAGCTTGCGGTACATCAAGTTTAAAGTGAATTTTTACTACAAATTTATTTTCCGTAACATGCACATTCATGTTATTTGTTGAACGTTGTTCAGGACATCTGTCACTAGGATGAGAAGTTTTACGGCACGTTGAACATCGTGGACGCCTTTGGTCTCGGGGACAGTTAATTGAAATGTGTCCGGGCTGGTTACAATTAAAACACCGTATGTTTGACTTTCGATCTTCGTCTCGTGATCTTCCTGCAGGCTTTGTTTGAGCGTCTACTTTCATAGAGTCGTACCACCGAATCTTATCCAGCAGCTCCTTCTTTGTTTGCACTGGAGATGTCAATAGTGATGTCAAAAACTTTTCGTCGTTCATTTCACGTGTGATGCACTTGATCAGCGCTACTTCATCCACATCACCTTTCGCGGCAAGTGCGCACATCATATGAAAGGATTGTTCACCACTTTGATCTTTCCTTCTTAGGCTTTTCCACAGTTCGTGATGAATGTCACCATTATTATATTTAACTGGGAAGTATTCTAATAATGCGAATTGAAAAGTTTCCCATGTTTCGTACAATTGTTGACTTTCTAACCAAATTCGCGCGTTGCCTCGCAACTTGGATGAGATTGCGAATAGCAGCAAGCGGTCGTCGATCCCGTACAATGATTGGATTGCATCTACACGTTGAATCCACTTATCGCTTGATAATCCATACATATCATCTGGATCGAAACAAGGTAATACCTCGGCTGAATCACGCGGCGTCATAAAATGCGCGTTAAGATTTGAAGTCATTTGGTTGCGTGGTGCGGCTTTTTCTTCTTTCGTTGCCATTTTTAGAAAACGTGATGGCGTCGCTGTTGGCGTTGCTTCGATTTCTATGTTCACTTGTGCTTTGACATATGACGAATTTCTGATTCGTGAACTCTTCGGCGTCACATGCAAATAATTTTCAAGTTCAGACTTTTCTAAACGTTTTCGAAGAGTCTGCGTTTTTCCTGACGTTGAAAGACCGCGTTCGCTAAGCGCACTCCGTAACGCACGTTTTGAGCTCATCGGCACTCGAGTCAATCGTAGACACGTGGATTAACTTTGATATTTTCTATATATCATTATCCCACTTCTGAAACTTTAGTGGTAAACCTTAGCGGCAACTAGAGCGTAGAATTAAAACATGTCCGTTCGTTCTGAATGCTAACAACGAGTGCTCTTTATTCATTTAGGCACACATACATACATATATTCATACACTTTATAAAAGGTCGCTAGGAACTTAGAGCTATTTGAATTCATTGTCTTAAAGCTAGTAATACACACTAAAACCTAATACTACACTAGAGTAAGGATGATCAGTAGGAGACATACAAATCGAATCGAAGCTATCGGTGAAGTACCTGGGGCTACTGATTGACTCGAAGATGAGTTTCTTTGAGTAAATCAGGGCAACGGCTGAGAAAGCTGCTTTGGGAGTATCTGCTCTGAGTCAACTTATGACCAATGTAAGGGGACGCATCAAGAAGACGCCTCTTGATGAGTGTTGCAGGGTCAGTGCTACTGTATGGAGTAGAATTATGGGGCGATGCTCTCAGCAAGGAGGTATACCGAAAACGTTTGGCATAGGTACAAAAAAGAGACGCACTGAGAATTGCATCTTCGTATCCGACAGTCTCTGATCTGGCGGTGAGAGTAATTGCAGGCGAGATATCTGTCGCCCTCTTTGCTAGAGAGTGCCGCGCTATTTACCTGTGCCAAAACGAGGATGCGAGAGAGACAGCGCTCGCCCAACGATTGGGTGAATTGCATGAAGGGAAGGTGGACTGCTCGCCTCATCACGGATGTGAGACCGTGGCTAAATCGAAGACATGGTGAGACTGACTTCTATCTGACCCGTCTTTTGAGCGTCTTTTGAGCGTCTTACGTCTTTCAGTCTTACCTGCACAAGATTGGTAAGTCACGGTCCCCCGATTGTCGGTTTTGCCCAGTAGAGGTAAAAAATGCCTGCCACACATTTTTTAAGGTGTACAAAATTGATCAGGCTACAACAGGAACTCTACGGGGAGACGGGGAGTCGCGGTGATGCTCGAATCGGTTAACAAATGGAATCAGGTGGCACATTATGCTCAGGAAGTCCTTAAACATAAAAGAGACTCACAGCAGCCGGGGGCGTTTGGGCTGGGGGATCGCTTTTCTGGCACTTCCTCCCCCTCTCTCCGCTTCCGCTAGAAAAGGGATCCTCCAACTTGAAGGCGCCTCATGGCGGAACAAAATGAGACCTGGCCCAAAATAATGTGTCAAACGGTTCCAGGCTGGGTTCTCACGTTGACAGGGGAGGTGTAGTGGGTAGCCCAGTCGCCTTCTTGCGAGCATGGGAGTCCGACACTCTGTGCATAAATGGCATTCCCCTCCCTACCACAAAAAAAGCCCCGGTGCGATTGCATGAAAGAAAATTAAAGACAGTTATTCAACGTCTAAAATAATACAGCTTAAGGTTGATGTCCCGCCTTTAATCAAAAGAGTTTGTATGATAATAATCACGCACATAAATCACACTAGACCATGCCCAACATGGTATCCGTGGTAAGGAATGAACTTCAGCCAGCAATCAGTTTAACTTTTAGCTACGATGCTTGAACTCGAATTGAATGTAATTCGCAGAAATCACAATTTTAGTCACCAGGCATTTTAACCTATAACTGTAAATTCGTGGATGATATTATTCAAGTAAAGGGTTTTATATTAGGGACACAACCTTCTTGTATCTTTATATGAACGCATCCTAAAGCTTTTTTAATAAATTGTCAATGTCAAAATGTTAGTTAAAGTCAAGAATCAGCAACGTTTGAAAATTATTAAAAATTATTACCCAAATTCTGAGTCAGTGATCGCGACTTTAAAAGTGTCTACTCCGATTATCAGCCGTGTCCCGTCCGACAGGCTGTGCGTGCTATAGTAGATAGGTACCTGACTAAAGCTCCATTATTCAAAGCTCCAGTGCCAAAAAGACGTCGTACCGCTCGAAGCGAAGGAAATATCGCAGCCGTAAGTGCATCGATCAGTAGATTTCATGTCGTTCTCAAGAATTGGGTATCGCTCAAACGACATTGTGGCGTATTTTGCGAAAAAATCTTGACCTACATGGTTTCAAAATCAAATTAACTCAAGAATTAAAGTCACTTGATTATTTGAAATGCCCAAACTTCTCCAATCGGGCTCTTCATCGAAAAATCATCTTCAGCGATGAAGCTTATTTCGGGCTCAATGGCTTTGTTAATAAGTAAAATATGCATTATTCATCATCCGCATCTGCATGTTTGGTGCAATTTCCATGCCAGAGGTGTGATTGGGCAGTATTTTTGCATGGATGAAAATGACCGTCATGTTACCTAAATAGAGAGCTCTACCGTGTTATGTTGGAAGATTATTTGTGGCCGAAATTGGATAAATTTGACATCAACCATATGTGGTTTCAACAGAATGGTGCAAATAGCCACACAATACGCCTAACAATCAATTTATTAAAAGGCGAATTTGGTAAACGTGTTATCTCAAGAAATGGTCCGGTCGAATGGCCGCCTCGTTTATGCGGTCTAATGCCATTGAATTTCTATTTATGGGGCTATATTAAGTCACTGGTCTATGCCAACAAGCCAACGACTTTAGAGGAGCATAAAGTCAACATTCAACGCGAAATTGCCAACTTTCCGGTCGGAATGTGTACCAGAGTGGTGGGAAATTGGGTCCGAAGAATCGCCCGCAGCAAACGGTCTCGTGGTGGTCATATGACCAAATTGAACCTCATTCATAAAATGTATTGCTTGCGTTACACCCACAATAAATATCAACTCAATATCTTAAGTATTTATGTGGTTTACAAATAGATAAAATTGTTGTGTCTGTAATGGAAAACTCTTTATTTGGCACTTGGGTATTTGTTTTTTTGTGTCAACTTAGACCAAATCACTTGGACTTGGTTTCATTATGACGATTGTTTATCTTGCTAAGCACATGAAACTTAGTAAGATCTATATTTTGATTACCATTCAAGTACTAAAGCTGATTGTTGTACTCTGATGACGAGTAAAACAAGGAGATGCTAGTAAACAACCAGATTGTTTATTTTAATTCCAAATTATTGACTTAAGTTGTTTCCAGACAAATTTCTCACGGCAATCTCCATGTGCAAAATATTAAATTTGACCATGCTAAACTTTTTTGTTGATCATTTTTCAGAAAAATTATGACTGCTACTCCATTATGTAGCCACACACGAAAAGAATTTTCATAAATAATTGCATTTGAGTTTACGCTGGTCCAGACTCTCGCATGTGAGTAATCGTGAACTCATTTTGTTTGGAGGTTATCGTGAAAATTACAATGAGAAGTTGATACGTACTTGTTACGAATTAATGAAGCTAATGAGCCGAGGCAATCAACTTCTAAGGAATAGTCTGGTGGCCAAGTTTACATGAGAGCCGTTACAGGAGTTGATTTCCATCGTGTGCTTTGCACATTGAGCCCAGGCAATGATGATAAGGTCACCCATTAAGATCAAGAGAATGAAGCCCGGAATAGCATATTGAATTTATTGACTGTCATCTTCTACTGGGTTGAAGTCGTTTTTGCAAGTTTTTCTCTCTTGAAAAGCCATTGAGCCTTACTTCGCTGTGTGAGCAGATGCGTTACGACTCCTTTGAATCATCTTCAGTGTCTAAACGATGTGTGAAAGGGAATTATTGTATATAGTTGTAAGATGAGCTAAACAGGTAAGTACTAAATTAGTTCAGGTAGAGGGATGCTAAGTTTTTGCTTTTTGGATCGTTGGCTGTTTGTTTCAGATTGCATTGAAGAGTAAGGTCTAGTTCTGAGAAAATCGCGTCGGAATTTATAACAAGTTGTTCGTGGAAAATCTTATCGTCTGTTTTTCTATGCATATAAACTTGAAGCCTTTCTAGGATGTCAAGTTTTGGTCCTTTGCTTTGTTTGTGTAGCAGTGTCATAGAGTTTGTAATAGCGCCAGGCTCATGTGCGTGGTTGTTGTCTGTCTAGTTGTGTAAGCAAGATCGTAAGTGCTCTTGGTATCTTGTTGTTAGTTTCGGTATTTTATTTTTGTTTTGTGGTAGGGAGGTGAATACCCATTTACACACAGAGTGTGGGACTCCCATGCTCGCAACAAGGCGACTAGATTACCCACCAAACACCTCCCCTGCCAACCTGAGAACCCAGCCTGGGACCGTTTGACACCTCACTTCGGGCCAGGTCTCATTTTGCTACGCCGTGAGGCGCCTTCAAGCTGGGGATTGCTCTTCAAGTGGAAGGGGAGAGGGGAAGAGGAAGTGCCAGATAAGCAACCCCCAGTCCTAACACTCCTGGCTGCTGTGAGTCCCTTTTAGTTTTTAGGACTTCCCGAACATAATGTGCCACCTGGTTCCATTTGTCAACCGATACGAGCATCATCGCGACTATACTATCCGGGATAAGCTCTCCCGTCTCCCTGTAGAGGACTCTTCACAGCTCATCCCATTTTATGCACGCAAAAAATGTGTGGCAGGCATTGCCTTCCTCTCCTGGGCAAAACCACAACCGGGCGAACGTGATTTACCAATCTTGTGGGTAAGAAAGAAGTCAGTCTCACCATGCCTTCGATTTAGTCATGGTCTCACATCTGGGATGAGGCACACAGTTCATTTTCCCTTCGTGCAATTCACCCAAGACTGCTGCCAATCGTTGAGTGAGCGCTGTCTCTCTTCGCGGACAACGTCTCTCTCGTATACTCGTTTTAACGCAGATAAATATAGCGGCACTCTTTAGCAAGGAGGGCGACAGGTTTCACGCCTGCAATAACTTTCACAGCCAAATCAGAGACTGTTGAATACGAAGATGCAATCCTCAGTGCTCCTCTTCTCTGTACTTGTGGCAGGCGTTTTCGGTACACCTGCTTACTGAGAGCGTCGCCACATACCTCTGCTCCATACAATAGCACTAAGCCTACAGCACTCATTCAGAGGTGTCTTCTTGATGGGCTGGGTCCTCCTACGTTGGCCATGAGTCGACTCAGAGCCGATACTTCCAAAGCAGCCTTCTCAGCCGCTGCCCTGATTTGCTCAGAGATAACTCATCTTCGAGTTGATCAGTAGCCCCAGGTACTTCACCCGATGGATTCGATTCGATTTGTATGTCTCCAATATTTATCATGCTTACTCTAAGGATTCTCTTTTTGTCAAAATGACCACTGCGGTTTTCTCCAATGCTAAACTGAGTCCGCGAGCAGTCATGCAGTCTCTCACTCGGCACATTAGCATATCTAGTCTAAGTTGCGCTTGTTCAACGGTGCGTCCCACGACCAGAGCCGCAACATCATCCGCACAGCCAATCAAGCGCGACTCATCTTGCATCTCCAGTCTTAGTAGCTTATCGTAAGACACGTTCCACAGGTCCGGACCAAGGATAGATTCCTGGGCAACACCGGATGTAATTTCCATCCTTTATTGGCCCTGCATCGTGTTGTAGAGCAGGCTTTGGTTCTTTTTGCCATGCCGGGGTTTTCGATGGGGCATAGAAGCGCAGCAAGCAGTCATAATGATGCTCATAGTTGAGTTCACCACGTCTTGAGCTGCCAATTCTTTGGTACCCTCCGAATCTTCCTGCAGCGGCTCACCTGCTGTGAGCACCTGGACGACCTTCTCGACGTCAATCCTTCCGATGTTCCATCCAGTTGTAGAAAACCGAGAGCACGGACTTCGGGAGACAACATCACTAATCGCAAGCAGAATGCACTGATGATCACTGGCTGAGTAGTCTAATACTTTCCAGTTGTTTATCCTCTGCACTAAGAACTCCAGGGCGAATGTCACGTCCAGTATGGCTCCCTCACAGCCAATGCGGCGGAAAGTCAGTGTTTTTTCGGTATTTAGTACGACGAGTGCCATCCTGGCTGCCATTTCCAGGATTCGTTTCCCTGCGGATCTGTTTGAGGCATGCCCCATCCTATTGCTTTCGCGTTGAAGTCTCCCCTTACGAGCATGTTGCCTCCTGCATTCGAGACAGCGCCCTCCAGAGCATTAAGCTTGGCTTGGAAAAATGATATTGATGTGTTTGGCGTTAGGTACACCCTATAGAAGGTGGTCCCTGAACACCGGACCCACTCGAAACATCCCCCCGTCCATAGCTCTCCGCTTGGAAATCACTTTTCCAAACCCAGATGGTGGCAGTACCAGATTTGTCAGGATACCATCATGCAGAGCTTTTACATTGGTGTTGCTTATTCAACAGCAAGAAGTCGGCTTTCATGTCCCTCGCAAACTACTCCAGCAGATTTTGGGCGGTTGAACTGCGGTGTAGGTTTAGCTGCAGGATGCGGGTAATCGAAGTTCTGATTTTGCCTTGGCTATGGCTTCGTGAAAAACCCGGCAGTTTCCTGATCCCAAGACGTGTCCAAAATATGGCCTTGAATCAGCATCCTTGCAAAGAATACAGTGTGCCTCCTTCGTACACTCTTTTCTTTTATGTCCCATTTCACCGCATTTGTAACATAGAGAACTCCTATCAGGTCTTTTGCATGCTTGTCTGGTGTGACCATGACCAAGGCATTTGAAACATTGAAGAGGCGTTGCTCTTCGCCGTATCCTACAGACAACCCACCCTATTCTTACTTTGCCCTTGGTCAGAAATTGTTCGGCATCCTTTTCGGTCAAGTTAACTATAGCCATGCGTTGTACCCTATTGTTTTCTTGTGTCACCCTTGCATTAGTCCTTCCTGCGCTAGGGAACTCGCTTTTGATGGCCTCTTCTACCTCGGTCAGACCCGTGATGCAGTTAATGTCTCTTACTTCCATCGTTGCCATCGGCTTGAGCGAGGCTATAGTTGCGCTTTTGCCAAGGACTTTCTTTACTGCGTCGCAGAATGCTTCGTTATTGTCGGCCTCTGCTCTGAATCAGATCAGTATGTGGCCTGGCCGCGCTAGTCTTACTACTTTAATGGCAGTGTTGGTGTCTTCGGGCCTTACGTTTCCCCTGATGTCCCACAGCACCTCCGCGTAGGATTGACCATCTTGGGGTTTTATAAGCAGTGCCTGCTGCCGGGGTTTTCGTTAGGGCTTCTGTATCTCCTGTTTTGCATCAGGTCTTTTTTCTTGTTAGGCGTCCGTGCGAACTTTACTTTCTGGCACTTTTTGCAAGAGTTTCGTAGCAGCTTTCTTCGGTCCTTGATTGGGCTAGACACCATTCTTTTATTTCTTTTATTGTTTTTGATGGTGGAACTATCTGCACCTGGCCTTTAGATTTTGTTTCCAGCGCTTTTTTAGCCTTCTGCAGTCTACGAGCTCCTCTAGATCAAGGAGCCCAATCTTTACTGCTTTGCTGATTTTTGGGGAATCACATGTTAGTTTCAGTATTATCCTTCCTATGTATATCATGTTGCAATTCCTGCATATCACTTTGTATATGCCGCTGTTTTCGTATATTGATGTGCTACTTCAAAATATGTAAGAATATGCACACTTCAAAATATTGGAGAATATGTACAACAACAGTCAAGACAAGTACCAGCGGAATACAAGTAAATAGCGCGTACGGACAATATCAGGTAGTGAATAAAATTTTCACTTTTTATGGAAACGGGCTGTCGAAAAAACAAATGTTCTTTTCTGTGTGGCAATGGAATGAGATTTTCTTAGAATCGGTTCATTAAGCAGGTTTAGACTGTTGTGAAGGGAAAACTTATTTTCTAGTTGAGGTCAATGCTCCTCTAATGCATTTAACATTTTCTTTTAATCCAAATTACAAGAGTTGAGCTTACTCCATAGCTTATAACTGCACGTAGATGCACTTGCACTATTTAATCGCATCTAATATGCGAATGCATTTCCAATTTCGTATTTCGATGCAGATGACCCAAGTTTCCAACGTATACTTGCATTGCTTTTTTAAGCTATTTTTTTCTCTCTGATTTTAATGAAATGTAAGGAGTTATTAGTGGTGATTTGAAAACCCAATCAGTAAAAATGCAGCATATATATATATATATATATATATATATATATATATATATATATATATATATATATATATATATATATATATATATATAGATATAGTTTTATGGCCGGTTGAATACATTGGACCCTATGCACTATGGAACCTTACCTAAATTGGGTTTAGTATAATATAAAACGAAAAAACATTTGAATGTTTTGCAATTTTTTATTAGAAAAGTAAACAATTAAATTCTTCTTCTTCGTAGCACTACAGCCCCTCTTGGGCCTTTGCTTTCTGCTAATAGTGCCTCCAACTGTCTCGGTCCATTGACCGCGTCCTCCAATTTCGAAACCTGAGCAGCCATGAATTGTCTTCGTCAACCAGCGTTTTCCCGGTTTCCTCACTGGTATCCGGCCTTCAGTTCTCCCTACGATACATTTTGGGTATCTAGTGTTCATTAATACGATTCATGTGTGCAACGCATTGCAGCTTCCGTAGCCTTACAATCGTTGAGAATTCCGGCTCATCAACAATTTCATGCAGCTCATGGTTGTATCGAATTTGCCATTGGTCTCCGTCTAGTTTCACTCCGATTATTCGCTTCAGGACCCGTCGCTCAAAGGCGTTCATTATACTTGCAAATGCTTGGGTTAGGGTCCGTGTTTCACACCCACAACATAACACAGGTCTTATCATCGATTTGTATACTTAGAGCTTTGCTTTCCTGTGTATGCAACTGGTCTTCAATATCATCAAAACTTAACAAAATATTTTATTTGCGAGCTTTTTTCTGTATTTTTTTTCACTACCCGTCTTCGTTATTTTGGCGCCTAAATACACAAATTGACCAATAATTTCGATACTGCATTCGCCAAGTGTGATATTCTGTGTATTTGAGATATTTTTCCTCGACTATGTCATGAGCTTTGTTTTATTTTCATTGGTTTGTTTTATTGTTTTGTAGAATTACACCTGAATATTAGGATGAATGTCCAATTACATGTTAGTCCATAAAATATTTAGGGGTAAAGCCCACATCACATTTCAAGCATTCGAACTTTAATTTCTCTCCATATTGATTAGCACAGCGGCGTTCTTTACTTATTGGTACATACCAATGATATTTGCCATCATATCGTGCATTGGGCAAGGGTTCAGCTGGTTTTTATCCTTGATGAGGTGGAGTCCCATGTGAGATAAGCAAGCTTCGAGCAATATACCTACTAAACGCAAATAATGATGCCGTCTCATTATTACACCAATTTTTCCTAGCAAGTAACCAGCTGTTCACCACAGATATATCTAAAAAGTAGGTAAAGATCGGCCACCACGATTTCCTTATTCGCATCTCCGCACGAAGATTCGCGACAGCTTAATCACATTTATCTACCCCACCCGTGTGCTTGTTGTAGCTGGCAATCATAGAGGGCTGTGGGATCGAAACTTTTTTTCATTAGACCATGGAGTGGCAGACGTTAAGGCCCAGTTTTCGAAATTGGTTGCCACATTGTTGTCATTTCATCGGCATACAAATACATCGTCAGGGTTTCGGTATTCACTGTAGCCTCGTTATTCTCACTTGAACTGATTGACGTGTTTTAGCGGACGATTCTCAACAGGGTTGAACCATATTGTGCCAGTCGCAAAATATTCTAATTCTCTCAAATGTCTCATCAACGACAACGAAGTGAAAAGGTTTTCGAAACATATTTTGATGACACTGTTGACTGGCAACTTTCCTATTTCTATGAGATTGAGAGCTATATCTCCGCTTAATTCAAAATCTTTCTTTTCTGTAGTTTTTCCGGTATAAACACTAATAGCGACCATATAACCGGTACTGGCACATAAAGCCCAATAGTTAAAACCAAATCTTATCGCTTTCCTCTGATAAACTGCTTTGCGTAATGTTTTCCATAGTATGGGATCAAACTTTCATCGACGCTATAATGCCCGTCTAGTGCGTAATGTCTTCGGAAAGATTCAGTTAGACTATCTAGCAGCGGTCGCAATTTATACAGCCTATACGAAGAAGCTGATAAATTTGTGTTATCATTCAAATGTATGTTTTGAAGTATCGATTCAAATCTATTACACCTTATACTTTCTGCAAGAATTTTTGGAATGTCGTTAGTTTTAGAGAAATATAGAGTTTTACATGGTAGCTTTGCATAACCAGACAGTAACATACCTATCAAAATAACATATATTTTATCTTCTACAACCATCATTGGTTCATTTTTCTGGCCTGCATAAAGATTTGTTTGATCTACAATGTGGTTCACTAAATCCTTGTGAATAAAAAGTTTGTAATATTCTAAGGGGTCTTAACAATTTTGACTTGCTACTCAATGGTGTGCAACAGACCTGAGAATTGTTATCAACGGTCAGTTCAACATCACTAGCAATATTCGGTGTCGCCTGGGAAAAAATCACAAAACTATGCCTCTGAAAGTAGTGCTCTGCAGTCGAATCGCACTAAAGTGTTCGTTCAACGGGATTGAACATTCGAGACTATATGTTGTGTAGTAACTTAGCAGTCGCCTAAACAAACTGCTCGAAAACCTTCATAACACTTATCCGAAATTTTAATTGCAGATTTGGGAAAAAATTTTATTATTTCAATTAATGGTTATAAATCATAAAATATTTTTAATGTTTTTGTACTAAAATACAAAGCCCTATAGCAATCACGACCTGTGTCTGTCTGCCCGTCCATCCATCCATCTGTATGTCACAGCACTTTTTCTCCGAAACTATAGAGGCTACAGCTTTGAAATTTTGTGGAAAGGTCAGAAGTGGTGACTTCTTGAATGTTTTTGATTGGAAAAATTTTTCACATATAGGGACGCGACCCTTGCAAAAGAAAATTTCACCATTGGTAGTCGGGTAGGGTGTCCTTGGAAAGATCTCAATGAGATCTTTTCAAAACAAGTCCTTAAAATTGCCTTATCAATACAGTGGAGAGCAGGGACAGGGGAAATTTACGAACTTTTCGGGTACCCCCCCTCGCAATTTGACACGTTTCATCCGAAAAATCTGAAAAAAATCATGAATGTAGGCTTTTATGAGTACAACAACAACAAAAACGTGAGAAGTCGAAATTCACTCAACTTTGTTGGATAATATGATTTATCGATTATACGTTCTCTTGAATAAAATCTTAATGGTACCCTTAAATTCAATGAAATTCAGTATACAAATGACTATTGGTAAGGTTGGCCTATCTTGCGAGTTTCACAAAGATCAAATAGTACTTAACGAAGTTATAGTGGTTTGAATTTTCCTGTATTACTATGGAATAATGTGCGCTGTATTAGTATGGAAACATATAGCTATGGGACAATATGCGCTTTTTACCGACTCAGACACTACAGGTTTGCTGGGATTTGCATGAAAATTTCAGGAATGATAGGTATCATGAATATCTTTGAGAATTGGTTCAGCCCGTGGTATCAGTAATCATAAAACCAAACGGCGACTGTTTTAAATGTATTTTTACCCAAATTCAACGTTTAAGATGCATGCTTTTAACACTTGATTCAATTAAATGAATGACTGAAGATGAGTACCGACAACTCATACTTATGGGTGAAATAAGGCAAGGAGACAGGAGAGAACTCCTAACAAAAGGGCTTTGCAATAATTCTTGGATTCGAAAAAAAATTTTCTGATGCCATGAATCGGTGATTGCAGTACAGGGGAGTGACCCCTGAAAAAAAATCCGAAAGGTACAAACTGACAGTTCTTGCTTCAGTGGGAGCACAGAGATGGAAATACACAAAAAATGTGTTTCCCTCCACGCGATTGGACATCCGTGATCAAAACAATCTGAAAAAATTATAAAGGGAGATATTTTTGAGTACAACAATAACAAATACCTTAGAAGTCAAAATTTATTCAACTTTGTCAATCATATTCACATTTTCTCCAAAAATTCGCATGGATGCTTTAAAGCCAACAAAATTCGATTTTTTAATTAGCCGCACACAAGGTCTTAATACTCTGTAAGTTTGATGAAGTTCGTATCATTTTCACGAAAGTTATATCTATTTGTAATTTCTCCAATTACAACAACAATAACACACTATTTTGGTATTTTATGGACTTTCCATCGAACGCGACACTGCAGTTTTAAATTGATCTTCTTAAAATGTTCAGATAAGATCGTTGACATAAGTGGTTTGACATGATTTGAGTGATTTTTGTTAGTTGAAAATGGAGAAAGAATGGATTTTATTTTAAACAAGGGAATCATTTTGACATGTTTCTTGATTTGATTCGTTGCATTTTGTAAGTTGAGTACAAAGCCCCTCTGACATGAGCGTAGGTCAGTCTGCCCAACGTGTTTTTATTAAATGTAAATTTAATATCTTTTTTTTTATATTAAATTTAAACTTTTCTTTCTAATTATATTCTCTATGATATTTATCTTTCTATCAGTATTTAAAATTTTTTCATTTTTAACTTCCATTAATTTAAAAATTCAAATCGGCTATTAAAATTTCGGAGATAAGAACGCTGATACAACACAACCAACCATGTATTCCATTGCTGAATGCAGTTTTTCTTGGCTGAGCTAGCATCTTGAATCAATTCACCGGTGCGGCATTAAGCGGAAATCTGTTTGGGCGGATCAAGAGAGTCTGGTTGGAGTCACGGCAGAGAGGAGACAATTCGAAGGGCAGATTTAAACGGATGTGGGCGCGGTGTGCAACTTTTAGGATAATTGAAATCGCCTGTTGTTATTTAATATTTAAATAATTTATGAAAGATATTGTTGCGAAAATAGCAAAAAACTTTGCGATTATTATTAAAGATAGTTGAAAGTGTGGTTCTTTAGCAAATTAAATAAAAATGTCCTCAGCCGGGTTAATGCCAGTTGGCATTTTCTTAGCTCTCATTGAGGAAGTTATTATGGTGTCATTTCATTAAATAAATTGCATTATCAAAGCAATGATTAACTCCAAGTGAGCCGTGCTGTGTTTAAGAAGTCCATTCGCAAACGAAAGAACCTGGGTATGCAGAATTATTAGTAAAACTGTGCATCTTAATATGAGTGTGTTGAAATGCTAGCCATACTTTTATTTTGGAGTAGAAATATTTGATTGTTACCTTTTTGCATGAATTTAGTGTTAACAAAAGTGAATTGAAATCGAGATATTATCTAGTATTCGCAATTTTTAAACAGACCTGAAAACTGTTTTCAACGGTCGGTTCAAGGTCACTAGCAATATTCGGTGTCGCATGGAAAAAAATCACAAAACAACGCCTCTGGAAGTAGTGCTTGGCAGTCGAATCGCACTAAACTCAACGGGATTGGACATTCGAGATTACCAAAGACTGGCAGTGAATGAGAATTTAAGTTTGTCACGTCACACATTTTCTAATTTTTATTATTATTCATCTTAAGATAAAGTTTTTCGCTCAATTGCGTGGTTTGTCTGTAAAGTCTTCAAGTGAATTATAATTATGATAATAAGCTGAAATTTAATCAAATAAGTAAGAGCGAATCCATTTTTTTATAGATTACAACAGTTTCAAAGAATGGTTAACAATCCAGCATAATTGTAATATACCCATATCACCAGAGGGCGCCAGCCGTGGATGTTGGGTAAGTACCCTCTTTCTTAGTTTTTTTAATTTTCGAAATCGATTCATTCTATTTCGAAGCTTAAAGTAATGAACGATTTATTGCTCAAAAAAATTGACGTTAAATTATTATATGTAGAGCCATTGGTTGAGACAGTACTAAAACTTTGCAGTTGCATAATATTTAAAAATTTATTGAAATTTTTCATTAGCAAAACATTAAATGATTTACTAAAACTGTTCATTTGCGAGGTGTTCACTAATTTGTTGAAATTATACCGTTGCACAATATTTAATAATGTTTTGCAACTGTTTATTTGCGAAATATTTAAAAATTTATTAAAACTGTCCATTTACGAAGTATTTAGTAATTTATTGAAACTACTCATTCGCAAAATATTTACTAATTCACCGAGCTACAATGGATTGATTTAGTTACGTTTGAAATTTGGAGAAATGAATTAATGAACTTGAAAGAAAATAAATAATTATATCTGTTAAGTGAAAAGAAAAACTCGGTCTTTCTATTTCGTAGAACCTGACTGGGTATGGGACCCGCCACGTCGGCCGGCCCCTTCATCAAGCGAGCTCTCTCATTTTTATGAGTTACAAGGGCTCTTGCTTGGTTAAGGTAGCCGTTCGCTCGCGTACTTATTTATGGTATAGTGTTAAGTGATTCCCTCGCATAATATTATGACATAAATTTATCACGTTTGTATTTCTCATTTGAAGGAAAAATTCATTCAAATTATGTTTGTATGAGTTTTTTACTTAAATGAGAAATATGGCCACGCTTATGTTTGGATCTTGATTCAATTGGGAGGGTGCGACAGTGTGCCGCTTCCAGCTGTATGCCCTATTCTTATTTAGGGCCATAAGTATCGTCGGTAATGATGATTTAATGGTCCTTAGTAGGTTACCTCCGTCTCAACTCTGGGCGGTTTTTATTTACCTCTTTTGAAATTCGTGGATGCGAAACATTTTTGTAGTGGGTCTTGTGTTGGGGAAAAGAACCCACCCCACGACACCAACAATCATGTACAAACAGTGCCAATCTCGTCGGATACTACCATCTTCTTTCACCAAGGCAGCAGACCATCGCTGCAGTCCTCCACAGACTTTTATCTATACTCATTATGGATTCATGAAGACGTACTTTTGGGATTTTTTTCGGATTTTCAGCTCAAAAGTGTCAAATCGTAAGAGGGAAGGACACAAATATTGTACGTGCATTTTGCCCCCTCTGGATTCCTACAGCAAAAAATTACTTATTTTTCAGATTCTTAAAGTATTAAGACCTTTCATTTGATACGCTACTCGATTACATTCAATGGGAAAATTTGTTAAGGGCCACTTCGTTATGAGGGGGGACACCTTAAAAAATTTGATAAGACCTAAACTTTAGAGAGACCACCGCCTCTGACCTTTCACAAATTTTGAGCTTCTATTGTTTCGGGAGAAATTTCTTTTGGCCCACGGATAGACCTACGGACGAACGGACAGATGGACAAACGTACGGACGCGCGAACAGATAGGACGGAAAACTTGTAGATTTTTGCAAAATTTCTTTCAGAAAGCTCTAAAAATCATGAAGCTAGATGTCCTAACACATAACTTAGAGGCTGAGATTCATTGAATATCGCTTATAGTATTAGGACTTAACATTTTAGTCATGAAACCGTATCAATATCATTAAATTAAATGAAATCAGCCAGTTAAGTTTTTCTTCAAAATATCATTTTATTCTGTAAGTTTTGATTAAATTTACCGCCGCTTTAGCCATTTAAAATTACTCCGATTACAATAATCATGTAAAATTTTTCTACTACATGGACTTTCCATCGAACTGCTTTTTTGATTGAATCTTCTCCAAATTTTTAGATAAGTCAATGATTTGCGTAATATTGGAATAAAACATTTAATATAAACAAAAAAAATTGTTGATAAAGTTTTTTTTTAAATATTAATAAAATAATAAAAAGAAAATTTAAGAATCTCTCGTGAAGTGGAATTGAAGGGGAAAAATCAGTGCATTCGAGGAAATCTGAAGAAATTTACATACTAGTGCTAGTAATGAATCTAATTATGGCCATTAAAACTCCAAATGAGAAATGTGGTAGATACCTGTAGAAGATGCTCACTCAGCGATTAGCTGTGGGCGATGTGTTTCAGGTGCTTTCATTTAAAATGTATAAAGATGGCAGGAGAGATATACGAAACTATTAAGGAGATATCAGATGATGTTATATGGATTCGCCTTACGTGTAAGCTGTTACATTGAAAATCCAAGGAGGAACAACTTTTCCTTCTAACGAACGATTTGGAAAGTAACATTAAAGAATTAAAGACGAACGTCAGTTTTTTAATTGATAAGACGACTGCTGCGCACGAACCAACATATGCACAGGTGCTGAAAAATTATGCGACGCCTTAAACTGAGCTCTGCCCATATTTTGTGTCCCAGAAAGGGGTCATAATTAAGCCAAAAAAGCATTTATCGTTAGATAAAACGCTTGCCGATTTTAAGTCGAGGATAAAACCGTCAAATTGCATGATTCTTCTCCAACTGCCACGGCCTATTCGCAACGGTGGGGCGATAATTAACACAGCAACCAATGCCAATGCGTCTGAGCTAGGGATGTGACGGAACAGCAATATTATGTATCGGTTTCAACCGTTCCAGTTCCACCAGTGTATTCGTTACACTTAACAGCTCCAGTTCCCAACAGCTCCAATTCCAAGTAGTAGAAGAGACTTAATGGAATGGTCTGTAAAGAATCTCAACCGTTTTAGGTCCGGCAATGATTTTATTTTAATTTGTTATAACATTCAAACACGTTGTAAACAATGAAAACAAGTTAATATTTTTATTTTATGTTAAATGTTCACAATGTCATGATTTGCATTTAAAAAAAGTAGCATCTTCGCTTTTTCGTCATTTAAGCGGGATCTACGATCGTATAAAATCATGCCAGCCTTAGGAAAAATTTGTTCACATGGAACGCAGGTCGGAACAACCTGTAACCAAAATTAAAAATATTCACACAGGTGTTACGTAGTAGGTATTATTTCATTAGTGATGTTACTGGCGTTGTCTGATATAACAATCACAATTTTATCCCTTATATTCCAAAAATATATAATCTTAATGATTTCTGAAGCCAAATTTTCACTCGTGTGATTTTCTTCCATTATACCACAAGACAAAAGGATATTTTTTAAGCTCCCCTTCATCCACAAAATGGGCCGTTAATGCTAAATAAGATTCATTTTGAATTGAATTCCAACAATCCGTTGTCAGAGTTAGCTTTTTGACACTCTCTAACTTTACTTTTGTTGCCGATAGGCATTGTTTGTATAAAGCCGGTATCATATTTTTCGAAATTTTTTTAACGTGTTGGAAGTACGTATGAGGGATTCAAGGAATGAACAAATCCTCTAAATGCTTCATCAGCCACGACGCTAAATTGTTGGTAATCACAATGGAACAGTCTTAAAAGTCGACTGCCCCATTCATTTTGCATACGTGGTGTTACCTTTGTTTTAGATATGATGTCATTTCCGGCTGAAAAGGAAATTATATCAGATGAATAAACTTTTGGAGCATTTAAATTTAAGGAGCTGGGACCGGGCTGCTTATTTGACGAAGCACTTTCTACCGAAAAAAGCAAGGTTACTGCTTACCACCAGGCTGCCGTCGATTAACTCCTCATTTTCGTTTACCCTTCTTTTAGCATGATCCTGTGTAGTTGACATATCTAAATTCAAAGTAGTACTTTCATAAGCCACTTTCGATGCACACATTTTGCACTTGGCTCAATCCGCAGCTTCTTCAAAATAAACCCATAAAGGACTACGTTTTGCACGTTTCATTATTTAAATACCCAATAACTCACTGAACGATGACTTATTAAATCGAACACCAGATCACTGACTGATGTAATAACTTGTAACATTTTACGTGCAAGTGAATCCAAAGGAACCGATAACGTAAACAAATTCAATTCAAACCTTTCTCGTGTCAACAGCTCCAGCAGGAGCTGTTATGGTATTCGCTTTGGAGCTGCATTCGTTCAGTCGAGTGAATCGTCATAACTCATAGCAGAGAGAAGAACCGATAACGTAAACAATTTCAAGCTGGAGCT